>OX596125.1:0-1319911 GCA_951394315.1 Lactarius evosmus | reverse complement strand
TTCCCCCTGTATGGGATCCCCAAGAAAATCATAAGCAACAGGGGACCCCAATTCACTATGAGGAGCATGTGTGTGCTATATAAGCATTTAGGGATAGAGTTAGGTCTAACCACCACCTATCATCCTCAAGCCAATGAACAGGTAGAGCATAAAAACCAAGAAGTAGAAGCCAGCCTGCGCCTGTTTATTGCTAAAAGGCAGGATGATTGGGTTGACCCACTACCCACAGCAGAATTTGTTGTGAATAGTTGCCTCAACTCAGCAACAGGACACACTCCATTTGAGCTCCTGTATGGCTACACCCCCAACTTCACAATCCCACCAGGCAGACCTACCGGCATCCCCACCCTGAACAAGCGGCTCTAGCATATGTGATCTGTAAGAACAGACACAGAAGCAGCACTGCACCTCAGTAAGCAATGCATGCAAACTGACCACAAACTTAGGGGTTACAAGTTCAAAGTCAGAGATAAAGTATGGTTACAGGCAAAGCAGATCAAGATCCACCAGCCATCATCCAAGTTAGGCCCTAAGCAACTGGGCCCCTTCACTGTCACTAGAGTACAAAGTGAAGTGGACTACGAATTGGATCTACCACCTACCCTCAAAGACCACAATGTATTCCATGTGGACCACCTAAGCCTATACAGAGGAAATGAGGTCAATGGCCTCCTGCCACCACTGCCTAAGCCAGTTTAGATTGATGGAGAAGAAGAATATAAGGTGGACCACATAAGAGATAGCAAACTCTTTGGTCACACACTCAAATATCTCATCAGATGGACCAGCTATAATGAAGGAGAGGACACTTGGGAGCCCTTCAGCAGCTTGAAGCATGCTCTGGAGAAAGTAGCGGAGTTCCACTCCAAAAACCCAGGTGCTCCTAGAAAGATTGCTGCACTCCTTTATGCATCCTTGCCTTGGCAGCCTCTTCAAGAATTTACTGATGCCAATGCAGATGTTGCTCCTTAGGAGGGGGGTAATGTTATGGCCGCATTAGTTGCCTTATTTTATTTTGTATTTTTATCTATTTTATACAATTTTATACAACGATATATGGGCATCTTGGGCATAAGAGCCAAGTTAAATTTTACTAAGTCATGCAGTCATATGCACAACACGCACCAGGTCATGTGCAGAAGATCACATGAGCTCAGAAGTCACATTGTAGGGACATGTCACAGGATCATAAGAAGATCCTTCCATTTATGTCCATTACAATACACAAGACTTATGATTGGTTAGAATAGTGTAGAACATTGTAGAACATTCAGGTAATATACATTACATGCTAGAAAGTACCGTTACTCAGCAATGCATCATCCTCTGAGTCAGAGAGTATTACAGTGCATCAGTCAGCACAATAGCAACATGTCATCACCTAAGTTATAGACCTTACTCAGTAGTTAGTAAGTGTAGCACTTATGACTCCACATGGACCAAGTAGTATAGTATATAAGCCTGTATCTAGATGCACTTACAATCTAACTTGTCCTCTTTGGATTTCCCTCTCAACCTACCTCTGCGTGATCTCTGCTCTGGTTCCCTGCAAAGGGAACATCTTGTCTTTGCTCCCCTCTGTGCCACTTTGTAGGTTAGCATGTGATTTATCTCTGCATTACGCCAATAGTATGAAACAGGCAGTTCACCCCTTTACTTTGTTGACTTCAGTGTTTCTGAGTCACCCCCTCTATCATATAGCCAGAAGTCATCCACTACAATGACACTGTTGTGCATATCAGGCCAGAAGTAGTCGCAGGAGACAAGGGCAAAAGTGTTGGCAATACCAGGGTATCTGGTGGTCAGAGAGTCATGATAAAGGGAAATTACCCCCCTCCAAAGATTGTGGTCTTCCATGACCACAAGGTGATCCCCCTGCCACCAAGTGGAAGAGTGGAAGGAGAGGGTATACTTAGATTCCCAAGAGTGGAGAAGGGCCCCCTGGGAAGACTGGGCAGTGAAGATGGTGTCAGAGAGGGAGGATACCTGCACAGCATGTGCAAACAGCTGGGGAGGGAGGATGGTAACTTCCTGGTTGTCATCTGAACCATTATTATAGTCAGGTTGGTGGGAGAGGGCATCAGTGCAGTTTGTTGCACTGGGCTTGTGAATCAACTTGATATTGTATTCCCCTAGCAAGGGAATGTAGCATGCCACACAGTGATTGATCTTGTGTGGCTGCTTGTAGTGCTGGAGGTTGGCATGGTTGATATACAGTATACAGTAATGGGGTGGGGAGAGCCAGCTAGGAAGTGTCACCATTCTTTGAGAGCATAGATGACTGTGAGGAGTTCACAGTCATGGATGTTGTAGTTGTGTTCAGCAGTGTTGAATGTCTTGGAGTGGTAGGCAACAGGGTGCAACTTGCTATTGGAGTCACACTGGTACAGGATGCCCCTAGTGGCAAAGGCAGAGGCATCAACTTCAACCTCAAAGGGGCAGTTGAAGTCAGGCTGCTGGAGAACTGGGGGTGGAGGTAAGGATGGTAATGAGGTGGTTGATAGATGCAGAGCATTCCTCAGTCCAAATAAAGGGCTGATCTTTCTTTAATAGTTGGGTGAGGGGACAAGCAATGGTGGCAAAGCTAGGGATGAAGGGACATTGGTATTTAAAGACACCAAGAGTGCTGTGGACTTGCTTAACACTCTTCAAGATACAAGGCCAGGATTTGAGGCCTTCAACCTTGGCAGGATCTACACCAATGTTGTCACCTTCTAGGATAAGGCTGAGGTACTTCACATGCTTCTGTTCGAAGAAACACTTCTCAGGTTTCAGGAAGAGGGACTTGGACTCTAGTATGTCCAGTACTTCATGGACCACAGCACGGTGGAGAGGGAGGTCCTTAGGGGTGGTGACAAGAATGTCATCCATGTAAATGAAGATGTGGTTGCAACTAGTATCACAGAGCTAGGTGCAGAAGACAGAATCCATCATGGTCTGGAAGGTGGAAGGGGAATTGGTGAGACCAAATGTTAAGACCTAGCGGGGCCTTGCTGTGCGACGTGCACCAAGGGTACAAGGGGACAAGATAGAGTACGAGAACAAGGTGCTCGGTAAGGAAAACAAGGGTCAAGGGAGTTCTAGGAGACGAAGGTCCACAAAGGACGACCAAGGAACAAGAGTTTGAAAGGGGGTAAGTCGATGGACTTAGTGATGAGGTACAAGGGGCTTCGGCCAGGAGGCCAAGGTACAAGGGACTAAGTCGAACGACTTAGGGTCTGTGTGTGCGCGTTGTTATAGCACAAGTGCAAAGCTTTGAAGTGGCTCCCAACTAAGGGAAGACCGACAGTGGTGGTGAGACGACGAGAAGGAGGCACACAGAAAGGAGTAGACAAGTCTGGTATTCGCTAGTACGATAAATGAAGACAAGACTAAGGAATAAGTGTATACATGGTCAAGCTTATATAGGTATCTGCTCCGGGTCCGTCCCATAAAGGGGGTACTAAGAGGGAACAAAGGGAATGCAAAAAGGGGAAAGAGATTGAAGGAGAACTGGAGTAGAGAAGCATACATGGTAATGAGTCAACAAGTTAGTACTCCAATGTTATGACACTGCCTATTTTTAATCTATCTGCCTTAGGACACGTGATAACCTTCTACTTTCTCATCACGTGGTCATTCTCATGCGAGTCATGGTGACTTGCTACTTGTTTGGTTCTCACAAGAGTCATGGTGACTCTTTACTTATTTCCCTTGTGAGTCATGCCGACTCTTGCCCGTTGCTAAGGGGCTATGTGTTTCAGACACATCTTTGTTTCATGTATATCTTGTTTCACATCTTACATGTGATTACTGCGAGCTGCGCTCCGCAGTTCTTATTGTTTCTATTGTGATTGCTCGATGACTCGATCCTAGGATGCCATTATCATTCTATCCTAGGATACCTTTTATTTTACTATAAATACAGGCTCACCAGGTAGTAGTAGCCTTAGACTTGACTTTTTGTACTCTATGGTACTCAAGCAATTGAAGACCTGTGAATACTCCATCTCTCACGAACCCTCTCCTCTCATTGAAGAATCCTAAGTTCCACTATTAGGCTTAGGCTGACTCTTCAACTCGTACATCTTCACTGAAGTTCCTCTTCGGAACTTCCCTTGACAACCAGAACCAGACCCCTTAGTGCAGCGTCTCAGTAGATTGGCTTAACCCACGTCGGGTGAACGTCCCTACCGTGACGTAACATCCGAGGAAGTCCGAGAAGATGTCAAAGTGAAGTAGTAAAAGAAAAAGAAAAGTCCAAGGTGAGCCGGATCACGACACCAAAGAACATTATGCAGGGCTCAAAGAGCCCTTCTTCAGTCTTGAAGGTGGCTTTCCATTCATTGCCCTCTTTGATTCAAACATTATTATACCCCCAGCGGATATCAAACTTGGTGTAGAGGTGCTTGCCTTGAAGGTTCTCAGTGAGGGTTTTGATCAATGGGAGGGGATAGGTGTTGTAGACAGTGTATTGGTTCAGGCAGTGATAATCTTGGACAGGACAGAGGTGACCATCTTTCTTTTTGATAAAGAAGAAAGGCAAGGAATAAGGAGATTTAGAGGGCACTATATAGCCCTTGGCAAGGTGCTTATCTAAAAAGGTGCAGAGGGAGTCTCTTTCATTCTTGAACAAAGGATATATTTTGCAGTCAAGGGAGGAGGGAGTGTCTGGGGTAAGATTGATTGCGTGGTCCCAGTTACGTGATGGTGGGAATTGCTAGGACTCCAACTTGGAAAACACCTTGCTGTGGTGACAGTACTCCATGGGAATTTTCTCTTCAGTCAACAACTCCTTTCCATGGTTGGCCTTAATGGCCCACTCCTGTGCTGCATGTGTTCTTCTGGCTGCTTCTAGGTCTTTTGGGCTGGTAGGGGCATGTAAGATATTGGGCTAAGGGACTTGAAAGACAAGGGACTCACCTTCCTTAAGGGGAAGGTTATCATGCTTGAGTGCACAGTGGATTCAGAAGGTAGCCAAACAGAGGGCCAAGTAAGGGGGTAGGGGATCAGAGGGGCTCATTCTTTCTGGATGCGCAGGATGGCTCGTTAAGACACTCCAAGGATGAAGGCATGATCATGGTTGATTGGCAAGGGGAGGGGATTGGAGAAGAGGCGGTGGTGAGGGTGGATAGGTAGAGGGGCTTGCAGGTGAGTTTTCTGGTTGTCCAATCCATTTCTGGGTTGAAGAACTAAAGCTGTTACATCTTGCCTGGATGTGCACTAGACTTTAGTGCGCTTGATGATGAGAGTGAACGCAAATCTACTAAGTCAACTATGAAGGGGACTCCCCTTAGTTGTATTAACAGGCTAATCAGCAGAGTTTCCTTATCACACTGGCCCAAATCTACAAGAGATGATCTCCCGTATCTGCAACACAAGGTATTGAGCCAAGAGAGCCCAAAGGGAGACGAAGAGGGAGAAGAGGATTCAATGCAAAAGATCAATGGCAACTGAAGAAGACCAAGATAGCGAGTCTTGAAGTTATGACACTGCCTATTTTAATTCCTTTTCTTTAAACGCCTTAGGACACGTGACAACCTTTTATCTTCTATCACATGGTTGTTCTCACAAGAGTCATGATGACTCTTTACTTTATTTATATCTCTGTTTCTCATCTTACATGTGATTACTGCAAGCTGTGCTCTGCAGTTCTTATTGTTCCTTTGTGATTGCTCAATGACTCGATCCTAGGATGCCATTATCATTCTATCCTAGGATACCTATTATTTTACTATAAATACAGGCTCACCAGGTAGTAGTAGCCTTAGACTTGACTTTTTGTACTCTATGGTACTCGAGCAATTGAAGACCTGCGAATACTCCATATCTCACTGAATGAACCCTCTCTTTTCACTGAAGAATCCTAAGTTCCACTATTGGCTTAGGCGGACTCTTCAACTCGTATATCTTCACTGAAGTTCCTCCTCGGAACTTCCCTTAACAACCAGAACCAGACCCTTAGTGCAGTGTCTCAGTAGATCGACTTAACCCACATTGGGTGAACGTCCCTACTGTGATGTAACATTAAGTCAAGTCTATTGAACTTACTGCCACTCTGGCTAAGGGACGAAGAATTTCTGAATCCAGATCAGTCCTTGGATTCAAACCGTTTCACATTGAAAGGAGAACAGACGATGACGTTCCTGGCCACGTAAAAGGAGCAGCCCTTTGGCAGGAAATTGACAGTGAAGAAGGTTATTGGGTATACAACATACTCAGTGCAGTATACCTTGCCATTGAATACAAAGAAAGTACTGAGCAGTGGTACTTCATACAGCGAGACAGCAGGACTAGGAATTGGACAGCTACTCAACCAGTCCCCTCCCTGTATAACCTGGGAAGAAGATCAATCAGACCAACGACAGTATCAGCAATTCCACCAGACGATACACCATTGAAGGCAGGTCAGCATACTGTGCCAACCACTAAGAGACGTAATACAAAAAGTTCTCCAATGGCAACACAAATGACCACCACAGCTGCAACCGCAACAACAACAGCTGTCCCCCCATCTACAATACAAACATTCTTTACAAAGGGGACAGGAACAGGAAGTGGAAACCCCCCTGCTAGCACTACGGCAGCAGGAAGTGGTACCTCCTGAGGTGGGCCCCCAGGACCATCAGGAGGAAGCGGACCGCCAGGAGGTGGCCCCCCAGGAGGTGGGGGTGCACCTGGAGGCGGAGGTGCCCCAGCAGGAGGAGGTGCGCCTGGAGGTGGAGGACCCCCACCGGGTGGCGCCCCTGTTGGAGGCGGGGCAGGTGCTGGCCCAGGCCCTGGAGGGGCAAACGGCAAACTTGGAGGAAATCCCCCAACTGACTTTGATGGTACCCAAGCCCTCGCAGACCAGTTCATGCAGGAATTCAACCTGTATCACATTACAAATTTGGACACTGAACAGATGGCTATACCGATGAAATGAGCAGCCCTGCTACTCGGATTTATCAAGGGACCAAATGTAAAGGACTGGGTCAAGAGATGGACCAATTGGATCCTTGCGGAAATGAACAATGGAAGACTCCCAAATGACGAATTCTATTGGACAACAGTATCTCAAGGCTTTGAACAAGCATTCCAAGATATGGGAGCAAGAGAAAGGGCAGAAGATAAGCTGCGCCACCTCTCATTTATACCAAATGAGGTGGATGCATTCATTGCCCAGTTTGAATCTCTTGCCGCCAAAGCTACCTATCCTCTGGACGCTCAGTCGACACACTCCTTATTCGCATCCAAACTTCCCTATCGCATGATGGATCATGTCTATAAAGTGGTACGCCCCCTTAATTTTAGGGCATGGGCCGATGGAGTGCGCCAGTACCACTCGGACAACACCACAGTCCAGAACATTAGAGGGATTTATGAAGAAACTCCAAGAAAGAAGGGAGCAGGAAAGATGAACCCCACCCAATTGGCAAAGATACTGGGCATTAAAATGCCAGCCCCTGCTTCAGATGCAATGGACACTCGCACCGACTGCTCTCATTCCAACTTTAACAGGAACAAAGGAACCAGAGGAAGAGCAGTGACCACTGCAAAAGAGAAACTGGACATTGAAGTCCAGAAGAAAGAAGGCTGTTGCTACAATTGCAACAAGCAAGGACACCTCTCACATAACTGTCCAGACAAGCAAAAGGACAAGAAACCCCCTCAAAAGGCTTGCAAGGCCAAGGCCGAAGAAAGTGAACCTGAGGAAGAATCAGAAGAGGAACAATCTGAAACTGAATCTGCCCCTACTGATGTGCAATCTTCCCTTATTAAAAGCCTTTCAACAAAGGAAAAATATGAAATGTTGAAGCAGGCTTGGGATGCTGAGCATGGGAAGGATTTTTAAAATGCACAACCCCTCTGGTCTGGGCGCGTGCATTACAGTTTAAAGATGTGTTTATCAAAGTCTCCAAATCCCAACTCTGATACAAACTGCACACACAATGGCCAAAAGAAAAGTTCTTATGGATTTAGGAGCCATGGACAACTTTATCAACTTCAAGCTCCTGAAAAGAATGAAGATTGGCAAACTAAAGCTGCCACGACCCCACATTATGTGGAACATTGACGGGACCCAGAATAAGTCAGGAATCATCAAGTACTACGTTGACCTGCAAGTCCGAACTGGGGAAAAGAAACAGTATATGCGATTCCTCGTCACCAATCTAGGAGATGACAAGATGGTGTTAGGGTACCTGTGGCTTGCTGCCTTCCAGCCATTGATCAATTGGAGAAGTGCGACCCTTGATGAAAGCATGCAACCACTTGTCATCAAGACCCTTTCATATACAACGGACGCAGAAGTGACCTGTATACAAGATGCGTGGATCAAGAAGGCTGCATCATTATGCACCCCTGGGGAAGAACTCTTCATTTATCAAATGGATGAAGAAATCCTCAAAAGAAGCTCTACGTCAACCGAAATGGCAGTAAAGGCACTGCCAAAAGAAGAGAAAACCTGGGACCAGGTAGTCCCAAAACACTACCACAAGTGGAAGAAGGTCTTTTCTGAAGAAGAGGCAAAGCGATATCTAGAACACCAACCTTGGGATATTGCTATTGATTTTACAGAGGACACCCCAAAAACACTAGATTGCAAAATATACCCGTTATCCAAAGGTGAGCAAGAAAAGCTTGACGAATACATCAAGGATAACTTAGATAAGGGCTACATTCGTCCATCAAAATCAGTGTTTGACTTTCCGCACCATTCCCACAGAACAGTCTGCTTTTGCTGTTTCTCTGCTACTCAGTTTCAAATTCCATATTTTAAATTCTTTTTATTTTTCATATTTTATTTCCAGAGTTAAATACTGCATTCCAAATAAAAACAAATATGACAAAAATAGATGAAAATAACATGCAAATAATGCGTCTGTGTATCGGATGCGTGGGAAGCCCATTGGTGCCGCTTCCTGCTTGCACCCCCTTCCCCCGTTTTCGTGCGCCATTTGCACTCCCCTCCTTTGCGCGCAAACGGGGCACGCGAATGGGGGTGGGTGTGGAAATGGTGTTGGCACTTCCCCTCCCCCCCTTGCTGCAGCACCCCGCCTTGTGCACACCCCCTCCGTTGGTGCGCCCAGCCCCCGTTTACCCGCGCCGCCTCTCCCTTCCACTTTCCTTCCCCCCTTCCCCCCTCCCCTGCCCTGTTGGTCCCCACCCCACCCCTTTGCACCCCACCCCCATTCACATGTGAACTGGGGGTCACGCAAGAACGCCCCCTCCCCCTTTTTCACCCCCAGCCCCCGTTTGTGCGCGGAGGAAGCATGGGAATGCAGCGTGCAGGAAAGGTATGCCCCCCCCCTTTTTTTTTAATGTGCCCCCTGTTCACATGTGAATAGAACACGTGAACGTGTGGCCACAACGGGGCACGCGCGGGACAAGCCCCCTCCCCCCTTTGCGACCTGCCCCCTTTATGCAACGGGGGCACACGCAAGACAACCCCCCCCCCTTTGTGCCCTGCCTGTCGTGATCCGGCTCACCACGGACTTTTCTTTCTTTTACTATATCGCTTTGACTCACACTTGTTTCCCCTCGGAGTACTAACCTGTTGACTCACTACCATGTACGCCTCCTTACTCCGAGTCCCCTTCTTTACCCTTCCCCTTCTGGGTTTCCCCTTATTCCCTTTTCTTCTCCTTCCCCATTCGCGTTGTCTATTGTTCTCTTTTTAGTATCCCCTCATGGGACGGACATAGAGTAGCGACCTATATAAACCTAGCCACTTTGTACGCTCACTCTCCAGTCTTGTCTTCATTTCTAATACTAGCGAATACCAGACCTGTCCATCCATCTCTGTGTGCTCCCTTCTCGTCGTCTCACCACCACTGTCGGTCTTCCCTTAGTTGGGAGCCACCTCGAAGCTTTGCGCTTGTGCTATAACAACGCACACACACAGACCCTGAGTTATCCAACTTAGTCCCCCGTACCTCGGCCTTCTGACCGAACCCCTCATACCTCGTCACTCAGCCCACCGACTTAGTCTATTGAAACCTTGTCCCTTGGTCGTCCTTCACGGACCTTTTGTTACCTTGACTTCACTCTGTCCCTATCGCTTCTACCAAAGCATCCTGTTCTCACACTCAGTCCTCGACCCTTCGTCCCCTTGGTGCACGTCGCACAGTAAGGCCCCGCTAGGCCTTAACAGCAGGTGCCAGCCCAGGCCCTGGAGGGGCAAACGGCAAACTTGGAGGAAACCCCCCAACTGACTTTGATGGTACCCGAGCCCTCGCAGACTAATTCATGCAGGAATTTAACCTACATCACATTACAAATTTGGATGCTGAACAGATGGCTATACTGATGAAATGAGTGGCCCTGCTACTCGGATTTATCAAGGGACCAAACGTGAAGGACTGGGTTAAGAGATGGACCAACTGGATCCTTGCGGAGATGAACAATGGAAGACTTCCAAACGACGAATTTTACTAGACAGCTGTGTCTCAAGGCTTTGAACAAGCATTCCAAGATACAGGAGCAAGAGAAAGGGCAGAAGATAAGCTGTGCCACCTCTCATTTATACCAAATGAGGTGGGTGCATTTATCGCCCAGTTTGAATCTCTTGCTGCTGAAGCAACGTACCCTCTGGATGCTCAGTCAACACTCTCCTTATTCACACCAAAGCTTCCTTACTGCATGATGGGCCATGTCTATAAAGTGGTATGCCCTCTGGATTTCAGAGGATGGGCTGATGGAGTGTGCCAGTACCACTCAGACAACACTGCAGTCCAGAACATCAGGGGGATCTATGAAGAAACTCCAAGGAAGAAGGGAGCAGGAAAGATGAACCCTGCCCAACTGGCGAAGATGCTGGGCATTAAAATGCCAACCCCTGCTTCAGATGCAATGGACACTCATGCTAACCGCTCTCATTCCAACTTTAACAGGAACAAAGGAACCAAAGGAAGAGCAGTGGCAACCACTGCAAAGGACACCCCAGACATTGAAGTCCAGAAGAAAGAAGGTCATTGTTTCAACTGTAACAAGCTAGGACACCTCACACACAATTGTCCTGACAAAAAGGACAAGAAACCTCCTCAAAAGGCTCACAAAGCCAAGGCTGAAGAAAGTGAGCCAGAGGAAGAAGAGGAAGAATCCGACACGGAGTCCAACCCTACAGATGTGCAGTCATCCCTCATAAAAAGCCTTTCAACCAAAGAGAAATACAAAATGTTGAAGCAGGCTTGGGTAGATGAGCACAGGAAGGATTTTTAAAATGCACAAACCTAGCAGCCTGGGTGCATGCATTACAGTTCAAGGATGTGTTTGTTTGTAAATATCAAAGTCTCCAAATCCCAACTCTGATACAAACTTCACACACAACAGCTGAAAGAAAAGTTCTTGTAGATTCAGGAGCCATGGACAACTTTATCAACTTCAAGCTCCTGAAAAGAATGAAGATTGGCAAACTAAAGCTGCCACAACCCCATATTATATGGAACATTGATGGGACCCAGAATAAGTCAGGAATCATCAAGTACTATGTTAACCTGCAAGTCTGAACTGGGGAAAAGAAACAGAATATGTGATTCCTCATCACCAATCTAGGAGATGATGAGATGGTGTTAGGGTACCTATATCTTGCTGCCTTCCAGCCATTGATTGATTGGAGAAGCGTGACCCTTGATGAAAGTATGCAACCACTTGTCATCAAGACCCTTTCATATACAATGGACGTAGAAGTAATCCGCATATGAGATGTGTGGATTAAGAAGGCTGCATCACTATGCACCCCTGGGGAAGAACTCTTCGTCCACCAAATGGATGAAGAAATCCTCAAAAGAAGCTTGACATCAACTGAGATGGCAGTAAAAGTGCTGCCAAAAGAAGAGAAAACCTAGGACCAGGTAGTCCCAAAGCACTATCACAAATGGAAGAAAGTCTTTTCAGAAGAAGAGGCAAAGCAATACCCAGAACACTAGCCATGGGATATCACTATTGATTTTACAGAGGATGCCCCAAAAACCCTAGACTGCAAAATATACCCATTATCCAAAGGCGAGCAAGAAAAGCTTGACGAATACATCAAGGATAACCTAGATAAGGGCTATATTCATCTGTCAAAATCACAATACTCATCACCCTTCTTTTTCATTGGAAAGAAAGACAGAAAACTTCAACCAGTAGTGGACTACCGAAAGTTAAACTCCTTCACAATCCTAGACTGATACCCATTGCCTTTAATACAGGAACTAGTGGACAAGGTGAAGGATGCCAGGTTATTCACCAAGATGGATGTGTGAGCAGGATACAATAATATTCGCTTCCGAGAAGGAGACGAACCAAAAGCTGCTTTTAAAATGAACCTCGGACTTTTTGAACCAACAGTGATGCCATTTGGGCTGAAGAATGCCCCACCATGTTCCAATGAATGATGAATACACAATTCAATAACCTTACGGCAACAGGTCAAGTAGTCATCTACATGGATGATATCCTTATTGCAACAAAAGAGGATGAGGAAGAACACCGCAAATTGGTTAATAAAGTCCTCGAACATCTTCAAAAACTGGACCTTTACTTAAAGCCCAGCAAATGCCTTTTTGAGACAAAATGCATTGAATTCCTGGGAGTAATCCTAGAAAAAGGAACCATTACCATGGATCCAGTCAAAGTCACTAGAGTTGCAGAATGGAAAACACCAAAAACTACTAAAGATATATGGGTGTTCCTTGGATTCTGCAACTTCTATCGGTGATTTATCTGTGGATTTTCTTTTATTGTAAAGGCATTGAATGACTGGCTAAAGAAAGGTGTTCAATGGAATTGGGGACCAGAAGAACAAAGCACTTTTGAAACCTTAAAAAAGTGAATATGTAAAGAACCGGTTTTAATACAACCGGACCAGAAGAAACCATTTGAGGTTGAAGTTGACGCCTCAAATTATGCAATGGGAGCGGTCCTGATGCAATGAAATGATGGAGGAGTGCTCCACCCGGTAGCATTCTTTTCGAAAACCATGAACAATGCCCAAAGGAATTATAATGTGTACAACAAGGAGCTTCTAGCCCTTGTGGAAATGTTTTGACATTGGAGACATTTCCTACATCAACCAGCCTTCAAGGTGAAGGTACATATGGACTACACCAACTTATTATACTGGAAAAATCCAGGAGACTATAATAGAAGGGTGGCAAGATGGCATGCAGAACTCATGGAATATGATTTCAAACTAATCCATATATCTGGGAAGAAGAATGGTCAGGCAGACACATTGTCATGGCGTCCAGACTACGAACAAGGTGAAGAAGATAACAAGGCATTGGTGGTTCTACCCCCTATCTTGTTCAGCTTCGCATGAATGATGGGGTCAGAATATTATAACCCAGCAACCAGAAGGAAAGGGAACACTATAGCACAACAATAGATCATCGCAAGTATCAATCCCTTCAAGACCAGGTGGAGGAAGACCAACAAACAAATAAAGAGAGCCAAAAGAGGCTTAAAAAGTGGTCCAACACCTTCAATCTTACCAAACTTGTCAGCATTTGGTGGAAGATTGAAAATGACACAGACTGGATTGTCATTGCCGGAGACAACGATCTGAAGAGGGGGGTAATTCATTTTTACCATGATACCCCATCCGTAGGACACCCGCGAATCACAAATACGTAAGCCCTGGCAAAACGAGACTTCTAGTGGCCAAAGATGAAAGAAGACGTGGAGCAATACGTGAAGGGATGTGGAGCATGCCAAGCAAATAAAATCAACATGCAACCACTCAAACCAGCCATGATCCCTATCACTCCAGAAAATTCCTTGCCATTTGAGACAGTCGCCATGGACTTCATCATGAAATTGCGACTCTCGGGCAAATATGACACAATCCTTACAGTCACGGATCATGATTGCAGTAAAGCGGCAGTATTCATACCTTGCCAAGAAACTATTACTGTGGAAGGGGTAACAGAACTCTACCTGAAACATGTATACATGCAATTTGGTGCCCCAAAGAAGATTATCTCTGACTGAGATACCTGGTTTACATCACACTTTGCCAAAGGCCTGTGCGAAGCATTGAAGATACATCAGAACATCAGCATGGCATATCACCCAAGAACTGATGGCCAGTTGGAAAGAACAAACCAATGGCTCAAACAGTACCTTTGATTCTGGTGTGATGAAAGGCAGGACAATTGGCACAAGTATTTGCCAATGGCAGAATTCGTACACAACCAATGGCTGAACTCCACCACTAGAAAGACCCCTTATGAAATGCTCATAGGGTATACACCACGGATTGAAATAGTAACCAAGAGCAAGGTTCCCTCCGTGGAGGAAAGATTGACTGCCATAGAAAAGGCAAGAACGGATGGCCATGAAAATATCATCAAAGCTCAAAAGATGATGGCCATCACACATCAAGGGAACAAGAGGTTCCAACCGTATAAAGAGGGAGATCAAGTGTGGATTGAAGGAACACACCTGAAGACCCTGTATCCAGCAGCTAAACTCAGGCCAAAGTGGCACAGACCCTTCAAAATTATGAAACAGTTATTGGAGGCAGTATATTGTGTGGAGTTTCCAAGACAATGGAAGATTCACAACGTGTTTCATGCGAACCTTCTAACACCCTATAAGGAAACAGAACTCCACAGGCCAAACTATACCCGGCTGCCCCCTGACATCATTGATGAAGAACCCGAGTATGAAGTCGAGAGGATTCTAGATGCATAGCAATGTGGGAAAGGGCACAAACTCCACTATCTAATCAAGTGGAAAGGCTATCCCATGAGTGACAGCTCATGGGAAAAAGAAGAAGATGTCCACATGGACAAACTGATAGCGGAGTTTAAAGCAAGAAGGGGGACAAACAAGTCAAAAGGTCATAAAACGTATATAAGATAGGCCAAAACGATGGAAGAACAAAACCCCCCCAGCACACCCTGCTTCCAACCTCTATATGATATCCACTTCTGCTCCTACCAGCATTGTGCCAACACTCCTTTCACCTCCCCCATCTACTCCTAGTCATATGCTATGCACTCTTTTCCAACCCCCAGCTATGACTTGCATCTCTACTCAGAAGTCCTCAAAGATCAAGAGGCACCCACCTGTCCTCGTACCCTGGCACGACACGCACATTCGATCATGGGCTGTCATCCCCACAGTCGAGACCAAATTCTCAACCCCACGCATAACCGACTCAGAAATGGTGCCAGGCAGGCTCTCAAGAAATCTGAGATCACTGCTGGTAAGAAACATTGCAGTGGGTGCAGACAAGAATTTCCAGACCACATACGCTGAAGGATGGGACAACAAGAAGAGTGGGAGATGTGTTACTGTTGAAGACAGTAACTTAGATGGGCACCCAGCCTCACAACATAAGAACCCAGACACTAATAGCCATAGCAAAGAGAGGTGCTACCCATTGGCTGGCCTATTAGTGGACAAAAGCCAATATACCAGCTTCTGTCACCCCTTTGCCAACAAGTCCTGGAGACAAGTGCCTCAAATAGAGATTTGGGTCACCAAGATGGTCAAAAAGGAAGAGGGAGGGGGACCACCCACCAAAACCAGAATAGAGGCTGGAAAAGAACAAGAGGGGAAGGTAGAAGATGCTAAAGAGGTCGACAAGGAGATGAAGAAGAAGACAAGAGACTGGAAAAGAAGGCCAATGACCCTCAATTGGATCAAGGGGGCTCTAGATTTGGCAAAGCCAAGGCAACTTTGCACTTAAAAGGGGGGCTGTGTTATGACACTGCCTATTT
This sequence comes from Lactarius evosmus, assembly GCA_951394315.1. Classification (NCBI taxonomy): domain Eukaryota; kingdom Fungi; phylum Basidiomycota; class Agaricomycetes; order Russulales; family Russulaceae; genus Lactarius; species Lactarius evosmus. The sequence continues at coordinate 1,304,234 of OX596125.1, read as the reverse complement.
TAATTCCTTTTTCTTCAAACGCCTTAGGACACGTGACAACCTTTCCTTCTTCTCTCATGTGATCATTCTCACAAGAGTCATGGTGACTCTTTACTTTATTTATATCTTTGTTTCTCATATGAGTCATAACGGCTCTTGCCCATTGCTAAGGGGCTATGTGTTTCACTCACATCCTTGTTTCACCTATATCTTTTGTTTCACATCTTACATGTGATTACTGTGAGCTGCACTCTGCAGTTCTTATTGTTCTGAGTATGATTGTTTGATGACTTGATCCTAGGATGCCATTATCATTCTATCCTAGGATCCCTCTTACTTTACTATAAATACAGGCTCACCAGGTAGTAGTAGCCTTAGACTTGACTTCTTGTATCCTACAGTACTTAGAGCAATCTAAAGACCTTTGATACTCCATCTCTCACGAATCCTTTCCTCTCACTGAAGAATCCTAAGTTCCACTATTAGCTTAGGCAAACTCTTCAACTCATCCATCTTCACTGAAGTTCCTCTTTGGAGCTTCCCTTAACAACCAGAACCAGACCCTTAGTGCAGCATCTCAGTAGATCAACTTAACCCACATTGGGTGAACATCCCTACCATGACGTAACAAGTTGTATGTGCTGCGATTGCAAAGGCTGCTAGCATGTGTTCTTCTTGACTCACCGATTGGTTGGGCTTCACTTCATCCTCTGTTACTTCCTCTATCATTGCCTGGGTCGCCTTGTGAGAGATGCACCATCTAATAGTCGCATCAGCAACTTGGGTCCATAGCTCTGGAGCCAGGGAGAGTAGCTCCTGCTGAGTAATTGCGGTCAGCGCATTCATAATCTGGTCATAAACAGTGCACACAACCTTCTCATCGTAGATCTTAGCTGTAGTGGTATAGGCTTGGTCACTCTTGCATGGCAGAGGCATTGGCCTCATTCTGGCTCTGCTTGTGTCAGCTGGTCCCCTATTCGCTGTGTCTGCTGCCCATGCATACAGGTGCTCTACCTTACTCATGTCGCTCAGATCTGCTAATGTTGCTGGTACTTTTCTGGGTGCTTGGTTTAGGTGTGAAGGTGGGTTGCACTGTGCCTGCTTTGGGCTGGTCGATGGGCCAGCTGATGCAGCCACATTGTTGTGATTAGCTCCAGCCAGGGCATTGTCCTTGGCTTGCTGCTGCCTCATTGACATGGTGCCTCACTGGGGGTACTGTTGGTGGAGAGTGTAGACTCCCAGTTTGCCTACCTTGGGGCACTGTTCTGCAAACCAGACTATCTTGCTGTTGGATGATCAGCTAGAGGCTTTGCTGGCTTGTGTCTTCATTTCTAGTAACATTTGCATGGCTGCTACTTGTTCTAGGTTCCACTGGTGATACTTGTCAACACGGTTGCACAGCCATGCGCTGGTAATTTCACATAGTACCATCACTCCTGAGGGAAGTACTACCTTGCCTTTATGGTTGTGCTTGCACTTTCTGAGTTGGATGTATTCTGCCACTACTTCACACTCATGGATGAAGTGTCCTGGCATGCCACAGAAGTTGCACTGCAACATGGAATCGCTGGTTGGCCGAGGTCCTGCAGCTCTTGGCCTGCTGCCTGATTGTTGTGTCTTCAGTACGTTCTTGAATATGTCTATGAGTGAGGTCATGGCTGATATGAGTGCTTTCAATTTGACATCTGCACTTGTTTGCACCGTTGTTGCTAGTTGGGTCGGCATGGGTCGGAGGGTGGTTGAGGCTGTTCCCATAAGCATGAAGACAGCCACATCATATATGTCGGCTAGATTGTACATGTTTTAAGGATTGTGGTCTGGCTTCTTTAATTGCAGTTGCTGCCTTACACTGTGCTTTAGGCTCAGCTGGAAACCATGTAAGAAGGCATGTGATTGCTCTTGTACTGACATGCGGCCCTTAGTGACTAGGTACTAGGAGATGAGTAGGAATTGCTGGTGATATTCGCTGAGGTCTCTTGAGGTAAGTATGCCAATGTGGACCCACTCACCGACTTTTGCATCAAGGTCCTGGATAGTGTAGGTTGCCTTGTTGCCTGCTTGTAGGTAGAGGTGTAGGATGCCAGCTTTGAACTTGTTATAGGTCTTGGCTGCATTGGCCCATGCTGCTGTTCTGCACCAGAGTCTGGCTGCATTGATACTGAGGTACTTGAGGGTGCCTTGCTTTTGCTCCTGGTTGTTAGTCACACCATGTTAATTGAACAGATCTTCCAGTTCTGCAAAGTACTGGCTGGCTTCTTCTGGATGGTCCTCACTAAATCTTGGGGCCGACCACTTATGTCGGCCAGGTAAGTCAGTGAGAGGCATTAGTTAAGGTGCCAAAGTGGTTGTAGGGTTTGGTTGTTGTGTTGCAGAGATGGGAGCTGCGGTCAGCTGTATTGCCAGTGTAACAGGAGGTGGTGCCAGAGGCAGGATCGGAGTTGTGAGGGGTGGTGGTGCGGTCAGCTGTGTAGCCAGAGTGACAGGCAGTGGTGCTGGAGGTGGGATCAGCTGAGTTGGAGCTGATCAGATTGGTTGCACACTGGAGGTTGGCTGGGTGTTTACTATGCCAGCCAATGCTGATTCTTGTGGTTGCTCAGCTAGTGCTTGTGCTTGAGCTCTTGCACAAGTTGTTGGACCATGGGTCGCTAATGGCAGAGCTGAGTTGTGCAACAGGATGAGGCTAACCTTGTCTTCGCTACTTGGCTGTGTGTTCAGTGAGTTCAGCTGGGATGGCGGATCGCTAAGTTCACTATTATCTAGGGGTTGTAAGTCAGTTGTGTCAGTAAAACTTCCTGGGACCAGCTGCACTGGGTTGTAGCCGGCTGTGATTAATTCTTCAAGCAAGGTCCTTTGCCTTAGTTGTGGAATTACAGAGTGCTCTGTTGGTTAGTCTCCTGAGCAGGTCCTCTTTATATTCCAACCTCCCCACATTGGCCATCAGAAATGATACCCTAAGTCGACGCTAAGTGTGTCGAAGAGCAGCTAAGAGTGGGAGGGTTCAGGAGGTCAAGAAATATAATGCACTGAGAGGGCAAAGTCATGCAGGGCACGGGTTGGCCAGAGGTGTGCTTGGCGCTTGGCCAATGCAGAAGACATACAAGCCTAGGGGAAATGCAAAGAGCTACCAGAGCAGCAAGACTGAAGTTGACTGGAGGACACTGGTGCACACATAGGTACACAGAGTGTTTGTAATGAAGGGAAAATGGAATCTAGAGTGTAACTGGTCTGGGTACTACACCATACCCCCACTGCTGTATATATATAGGAAACGAATCCTTAAATACCTATACTATCCAACCTTTGGCCGCTTTGGCCCACAACCGCAATTGCTTATCTGAGCAAACCTGTGTCAACCATTGTCAGGCCAATGACCATGGTGTGCAGCTGCATTGGCCAATCCCTCCATGGGGCTTTGTGATCTAAGGTGAGCCCCGAAGCGGTCTGCTGTATGTTATGATGGCCTATGTGGTCACTGGGCCTCCGGTCCAACCCAATGGTCCTACAGACCAGGGGCACCACTGACACACCATGATGTGTGCCCCACCACCATATAGCCTGAGGCTGAACTGTCTAATTTCCTAGGGGATTCCCACTTGGAATCTGAAGTTGCTGAGTCACTGTGTAGTTGGGCCACCAAGCCAGACCCACTTTGCTATGCATTAGCCATTTCATGCTTTCTTGCATGCCAGCCATGCTCATACTGGTCATTCATGAGGCTGAGCACAATCAGCCGTAATACTGAATAGAAATGCCAAAATTGTTAGATAGTACACCCAACCCATTACTGGGTGTATCATTGCACAGAAAGGCTGTCATGAACTCTTTGCTGCATACTCTTTTTATCTTATCTTATCTTCAATCTTATCTTCATCTTATCCTAAGCCCTTTTCAGAGCGGACTTATGTTTATCTCTTGTTCCCATGGCATGTCTTCTCTTCCACACACTGTCATCTTTCTTCCATCACATTCTATGATGTTCTATGGTTCCACTTATATTGACCAAAGGCCTTAAGCCCTCTTGTGCATGGACCATGCTTACCTACTAGGACAGACACGGAGTAGCTAGGTATATAAACCTATACTTGTAGGCCCTAGCTCCTTAGCTTTGGCTTCATCAACCCATAGCTTGTTGAACTCGTCTTATCTGTGTGATCCTCTCCTTGCCTTCATTGGCCCATTTACTGCTTGCTGTCACGAACCTATGCCTCGGTCCGTGACGGGCCAAGCGCTGTCAAGAAATCGAGAGTGAAAGTCACAAGCGACTTTCCTACCCAGAGTCACGTGATCTGGGACCCCCAAGTGGGTCACGTGATGTGACACGTGACTGGTCACTAGTTGTGACCACATGATGTGACCATGTGACAAGTCACGTGTTTGATGGTGTAACCCATCACGTGACTTTGTTGATCTGTTGATCAGGTGATCAACAATGGATAAGGTTCTGTTTATTGACTCTGTTGATCGATAAACAATAGGTTTATCGTTGATCGATAAACAATAGGTTTATCGTTGATCGATAAACAATAGGTTTATCGTTGATCGATAAACAATAGGTTTATCGTTGATCGATAAACAATAGGTTTATCGTTGATCGATAAACAAAGATTGTTTATCGATTGAGTGTGTATTGCTATTGGTTCCGGATATGGATGGAAGCGGAGCTTCAAACCTGAAACACCAGGATCATATCCGATTGGATGTTATTGTTAGACAGGTGCTTGACGCGCACCCGTGAGTGAGACATAGCTCGCGCACAGACCATGTACTCAGGTATATAAACCCCCCTGAATCTACGGACAGCCCTCAGACTGTCCACTTGTGACTACAGTCCCCACTTGGTTGACCATTGCCCAGTATTGCTTCCCTGTTTGCATTGCTCCACTTCCTGTTTATCTTCCTCGTGGTCCTTGTTAACCTCGTTATCTACATTGCCCTTGTCGGCGTCACTGTGTTCCTCCGCCACTACCCGACGTACCTCATGTATCATCGGACTCACTACCGCGATTGAGTAGTGAGTCACCACACTTGCCTTGTTAGGGAGCCCTTTGAAGCTTTGAGACTTGTGCTATAACAAGGTCTCCACAGATCTTAGGTGTCATTGCACCCAGTGCCGAACCAACTTAGTCGCTGTCAGTCTCAGGCTCAGGACTATTATAGAACACTAGAGACCACGCTCTGCTGTAGCGTGACAAAGGCCCCACTAGGCCTTAACACTTGCCAGAAATTCAAGATAATTTTGGCATGGATGAACCAGCCCTTGTGCTGTAAGGGGCTGGAGAATTGGGTATTGGAAATGCTACAGTGCAAGAGGGGGACCTTAGGACTAGTCTTCCACCACCTACTAAGGCTGAGGAGCCCATCAGCAGCCCTTTGGCAGCATGCAGTAAGCCTCATGTTCAGTGATTGTAATATACCTCTGACCCCACATATACAGCTTGGAAATGAGGTGAGCATGCCCCAGCTTCTGATGATGGAGAGGTGCAGGAAAGTCAGGGTGGTGCAAATTCAGAGGTGCTTTAAGAGGAAGCAGTATATACTCTGGTGAGCTGCACCATTCAACAGCCAGCATAGCAAACAACTATCAGTTCTCCCCAGCCAGAAGTAGATGAAAATATCACTTGGGCCTCCATCTTATATGGTAAAGCAGTAAGGCTTTAACGCATTTATAATGAATTTCTGCAGATTTATAGGATGGAAGCCCACTTGAACAAGGTAGTAGATGCAATTGTTAATGAGTTGGATAGTGCTAAGGTGCAAGACATCATGTAATATAGTCAAATTCATAGATCAAAGTACCAGGTTAGATAAAGCTTGGGCCCACTTCTCCTGAGAACACCTGCAGATGATCTCAAAAAAGACCCAGTGCTACACCTGAGAGAAACAGCAGGTAGCCTCTATTAAGCTCAACAACATTCTAAAAACCATTGCCAATATTGCATTGGACAATTATAGCTCCTAAGGTGCTGCCAATGGCCACTAGTAGGTGTCTGTATACTTGATTGGAACCCAAGACCATTGGCAGCATATCTCAGGTGCATCCCTAGGACATTTTACAATCATAGTTAGAGTATCTCAAGGGAAAGACTATATCTATTATGGGCAATTAGGAAAACATCTCAAGAGGATGCTAGGCTGTTTTAAGGGAATTAGTAGCACCTCTCATGAATAATGCCTGGCCCATCCAAGACAATTGGCAGCTCACCTCAGAAGTATAGCTGGGCCAATTTAAGACCATTAGCAGCACCTCTTAGGAGCAAACTGGCAATTCAAGGTTATTGGCTACATGTTACAGAAGCATCCCTAGGCCAAATTGGAGACTTTTAGCAGCTCCTTCTAAGGAATGCTGGGTCCAATCAAGTCATTTTCAATACCCCTCAGTAGAAGAGCTTTCCCCACTCAAGGAAATGTACAACACCCATTCACAGTAACACCATTCCAGTCAAGACAGTTGGCTGTGCATCACAGAAGCAGCTCTAGGCACATTTGAGGTAATTAGCAGTAGCCCTAAGCAAATGCTGCACCCATTTGTGACCATCAGCCACATATGAGACAATTCTGGGCCCATCTAAGGCAATTGGAAGTACATCCAAGAGAATCCTGGGCCTATTTGAGACCATCAGCAGGTCCCATTTAAAGTTTCTGTACTGATAATACCTCTCAGAGTTAATGTTAGGCCTACTTGAGACCATCAGCAGCTTGTACCAGGAACAACACTGGGCCCATTCAAGACTATTGGTAGTATCCAACACTGGGCCCATTTATGGCAATTGGCAGTGTCACTGAGGAACAGCAGTGGGCTCATCTATATCCTAAGTATGTCTCAAGCAATTCTTGGCCCATTTGAAACTGTCAGTAGTATTTCTGAGGGCTGCTATTACACCTTGCTGTGGTGCTCATTCAACTTGAACATGGTTCTAGGGTGAGAGGGCAGTGAACTGTCATGAGGGTCAAATGTAGAGGCAACTCCCTCAATACAAAGACGGGGCTAGCAATGGATCTTCGTATCACATTGGCCCAAAGCTTTTGACTTGTCTCCTGATGATCACACCAAGAGAGATGAGAAGGGAAAGGAGAATGCGATAAAGTAGAGGAATGGCAATTGAAGAAGACCAAGATGGCATTTCTTAGTCTTCCACAACTACTACTTATACAAGTATGTGAGGGCTTTAAAGTGCCTCTTCAACACAACTTGTAATGGTCGCACCGGCCGTCTAGCTCGACTTGAGCTGGGTTTCTCAGAACGCTTGTATTGCACACAACAACCAAGGCAAAACCACTGCAATAGTGGTTGCAACTGAGAGACAAAAGGGAAAACCAAAGGGAAACGGCTCACTTAGAAGTGGCACAACAAGACGATGTGTAAGGGTTTGGTGAAGAAGACCAACTAAGGCCCTTAGGAAAGTAGGAGGGAACTGAAGGGTATGATTCCAAAGAACTCAAGATAGAGAATACATGTGAAGACAAGCTAGTACTTATACTACTAGTAGATAAGGTTCGGACTCAGTACGAACCTTAAGTCCTTATCTCTAGCCAATAGCCATAAGGGCTCCAGCTCCACAAGATGAAACACAAAGGAGAAACATAATTGGACTGGCCTATAAAGGCACTATCATCCATCAGACATGAGGCTGCGCCCATACAGTACATGAGGTGTCCATCAGAAAGTCCATCAGTAAATAGGTACAAAGGCCTAGTCCATGTCGTTACCAACCGGATAACCAGCTGCAGCATACCCGAGGCACACACGCTCAGGTGATGCCTCAGGTGATGCATCATGTGACTCTGGGCCTTCATGCCTGTAGAAGTGCGCATACATCTTGCGTGCGTGAGCCTTATCTTGCTCGTAGGGGTTGTCAGCTTCTTCGTCACTACTCTCAGCAGGAGTGTGGGACTTAGCTGGTTCAGGACATAATGTCCATATGCTTAGGTCACCCTTTCTCATCAAGGCCTCTCTTAATGCCTCAGAATCCAGGGTTCTCTTGTAGTTGTCTAACGCAGGCCGGCTCAGACAGCTCGGCGGTGTGCTCTCATGGGAGCTTAAAATCTCAGCCGTGACACAACTATCCTATGGCATAAGTAGCTCGAACCCTACTACACCAATCCTAGGAATCACTCAGCAATCACATGCGACTGCTGAGTGCTGACTGATGCTATGAGTCCATGACTAATTACTACTTACTACTGTAGTCATAACCAGTAAGTAAGAGTCCACATGTGACACAACACTACTATCTGCTAAGTCTGAATACTTCCAACAGCCCAAAGGCCCAACCGTAACAGCTGCACTGGGCCCATTTGAGACCATTGGCAGCATGTCTTAGGAACAATGTTGGGCCCATTCAGTACTATTGGTAGTATCCAGTGCTGGGCTCACTCAAGGTAATTGGCAATCTTACTGAGAAGCAATGGTGGGCCCATTTGAGACCATTAGCAACTTGTCTCAGAAACAACATTGGGCCCATTCAGGACTATTGGTAGTACCCAACACTAGGCCCATTCAAAGCAATTGGCAGTGTCACTCAGAAGCAGCAATGGACCCATCTGACACCATTGTTAGTATGTCTTAGGAAAAATCCTTGGCCCATTTAAAACTGTCAGCAGTATATCTAAAGGGCTGCACTGGGCCTATTTGAGACCATTGGTGGCTTGTCTGGGAAACAATGCTAGGCCTATTCAAGTGTTACATTCACACCAAATGTCTAGCACAGCTTGTGCTAGGGGGTTCTCAGAATGCTCGTATTGCACATGACAACCAAGGCAAAACCACTGCAATAGTGATTGCAACTGAGAAGGAAGGGGAAACCAAGGGGAGACGGCTCACTAAGAAGTGGCACAACAAGATGACATCTAAGGGTTTGGTAAAGAAGACCAACTAAGGCCCTTAGGAAAGCAGAGGGAAGACTAGGATGTGATTTAGGAAATCTCAAGATAGAGAATACATGTGAAGACAAGCTAGTACTTATACTACTAGTATATAAGGTTTGAACTCAGCATGAACCTTAAGTCCTTATCTCTAGCCAATAGCCATAAGGGCTCTAGCTCCACAAGCTGAAACACAAGGAAGAAACATAATTAGACCAGCCTATCAAGGCACCGACATCTATCAAACACGAGGCAGTGCCCATACAGTATATAAGGTGTCCATCAGAAAGTTCATCAGAAAGCAGGCATGAAGGCCTAGTCCATGTTGTCACCAACTGGGTAACCAGCTGCAGCATACCTGATGCACACACGCTCAGATGATGCCTCACGTGATATGTCATGTAACTCTACACCATGCTCATAGTAGTGAGCATATATGCTGTTCATGTGTACTTCATCATCACTTTCTTCTTCAGAAGGAGAGCAGCACTCAGCTGTTTGGGGTTTAGGCCACAATGTCCACATGCTTAGGTCCCCTTTTCTCATCAAGGCCTCTCTCAAGGCATCAGAGTCAAGGGTCCTCTCAAAGTTATCCAACATGGGCTGGCTCGAGCAGCTCAGTGGCATGCTTTCATAGGAGCTCAAAAACTCAACCATAACATCAAGGCAATTGGCAGTGTCACTAAGAAGCAGCAGTGGGCCTAGTTAAGACTATTGCAAGCATGTCTTAAAAGCAATGCTTGGCCCATTTGAGAATGTCAGCAGTATCTCTGAGGAGGAGCACTAGGCCCATTTAAGACTATTGGCAGCTTTTCCTAAGAACAATGCTAGGCCCATTCAAGGGCAATTGGCAGTATCACTGGGGAGTAGCAGTGGGCCCATCTGACACCATTGGCAGCATGTCTCAGAAGCAATGCTTGGCCCATTTAAGAATGTCAGCAGTATCTCTAAGGGGTGGCACTGGACCCAATTGAGACTATTGGCAGCATGTCTTAGGAACAATGCTGGGCCCATTTGAGACCATCAGTAGCTTGTCTCAGAAGCAGCCCTAGGCCAATTTGAGACTGTTGGAAGTATCTCCAAGGAGTGATACTAGGCCCATTTGAGACCTTCAGCAGCTTGTCTCATGATTAGCCCTAGGCCCATTTAAGACTGTTGGCAGTATCTCTGAGGGGCAGTGCTGGGCCCATTTAAGACCATAGGTAGCATATCTTAGGGACAATGCTAGGCCCATTTAAGACCATTAGTAGTATTTCTCATAAACAATATTGGGCCCATTCAAGGCAAATGGCAGCTCCTCCTAAGAGCACCACTGGGCCCATTTGAGGCAACCAGCAGCATCTACCTAATGGTTGTTAGGCTCATCCCTTTATCAAGGTATTGCATCTCACACTGATGGCATTGGCCCCACCTGAGAAATTTGGCAGTTTTATAAAATGGGCCCATTCATAATATATGTCTACTATTGTTTGATGGGCCCACATAGGTTTCACTGATATATTAGGTCTTATTGCATATGGGTTTTTGTGTATATATATGGCCAATTTGTTGCAACATTATATGAAACAGCAGGATTATATGCTAGATACATCTTTTCACACTTTGGACTCCCCTCAATTATTATCAGTGACTAAGATCCCAGGTTTGCAAGCAAATTTACACAAGAACTCTGAAAAATGCTGGGGATCACAGAGAACATTTCCATAGCTTATCACCCACAAATGGATGGACAATTGGAGAGGACTAATCAGTGGCTAGAGTAATGTCAGTGGTTCTAGACCAATGAATATCAGAACAATTGGAACTCTTATCTCCCACTTGCAGATTTATGTACAATAGCTGGCCATACAAATACACATGCAAGTTACCATTTGAGTTACTAATGGGGTACAACCCATGAGCCAATTGGACCAATAAGCCATCCCCCATTCCACAAGTTACATTATGCACTGACCAACTAAAGGAGGCTTTGTGTCACGGCTAAGATTTTGAGCTCCCATGAGAGTACGCCGCCAAGCTATCTAAGCTGGCCTGCGTTAGATAACTACGAGAGAACCCTGGATACCGAGGCATTAAGAGAGGCCTTGATGAGAAAGGGTGAACTAAGCATGTGGACATTGCGTCTAGAGCCCCAACCAGCTAAGTCGTCCCCGCCTTCTGAAGATGAGGAAACTGATGACGAAGCATGGATGAATAGGGGTTACGCTCATCATTACAATGAGCGGGATGAGGAAGGATCACGTGACACATCACCTGAGTGTGTGTGCCTCGGGTATGCTGCAGCTGGTCATCTGGTTGGTGACGACATGGACTAGGCCTTTGTGCCTATTTACTGATGGACTTTCTGATGGACACCTCATGTACTGTATGGGCGCTGCCTCATGTCTGATGGATGTCAGTGCCTTTATAGGCCAGTCCAATTATGTTTCTTCCTTGTGTTTCAGCTTGTGGAGCCGGAGCACTTATGGCTATTGGCTAGAGATAAGGACTTAAGGTTCGTGCTGAGCCCGAACCTTATATACTAGTAGTATAAGTACCAGCTTGTCTTTGCATGTATTTGCTATCTTGAGTTTGCCAGAATCCGCATCACAGTTCCCTCCTGTCTTCCTAAGGGCCTTAGTTGGTCTTCTTCACCAAACCCTTAGATGTTGTCTCATTGTGCCGCTTCTTAGCGAGCCATTCCCTTTTGGTTTTCCCCTTCGTCTCTCAGTTGCAACCGCTATTGCAGTGGTTTTGCCTTGGTTGTCGTGTGCAATACAAGCGTTCTGAGAAACCCAGCTCAAGTCGAGCTAGATGGCTGGTGCGACTGTTACACTTTGCACAGGGCACAAGAGCTTATCACACAGGCACAGCAGTTATGGTGTTACATCATGGTAGGGATGTTCAACCCAATGTGGGTTTAAGGTCACCTACTAGGACACTACACTAAAGGGTCTTGCTATTATGGTTCAAAGGGAAATTCCAAAGAGGAACTTTAGTGAAAAATATACAAGTTGAAGCAATGTCTAAGCCAGTAGTAGCACTTAGGGTTCTTTAGTGAGAGGAGAGATTCTTTAGTGTGAGAGATGGAGTAGTCAACAGTCTTTGATTGCTCAAGTACTGCAGAGTACAAAAAGTCAAGTCTAAGGCTACAAGCTACCTAGCATGCCTGGCTTTATAGTAAAAGAGGGGTCCTAGTACTAAGTTATAATATTGTACTAGGATCAAGTTATCTTGTCACCAAGACAATAGAACAATAAGAACTGTAGAGTGCAGTCCATAGTAATCACAGGTAAGTTATGAAACAAAAGATATATCTGAAACAAAAGGCCCTTAGCAATGGCCAGAGTTAGAGTGACTTATATAAGAGGAATAAATAAAAGAGTCACTATAACTCTTGTGAGAACCAATCACATGAGAAAATAATAAAGAAAAGAATGAGTCATATCATAACACATAGGTACATAACAAAGATAGGCCAAGGTACCATGTTGAAGATTAGGTGTGGTTGGAAGGGTGCCACCTACATATGCACCAACCAATGGCAAAATTAGCAGCTAAAAGGCACAGGCCCTTCTCAATCATCCAGGTGATGTCCCCTATCAATTACCAACTACAACTTCCCATGTAATGGCAGATCCACCTAGTATTTCACATAGACCTTCTCATGCTCTACCATAAGACACCCACATATAGGCCAAATTACACATGCCCTCTACTAGATCTTGTTAATGGAGAGGAGGAGTATGAGGTTGACGTGTCACTCATTCCCTTAGACTATAGGATAGAGAAGGCCTATCATACAGCAATCACGCATATATCAACTCTCCCGCAAAGTCACCCACTGCACGCCCCAGCCAAAAAATGTGCAAAACGAAGGATCAAGAGGCACCGGTCGCCACTATACAACCTCTCCAGCATCTTCAACATAGACCCAGGCATAGTCGAGAGCATTCCTCCAGTACGTGTCCACCCCAAAGACAGAGGCTCACTCCCTATTTGTTTAGACATTCCCCCGGACAAGGAGGCCTCAAGGAGAGCAGACACAAGCGTGGTAGAGGTAATAAAAGTTTACTCAGATGGCTCAGCGCATGACGGTAAGGTAGGAGCTGTGGCAACCTTAACAAGAAGAGGCAGGCCCAACTGCACGCTACAGCTGCACCTTGGAACAGCAGATCAGCACACAGTCTACGAAGCTAAACTAGCAGGAATGCTTCTTGGCCTCCACCTGATCAAGACTGAACACTCAAACAAAGTTAAATGCGTTTTGAATGTAGACAATCAAGTGGCGCTCACAGCCATTAGCTCCAAGCTCAACAAGTCAGGCCAACACTTGGCAGCAGAGGTCCTCAAGGCGATGAAGCAACTTACTAAACGCAGAGGTAACAGCGGATTTAAACTGACATTCAGATGGACAGCAGGGCATGTAGGCATTGAGGGCAATGAGGAGGTCGATACTAAAGCTAAAGAGGCAGCAGATGGCCAAACCTCAGATAAGAAAGACCTCCCACCATACCTCTGGAAGGAAATCAAGCACAGCCTATCAGCAATCAGACAAGTGCACAATGAAATACTAAAGAAGAAATGGACCAAAGCTTGGACCAAATCACCCTGGTATCGCCGCCTCCACTTTCAGGACATGCTGTGTTATGCTTCAGTAAGCGCGTGCCTTGCTTTAGGCTGTTAAGGCCTAGCGGGGCCTTACTGTGCGACGTGCACCGAGGGTACGAGGGGGACAAGGACAGGGTACAAGGACGAGGTGCTTGGTAAATGGTAACCAAGGCCGAGGGGGTTCTAAGAGACGAAGGTCCGCGAGGGACGCCCAAGGAGCAAGGGTTCAAAGGGTAAGTTGATGGACTTAGTGACGAAGTACAAGGGGCTTCGGTTAGACGGCCGAAGTACGAGGGACTAAGTCGAGCGACTTAGGGTCTGTGTGTGCGCGTTGTTATAGCACAAGCGCAAAGCTTCGAGGTGGCTCCCAACTAAGGGAAGACCGACAATGGTGATGAGACGACGAGAAGGGAGCACACAGAGAGGAGTGGACAGGTCTGGTATTCGCTAGTATGATAAACGAAGACAAGACTGGAGAATAAGCGTACACATGGTCAAGCTTATATAGGTAGCTACTCCAGGTCCGTCCCATGAAGAGGGTACTAATAGAGAACAAAAGGAGACGCAAATGGGGAAGGGATAGAATAGGGAACAAGGGGAAGCGTAAAAGGAGAAAGGAATAGAAGGGGAATCGGAGTAGGAAGGCATACATGGTAATGAGTCAACAAGTTAGTACTCCGAGGAAGTCTGAATGTAAGTCAAAGCGAAGTAGTAAAAGAAAAAGAAAGTCTATGGTGAGCCGGATCACGACATAGGCGGTGATAAGACGCGAGTACTCAGCTCTGGAATCTACTAAGTCAAATGTGGAGCCTTCAAGCGTCAACACGACAACAGTTTACAACTGGGAAGGCTTCTTCCAGTGGGCCTTATGCAGTGTACTTCTCCCCGTGGTTGGTCAAGGGGAAACGAGGGAAGATGATCTGAAACCAATGATTCAAGAAGACCAAGATGGCGATCCTTGGTCTTCTGCGACTACTACTTATACATAATGATAGAGGGCTTTAAAGCACCTCTCAAATGCTGTTGGCCTATAGCGTATCTAGCTCGAACCCTAGTACTGCTATCCTAGTAATCAGTAAGCGTATAGTAACATGTGATACTACGGCTGACTGATAACACGTGAAAGATGAAGTCCCTGACTAATGTAAGAATCACAAGCCTACTACCATAGTCAGAACCTAGTAGTAAGCGTCCCAAGTCCATTCCGTGACATCACCCCCTCTTCAGGAGCGACGCCCCCGGAGCCCAGGCGGTCCCATCCACCCCGCCTGTACGTCCTCAATCCTCTGCATTGCCCGTGCCTGCTCCAACCTACTGATGCACAACGCCTTGTCCATTGCCAGTCGTCCCCACGTCTCCTGTAATTCCTTCACCCTTGCCTCCAGTCATCCCAGCTCCACCCCCAAGGCCCTGTACCGCTTGACCTCCACGGCGAGGCTTATGTCCCTGCACTCGGCGATGGCCCTGTTGATGGTTCTTGCGTCGTTGTTGTGCCTTGCCCGGGCGTTCGTTCGACTTGAACGATTTACTAGGCGAGAGATCGGTGAGTTTGGTTCGAGTCGAACGTAGAGGTGACTTCCTCAATACGATGACGGGGCTATCAACGGAGCTTCTAAGTCACGTTGGCCCGAATAGACTTCAACCTGCCTTCGCACATGAAGGACTAGGTGCCGAGAACACAAGACGATGAGGGAGATGAAGAGAGAGAAGAGGATTCTATATCGAAGATCAATGGCAATTGAAGAAGACCAAGATGGCGTTTCTTGGTCTTCCACGACTACTACTTATACAGGTACGCGAGGGCTTTAAAGTGCCTCTTGAACGGAACTATCCTATGGCGTAAGTAGCTCGAACCCTACTACACCGATCCTAGGAATCACTCAGCAATCACATGCAATCACTGAGTGCTGACTGATACAACTCGTCCGTGACTAATTACTACTTACTACCGTAGCCACAACTGGTAAGTAAGAGTCCGAAACTCCGAGTCGCATCATCACTACTATGTTTGCTTAAGTCCGGGAGGCCGACCGTAACAGTCGTCGTACCCGGCGTCGAAGAGGAATAGATCCTCCTGCACGTACTTGATGTGGGTCTCGGGGTGCACCACGTACTGTGGTGCGGCGTACAGGGGCTTCGGAAAGACCCTGTTGGACTTGTCGATCAGGCTGAGCACGATGGGATCGTTGCTCATAATGGCCTGGACGTATTTGGCCTGGCGCATCATGCTGTTGGAGGTGGTGATGGGGAAGGAAATGAAATCGGGTCCTCTATTGACCCGGAACCCGTGAGGCGCACGGGCATTGGCGACACTGGAGACGGTGCGGTCAGTGAGCTGGGGATGGATATGACCCTGGTAGAGGGGGGTCCCGTTGGTGGCAAGGGCATGGCGGGTTGTATGAGGTGGAGCATTAGTTTCTCTGCCATAGAGAATGTGCTGGTGCTCAGCTGGGTACCGCTCGTCCTCGCTGTCCGTGATCTCCCCCTCTTCTCTCTCATCTCCTGCATCCAGCGTTGGGCTATTCGTAGCTGTTCTTCCCTCCAATCGTCAGTCACCTCCTTCCACGACTTCTTCGGCTTCGCCAACAGTTCGTACCGCTCCCTGGCATGCGCAGACGTCTGCACTGCGGTCGAGAGCTTGCCAAAAGTCGTCGACTTCGGCGGTGGTGAAGGGGCGATCAGAGATGGGTTCTCCAGTTTCGGCATGGAGGATGTGCCAGAGGGCTGGCTGGCCGTCGACATCGGGGGACAGTCAGGCACTAGCTGCTCCTCGTCCTTGAGCAGGGAACTGGGTGATGACGCTATTGAACTCAGCTTCGGTGATGGGTCCCATGGACCCGGCTCTGTCTCCCGTAGCCACGACGGCCTCCTCGGTGTCGGCAGGGGCTGTTGATGCCCGCTCTTCTTCCAGCTTGCAGGCAAAAACCCTTTCGGGGGTTCCGAGGTAATACGAAGATGTCGAGAGGGCGGCATTTGGTGTGAATGGCATAGGATGGTTGGGACTGATAGTGGTGATGGTATGGGAGGAGAATGAGGTATTGTCGTGGGTCCTCCCACTCCTTATAAGTGTTTTGGGTGCGGTCTTTAAACATTGGTACTCTGCAAGGGCTTTGTTGGCGAATAGATCTTCCCGGTTGACCCACTGATTCTCTGAATCAGGGTAGCCCTTCCATTTGACCAGGTATTGCTTCTTCCGTCCTCTGCCGAAATGCTGTTCGTCTAGAACCTTCTCGATTTCGTATTCTTCTTCCCCATCTACCAAGTTGGGTGGTGGCTGCTGGTAGTTTTTCCCATGAAGTGGAGTCTCGTGGTATTTGGTGAGAAGATCCACATGGAACACTGTGTGAATTTTCCATTGCGGGGGAAGGTTGAGCCGATAGTTGACAGGGGACATCACCTGTTCTATCGTGAAAGGACCATGTCTTCGAGGAGCGAGTTTCGCTGTTGGTTGATGAGTGCGTAAGTGGCATCCCTCTAGCCACATGGGGTCCCCTGGTTGGAACTTTGGACCATTCTTGGCTTTAACCCATGATTGCTGTGCTTTGATGATCAATTCTTGAGCGCGTTTCCGAGCTTCTCGGAATTGTTCGGTCCTAAGCAGTACCTGTGGAATGGGTGATGGTTTGTCCATCCAGTTAGCTCATGGGTTGTACCCCATAAGGAGGTTGAAGGGTGACTCCTGTATGTATTCGTGTGGCCAATTATTATGTGCGAATTCCACAAGAGGCAGGTATCCACACCAATTGTCCTGTCGTTCATTTGCCCAAAAGCGCAGGTATTGTTCCACCCATTGGTTTGTCCATTCTGATTGTCCGTTGGTTCGCAGGTGATACGCCATGGAGATATTCTGTTTGATGTCTAGTACCCTGCAAAGTTCCCTCATGAATCTGCTAGCGAAACAGGGGTCGTGGTCACTTATGATTTTCGTGGGAAGTCCAAAACGGACAAAGACATGTTTCAAATAGAGGTGGGCAACCCCTTCCGCACTAATTTCTTCGCTACAGGGTATGAAAATTGCCACTTTACTGCAATCGTGGTCCATAATTGTCAGTATTGTGTTGTGTCCTTGAGATAGGGGTAACTTAGTTATGAAATCAAGGGCTATCATTTCAAATGGCATTGCTTCTGGTCTGGGGTATATGGGATTTAGAGGCGCTTTGTTCCGTCCATGTTGAACTTTGATGCGTTGACATTCAGCGCATCCTTTGACGTATTCTAGAGCGTCCTTTACCAATCCTGGCCACCAATAGGCACGCCCTGCCAGCTGGACAGTTCTTTTGATACCTGGGTGTCCGTGAGCAGGAAGATCGTGGCAGTCATGCAATATACGTCGCTTATCGTGAATCCCTCCGGTTGCTACTCGTCGCGCGTCTTTGTACCAGATCCCGTTTATCTTTTTGAGATGGTGTGCATCCACCCATGGTTTCAGGATGGTTTCATTTTGCTCGTATACAGGATCTTCCAATGTGGTGTCTTCGGGAGCGAGATGTTCTTTGGCGGTCCGTATTCTTTCTATGTGGGCGCCTTGTATGAAGACTTTGTCTGGGAGTACCGTGATATTGTTATTGTCTTCTTCTCCTTGGTCGTAGTCCGGTCTTCGTGACAGCGCATCTGCTCTACCGTTTGCTGATCCCTTGATGTGATGAATTTCGAAATCATATTCTGATAGTTTGAGTACTTCCCTTGCCACCCTTTAACTGATCTTCTGGGGGCTCCTCCAGTATTGTAGGTTCATGTGGTCCGAGAAGACTTTCGTTCAATGTGGTGATCCTGCAAGCAGCAGTCGCCGATGTCGGAATGCCTTGACTATTGCCAACAGTTCCAGGTCATAGATGTCATAATTTCGTTCCGCTTCGTTGAGTGTGGTTGAGAAGTAGCCGATAGGATGTCGCTTCCCGTCGTCTTTCCATTGTAGTAGTACGGCTCCTATCGCAAATCCTGATGCATCAACTTCTAGTTCGAATGGTTTACTCAGCTGTGGATGTGCCAGTACTGGTTCCAACGTAACGAGTCCTTTGAGTTTATTGAACGCATCATGCTCCGTTCCTGTCCATTTCCATTTGGCTCCCTTCTTGGTCAGTTGGTTTAGAGGTTTTGCATGGTGTGAAAAGTTTCGAATGAATGCACGGTAAAAGTTACAAAACCCTAGAAATGACCGAACATCCTTGACTTTGGTGGGCATCGGCCAATCTTTGATACCAGAGATTTTGACAGGGTCCATGCGTGTTACCCCCTTTTCAAGGATTACCCCCAGGTAATCCATCCAAGGTGCATGGAATAAGCACTTCTCTAGCTTATAGTAGAGGTCATGCTTAGCTGATATCTCCAGTACATCTTTGACTGCTGCGATGTGGTCGTCCATACTTTTCCCTATGTGTGTTGCGATGCCGATGTCGTCCATGTATACCCTGATGGTCGTTCCTCTGAGCTTGTGTTTGGCAATGATGTCCCGACATATGTGGTTCATCATTGTCTGAAATGTTGCGGGGGAGTTTGTCAGCCTAAAGAACATTACCGTGGGTTCAAATAGTCCGTATTTAGTTTTGAACGCTGCTTTTTCCTCGTCTCCTTCCCTGATCCGTATGTTGTTGTAGCCCCACCGTACGTCGAGTTTGGTGTACATATGGGCGTTACTAAGATCCGTGATGAGATCAGTGATAAGGGGTAAGGGGTATTGGTTGCGTATTGTGAACGAGTTGAGGTGTCTGTAGTCTTGTACCGGTCGTAATTTTCCGTCTTTCTTTTTGACAAAGAAGAAAGGTGATGTGTATGGGGATTTGGATGGTCGTATGTATCCTTTACCAAGTTGTTCCATTAGAAAGGCCTGAAGAGCCTGATCTTCTTCCTGTGTGAGCGGGTAGATCTTGCAGTCTATTGCTTCGGGTGCTCCTTTCTTGAGTTGTATTTCGTGATCCCACACCCGCAACGGTGGGAATCGATGTGATGCTTCTTTATTGAAAAGTTGACGGTATGCTGTTACGGATCGGACTTACCGAACGCTTACTACTAGGTTCTGACTACAGTAGTAGGCTTGTGATTCTTACATTAGTCAGGGACTTATACTTTCACGTGTTATCAGTCAGCCATAGTATCACATGTTACTTATAGCTTACTGATTACTAGGATAGCGATACTAGGGTTCGAGCTAGATACGCTATAGGTCAACATCGTTCGGGAGGCGCTTTAAAGCCCTCCATCATCGTGTATAAATAGTAGTCGTAGAAGACCAAGGATCGCCATCTTGGTCTTCTTGAATCATCGGTTTTCTCTTCATCTGCCTGCTTCCCGACTCTAGGGAATCATCAAGAAGGTGTGCACTGCATAAGGTCTACCAAGAGTACCTTCCCAGTTGCAAGGACGTCGGCGTGTTAGGACTTAGGATCCCACGTTCAACTTTGACAAGTCGTAAAGCTGAGTACTCGCACCACATACCCGCCTAAAGCAAGGCCCACGCTTACCGAAGCGTAACATATGCGGTGTAGTGGTATGGTAACTCAGCTTTGGTAACATACTGTTTTGCCTGGATGGCCAGCTCCGTAGAAGTAGTCCTTCCTTCTACGAATTCTTCTTCTTCCAATTGGGCGACAATATGGTTTTTCTGAGTTTCGGTTATGGCTTTTGCGATTGTTGGTCATGCAACCCAAGGGTTGACAGTTCTGAGGACGACCGGTAGGGCGTCTTCTTTGATCACCGCGTGCCTCCAGCTGAAGGTTGGTTCGTATGTGGCCAGCCAGGGGTATCCGAATACTATATCTTCACTGCCGATGTCCGTGATAAGGAACCTCATTTCTTTGTAAATTCCCTTTGTTTGTACGTCCAGATCTACGTAGTGAGTGATTAGTCCTGCCCTGTTTTCAGTGTTATCGATATTCCATATCTTTTTGGGCCGTTCCAGCGGCTTCATTCCGATCCCCATCCGCTTCACGAAAGCGGGTTGTAGAAAGTTGTCGGTGGCTCCTGAGTCCACCAATGCTCTGATGTCGGCCATGGCGTAATTTGTGCGAATCAATACTGGAATTCTCATAGAATGGTAGCGAGTTATGATCACAGAATTACATTTTACTGCCCTTACCTAGGCCAATGGGTTCAGGCACTTTGAAAATCCTCCCTTTTCCACAGATCCTGTAGTATGAGGTCCTTTACCTCATCTTCTTCTGCGGCCACTCCTTTCATCCATTGGTCGGCACATTGTTGTGGGGTTTCTGCCCTTGCTGCCCTGACAGGCTCTTCTTCTCTTTCATCATGATAGGTATTGGTCCTCCAGTTATTGCTGGGCTGGTTATAGGTGTGCTGCGGGCAGTTCCGACTGAAGTGTCCTTTCTGTCTGCAGGTGTAACAGATCACTTCCCTTATGTCACGTCGGCCTCCCCATCCTCATCCCACAAATCCCCCTCTTGGTGGTGGATTTCGGGGATGGGCCCAATCCCAATTCCCCTGGATTTCCTCAGCTCCCGTAAGTCTTCCTCGTACTCGGTCTGCCGATGTATTCATGGCATTTGGGTCTCGTAGTATGTTGCGAGGAGGTCCCCATCCTGTACCCCTCGTGTTCCTCCAGGTTGTATTACCACCTCCTTGTGGTCTTGCTTGGTTGGCGAGGCCTCGGTGCTGCTCTAGCCAAGCCTTCATGTGTATATACTGTTGTTGCCTTCGGATGACCGCTTCTTTCCATTCCTGAAAGGTCTGAGGGTTGTTGTACATGTATGCTTTCTCGTATAGGTCGCGGGGTAGTCCATCCGTGAATAGATCCATCGTGAGTGGTGAATCCAGTCGATAGTTAGCCTGACATGCTAACTGTTCGAATTGCATGATGTATGTGTCTATGTCTCCCCTGGTCATTTTGATACCTCTTTTGAGCATTGCTTGGGCTTGCTCTTTTTCTAGTGTGTTCGAAAACCACCTGTTGAAGGCCGTGATGACTTCAGTCCACAGACGTGGATCAGCGTCCACAATTCCGGCGGTGACTTGTCGGTTGAGCCATCTGCTGGTCTCCATGATCCAGTTGTTAACGTCTTTTCCCTGGATGTACGTGAGAAATAACATAGCTCATCTATATGCATTGGCCATGATGGGGTTGTTGTTGTTGATGCCCCAATATAATTCCCACTGAGTGAGGAATTCCTTGGTCTTGTGTCGGTCTCCCTTGAATACTTCTGGAGCATTCCCAGCGAATTTGTCGGAGTGATGTCCTCCGGGTATTCCAATTGGCCCTGCTCCAGGTATTCCTCCGCCCAGGGGTCCTCCTCCTGGGGGTCCTCCTCCTGGTGGTCCTCCGTATGGGGATCCTCCTCTATGTGGTGGTCCTCCTGCTCCTGGGGGTCCTCCGTTTCCTGGAGGAGGGTCGGGTTGGTCTGGTCCGATTGCTTGGAATAAAGCGGCATCGTCTGCCGTCATGACATGTCCTGTTTTGGGATGGATAGGGAGCATCGTTTCCTGGGTCTCTGTTAATGTAGCCATTGGAGGGTAGATGGTGATCTGCTCAGCTCTTTCAATGAATTCTGGCTCCAGTGGTTCTAGCGCTTGTTCGGGTTCTTCGTCTGATTCGTGGTCTGATGTTTTGGGGTCTTTGGAGGCACTTTGATTTTCTCTGTCGATAAGCCCCCAGTCGTTTCTTGCGACTACTTCCTCTTCGTAGATGTCACACCTGTATCTCTGAGGTACAGTGTCGATGACCCTCCACTCGTCGTCTTCTCGGTCGACTCTGCACCAACAAGTTCGTTCGAAGTTGAACTCAACTGGTCATGGTCCATGTGCTCCTCTGATTAGGTACCCTTCTATTCCGTTGATACTGCCCCAACTGGCTTCTTTGAGATATCGGGTTGGTACATTTCTTGCCCCTCTTCGTGGGATCTTGTAAGAGTGGAATCCCTCTCGGATCCAAAGTTCCCTTGTGGGTACTCGCGCCACGATGGTAAGATCTTGGTCTTAATGTTACGCTTCGGTAAGCGCGTGCCTTGCTTTAGGCGGTGATAAGACACGAGTACTCAGCTCTGGAATCTACTAAGTCAAACGTGGAGCCTTCAAGCGTCAACACAACGACAGTTTACAACTGGGAAGGCTTCTTCAGTGGGCCTTATGCAGTGTACTTCTCCCCGTGGTTGGTCAAGGGGAAACGAGGGAAGATGATCTGAAACCAATGATTCAAGAAGACCAAGATGGCGATCCTTGGTCTTCTACAACTACTACTTATACACAATGATAGAGGGCTTTAAAGCACCTCTCAAATGCTGTTGGCCTATAGCGTATCTAGCTCGAACCCTAGTACTGCTATCCTAGTAATCAGTAAGCATATAGTAACATGTGATACTACGGCTGACTGATAACACGTGAAAGATGAAGTCCCTAACTAATGTAAGAATCACAAGCCTACTACCGTAGTCAGAACCTAGTAGTAAGCATCCCAAGTCCGTTCCATGACATGCTGACCCCCTCCTTGCAGAAATACATAAATTACATCAGCAACAAAGAAGTATCACGAAAGACGGCCAGCCACATCTTTCAGCTTAGGGTGGGACATGCCCTGCTGAACATCTACCTGCACAGATTCAAAAAAGTTGACAACCCGAGATGCCTGGCATGCAGACACCCAAAAGAGACGGCAGAACACTACCTGTTACATTGCCCCAGTTACGCACATGAATGCTGGCCTATCTGAAGCAAGTTAGGAGGCAACCTCCCAAAAATCTCCAGCCTCCTCACAAGCACAGACTTGCTACTTCCGCTAGCGAACTTTATTGAAGCTACAGGGAGGTTCGACCTCGGAGCAGGGACACATCCAGTATGCCCCCCCAATTAACATGCAACACTCTACGCTAGGAAACACAGACAGTATCATGAGAAGACACATCCCACATCGCAAACTCCCAGACAACCACCACCCCCTGCAGTGAAGGGGAATGCACACCTATCCCCCCAAGATCACGAAGACCGTTAAGGCCCGCTGCAGGAGTAGGATGGAGGGAAGCGGTAGGACAGGAGGAGGATGTAGAAAGTCAAAGGGCCCAACACAATTTACTATACACCCACCCCCCACACCAACCCCTAGCCAACTTCCACCCTATTCACATAATGTTGGCCAGTTGCAAACACTCAACCCTAACAACACCAGTCACAACGCGATTGATGCTTGGCACCACACAACATCGGCCTTCAGGCTGAGGGAGCTATTTTTCTGGAGGAGGATCTACACACATGCATACGATGATCATACATAGACTCTCGAACTGTAATGTGCTACATAGGGTTCTGCACCTGAAGGTGCATGATAATGGATTCAAAAAAAAAAAAAAAAGTATGAGGTTGAGAAGATTCTAGACCATCAGCTGTTTGGCAGAAGGCACAAGGAGCAATATCTCATGTCATGGAAGGGGTACCCTAACTTGGAGAACCAGTGGGTCAACCAGGAAGACATATTTACCAAAGAAGCTATTGCAGAGTATGAAAACTCACAAACCACACATATAAGGTGAGTAATCTGCAATGACATCCCTCATCCCACTCTCCCATCCACCACTCTTATGTCCACCTCATCCCATATACCCTTCACACCCTATGCCTGCCTCTTGATGAGCTCCTATTACTGTGGAACCCCTGAGAGGATTTTTGTGGCTAAGCTGGAAGAAGAGCATGCATCTTATCAAGGAGAAAGTGCTTAGCAAGATGTCATGGTTGAAGCAGACTGAGGGGGACATGAGACCCCCATCACAACAGCTAAGTTGTCTGCTGTTACACTTCGGTAAGTGTGGGCCTTGCTTTAGGCGATGATATGACACAAGTACTTAGCTCTACGATCCTTGAAGTCAAATGTGGGATCTTAAGTCCTAACACGTTGATGTCTTGCAACTGGGAAGGCTTTCTTGGTAAGCCTTATGCAGTGCGCTCCTTCCAGGTCCTCAGTACTTCAAGCATGGATAAGGAGTTTAGAAACCGATGATTCAAGAAGACCAAGATGGCGATCCTTGGTCTTCCGCGACTACTACTTATACACGATGATAGAGGGCTTTAAAGCACCTCCCGAATGATGTTAACCTATAGCGTATCTAGCTCGAACCCTAGTATCACTATCCTAGTAATCAGTGAGTGTAAAGTACCATGTGATACTACTGCTGACTGATAACACGTGAAAGAGAATGTCCCTGACTAATGTACACAATCACAAGCCTACTATCATAGTCAGAACCTGATAGTAAGCATGGAAGTCCATCCCGTAACATCACCCCCTTTTCAGGAGTGACGTCCCCAGAGCCCAGGCGGTCCCATCCAACTCACCTGTACGTCTTCAGTCCTCTGCATCGCTCGTGCCTGCTCCAACCTACTGATGCACAGCACCTTGTCTGTTGCTAATCTCCCCCATGTCTCCTGTAGCTCCTTGACCCTGGCCTCCAACCGTCCCAGCTCCACCCCCAAGGCCCTATACCGCCTGATCTCCGCGGCGAGGCTTACGTCTTTGCACTCGGCGACGGCTCTGTTGATGGCCCCTACGGCGTCATACCCTGCGTCGAAGAGGAACAGGTCCTCCTGCGCATACTTGATGTGGGTCTTGGGGTGCACCACGTATTGCGGTGCGGCGTACAGGGGCTTCGGGAAGACCCTGTCAGACTCGTCGATCAGGCTGAGCACGATGGGATCGTTGCTCATAATGGCCTGGACGTATCTGGCCTGGCGCGTCACGCCGTCGGGGGTGGTGATGGGGAAGGAAATGAAATCAGGTCCCCTATTGACCCAGAACCCGTGAGGCGCACGGGTGTTGGCGATGCTGGAGACGGCGCGGTCAGCGAGCTGGGGACGGATATGACCCCAGTAGAGGGGGGTCCCGTTGGTGGCGAGGGCGTGGCGGGTTGTATGAGGTGGAGCATTAGCTTCTCAGCCATAGAGAATGTGCTGGTGCTCAGCTGGGTACCGCTCGTCCTCGCTATCCGTGACCTCTCCCTCTTCTCCCTCATCTCCCTCATTCGGCGTTGGGCTATTCGTAGCTGTTCTTCCCTCCAGTCGTCTGTCATCTCCTTCCACAACTTCTTTGGCTTCATCAACGCCTCATACTGCTCCCTGGCGTGCGCGGACGTCTGCACCACGGTCGAGAGCTCACCAAAAGTTGTCGACTTCGGCGGTGGTGAAGGGGCGATTGGAGATGGGCTCTCCGGTTTCGGCGTGGAGGACGTGCCAGAGGGTCAGCTGGCCGTCGACGTCTGGGGATAGCCGGGCACTGGCTGCTCCGTGTCCTTGAGTGGGGAATTGGGTGATGGTGCTGTTGAACTCAGCTTCGGTAATGGGTCCCTCAGACCCGGCTCTGTCTCCCACAGCCATGATGACCTCCTCGGTGTTGGCAGGGCCTGTTGGTGCCCGCTCGTCTTCCAGCTCGCAGGCAAAAATCCTCTTGGGGGTTCCAAGGTAGTACGAAGACGTCGAGAGGGCAGCATTTGGGGTGAAGGGCATAGATGAGCTGGGGATGGTAGTGGTGGTTGTATGGGGAGAGAATGAGATGTCGTTGTTGTGAGTCTTCCCATTTCTTATAAGTGCTTCCGATGTGGTCTTTGAACGTTGGTACTCCGCGAGGGCTTCGTCAGCGAATAGATCTTCCCGGTTGACCCACTGATTCTCCGAGTCGGGGTAGCCCTTCCATTTGACTAGGTATTGCTTCTTCCGTCCTCTGCTGAAATGCTGTTCGTCCAGAACCCTCTCAATTTCATATTCTTCTTCCCCATCTACCAAATCGGGTGGTGGCCGCTGGTAGTTTTTTCCATGAAGTGGGGTCTCGTGGTATTTGGTGAGAAGATCCACATGGAACACTGTGTGAATTTTCCATTGTGGGGGAAGGTTGAGCCGATAGTTGACAGGGGACATCACCTGTTCTATCGTAAAAGGTCCATGCCT
The DNA here is from genome assembly GCA_951394315.1 of Lactarius evosmus. Lineage (NCBI taxonomy): Eukaryota > Fungi > Basidiomycota > Agaricomycetes > Russulales > Russulaceae > Lactarius > Lactarius evosmus. The sequence continues at coordinate 1,277,936 of OX596125.1, read as the reverse complement.
TCGAGGAGCGAGTTTCGCTGTTGGTTGATGGGTGCGTAAGTGGCATCCCTCCAGCCACACAAGATCTCCGGGTCGGAACCTCAGGCCATCCTTGGCTTTAACCCATGATTGCTGTGCTTTGATGATCAATTCTTGGGCGCGTTTCCGAGCTTCTCGGAACTGTTCTGCCCTGAGCAGTACTTGTGGAATGGGTGATGGTTTGTCCGTCCAATCGGCTCATGGGTTGTACCCCATGAGGAGGTTAAAGGGTGACTCCCGTGTGTATTTGTGTGGCCAATTATTATGTGTGAACTCCACAAGGGGTAGATATCCGCACCAATTATCCTGTCGTTCATTTGCCCAGAAACGCAGGTATTGTTCTACCCATTGGTTTGTTCGTTCCGATTGTCCGTCGGTTCGTGGGTGATATGCCGTGGAAATATTCTGTTTGATGTCTAGTACCCTGCAGAGTTCCCTCGTGAATCTGCTGGCGAAACAGGGGTCGTGGTCACTTATGATTTTCGTGGGAAGTCCGAAACGGATGAAAGCATGTTTCAAATAGAGATTGGCAACTCCCTCTGCGCTAATCTCTTCATTACAGGGTATGAAGATTGCCACTTTACTGCAATCGTGGTCCGTGATTGTCAGTATCGTGTCGTATCCTTGAGATAGGGGTAGCTTAGTTATGAAATCGAGGGCTATCGTTTCAAATGGCATTGCTTCTGGTTTGGGGTATATGGGATTGAGGGGTGCTTTGTTTTGTCCGTGTTGAACTTTGATACATTGACACTCGGCACATCCCTTGACGTATTCCAGAGCATCCTTTGCCAGTCCCGGCCACCAATAAGCACGTCCTGCCAGCTGGGCGGTTCTTTTAATTCCTGGGTGTCTATGAGCAGGAAGATCGTGATGGTCATGCAGTATACATCACTTATCATGAATACCCCTAGTTACTACCTGTCGCACGTCTTTGTACCAGATTCCGTCTATCTTCTTGAGGCGGTGTGCATCCACCCATGGTTTCAAAACGGTTTCATTTTGTTCGTATACGGGGTCTTCCAATGTGGCGTCTCTGGGAGTGAGGTGATCTCTGGTGGTCCGTATTCGTTCTACGTGGGCACCGCATATAAAGACTTTGTCTGGTAGTACTGTGATATTACTGTTGTCTTCTTCTCCCTGGTCGTAGTCCAGTCTTCGCAACAGTGCATCTGCTCTGCCATTTGCTGATCCCTTGATGTGGTGAATTTCGAAGTCGTACTCTGATAGTTCAAGTACTTCCCTTGCCACTCTTCGGCTGATCTTCTGGGGGCTCCTCCAGTATTGTAGGTTCATGTGGTCCGAGAAGACTTTCGTTCAATGTGGTGATCCTGCAAGTAGCAGTCGCCGATGTCGGAATGCCTTGACTATTGCCAACAGTTCCAGGTCATAGATGTCATAATTTCGTTCCGCTTTATTGAGTGTGGTTGAGAAGTAGCCAATGGGGTGTCGCTTCCCGTCGTCTTTTCGTTGTAGTAGTACTGCCCCTATTGCAAATCCTGATGCATCAACCTCTAGTTCAAATGGTTTACTCAGCTGTGGATGTGCCAATACTGGTTCCAACGTAACGAGTCCTTTGAGTTTATTGAACGCATTGTGTTCCGTTCCTGTCCATTTCCACTCAGCTCCCTTCTTGGTTAGTTGGTTTAGGGGTTTTGCGTGGTGTGAAAAGTTCCGAATGAATGCGTGATAAAAGTTGCAAAAGCCTAAGAATGACCGGACATCCTTGACTTTGGTGGGCGTCGGCCAGTCCTTGATGCCGGAGATTTTGACAGGGTCCATGCGTGTCACCCCCTTTTCAAGGATTACCCCCAGGTAATCCATACGAGGTGCATGGAATAAGCACTTTTCTAGCTTATAGTAGAGGTCATGCTTAGCTGATATCTCCAGTACATCTTTGACTGCCGCGATGTGGTCGTTCATACTTTTCCCTATATGTGTTGCGATGCCGATGTCATCCATATATACCCTGATGGTGGTTCCTCTAGGCTCGTGTTTAGCAATGATGTCCTGACATATGTGGTTCATCATTGTCTGGAACGTTGTGGGGGAGTTTGTCAGACCAAAGAACATTACCGTGGGCTCAAACAGGCCGTATTTAGTTTTGAATGCCGCTTTTTCCTCGTCTCCTTCTCTGATCCGTATGTTGTTGTAGCCCCACCGTACGTCGAGCTTAGTGTATATGTGGGCATTACTGAGGTCCGTAATGAGGTCAGTGATAAGGGGTAAAGGGTATTGATTGCATATTGTGAACGAATTGAGGTGTCTGTAGTCCTGTACCGGTCGTAATTTTCTGTCCTTCTTCTTGACAAAGAAAAATGGAGATGCGTATGGGGATTTGGATGGTCGTATGTATCCTTTACCGAGTTGTTCTGTTAGAAAGGCCTGAAGAACTTGATCTTCTTCTTGTGTGAGCAGATAGACCTTACAGTCTATTGCTTCGGGTGCTCCTTTCTTGAGTTGTATTTCGTGATCCCACACCCGCGAAGGTGGGAATTGATGTGATGCTTCTTCATTGAAGAGTCGGTGGTATGCGGTGTAATAGTGGGGTAACTCAGCTTTCGTGGTATATTGTTTTGCCTGGATTGCTAGTTCCGTAGAGGTGGTTCTTCCCTCTACGAATTCTTCTTCTTCCAGTTGGGCAACAATATGATCCTTCTGGGTTTCAGTTATGGCTTGTACAATTGTTGGTCATACGATCCTAGGGTTGATGGTTCTGAGGACAACTGGTAGTGCGTCTTCCTTGATTACCGTGTGCCTCCAGCTGAAGGTTGGTTCGTATGTGGCTAGCCAGGGATATCCGAATACTATGTCTTCACTGCCGATATCCGTGATGAGGAACCTCATTTCCTTGTGGATTCCTTTTGTTTGTACGTCCAGATCTACGTAGTGAGTGATTAGTCCTGCCCTGTTTTCGGTATTGTCGATGTTCCATATCTTTTTGGGCCATTCCAGCAGCTTCATTCCGATTCCCATCCACTTCACGAAAGTGGGTCGTAGGAAGTTGTCGGTGGCTCCTGAGTCCACCAGTGCTCTAATGTCGGCCATGGCGTAATTTGTGCGAATCAATACTGGAATTCTCATAGAACGGTAGTGAGTTATGATCACAGAATTACATTTTACTGCCCTTACCCAGGCCGATGGGTTCAGGCACTTTGAAAATCCTCCCTTTTCCATAGATCCTGTAGTATGAGGTCTTTTACCTCGTCTTCCTCTGTGGCCACTCCCTTCATCCATTGGTCAGCGCGTTGCTGCGGGGTTTCTGCCTTTGCTGCTCTGACAGGTTCTTCCTCCCTTTCGTCGTGATAAGTGTCAGTCCTTCGGCTGTTGCTGGGCTGGTTATAGGTGTGCTGCAGGCAATTTCAACTGAAGTGTCCTTTCTGTCCACAGGTATAACAGGTCACTTCCATTATGTTGCGTCGACCTCCTCGTCCCCGTCCTACGAATCCTCCTCTAGGTGGTGGATTCCGGGGATGGGCCTGGTCCCAGTTACCTTGGATTTCCTCGGCTCCCGTGAGTCTTCCTCGTACTCGGTCTGCTGACGTATCCATGGTGTTTGGGTCTTGTAGTATGTTGTGAGGGGGTCCCCATCCTGTACCCCTTGTGTTCCTCCAGGTTGTGTTGCCACCTCCTTGTGGTCTTGCTTGGTTGGTGAGACCTCGGTGTTGCTCTAGCCAGGCCTTCATGTGTATATATTGTTGCTGTCTCCTGATGACCGCTTCCTTCCATTCCTGGAAGGTCTGTGGGTTGTCGTACATGTATGCTTTCTCGTATAAATCGCGGGGTAGTCCATCCATGAATAGATCCATCGTAAGCGGTGAATCCAGTCGATAGTTAGCTTGACGTGCTAACTGCTCAAATTGCATGACGTACGCGTCAATATCTCCTCCTGTCATCCTGATGCCCCTTTTGAGCATAGCTTGGGCCTGTTCTTTCTCTAGTGTGTTTGAGAACCACCTGTTGAAGGCCGTGATGACTTCAGTCCATAAGCATGGGTCGGTGTCAGCAATCCCAGTGGTGACTTGTTGGTTGAGCCATCTACTAGTCTCCGTGATCCAATTGTTAACGTCTTTTCCTTGGATATATGTGAGGAATAACATAGCTCGTCTGTATGCGTTGGCCATGATAGGGTTGTTATTATTGATACCCCAATATAGTTCCCACTGGGTGAGGAATTCCTCGGTCTTGTGTCGGTCTCCTTTGAATACTTCTGAGGCATTTCCAGCAAATTTGTCAGAGTGGTGTCCTCCGGGTATTCCGATCGGTCCTGCTCCAGGTATTCCTCCACCTAGGGGTCCTCCTCCTCCTGGAGGTCCCCCTCCCGGTGGCCCCCCATATGGGGATCCTCCTCTGTGTGGTGGTCCTCCTGCTCCTGGAAGTCTTCCATTTCCTGCAGGAGGGTCGGGTTGATTGGGTCCAATTGCTTGGAATAATGCGGCGTCATCTGCCGTCATGATGTGTCCTGTTTCGGGATGAATGGGAAGCATAACTTCCTGGGTTTCTGTTAATGTAGCCATTGGGGGATGAATGGTGATTTGCTCAGCTCTTTCAATGAGCTCTGGCTCTAGTGGTTCTAAGGTCTGCATGGGTTCTTTGTTGGATTTGTTGTCTGATGTTTCGGGGCCTTCTGAGGGTGCAGAGGCACTTTAATTCTCTCTGTCGATAGGTCCCCAGTCGTTTCTTGCGACTACTTCTTCTTCGTAGATGTCGCACCCGTATCTGTATGGTAGAGTGTCGATGACCCTCCACTCGTTGTCTTCTCAATTGACTCTGCACCAACAAGTTCGTTCAAAGTTGAACTCAACTGGTCATGTGTTACGTCACGGTAGGGACGTTCACCCGACGTGGGTTAAGTCAATCTACTGAGATGCTGCACTAAGGGGGTCTGGTTCTGGTTGTTAAGGGAAGTTCCGAAGAGGAACTTCAGTGAAGATGTACAAGTTGAAGAGTCAGCCTAAGCCAATAGTGGCACTTAGGATTCTTCAGTGAGAGGAGAGGGTTCGTGAGAGATGGAGTATCAAAAGGTCTTCGGATTGCTCTGAGTACCGTAGGATACAAGAAGTCAAGTCTAAGGCTACAAGCTACCTAGTACGTCTGACTTTATAGTATCTACAAGGGATCCTAGGATGGAGTCACAAAGGTATCCTAGGATCAAGTCATCATGTCACCTAGACAATGAAACAAATAAGTAACTGCGGCGCAGTCCACAGTAATCACAAGCTAAGGTATGAAACAAAAGATATAGGCTCCTTAGCAACAGGTTAGAGTCACCATGACTCTTATGAGAACAACCACGTGATGAGAAAGTAAAAGGTATCACGTGTCCTAAGGTGAATAAAGAAGAGGAATTAAAATAGGCAGTGTCATAACATCGTGGTCTGTGTGCCCCTCTGATTAGGTATCCTTCTACTCCGTTGATATTGCCCCAGCTGGCTTCTTTGAGATATCGGGTTGGTACGTTTCTTGCCCCTCTTTGTGGGATCTCATAAGAGTGGAATCCCTCTCGGATCCAAAGTTCTCTCGTGGATACTCGCGCCACAATGGTAGGATCTTGGTCTTAATGTTACGCTTCGGTAAGCGTGGGCCTTGCTTTAGGCGATGATATGATGTGAGTACTTAGCTCTACGATCCTTGAAGTCAAACGTGGGATCTTAAGTCCTAACATGTCGACGTCTTGCAACTGGGAAGGCTTTCTTGGTAAGCCTTATGCAGTGCGCTCCTTCTGGGTCCTCAGTACTTCAAGCGTGGATAAGGAGTCTAGAAACTGATGATTCAAGAAGACCAAGATGGCGATCCTTGGTCTTCCACGACTACTACTTATACACGATGATAGAGGGCTTTAAAGCACCTCCCGAATGATGTTAACCTATAGCGTATCTAGCTCGAACCCTAGTATCGCTATCCTAGTAATCAGTGAGTGTAAAGTACCATGTGATACTACTGCTGACTGATAACACGTGAAAGAGAATGTCCCTGACTAATGTACACAATCACGAGCCTACTATCGTAGTCAGAACCTGATAGTAAGCATGGAAGTCCGTCCCGTAATATCTGCAGCCCTCAAACAATTCCCTGCTCAAGTACAACCTTCCAAAACTACCAGGCTGTCTGATGACAACAGAGTCCCCATGTGGGATATCCTTGAAGTCAATAGAGACCCCATCTTGGAGGTCCCTTTCACCACCCATGAGATCCAACTCCTCAGGGACACACTGGACCAAGGCACCAAAGTTCAAGCAGCTCATGACTGAACTGCCCAAGTTTCCTAAAGGACTCCCAATTGGAATCCAAAATGGCTAAATTACTGTGTGGTTGGGCTACCACACTATAAGGGCAACCTAAGCGTTGGGCTCAAAACCATGCATTTTGCCACCCCTTTGGCCACACATTCCCATTCCTGAGTCCCCTCTTTTTACATTTACTTCACACCTTTGCCTTGTTCATGCCACATGTATCTTAGCACATTAGCTAGGTTTCTTTTGTACATATACTAGTTCTTACCTTCAGAATAGAGCAGCACTGTGTCACCACTTTTTACCTTCTTCTATGTGATCTCAGCTCAAGTCAGGCCCAATCATAGGCACTCACATTGAATCACTCACTTTTGTCTTTCTCTTAGTGTCGTGATCCAGCTCACCATGGACCTATTTTTCTTTTTACCTTATCACTTCCTTTGCCCTCAGACTACCTCGAAGTATTAACCTGTTGACTCATTACCATGTATGCCTCCTTACTCCAATTCCCCTTCTACCCCCTTTCCCCTTCTGCGCTTCCTATTGTTCCCTATTCTACCCCTTCCCCATTTGTGCCTCCTATTGTTCTCTATTAGTATCCTCTTCATGGGATGGACATGGAGTAACTACCTATATAAGCTTGTTCACTTATATGCTTATTCCCTAGTCTTATCTTTGTCTTTACTACTAGCGAATACCAGACTTGTCTGCTCTACTTGTGTGCCCCCTTCTCGTCGTCTCACCACCATTGTCAGTCTTCCCTTAGTTGGGAGCCACTTCAAAGCTTTGCACTTGTGCTATAACAATGCACACACACAGAACCTAAGTTGTTTGACTTAGTCCCTCATACTACGGCCTTCTGACTGAACACCTTGTACCCCATCACTAAGCCCTTCAACTTAGCCCCTTGAAACCTCGCTCTCAGTCGTCCCTTACAGACCCTCGTCACCTTGTTCTTACTCAGTCCCCTGACACTCCTCTCAGACCCCTCACCCTCGTACCTCGTCCCTTATACCCCTTGGCACACATCGCACAGAAAGGCTCCGCTAGGCCTTAACATAAGACAAGACTCTTCTACCTCGTCGCAGTAACTCCATTTACTGCTCCCCTATACCCCTCAACCCACAGCACTCTGAAACACCGTGGCTAGCTTATCCCTCACCTTAGACCCTGTCCGCCCCACCCTAGTCTTCCGTCGACGAATCCACAACCTCCCCACACATATCACTGGTACCGCTTATTGGACCACTTATCCCACAGACCAATGAGGAGGATACTACGTAAACTTTGAAGGGAAAGCAGTCCCCCTTGAATTCATCAACCACTGGTGGCACAGCCTCACTAGAGAAGGAGCCAACTTTATCACCACCCCAGACCACACAATCCCCATAGAAAACCCATTAGAACTTGGCTGGTACCTGCCCACCGATCCCAACAATCCAGACAATGCACTCCCAGCCACTGAACCACCTGATCTTCCTTCCATCCCATGCATCCCCACTCCTGCCACAGCACCCACTGTCACCACTCCACCTGCACCATCTGTAACCACTGCACCAACCACAGTCCCCACCACTACCATGACCACCTGCACCATCACATCAGGAGCACTTTGAGGAGTTGCTCCAAACATCTTTGCTGGTGACTGCACTCTCAGCAGCACCTTCCTTAGCCAGTTCCACTGCTACTGGGCCCTCAATGACAACATTGACATCATGGCGCAACCATACCTGCACATACTCACTGCCCTGTCCTATATTCAGGGGTGCCTTGTCGCTGACTGGGTGGAGACCAAGGAGAAGGCCCTCATCGCTAAAGTCAACCACCCCACTGCCCCCACCGCCTGCACAGAGGACTCCCTCTGGGACACCTTCGAGGCCAACTTCAAGAGTGCCTGGGCCGACACTGCCTGCGTTCAATCGGCCTACCAAAAGCTCATGAACCTTTACATGAAGGACCTCGACATTGACAACTACATTGCCACCTTCGAGTGGCTTGCCACAGCTGCTGAGTGGGAACCCACCACCAAAGGCACCATCGCCCAGTTCAAAGCCAGACTTGAAGAGTCCATCCACCATCGTGTCCTCTTCAGAGAGACCTGGCCTGTCACCATGGACGAGTGGAAGAATGCAGCACAAAGAGAAGTAGAGCGAGTGCGCGAGTTGCGCAATTCCAACCTCCTCTTCAACAAAAAGAAAACCCAGTTCCAGTCCACCTCGCACACCACTCAGCCCCATCACCCCCAGTCCCACAACCATGGTGTCATCCCCATGGATGTAGATGCCACCACCAGTATGTTACGATATGACTCAATTTCTTTCTTTGTTTCTCTCTATTTGTCTCACATGACCGAACTCACAAGAGTCATAGTGACTCTTTACTTATTTCTCATACGAGTCATAGTGACTTTAGCCCGTTGTCAAGGGGCTTGTATCTTTTGTTTCAGACTCGTTTCATACATACTGCGGACTGTGCTGCAGTTACTTATTGTTAGGATGACTCGATCATAGTACGCTATTGTGACTCAGTACTAGGATCCCCACTTACTATAAAGTCAGGCTTGCTAGGTAGCTTGTAGCCTTAGACTTGACTTTTTGTACTCTACGGTACTCAAGCAATCGAAGACCTGTGAATACTCCATCTCTCACGAACCCTCTCCTCTCATTGAAGAATCCTAAGTTCCACTATTGGCTTAGGCTGACTCTTCAACTCATACATCTTCACTGAAGTTCCTCTTCGGAACTTCCCTTGACAACCAGAACCAGACCCCTTAGTGCAGCGTCTCAGTAGATCGGCTTAACCCACGTCGGGTGAACGTCCCTACCATGATGTAACACAGTAACCCCCAAAAACTCAAGAAGCTCACCACAGAAGAATGCGAGAAGCTAGCAAAAGAAGGACGCTGCTTCTGCTGCCATCATCAGGGACACATATCCCGTGAATGCCCCCAGAACCAAAGCACTTCCAGTAAGCGCACCACTTCCACCTCATCAACCACTGCACCCTCTGCCACCACATCCACCACTCCCACCACCAGCACCCCCAAGAAAACCAAGGCTCAACAGATTGCAGCCATCATCACCAGCATGACTAAAGATGAGAGGGGGAAAATACCTGGATGACCAGGATTTTCACAATGCCAAACTCTAACAGCTGAGAGCAAGGCAACCATTAGCACCATGTATAGTACAAAGAACGACTCAATGACAATCCCCATTCAAACTTACATGTGGCACGGAAAGGCTGAAGTCGAAGTCCTCCTTGATAGTGGGGCAACCAACAACTTCATCTGTCATGCTACAGCGGAGCGTGGTCTCTGACGTTCTGTAACAAGTCCCAGCCTAAGACTAAGGGCACCTGAGTCGGTTCAGCACTGAGTGCAACGACACCTAAGATCTGTGGTGACCTTGTTATAGCACAAGTCACAAGGCTTTGAAGGGCTCCCTAACAAGGCGAGCAGTAAATGGGCCAATGAAGGCAAGGAGAGGATCACATGGATAAGACAAGTTCAACAAGCTGTGGATTGACAAAGCCAAAGCTAAGGAACTAAGGCCTACGGGTACAAGCTAATATACTCGACTAGGTGGTCCATGCGTATGTGGTCCATGCACCAGAGGGCTTAAGGCCATTGGTGGATAAGTAAAGGAACATCACAGAAGGTGATGGAAGGAAATGACAGCACGTGAAAGAGAAGACGTGCCATGGGAACAAGAGATAACCATAAGTCCGCTCTGATAAGGGCTTAGGATAAGATGAAGATAAGATCGAAGATAAGATAAGATAAAAGAAAAGAAAAAGAGTACGCAGCAAAGAGTTCGTGACATTATCGATACCCACACTGTCTCCAAGTTGCACCTTGGAACACAAGAACTACGCTCCCCCTGCCTCGTCCATAATGTGGATGGAACTCTCAACCAGGCAGGATCCATTACCCACCTCACCTACCTCATTATCAACCAAGGGGCACAAGCAGTAAGGATGCCCCTATACATCACCAACCTTGGACATGATCACCTCATCCTAGGCCACCCATGGTTCAAACGCTTCAACCCCAGAATTGATTGGACCACCAATACCCTTGAAGGAGGGGACCTCACCCTTCACTCCGTCTCCTATCACAAGCACATCCACCCCCAGATCAACAGCATCACCCAGAAATGGGCTGAGAAAGCCATCACCTCTAAGGCCCCACCAGTAGCCAATATCCCCTCTGAATATCAATGCCATGCCACTGCCTTCTCCGAGAAAGCTGCACAACGCTTTCCCCCTGCCAGAGAGGATAATCATGCCATTTCCCTCAAACCAGATGCCCCTGCCACCATTAATTGCAAAGTATACCCCCTCACCCTGGCCAAAGAAGAAGTCACCAAGGAGTTCATCAAGGGACACTTGGAGAAAGGTTACATCATTGAATCCAACTCCCTTTATGCCTCCTTCTTCTTCTTTGTAAAGAAAAAGGACAGCAAGCCACACCCCACTCAGGACTACAAACCCCTTAACTTGTGGACCATCCACAACACGTATCCCCTTCCCCTGATCAACACCATCCTCGAACAACTCCAGGGGAAGAAGATCTTCACCAAGTTCGACATCCGCTGGGGCTACAACAACATCCATATCAAAGAAGAAGATCAATGAAAAGCCGCATTCAAAACACCCTTTGGCCTCTTTCAACCTCGTGTCATGTTCTTCGGCCTTACCAACTCCCCCACTACCTTTTCCCGTACCATGAACCACATGTTTCACCACCTCAAGGACAAGTACCCCAAGGAACTCTTCATCTACATGGACAACATCCTCATTGCCACCCATGATGACCTATCATGCCACCACACCATTGTCCATGAAGTCCTTGACCTCCTGGAAGTCGAGTCCTACTTCCTCAAACCCTCCAAGTGCACCTTCGAACAGCCCCACATTGAATACCTTGGCATCATTGTAGATGGCAACCAGATCAAGATTGACCCTGTCAAAGCAGATGGCCTCCAAGACTGGCCACGTGACCTCAAAACCCTCAAGGAGGTCTGAAGCACATTAGGTGTCCTAGGATACCAACGCCCCTTCATCCCAAACTTCACCAACATCGCTCGCCCCATCACCACACTCCTGAAGAAGGAGACCCCATTCTGGTGGACCCCTGAATGCTATCACGCCCTCGACACCCTCATCTCCCACGTCCTCTCTGACCCTGCCCTTTCACAGCCTGATATGTCTAAGCCCTTCCAGTTGGAAGTAGATGCCTCCACCTTCACCACTGGAGCAATCCTCTCTCAGAAGGATCCTAGAGGAAAATCCCGCACCATTGGCTTCCACTCCAAGATGTTCACCGAGGCAGAATGGAACTATGATATCCATGACAGAGAACTCTTAGCCATCGTTCATGGCCTGGAGAATTGGTGACACCTCCTAGCAGGCTCCCCCCATCCCATCACCATCCTCACTGATCACAAGAACCTCCAATACTACCGCAACCCCCAACATATAAATTGTCGTGTCGCCAGATACCTCCCCAAACTGGCTGACTACCATTTCACCCTCATTCACCAGCCTGGGGCTTCTAACAAGGCCGATGCCCTTTCCAGGCACCCTGACTTCTACGACGGCTCAGCTGACAATGACCAAGTCACCGTCCTTCCCCCTTCCCTCTTCGTCAATGCTGCCCTCTCCTCCTCCCTCAATGATCGTGCATGTGCCCATCAACTCAAACAGCCAGACCTACTCGCTAAATGGATGCTCTCCCACAACCTCACTCAAAGGGAGGGCTTCCTTTGGAATGGCTCACAGCTTGTCATTGTGGAAGATAACAATCTAAGGAGGGGGGTAATTTCCCTATATCATGACTCACTCACAGCTGGACACCCCAGAATTTCCAAGACCCTTTGGGCTATCTCATGCAATTACTGGTGGCCCAACATGAAAATCTCTATCACCAATTACATCAAGGGTTGCGCCACCTGTCAATCATGCAAAAATAACCCTACCAACCCAAAACCACCACTCTACCCCATTACCACAGACCCCCATTCCCTTCCCTTCGAAACCATTGCCTTGGACTTCATCACAAAGCTCCCCCTATCTTCTAATTATAATACCATACTTACAATTACGGACCATGACTGCTCTAAAGCCTTCATCTTCATCCCCTGCAACGAAACCATAGACACTGAGAAAACCACATTACTTTATGCTACTTACATACTCCCCCATTACGGACTCCCCAAACACATCATTTCGGACAGAGACCCTTGTTTTACTTCATCCTTTATGAAAGAACTTTGCAAATTACTTCACATTAATCAGAACATTAGCACCGCTTATCACCCCCAAACTGACAGCCAATTGGAACGCACTAACCAATGGCTGGAACAGTACCTCCGCATATTCACCAACTACAAGCAAGACAACTGGGCGTCTTGGCTCCCCCTTGCACAATTTGCACACAACTCCTGGCCCAGCTCTACCATGAAAAAGACCCCCTTTGACCTCCTCATAGGACACACTCCACGTGTTCATCAAACCTTCCACTTCTCCACTGTCCCCTCTGTTGATCAACGCATGCAGCAGATCAAAGAAGCACACCAACAGGCACAAGACACTATCAAGCATTCACAAGACCTCATGACAAGGTCACACACCCATTTCACTCCCTACTGTGTTGGAGATAGAGTCTAGCTTGAGGCCAAGAACCTTCACACCACCAATCCATCTGCCAAACTATCCCCAAGGTGTTATGGCCCCTTCCTAGTCACCACTGCCATTTCACACACCTCCTACCGACTCAAGCTTCCTCTGCAATGGAACATGGTCCAAACTTTATGGAACCTTCCCCTGACCTGATTGATGGGGAACCAGAGTGGGAAGTGGAGCACATTCTAGGGTCACGATGCAGGCACAACTAACTGCAGTATTTGGTTAGATGGAAGGGCTTCTCTGAGGCCCATGACTCATGGGAACCCTCGGCTCACATTCATGCCGACCAACTCGTCACCAACTACCATTGGCAAAACCCTAGCTCCATCCGCTCCCTTGAGGATGCTCACGGAGTAACCTCTTATTTAAACCCTGCCTTTTCCCCTACTCCTTTCATCATTTGCTCCATCACTCTGTCCACTATCACCACCACCATTACTGCTATGTCTACCTCTCCTGCCACCACCAATGACCACTCTCTGGCTAACCGCATCAGTTCTTGCATGGCTTCCCCTGTTCCCTCTGAGGGAACCTTTGGCGCCCCAGCATCTCCTCTGGGCAACCCCCTCTCTCTTACCGATCATATCTTATCTGCTGCTCCCTCCCCTGACCCTCTCCCTGTTCCCCTTTGTATCCCTGAACCTCATCGCCCCCTCACTCCATTCTCTCGCCCCAGTTCCCCAGTGTCCTCTGTTGATCTGGGCAATGATGAGCTAGAAGACAACCTCCCCCAGGGCTTCATGATCTACAACACGTGTCAGGCCAACCATGCCCACTACTCCTTCCCCATCACTGGTCTAGACAGCACCCCCAAGCGTCCCCACTACATTTGCTATGAGTGGGACCATGAAGGCCACAACCATTACACCCTAGAGCGCCACAGGGACACAGGTCGCTACCAAGACTATGGTGCCCCACTCATTGCCGCCCCCTTCCACGGACCTCCTCCTGCATACCCTGACAATAATGACCTCTCCCCCTTCCACTCTGACCACCCTGACAAGGCAGCAGTAGAGACGGGTCTCCATGTCCTCAACAACGTTGGGATCAATGCTGACATCAACAGGTACCACTTCCTAGAGGAAGAACACCATGTGCTACTGGAGCGGGAGAGGGACCTGGCAGATGCCTGGAACGATTGGAGGAAGAGGTCGGGGGTCATTAGAGACTGTCTAAACCAGTCACAGGCACACACGCGCCTTCATCCTTACCTGATGGGGAATGCTCACATCCCTAACCCACGTTACACCAATAACGCAGTGGCCTCCTCAGGTGTTCCCATCAGGGAGTACTTGGAGAGCCTTTGCCCAGGAGGGGAGCGTTACACCTGCTTCCCCATCCCTTGGCTTCACGATGAAGAGAAGCCAGGTGTGTCTCGCTGGATCCTGTTGCAGGGTCGCGAGTCCCATGCCTCCCAGAAGCCCTCCCTTCTGAACCCTCAGCCCATCCACCCCTCCGCCATCAAGTGCACCAAGTGCCGCGTCCCCAACGTCACCCACTCTGCCAAGAACTGCCCCATGTGGCAGCACTGCTTTTACTGCGACAACATAGGCCACCCAGCCTGGAAGTGCTTCTACCCACACTCCAGGTGCTTCAATGGGGAGAAGTGCTATGTTCCCCCCAAGCACAAACAATTCAAGGGCAGATGTGAGTGGTATTTTAAAGCCTGGCAGTCCCACTATGGGAACAACACCTATGACAATGACTACAACACCTATGATAGCATTGACTGGGAGGTGGAGGATCGAGGTGATTGATCCATGGAAGCATCTACCAAGAGCAGGGGTGATGTCGTGATCCGGCTCACCATGGACCTATTTTTCTTTTTACCTTATCACTTCCTTTGCCCTCAGACTACCTCGAAGTATTAACCTGTTGACTCATTACCATGTACGCCTCCTTACTCCAATTCCCCTTCTACCCCCTTTCCCCTTCTGCGCTTCCTATTGTTCCCTATTCTACCCCTTCCCCATTTGTGCCTCCTATTGTTCTCTATTAGTATCCTCTTCATGGGATGGACATGGAGTAACTACCTATATAAGCTTGTTCACTTATATGCTTATTCCCTAGTCTTGTCTTTGTCTTTACTACTAGTGAATACCAGACTTGTCCACTCTACTTGTGTGCCCCCTTCTCGTCGTCTCACCACCATTGTCAGTCTTCCCTTAGTTGGGAGCCACTTCAAAGCTTTGCACTTGTGCTATAACAATGCACACACACAGAACCTAAGTTGTTTGACTTAGTCCCTTGTACTATGGCCTTCTGACCAAACACCTTGTACCCCATCACTAAGCCCTTCAACTTAGCCCCTTGAAACCTTGCTCTCAGTCATCCCTTATGGACCCTCGTCACCTTGTTCTTACTCAGTCCCCTGACACTCCTCTCAGACCCCTCACCCTTATACCTCATCCCTTGTACCCCTTGGTGCACATTGTGCAGAAAGGCTCTGCTAGGCCTTAACACTTAGGCTCTCCTCATCATCCTTCCTTTCTGTGTCCACCCTCTGCCCATATTTACTCACACATGAGCTTTCAAGCCCATACAGTGCTGGACCTGCCTTGCTACACATTGGCTGCATTGCACTCCCTTGCATGCCAGCTGCTCTCATACTAGTGGTCCATGAGGCTGAGCACAATCAGCTGAAATATCAAATAGAAATGCTAAAATTGTTGGTTAGTACACCCAGCCCATTACTAGGTGTATCAATGTGTCCACATCCATGGCATTGGGATCTCTTGGCTTTAGCTTGTGGCTGGTGACACTTTGGGTTGGCCCCCCTGTGTAGCGGAAGCCTGGTCCAGCCAAAATGAGTTTGTATCTTTGTGTTTTGACTCTAGTAGCAGTTTGTTAATTGTCCATGGTTTAAGGGATGGGGCTTTGCATCAGGCATAGGCAAAATAGGCCTTGAGGAAGCCCTTTCTTGAAGAACTCCACCATTCCTGGTGCATCTCTTGCCACCCTGCTAGGCCAGCAAGCCTTTCAAAGCAGAGAATGTATCTAATTATCCAGGCTGCATCTTCAGGGTGATAAGTTGTTGATAAGCCTGTTCTTTTGTGAGGGTGTCTGCCCAATCTCTTTTAAAAATGCCAAGGAAGTTATTCCACAGTGCTTTGCTGCTCTTTGTGTAACCTTTCTTTATGTAATGTTCACATCAAACATCTAGCATGACTTGTGCTGGGGTACTCTAAATGCTTGTATTGCACATGTATAAGGCAAACCTGTAGTAATGGCAAGTGCAGCAGAGAATGAAGAGGAAAACAACTAAGGCAATGGCTTGCTAAGAAGCAGCACAACAAGATGATGTCTAAGGGTTTGGTGAAAAAGACCAACTAAGGCCCTTAGGAAAGCAGAGGGGAGAACTGGAGTGCAATTCTGAAGAAATCTCAAGATAGAGAATACATGTGAAGACAAGCTAGTACTTATACTACTAGTATCTAAGGTTCGGACTTAGCATGAACCTTAAGTCCTTATCTCTAGCCAATAGCCATAAGGGCTCTGGCTCCACAATCTGACACATAAAGGGAGAACATGATTGGACTGGCCTATCAAGGCACCAACATCCATACAGCACAAGGCAGTGCCCATACAGTACATGAGGCATCCATCAGTAAGTCCATCAGAAAGTAGGCATGCAGTGGCCTAGCCCATACCATCATTAATAGGGTAACTGGCTGCTGCATAGCCAATGCTCACACGCTCTAGTGATACCTCACATGATACATCATATGACTTGGTCAAGATCTGCCCATAGAATTGGGCATACATCTTCCTAGCATGCACTTCATCACACTCATAGGGATCAGCGTTATTGTTATCACTCTCATCTGGTAAGGAGGACTTAGCTGGTTGCAGTTCAGGATGCAATGCCCACAGGCTTAAATCACCTTGCCTCACTAATGCTGCTCTTAAGGCATCAGAATTGAGGCCACTCTTATAGTTGTCCAATGTGGGCCAGCTTGGGCAGCTTGGCGGCATACTTTCTTAGGAACTTAAATGCTCGACCATGATACTTCAGGTCTGATAGGTTTTATTCCATAGATTCTTCTACCACATCAATACATAGTCGCACTGCATCTCCTTTACAAAGAGTGAGGGAGTAGAGATACATGAGTAAGGTTCCTTGAAAGCACTGTGTTCCTTATTCAACTTGATGTATCACTTCAGTTGGTTGAGGAGCTTCTGGCTCTTGATTCTATCTCCTATGAAAGGGGTGGGGGATTTGCCCATAAGTGTCCCTCCACTCTGGGAATTCTTTCCAGTGCTTCCTGTGGTTCCAGTGCCAGAGCTGGTGGCATGTACTAAGGTAGACATAAGGGGAGGTGCAGGTGGTGGTATGGGTGTAATTAGAAGTGGGGAGAGTGGGAATGCAGATTGGGGTTGACTAGGTGCTCCTTCTAAGGGTTCTGGGACTGTAGGGGATGGTTCTATAAAGATAGTGAGTATTGGGGATACTGGGGAAAGTTCATCTTCTGATACAACAATGGTTAGGTGTGATGGTGTTCTATAGGGTGATTGAGTATTTTCTGCTTCAGATGTGGGGTCCTTAGCAGCTTATGAGGGGTCTTCCTCTTCATCAGAGGAATCTTTAGGTGCTTTGTATGTTCCACTAGTGAACTATGAGATAGGTAGGGGTAGGGACATTGGAGAGGTGTGATCTGGATTCTGTGGGTTGTCTGGGTGCCACCAGCCTAGTCCATGGGGGTTGCTCCTGGATATGGCTAGGTTTTCTCTGGTTTAGTAAGTTCCTGTGATGCATAAGTACTTGATGGGGTACCAGGTGTTGTTGATAAACTCAATGTGTTTTTCTGTGTCTCTGTTGATGACTCTATAGCTGGGGAGCTGTATTTCTGATGCTGCTAACCAGTAGGCTCCTCTTCCTGGGGTGCTGGATTTGATATGTGCAGGGAGGTCATCTTGTGTTCTAGGTGTGACTGTTGTCCACTTGTTGTTTGGTTCAAAGGTAACACTGATGCTAGCCACAATGGGTGGACTTCTGAATACTGTGGGGGTTCTGTGGTTCAATGGGGAGTCTTAATCTCAATCTAGTCTAGTGTTACACTTTAGTAAGTGTGAGCCTTGCTTTAGGTGAGATATGAGGTGCAAGTACTCAGCTCAATGAAAATGCTAAGTCAAATGTAGAGCCGCAATGCTCAATACGATGACAGCAACTGGGAAGACCTCCTCTTCTTGGAGTCTTATCCAGTGCAATGCTTGGAGACAACCCTTGCTGAGAGAAGGAGGATGAAACTGATGATTCAAGAAGACCAAGATGGTGATCCTTGGTCTTCCCCAACTACTACTTATACATGATGAAGGAGGGCTTTAAAGCGCCTCCTGAATGCTGTGGGCCTATAGCATATCTAGCTCAAACCCTAGTATCGCTATCCTAGTAATCAGTAAGCCATAGTAACATGTGATACTACTGCTGACTGATAACATGTGAAAGAAACTGTCCCTGACTAATGTAAAGAATCATGAGCCTACTACTATAGTCAGAACCTAGTAGTAAGCATTCACGAAAGTCCGTTCCATAACATCACCCCCTTTTCAGGAGCGATGCCCATGGAGCTCAGGCGGTCCCATCCAACCCACCATTACATCTTCAATCCTCTGTAGTGCTCGAGCCCACTCAAGCCAGCTGATACAGATTGCCTTCTCACCTGTCAGCCTTGCCCTGGTTTCCTCTATCTCACGCACCTGTGCCTCCAGCCATGCCAGCTCCTGGCCCAACGTCTGGTACCACTGGATCTCCCCAACCAGACTCACATCCTTGCACTCCTGAACTGCGCAATTGATGCGCAGCATATTATTGTACCCAGTGTCAAAGAGGATCAGATCCTCTTGCACGTATTTGATGTGGGTATCAGGGTGCACCACATACTGTGGCGCAGCATACAGAGGTTTCGGGAACACTCTGTTGGACTGGTCGATCAGGCCGAGCACAATTGGATCGCTGCTCATGATGACCTGGACGTATTTTGCCTGGCACATCATGCTGTCAGGGGTGGTGATGGGGAAATGCACAAAATGGGGTCCCTTATTGACCCAGAACCCGTGAGGTGCACAGGCACTGATGACACTGCCTGCAGCTTGGTCAGCAAGCTGGGGGCAGATGTGTCCCCAATACATGGGGGTCCCGTTAGAGGTGAGAGCGTGCAGAGTCGTATGAGGTGGGTCATTAGCATTTCGGCCATATGTGTTACGGTCGACCCTCCGGACTTATCAAAGACGTAATAGTGATGTAATGACTCGGCATTTCGGACTCTTACTTACCGGTTGTGGCTACGGTAGTAAGTAGTAATTAGTCACGGACTTACAGTATCAGTCAGCACTCAGCAGTCGCATGTGATTGCTGAGTGATTCCTAGGATCGTGGTAGTAGGGTTCGCGCTACATACGCTATAGGATAGCACCATTAAAGAGGTGCTTCAAAGCCCTCGCGTACCTGTATAAGTAGTAGTCGGTGAAGACCAAGATTCGCTATCTTGGTCTTCTTTGAAATCGTCATTTCTCTCTCCTATCAGATCTTCTACTCTCTTCTCTTTTCCTTGTGGGCTATTCTGAGTCGACGACTTGTGCTTCACGTTTGGAAGCAAGTCACTACTTTAGGCCAGTGTGATACGGAAGCTCCGCTGCTAGCCTTGTTGTTACGTTAAGGAAGTCCCTTCGTATTCGACTTAGCCGATTTACCCTCCTAGCGCCTATACTAGGTCCAAGTCGGACCAGCGTCCCGACGAGACGTAACATTAAGACCAAGATCCCATCATGGCGGCTAGGATCACTACATGGGAAGCGTGGGCTGTTGACAGTTTTCGCCCTTATTCCAACGCAAGACGAGGAGCCAGGAACGTACCCGTACAGTATCTGAGGAACGCTTACTGGAGCGAGATCGACGGTGTCGAAGGATACGTGATCAACACAAGAAGCGGAGAACGCCCTGTTGAGTTCAGTTTCGATCGCCATTGTTGGTGCAGAGTCGATTACATTCTTGACCAGTGGCAGGTGATAGAACCCCTGCGCTCGCATCGCCAGTGCGACATCTACTTGGACGAAGTCGTAACCAGAGCTGATTGGGGCCCCATCGACGGAGCGGAAGAAGAACCCGACGTCAGTCATTCGGAGAACACCCACGAAACATCCAACGAGAGCGACCACGAAGAAGAAGACGAAGTTCAACCCGCTCTCCTCACAACATTGACCGAACAAGAAGAGGCTCTTATCGAACAAGCTGAGTCTATCCAGATACTCCCACCCATGACGACGATCACCGAAGAAATACCAGTCCACGTTCAAATGCCGCTCGACCCGGCGACCGGACAACCACTCACTGCAGACGACGCAGCCATCATGAGAGCCGTAGGACCCGACCAACCTGACCCACCGTCTGGAGGAGGACGAGACTACCCCAGATTACCCAGAGGGGGTCCACCCTATGAAGGAGGACCCCCTGGAGGGGGATTCCCAGGAGGCGGACCACCACCAGGAGGAGCCGGGGGAGTACCACCGCCTGGTTCCCCCGCACATGCCCATCATTCAGATAAGTTTGCAGGAAACGCCCCAGAAGTATTTAAAGGGGACAGGCAGAGAGCCAAGGAATTCCTCACGCAATGGGAATTGTACTGGGGGATTAACAACAACAACCCCATCATGGCTAACGCTTACAGGCGATCAATGCTGTTCCTGACCTACATACAGTGTCGTGATCCGGCTCACCACAGACTTATTTTCTCTTTTACTATATCGCTTTGACTCATTCCTGCTTCCCCTCGGAGTACTAACTTGTTGACTCACTACTATGTACACCCCCTTACTCCGATTCTTCCCCTTCTCCTTTCCCCTTTCGCACTTCCTATTGTTCCCTATTCCACCCTTTCCCCATTCGCGTTGTCCTTTGTTACCTATTATAGTATCCCCTTCATGGGACGGACACGGAGTAGCTACCTATATAAGCTCGACCACTTGTGTGCTTATTCTTTAGTCTTGTCTTCGTCTATCTTACTAGCGAATACCAGACCTGTTTACTCCAACTGTGTGCTCTCTTCTCGTCATCTCATCACCACTGTCGGTCTTCCCTTAGTTGGGAGCCACCTCGAAGCTTTGCGCTTGTGCTATAACAACGTGCACACACAGACCCTAAGTCGCTCGACTTAGTCCCTCGTACTTCGGCCATCTGACCGAAGCCCCTTGTACCTTGTCACTAAGTCCGTCGACTTACCCTTGAACCCTTGCTCCTTGATTGTCCCTCGCGGACTTTCGTCACTTAGAACTCCCTCGGCCTTGGTTATCATTTACCAAGTACCTCGTCCTTGTACCCTGTCCTTGTTCCCCTCGTACCCTCGGTGCACGTCGCACAGTAAGGCCCCGCTAGGCCTTAACAACCAGGGACCCCAATGCAATGGATACCTCGGCTGACCGAATCCGCGGACGCGCCACCAAAGCTGACAACGTTCGATACCAACAAAACCCGCCACGGGGGGGGTATATGCAGCGACAGGGGACTAGACGGAACTTTTCCGAGGTGACGTGTTACACTTGTGGCAAAAAAGGACATATTAGCAGGATCTGCCCACAGCACTCCTACAACCAACCATCGTCGTCCATCCGACGCACCTGGTACGAACCGGAAGAGCAACCCTTACAAGATTCTCGGGCCCAGACCCCGCGCGAACGCGCCACGAACTGGATGACGGGGGTAGCTGCGGAACCAGATGAAGTAAAGGACCTCATATTAAAAGACTTGTGGAAGGATGAGGGTTTTCGGGATGCCTGAACCCATCGGCCTGGGTAAGGGCGGTCAAATGTAATTCTGCGATTATTATGCGCTACCGATCTATGAAAGTTCCAGTTTCAATCCGTACGAATTACGCCATGGCCGACATTAAAGCACTAGTGGACTCCGGGGCCACCGACAATTTCATGAGACCCGCCTTCGCAAAGAGGATGGGAATGAAATTACAAACACTCCCGCAACCAAAAAAGATATGGAATATCGACAATACCAAGAATCACGCAGGGCTGATCACGCATTTCATAGACCTCGATGTACAAACCCGAGGAATTCACCGGCCTATGTGTTTCCTCCTCACAGATATCGGAACTGAAGATGTCGTACTCGGATACCCATGGCTCGCCACTTACGAACCACAGATGTCGTGGCGACATGCCACCATCCATGAAAACGCACTCCCAATTGTCCTTCGACCCATTACACCTCTACAGCATCATCATCACGCATTCGCCCGCACACTCACTATGTCCGAAAAGGACCATATCGTCACCCAATTACACGAGGACGATTTGTCCTTCCTGTGAACGACCTCTACGGACCTGGCCATTCAAGCCAAGCAATACACGGAAAAGGCTATCCTCCCACCTGTGTACGCCCCATTTAGCCGTCTCTTTGACGAAGTCGCCTCTCACCGTTTTCCACCGTCCCGCGCATGGGACCATGCCATCGAATTCAAACCTGGCGCGCTGGACGCCCTCGACTGTAAAATTTACCCACTAACGCATGACGAAGACGCTGCCCTCCAGGCCTTTCTCGACGAACAGCTCACCAAGGGGTATATCCGCCCCTCCAAATCTCCTTACGCCTCACCCTTCTTCTTCGTCAAAAAGAAAGACGGCAAACTCCGGCCAGTACAAGATTATCGCCGTATCAATGACCTTACCATTCGCAATCAGTACCCTCTCCCCCTTATCACCGACTTGATCGCCGACCTTAGCAACGCTCACATCTATACCAAACTGGATGTCCGCTGGGGGTACAATAACGTACGAATCCGTGCCGGCGACGAAGGAAAAGCTGCGTTCAAGACCAAGTATGGTCTCTTCGAACCCACGGTCATGTTTTTCGGCCTCACCAACTCCCCGGCGACGTTCCAAACTATGATGAACCATATTTGTCGTGATGTCATTGCTAAACATGCGGCTTTAGGAACTACTATCCGTGTCTACATGGACGACATTGGCATTGCCACTCACCTTGGCCACTCCCTTTCTGATCATATCGCTGCAGTTCACGACGTTCTCGCTCTCTCCGCCGAACACGACCTCTACTACAAACTCGAGAAATGCCTATTCCATGCGCCCCGTATGGATTACCTGGGGGTAATCCTTGAAAAGGGGGTGACACGCATGGATCCCGTCAAAATTTCGGGCATCAAGGACTGGCCCACACCAACTAAAGTCAAAGACGTCCGCTCCTTCCTGGGTTTCTGCAACTTTTACCGAACATTCATCCGCAATTTTGCCTCTCACACCAAACCTCTCAACCACCTAATGAAGAAGGATACAGAATGGAGATGGGGGAAGGAGGAAGAAGCCGCATTCCAAAAGCTGAAGCACCTCGTTACGGCCGAACCAGTGCTGACACACCCCGAGCTGAGTAAACCCTTTGAACTAGAAGTGGACGCTTCTGGTTTCGCTACAGGAGCAGTCTTACTACAACGCAAGGAGGATGGGAAGAGACACCCCATCGGCTACTATTCGTCCACCCTCAACGCAGCAGAACGCAACTACGACATTTACGACCTTGAATTACTGGCGATTGTAAAAGCATTTCGCAACTGGCGACCCCTACTTGCTGGCTCCCCACATCGAACCAAGGTATTCTCCGACCATCTAAACCTGCAGTACTGGCGATCACCACAAAAGATTAGCCGGCGTGTAGCCAGGGAAGTACTCGAATTATCGGAGTATGACTTTGAAATTCATCACATTAAGGGCAACGCCAACGGACGAGCCGACGCCCTCTCACGACGACCAGACTATGATCAGGGGGAGCAAGACAATGAAGGAGTCACGGTGCTACCAAATCACGTATTCGCGAAAGCAGCCGTCAGCACAGTAGCTCCCGAACCAGTGATTTCTACGTACCGACAAGACGAGGGAATGATACGACCATGGGTCGATGGACAGCGCCTGAAGAAGATTGATGGGGTATGGTATAAGGAAGGGCGACGAGTAATCACGGGGGAGACCCCTGAGAAGAGAAGTATCATCCAATCTCACCATGATCCCCCTGTTCACGGCCATCCAGGGATTCGACGAACTACCCAGCTGGTCGAACGACGATACTGGTGGCCGGGTCTCCGGAACGACGTGTTGGACTACGTGAAGGGCTGCGCCGAATGTCAGCGAATGAAGATTAATAACCGACCGAGTCGCGCACCTCTTACTCCCATCTACCCCAAGCCGGAAGCCATGCCATTTGAGACCGTGGCCATGGACTTCATCACGAAACTCCCTCTATCTTCGGGGTACGATTCCATCCTCACGGTAACCGACCACGACTGCAGCAAGATGGCGGTCTTTATACCGTGCAACGAAGAAATTACGTCGGAAGAAACAGCGGGACTTTATGCCCGATACGTATTTCCCCGCTTCAGTCTTCCATCTACTATCATCAGTGACAGAGACCCTAGATTTGCGAGCAAGTTCACACGGGAACTATGCAAACACCTTGGCATCACACAGAATATCTCCACAGCATACCACCCCCGAACCGACGGCCAGTCGGAACGGACCAATCAATGGCTGGAGCAATATCTACGGTTCTGGACCAATGAGCGGCAGAACAATTGGTGCTCTTATCTTCCTATGGCGGAATTCACGCATAACAACTGGGCGCATGAAGCGACAAAGATGACGCCATTCAAGTTGCTCATGGGATATGACCCTCGAGCTGATTGGACTGATAAGCCGTCCCCTGTTCCTCACGTCACACTGCGCGCTGATCAGCTGAAAGAAGCACGGCGAACGGTGCAAGAACTTATCATCAAGGCCCAACAGTCATGGGTCAAGGCCAAGACAGCGCCCAAGTATCAGGTGGGAGATCAGGTGTGGCTGGAAGGACGCCACCTACGTACGTCCCAACCAACCGCGAAACTCGCGGCACGGAGACACGGCCCCTTTCGGGTCGCTCAGGTGATGTCCCCTGTCAACTACCGACTTGAGCTTCCCACGCAGTGGCAGATACACCCCATTTTTCACGTCGATCTTCTCATGCCTTATCGTGAGACACCCACGCACAGACCCAACTACCAGCGCCCACCACCGGATCTTGTCGACAGGGAGGAAGAATACGAAGTCTTGAAGATTCTAGACCACCGGCTATTCGGGAGGAAGCGAAAGAAGCAGTACCTCGTGGCATGGAAGGGGTACCCCGACTCGGAGAACCAGTGGGTCGACAAAGAAGACATCTTCGCCGACGAAGCTGTAGCGGAGTATGAACGGACTCAAAAAACACATATAAGGCATACCCTCACCGGCCAGTCCTCTCATCCGTTCTCTCCCTTCCACTCCACTCAATCCACATCTCCTCATCGTATGCCTTTCACCCCCGATGCCTCCCTCTCGCAATCCCAGAAGTACTACCGCGGAACCCCTGAAAGGGTTTTTGCGGCCGAGCTGGAAGAAGAGCGTGCACTTGCTCGAGGAGAAGGTGCCTACCAAAGACTCGTGGTTATGGAAGACCGAGGGGGACGGGAGACCCCCATCACCGAAGCTGAGTTGTCCAGCGTTATGCGACAGTTCCCCGCTCAAGCCACCGCAGGAAATGCGGCCCGCCTCTCCGACAATGATGGCGTCCCCCTGTGGGACATCCTCCAAGTTGACACCGACCCGGAGGTCATCATCTCCCCAAATGAAATCCGCCTCCTCGGCAGACCACTGGACCCAGGAGCCGCGCTTCGAGCGGTTGGTGACCTTACTTCACGGGCCGAGCCCGCACCTCTCCCAATACCTCCACGAGTTCGGGCCGACGAAGCCATGGAGGGAGGTAGTAGCAGAATGGAGGGATCAACAGCTGCTGGGAGCGAAGGCCCGGAGGCAGGAGATGGCGACACGGAGGGAGAGGTTGAGGACGACGGCAAGGACGTCTGGTATCCAGCTGAGCACGACTCAATTTCCTACGGACGAGATGCTGACGCCCCGCGTTACACCACTCCGCACGCCCTCACCACCGACGGTACCCCCATGTACCGAGGTGATATCCGTCCACAGCTCGCCGACCGAGCTGTCTCATCCGTCGCCTCCGCCCGTTGTCCATACGGGTTTCGGGTCAATCGAGGACCCGATTTCGTTCCCTTCCCCATCACCACCTCCAATGGTGTGACGCGCCAGGCAAAATACGTCCAGGTCATCTTCGGACCTGACCCTCTCGCCCTGGGGCTCATCGATGAGTCCGACAAGGTCTACCCCAAACCCTTGTATGCCACAGCGCAGGCCCTCTGCCCGGGCGAGGAGAAGGCCATGTTCGCCCGCGAGGATCTCATGATCCTCGACGGAGGCTATGACGAGCGCGCGCGCGTTAACCGCGCCCTCAACGAGCTCAAGGACGTCACGCTAACAGCGGAGGTGCACCGCTACCGAGCCCTGGGAGGAGCTGTTGAGCAGATGGAGTTCCGTATGGCGGAGTTGGAGCAGGAGTGGGGGCGTCTTACCGTGGCACGTACCACGTGTGTCCGCCGCCTTGAATGTGCTAACGCGATGGACCGTATCGAGGAACGGATGGGTGGCTGGATCGGCATGGGGCAGGGTTGTCGCAATTGGACCAACGTCCCTTCCAGCTCCGGTGGCGCTGCTGCCTGAAAAGGGGGTGATGTTACGGTCGACCCTCTGGACTTATCAAAGACGTAATAGTGATGTAATGACTCGGCATTTCGGACTCTTACTTACCGGTTGTGGCTACGGTAGTAAGTAGTAATTAGTCACGGACTTACAGTATCAGTCAGCACTCAGCAGTCGCATGTGATTGCTGAGTGATTCCTAGGATCGTGGTAGTAGGGTTCGCGCTACATACGCCATAGGATAGCACCATTAAAGAGGTGCTTCAAAGCCCTCGCGTACCTGTATAAGTAGTAGTCGGTGAAGACCAAGATTCGCTATCTTGGTCTTCTTTGAAATCGTCATTTCTCTCTCCTATCAGATCTTCTACTCTCTTCTCTTTTCCTTGTGGGCTATTCTGAGTCGACGACTTGTGCTTCACGTTTGGAAGCAAGTCACTACTTTAGGCCAGTGTGATACGGAAGCTCCGCTGCTAGCCTTGTTGTTACGTTAAGGAAGTCCCTTCGTATTCGACTTAGCCGATTTACCCTCCTAGCGCCTATACTAGGTCCAAGTCGGACCAGCGTCCCGACGAGACGTAACAATATGTGATGTGAGGATGCTCAGTGGGGTAGTGCTCATCCTCGCTATCCATAATCTCTCCCTCCTCTCTTTCATCTCCTGCCTCTGGTGTTGGGCTGTTTGTAGCTGTTTATCCCTCCAGTCATCCACCACCTCCTTCCATGACCTCTTTGGCTTCATCATCTATTCATACCATTCCCTGGCATGCTTGTACGTCTGCACTGCGGTTGAGAGCTCTTTGAAACTTGTCAACCTCTTTGGTGGTGAAGGGTCTGTCAGTGATGGGCTCCATGGTGTCAGTGTGGAGGATGTGCCAGAGGGCTGGCTGCCCATCAACATCAGGTGACAGTTGGGCACTACAGGATCCTCTTCCTTGAGCTGGGAACTGACTAATGACACTATCGAACTCAGCTGGGGTGATGGGCCCCTCAGGCCTGGCTCCGTCTGCTGCAGCCACAACAGCTTGCTCAGTATCATCAGTGGCTCTCAATGCACATTCTTCCTCCAACTCACATGCAAAAATCTGTGTGGGGGTGCTAAGGTAGTATATGTTGGTTGACAAGGAGGCATTGGGGGTGAAGGGCATTGAGGATTGGATTGTAAGAGTGGAGTGGTGTAGGGGAAGAGCTGATGGGCTTCGTCCTCTGTTCATCCCATCTTTATGTGCGTGGATGTGGCATTCTAAGAAAGTTGATACTCTGCAAGGGCTTCATTGGCAAATAAATCATCCCAGTTGACCTACTAGTTCTCCAAGTCAGGATATCCCTTCCATTTGACAAGGTATTGCTTCTTCTGTCTTCTGCTGAGTTGCCATTCATCCACAATGCGCTCCACTTCATACTCCTCTTCCCTATCTACCAAATCAGGTGGTGGCCGTTGATAGTTTTTCCCATGAATGGGTGTCTCTTGGTATTATATAAGGAGATCCATATGGAACACTGTGTGAATTTTCCACTGCAGTGGTAGTTTGAGCCAGTAATTGACAGGGGACATCACCTGTTCTATCTGAAATGGGCCATGGCATCTGGGAGTGAGTTTTGCTGTTGGTTGATGAGTGCATTGATACCCTAAGCTGCCACTGAGCGTGTTGAAGTGCAGCTAAGAGCAGAAGGGTTCGGGAGGTCGAGGAATATAATGCACCAATAGGGTAGAGTCGTGCAGGTCGCAGGTTGGCTGAAGGTAGGCTCAGCGCTTGGCCGATGCAGAAGACGTACTGGCCTAGGGGAAATGCAAAGCGCTGCTGGAGCAGCGAGACTGAAATCTACTGCAGGACACTGGCACATGCAAGGGTACGCAGAGGGTTCACAAAGAGCAGAAATGGAATCTAGAGTGTAACTGGCCTGGGTACTATGCCGTACCCGCGCTGCCTGCCTATGTACATAGGAAATGAATCCTTAAATACCTATCCTATCCAACCTTCGGCCGCTTCGGCCTGCAACCACAATCACTTGTTTGAGCAAACCTGTGTCAACCATTGTTAGACCGACGACTGTGGCATGCAGCTGCATTGGCCGATTGCTCCACGGGGCTTTGCAGTCTAAGGCAAACCCCAAGGTGGTCAGCCGGTCGTTACAATGGCCTACACGGTCGCTGGGTCTCCGGTCCTACCCAATGGTCCCGCAGACTAGGGGCATTGCTGGCGCACCATGATGTGCACCCCACCGCCACATAGCCTGGGGTCGAACAGCCTAAGTTTCCTGAAGGGTTCCCACTTGGAACCCAAAGTTGCTGCACTGCTGTGTGGTTGGGCCGCTGAGCTGGACCTGCTCCGCTATGCATCAGCCGTTTCGTGCCCTCCCGTGCGTTGGCTGCGCTTGCGCTGGTTGTTCGTGAGGCCGAGCATGATTGTCTGTAATACAGGATAGAAATGCCAAAATCGTTGGATAGTTTGCCCAGCCCATCACTGGGTGTATCATCTCCTCCCCACTGAGCTCCAGACTGTCCCCAGTCGGCCCCTGGTCAGCCCGGCTGCCAGACTGTGCATGTGCGGATCAGCCTTGAGGCAGCCTCGTGTTGGCCTTTGCTGTGGGCCTTCATACAATGGCCAGCCGCTGCGCCTTTCCTCTCCAACCTACTGCTATGTCCTCTCAACAACACCGCACGTATACGATCACCCTCCAAATGCTCTTGTCACTCCGCGCGTGGCTAGATGCGGCCGAGCAAAACCTAGACGCCGTGAACAAGTGGGCGCAGGACTTTTCCACCACCCTGGTGTGTCGCCTCATCGTTCTCGGCCATGCCCTGTACTGATCTTTACAGGAAATGGTCCTAGTCGCTAGGTCCGATGCTGGCATCGATGCCGCAAAGGATGGCGCTGTGGTCACTCTCCTGCAAGACGCCTGTGGCCACCTCCTCCAGCACGCGACGGTGGAGTGGATTACCCACTTGCCAATCATTATGACCGGAGTGGAAGATCGGCTGTGTGAGCTTGCCGTGGTGCAGTCAGCCCCTACCACTCCGGCTGTTGCACCTTCCAAGGCAGCCCCAGAGCCGGATGCGTATGCGCGGCTGGACAAGTACTTCGAACAGCTGAAGGCGGGCACTATGTCCGTGGCCGAGTTCAAAGTATGCTGCCAGCGCGTCCTTACGGTGGGTCAGGAGCTATTCCCAGTTCGTTCTCCATTGGCCACGGCGCTCCCAGCACTCCTGCAGCCTTCGGCACCGCCCTCCTCACTCGCGCCTTCTTGCACTGCCTCTGGGATGTCTGCGCCCTCGCCAATGCTGTTTGCGCGCGCTGCACCTGCCGCTCCACCAGTGCCTGAAGGCGGCCCGGTGCCTCCATCGTTGCAGCACCCCACCCATTGGGCCGCTGTTGCTGCCTCCACAGTTCTCGTGGTAAGTCGTTCTTCAGCGATCGCCCACTTGCTGACATATCGCACCATTCTAGGAGCCCGCACAGGGTCACCGCACTCCTCTCAAGCACGCCCATCTGGACGATGATGGGTTGATGGACATCAGCACCTTGCCGAATTATATCCAGGTAGGTGCTGGCCGGTCTGCCCAGCTCATTGCTGACCCCGCTTTTTTAGTGTGATGCCTGTGTGCGCGGCAAGACCCAGTGTGCCCCCTACATTGGCGAGAAGCTGCCGTTCGCATGCTCCAGGTGCGTCAATGCTGAGCACCCCTGTATTCGATCAGGCTTGGGCAGGGCGGCGGCTTTGGGTACCACTCCCGCTTCGGCCGAGTCCCGTGGCTGTCGCAAGGTTGCGCCGTGGCATGTGCGCGCGGCGCCTCCCCCTTCCACACTTCCCGTCTCTGGACCATCTTCCTTGCTGATGGGGGGCGGTCCGGATCTTTCTGCCATGGATGCCACATTCACCGCACTCTTCTGGTGTGCGGAGGTTGCCCATGCCACTGCTGCTTGCAAGGCAGCTGACGGCTACCGCCACTTTGTGCAGGTGCAGTATGCCCTGGCACTCAGGGTGTTATGGTCGCACCGGCTGTCTAGCTCGACTTGAGCTGGGGTTCTCAGAACGCTTGTATTGCACGTGACAACCAAGGCAAAACCACTGCAATAGTGGTTGCAACTGAGAGATGAAGGGAAAGTCAAAGGGGAACGGCTTGCTAAGAAGCGGCGCAACAAGACAACGTCTAAGGGTTTGGTAGAGGAGATCAACTAAGGCCCTTAGGAAGACAAGGGGGGATGGTACGATTTCAGAAGAACTCAAGATAGGGAATACATGCAAAGACAAGCTAGTACTTATACTACTAGTAGTTAAGGTTCGGACTCAGCACGAACCTTAAGTCCTTATCTCTAGCCAATAGCCATAAGGGCTCCGGCTCCACAAGCTGAAACACAAAGGAGAAACATAATTGGACCGGCCTATAAAGGCACCGACATCCATCAGACACGAGGCTGCGCCCATACAGTACACGAGGTGTCCATCAGAAAGTCCATCAGAAATCAGGCACGAAGGCCTAGTCCATGTTGTCACCAACCGGGTAACCGGCTGCAGCATACCCGAGGCACACGCGCTCAGGTGATGCCTCACGTGATGGGTCACGTGACTCTTGTCTGTAGAAGTACGCGTACATGGCGCGCACACGAGCTTCATCTTGCTCGTAGGGATCATCAGCTTCTTCGTCACTGCTCTCAACGGGAGTGCGGGACTTAGCTGGTTCGGGACGCAATGTCCACATGCTCAGGTCGCCCTTTCCCATCAAGGCCTCTCTTAATGCCTCAGAATCCAGGGTTCGCTCGTAGTTGTCCAACGCGGGCCGGCTCGGGCAGCTCAGCGGCGTGCTTTCTCGAGAGCTTGGAATCTCGGCCATGACACAGGGAAGCGGTCGCGCCAGGCTCCTCCCAGGCGGAAGAGCCCCCGGCGAAGCGTGCAAGGACCAGGCTGGTTCAAGGAAAGGGCAAGGCTCGGGTGGAACCCCCAGTTGAGGAGGACATCAGGCTAGACGGGCCAGAGGGTGGGCCGGAAAGCGAGGACAATGAGGGTGACGAGTAGGGGCCTTGGCGCAGTGGTACGGTGCAATCGCGCGGCCGCTCTGCCAGCCCTATTTTGTGTAGATAGCCTTGTACAATGTATCCGTTCGTCACATGGTTTCTGGCGCCCCCTCAGTTTGTGTTCGGGGCATGGCTGGGTCGGTTGCGAGACTCTCTGCGCCTTCTTCTCAGCCAGGCATGTGGCAGTGCGGCTGATCTCAGCGCCAAATTCGTTCAGTACCTTCCCTGCGGCCGAGTGTGCGTTCGCTTGTGTGTTATCACTGCTGTCCCATTCTTTCTAGGGGGCCGTAAGGGGCCAAGTGCAGCCAGGATTGGCTCCGGGTGCGGGGTGCTCTGTGCTTTCTACGCAGTTGTGCGGGATGGTGTGCTTCTGGCCCTATGGCGGCCCCTTCCCCTGCAGAAAGAAATTTTTGGCTGTCCCCAGCTCGCTGCCAAACGCTATGGAATATTGGAGCACAAGTCCTTTCGTTGGAGGTGTGGTGCCTGGTCCGCGGGTTGCTTGTACTGATCAGCCGATCGGTCGGCCGGTCACGAGGATGGGATAGGGGGTGGCTGCCAAGGGATAAAAGGGCGCCCACTCCTTACACGCTATGTAGCGATGAATTCCCTAACTAGCCTAGCCAGCTCGCTGTGCTTGCCCAACCATGATGTATGGGCTGCCCTTCAGTTTGCCAAGAAGTGTTTCCTGCAATTTGGATGGATGTGGACCGACTGTCCCCTGCACTTGCGGGAGATCACCCAATGGCTCCATGCCCTTGACGGATCTTGGGTGTGCCCCGCATATTGACAACGGCATCACTACTAATGGTTAGTAGGTCAATCTCCAGCTCATGTCCAAACTGGCTGATGAAGCATTTAGCAAGGAGGTTCTCACCTTGTAGGGTGAAATATGGGAGTGGGCCATGCCATACGCCACCATCGAGTGGTTGCGATACTTCCCTGGCATGTTCGACAGCCTCAGCCAACGCTTGGCTCTCCATGCAGCAGTCCTTATTCGCGCCCAGTCTCATGTCCTTGGTTTGTGCACCCTTGGCTCACCGACTGCCGGCCGGGGGTTTGGTGCTTATGCGGTAGCTGCGTGGGACTTCCGGGTATGCCGGGATACTTCGGTTATTTCACTGAGTGAGTATGCCTGGCATCTGGAGCGGCTCGCCATCACCAAGCATGAAGAGGAGAGTGACCGGGCTGCAGTGTGAACCTCTGTCGGACTGCCCCCTGCATTGCCTGTAGACTAGGAAGGGCACCCTGTGCCATGGCCTGGTGAGCTGGCCATAGTGCCCCCGTTGCCCCATCTAATATGGCAAGGTCCTTTTCCGCAGCTTCATTTGAGCAAGACTCTGAACTGTGGGACATACTGTCGGCCAAAGCGGAAGTTGAAGGGCACGAGAGTAACAAGGAACGAGCGGGTGGTGCGATAGCCGAGCATTCAGCTAGCACGGCCGGGCCTGTGGAATAGGAAGATCTACACAGTTGGGAGTGTACATGAAAGGCTGTGGGGGCCAGGAGGGATCACATTTTCTGGCTCAGCCGGGGTATATGAGACTGCTGGTTAGGAGTAGGAACCCAAGGCAATATCCGTTGTTGCTCCCGCGTCCACTATGCCCATAGATCCTGGCCCGTCTGAGATCGGCGAAACCCCTACGCATACCAGTGAGGCCTATGACTTAGCAAAGGCGAGTCTAAAAGCCCTGTGCACCACTACACCCAATCAACCGATCCAGTTGCAAACTGTAGCGGTCTGGCTCAGTCAATTTTACAGTGCATGGGTACACCATCACTTTCTGGGTGCTAGTGAGGCTGCTAATTGTGTGTAGCGTCATGTGGAACTTATGGCCACCCACGCTAGTGTTCCTGCAATGGATGAGGAGTTGTATGCCATACATGCCAAGATAGAGAGGGAGGCTCTTCCTTACACCACCCTGGATTGGATTTTGCTGTTTCCGAGGATTGCCATCAAGGAGAGTGATTGGCTGATCACCTTCTTCACTGTCCTGCACCAGGCCTATACCTCAGCACACATACTTGGTCTGCCTCCTACAAGTGAAGCTTCCGCTGTATATGATATCACTCATGAAGACTTTGATGGCCATCTTGATGCTAGGCTCCTTACATGTGAGGACTATCAGTGGTACCAGGACAAGCTTTGCCGTGCCGAGGTAGACCTCGGCCGGGAGCGGGAGGCGCTGCTTGCATCCCTTCCGGCAAGTCACATGCGGCCAGCCAGAGTGGGATGTCCCACTCATGGGGTATATGAAGGGGGTACTCGAGGGGGTTCTGCTCCCCCACCGTACGAGGCTGAGGTGGGTTCACCCACCAGGTCCGGTCCGTTGTCTTAGATGTGGCGCTTTGGCCGGTTGTGCAAGGCTTGTTGGGAGTAGTGCCATACCCTGGAAATGTTTCAGATGGTTAGTACCAAATATAGGAATGGGGAGCCAGTGGCGGAAGTTGTATAGGTGTTATACGGACTAGGGTGAATTCTTCATGTGCGAGCTGATGGTTGGTAGGTCGGCTGACTCGGCTGGTCCAGGGAGGTGTTCTCATTGCTCTCGGTATTAGGGGTGCTGGCTGGGTGTAATCTCTTTGTATTGTCGAAGGGTACACCCCACACTACTGGTGTTTCTAAGTGGGTTGAAATTATTTTTAGAGATTGGGTTCTGCCTCTATGGTAAGGAATGCAAAGATAAGGAGATTTCGGTTTCTAGTAGGTGCTCATGGATAAGTCTTTTAGTTCTGTCCTTGCGGGTCCCACTCCTCCCCACTGAAATTGGTTTGGCATGGTAATTTTATTCATTGTCTGAGTCGCTGTTTCGGCCAACATCAGCCAATCCCCTGGCCCTAGCTGCTGCTTCATCAGTCCAATCTTTGTCTAGGTCGACCGCAGTGCTCGACTCCAGCTCCCGCAGCTGGGAGGATGAGATATCTATGTGTTGCTCGAGGTCGGGTAGGTCAATGTGGTCACGAGTGAAATAGGGGATTACCTTGAAGGTGGCTATTGGACTGTGTAGGAGGGTACCATCAAGTTCGCATATGATATAGGTACCGCCCAGGCTACATGAAACCACTATTGTAGGGCCAAAGTAGCGCAGGCACATTTTACGGTTGAGCGCTTTCTCTATCACAGTATTGCGGATGAGTACTAGGTCGCCCCGCTTGAAGTCGAAGTCGTGGATGGTTGCGGAATGTTCCTGTTCAAAGTGGGTTGCCATGCAGTTGTGCTGCTCATGTACCTTTGCTCAGAGTAGTTTGAGGTTGGCTTGCTGCTTTTGGAGTGCTACTGCACGTCACGCAACGAGGTTGGTGGTCGAGAGCATGGACTCTGGCGGTGGTAGCAAGTAGTTGGCTTTGACTATGTCGAATGGGAGTAGGGGGTGCGCACCGGTCGCTGCGAAGAAGGGCGAACATCCCATGCGCTTTCAAGGGGTCACTCGCTCTGACCAGAATACTGAGTGCGCTATGTGGGCCCAGTGGCTCTGTTCTCCATCAGCCGCTTTGTACAGGGCTTGGTGGACGTCGAAGTGTGACCACTCCACTATGCCATTCGCCCAAGAGTTGTAGCCACTAATCCTAATGTGCTTGATGTGGTACTTGCACTCTAGATGGCCGAGAGCAGCCATGAAGGGCTTGCCGTTGTCCAAGACGATTTCCACCAGGGTGCCCCATCTGCACAGGATGTCCTGGAAGATCCAATTGCCAAGCGCTTGAGCAGTTTCTTTGTGAAGCATGCGGAACTCTGGGTAGTGGGTAAGCGAACATCGGCCCTGGACTATGTAGGCATATCCGGCCGAGCAAGGGAGGTGCATAGTGTCCATATACATCTTCGCAAATAGTGGGGCTGGCATAGCGACCACCGGTGGTATAACTATCTGGCGGGTTTGGCATACTTGACAGACATGGCATGTGCGGATGTACCAGGTGATATCGTGGCCCATGAATGGCCACCAGTATCGCTCCATGACCAGGGCCCTTGTAGCGTAGAACCCGCGGTGCCCAATATCATCGTGGGCCGCCTTGATTGCTTCGAGCCACCAATGCTTGTACAACACCTGCTTGTGCATGCCTTGCAGATTGCGCTTCCAGAGTATGCCATCGTCGATAAAGAAGCAAGCTGCGAACCTTACTAGCTGGACGTATTCTTGCTCAGGTAAGTCAGCCGGTCGCTCTAGAAAGGTTAGCCAGTCATGTGCCATCTCCAGTTGCTTGTCCGCTTGGGCAGCGGCTGGACTTCTCGGCACTAGGTTGTAATTCAGCTTGGTGAAGAGCGCTTCGTCAATGTTGGCCAAGTGTACTACCGTCTTGGCCATTAGGGTATGCATGAGTTGGGCCAATAGCAGTGCTGGGGTCGGGCAATTAATCATATGTATGAATCCGTAAAGATTGTCTATCCAGTCTTCAAAGTCTTCCTTGTTGTCACTGTCACTTAGGTCTTCGGCCTGTGGCGGTCAGTGCGAGAGGCCATCGGGCCTGTGCTGCTTGCCTGGGACATGTCATAGCTCAAAGTGGAATGTGAGAATGGAAACTATCCAGCAGTTCATGCTGGCTGAGGGGGAGACATCGGGGTTGTTCAGCATCCCCTTGATGTAGCAGGCGTCCACCTTGATGGTCAGGTTCCAGACACCGACCAAATATATTTTGTAGGTGCAAAGCGCGCGGTAGAGGCCATAGAGTTCTAGTTTCAGCTGGGAGAAGTGGCGCTCTCTGTCGTTAAGTGGTAAGGAACCGAAGCAAGCAAAGTAGCACTTTTTTGGCATATTGGGGTCAGCTTGGCAAAGGTAGAAACTGACCGCAATCTGCGAAGTGTCAACTGCAAGAATAACTGGTGAGGCCGAGGTGTAGTCTATTGGCCGAAGGGCCGGCAAACTTAAGAGAGCCTGTTTCAAATCTTCCTGGGCTGCCAGTTGCACTTCACCAAACTCGAAGGTGACGCCCTTGCGTGTGAGGTGAACAAGGGCATTTGCACGCTTCACGAAATTTTGGATGAATATCCGGCACACTCCAATAGTGCCAAGGAATGTGCGGACTTCAGATAGGTCCTTACAGGGACCCCACTTTACTATCTTGTCCACTCGTGCAGGTTTGGGTAATCAGCCGATCGGCGTACAATGATGTCCGACTGTGGTGATCTCTTTGGCACAAAGTGTGGACTTGTACCCACTGAAGGTACCACCTGAGTATTTGATGCGCTGCACGACACGGTTAACGCCCTGGAGGTGCTCCCATACAAATCTTCGAATGCCCAGATTTTCTGGGATGCGCTCCTCAGTACCATCAGCTAGTAAGTACCTATCGGCTAGCCCACAGATCGGCACATCGTCTATGTAGGGAACTGTGGTTTCGGGTATTTCAGGCTGAAGGATGTATGTGACATCGTCGTGGAATATAGGAACTGAGTTGGTCCAACCCATGGGTAGGGTGACCAGCTGAAGTGCTCTGAAGGGGGACTGGAAGGTGGTTAGGTTGTGTGAGTTAGTCAAAATGCCTCGCTCATCGTAGCCGACATAGAGGTCCAGCATTCCGCCGCATGCACGGCCGGCGAAGTGCTCGCCGATTTGATCAGTAAAGGGCATGACCCCTGCATGCTTGATGGTAACCTTGTTGAGCGGCTCTAGGCTGTGAACTATGTGGAGCGATTTGCCATCCTTCTTGACCACACAGAACCAGTGTTACGCTTCGGTAAGCGTGGGCCTTGCTTTAGGCGGGTATGTGGTGCGAGTACTCAGCTTTACGACTTGTCAAAGTCGAACGTGGGATCCTGAGTCCTAACACGCCGACGTCCTTGCAACTGGGAAGGTACTCTTGGTAGACCTTATGCAGTGCACACCTTCTCGATGATTCCCTAGAGTCGGGAAGCAGGCAAATGAAGAGAGAACCGATGATTCAAGAAGACCAAGATGGCGATCCTTGGTCTTCTACGACTACTATTTATACACGATGACGGAGGGCTTTAAAGCGCCTCCCGAACGATGTTGACCTATAGCGTATCTAGCTCGAACCCTAGTATCGCTATCCTAGTAATCAGTAAGCTATAAGTAACATGTGATACTATGGCTGACTGATAACACGTGAAAGTATAAGTCCCTGACTAATGTAAGAATCACAAGCCTACTACTGTAGTCAGAACCTAGTAGTAAGCGTTCGGTAAGTCCGATCCGTAACATCACCCCCTTTTCAGGAGCGACGCCCACGGAGCCCGGGTGGTCCCATCCAACCCGCCTGTATGTCCTCTATCCTCTGCATCGCCCGTGCCTGCTCCAGCCTACCGATGCATAGCGCCTTGTCTGCTGCTAGTCGCCCCCATGTCTCCTGTAGCTCCCTTACCCTGGCCTCTAATCGTCCCAGTTCCGCTCCCAATGCCCTGTACTGCCTGACTTCCGCGGTGAGACTCACGTCTTTGCACTCCGCGATGGCCCTGTTGATGGCCCCGACGGCGTCGTACCCGTTGTCGAAGAGGAACAAGTCCTCCTGGGCGTATTTGATGTGGGTGTCGGGGTGCACCATGTACTGGGGTGCGGCGTACAGAGGCTTCGGGAAGACTCTGTCGGACTCGTTGATCAGGCCGAGCACGATGGGGTCGTTGCTCATGATGGCCTGGACGTATCTGGCCTGGCGCGTCACACCGTCGGGGGTGGTGATGGGGAAGTGAATGAAATCGGGTCCTCGATTGACCCGGAACCCGTGAGGCGCATGGGTGTTGGCGACGCTGGTGGCGGCACGGTCGGCGAGCTGGGGACGGATATGACCCCGGTAGAGGGGGGTCCCATCGGTGGTGAGGGCGTGTCGGGTTGTATGAGGTGGAGCATCAGCTTCTCGGCCATAGTAAATGTGCGGGTGCTCAGCTGGGTACCGCTCATCCTCGCTGTCTGTGACTTCTCCCTCTTCTCCCTCATTTCTCTCATGCGGCGCTGGGCTGTTCGTAGCTGTTCTTCCCTCCAGTCGTCGGTCACCTCCTTCCATGACTTCTTCGGCTTCAGCGCCGCTTTGTATCGCTCCCTGGCGTGCGCGGACGTCCGCACCGCGGTCGAGAGCTCGCCGAAAGTCGTCGACTTCGGCGGTGGTGAAAGGGCGGTCAGAGATGGGTTCTCCGGTGGTGGCGTGGAGGATGTGCCACAGGGTTGGCTGTCCATCGACGTCGGGGGAGAGTCGGGCGCTGTTATTGCGTCCCCCTTGAGCAGGGAACTGGTTGATGGTGCTATGGAACTCAGCTGGGGTGATGGGCCCCTCGGGCCTGGTTCCGTCTCCTTCAACCACGACGACCTCCGTCCCAGTGGCAGGGGCTGTTGATGCCCGCTCTTCTTCCAACTCGACGGCAAAAATCCTCTCGGGGGTTCCGAGGTAGTACGAAGTTGTCGGGACGGCGGCATTTGGGGCGGATGGCATGTGCGAGGTGGAAGTAGTGATAGTAGTGTTGAGTGGGGAGAATGGAGTTTCACCGTTGGTTCTCCCACTCCTTATAAACGTTGCTGATGCGGTCTTTGAATTTTGGTATTCCGCGAGCGCTTCATCGGCGAATAGATCCTCCCGGTTGACCCACTGATTCTCCGAGTCCGGGTAACCCTTCCATTTGATCAAGTATTGCTTCTTCCGTTTCTTGCCGAAGTGCCGTTCGTCTAGAACCTTCTTGACTTCGTACTCTTCTTCTCCGTCTACCAAATCGGGTGGCGGACGCTGGTAATTCTTCCCATGAAGTGAGGTCTCGTGGTACTTGGTAAGAAGGTCCACATGGAACACTGTGTGAATTTTCCATTGCGGGGGCAGGTTGAGCCGATAATTGACAGGGGACATCACCTGTTCAATTGTGAAGGGTCCGTGCCTTCGGGGCGCGAGTTTCGCCGTTGGTTGGTGTGTGCGCAGGTGACGCCCTTCCAACCATACAAGATCTCCGACTCGGAATTTTGGCCCATCTTTGGCCTTGACCCATGACTGTTGTGCTTTGATAATCAGTTCCTGAGCGCGTTTCCGCGCTTCTTGAAACTGCTCGGTCCTGAGCGTCACTTGCGGTATGGGTGATGGCTTATCCGTCCAATCAGCGCGTGGGTTGTACCCCATAAGGAGGTTGAAGGGTGACTCCCGTGTGTATTCGTGCGGCCAGTTATTATGAGCAAACTCTGCGAGGGGTAGGTATCCGCACCAATTATCCTGTCGTTCGTTGGCCCAGAAACGTAGGTATTGTTCTACCCATTGGTTTGTTCGTTCTGATTGCCCGTCGGTTCGGGGATGGTATGCTGTAGATATGTTTTGTTTGATATCCAGTACCTTACAGAGTTCCCTCGTGAATCGGCTCACGAATCGAGGGTCTCTGTCGCTTATGACTTTCGTGGGAAGTCCGAAACGGACGAAGACATGTTTCAGGTACAGGTTGGTGACTCCTTCCGCGCTTATCTCTTCGTTGCATGGTATGAAGATTGCTGCTTTACTGCAATCATGGTCCGTAATCGTTAGTATGGTGTCGTATCCTTGGGATATGGGCAACTTAGTTATGAAATCAAGGGCTATTGTTTCAAACGGCATTGCTTCTGGTTTGGGGTATATAGGATTGAGAGGCGCTTTGTTTCGCCCGTGTTGAACTTTAATGCGTTGACATTCGGCGCACCCCTTGACGTATTCCAGGGCGTCTTTTGCTAATCCCGGCCACCAGTAGGCACGCCCTGTCAATTGGGCGGTTCTCTTAATTCCTGGGTGTCCGTAAGCGGGGAGATCGTGATGGTCATGTAGTATACGTCGCTTATCGTGTGTTCCCCCGGTCACCACTCGTCGTGCGTCCTTGTACCAGATCCCATCTATTTTTTTGAGATGGTGGGCGTCTATCCATGATTTCAGGATGGTTTCGTTTTGCTCATACACGGGGTCGTCTAGTGTTATGTCTTGGGGGTTGAGGTGATCCTTGGTGGTTCGGATTCTTTCCACATGGGCGCCTCGTACGAAGATTTTGTCCGGTAGTACCGTGATATTGTTATTGTCCTCTTCTCCCTGGTCGTAGTCCGGTCTCCGTGATAGTGCGTCTGCTCTGCCGTTGGCCGATCCCTTGATGTGGTGAATCTCGAAGTCGTACTCTGATAATTCGAGTACTTCCCTTGCTACCCTTCGACTAATCCTTTGTGGGCTTCTCCAGTACTGTAGATTCATGTGGTCTGAAAAGACCTTTGTTCGATGTGGTGATCCTGCGAGTAGCGGTCGCCAATGTCGGAAGGCTTTGACGATTGCTAGTAATTCTAGATCATAGATGTCGTAATTTCGTTCTGCCTCGTTAAGGGTCGTTGAAAAGTAGCCGATGGGGTGTCGCTTCCCATCGTCTTTCCGTTGTAATAGTACTGCTCCTATTGCAAATCCTGATGCATCAACCTCTAGTTCGAATGGTTTACTCAGCTGTGGGTGCGCTAGCACTGGTTCCGAGGTGACGAGTCCTTTGAGTTTATTGAATGTGTCGTGTTCCGTCCCCGTCCATTTCCAATCAGCTCCTTTCTTTGTTAGTTGGTTCAGTGGCTTTGCGTGGTGTGAAAAGTTTCGGATGAATGCATGGTAGAAATTGCAGAAGCCTAGAAATGATCGAACGTCCTTGACTTTTGTAGGAGTTGGCCAGTCTTTGATGCCGGAAATTTTGACGGGGTCCATGCGTGTCACCCCCTTTTCAAGGATTACCCCCAGGTAATCCATACAAGGCGCATGGAATAAGCATTTTTCTAGCTTATAGTAGAGGTCGTGCTTAGCTGATACTTCCAGTACATCCTTGACTGCCGCTATGTGGTCTTCCATACTTTTCCCGATGTGTGTTGCGATGCCGATGTCATCCATGTATACCCTGATGGTGGTCCCCCGAAGTTCGTGTTTGGCGATGATATCCCGACATATGTGGTTCATCATTGTCTGGAAGGTTGCGGGGGAGTTCGTCAGTCCGAAGAACATTACCGTAGGTTCAAACAGGCCATATTTGGTTTTGAATGCCGCTTTTTCCTCGTCTCCTTCTCGGATACGTACGTTGTTATAGCCCCATCTTACGTCGAGTTTGGTGTAGATGTGGGCGTTACTGAGGTCTGTGATAAGATCCGTAATGAGGGGTAGTGGATATTGATTGCGTATCGTGAACGAATTGAGGCGTCTGTAATCTTGCACTGGTCATAGCTTACCATCCTTCTTCTTGACAAAGAAGAATGGTGACGCATATGGGGATTTGGACGGTCGTATGTATCCTTTGCCGAGTTGTTCCGTTAGAAAGGCTTGGAGAGCTTGGTCCTCTTCTTGTGTGAGCGGGTAAACTTTGCAGTCTATTGCTTCGGGTGCTCCTTTCTTTAGTTGTATTT
The DNA here is from genome assembly GCA_951394315.1 of Lactarius evosmus. NCBI lineage: Eukaryota > Fungi > Basidiomycota > Agaricomycetes > Russulales > Russulaceae > Lactarius > Lactarius evosmus. The sequence continues at coordinate 1,236,124 of OX596125.1, read as the reverse complement.
CATGATCCCAGACCCGTGGGGGTGGGAATCGATGTGATGCTTCTTCATCGAAAAGTCGGTGGTATGCTGCGTAGTGGGATGGTAACTCAGCTTTCGTGGTGTATTGCTTGGCTTGGATTGCCAATTCCGTGGAAGTGGTCCTCCCTTCCACGAATTCTTCCTCCTCTAGTTGTGCGACGATTTGCTCCTTCTGATGTTGGGTGATTGACACTGCAATCGTTGGTCGTGTTATTCTGGGGTTGACGGTCCGAAGGACAACCGGTAATGCATCCTCCTTGATTACTGCGTGCCTCCAGCTGAAGGTTGGTTCATATGTGGCCAGCCAGGGATAGCCGAGTACTATGTCTTCGTTGCCGATGTCGGTGACAAGGAACCTCATTTCTTTATGGATTCCTTTTGTCTGTACGTCCAGGTCTACATAGTGAGTGATTAGTCCGGCTTTATTCTCGGTATTGTCGATATTCCATATCTTTTTGGGCCGGTCCAGCAGCTTCATTCCGATTTTCATCCGTTTGATGAAGGCGGGTCGTAGAAAGTTGTCAGTGGCTCCTGAGTCCACTAATGCTCTGATGTCGGCCATAGCGTAATTCGTGCGAATCGATACTGGAATTCTCATAGAACGGTAGCGAGTTATGATCACAGAATTACATTTTACTGCCCTTACCCAGGCCGATGGGTTCAGGCGCTTCGAAAATCCTCTCTTTTCCATAGGTCCTGCAATATGAGGTCTTTTACCTCGTCTTCTTCTGCGGCCACTCCTTTCATCCATTGGTCGGCGCGTTGTTGTGGGGTTTCCGCTTTAGCTGCCCTGACGGGCTCTTCTTCTCTTTCGTCGTGATAGGCGTCAGTCCTTCGACTGCTACTGGGTTGATTATAGGTGTGCTGTGGGCAATTCCGACTGAAGTGTCCCTTTTGCCCGCAGGTATAACAGGTCACTTCCCTTATGTCGCGTCGACCGCCTCGCCCCCTTCCTATGAATCCTCCCCTCGGTGGTGGATTTCGGGGATGGGCTCGATCCCAGTTGCCTTGGATTTCTTCGGCCCCCGTAAGTCTTCCCCGTACTCGGTCTGCCGACGTATCCATGGCATTCGGGTCCCGTAGTATGTTGCGAGGGGGTCCCCACCCCGTGTTCCTCGTGTTCCTCCATGTTGTGTTGCTTCCCCCTTGGGGTTTTGTTTGATTTGCAAGGCCTCTATGTTGCTCGAGTCGGGCCTTCATGTGAATATATTGTTGCTGCCTCCTGATGACCGCTTCTTTCCATTCCTGGAAAGTCTGCGGGTTGTTGTATGTGTATGCTTTCTCGTATAGGTCACGGGGTAATCCATCCGTGAATAGATCCATGGTAAGCGGTGAATCCAGCCGATAGTTAGCCTGTCTTGCTAACTGTTCGAATTGCGTGATGTACGCGTCAATATCTCCCCCTATCATTCTGATACCTCTCTTGAGCATGGCTTGTGCTTGTTCCTTCTCGAGCGTGTTCGAGAATCGTCTGTTGAAGGCGATGATGACTTCGGTCCATAGTCGTGGGTCGGTGTCATTGATTCCGGCGGTGACTTGCCGGTTGAGCCATCTGCTGGTCTCCGTGATCCAGTTGTTAACATCTTTTCCCTGGATGTAAGTGAGAAACAACATAGCTCGTCGGTATGCGTTGGCCATGATAGGATTATTGTTGTTTATGCCCCAATACAGTTCCCACTGGGTGAGGAATTCCTCCGTCTTGTGTCTGTCTCCTTTGAATACTTCTGGGGCATTTCCGGCGAACTTGTCGGAGTGGTGCCCCCCGTGTATACCGACTGGTCCTATCCCGGGTATTCCTGCGCCCGGGGGGCCTCCTCCTCCTCCTCCTGGAGGTCCTCCTCCTCCCGGAGGTCCTCCGTGTGGGGATCCTCCTCTGTGTGGTAATCTTCCCAGAAGTTCTCCATTTCCTGTCGGTGGGTCAGGTTGGTCGGGTCCGATTGCTCGGAATAGTGCGGCATCGTCTGCCGTCATAATGTGTCCAGTTTCGGGGTGTATGGGAAGTGTCACTTCCTGGGTTTCGGTCATCGTAGTCATTGGGGGGTAAATTGTAATCTGCTCAGCTCTTTCAATAAGTTCTGGTTCCAGCGGTTCTAGTGCTGGTGCAGGTTCTTCGTCTGATTCGGTGTCTGATGCGCTGGGTGCTTCTGAAGGTGCGGATGCGCTTTGTGCTTCACCGTCTATGGGTCCCCAGTCGTTTCTTGCGACTACTTCTTCTTCGTAAATATCGCACCCGTATCTGTAGGGTAGAGTGTCGATGACTCTCCACTCCTCGTCTTCTCGGTCGACTCTGCACCAGCAAGTTCGTTCGAAATTAAACTCAACTGGTCGTGGTCCGTGTGCTCCTCTGATTAGATATCCTTCGACTCCGTTGATGATCCCCCAGCTAGCTTCTTTGAGGTATCGGATTGGTACGTTCCTATTCCCTCTTCTTGGGATTTCGTAAGAGCGGAACCCTTCTCGGATCCAAAGTTCTCTTGTGGATACTCGCGCCACGGTGGTAATATCTTGGTCTTAATGTTACGCTTCGGTAAGTGTGGGCCTTGCTTTAGGCGGGTATGTGGTGCGAGTACTCAGCTTTACGACTTGTCAAAGTCGAACGTGGGATCCTGAGTCCTAACACGCCGACGTCCTTGCAACTGGGAAGGTACTCTTGGTAGACCTTATGCAGTGCACACCTTCTCGATGATTCCCTAGAGTCGGGAAGCAGGCAAATGAAGAGAGAACCGATGATTCAAGAAGACCAAGATGGCGATCCTTGGTCTTCTACGACTACTATTTATACACGATGACGGAGGGCTTTAAAGCGCCTCCCGAACGATGTTGACCTATAGCGTATCTAGCTCGAACCCTAGTATCGCTATCCTAGTAATCAGTAAGCTATAAGTAACATGTGATACTATGGCTGACTGATAACACGTGAAAGTATAAGTCCCTGACTAATGTAAGAATCACAAGCCTACTACTGTAGTCAGAACCTAGTAGTAAGCGTTCGGTAAGTCCGATCCGTAACAACCAGCGTGATCGGTAGGAAGAGTTTGATGGCTCATACACTCCGGCGTCGATCTTATTCTTGATGAGTCGGCAGACTTCGTTGTAAATGCCTGGTGGAATTGGAATGTTGTGTTGGGTCTATGGCTTATGCGGTACTGTCGGAATTTCGACCGGAGGGAAGAAATCTTCCTGGAAGTGGCCCTGCTCGCTATCGGTCCAAGCAAAGGCTCGATTCTGTAGGCACATGAATTGGTGTATAAGCTTGCGCTCTTCTGTTAGGAGGAAGTCACCCCTGTGGACACGATCGAATTGCTCCTTATGCTCGGCCGTATATCGGCCAGTGGGCACGAAGTCAGCCGGTCTGGTGGGTAGTAGTGGTAGGTCGTGGAGGGGATCGCCCTTGATCTCGCGGATAATGTGGAATCAGCTCAGGAGTTCTGTTTCAATAGGGCAAATTTTGAGGGCTATAGGCTTGTATTTCTTGCCTGTGAAGATCGTGAGTGGTGCTTTGGTATCAAGGAATGAGACATAAGTTGAGATATTAGAGATGGGCAAATGGCAATCCAGTTTCTGGGACAAGAGCGATAGAAGACATGAAGTTAGTTCAGGCACATTGGAATCGCAAAGGGAGACATAGGCGGCCGTGATTTTGCGGTTAGTGGTATCGGCCAGTAACGGCGCGCAAGCTTCAACTGAGACTTGCTTTTCTTTGGGATCGTATTCTAGGGTGATCGTGAGCTCTCCTTGGTGAGGCACCAAATCTTCAATACTCAAAAATCCTCCTCTTGGGTCAGCTGGTTTTGCGGGACTTGGCACGTTGGCTTGTGTTGCTCGGCAAAGCGATAGCTTCCCCATGGAATGGTTGGCACTGTCGTGCACTTGCCGGTATTTGGATCGAGTATAGTGATGGTCTGGTTCTCATCTCGATAGTTGTGGACTACTGACTGAGTCAAGATGTTGAAAGGCCGGCCGAGTAGTATGTCATAAGCCAGTGAGTGGAGGATGTGGACTTGGAGGTATAGCGTGATTTTGCCCACTAGGAATGGCACATTCCTGGCCAGGCTGAGCGATTGGTTGACACCGCCATTGGCCGATACCATGTTGAGACATATGGTTGGGTCATAGGGGAGTGCCAGAGTGTTACAGACTTCCTCCGACATCGCGACTATCTGACAGCCAGGATCCAGGATTGCCTCAACCTTCTCCTGGTTGTTGACTACTGGTAGGATCGCCCGAAGTGAATTTGACTCGGCCCCAACTTCCATGCTATCTTGCGTGAACTGTTCACTATCTGGGTTGTCCTTGAGGTATGCTTTGTAGGGGTCCGCTATGATCGTTGCGTTAGCCAGAGGTGTATGCGCCGTGATTGCAAAGGCTGCTGGCATGTGTTCCTCTTGACTTGCTGATCGGTCAGGCTTCACTTCGTCCTCTGCTATTTCCTCTATCATTGCCTGCGTTACCTCGCGAGAGATGCGCTGTCTAATAGTTGCATCAGCGACTTGGGTCCGTAGCTCTGGAGCCAGGGAGAGTAGCTCCCGTTGAGTAATCATGATTGGCACATTCATGATCTGGTCATAAACAGTGTGCACAACCTTTTCGTCGTAGATCTTCGCTGTAGTGGTATAGGCTTGGTTGCTTTTGCATGGCAGAGGCATCGGCCTCATTCCAGCTCTGTTCGCACTGGCCAGTCTAATATTCACTGCATCTGCTGCCCATGCATATGGGTGCTCTACCTTACTCATGTCACTTGGATCTCCCAACGTCACTGGTACTATTCTGGGTGCTTGGTTTAGGTGCGGAGGTGGATCACACTGCGCCTGTTTTGGGCTGGTCAATGGGCCAGCCAGTGCAGCCACGTTGTCGTGATCAGCTCTGGCCAGGGCGTTGTCCTTGGCTTGCTGCTGCCTTGTCAACATGGCACCTCGTGGGGGGTACTGTCGGCAGAGAGCGTAGACTCCCAGTTGGCCTGCCTCGGGGCACTGTTCTGCAAATTGGACTATCCTGCCATCAGATGATCGGCAAGAGGCTTCGCCGGTTTGTGTCTTCATTTCTAGTAACATTTGCGCAGCCGCTACTTGTCCTGGGTTCTGCTGGTGATACTCATCAACGCGGTTGCGCAACCATGCACCAGTAATTTCGCGCGGTACCATTGCTCCTGAGGGAAGTACTACCTTGCCTTCGTGGTTGCACTTGCACTTTCTGAGGCGGATGTATTCTGCCACTACTTCGCACTCGTGGATGAAGTGTCCGGGCATGCCGCAGAAGTTGCACTGCGACATGGATTCGCTGGTCGGCTGAGGTCCTGTGGCTCTCGGCCTGCCGCCTGATTGTTGTGTCTCTAGTACGTTCTTGAACATTTCTGTGAGCAAGGTCATGGCCAATGTGAGAGCTTCCAGTTTGACATCTGCACTGGTCTGCGCGGTTGTTGCCGGTTGGGTCAGCGTAGGTTGGAGGGCGGTGGAAGCTGTTCCCATGAGCACAAAGATGGCCACATCATATACATCGGCTAGATCATATGTATCTTGAGGATTGTGGTCCAGCTTCTTTAGTTGCAGTCGCTGCCTTACGCTGTGCTCTAGGCTCAGCTGGAAGCCACATAGGAAGGCGCATGATTGCTCTTGCACTGACATGCGGCCCTTGGTGACTAGGTACTGGGAGATGAGTAGGAATTGTTGGTGGTATTCGCTGAGGTCTCTCAAGGTAAGTATGCCAATGCGGACTCGCTTGCCAACCTTTGCATCGAGGTCCTGTATAGTGTAGGTCACCTCGTCACCTGCTTGCAGGTAGAGGCATAGGATGCCAGCTCTGAACTTGTCATAGGTCTTGGTCGCATCGGCCCATGCTGCTGTTCCATGCCAGAGTCTGGCCGCATCAATACTGAGGTACTTGAGGGTACCTTGCTTTCGCTCCTGGTGTCCATCACGCCATGTCAATTGAACAGGTCTTCTAGTTCTGCAAAGTACTGACCGGCTTCTTCTGGGTGGTCCTCGCTAAATCTCAGGGCCGACCACTCATGTCAGCCAGGTAAGTCTGCAAGGGTCATTGGTCAAGGTACCAAATTGGTTGTAGGTTTTGATTGTTGTGTTGTGGAGCTGGAAGCTGCGGTCAGCTGTATTGCTGGTGTAGAAGGAGATGGTGCTGGAGGCAGGATTGGAGTTGTGAGGGGTGGTGGTACGATTGGTTGCATAGCCAGAGTGACAGGTGGTGGTGCCAGAGGTGGGATCGACTGAGTTGGAGCCGATCTGGTCAGTTGCGCACTGGAGGTCGGCTGGGTGTTTGCTACGTCAGCTGATGCTGATTCCTGTGGTTGCTCTGCTAGGGCTTGCACTTGAGCTCTTGCGTGAGTTGTTGGACCGCAGGTCACTAATGGCGGAGCTGAGTTGTGCGACAGGATGAGGCTAACCTCATCTTCACTACTTGGCTGTGTGTTCAGTGAGTTCGGCCGAGATGGTGGATCGCTAAGTACACTGTTATCTAGGGGTTGTAAGTCAGATGTGTTGGTAAAGCTTCCTGGGACCGGCTGTGTCGTGATCCGGCTCACCACAGACTTACTTTTCTTTTTACCTTATTGTTTCCCTTATCCTTGGACTATCTTGGAGTACTAACCTGTTGACTCATTACCATGTACGCTCTCCTACTCTGATTCCCCTTCTTCCCTTTTCCCCTTTTGCGCTTCCTATTGGTCCCTATTCTACCCTCTTCCCCATTCGCGTTGCCTTTTGTTCTCTATTATGGTATCCCCTTCATGGGACGGACACGGAGTAGCTACCTATATAAGCTCGACCACTTGTGTGCTTATTCCCTAGTCTTGTCTTCGTTTATTATACTAGTGAATACCAGACCTGTCCACTCCTCTCTGTGTGCTTCCTTCTCGTCGTCTCACCACCACTGTCAGCCTTCCCTTAGTTGGGAGCCACCTCGAAGCTTTGCGCTTGTGCTATAACAACGCGCACACACAGACCCTAAGTCCTCCGACTTAGTCCCTCATACTTCGGCCTTCTGACCGAACCCCTTGTACCTCGTCACTAAGCCCATCGACTTAGCCCCTTGAAACCTTGCCCCTTGGTCGTCCTTCACGGACCTTCATTGCCTTAGCCTCATTCTGTCCTTGTTGCTTTCACCAAAGCACCCTGTCCTCGCACTCAGTCCTTGTCCCCTCGTACCCTCGGTGCACGTTGCACAGAAAGGCCCTGCTAGGCCTTAACAGGCTGTGCTGGGTTGTAGCCGGCTGCAATTAATTCTTCAAGTAATGTCCTTCGCCTTAGTCGCAGAATTGTGGACTGGTCTCTAGGTTAGTCTCCTGAGCGGGTCCTTTTTATATTCCAACCTCCCCACATTGGCCACCAGAAATGATACCCTAAGCTGCCGCTGAGCGTGTTGAAGTGCAGTTAAGAGCAGAAGGGTTCGGGAGGTCGAGGAATATAATGCGCTAATAGGGTAGAGTCATGCAGGTCGCAGGTCGGCCAAAGGTAGGCTTGGCGCTTGGCCGATGCAGAAGACATACTGGCCTAGGGGAAATGCAAAGCACTGCCGGAGCAGCAAGACTGAAATCTACTGTGGGACACTGGTGCATGCAAGGGTATGCAGAGGGTTCGCAAAGAGTGGAAATGGAATCTAGAGTGTAACTGGTCTGGGTACTACGCCGTACCCACGCTGCCTGCCTATGTACATAGGAAATGAATCCTTAAATACCTATCCTATCCAACCTTCGGCCGCTTTGGCCTGCAACCGCAATCACTTGTTTGAGCAAACCTGTGTCAACCATTGTTAGACTGACGACCGCAGCGTGCAGCTGCATCGGTCAATCGCTCTGCGGGGCTTCGTGGTCTAAGGCGAACCCCAAGGTGGTTGGCTGGTCGTTACGACAGCCTACGTGGTCGCTGGGTCTCCGGTCCTACCCGATGGTCCCACAGACTAGGGGCACCGCTGGCGCACCATGATGTGTGCCCTGCCGCCACATAGCCTAGGGTCGAACTGCCTAAGTTTCCTAAAGGGTTCCCACTTGGAACCCAAAGTTGCTGCACTGCTGTGTGGTTGGGCCGCTAAGCCGGACCTGCTCCGCTACGCATCGGCCATTTCGCGCCCTCCCATGCATTGGCCGCGCTCACGCTGGTTGTTCGCGAGGCCGAGTGCGATAGTCTGTAATACCAGATAGAAATGCCAAAATCATCGGATAGTGCACCCAGCCCGTCACTCCCAGTGGGAAGTCCGTAGTTAACTGTCCATAATTTTCGAATTGCATAGTTTACATAATTTGTTTTTGTCCTGGGTCATTTATTCACAACTCGCGGGTTGTTTTATCGACATCTATATACGCAATATACACAGTCTTCGTCATGCTTACTGTGCGCTGTGCACCTTGTTTATGATCCAATGCCAAGACGCAAGACAGTGCTCGAGCGCGATGCAAGGCTAGATCTTGCCGATTATCTGCATACTATTGGGGAAACCCCGACACCTTCGAGGCCACATCATACCCATGATAAATATATCCTTGGACGTCGGGTTCGTCACCAGCTAGTTCGACCTGGTCCCACAGAACACAATACACCTACTGCTGGACCGTCTAACTCTGAGATGAGCAACAATCCCCATCCAGACGACCCTGACAACTGGGACTTTTCTGATCTAAATGCAGAGGCCACTGGATCTGAGGCTACGTGTCAAGTACACATACAACCAGATCCCCTTGAGCGAGGGGACGACGAGCATGGTGTCATACATCTTCTGGACTTAATGACGACACAGAGCTTTCTTGATATGTTGAGGACGGCAAATCTTGAGGACTCTGGGATGCAGCGCGAGGATATCGATAGTCTGCGAGACCCAGGCCCAGTCTTAGACCTCGAGGATCCGTCGCCACTTCTTAGATCACTCAGGCATTTCATCAATAACACCAGCGCGTCTCGGGCTCATTATGAAAATACACAGGAAATTGAGAGGCTCAATAACCCAGTGACACTATGCTATCTTACAATCAGGTGAAGCGACACCTTGGCTGGCTTTCTGGGGTCGTGCCACTGGAGCACAACATGTGTATCGAGTCATGCATTGCCTATACTGGACCCTATGGTGACCTTGAAGTCTGTCCTCGGTGCTACACTACTCGATACGTCCCGGGTACAACAACCCCTCGGAAGCGCTTTGCAACCATCCCTATTGGACCAGTCATTCAAGCCTTCTATGGCTCGTGCAGCATCGCTGAGCACATGCACTACCTGGAGAAGAGGCTTGATGCTAATCTAGACCAGGCATTCTCCAATGGTGGTCGACTCGACGTGTATGACGATACATCATGCGGTAAGGAGCTCTTGGATGCCTGGAACTCTGGGATGTTCAAGAAATCGGACGTGGCCCTGCAATTGTCGATAGATGGCACTCAGCTTCGACCTGACCAGCCTTCCAAGGCTTGGGTCTTCATCTGGGTGATACACAACCTTCCGCCAGATCTCCGTTACAAGAAACACTTTGTGATTCCAGGCACCATAGTCCCTGGACCAAACAAACCAGGTGATATTGACTCATTCTTGTTTCCCTCGCTCTACCATGTGGCCTCCCTCCAGCGCGAGGGCTTAACGATCTACGATGCTTATCTGGACTCTGTTGTGACTCGCTCAACTCCCTGTGTGATATTCGGAACTGCAGACAGTCTAGGCAACGCTGCTATGTCTGGAATGGTTGGACATAGTGGGAGATATGGTTGTCACCTCTATTGCAACATGCCTAGTTGGCACCGCAGAGGCGATGGTCATTATTACCCTGTTATGAACCGACCAGACAACTACGAGGTTGCAGGTTGTGCACATCAAGATATATGCAGTGATGATCTGGTGTCATATTGTAGCTGTCTCCCGCAAAAGTATCGACAGAACCTCAGTTATCTGCTCGCTGCCAATACTCAGAGGGACTTTCGGACGTGTCGCCTTACTGTAGGTCTCTGCAAGCAGACACTCTTCAGCGGACTTCCCCATCAACCGCTTCCAGTCCCAAGCGTGTTTCCGATGGATATAATGCATCTTACGGTACTGAACAACCCTGACCTGTTCTTGAAGCTGTTTACTGGGAAAATCGATGTCTATGAGCCAGATAACAGGACGACATGGGAATGGGCGGTATTCTACCGGAACGCCGCACTATGGAGTGCACATGGTGAGACTGTCGTCCGAGCAGTCCCATTCATTCCATCATCCTTTGGAAGGGCACCACGGGATCCCACCAAGAAGCTTAATACTGGGTATAAGGCCTGGGAATTCCAGCAATACATCTATGGCCTGGGTCCGACACTCTTCCAACACCTGCTTCCTTGGAAGTATTGGCTCAATTTTTGTAAATTGGTCGCTGGAGTCCGTATCCTGCAGCGTCACGCCATAAGCTATGGAGATCTCGTACGTGGCAATCAATTACTCCTGACATTTGCAAGTGAATTCGAAGATCTTTACTATCAGCGCATGGAGTCGCGCCTGCACTTTGTATGGCATAGTATCCACCTATTGACTCACATTGGTCCGGAGACCTTCAGGGTAGGGCCATTGGCTTGCTATGCTCAGTGGACTTTGGAGACTACAATTGGGAATCTGGGTCGTGAAATACGCCAAGATCGTGACTTATTCGCCAATCTCACACAGCGGGCTATCATGCGAGCACAAGTTAATTCACTCTATGCATGGTTCCCTCAGATTCAATTTGAGATCGGTGGTTCCGACATGCCAACTCATGCAATTGGCGCACGCAAGTTTGACGTAGGAGGGGGATATATCTTCCTCCCACGCTGTGAAGAATATCCCTCAATACTTACTGACGATGAGTCCAATGCCCTCAAGGTCTATTGGCAGGAGCGTGGGTGGCCGAATGACGACCTATGGCCGAAGGAAGCATGTCGATGGGCGAAGATGCAGCTCCCTAATGGTCAGAAAGCGCAATCAGTCTGGCATGAGGCCAGTGTCACCTCTAAGCTTCGTCGCACGTCATGTGTTGAGGTGAGGCCATTTGATATCAAGCATTTGATTCCCGTGTTGACAGCACCGATACAGTTCAATGTCGATGGTAACACCATGACACGCATAGGAGATGTTCAGTTTTATTTTTACATTCGCTTTGGCAAGATGCGACATCCACTTGCCATGGTGGCCACTTTCTCCCTTCCAGATCCCAATGTCCTTGCCGAATTGAGTGGAACCGTATACATATGTGACCCACCTGGCGAGCTCATGGTCATTCCAGTTGTGGCCATACATTCAGTTGTGTCGATGTTCCCAGAGCTTCGGGTCACTCAGAGTAATTGTATTGAGGAAACGGGCAAGTTCTCCTTGATGCGACATCCGTATATTGAATTAGTGCAGTTATCTGATGGGGTATTCGATGACGGTGATAAATAAATATCCCTTAGATTGTAAACGATCTTATCTGCGCTTAGCTGAAGATGTAAGCACATGTATCTGGCCGTTTCCATTCATTCCGGCCACATCCTAACATGTTGTCTTCACCCTATTTACCCCCCCCCCTTGCCTCACGTCGCCTTGTCTCTTTTATCCTTCTACCCCCATCATATGTCAAGTTGTTCTTTGCCTCCCATCTGTCCTCTTGTCGCCTGACACCCTCTGTTCACCCACACTTTACTGGTGTGGGTTAACTACTAATTAGGTTGCGCAACAGCCACATCATCAGCATCAGTCATCCCATGTCTCCACTACTCACCACTCCCTTTGTCGTCACGTCGCCTAACTCGTACCACCTGGACCATCGCCTTCAACCCATCGTCGTCATGTTGAAGTCCTATCGAATGTGGTCACTTGGCGGGTTGTCTTATTCATGTGCTATTGGAGACATAGGTGCGCCGATGCTTCCCTATTTTTCCTCCTGGTCTCTAAGCAAATTTTTGTACACCTAGATCAATTGTCGTCTTCACTAGACCCTTCATTCGGCCATGCTCTATCCTTTGTTGACTCCCCGATTTCCCTCACAAACTCACATCTTCCACCTTATGTTGGCCACGCGGTCACATTTGCCAACTCTACATTGGACCCACTGATTACCCTCCCCTTCCCTTGCTAACCCCCCCCCCCCTTTTGACTTCGTCGACTTCTGCTACACGTAATCTTAGATAGAAGCTCAATGTATTTAGGGACCATGCATTTTGTGCTGAATGACAATGTCGTTTCCCCGTTCCCGTCTCAGTGTGAAGTTCAGACAACCAACTCGTAGTGACTGTGGTCACTTTACCCTTAAGTCCAATATTCGATAATTCGATAATGACAGCTTTTTTTGGATTTACACAACGGGATATGGTCTATAGTCTAGTTGGTTACCCTGGCCTTTTTCTTGGGCGGCATTTCCTCATTCTCCTCAATGAGACTATCCGGTACTATCTCCACAAGAGTTGTGTCGGGGCAAGCGTCCAGTCCTTCGGTTTGTGTACAGGCATCAACCTTACGCCTCTATGGAAAACCAATTAATGAGCATGGGAAAGCAAGGTAGCACACTCACGTCTATGGGATAGCGTGCCCATTTCGGTCGGATCACATGGCACTGTACAATCTTCCCATCATCCTTCACAAAGTACGGCAGGAGGGGCCTTGTAGATGGGCCAAGGAAACTGTAATCATTATACTTCAGCTCTTCGCTACTGAGGCGTGCACTCCAGGGAGCAATTCCAGGGAGAAGAGGACATGAATCGCTGGGAAAATGAGGAACAGCAATAGAAGTACCGTTCACGCAAAAGTCCATTGCGCTCGCCAAGTACTTGTAAGATTGTGTCGTTTCTAGCCTCGATAAGATCCTGTAGTGTAGCCTCATGTATGATTTCAATGGCCCGGATCTCTTCATCAGATAGAACGCGAATAGCTTTGCCTGAGGACATTTCGCCAAGATCAGATATGCAGCCACTGTAGCCCATAAGATACCAACACGGAGAGATAACGACTTAATCGATTTTTCATCTAGCGACCAAACACAACCAAGCATATGATTATCACTGATGCGGACTATGGCTTCCCTTTCCTCCGTTACATCGATGTTGCCCATGCCCATCCCTGTCTCTTACGACTTTACAACTAACATAGACCCCAGTTTATCTGCAGACCAAGGCCGCAACCAGTATGACACTCGCAGCCAGAACCCATACAACACCATGGGCATGGATCCAAGGCCTCGCTCACACACTGGCTCTAGCATGTATGGAGGCTATGTACGTCCTATTAGATCAATCTGCGACCCATACAACTTACCGACAGAGTACAGGGATCCGATCTCTCAGATGTGGTCTCGAGTGCGTCTGAAAAGATGCTCGAGACCAATGGACACTTTCTGAAACTCAAGATTGTCGCCGACCAATGATCCACAGAAATCACATGACTTCAAGGGGTCATCGCAGACCATTTGAAGGAGAAGAATGATCTCATGGTAGAAAACCGGACTCTCAGGTGCGTGTCATCATATGTGTCTACATATGCGTATTTCACCTGTTATCTACATTCTAGGGAATCACTCCAACTCTTTACCAGTGACTACCACACCAACAAAGAGGCACACAGTGGTAACCGAAGTGTCACACTAGGGGTCCTCCCTCTAAAACCAGCACTGAGACTACAAGCCGATTGTCCGGCAATCCTATGCTAGACAAAGAAGGAGTTCCGACACGTGATCAAAAACCACAATAAAGGAGAAACCAACGGCGCCGCAACATCCACACGGAGAAAACCAAAGGCGGGTCGCCCTCCTAAGGACATGGACAATGACCACACAAGCCACTTTTACTTACAACACATGGATGGCACACTCGTCAGCGCTGAAGAAGTTACAGAAATGAGCCAGAAGGCATGGAGGCTGTGGGCCTCCCTCGACGAGGAAGGCCTAGCACCCCAGACTTTCGGGAAGATATCCCAAACGGCATGGGAGTATTATTCGCGGAAGATGCTAGCCGACAGCACCCTCGAGTTCCTGACGCTGTGCAGCGATGGCGAATGGAAGCTCCATCATTGGTCTATGAAATCATACCCATCCTGGCGCAGAAGGAGGAACATTGTGCTACAGCAGCAACAGCCACAGCAACAGGCGAAAGAGGACAATGCGATCGACAACCTGACACTTGACGACTCCGACCTCTTCCACATTGACCTGGTCAAGGATATGGAAGACATCGACGATGAAGACTTGGGAGCACAGTCCGATGGTGATGGTGACAATACCAGCAACACTGAAACAGACGCATCAATCGGTGAGGATGACCAGTTGGCATCACAGCCACCGACCAATGAGGTGCGCAAACGATACTCAGTACATCACTACTGATGATGAAATATTTGTAGACCCCAAGGACAATCGCCACAACAAACTCGGTCCTTGTGGACCCATTGTAAGTCCCCCCCCGCCCTATCCCCCCCATCCCACTATATCTTACACTGTAGTACCGCCAGTGCCACCACACCAGCAAAAACAGCCAAGTCAGGCACTCAAAGTACACCTTTACTCCCACATGAGAATGAGCTTACACCATATTGACAGCTATATCGGGGTCTGGAGATATAGTTCCCACTCTCGATGCCACTGTGTTGCTACCAGAGTCAGCAGGTGCAAGCGCGACGCAGCCAACAATCACAACTAGTGTCTTCCCCAACACTGCCACCGAATCTGGTGCGACAGCCCCAGTCAGCGGATCCACATCAAATACGACGCAACACTGTGTGAGGTTGAATCTCGCCCCACCTAGGGACCCGACTCTGGCAACAACCCCCTTGGGACCTCGTACACATGAGGCTGAGATGTCAGAAGATACAACGACCACTGGGAGCGGCTCCAGTACTGCCCACGGCCACCACAGCGCTGAGTCAACCTCCTGCAAGGTGTCATTCGCAAACTTACGTCTCAATGGCATCAAGGCCCCTTCAGAAAGGAAGAGAAAGAAAGAAGGCACGTTGCCTATGCCCACAAACAAAAGGCGGAAGGCGGTGAACGCCCTGGCCATACCCACCAAGGGTAACTCTGTTAGGTACGCGTGTCCCACCCGGATACACTTTATTGACCATTTTCCCAGAAACATTTGCATGCATTCTTGGAACGAGAGTCAGCCCGATGGGCAAGGCCTTGCAGCTGACTTCGATGCATACTTCAAGTCACTCTCTGGGGCGGAGAAAGAGGTATGATTGCCCTGCAGGAACATCCTCCGAAACTGATACTTTGCATTCTTTTTCATCAGCCATTCAAGAGAGAGTCGCATGGCGCACAAGTCACATCTGTGAGTGGGTTCCATGATGACAACTACCCTACTCACGCATGTCCTGTTACAGCGGAAGGCTAGAGCAGCTGCAAAGAGGGCCGACAACGCTGCCGAAACAGTCTAGATTGCAAGTCGTTCTTCATGGCCATCTTGTTACGTCACTGGCAGACTCGTCTCTGGAGAGTTGGCAAGTCATTCAATCGGTCACCCGGACACATTTGACTGTCTGCCTCTTGGGGCACTCATTCTGGCATCATATTCTCCACCATCATTACTTGTGGGATTTCTTTCTGTCGCTATGTGGTCTCCCTCTCTTGCTGAATGACTGCTCTTGTGGAATCTGGCGTGTTGTTGTTGCTGTCACACCTGGTGTTGCTACCTTAGGCTTCAATGCGACTTCTATTGCTAACGGTGAGTGGCGGATGGTGGCTCCCGATGTGGAGCGGTCTGTACTATTATCGTTTAATATGGACATGTAATTGTATGGTAATCGTACGGAGCATAAAATAAATGAAAATATTACAGCCCACTCGTTTTATATTGACCATGGAACAGCTGATTTCGGAGGGTTTACTTCGCGCCTGGTCATTTTTATGCGGTTTTTGTAGACACTACGATGGAAAATGAAAATAAACAAAATTTCACAAGAAAAGGTATAGAATATAGAACGGATTGTCGACACTTCGTTAATATTTGGCGGCGTCAAAAATAAATGATATAAATCTACTCGAAACTATGGACTTCCCACTGGGCGTCACTGGGCATATCAGCGTAAGTGTTGACCTTCCAACCACATGAGGTCTCCTTCTTTGAACTTTGGTCCCTCTTTATTCTGGATCCATGATTGTTGCACTTTTGTGATGAGTTCCTGGGCCTTTCTTTGTGCTTCTCAGAACTGTTCAGTCCTAAGCACTACCTGAGGTATTGGTGACAGCTTATCCGTCCAATCAGCTCTTGGGTTATTCCCCATGAGGATGTTAAAGGGGGACTTCCATGTGTATTTGTGTGGCCAGTTATTATGTGTAAACTCCACAAGGGGCAGATATCCATGCTAGTTATTTTGTTGTTCATTCACCCAGAAGCGGAGGTACTGCTCTAGCCATTGGTTAGTACATTCTGATTGCCTGTTAGTCTGGGGGTGATAAGCAGTGGATATGTTTTGTTTGATATCTAGCACCCTGCACAACTCCCTCATGAATCAGCTTGCGAAATGAGGGCCTCAATCGCTTATGATCTTTGTTGGTAGTTTGAATCAGATGAAGATGTGTTCCAGGTATAAGGCTGCCACTTCTTCCACACTGATCTCTTCTCAGCATGGTATGAAGATCATGGCTTTACTGCAGCCATGATCAGTTATCATTAATATAGTGTCACACCCTTTGGATGAAGGTAACTTAGTTATGAAGCCGAGTGCAATAGTCTCGAATGGTAGAGCTTCTGGTTTAGGGTAGACGGGGTTAAGAGGCACCTTGTTTTTCCCATGTTGGACCTTGATTCATTGGCATTCGGCACACCCCTTGATGTATTCCAAAGCATCTCTTGCCATGTTGGGCCACCAATAGGCATGACTCACAAGCTGAGCGGTTCTTTTAATCCTCAGGTGCCCATGAGCCGGTAAGTCATAATGATCATGTAAGATTCATTGTTTGTTGTGAATTCCTCCAGTCACCACCCATCATCCATCCTTGTACCAGATACCTCCTATCTTTTTGAGCCGGTGGGCATCTACCCATGGTTTAAGGAGTTCTTTGTTTTGGCTGTACACTAGATCCATGGGTGTAGTGTCGTCCTAGGTGAGATACTCCTTGATTGTCTTCATTTCTTCAATATGGGTTCCTTGTACAAAGACTTTGTTGGGTAGTACTATGATGTTGTCGTTGTCCCTTTCTCCTTGGTCATAATCTGGTCATTGCAATAGGGCATTAGCACAGCCATTTGCTGTTCCCTTAATGTGGTGAATTTCAAAGTCGTATTCTAACAGTTCTAGTACTTCCCTTGCCACTCTTTGACTTATTTTCTGCAGGCTTCTCCAGTATTGTAGGTTCATGTGGTTAGAGAAGACTTTGGTTTTGTGTGGCAAACCTGCCAATAGTGGTCTCCAGTGTTAGAAGGCTCTTACAATGGCCAGCAATTCCAGGTCGTAGATGTCGTAGTTTCGTTCCGCTTCGTCAAGGGTGGCTGAGAAATAGCTTATTGGGTGTCATTTGCCGTCTTCCTTCTTCTATAATAATACAGCCCCTATCGTGAATCCTGAGGCATTGACTTCCAGTTCAAATGGTTTACTCAGCTCAGGGTGTGCCAGTACTGGTTCCAATGTGACTAATCTCTTGAGTTCGTTAAATGTGTCATGTTCCATGCCCATCCATCTCCATTCAGTGCCTTTCTTTGTTAGTTGATTGAGAGGTCTCACATGATGTGAGAAGTTGTAAATGAAGGCTCTATAAAAATTGCAAAATCCAAGGAAGGAGCATACATCCTTGACTTTGGTTGGTGTGGGCCAGTCTTTGATGCCCAAAATTTTGATGGGGTCCATGCATGTCACCCCCTTTTCAAGGATTACCCCCAGGTAATCCATATGAGGTGCATGGAAAAGGCACTTCTCCAGTTTATAGTAGAGGTCGTGTTTGGCTGATACTTCCAATACATCTCGTACTGCTTCAATATGGTCCTCCATTCCATGTCCAATTTGTGTTGCTATACCTATATTGTCCATGTAGACCTGTATAGTTGTTCCTTGGAGTTCATGTTTTGTGATGATGTTCTGGCATATATGGTTCATCATTGTTTAAACATCACCGGTGAATTGGTGAGTCCGAAGAACATGACTGTGGGTTCAAAGAGCCTGTACTGTGTTTTAAACACTGCTTTTTCCTCATCTCCTTCCTTGATCCTTATGTTGTTGTATCCCCATTGCATGTCCAGTTTTGTGTATATGTGTGTGTTGCTAAGATTAGTGATTAGGTCGGATATGAGTGGTAGAGGGTATTGATTTCATATGGTGAATGCATTGATGTGGTGGTAGTCTTGCATGGGTTGTAGTTTACCATCTTTCTTCTTAACGAAGAAGAATGGTGATGTGTATGGTGATTTAGATGGTTATATGTAGCCTTTGCCAATTTGTTCCCTAAGGAATGCCTTGAGTGCCGTGTCTTCTTCTTGTATGAGGGGATAGACCTTGCAGTCTATTGCCTCTGGTGTCCCCTTTTTGAATTGTATTTCATGATCCCATACCCTTGCAGGTGGGAATCAGTGTGATGCTTCTTTGTTGAACAGTTGCCGATACTAGGAATAACATGAGGGTGACTCAGCTTTGACTGTATATTGCTTGGCTTGGATCGCCAACTCTGTGGACATGGTCCTTCCTTCCACGAACTCCTCTTCTTCCAGCTGATGTATTATGTCTTCTTTCTGCACTTTGGTCATGGTAGTAGCAATAGTGGGTCACCCATGGTTGGTCCAGGGGTTTATGGTTCGCAGTACCACTGGTAGTGCATCCTCCTTGATGACCATGTGCCTCCAGCTAAAGGTTGGTTCATAGGTAGCCAACCAAGGGTAGCCAAATACAATGTCTTCGTTTCCGATGCCAGTGATGAGGAATCTCATTTCCTTGTGGATTCCCTTTGTTTGCACATCCAAATCTACATAGTGCGTGATTAGTCCTGCTTTATTTTCAGTATTGTCGATATTCCATATCTTTTTGGGCCATTCCAGCAGCTTCATTCCTATTCCCATCCGCTTCACGAAAGTAGGTCTTAGAATGTTGTCAGTGGCTCCAGAGTCCACTAGTGCTCTGATGTTGGCCATGGTGTAATTTGTGTGAATTGATACTGGAATTCTCATAGAACGGTAGCAAGTTATGATCACAGAATTACATTTAACTGCCCTCACCCAGGCCAATGGGTTCAGGCACTTCGAAAATCCTCTCTTTTCCACAGGTCCTGAAGTATCAGGTCTTTTATGTTATCTTCTTCTGCTGCTACCCCTTTCATCCAGAGGTCTGCTCGTTGTTGAGGGGTTTCCACTTTGGCCACCCTACTTGGTTCCTCTTTGTATGCTTCCATGTTGACCCTTCGACTGTTCCCAGGTTGGTTATAGGTGTGCTGTGGGCAGTTACAGCTGAAGTGGCCTTTATGTCCACAGGTGTAGCAGGTTACTTCCCTCATATCTCATTGGTGTCACGGAACAGACTTTATTGCTTACTATCAGGTTCTGACTACGGTAGTAAGCTTGTGATTGTGCACATTAGTCAGGGACAGTTTCTTTCATGTGTCAGCAGTAGTATCACATGGTACTTTAGCAGCTGATTACTAGGATAGCGATACTAGGGTTCGAGCTAGATACGCTATAGGTCAACATCATTCGGGAGGCGCTTTAAAGCCCTTCATCATCGTGTATAAGTAGTAGTTGTAGAAGACCAAGGATCGCCATCTTGGTCTTCTTGAATCATCGGTTCTCAGACTTCCCTTTCGCCCCTTCGCATAGATCCGACCAAGAGGGAAGTGCACTGCATAAGGCTCGCCTTGAAGACGCCTTCCCAGTTGCAGAGATTGTCATCGTGTTGAGGCTAGAAGGCTCCACGTTTGACTTAGCAGAATCCAGAGCTGAGTACTCGCGTCTCATTGTCGCCTAAAGCAAGGCACACGCTTACCGAAGCGTAACATTAAGACCAAGATCTCACCATCGTGGCGCGAGTATCTACAAGAGAACTGTGGACCTGAGAGGGATTCCGATCCTACGAAATCCCACGAAGAGGAGCAAGAAACGTACCAACCCGATACCTCAAAGAAGCCAGCTGGGGGATTATCAACGGGATAGAAGGATACCTGATCAGAGGAGCACACGGACCACGACCAGTTGAGTTCAACTTCGAACGAACTTGTTGGTGCAGAGTCGATCAAGAAGACAACGAGTGGAGAGTCATCGACACTCTACCCTACAGATACGGGTGCGACATCTACGAAGAAGAAGTAGTCGCAAGGAACAACTGGGGACCTATAGATGGGGAAAACCAGAGTGTCTCAGCAGCATCCGAAGCCCCAGAAGCTTCCGACAGCGAATCGGACGAAGAACCTGCCCAAGCATTAGAACCCTTGGAACCAGAGCTTATTGAAAGAGCTGAGCAAATCACCATCTATCCCCCGATGGCTACATTAACTGAGACGCAAGAAGTAACACTCCCAATTCACCCAGAAACGGGACATGTAATGACAGTGGATGATGCCGCCCTGTTCCGAGCAATCGGACCAGACCAACCAGACCCTCCATCACGAAACGGAGGACCTCCACGCGGAGGGTCACCCGGAGGAGAACTACCAAGAAGAGGACCACCCGGAGGAGGACCACCTGGAGGAGGACCACCCGGAGGAGCACCGGGAGGAGGACCACCAGGAGGAGGGCTATTCGGAGCAGGACCGGTAGGAATACCCGGAGGACACCACTCTGACAAATTCGCTGGGAACGCCCCAGAAATATTCAGAGGGGATCAACACAGAACAGAGGAATTCCTCATGCAGTGGGAATTGTATTGGGGCATCAACAACAACAACCCCATCATGGCTAATGCCTATAGACGAGCTATGTTGTTTCTCACGTACATCCAAGGGAAAGATGTTAACAACTGGATCACAGAGACCAGCAGGTGGCTCAACCGACAAGTCAGCGCCGGAATCGCTGACAACGACCCACACCTATGGATCGAAGTCATCACGGCCTTCAACAGACGATTCTCAAACACGCTAGAAAAGGAGCAGGCCCAAGCAATGCTCAAAAGAGGAATCAAGATGATTGGGGGAGACATTGACGCGTACGTCACGCAATTCGAGCAGTTAGCACGCCAAGCTGACTATCGGCTGGATTCACCGCTTACGATGGATCTCTTCACGGATGGGCTGCCCCGTGACCTATACGAGAAAGCATACACATACGACAACCCGCAGACCTTCCAGGAGTGGAAGGAAGCGGTCATCAGAAGGCAGCAGCAATACATACACATGAAGGCCAGACTAGAACAACATCGCGGCCTTACAAATCCAGGGAGGCAACAAGGAAGTAGTAACAAAGTAGGATGGGGGAACACACGTGGCACCGGATGGGGGCCACCCCACAACATTCTTAGGGACCCAAACGCCATGGATACATCCGCCGACTGGGTACGAGGAAGACTCACGGGGGCCGAAGACATCCAAGGCAATTGGGATCGGGCTCACCCCTGGAACCCACCTCCAAGAGGAGGATACATGGGACGAGGACAAGGAGGATGTCGAGATATGAGGGAAGTGATCTGTTACACTTGCGGACAGAAGGGACACTTCAGCCGTAACTGTCTGCAGCACACCTACAACCAACCCAGTAACACCAGGAGGACGGATACTGGGTCCTACGAAACCGAACCAGTACAAGTGGCAAGAGCCGAAACCACACAACAGCGAGCCGATGCCTGGATGAAAGGAGTGGCGGCCGAGGAAGACGAGGTCAAGGACCTCATTTTACAGGACCTATGGAAGAGGGAGGATTTTTGAAGCGCCTGAACCCATTGGCCTGGGTAAGGGCAGTAAAATGTAATTCTGTGATCATAACTCGCTACCGTTCTATGAGAATTCCAGTATCGATTCGCACAAATTACGCCATGGCCGACATCAGAGCATTGGTGGACTCCGGAGCCACCGACAACTTCTTACAACCCGCTTTTTTAAAGTGGATGGGAATCGGAATGAAACTGCTGGAAAGACCCAAAAAGATATGGAATATCGATAACACGGAGAATAAAGCTGGACTAATCACGCACTACGTAGATCTGGACATACAAACAAAAGGAATCCATAAGGAAATGAGATTCCTTATCACCGACATCGGCAACGAAGATATCGTCTTCGGCTATCCGTGGCTGGCCACATACGAGCCTACCTTCAGTTGGCGACACGCAGTTATCAAGGAAGATGCACTACCTGTAGTGCTAAGAACGGTAAATCCCCGGATCAACAGGATACGACCCACCATCGCAGCCATCACAACGGAACAAAAAGAAGATATCGTACAACAGCTTGAAGACGAGGAATTCATACAAGGGAGGATCACATCCACTGAACTAGCGATTCAAGCGAAGCAATACACCGTCAAAGCTGAGTTACCATCTTGCTATGCCGAGTACCACCAACTATTCAACGAAGAAGCGTCACACTGATTTCCGCCGGCACGGGTATGGGACCATGAGATACAATTCAAGAAAGGAGCCCCTGAAGCCATAGACTGCAAGGTCTACCCACTAACACAAGAAGAAGACACAGCCCTCAAGGCTTTTCTAACGGAACAACTCGGCAAAGGATACATACGACCTTCGAAATCCCCATACGCATCACCATTCTTCTTCGTCAAGAAGAAAGATGGTAAATTGCGACCGGTACAGGACTATCGACGGATTAACGCATTCACAATACGCAATCAATACCCCCTACCTCTCATATCCAACTTGATTACGGACCTCAGTAATGCCCATATCTATACCAAACTCGACGTACGATGGGGCTACAATAACATACGTATCAAAGAAGGAGACGAAGAGAAGGCCACCTTCAAAACAAGATACGGACTATTCGAACCCACAGTCATGTTCTTCGGACTAACCAACTCCCCAGCGACGTTTCAGACTATGATGAACCACATATGTCAAGACGTCATAGCCAAACACGAACTACGAGGGACTACAATACGGGTATATATGGACAACATCGGTATAGCAACAAGGGTAGGACATAACATGGCGGACCACATAGCAGCAGTCCGAGACATATTGGAGATTTCGGCGAAGCACGACCTCTACTACAAATTGAAGTGTCTGTTCCATGCACCTCGAATGGATTACCTGGGGGTAATCCTTGAAAAGGGGGTGACACGCATGGACCCCGTCAAAATTTCTGGCATCAAAGACTGGCCAACCCCTACAAAAGTCAAGGACGTTCGATCATTTTTGGGCTTCTGCAATTTCTATCGCGCATTCATCCGAAACTTTTCACACCACGCAAAGCCACTGAACCAACTGACAAAGAAAGGGGCTGATTGGAAATGGACGGGAACGGAACACAACGCATTCAATAAACTCAAAGGACTCGTCACCTCAGAACCGGTATTGGCACATCCACAGTTGAGTAAACCCTTTGAATTAGAAGTCGACGCGTCGGGATTTGCAATCGGGGCAGTGCTACTACAACGACAAGACAACGGCAAATGACACCCAATCAGCTACTTCTCCACTACCCTCAACGAAGCCGAAAGGAATTACGACATTTACGACCTAGAACTACTAGCAATTGTGAGGGCCTTCCGACACTGGCAACCACTATTAGCAGGATCACCACACAAAACGAAAGTTTTCTCCGACCACATGAACCTACAATACTGGAGAAACCCCCAAAAGATAAGCCGACGAGTTGCCAGGGAAGTACTCGAACTGTCGGAATATGACTTCGAGATTCATCACATCAAAGGATCAGCAAACGGAAGGGCAGATGCCCTATCAAGACGACCAGACTACGACCAAGGAGAGGAGGATAACTGGGACATCACGGTACTACCAGACAAAATGTTTGTAAGGGGTGCCCAAATCGAACAAATACGGACAAACAAGGACAACATTACACCGGACAACGCCACACTACCAGACCCAGTATATGAACAGAGAGAAGTGGTTCTCACGCCATGGATCGATGCTCATCAACTCAAGAAAATAGAAGGCATATGGTACAAAGACGGGCGGCGAGTGGTCACTGGAGGAGTACATGATAAGCGACGTATATTCCATGATCATCATGACCTACCAGCTTATGGACACCCAGGCATTAAACGAACAACACAACTAGTAGGGCGTGCTTACTGGTGGCCTGGAATAACCAAAGATGCACTAGAATACGTCAAAGGATGCGCTGAGTGTCAACGTATCAAAGTACAACATGGGCGTGACAAAGCCCCTCTGAATCCCATCTACCCCAAACCGGAAGCACTACCCTTCGAAACAATAGCACTCGATTTCATAACTAAGTTACCACGTTCACAAGGGTACAACACCATACTGACCATAACAGATCATGATTGCAGTAAAGCCGTGGTGTTCATACCCTGTAACGAAGAAATCAACGCGGAGGAAGTCGCAGCCTTATACCTGAAACACGTCTTCACACGGTTCGGACTTCCCTCAAAAATAATAAGTGATCAGGACCCGCGATTTGCCAGCTGCTTCACCAGAGAATTGTGCAGGGTACTTGGAATTCAACAGAACATCTCCACCGCATACCACCCGCGAACGGATGGACAGTCCGAAAGAACAAATCAGTGGGTAGAGCAATACCTCCGTTTCTGGACAAACGAGAGGCAGGATAACTGGTGCGGATATTTGTCGCTCGCGGAATTTGCACATAATAACTGGCCACACGAATACACACGGAAATCACCTTTCAACCTCCTCATGGGGTATAACCCGAGGGCTGATTGGACAGATAAACCATCACCCATCCCCCAAGTAATGCTCAGGGCAGAACAGTTCCGAGAAGCACGGAGACATGTGCAGGAACTGATCGTAAAAGCGCAGCAGTCATGGGTCAAGGCCAAGAACGGTCCGAAGTTCCAGCAAGGGGATCTCGTGTGGCTAGAAGGACGCCACCTACGTACTCATCAACCAACGGCAAAGCTCGCACCTCGAAGACACGGACCTTTTGTCATAGAACAGGTGATGTCTCCCGTCAACTACTGGCTCAAACTTCCCCCGCAATGGAAAATTCACACAGTGTTCCATGTGGATCTTCTCACCAAATACCACGAGACCCCGCTTCATGGGAAAAATTACCAACGGCCACCACCCGATTTGGTCAATGGGGAAGAGGAATACGAAGTTGAGAAGGTTCTAGACGAACGGCACTTCGGCAGAGGACGGAAGAAGCAATTCCTAATCAAATGGAAGGGTTACCCCGACTCAGAAAATCAGTGGGTCAACCGGGAGGATCTATTTGCCGACGAGGCTCTTGCGGAGTACCAAAGTTCGAAGACAGCATCACAAACACTTATAAGGAGTGGGAGGACCCACGACAATACTCCATTCTCTCCCACTACAACCACCACCACTACTCCCAACCATCCCATGCCATTTACACCCAATGCCGCCCTCTCAACGTCTTCGTACTACCTCGGAACCCCCAAGAGGATTTTTGCCGTCGAGCTGGAGGAAGAGTGGGCACCAACAGCCCCTGCCGACGACAGCGAGGTCGTCATGGCTGAAAGAGACAGAGCCAGGTCCGAGGGGCCCATCACCCAAGCTGAGTTCCACAGCACCCTCGAGCAGTTCCCCACTCAAGGACGAGGAGCCAACAGCGCCCAACTGTCGCCCGACATCGACGGGCAGCCCGCCCTGTGGCACATTCTCCACGACGACACCGGCCTCCCCATTTCCGACCGACCCTTCACCACCGCGGAAGTCGACAACTTTCGCCGAGCTCTCGACCGCGGTGCGGACGTCCAAGCATGCCAGGGAGAAGTACGAGGCAGCGATGAAACCCATGAAGTCGTGGAAGGAGGTGACCGACAATTGGAGGGAAGAACAGCTACAAACAGCCCAATGGCGCATGACGGAGATGAGAGAGAAGAGGGAGAGGTCACGGACAGCGAGGACGAGCGGTACCCAGCTGAGCACCCACACATTCTCTATGGCGGAGAAGCTAATGTACCACCTCATACAACCCGCCACGCCCTCGCCACTGACGGGACCCCCCTCTATCGGGGCCATATTCGTCCCCAGCTCACCGACCGAGCAGTCGGCTCCGTCGCCAACACCCGTGCACCTCACGGGTTCCGGGTCAATAGGGGACCCGATTACATTCACTTCCCCATCACCACCGCCGACGGCGTGACGCGCCAAGCAAAATACGTCCAGGCCATTATGAGCAACGACCCCATCGTGCTCGGCCTGATCGACGAGTCCGACAGGGTGTTCCCAAAACCCCTGTACGCAGCACCCCAGTACGTGGCGCACCCCGACGCCCACCTTCGGTACGCCCAGGAGGACTTGGTCCTCTTCGATGGGGGGTACGACGACGCCGCGGCCATCAACCGAGCCATCCTTGAGTGCAAGGATATAAGCCTCGTCGCCGAGGTCCGACGGTACCGGGCCCTAGGGGCAGAGATGGGGCGCTTGGAGGCGCGCATAGTGGAGCTACAAGAAACGAGGGGGCGATTGGCAACGGACAAAGCGAGGTGCGTCAGTCAGTTGGAGTGGGCCAGGGCCATGCAGAGGATAGAAGACGTGAGGGCAGGATGGATGGGACCGCCCGGGCTCCATGGGCGTCGCTCCTGAAAAGGGGGTGATGTCACGGAACGGACTTTATTGCTTACTATCAGGTTCTGACTACGGTAGTAAGCTTGTGATTGTGCACATTAGTCAGGGACAGTTTCTTTCATGTGTCAGCAGTAGTATCACATGGTACTTTAGCAGCTGATTACTAGGATAGCGATACTAGGGTTCGAGCTAGATACGCTATAGGTCAACATCATTCGGGAGGTGCTTTAAAGCCCTTCATCATCGTGTATAAGTAGTAGTCGTAGAAGACCAAGGATCGCCATCTTGGTCTTCTTGAATCATCGGTTCTTAGACTTCCCTTTCGCCCCTTCGCATAGATCCGACCAAGAGGGAAGTGCACTGCATAAGGCTCGCCTTGAAGACGCCTTCCCAGTTGCAGAGATTGTCATCGTGTTGAGGCTAGAAGGCTCCACGTTTGACTTAGCAGAATCCAGAGCTGAGTACTCGCGTCTCATCATCGCCTAAAGCAAGGCACACGCTTACCGAAGCGTAACAATTGGCCTCAGCCATGCCCTATGGCTCCTCCTCTTGGTGGGTTCCTTGGGTGTGCTCAATCCCAATTCCCCTGGATTTCTTCTGCCCCTGTGAGTCATCCTCTTACCCAGTCTGCGGAGGTATCCATGGCATTTGGATCTTGAAGGATGTTGCAAGGAGGGCCCCATCTGGTACTGCGCGTGTTTCTCCACTGTCCTCCGGTGTTATTACTTCCTTGCCCTCCTCAGTTTGCAAGTCCTTGATGTTGCTTGAGTTGGGCCTTCATATGTATATATTGTTGCTGCCTCCTAATGACTGCATCCTTCCATTCCTGGAAGGTCTGCGGTTGTCGTACATGTAAACCTTCTCATATAGGTTACAGGGGAGTCCGTCCGTAAATAGATCCATCACAAGAGATGAATCCAGTCAATAGTTAGCTTGTCTTGCTAACTGTTCAAATTGCGTGACACATTTCAGGGTTGATAGGAAGTGTTGCTTCATATGTTTTGGTTAGTGTGGCCATTGGTGGATGGATTGTTATTTGCTCAGCTTGTTCAATGAATCCTGGTTCTAAGGGTTCAAGTGCTGTTCGTGGTTCTTCATCTTTGTCTGTGCTTGGGGAATCAGTTCTTTTGGTGGGTGCAGATGCACTGTGAGAGTCTTCTCCATTGATTTTTTTTTTTTTTTTTTTTTGAGTCTATTTCTGTGCACCTACAAGTACAGAACTCTATGTAGCACGTTCCCTTTGAGAGTATATGCCCTTGGAGTGTCCTTCTCTCTGTATGTGTAAATCCACCTCTGAAAAAGCAGCTCCATCGGCCAGTAGGCCAACTTCATGCGGTGCCAAGCGTTGTATTAGTGTGAACCGGAATTGATACCGGAAAGTGCCCACACATGCGAGATGCATGAGCGGAGGGAATGGTGAATAGTGGGTGGGTGTGTGTTGATCCTCAGTACTGCGTTGAGCGTTGAATGCTTGTTGGCCAGACCTCTTGTCATCTTCCTGCCCCTTCTTCTCCCATCCCCCTCCAGCCCCTATATCTCGCTTCCTACTTCATTGCCTTGGAGAGCATTTGAGATAGCTCCTTCACCGTGGGGAGTGGCAAGAGCGTGAGCATATAGCTCCACTACGGCATGTGTCTTCTAGACCCTGCCAGCAGGAGGCCTGCCGCTGGGCTAATTTTGAATCTTCCTGATGCCTCGATGTAGTTTGCTAAGGGGAGCAGCAGCTTCCTGTGTGTGAGTAGCATATGTAGCTTCAGTGCACTTCCTCCCATGGCTCGCTTTATGGGCCATCTTTCATGGTCGTATTTTGGGCAGTAGAGCAGGTAGTGCTTGGCCGTCTCCTTGGGGTGCCCACAGGCCGGGCAGCGCGGGCTGTCAACAAGCTTGAATCTGTGTAGGTATTGGTTCAATGGTGCATGGCTGACTCTTAGTTGGAAGATACGGCTTGCGTTATTCCTCGATATATCTTGGCTGCTAATATATTTGAGGTATTTCTATGAAGAGGGTGTTAGTATGTCTGGGTATCGGTGATGACTGTACCGGGGGGATTTGGCCCATGACTCATTCCATCGTTTGTTCTGACTTGAGTTGACTACCTGTCTGACAGCTGAGAGACTGTACTTTACCGGTCTTCGAAGGTATGGCAGTAGGTCTGCTGTGCTTGAGCTTGCTCCATCTGCCACTGCCTTAGCTTCGACATCTGCATCCTCGTTGCCCTGAATGCCAATGTGTCCTGCTGACCACCTAAATATCAGCCTGAAGTTTCTGTTGCTCCTATGACTGTTGAGCCTCTTTGCTGCTTTTAGCACCTCCGCTGCCAGGTGCTGGCCCGATTTGTTCATCTTGGTGCTTATAGCTGTTAAGGCCACATGGTTATCCACACTCAGTGAGCATTTGACCCTATTCTTCTGCTCAGTCTTGATGAGGTATAGTCCCAGCAGCATGCCCGCTAACTCCGCCTCATATACCGTGTGGTGCTCCATTGTGCCTAAGTACATTCTCAGTGCCCTGTCTGGCTTACCTGCCCTTTTCAATACTGCCACTGCTCCGACTTTACCGTCATGTGCTGAGCCATCTGAGTACACTTTGATAGTTTCTGATGTGTTTGCATCAGCCCTTTTTGAGGCCTCCTTGCTCGGGGGAATATCTATAGTGACTGGGGGTGAGCCATGTTCCCTGGGGTGCATGCGTACTGGTGAGATCTTTTCCATTAGATTTGGGTCCATCCTGAAGACGCCTGCAAGCATGTGTAGGCTAGACTTGTGCCTTTTCACTCTACCTTTTGCACATTTCTTGGCTGGGTGGTGCAAGGGGTGCTCTGGGGGAAGTGTCGCAATGCACGAGAAGGCATCATGGCACGCCTTTTCGATCCTGTATTCTATCGGCATCAGTGCCACATGCGCGTCTAGGATGTCTGTGGGGGTTGTCCTGAGCCCTCCAGTAACGGCTAGGGCTCCTGCCCTCTGCATGGGTGCTAGCTTCTTTATGAAGCCCACTGACCCTTTGCGGTGGCCATTTGCATTACTACCATGAATTGGGGTGCACCAAACATCGACACTGTATAGCGTTCTGGGGATCGCTACGCTTGTGTATATCTTCTTGGCTCCTTTCGGTGTCAGGCCCCATGATGGTCTTGTTAACCTCCTTATTTGCGACATCCACTTAGTACCTTTGCCTCGCGCGTATGTGAGCTGCGGAGACCAGCTGAGGTGCTGGTCAAGTATTATACCTAGGTACTTGGTGCATTCTGTAGGTTCTATCACCGTGCCCTGGATTTTGAAGGGGGGGCGCATCTTCTTAACGCCTCGGTGTGCAAAGTCAATTAGTGCCAGTTTACTGTACTCGATGGGGGAGTTATGAGACTTAGACCATTCTATCATACCGTTGGGCCTCTTCATCATGTCATCTAGGGTTTGATGTGCCTCCACGAATGTTTTTGCTGTAGCGATCAGGATTGCGTCATCTACATATGCCTCTGCCATTTCTTGGGGCCCCTCAGGTATCTCTAAGATGTCCACATTGTAGAACTGGTATAGCGCCATCGAGAGTGGGTCACCTTGCCTGATCCCATTGTCTAGTTTGATGGCTTCTGAGGTGTGGTCGTCGAATCTAAGGATGGTACTTCTGTCAGTTAGCATAACACTGACGAAGTCGATCAACTTCTCTGGGATCCACCTCTTCCTTAAACTATGCAGGAGTTTGCTTGTGACTGCATTGGGGAACGCGCCTTCGATATCTAAGAATAGTACTGCCATTACTTGGTGTTTGCGCCAGGCATCTTTGATTCTATGTGTTAGTAGGTGGACTGCGTCCATGGTGGTTCTACCTGGTCTCCTGCCAAAATGGTGGGTTGGTAGAAGGTTATGTGTTTCGGTATGGAATACTAGCAGGTCAGCGACTATTGTGGTAAGCACCTTTCCCATGGTGTTGAGTAGTGTGATTGGGCGGTAGGCCTTCGGGGTGTCGTATCTTGGCTTCCCCAGCTTGCGTAGGACTACCGTGACTGAGACTTTCCAGGGACTAAAGTATAGCCCGCGTTCTACGATGGCCCTGTATATGAAGTAAAGGTGTTCTGTGATCGCGTTAGCGCATTTCATGAGTACTATATTGGGGATACCGTCTGGGCCTGGGGCCTTCAGCAGTTTGAGCTTCACTAGTTGCCTTCTGATCTGATCCCTGCTGATCACTTCTATTTCGCAGATTGGCTTGGGGTATACAAAGTGTAAGGGGTCTGCTTGCAGAGGTTTCTCAGGGAGGAAGGCCCTGGCTATCATGGCACTCTTGTCTGCGTTTGTAGACGCTGCCTGTTCTGTGCCTCCTACTGTGCTCATTAGTATAGGGATTCTACTTTTACCTCTGTCACCTGCCAGAGCCGTTATGTATTTATGTGCTGTCCATATATCTGGGTCCTCGGCTTTCTCTAGCCAATCCCTCCAGTGTTGATGCTTGGTGCACTCAAGTGTTCTGTGAAAGTGCTTGTTAGCGTCCCTATGGGCTTTGTGTGCGTGGTGCTCTGGCCAGTCCCTAAGTTTGCTTGCTTCTCAGCCAGCCTTGTTAGCGTCCCTTCTGAGAAGTTTGAGTTCCTTGGTCCACCATCTTTTTGCTCTGACGCCTATGTCCAAATTGGGCACCTTGGTTGCAATGACTTCCTGTAGCGCAGTCGTCAGCGCATTGCATGCCACTTCTAGCTCACTTTGTGTTCGTATCCTCTGTGGGGAAGGTAGCTTGCTTATCTTTTCTTCCACTTCTTTCTCAAATTCCTCCCAGTTGATGTTTCTGAAGTTTCTGGGGGGTTTCCCTGGGGCACGTGCCAGATCTAAGTCAAGAGTGGTGAGTATTGGTAGGTGATCTGTGTTAATACCTTGCTCATCTGGCAGCGTCTGACAGACCAGGATCGCGTCTAGAGAGTCTTCTGTGATGAACACATTGTCAAGTCTGGTCCATTTCTTAGTGACGTTGTGGATGTGGGTTGGGGTTCTTGGCAGGAGAGCCATGTCCAGTCCCGCTTCAGCTATCACGCTGATTAATATTTCGGCACTATCTAGAGCTTGCCTTGTGAAGAGTCTGGTGTCCATTGGCTCGTCCCAGTGTGCATGATGCCTGTTGAAGTCCCCTAGCCAGATTATGTGTCTCGCTGTTGTTGCACTTCTCCTGGGATCTGCTTCGTGTTCTCGATTGAATTCTTCCAACTTGTGGGCCGTGTCGTTACTTACGCAGTCATTGTATATGTTATAGATAGTTAATTCACCCCAAGAACCACTGAGTTGTATCACTGTGACATCTCCTGACAGGAAGTCAATCTGTTTCCATTTTTCAGTCAGTATAGAACTTCTGATCAGGAAAAGAGTGTGTGTCTTGTCTGGTTCAGTTCCATGTGTCGTGGGGTAGACTGGGATCCAGTCTCTGGAGGCTACAGTATTTCTGAAATTGTTGATAGCTGGTTCTTGCAGGGCAACAATGTCTATGCTGCGCTTGGCCAGGTTTGCGCTACTGATGAGCACATGTTGTCCAGTAGGTGATTTGTTCACGTTCTGCTGCCAAATAGTTAGCATTTTGCTTACCATCTGTGCTTGATTGTTGTCTTCTAATTCCATCCAGAGGCATCTGTGAAGTTCCCATCTTGGTAAAACCCGGGATCTTGGGGGTAGGCATTGAATTCTGGATCTGCAAATCTAACGTTAGCACGGTTGGAGTCTCCCCCTGTACTTAACTGCCTCCTGTCTATGTATTGGTCCAGAGTGCGCTGGTCTGCAAGGTTCTTGAGGATTGGGTGTCTAGGTTGTCTGTTGATGTTTCTAGAGGGTGGCGTACGGTTGTCTCTGCTAGGTTGCGGGTTGTTGTTTGCTGTGAATCTTGGAGGGAATCTCTCTGCTTGCGGGATCCTGTTGGGGTGAGGGGTTAGTGTCCATGTTTTGTCTGTGGGGAAGTAATGTAGGTTGTTTTCAGGGTAGTTCTCGTTGAACTGCGCACATCTGCGCAGGAATTCTGGGCAGCCTCTGTCCCAGCTGGCATGTGAGCTTGCGTTACACGAAACACAATGAAGCTTCTCTTTATTGTTGCATTGGTTTGAACGGTGATCGCCACTGCATGTTCCGCATGTGTCTCCAGTTGCAAGGCAAGCTTGGGCGAAGTGACCCCAGCACCTGCACTTCATGCATTGCATTGGTTCATGTTTCATCCTGTTTGGCCGAATCTTCATCCCACAGACTCTTATTCCATCCCGTAGGCAGATGTTAGTAATGTTTACATCTTTAAGAGTGAATGCCACATGTGCAGCACGCTGATCTGGAGAGCATCTGTTCACTGGCTTGATCTACCTGGCTTTAACCAAAGTGCCCGTAGGCATGTCATTGTTCTCTTCGACCTCTCGGAGGTG
Source organism: Lactarius evosmus (assembly GCA_951394315.1). Lineage (NCBI taxonomy): Eukaryota > Fungi > Basidiomycota > Agaricomycetes > Russulales > Russulaceae > Lactarius > Lactarius evosmus. Next base: position 1,203,214 of record OX596125.1, on the reverse strand, counting down.
GGCTTCATCAGTCAGGTCGAATGTGAGTGGCGCCCTTGGAACTAGGACTGTGTAGAGTCTCTGCCTGATCAATGTTCCTGGTACAAGTAGCAAGGTGAAAGCTAGCTCTATTGCTCCATCCCTGAGCCAGTTAACTACCTCTTTTTCTTTGAAGAGCACCGTTAACCCGCCATTACGGAGCTTGTTGACTTCGAGTATTGTGACTTCCTTCGGGGCTGCTGGGTCAGCGACAGCTTTAATTGTGGTGCTTACCTTGTCCTGGATTTCTGCTAGGCTTCCCTCGAGGAGGGCCTTGTTTGTCGTATCTATCAAGATTTGGCGGGTCTTCCTGTCTATGTCTCTGATGATCCTGGGGTCTGTGTGTTGCGCATGGCTTGGGGCTGCCGTGCTGGGGGGCTGTGTACTGCTTTTCAAGAGGGCATCGCGGTATGTTGTTGCCATGTTTTCTAGCTGTGAGTTAGTGTCAGTTACCTTAGCTAGAGAGCTGCCTATCTCGGTGATCGAGGTTTTTATGGTCATTGCTGCTTGCTCGATCTCTTTGGCTACCGTGTTCAGCTGCTCCTGGACGGGAGGTGGGGTTGAGACTATCTTCTCAAGGTCTTCTAGTTTACTAGAGATGTCAGCCTTGATTTCGGTGCGGAAGTTACTTAACAGTTCATGGAGTCCTCCGTCGGAGTTGCTGCATTTGCAATGGGTCTCCGTGTTCAGTGCAATTTCTGCAGCGTGTTCAAGGGTCTTGGCCACCATGTGAGGAACTTCGTACTTGGAAAGCTGATACAGAATTCCCACGAGGGTCTGTGGGGTGCACGGGGCACTGTCTGCCATAATACTGTTCAAGTCCAGGAACTTTCTTGCTGCCTTGTATTTAACTGCATGCTTGGCCTGTGCCATTGCATCACTTGTACTTCTGGTCTTCGGCCTTTAGGTGTCTGTCACACTGGGATCTGGCACTGGGCTTAAAAGTTCGGGCCATGACGGTCTGTGCGTTGCAGACTTCCGCATGTTTGCCTCCAGTAGGGGCATGCACTCTGGATTTGGGTACTGGGAGTGGGTTATTACGGTTGGGTATGTGGTTTTGAGAGGTATCAGGTGTGGAGAGGGAGAAATTCAGATCGGTGTATTACTTCTCTACTTTTGAATAAGCCTTTGCCTTTGAGCCACTGTGACGTGGCTGAGAAGGTGGTGGTTACCAGAAAAGGAAGTCCTTCTCCATCAATTACTCCCCAGTTGTTTCTTGCAACAACTTCCTCTTCATAGATGTCACACCCATATCTGTAAGGTAGAGTGTTGATGACTCTCCACTTGTCGTCTTCTCAGACAACTCTGCACCAGCAAGTACATTCGAAATTGAACTCAACTGGTCTTGGCCCATGGGCTCCTCTGATGATATATCCTTCTACCCTGTTGATGGTGCTCCAATGGGCTTCTTTAAGATACTGTATGGGTACATTTTGAGCTCCCCTTCTTGGGATTTCATAGGAATGGAATCCGTCACGAATCCAAAGTTCTCTTGTTGATACTTACACCATGATGGAGATCTTGGTCTTAATGTTATGCTTCAGTAAGCGCAAGCCTTGCTTTAGGCGAGATATGAGGCGCAAGTACTCAGCTCAATGAAAATGCTAGGTCAAATGTAGAGCCACAATGCTCAATACAATGACAGCAACTGGGAAGAACTCTTATGCAGTGCAATGCTTGGAGACAACCCTTGCTGAGAGAAGGAGGATGAAACTGATGATTTAAGAAGACCAAGATGGCGATCCTTGGTCTTCCCCAACTACTACTTATACATGATGAGAAGGGCTTTAAAGTGCCTCCCAAATGCTGTGGGCCTATAGCATATCTAGCTCAAACCCTAGTATCGCTATCCTAGTAATCAGTAAGCTATAGTAACATGTGATACTACCACTGACTGATAACACATGAAAGAAACTGTCCCTGACTAATGTAAAGAATCATGAGCCTACTACCATAGTCAGAACCTAGTAGTAAGTGTTCATAAAAGTCTGTTCCGTAACACTAGTCTGTCTATGTTAGGGCAGCTCTGCAATGAGGAAGACTTGGCTTATGTTATGCCCTAGCAGGGGTGTGTTCTAGGGTTTAAGGTTCAAGGTTTCACACTAGTAGTGATGTCATGGAATGAACTTTCATGAACACTTACTACTAGGTTCTAACTATGGTAGTAAGCTTGTGATTCTTTACATTAGTCAGGGACTTATACTTTCACATGTTATCAGTCAGCATTAGTAGTTTAGTATTACTAGTTGCTTACTGATCACTAGGATAGTGATACTAGGGTTCGAGCTAGTTTAGCTATTGGGTACACACTGTTCAAGGGGAGCTTTAAAGTGACTTCTCTACTTGTATAAATACAGATGTCTAAAGACTAAGAGTCACTATCTTGATCTTCTTGAATCATTGGTTCCACTTCCTTTTCTGTCTCTTGAAGAAGTTAGACTATCCTTGTGTCGCACTGCATAAGATTCCACCAAGGAGATCTTCCCAGTTGCTGTCGTCGTATTAAGCATAGTGGCTCTATGTTTGACTTAGTATTTTGAGAGCTAAGTATTTGCATCTATTCTGCCTAAGGCAAGGCCCACGCTTACCAAAGTGTAACAAGTGAAGTAAAGACATCTATTGCCTATACTATGTTACGATACGACTCATTTTTGCCTCCAGTTACTTACGTTCTCATACGAGTCATAGTGACTCTAGCCCATTGCTAAGGGGCTTATATCTTTTGTTTCAGGACTTGGCTTGTGATTACTGCGGACTGCACTCCGCAGTTACTTATCGTTTCTGACTCGATCCTAGGATGCTATTGTGACTCAATCCTAGGATCCCTATTTACTATAAAGTCAGGCTTGCTAGGTAGCTTGTAGCCTTAGACTTGACTTTTTGTACTCTACGGTACTTGAGCAATCAAAGACTGTTGAATACTCCATATCTCACCAACCGAACTCTCCTCTCACTGAAGAATCCTAAGTTCCACTATTGGCTTAGGCGGACTCTTCAACTCGTACATCTTCACTGAAGTTCCTCTTCGGAACTTCCCTTGACAACCAGAACCAGACCCCTTAGTGCAGTGTCTCAGTAGATCGACTTAACCCACGTCGGGTGAACGTCCCTACCGTGACGTAACATACTATGACACAACTAGGTATAAGGGGAAGGTCAGGCACTAAGGCTCAACAACTTGGTAGTAGAGGACCCTAGGTCCAAGGTGAGACACCTCTCTGTATCTGATCTTGCCAATACACTAAGTGTTACGCCTTGCCACAGCATTTGTTCGACTTGAACAGGTTTCTGGGGGAGAGAGCGATGAGTTCAGTATTGGCCAAACGTAGAGGTGACTTCCTCAATACGATGACAGGGCAAACAACAGAGCTTCTAAGTCACGTTGGCCCAAATAGACTTCAACCTGCCTTCATACGTGAAGGATCAGGTGACGCAATAGCACGATAGTGAGAGAGATGAGAAGTGAGAAGAAGACTCGTGTTAGGAAACTGATAGCAATTGAAGAAGACCAAGATAGCAAGTCTTGGTCTTCAGTGACTACTACTTATACAGATACTCAAGGGCTTTGAAGCACCTCTTAAACGGGAACTATCCTATGGTGTAAGTGGCTCGAACCCTACTATGCTGATCCTAGGAATCACTCAGCAATCACATGCGATTGCTGAGTGCTGACTGATACTATGAGTCCATGACTAATTACTACTTACTACCATAGCCACAACTGGTAAGTAAGAGTCCAAAACTCCAAATCACGACATTTCTATTACTCTGATACATCCGAGGGGCCAACCGTAACATCACCCCCTTTTCAAGGGGCAACACCCACATTGCACTCAAAGAGACCATGCCCAATTCCTCGTACCCTGACCAAGGCTGATCCATCCTCCCATGCACTTATCCACTTCGTCCATCAAGTTAGCATTCTCCATATGGTGTATTACCCCCAACTCCTCGGTACTAAGCCGACCCCACTCCTGCTCCAACTCGCCCATCCGCTGCTCAATTTGGGTGAGCGTGGAACAGACCACTCGGTAACGCTGGACCTCCGCAACGAATGACACATCCTTGCATTCGCGGAGGGTGTGGTTGACATGCGTGATCTCGTTGTAGCCACCGTCAAGGATCATAAGGTCCTCACACGAGTAGGAGGGGCACTCCTCGTGCTGCCCGAAACGGTGGGATCGCACGTACAGTGGCTTGGGGTAGACACGGTCAGACTCGTCAATGAGCCCGAGGACGATGGGGTTAGGTCCGAAGATGACCTGGACATATTTTGCAGGGCGCGTCATGCCATCAGCGGTGGTGATGGGGAAGTGAATATAATCGGGTCCTCGATTGACCCGGAACCCATGTGGGCAGTGAGTGGCACAGACAGTGGAGGCAGCCCGGTCTTTGAGCTGGGGGCGGATGTCCCCGCGATACATGGGGTCTCCGGGTGAGGGTGTGGTGAGTGGTGTCGGATGGGGTGTTAGCATCTCATCTGTAGGAAATGTAGTCGTGCGCATCTAAGTACCACTCGAAGTTGCTATCGCCCTCAGTCTCTCCCTCCTCACCATCATCTCCTGCCTCTGGGTCTTCGCTTCCAACAGCTGTTGGTCCCTCCAGTCAGCTACTACCTCCTGCCATGGCCTCGTTGGTCCCAATCCTCAGAGGTATCAGGAGAGGTGGGGACTCGGCCTGTCCATCACTGTCGCAAGCTGCGCGAACCTCAGCTCCTCAGTCCAGTGCATCCCTGAGAAGCTAGATTTCTTGGGTAGTGAAAGGGATCAGAGAGGTGGGAAGGCCATGGGATGTCCCACAGGGGACATCCATCATTGTTGGCCAGTCTGGCGGCATTGGCTACGGTGGCCTGAGTGGGGAACTGCTTGATGACTGCAGTGAACTCAGCTTGGGTGATGGGGGTTTCACATCCCCCTCAGTCTTCTGTAGCCATGACAACTTGCTCAGTATCTTCTCGCTGGCTTTGTGTGTGCTCTTCTTCCAGCTCAATGGCAAAAATCCTTTCGGGGGTGCTGTGGTAGTAGTGGTTGATTTGCAATAGGGCGGCATCGGGTGTGAAGGGCATGAAGTGAAGAGGAGAGGTGTGGGTGGATGATAGTCAAGCAGAAGTGGGATGGAATGACTTGCCATGGTTGTGCAACTTTTTATATCTTTGTCGTTCCTTTTCATACTCCGCTATGGCTTCTTCGGCAAATGTATCTTCCGCGTTGACCCACTGGTTTTCTGAATCTGGATAGCCCTTCCAGGCCACGAGGTATTGCTTCTTACGCCTTCTGCCATAATGCCGATGGTCTAGAATCTTCGAGACTTCATATTCTTCCTCTCCATCAACTAGATTCAGTGGAGGGCACTCATAGTTTGGTCCATGCGTGGGTGTCTCACAATAAGGCGCGAGAAGATCTGTGTGGAATACCAGGTGTATCTGCCACTGCGTGGGAAGTTCCAATTGATAGTTGACTGGTGACATCACCTTTATGATCCAAAAGGGGCCATGGCGTCTTGCGGCCAGTTTTGCAGTTGGTTGATGGGTGCGCAGGTGCTGTCCTTTCAACCATACCTGATCTCCCACCTGATACTTTGGCATTGTCTTGGCGTGGACCCATGATTGCTGCACTTTAACAATAAGGTCATGTGCTCTTTGCCACGCTTCTTTTAGTTGATTAGCACGGGTCTCAACTCGGGGAATAGGAGATAGCTTATCGGTCCAATCGGCTCATGGGTGGTATCCCATAAGGAGTTCAAAAGGGGTATTCTTGGTAGTTTCATGGGGCCAGTTATTATGCACAAATTCTGCCAGTGGAAGATAGTGGAACCAATTGTCCTGCTGTTCGTTGGTCCAGAAGCATAGATATTGCTCCAGCCACTGATTGGTTCGTTTGGACTGTCCGTCCATTTGAGGGTGATAAGCGGTTGAGATGTTCTGTCAAATTCCGAGCACCCTACACAGTTCCCTTATGAACTTGCTGGCGAACTGGGGGCCTCTGTCACTGATGATAGTAGAGGGTAGTCTGAAGCGAGGGAAGACGTATCTTGCATAGAGCCTAGCAGTTTCTTCTGATGTGATTTCTTTGGTGCAGGGTATGAATATAGCAGCTTTACTGCAGTCATGATCAGTGACGGTCAGTATCAAATCACATCCTTGCAATAAGGGTAGCTTGGTAATGAAGTCCATGGCAATGGTCTCAAATGGGAGAGCGTCAATCTTCAGGTATATAGGTTGGAGTGCAGCCTCGGTCGGCTTGGTATTGACTTTCATCCTCTGACATTCCACGCATCCCTTCACGTAGTCCTGTACGTCCTTTCTCAGTCCTGGCCACCAATAGTGTCATTCAACTAGCTGACTTGTCCATGAAATTCCTGGGTGTCCGTGAGTTGGCGGATCATGGTGAGCCTGAATGATACTTCTCTTGTTGTCAAGTCCTCCGGTGACCACTCATCGTTCCCCATCCTTGCACCAGATATCGTGAACCTTCTTCAAGTTGTGTCCATTTACCCAAGATGCTAACATTGCTTCATTTTGGCCTTCAGGGATGTTGGAATCCTTGATCTTGAACGTTGTGGTTCCTCTGGCAAACATCTCATCGGGTAGGACGACGATGTTGTCATTGTCAAGGTCACCTTGGTTGTAGTCCAGCCATCGCGATAGTGCATCCACTCTCCCATTAGTCTTTCCTTTGATGTGATGAATCTCAAAGTTGTATTCAGACAATTCTAGTACTTCCCTGGCAACGCGTCTACTGATCTTTTGTGGCAATCGCCAGTATTGCAGGTTCAAGTGGTCCAAGAAGACTTTGGTTCGATGGGGTGACCCTGCAAGTAAGGGCCTCCAGTGTCGGAAGGCTTTGACGATGGCGAGGAGCTCTAGGTCGTAGATGTCATAGTTGTGTTCAGCAGTGTTGAGAGTGGAGGAGTAGTACCCGATGGGATGTCATTTACCATCCTCCTTTCATTGTAGCAGTACTGCTCCTGTCGCAAATCCTGAAGCATCGACCTCTAGTTTAAATGGTTTACTCAGCTCTGGGTGTGCTAGCACAGGTTTGGAGGTTACAAGGTTCTTGAGTCACTGGAAGGCATGCTCCTCCTTGGTGTCGCAATGCCACTCAGTGTCTTTCTTTGTGAGGTGGTTGAGAGGTTGAGCGTAGGTAGTGAAGTTTCGAATAAATGTGCAATAAAAGTTGCAAAAGTCCAAGAATGAGCAGATGTCTTTGGTCTTGGTTGGTGTCAGCCAGTCCCTGATACCAGAAATTTTGACAGGGTCCATGCGTGTCACCCCCTTTTCAAGGATTACCCCCAGGTAATCCATTTGAGGCGCATGGAAAAGGCATTTCTCCAATTTGTAGTATAGATCGTGTTTGGCGGAGAGAGCGAGGATATCGTGAACAGCCACAATATGGTCGCTAAGGGAATGTCTGATGTGAGTGGCAATGCCAATATCATCCATGTAAACACGTATCGTGGTGCCCAGCCATTCATGTTTAGTGATCACATCCTGACAAATATGGTTCATCATAGTTTAGAAGGTGGCAGGTGAGTTCATAAGCCCAAAAAACATGACTGTTGGTTCAAAGAGGCCATATTTGGTTTTGAAGGCCGCTTTGCCTTCGTCACCCTCCTTGATGCACATGTTATTGTATCCCCAGTGCACGTCAAGCTTGGTGTAAATGTGTGCATTACTGAGATCAGTGATTAGGTTGGTGATGAGGGGAAGCAGGTATTGATTGCGAATAGTAATGTTGTTAATGCGCTGGTAGTCTTGCATGGGATGAAGTTTTCCATCTTTTTTCTTGACAAAGAAAAAAGGAGACGCATATGGGGATTTTGATGGTCGTATGTATCCCTTCTCCAGTTGCTCCGTCAGGAAGGCTTGCAAGGCCTTGTCTTCTTCCTGGGTTAAGGGGTAGACCTTACAGTCCAGCACATCCAGTGCGTTGGGTTTAAATTCAATGGCGTGGTCCCACACCCAGGGGGGGGGAAAGTGATGAGAAGCTTCTTCATTGAATAGGTTAACGAAGGCTGTGTACTCTGAGGGTAGTTCTGCTTTTACAGTGTATTGCTGGGCTTGGATGGCTAGTTCAGTTGAGGTGGTGCGAAGCATGGTTCTTCCTTCATCCTCTTCTTCTTCTAGTTGTCAGACCGCTTCATCTTTTTCTTGCGTGGTTAGTACCGCTGCAATGGTAGTGGATTTTACTTGGGGATTGAGAGACCATAGTACAATTGGTAGGGCATCCTCTTTGATTGTGGCATACCGCCACGACATTTGTGGTTCGTAGGTTGCAAGCTAGGGGTATCCAAGGACTATATCCTCGGTTCCTATGTTGGTAAGGAGGAACCGGAGTATGCGGTGGATTCCCTTCATCTGTACTTGAAGATCTACAAAGTGTGTGATCAGTCCTGCCCTATTCTTGGTGTTGTCAATGTTCCATATCTTTTTTGGTTGATCTAGGGTTTGTAGACCCAGGCACATTCATTTGGCGAATGTGGGTCATATGAAGTTGTTAGTGGCTCCTGAGTCCACTAGTGCTCTTATGTCAGCCATTGTGTAATTCGTGCGGATCGAAACTGGAACTTTCATAGATCAATAGCACGTGATGATAACAGAATTACATTTAACCACCCTCACCCAGGCCAATGGGTTCAGGTGTCCTGAAAACCCTCCTGCTTCCACAGATCCTTGAGGATCAAATCCTTTACTTCATCCAGCTCCAAGGCTACTCCGGTCATCCAGTTGGTAGCGCATTCTCGTGGAGTTTAAGCTCATGAGGCCTGAATAGGCCATTCTTCTGGCTCGTATCGATCAGCTTCGGTGTGCCGGTTATAGGTGTGCTGTGGGCAATATCTGCTGAGGTGACCTTTCTTTCCACAAGTGTAGCACGTAACTTCAGAAAGATCCCTCCCCTGTCCTCTGTTCTTCCTGAACCCGTGAGTGGGAGGAGGACAGTTCCATCGTTCAAGTATTTCTTCGGCTCCCACGAGGCGTCCCCTGATTTGATCAGCAGAGGTGTCCATAGCATTAGGGTCTCTGGGGAGGTTCCATCCAGGAGCCCCTCCTCCTCCTCCTTGTGAGTTATTTCCTCTATTCTGTTGTGGTACTCCCTGTCCACGGTGTTGATCGAGGCGTGCCTTCATGTGAATGTATTGTTGCTGCCTCTTCATTACTGCAGTCTTCCATTCTTCAAATGACTGCGGGTCGTCCATAGTGAAGACCTTTTTGTAAAGGTCCTTCAGCAGCCTGTTGGTAAAGATGTCAAGGGTCAACGGGGAATCTAGTCAATAGCCAGCTTGTCGTGCAAGGGTTTCAAAGTTGGTGACGTACGTGTCAATATCCCCTCCTGTCATCCATACTCCTCTCTTTAACATGGCTTGCGCTTGTTCCTTTTCAAGGGTGTTCAAGAATCATTGTGTGAATGCACTGATGACTTCATGCCATAGATGGGGGTCTGAATCGTTGATTCCTCCCATTACCTGCTGATTAAGCCAACAACTTGTGTGGGTGATCCATTCATTAACATCTTTCCCCTGAATGTAAGTGAGGAATAGCATGGATCATCAATAGGCATTTGACATAATGGGGTTGTTGTTGTTGATCCCCCAATACAGCTCCCACTGCATGAGGAATTCTTTGCTTTTGTGTCTGTCCCCATGGAATATCTTGGGGGGATTGCCTGCAAATTTGTCAGAGTGACCTCGTCCTGGAGGGGATCCAATAGGTGGTACTCCCCCGAACAGCAGTCCTCCTCCACCCCCTGGGAATCCCCCTCCTGGTGGTCCTCCTCCTCGTCCTGGGCTTCCAGCATCTGGTGGACCTTCTCCCGTGGGTGGGTCTGGTCGGTCGGGCCCAATGGCCCTCATGATGGCAGCATCGTCGGCGTTCAGGGGTTCCCCGGTTACGGGGTGCATCAGCATTTGTACTTGGACCAAAGGTTCTTCAGTGATCATAGCCATGGGTGGTAAAATATTGATAGACTCAGCTTGAGCTATCAAGGCCATTTCCTGTTCGTTTAGGGATTCAAACGTAGGTGCTCCCTCGTTTTGCTCTTCCAATGGATCTTCTTCTGATATCTCGTGTGTGTTCTCCAAGTGGCTAGCTTCTTCTTGGCCGTCAATGGGTCCCCAATTAGATCTGGGTGTTACTTCGTCGCAATAGATGTCACAATGGTGATGGGGTCGTAGTATGTCAATTACCTGCCACCGGTCAAGGATGTAGTCCACCCGGCACTAGCAGATACGATCAAAGCTAAACTCAACTGGGCGTTCTCCATATCATGTCTCAATCACGTAGCCTCCATCTGTCCAATACGCGTTTTTCAAATAGCAGGTTGATACGTTGCGGGTTCCTTGTCACTCAATGAAGTACGGTTGGAAACCGTCAGAAATCCACTCTTCCCTGGTGGTTACTCTTGCCACGATGAAGGATCTTGGTCTTAATGTTACACCTTGCCACAGCATTTGTTCGACTTGAACAGGTTTCTGGGGGAGAGAGCGATGAGTTCGGTATCAGTCAAATGTAGAGGCGACTTCCTTAATACGACGACAGGGCAAACAACAGAGCTTCTAAGTCACGTTGGCCCAAATAGACTTCAACCTGCCTTCGTACGTGAAGGATCAGGTGACGCAATAGCACGATAGTGAGAGAGATGAGAAGTGAGAAGAAGACTTGTGTTAGGAAATTGATGGCAATTGAAGAAGACCAAGATAGCAAGTCTTGGTCTTCAGCGACTACTACTTATACAGATACTCAAGGGCTTTGAAGCACCTCTTAAACGGGAACTATCCTATGGTGTAAGTAGCTCGAACCCTACTATGCTGATCCTAGGAATCACTCAGCAATCACATGTGATTGCTGAGTGCTGACTGATACTATGAGTCCATGACTAATTACTACTTACTACCATAGCCACAACTGGTAAGTAAGAGTCCGAAACTCCGAATCACAACATTTCTATTACTCTGATACGTCCGAGGGGCCAACTGTAACACTAAGTCAAATGGAGTGTGGCATTGTTATAGTACAACTGCAAAGACTTCAAAGGGAGGTCTAGCTAGGTTAAAGCTGAAGGGAGATGGTTCACAAGTAGAGGGAAGGTGTTCACACTTAAGGAGGTGGAGGCAAAGTTGCTAGATTGAAAACTAAGCCAAGTCTAGCTTGTTATAAAGTATAGGAGTGGTTTATATACATAAGAGAAGGCAATGCAATAAACATAAGGCAAGATAAGAGTAAATACTTTGATATGCATCAAACTGAGTCACAAGACAATGCTACTAATAAAGGTAGGCCTAAGGGGAAAAGTAGACAGAGTGGGGATAGGTCATAGGATAAGACAAAGAGATAAAGCTTGAGAAAGTATAGTATAGAAGGGGAAGGGATATACTAGTAGAGGATCTGAAGTGTCTGAACCATAACATAACTGATATGAATGAACCAGCAAAAATAGTTGGTATTAAAATTACATTAAAAGTAAATTCTATTACTATATTACAAGAAAAATATATTAAAGAAATACTTAAAAAAAAAAAGGAATGGATTGTACTAATGCAGTAGCAATGCCAATGGATCATTAAGTCCTAATCCAGGTGGTATCAAAGGAAATAGAAGTAACTTGTATGCAAGACTTCTAGGAGAGTTACAATTCTTAGCTAATGCTATAAGACCAGATATAGCATACACTATAAATAAATTAGCAGCATATACAGCAAATCTGAGTTTACATCATACAGGAGCATTGAAAAGGATAATAAGATATTTATAAGGAACAAGAAAATATGGAATAACATCTTCAAATAAAAAATAAAGATACAAATATATTTTTTGGAAATACAGATACTGCATATGCAAATTTAGACAATTATTAATCAACATTTGGATATATATTTATTGTTAAAGGAGGTGCAATAACATGGAGATCTAGAAAACAATCTACAGTTGCTCTTTCATCTACAGAAGCAGAATATATTGCCTAATCAGAAGCCAGTAGAGAAGCATGCCAGATCATGCTGGATAAGAAATTTATATAAATAATTAGGAGGAATATAAGAATACTAACATTAATTAAAGGTGATAATGAAGGGTCAATCACAATGGCATAAAACCTACAATTTCATAAAAGACCTAAACATATCACAACATAATGACATTGAATCAGAAATGCAATCAAAAATGGATTAATTATTATTGATAGTTGTAGAGATCTAGATCAAACAGCAGACATTCTAACTAAAGCATTACCATGTCTGAAGCATAAGAAACACATAGCAGAAATAGGAGTGGCATCAACTTGAAGGTGTTAGGAAGCAGTTGATTCCCATTTAAATAATCAAATAGTTTTATTTGATAAGATATCTAAGATATAAAAATGTGTATAAATACAAAGTAATATAGGGGCCTATGCTTATGCTACTACAACCATCCCCATCTATATATGCTGCACTAACCTGCTACAAAGTTCTTCCAAAAAATAAACTCTAATAAGAGGTTAACACTCTATAGAGTTTTCTACAAGTTTTATATGCCTGAAAACCCTGCTTTGCATGTAGTGTTATAAAAATGGCCTATGTGTTCACAAAAAAGAGTTTGATCATATGATATTTTCTCCTTTGGCAGGGGAAGTCTCATATGACTTAGAAAATATTTAAACTTTTTAAAAAAAAACCCAAACTCTTTTTTCTAGGGTTTTCTGGAAAAATAAACCTTAATAAGGTGGTTAACACTCCTACAGTGTTTTCTATAGGTTTTATTTAACTAAAAACTCTGCTTTACATGTAGTGTTCTTAACTTTTACACTTGATTTGTTAGGATATCTCAGCCCATCATAGACTGAGGCCTTAGTTCATAACATTTAGAGATAATAGTGATTTAGCAGAGGGGGCCAGCCAATATTTTATTATAATGTGTACTATATTTATTAGTATATTTACTTGTATAATAAATCCTGCCTTATATCTTTGCAAATATATGCACCTTAATGTTATTGATATTACATAATATATAATTTGGTGGTATGAACCTATATAACTTAGAAAGAAAAAGAGGTGAGTGTTATGCTTTGGTAAGTGTGTGCCTTGCTTTAGGCAGAAGGGAAGGCGCGAATACTCAGCTTGGCGAAAATGCTAAGTTGAATGTAGAATCACGATACTCAATACATCGACAGCAACTGGGAAGACCTTCACAAGTCGGAGTCTTATGCAGTGCAACTTCTTGAAGTGGCCTTAGTCGAAATAAGAGTGAAACCGATGATTCAAGAAGACCAAGATGGTGATTCTTGGTCTTCCTATACTACTATTTATACAAGAGGATGGAGGGCTTTGAAGTGCCTCCCGAAGCACTATTGACCTATAGCAATACTAGCTCAAACCCTAGTACTGCTGTCCTAGTAATCAGTAAGCTACAAGTACCATGTGATACTACCACTGACTGATAACATGTGAATGATGAAAGTCCCTGACTAATGTAAATAATCACAAGCCTACTACCATAGTCAGAACCTAGTAGTAAGCATAAGTCTGATCTGTGACAGTGAGAAACAACTCTAGAGTTGTTTTCCATTTTTAGCAGGGTACCCACTTTAGACTATAATTATATCTAGTGTAAAAGGTTGCATCAGATGGCCCCTTTGCCAAGTCCTGCACCAATAAGAATGCATTCTTATGTTTAGCTGGTGTTGCATGTGATAATTTTGCCACCAGACAGGCTTTAAGAGATCATATAGAAAATGATTAAGAGAAAGCAGGGGATATTGACTCCAGGTCAAATGTAAAAGCTATAGCCTCAGATACATTCAAACAGTATCTAAGGTCAATCAAAATAGGCTAAGTCAAGTATATGCTAGGAAGTGACAAGGAGGGGAAAGTAAAAGGAATTGTCCTGGGATAGGGAAGAATGCAGGCATGTGGCTGACATAAGGCAGAAACATGTGTAAATAAAATTAGTAGGATACCTTTTTTGAAACCCCAAAAATTGCAGGTTAACTGATACCCCAAGAATTTCGTCATCTGCTAAACAAGTGAACAGTGAGCCACTCTTGAAAATCTTGGAAGTCCGCCGACATAAATACACGTATACAAGGGACAATGGTTTGAGTCTCAAACCATGTTGAGTTTGCCCACAAACCCTGAATATGGAACATCACGAATTTCCCGAAGGCAGAACACGTATTAGTGACCATAACATTTTCGAACTTCTCCTTCTCTTCCCACAGTACATAGCTACACCTAGCTTCTAGTATACTCCCCTGGACTTCGTGCGAGCGAGCGAAATCGTCGACGAGGCGGACACATAAAAACCCCCGACACACCCTTGACCGGAGCCACGAACACACTTGCTGTGGTTGCCACTGTCGCGACGTCGTCATTGACGTGAGCTTTAACCCTTCCAGCAAATAGCTAATGCACCAAGGCCCCGTTTTCCAGCCATACTCACGCCGCCACACAAAGGAAGCCCAACTTTATCTGTTGGTTTCTCCGGAGATGACATCGATGACAACTCATGATATATATGGTACCGTCCCTCGCTCCTCCGGTCTATACGCGGCGAGAAGAAGCCACGAACTTCAGCCGTTTTTTTGGAAATGAGAATCGACGGCAAATGTGTATCGATGTCACCGTGCAAAGGTGCGTATCCCCAGTCCCTTCCTCTGAAAGAACCGCGTCAGACCTCAGGTTGACTACAGTTCATATGGCTTTGACCAAGACCTTGGCAAGGGGTAAGAACCAGGGTTATTCAAATCTCGTTATGTTGTGAACACTCAAGTCACACCGGCACGGCACCGATCCGTGAAGGTCTTGAGAACTGGCGGTTGCAGTACTATTCAGCAATTCTACTGCTTGGTCGTACGCGCAATTCAGGACTAATTCTTGTAGGAAACCAGCGGGGACTACCCGAGTGTTGTAGCGAGGCAGCTCATGTTGTCAGTATGGCGAAACGGATTCTAGCGTGAGTGTCAGCCGGTCGAGTACATAGCCGACCCCGGACGAAGCTGTCCGCATTGGAGTACGGGCTGGGATAAATCTGAACTGGAGAATAAGGCGCAGCGACGATCGAATATCGCCATGGATCATCAAGACCTGCAAGGACCGCAAATTTCCGCCTGGAAAGTTTATGGGTATCTCCGAGCACAATTCAGTCACAGCTGAATCAAGAGACTTTCTCGTACATAATAACTTAGCTCGGCGGTCAACTGATCGACCGGTACGCCTTTACGCTGGAGTAGGCCGAGTCCGGGCACTGCTTCGAGTTACGCTGGACTCGGAGTGATACCCCTAAATCTTTTCAAATTAGCGTAATTTATAGATGAGACTAGGTGAGATGCTTGCGATGCATCGCAAAGCACAAAATCAAATACGAAACTATGCGTGTCGAGAATGAACAGGAGTGTTGAATTAGATTGGTCGTTTCTGGCTACTCGATGCATTCTTCAGTCAGGCCAGCTGACAGCTCAAGCACAAGCTGCCTGTGGGGTGGCCGGAGATCGCATGTAGGAAATCAAGATTCGGTTGTAGAGATCTCTGATGACAACTCGCACTAGAATACTGGCCGTGATTATCACGTTGCACGAGGCAGTCAGGTCATGTCAGGGGCGGTGACGGTCTGGACGCGCACCGACCTGACGGCCCGCCGCGGCCCCGTAATTGCACCTAGGGCAAATTCCAAAGAATGGGCGCCCTGCTTGGCTTACAGTTAAGGATTAGAGACGCAGCGCAGCGAGTCCAGTCAACTGATAGGTGAGTTTACTATGCACACCCCATTAGGAGAGACGGGACACGAGGGGGCCCAGCCCCGAATGCTAGCTGTGACGACCACACAATTGGTCATGGACAGAGTCTCAGTTACTCATCAATTCACGAGACCAAGATCGAGCGAGCGTGGACATGCTTGGTTAAGTCGAGTCGAGTCTACAATTCCATTTCCGCATTTTATTTTTCCTTTCTCCTCGGAAAGTCTCGGATACCTTTTCCGTTTCAAGTGGCTGTTATTATTTAAATCAATAAGCCACGGAACATGCTCATTCTTTGGAGTTTCCCATCGTACCCTTCTCATTCCGCTGCTACTTCTACTTCCATCCTGTCGCATGGAACAGCGCGGCATGCACCCACAACAAATCACTCACCAAACTGTTCATGCCTATGGTCCTCCGCCCTTCGATAATTTACACTCCCCTCTCTATCCTAGTTTTCCGGAGCTTCTAGGGGGCGGCTCAAAGGCCACGCAGCTGTCGCGCCCCTTGCCGCCATATGCACAACAATACATTCTCGATAGAGACCCCCCCATGGAGGCGCAGAAATCCCCTCCACCGTCCCACCGCTCGTCTGACAGGCACCCCTCTCTTCGTCACCCCGCCTCTCCCCCACAGTTACAACAGCCCCAACCCCGTCAAGCGACGGCGTATACTACATTCCCACAGGACCACGCGGCCTACCACTCCACCACCCATGTATTTCCTTCCCAAATGTCTCGCGCCCCTCTGCAGTCTGCATCCATGCCCCTTAACCCATGGGCGATTGCTGCTTTCACCGACAACGCCAACACACATCTCACGGAAATACAAGGGGGACTTCCCCACATGTACGAATCCATGTATCCTTCCCACCAACAGCCCTTGTCCCCCCTCGCGA
The DNA here is from genome assembly GCA_951394315.1 of Lactarius evosmus. Lineage (NCBI taxonomy): Eukaryota > Fungi > Basidiomycota > Agaricomycetes > Russulales > Russulaceae > Lactarius > Lactarius evosmus. The sequence goes on along the minus strand of OX596125.1, from coordinate 1,186,591 downwards.
CGGCGCACCCTTCGACGTATGCACAAGCGGTCCCACCGGAGGGATCCTCAACGACTACGCAAAATCCGGATCCTAGTCCAGCGTCCTTTCAAGGAAAAATTGAAGGCAATACGACTGTAGAAAACAGTCCGCAGCTGCGCTCATGGGGGGGTGCGGGTTCTTTGGACCCGGCGACAGGGGTATTCTCCCGGGCGGCTGACCACCCGCGAATTCGCACCGCCCAGGCCTGCGAGAAGTGCCGTGCACGAAAGGCCAAGGTATGTCTCTTTTCCCGCATTTATGCGTGACTCGCGATAGTGACCGGGTCTGCTTGAATAAAGTGCTCTGGTGAGCATCCGAGTTGCCAGCGTTGCCTCACACGCGGGCTTGTCTGCGCATATGCGGCTGAACGTCGCATGCGCGGGCCCAATAAGCCAAAGCCTCCACTCCCTCCCCTCCAGGGTGGGTCACAGCCTGCTACGGCAGGACAAAAAACGCGAAAACGTGCCTCTACTATGCCCTCTGCCCCGCACCGCAACTCGCAGATATGGGGGCCCCAGCAACAACACAACCATCAGCAGGACCACGGCGTCGTGACTCCCACTTCCCCGGCCTCGTCAGTGGGCAGCGGGAGCCTCGGGTACCCTCCTCCCTCGGAGTCCGAAGCGTCGCCTATGACTCCGCCACACAGCTCGCTAGACAGTCGCCGGCTCTCGGTGCCAGTGGTGGGTTTCCCTGCCCCACAACGCGTCCCCGTTCAGGACTTTCCGACGACCGCGCAGCGCAGAGCTCATGAGCGCGTCGGTGAAGGCTCCAGCCATGACGACGCCGGTGCAGCAACTACAAGGGGCGTACTGGCTGGTGTTTTTGGACAGGACATTTTCATGATGTGAGAATGTGCTTGACAGTACGAAGAACTTCTTCTGAGGCTCACATCCTGTTTCTCTCGTACCGTCTTAATCTCACTTTTTTTTTCTCAACGTCACACAGGTGCTATTTCGACTCACCCTTTGCTATCAGTACATACACACTGTATCCCATATGACACAAGACATGCTTTGCAGCTTGATTATGTATTTTTAGTGGTGAATTAGACAATGATACACAGCACTAATGCCAAGTCCCAGTTTCACAACATCCGGTCTGGGTCGCGACCCTCATTGCAAGAAGGTAATATGATTGACAGTCTGTGAATAATATCAAGTAAGGTCCCACAAAATTGGGAAGTGGGCTCTGTAATCAGCTCCACCTCTCAGTCAAGATGCGTCGTTCGCCAAGCGAGGGTGCTGTACGTGAGCCCGTTCGTCACAGGACGTTTCTGGAGCTCTCGGCCCCTAAGTAAGAGTTGAATAGTAAACGGTAACTCGGACTCGGCCTTGCATAAAAGAGGGCTTATCAGAGATTGGATGTGCTTGGTGCGGTAATGGCGGCGCTGTCGGTGACGTGGAGGCCGCAATGTGAGCCCCCTCGCGAGTCATGCATGCAGTGCGGAAGCTGAACGTTGACCTAGCTAGACAGTCCCCGCGGTTTCCCGATGCCGGATAGATTTCACTTGATTTCTTGGTTCAGGGGGAGGGTGGTGATGATAAACACAGTATTTCAAAATCGGTGAAAGCAAATCCCCGAGGTCAAGGGCTCCAGTGTTGTTGTTCGTCGTTAGAGTGAGACCCGTCGATCGCCCAAATCGGACGCCGAACATCTGGCCAAGTGAGATCATGGATCGGCCGAAACCGATTTGTTATACAGGCCGTAATTCAAATTCAGGCCGTTTTGTCAGACTACCTCACCAAATTACCTCGTCAACACGCCGCATCCAATCTTGTGATGGAGACGACACTTGCGGCATGATCCCCAGCTACAGAAATGAATAAGCGTCTAGACAGAATACGAAGAACTGCACTTATTTCACAACATGCGGGTAAGTTTAAGCAACGTCGGCATGGGGAATGCTGGAATGTGCCACTATCACCGCAGTCGTTGTCTGCCTCTTGACCGATCAGCAGAGGTGTGACGTGAAAAAATTCTCGAAGGACGTGGAAACGCCACATTTCAAATCCGAGCACTGATTTCGCACAGATAAAAAGAGAGTCCGTTCATGAAGTGGTTGACTAGAACCATGCGTGGGAGGGCACGATGGCGAATTGTTTCGGACGGTATTGCATTCAACGCAACACAGCCCCGACAGCGTGGCGCGCCTGCTCCGTTCTCGTTACAATTGCAATGGACACGTGGTTATTACGTAAAATAAGGGGGCATACCTCAAAATGATGACCTTGTTATCAATCGAATTCTTATCAGGATATCTGGTTTGAGTCCAACAATTACATGCGCATGGTACATCCGAAACGATTGTCGAATAATGAAAATGAAGTCTTGCTATGTCACCGATACGTATGATACATTGTGCGCTTCATCGTGGTATTAAACTATCTGGGTTTAAAATATTGGGTGGCGTGAGCATCTTACAGCATGTATGAGAACTCGAAGCTCAAAGAATCACGAATCGTTGGACAAAATCATTAGTGCCAGCCCCCAGGATTATCACTTGCGACTGCTTTGTAGAAGTGAAATTTCTATATGCACGGCGGAACTAGTAAGACTGAAGCCATCCAAGATGTTAGCATTGTTTAACTTTTCCGCGAGCCAACCTCGCTGGACGATTGTGTCGGGACCCATCACCTATACCGAGTTAAGCGAAAGCGGCTTAAGTGACACACCCTGGTCTTTACCAGCTAATTGTGTTGGCTGAGCGCTGGGAGCACGATTGCCAGTGTGTAGTGCGTGTTCTGACCAGGTCTACAAGTTGCTCTAGACCAGGGGACGACGCACGGCGGCATTGCATGCCAGACTATGTTGCAAATTTGCCCACTTAAAGGATGAGATAGGAGGGCGCAGTGAGGTCTTAGGTGTATCGTCATCTTTATCGATGACGAAAGGTTCTCAGGCCGGCGCTTGCAACATGATTCTGTCACTTGACTGGACTGATGCTGATTGCGCCCCATTCCTTGCCCCGTCCAACTGCTCTCCTTTTCGGGTCCTCCATAGCTTGTTCCCATTATGCCCCCGCCACAGCCGCACTACAACGTTTTCCGGGAGCAACTCACGTCTCTCTATCACGGCCATGCATTATGGGAGCCAGATCCTGCCAATCTCTACGAGAAGGTCTCAGTTGGTGATGTCGGTTACGTAAGAGAAGGCTACTTTTTTCGCATGTTCAACGTGATGCTTCCATGGGACGACCCTTTAAATCGCGTACTCGGTGTACCAGATCATTACGATCCTGTCGATTTGGGTCCGTTTGTCAACATTCGCCAATCTAGGTTGAGCAAAGGAGACTATTACTCGCGCTATGTGTCCACGCAGGAACGTGATACTGGGGTTCATGCTCAGGCACCGAGAACGTGAGTGATTCCACCGTCCTAAACACCTACCAGTCCAACCAAGTTTTCCCTCAGTCCTGCGGACGGTAGTGCGGTGATATCGTATAGATGTAGGAGGAAGCTTGGCGCATTCTTAAGCCTTCCCCACGATGGTTACCGTGAAGATGTTATTCGCACGAAGGCGTTCGAAGATTACATCCGAGACCATTGCGATAGCTGGTTTGCCTTTGCTCAGAGGAATAGACTGGAAGTCCAGCGTATGGAAGACATCATTCTCGTCTCTGGTTGTACCTTAGTCACCGCATGGGCGGCCGCTGCATTTGGCGACAGCAATCTGGATTCGGAAATCTCCCTAGGACACCAAACGCTTGGTGGTTCAGGAGCCACTTTCCAATGGCACCCCGCGCGCGAGACCGGTCAAAGCGTAGCATACCACAACAGTCAAGAGCGTGTACGTCATGTAAATTGGATCAACTTGGACGTGACTGATGTTCTTTCAAAGGCCGACCCACCTCAGACCCAATGCGTATTCATCAAGGGCTTCCGAGCAAAGCGCATCTTCTTAGGGCTCTACACTGGCCTTCGGGCCGCAGCAGAGCCTCTTCCCGACGATCCTGACAGGCGACGGGACGATGAGGTGCAGGTGACGCGGGTCCCGAACACCCCGAGTGTGGGTAGCCTTCCAAGGTGATTGAAAAACAACATGACGCCTCGCTTCCAGTACCGCGACCCACTCGTTGGAGTCTTGGACTACATTGCGGAGGTTAGTTTTGTTTTTATTTTTCTTATGCTTGCTTAAACCGTTCAACAGAAATGCCCGGATAACATCATAGCTATCGCCCATGACGATGATCTTCACCTGATCGAGGAGGTTGTACGTGCGGATTGGATTTGTTACATACCCGATGTCAATCAGTAATGTGAACGCCTAGGAAACTCTAACCGCAGATGCAGTTGAGGGGTTTTTGCGTCAAAACGAGATCAGCGTGCTCATCGAGAACGGGGGTATGAAATCCCTTCATCACCCTATCATCCACGGGGGGTTGCTGAACATTGACCACCAGCTGCGATCTTACACGACGACGAAGATCCCGGGGTTCCTGACGCTGCGAAGGCAATTTTCTATGCTTATGCTGAATTGGGGGTGCGGTCCCTCCCTTAAGAGTTAAAAACACTCACCAATTTACGATCTATCTGAACCCAAGGGAGAGCCGGTCCCATTAGTCTTGCACCCCGTGCTGTCAAAGTATTTTATAAAGCTCGACATCACTAACCAGTCAGCCGGTGTGGACGATGACCTTGACGACTATGGTCTTCCGCAAGAGGAAATAACGTCTTCTGCCGTGGACCCCCCTGTACTGTCGCTGAAACTTGAAAATCACCAAGGATACCCGCAAGATATCCACATCCATGCGTCTGGGGATTCCCAAAGCGTCGGCATCACGGTTCGAGACGTGCTGAGGACGATAAATGAAGATGCGAGGAAGGTCTCACGTAGGCGTGAATGGACGAAATTAAACGCAGAGGAGCGGATAGAAGTCGATGCCGCGTTCAGAGAGAGATGTACAACAGAAGAGGAGCTGGGCCACGGCCCATGCCGGATTGACTACCTGCGCGGCAGGGACAGGCTCCAGATCCTACCGAAATTTACCCCCGACGGCGAGATGCTTCCTCTTCCTACGCTCGCCGCTGAACCTATGTGGGTCCACAAACTTATTGTGATGGTCTTCTTTTAGTCGCTCACCTGTCTATTTCTTCTGAAGGGACGAATCGAACGTAGCGGGCCCGTCAAGAATTCCGATAAGGTAAAGGAGAGAATGGACATTCAAATATGTGCAGAAGGTAGATACAGACAACTGAGAGATATTCGATAGGTAGAAGTAACACATTTAACAGACGGCCGACAATACTTCACTGCTTCAGTTGTTGTAATGTGCATAGAGCTATGCGTGAGTGGCAAGGACGTCTGTCAACCATGGCAGAACATTTCTTCAGATAGAGTACGCAAGAATTTCTGTACGGCGAACGACACCAAAAGAGGGGAGAGAGGAGCACCCCAGCGTCCGAGTCGTACTCTCTTGCGTCATTCGACCAAAGGGCCAAATACCGTCCGTCACCGCACGATTTCCCCTATCTGTACGTAGTTGCTTGAAAAGGTGGTGGAAGTGAGCTACTCTACAGGTACGTTATCAAAGAGAGAGAGATGTCCGAAGATGTCCGACACGCGGATACGCGGATCTTCTCAAACGCACCGGTTCACGTCGGGCCGCTGCTCCGCGCCCCACTCAGGTCCGTGATCGTAATCTGTTGCTGATGCACTAATGAGCAGCTGGTGGCTAGCTCGGGGTGGACAAGTCACTCAGGTTGGGGGTCTATAGCGAGAAAGGGTCAAGAAACGCTTGCGATGGTACTTATACGCTTGCACCTAAGGCGAGGTTTTTTTTTTGGCGTCCCTGGCCTCTGTTCTGGTCCTCCGTCCCAGGTCCCAGGTAACTGAATACCTCATACTCATACTGCAGACTATTACGTGACATATTAACATGATTCCTTGATTTGCCGTGGTCGCAGGATCGGTTTCGCATCCACCGTATGACGCCGGTCGGCAAGGAGTTTCATAAAGATTCTGGTACTTTGTGATGAGGTTAAGGACGCGCCGTACGGGCAAGTCAGTCACGTGCTAGTGACTGACTCAGAGCGGACAGTGGTGAAGATGTTTCGGGCTCGGGCACGAGGGGAGTTATTTTGACGAGTCGACACTTTCTTATCGTTTTTACGGTCTCGACTCAAAAAGCAAGCGCGACCGCTTTGCGCCTCGGTTTCGTGCCCGACACTGCATGCAAAGCAGGGTTTTCAGTCAAATAAAACTTGTGGAAAACTCCGTGGAGTGTTAACCTCTTATCAGAGTTTATTTTTCGGAAAAACTCTGAAAAAAAGAGTTTAAGTTGTTTTTATAACGGCCCGGGCATTCACAAAAAGAGTTTGATTAGAAAACTGATCACGTGAGATTTTCCCAGCTCATTTGGCAGGGACTGGGGAGGGAAGTCTCACATGACTCAGAAAATATTTTAAACTTTTTTTTTAAGAACTCAAACTTTTTTTTCTAGGGTTTTCCGGAAAAATAAACTTTGATAAGTGGTTAACACTCCTACAGAGTTTTCTACGGGTTTTATTTGTGTGAAAACTCTGCTTTGCATGCAGTGCGAGCCCGAAACATCTTCACCACTGTCCGCTCTGAGTCAGTCACTAGCACGTGACTGACTTGCCCGTACGGCGCGTCCTTAACCTCATCACTTTGTCCGGGTAGAATACGCGGCCGAGGCGCACTATGGCAGGAAAGCATCAACGAGCTAACGCTCGTGTCAAACCATATTTTTTAGTGATCCGGGCCCCTCGGTACGGGACTCCGATATGTCGCATGGAAATTTGCGGAGATTCATTGGATGAATTGCCACCCGAGAGAGGTTCCTCTTTACTGAGGCATCCAAACAGCTCCGACTCTGTTTCTCAGCCATCTACTACGATGTCTTTCCCTTATAGTTCAAACACCCTGAAATGCATTCTTAGAACGCATCTGCTATATTTCGGTTATATCGGTCACACTGGTATCTTTCGATCCTTAGTTCCGCAGGCGCTCCTAGGCTTCGCATGAATATAAGTGCCGATAAATGTTCCTCCGACCTCGGGGCGCTCCGCAGCACTTCCCACGTAAACCACGAAACAAGCGCTCTCTACAGTAACCTCCCCTACTGCCCCTCTCCAAATCGACGTGCTTCTGCGCAGCTAGAGGTTTTGACCATTTACGATTTTGTCCGCGTCATTATTAGCACCAGCACGCTAGGCGGCGTGGATATGTTGCGCAGACACAGTGGGACCTCAGCGTTTCTGCAGAATGTATTGCCCCTACAGAATTCTTCAGATTGGACTAGTGAAGAAGTGGCTACGGAGAACAACCCGGGGCCTAAGTACAGTATCCTCGCCTCACTGCAATCTGCCCCCGCCCATGTCGAATACCTTCGCCGCAGCCTCCAAATGATAATAGTATTGCTGTGGTTTACCCAACCTCTGGTGCAGCCTGGAGCCTATAGAACTCTTCACAAGACTTTGAATGTTTTCCCGAGCCCGAGCACTTTCTGGAGTTGCTTGTTCCTGCTTTTGTCGTCCTTGGAGACCGCTTTTGTGACCCTTACTATGAAATATCGCCGTCCGTCCACTCACCTTCCACCCTCCCTATGGATTGCAACGCTGCAAGCAACGAGGAACTGACCCCCTCCGCGGGCTGTCTTGTTCCCCCTATCTTGTGTAGGATAGAGGCCCGTGGCCTCTATGGTCTCGCCGGGGGACCACCTGCCGTCTACTAACTGCTACGTCCAAGGAGGGCTAGAGTGGTATCCTTTATGAGTTAGACCCCGTCCGTGGGTAGAGCCGACTAAGGAGTAGTCCCAACCCGACCTGGCCAACAGACACCGGGGCCATAAGGACCTGTATCTGGCGAGCACATCTGCCCGCGTCTCCCAGGACACTCGCTTCATCTGACGTTCCAGAGGCATTCTATTGCCAAAGACTATCTGTCTCGTAAACCTCAACGACGATGCGTGGTTGTTGACTTGCTGAATGGTTACTGTGGTACGATCCCCTCCCCCCGGCCGTGCGCTTCTGTTCCCAATGTAACCCTTACACTCGCTCATATGGCCTTTCGTCGGACGCATGGGGCGCGTCCGGTAGGACTGTCCGGGAGGGTCCGCTTCTGCATTTACTTCCGCAGAATCTCCTGAATGGGCGTGTGACTCTGGGGGGCGCTGTTGGTCCTATGTCTGGTAGTGCTCAGCAGGATGTGGGCCCACTACGTGCTCGCAGCGCGCTGGAAACATGAAACCTATGTATTCCGGCGTACACCCATTTATTCTACCACAGGATAGATTTCCATGCAAGTGGTGCCGCAAATTGTGTGCGAACAGAAAACGACGCCCATCTTGTATCGGTCGGCGAGTTGCCGCGAATCCGTTTATGCGTCTTGGGTCTTTCTATGTCTCACTTCTGTGAGCAAACAGCCATTGCAAATGATGGTGCCACACTAACACCCCCTCGCACAGTGTAAGGACTAGCATCGGTCTACGCCTGAACGAGCCCGACGCTGACAAGCCAGCGACTGACAAACGCCGTCGCAGCGTCTATATGCCACCATCACTCAAAGGCACACCTTGAATCCTGTAGAACATAGATAAAATGTATATAAAGGCCTTGGGCCTCAACTCGTGAAGATATCAGCCCGCTGCTGGTCACTTTCCCCCTCTTGCTCTTGTGTGCTGCTCCAACGTCCAAATCCGCTTCCGCTTCCGTATCTGTTCCTGCCTGCGTACCGCCGCATCTCTGCTCATCTCTATATTACCTCAGATCTGTCTACATCTTCCCCTCAGGTCGACGGTCTTATACTCGCAACTCCTACAACAGCCACAATGAATGCGCAGCCGTTTCGACAAACATCACTAGATGCACTACTGATAACAGCGCCCTGATACAAACAGTTATCCCGAATGCACAGGTTTGGTTGCCGTCTTCTGGAGATCCCTTAATTTATGACGAGTCTACTCTGCGAAGTGATGGTAACTCGTCCGGATATTAGATGGGTTCAGTATTTCCTCGGGGCTCGGAACTGCGGAGGGGAAAATGCCATAATTTCCCCCTACCTGCTGTTTGGTGCAGGGTCCAATTGAACGCGAAGCATGTTGTTGGGATCCAGCCCAGACGGACAACCTGAGGCTAGACACAATAATTATATAATTGTTATATTTCCATAAGTAAATAGTTATCTAATAATAACATTCTGGGAGATAGGAGTGTACGCTCTACTCCACACCACCATGCTCGCTGCTCTTCCTCAATATAATACTTCACCCGCTGCTCAATATTACAACACATTTATTGTATGGGAAGGCATCACTGAAGCCGAGAGCGATAATGTATTTTTGATTCCTGAGGCCTGAGGCCTAAATGCTCAAATCAGTGTGCCAAGGCCGAGTAGTGTGAAACGCGCGAAACTTCTTCCCATCTAGACTGAAACGGCTATATCTAGGCAGAACAGCTGAGTTTAAAGACACTGCAACACAGCTTTGCTCTTAGACAGACCCCAATCACTGCTCGCTGGGTTTGGATCCGATATCCCAGTGCCAACCTGTGGTAACAATAACTATGTTGGTAGGCAAGAGATAGCCTGAGTGGTATAGTAGTATGCGCCGAAGGCAGCAGAAGCACATTTTCTTTGCAAGTTACTCGTGAAAAACAAACGATGCAATTTACTTATCTCAATCCCCACGAAGACTCTCGGCATCTGCACTGTGGACGAACGATCGTGCTTGTTGCCATCTGCCGCGGTAAATGCCCTGAAGTAGCGCCCATTCGGAACCAGTAACTTGAAGCGCAGTTCCACCAGAATTGCCGTGGCTAGAACACGAATGCCGTAGCTAGGGTGAGAGTTCACTAGTAAACTATTTCCCGGGTCGTTTCCCAGCGATCATTGATCGACACCGTCACCCATCGCCCTTACACGCTCAGGCCTATGTTATCGATATTGCTCGGCTTAGTGACTCCGTTGTTGTCCTTGTTACACGCTGCGGAATACAACTTCGGATTATCCTTTGTAATAATAATAATAATCTCCCAGGAGGCGCATAGTATAAAGGCGAGAGCTGGTGGAGAGGAATAGGACTCAGAAAATATCCAAGACAACAACGGCAACAATACCACCATCCGCCATGATATATGTTCTCGTCCTTATCTGGTTCTCATTTCTCGTCGGCTGCGTGCACAGTAGTGCGCTCCTCGAACCCAGAGCGAATGATGGCTACGTGCAGAGAAATTCGGGCACTGCGTCTTTTAAATTTTACTCGGGCTGTAGCTATCCCGGTAAGCCCCACCAGGCGTACTTCCCGGTTGCACACACTGAGTGTAGGACCCCTGTAGCGTGTGGAAAGACCGCCTCAGGCTACACGGCTGCGATGAACCAGTTTGGCTTCGGTGCCCCGTCGGGCCAAGGCGCAGGGGATGCATGTGGACGGTGCTTCAAGGTGACCGGCTCCGTGGACCCGACCTCTCCAGACAACAAGGGCTCGTTCAAAAGTATCATCGTGAAGATTAACGATCTGTGTTCCGCCAAGGGCAACGAGAAATCATGCGGCCAGACAGCCGCCTACCCTACCAACTCATTCGGCCAGTCGGTGCAGTGCGTGATAGCTCTCTTATTTCATGTCTTCGGTCACAGCCACAGGATGGCTGGCGTCCTTAACAATGCGGGGTTTCAGCTTCAACTTGTGCCAGGACTCGGGTGCCCCCGGAGCATTCTTCCCTTCGGGGACAGAGGCGCTGACTGGTACATACGAAGAAGTACCGTGCAGTCAGTGGTCCGGTTCGGACGGCCCTAGCCTCTGGGACGGCGCTTGCTTCGCCGACAAAAGTGCGGGTATCTGGCCCTCGGTTGGCTGTGGCAATAAAGGTGCGGAGCTCAACCTTTGCGTCCACCACAAAATGTTTTGGTTCATGTGAATTATTCTTCTAGGCACCGCACCTTGAGTGAGCAAAGGCTGGGAGCACAGAGGTGTCGTATTGCAGGATAATAGTGTCTTTGCGTCTTGCGATTGTCAAAGGCTGCGGAAAGTTAGACACTTAGGTGGCACCAATCTCCCGAGCACACTCAAAGATAATGTGTAATATAATTTCGTTCGCCGCACTGGGAGAAGTCTTACTACTTCTCGGAACTTGACATGCGTCGAATAGTTGCTGTCTTCATCTCCGGTCACTCGCACACACCCTCAAGATTTCCACATGTTCTAGGAAAAATTAGGTGCGATCATCTAAAAAGGAGCTGCACAGTTGGTGTCTCTGGGGGAGGAGGGTCAGGATCACCTGTGGTCAGATCAATAAAGGTAACACCAACAAGCCCACCTCATCTGAGACCATTTTGCTGCAACATTTGAGATACAACGTGACAAAGGAAAGGCCTAACAAACCAATCGTCACTACTTCGTTAGGTCATTCGACGAGATAAAGTGGGAGGTCAGTATACGAGTAGCACGCAAGATACATTGCCTCAACTCGTTCTATTTTCATCTGTTCTAGGCTTCCCAGAAATTAGTCGTCGGATTAAGAGGTATCCCATGATTTAAATGGTCCAGACGTTCGGAGAAACAGACCACCAAGAGGGCGGTGAATTCCAATGCCAGTATGGGAGCGTGTAGATGAGAAACTCTGCTGAGAGACTATGAATGGTGGTTATCATAATGGCAGATATGCATTTGACATCGAATAAAAGAATCCTGTCGCGACCGTGGCCGCGAACTGGCCCTGCTCAACCCCCCGCCTAACATTTCACGTGACATCACGTGACACGCCATGTTCACAAACTCGAACCCTAAAACATCACATAGGATTACATAACACCTTGCCAGTCCAAAACGCATCCTTCCCACGGCCCATCCAGCAAGCCAAAGCACCTTTATTAGCTAATAAATAATATTACAAAAGCACAGAATATATGATTTCCTAAGTTGACCCTATTATAGCCAAGAGAAAATTGTATTTATTAGCTAATTTAGATTACATAACTATGAACATTTTTTGTCTAAGTCAATCTACTAGGGGAGACTGCTTACGGGCTTGCGCGCAGCACAGGGTTCCTGCACTCCTGTTGTGTGTGAAACTGGGGGAGGGGGGCACATCTAGGTTTGCACATGGCCCCAGGTTCCCGTGCCTCCCTCGTGTGCAAATGGGAGCAGGTGGTGCACCCCTTCCCATTCCCACACAGCCCGTTTGCATGTCGGCCCTGCGTGCAGGGGAGGGGCACTGCTTCCAGGTTTACGCACCCCCAGGTCCCCATGCCCCCTTGCATGCAAACAGGGGCAGGTGGCGCAACCCCTTCCTATTCCCCCCCATCTGCATGTCATCCCTGTACACAAACTGGGGGCCACTTGTTTGAGCACAGCCCACGGCTCGCATGCCCCTTTGCACATAAGCAGGGGCAGGGTGAAAGGGGGAATGCCCCACCTGCGTGGCCCACTGCTCGTGTGTAGACGGGGGAGGAGGGGGCATAAGGGGGGGCACCCCTTTCATGCAGCGCCCCGCGTCCCCCTTGCATGTAAAAGGAGGTGGGGGGGGCTTCCTGCGCGGCTGCCTGTTCGTAAAGGGGGGCAGAGGGGGGGGGTGCCCCTTTCACGTGCTGCCCCATGTCCCTGTGCCCCCCTTTGCGCATAAATGGAGGTGGGGGGGGCTTCCTGCATGGCTGCCTGTTTGTGCATAAAAGGGGCAGAGGGGGCATAAGGGGGGGGGGGCACCCCTTTCACACACCGCCCTGCGTCCCCCGTGCCCCCCTTGCGTGTTAATGGAGGCAGGGGGCTTCCTGCGTGGCCGCCCGTTCGTAAATGGGGGCGGAAGGGGCATAGGGGGTGGGCCTTTCATGCGCTGCCCCGCGTCCCCATGCCCCCCTTGCACGTAAACGGGGGGGGCAAAAGGGGGGGGACTTCCTGCATGGTTGCCCATTCACATGTAAACAGGGGGGTGAGGGTGCAAAGACGGGGGGGTTTGCATGGACTTGCATTCACCCCGTGGGGTGCAAAGGGGTGGGGATGCAGGGGGGGTTGCCCATCCCGTGTTCGCATGTCCTGTTCATGCGTGAACAAGTGCAGGGAAGGGGGGGCGGGGGCTTACCTTTCCGGTTGCTTCACATTCCTGTGCCCCCTTCGCGCACAAACAGGGTGGGGAGGCCAGAAGGGGGGTGGCGCACCTCTCCAGTGTGGCCCATTCACAGGTAAACAGGGGGGGATGGAAAGGGGGGGCTTGTCCTACGCGGTCCCACATTCACGTGTCCTGTTCATGTATGAACAAGGGCAGTGGTAAAAGAGGGGGGGTGTACCTTTCCCACGTCACCTCATGTTCCCGTATGTGTGAATGGGGGGTGAAAGGGGGCCTCTACACTGGGGGCACTAACCGGGGGGGCAAAGGAAGGGGGCACGGGGTATGCACCAGAAGGGGGAGACGGGCATCCCCAATTGTCCATGCGCTGCTTACACATTGTTTCTTCTTATTTGTATTTATTTACTTCACACAAATAGGAGACTAAATATTTAATTAAAAAGATTTAATTAAAAAAAAGAAAGGGCAAAAATCCAAGACTGAATTTTCTGGGCTGTGGGAAGGACGCGTTTTGGACTGGCAAGGTGTTATGTAATCCTATGTGATGTTTTAGGGTTTGAGTTTGTGAACACAGCATGTCACATGATGTTGTGTGAAATGTTAGGTGGGGGGTTGAGGTGGGCCAGTTATGGCCATGATACTATATACCTGGCGATCCAAGAGTCCCATTCACACCTGCACCTGAAACAGATGGCGCAGGTACCAAGAAAATCTTGTGCTACTCTCTCCGTGCACCCTGAGAAAGTGGGGCAGAGACTTGGAGGTGTGTATTGAGGGCTTGCCTTCATATACACATGGTAACCAATCTACTTGGAGGGGGAGGACAATCTCTTGGACCTAGAGCAACTATGTGTGAGAAGATATTAGCAAAGTGGGTCCTAAAAGGGAGGCACAGCAGTTTCTTGGTAGAGAATTGGCCTTGAAATTGGTCCGTTTTTGAATCTTTTAAGGCTATGAGTTGTTAACTTGCGAGTACCACTGAGCACCCACACTAGCACTATTTTTACCAGTGCTAAACTCAAGGCTAAACTCTTCTCAGTGTATTGTAAAACCTGTGGGAAAGTTGCAGCTAGGGGTTGTTGGTTTTTTTTTTTTTTTTTTTTAAATCAATTTATATTCTGGGATACAAGTGTTGCGTCTCGTCGGGATGCTGGTCCGACTTGGACCCGGGACAGGCGCTAGGAGGGTACTTCAAGCAATTGGCTAAGTCGAATACGAAGGGACTTCCTTAACGTAACGACGAGGCTAGCAGCAGAGCTTCCGTGTCACGCTGGCCTAAAGTAATGACTTGCTTCCAAACGTGAAGCACAAGTCGTCGGCTCAGAATAGCCCACAAGGAGAAGAGGAGAGAGTAGAGGATCTGATAGGAACGAGTAATGACGATTCAAAGAAGACCAAGATAGCGAGTCTTGGTCTTCGACGACTACTACTTATACATGTACACGAGGGCTTTAAAGTGCCTCTTTAATGATACTATCCTATGGCGTATGTAGCGCGAACCCTACTACAACGATCCTAGGAATCACTCAGCAATCACATGCGATTGCTGAGTGCTGACTGATATACTAAGTCCGTGACTGATTACTGCTTACTACCGTAGCCACAACTGGTAAGTAAGAGTCCAAAACTCTGAATCACGATATCACTATTACATCTGATAAGTCCGAGGGCCAACCGTAACAACAAGCCTGAGGCAAAGACCGGTCATAGCGAGAACCAGACTACAGTTATGAAACACACATGTGGGCCGCAGCCCCCCCTAAGTTAAGTCCAAGTCGTAAGGGTGAACAAGGTATAGGCCCCGAAGGTGAAACGAGTTGATGTCAAGTCAGGTATAGTAATAAGTGGTATGGGTGCCGCTTGGGGCCAACCCGAGAGTTCAATTCAAGTCCGAGGACAGGAGATGGGACTTACCCAGTGTATGAATGCTCAGTCAGGGGCAGGTGGCACTTCAGGTGGTGGTGGTCCAGGATCAGGATGGGATGCTGCTCATGTTTCCGTGAGAAAGTGGAGAAGCCTGTTGGCCCCCTTCACTGTTTGGAACATATCTGTGAAGGGGACGAAGTGGAATGTGGAGAGGAGGGAGACATTGATGCTGTTTTGGGTGTACCATGGGCAATCCATGATGATGTGGAAGGGATTGCATGTATTGGACCTGCAGGGGCAGGTGGTAGTGTGGTAGGGGTCTGCCTTGCAGAATCATCGGGCATAGGACCTGGTGAAGGTGTGGTCTACAGTGAGCTGGAGTGCAGTGGATGTGGCCCACCATTTGTGTATAAAGGGGCCGGTAGGTCTGCCATTGGCGTCTTTCTTGCGTGCAATGGCTGCCCTCCAGAGGGGGTGGTTATCGCTGGAGGGGGGGTGGTGGATGGCATAGAGGTGGGCGTGGGTGTCTTTATGAGTCCCCATCCAGGCATGTTGGAAATCTGAGAGGAGGCAGTGGCTGCGCCATTTGTCCTCCCAGGTCTGAAAAGCTCAGGCTTGAGCTCGTCCCTTTTGATAAGCTGCAGACTGGACATAGTTGTCGCCATTAGGCGGGTCCAGTTGATAGGCCTCTGTAGCATGTGCCAGTGCCACCATGTACCCAACTGAGTCTTCATCCACTGGGGCCCAGACCAGATGAAGCTGGAAGTCAGGGAAATGTACAGTAAGGGAGGTCAGTGCCATGTGAAAGATGGACACCACCTTCTGCACAGTTTTTGAGTGCGGGTTACGTATGGCCTGAAGGGCTGATGAGTCAGAACAGAGTAAGAAGAAGTTGTTGGGGGGGGCCTGATCATCAACATAACACCTGGCCAGGGCACATGCTACCTCCACCACAGCTATGACCGCCACGTCGAAGTGAACAACACCCCTCCCACTGGCCACCCCTGCCACATCCACGCATTCCCCCCTATGCTGTAGGCCGCTCCAGCCCCTCCACACATTATCCCCACAATGGGGTCCACACGGGTGACCACCACTGCATAGGCAATTCCGATATTCCACCTGAGCGACGCATCTGTAAGGTCATGCACCCAGGCTTTTCTCATCAGGGCTGCCATAGGGCCCATGTAAGTAACCCTGCCCACCCAGTTGGGAACCTCCTAGGGGGCGAGGGCCACCAAGTCGACATGCGGGCCCTCTGAGGGGACCATCGCGGTGAGAGCCTCCAAAGCTGTGGGGCGTGGTTTCCTCCCACCAGGCAAGGAGGGGGGGTCTGTGATGACTGGGGGGAAGTCACCCTGGCACGGGACATACCAGGCCAGGTGTTACGTCTTGCCTTGACGTGTGCTAAACTTTAGCACACTTTGATAGCGAGAGTGAACATGGGAAATCCTAAGTCGAATACTAAGGGGACTTCCCTATATTTGTATTGATGGGCAATAACAGCGGAGTTGAAGTCACGCTGGCCCAAGGTTACAAGAGACAACTTCTCATATAAGTGACAGAAGGTGTCGGAGAACGAGGATCCAACAAGAGAAGATGAGGGAGAAGAGAACTTGCGATGATAGATCAATGGCAATTCCAAGAAGACCAAGATGCCATTCTTGGTCTTCCGTAGCTGCTATTTATACAAATACGCAAGGGCTTTGAAGCGCCTCTTGGATGGGAACTATCCTATGGTGTAAGTAGCTTGAACCCTACTACACCGATCCTAGGAATCACTCAGCAATCACATGCGATCGCTGAGTGCTGACTGATACGACTGTCCATGACTAATTACTACTTACTACTGTAGTCATAACCAGTAAGTAAGAGTCCATGCCACTTCACAATGACACTTCCACTACCGTTGTTACTTTAATCTCAATCCTTCTGATGGCCTGGGGGCCCGACCGTAACACCGGGCCAAGCCAGCGAAGGACCTGGGATGCCTGCGGCAGCCTGTAAAGGCAGAGAGTGGAGGTAACGGTAAGTTTCTCCACAAAGAGGTGCATGGGGAGCATGTGGGTGATCTTCAAGAGGGGTTCGCATGGGGCAGTGCGAAAGGCACCCATAACTATACATACCATCTCGTTTTGGACGACCTGGAGCTTACTCAGCAGCCGCTGCACACCTTTCCTCCCAGCACGGTACCAGAGCTGGCAGCTGTAGGTAAGGACAGGGAGACAGACTGCGTTCAGCACCAGTCTCCAATTGGCCATGTGGAGGCCATGTTGGGTGTTACCAAGCATCAGGAGCGCGTTCAATGAAGCGTGCACCCTGTTGCACATGATGTCCACATGTGGCTCCCACTTCAGCCATTGGTTGAAAAAGAACCCAAGATATCTCAGGGTTTCCACCGGTTGCACAATGTGGTATGAGCATACATCCCAATCCAGCAGTATGATGCGAGTTGGGCTGGGGGGTGGATGTGCCACACCTGGCCTTTGGAAGAACATGACCTCCATTTTGGAGGGTTTGATGGACATGCCCACCGAGCACAGCCAATCCAAGCACACTGTGTAACGGGTGCGCAGGATGGTTGTCATGTCGTCCCATGTTTCAGCACAGGTGAATAGGAGTCCATCGTCCATGTACATTCTGAGGGACGAGTGGTTCCAGCGCCCCATCTTGGACAGGAGGGGGCTGGTGTAAACGACGGACAACACGGGGGAGAGGGGGGAGCCCTGGGGGAGACCAACGGGCTGGTCCCCCTCCAGGGCGAGGATGCTATTGAATTGGAGATGTACCTTGCGTCTGTCCAAAAACCGGTCCACCCATCGAACCATTTCTGCCGGGAGGCCCATGCAGTGCAGCAGGTGACAGAGCTGGGCATGGTGAATGTGGTCAAAGAAGCCCGCTATGTCAAACAGAAGTATTGCGCTCTTCAGTCCTGCCTGGTGGGCTCTCTGCACGTCATGCAGGAGGGTAAGACCCACATCCAGGCAGGAAGAGTGTGCGCACCCCCCGAACTGGTTGGTGGTGATCAGTTTGTGGGCCACTATTGTTGAATGCAGCACTGACTTAGCGAGAGAAAGGTTAGTGGTAATGCTAAAGACAAGCAGTAACTTCAGAGGTAGAAGTAACTCTATAGCACGTGGCTACACACCTAAAGACAAGCAGTACTATGGAAGTGTTAGCTATAAGGTGTAAAGAGAGTAAGGGGCACACTTACACTTCAGAGGTAGAAGTAACTCTGAAGTGTGAAGGCATAAACAACCATCCTTATAAATAAGAAGGAATGGTCTGTGCACACTCTGTGTTTGACACACGGGTGGCACAGGAGAACAATAAGAAGGAACACTATTGGACAAATATAATGTGGTGCCACTATTAAGTGAGTCACCACCGGTATCTAAACAATAGAAGAAAAGAATAATAAAGATAAACAAAAGTGATCCGGTCCATATGAAGTCTGGAATAAGTCCATATCAAGCTATTGCCCATAAGGGGCCAGATACTGTATATGTCCATGAGATAACTCAAGCATCTCCCACAAAGCATGTGACTCTTAACTCAGATCATGCTTCAACAACTATGTCGTGTTGCAGGTGTTTGGCGACCACCTTCTCAAGCAGCTTGGACATGGTTTCCAAGAGCGAGATGGGGCAATGTGCCTTAGCCGCAGTGTAGTCGGGTTGTTCTGGCTTCAGGAGCACAACAACAGTTGCCATGTGCCAGATCACTGGGTGGTGGCCCAGGGAGAAGCACGCCTCAAAGATGGCCGTGAGGAGGGAGGCAATGCCTCCCCATGGGTTCACCTCTGAGGCAGTGCCAAACCATGCTTTCTTGAGGAGCTGCCAGCCTATGCCGGAGGGGCTGGGTGCTGAGGAGTTAGAGGCTGCCTGCAAAAGTGGGCTGATCTCCGAGTCCACGAAAGGTGCATGGGTCCTCTGGGGTTGAGGCTCCAGGTCATCAGGCAGCTTTAGTGGGATGTCACCTGCATCTTTCACAAAGAAGTGGTCAGCGAGGATGTTTGCCATACCTGTGTGGTCAAAGACCAGCTCTCTGTCTGGGCCCCTCATCGTGGGGATCCTCGTGACGGAGCAGCTATGATGCCATTTGGTGATGTCCCAGACGTTGGTGGTGGTGATGGTGCAGTCTGCCCACAATCGTTTGGCCAGGCGGACCATGCATTTGAGGGCGCAGTGAGCAGCGGTCCTGGCGTCATCATCGACCGCCACAGCAAGGGCCGCGGCTGCCTCAGAGCAGTTATCATCCCACCATCGAGAGGCCCGTGCCCTATTACGGGACTTGAGCTTTATGGTGGCTGAGCACGCCAAGTTGAAAGCCGCATAGAGTCCCACTAGCACCTTGTCGACAGAGGGGGGTCTGGCAGGTGGTGTGGGACCAAGGAGGTGTGGTGTTTCATGAGACGAAACCACTCCTCCCAGTCCTCCTCTTCAATGTCTAGGTCAAAGGTGTTAGTGCAGTCCCATGAAGGTGCATGAAAGTGGTGTTAGGTGCCTGCCCAGGTTTGCAGGAGGGCGTGGTCAGAACTGACTGAGCCCTTCCAGTCCACCAGGGCACCTAGGAAGGTACCATTAATCTGGGCCACATAGTTGCGCCAGGCCAGATCAATGGTGCTGTCATGTTGGTTCTGGGCTGCCACCCTGCGACATGTGGGAACGCCAGTCAGATTGAGGAGCTCCAGGGTTTGGACTGCAGCCCATTCCTCCAGTGCCACCACATGATCTGACGGTGTCCATCCTGCAGGGGACCACATGTGCAAGTGAATGTTAAAGTCTCCTGCCACGAGAGTAGGGACCTCATCACATAGGGACAGGCCAAGCAGTGCCTGGAAGGCAGAGGGGTCCTCAGTGTTGCAATAGAAGTTAATCAGTCACCACCTCTCCCATCTGACCTGCATGTCTAGCATCTGTAGGCAGGGGTGCCCCACAAGATCATTGTGCCCCACTACCTGTAACCCGTTAGGGCAGCAGGGGTGCTCCCTCAAAAACTTCTGGACATGGGCCAACACCTTCAGCCTAGTGGTCCCAAACCATGGTACCACCATGTACCAGTTTTGATGTGCAACCTCTCCCCTCACCACTGCCCCATCTCGTTCTTCGTTCGCTCTTTTTGTGCCTATCCTCCCCCACCATGGCTCCTGTACAAGGATAATATTGTCTTCCTCATTGGTATTGAGGAGCATATGGGTTGCCACATTCTGGCACCCTATGTTCACCATAGCAATGGAGAACTCACACATGGGGGCTGGTCAGGAGGTCTGCCAGAATGACAATGTTGGCAACAGGTGTTTCAGGCTTTCCCTCCCTGACTGTTACGATATGACTCAATTTCTTTTCTTTCTTGTTTTCTCTTATCTCACGTGACCGGTCTCATAAGAGTCATAGTGACTCTTTACTTATTTCTCATACGAGTCATGGTGACTCTAGCCCGTTGTTAAGGGGCTTTCCATCTTTGTTTCAGACATGTTTCATACATACTGCGGACTGCGCCGCAGTTACTTATTGTTCGGATGACTCGATCCTAGTACGCCGTTATGACTCAGTACTAGGATCCCTCTTTACTATAAAGTCAGGCGTGCTAGGTAGCTTGTAGCCTTAGACTTGACTTTTTGTACTCTACGGTACTCGAGCAATTGAAGACCTAGAATACTCCATCTCTCACGAACTCTCCTCTCACTGAAGAATCCTAAGTTCCACTATTGGCTTAGGCTGACTCTTCAACTCGTACATCTTCACTGAAGTTCCTCTTCGGAACTTCCCTTGACAAACAGAACCAGACCCCTTAGTGCAGCGTCTCTGTAGATCGACTTAACCCACGTCGGGTGAACGTCCCTACCGTGACGTAACATTAAGTCAAGTCTATCGAACCTACAACCACTCTGGCTAAGGGACGAAGAATTTCTGAATCCCGATCAGTCCTCGGATTCAAACCGTTTACCATCGAGAGGAAAACAGAAGACGAAGTTCCTGGCCACGTAAAAGGAGCAGCCCTTTGGCAGGAAATCGACGGCGAAGAAGGTTATTGGGTATACGACATACTCAGTACAGCATACCTAGCCATCGAATACGAAGAAAGTACCGAGCAGTGGTACTTCATACAGCGAGACAGCAGGACTAGGCGTTGGACAGCTACTCAACCAGTCCCCTCCCTGTATAACCTGGGAAGAAGATCGATCAGACCAACGACAGTATCAGCGATTCCACCAGATGATACACCATTGAAGGCAGGCCAGCATACCGTGCCAACCGCTAAGAGACGTAATACAAAAAGTTCTCCAATGGCAACACAGACGACCACCACAGCTGCAACCGCAACAACGACGGCTGTCCCCCCATCCACAATACAAACATTCTTCACAAAGGGGACAGGAACAGGAAGCGGAAACCCCCCTGCTGGCACTACAGCAGCAGGAAGTGGTCCCTCCGGAGGTGGGCCCCCAGGACCACCAGGAGGAAGCGGACCGCCAGGAGGTGGCCCCCCAGGAGGTGGGGGCGCACCTGGAGGCGGAGGTGCCCCAGCAGGCGGAGGCGCACCCGGAGGCGGAGGACCCCCTCCCGGTGGCGCCCCTGTTGGAGGCGGGGCAGGTGCCGGCCCAGGCCCAGGAGCGGCAAATGGCAAACTTGGAGGAAACCCCCCAACCGACTTTGATGGTACCCGATCGCTTGCGGACCAATTCATGCAGGAATTCAACCTGTATCGAATCACGAATTTGGACGCAGAACAAATGGCGATACCTATGAAACGAGCGGCCCTGCTACTCGGTTTCATAAAAGGACCAAACGTAAAGGACTGGGTCAAGAGATGGACCAACTGGATCCTTGCGGAAATGAACAACGGAAGACTTCCGAATGACGAATTCTATTAGACAGCAGTGTCTCAAGGCTTCGAACAAGCATTCCAGGATACGGGAGCAAGGGAACGGGCAGAAGATAAGCTGCGCCATCTCTCATTCATACCAAATGAGGTGGATGCGTTTATCGCCCAGTTTGAATCCCTTGCCGCAGAAGCAACGTATCCATTGGATGCTCAGTCGACACTCTCCTTATTCGCATCAAAACTTCCTTACCGCATGATGGACCACGTCTATAAGGTGGTACGCCCTCTGGATTTCAGAGGATGGGCCGACAGAGTGCGCCAGTACCACTCAGACAACACCGCAGTCCAGAATATTCGGGGGATTAACGAAGAAACTCCAAGGAAGAAGGGAGCAGGAAAGATGAACCCCGCCCAATTGGCGAAGATGCTGGGCATTAAAATGCCAGCCCCTGCTCCAGATGCAATGGACACACGCGCTGACCACTCCCGTTCCAAATATAACAAGGGAACCCGAGGAAGAACGGCAGCAACCACTGCAAAAGAGAAACCGGACATTGAAGTCCAGAAGAAAGAAGGCCGTTGCTACACATGCAACAAACAAGGACACCTCTCCCGAAACTGTCCAGATAAGCAGAAGGACAAGAAACCACCTCAGAAGGCTCGCAAGGCCAAGGCCGAAGAAAGCGAAGCAGAGGAAGAATCGGAAGAAGAGTCCGAAACTGGATCCACCCCTACTGATGTGCGATCTGCCCTCATCAAAAGCCTCTCAACCAAAGAGAAATACGCAATGATCAAAGAGGCTTGGGTAGAAGAGCACGGGGAGGATTTTTAAAACGCACAAACCTAGCGGCCATGGCGCGTGCGTTACAGTTTAAGGATGTGTTTGTTTGTAAATATCGAAGTCTCCAAATCCCAACTCTGATACAAACTTCACACACAACGGCCGAAAGAAAAGTTCTCGTGGATTCAGGAGCCACGGACAACTTTATTGACTTCAAGCTCCTGAAAAGAATGAAGATTGGCAAACTAAAGCTGCCACGACCCCGCATTGTGTGGAACATTGACGGAACCCAGAATAAGTCAGGAATCATCAAGTACTACGTTGACCTGCACGTCCGGACTGGGGAGAAGAAACAGAACATGAGATTCCTCGTCACAAATCTAGGAGATGACGAGATGGTGTTAGGGTACCCGTGGCTCGCTGCCTTCCAGCCATTGATCGATTGGAGAAGCGCGACCCTTGATGAAAGCATGCAACCACTTGTCATCAAGACCCTTTCACACACAACGGATGCAGAAGTGATCCGCATACGAGATGCATGGATCAAGAAGGCTGCATCATTATGCACCCCTGGGGAAGAACTCTTTATCCACCGAATGGATGAAGAAATCCTCAAAAGAAGCTCGACATCAACCGAAATGGCAGTAAAAGCGCTGCCAAAAGAAGAGAAAACCTGGGATCAGGTAGTCCCAAAACACTACCACAAATGGAAGAAGGTCTTTTCTGAAGAAGAGGCGAGGCGATATCCAGAACACCAACCATGGGATATTGCTATTGATTTTACAGAGGATGCCCCGAAAACCCTAGACTGCAAAATATACCCGTTATCCAAAGGAGAGCAAGAAAAGCTCGACGAATACATAAAGGATAACTTGGACAAGGGTTATATACGTCCGTCAAAATCACAGTACTCGTCACCATTCTTCTTCGTTGGGAAAAAGGATGGAAAACTTCGCCCAGTAGTGGACTACCGAAAACTGAACTCCTTCACAATCCCCGACCGATACCCACTGCCTTTAATACAGGAACTAGTGGATAAGGTGAAGGATGCCAGGTTGTTCACCAAGATGGA
Organism: Lactarius evosmus; assembly: GCA_951394315.1. NCBI lineage: Eukaryota > Fungi > Basidiomycota > Agaricomycetes > Russulales > Russulaceae > Lactarius > Lactarius evosmus. The sequence continues at coordinate 1,163,007 of OX596125.1, read as the reverse complement.
CGTGCGAGCAGGATATAACAATATTCGCTTCAAAGAAGGCGACAAACCGAAAGCCGCCTTCAAAACGAACCTAGGACTGTTTGAACCAACAGTAATGCCATTTGGGCTGAAGAATGCCCCCACAGTGTTCCAACGAATGATGAATACGCAGTTTAATGACCTAACAGCAACTGGTCAAGTAATCATCTACATGGACGACATCCTTATAGCAACAAAGAAGGATGAAGAAGAACACCGCAAGTTGGTTAGCAAAGTCCTTGAACGACTTCAAAAGCTGGACCTATATTTGAAGCCCAGCAAGTGCCTCTTTGAAGTAGAGCGCATCGAATTTCTAGGAGTAATCCTAGAAAAAGGAACCGTTACCATGGATCCAGTGAAAGTCGCTGGAGTTGCTGATTGGAAAACACCGAAAACTACGAAAGATATTCGGGCTTTCCTTGGATTCTGTAACTTCTACAGGCGATTTATCCGTGGTTTTTCCTTTATTGCGAAGGCACTGAACGACCAACTGAAGAAAGGCGTTCAATGGAACTGGGGACCAAAGGAAGAAAGTGCGTTTGAAACGCTAAAGAAGCGAATATGTGAAGAACCGGTTTTGATACAACCGGACCAAAAGAAACCATTCGAAGTAGAGGTTGACGCGTCAAACTATGCAATGGGAGCCGTCCTAATGCAACGAAACGAACAAGGAGTGCTCCACCCGGTAGCATTCTTTTCAAAAACCATGAACGATGCCCAAAGAAACTACGATGTATATAACAAGGAGCTTCTAGCCCTTGTGGAAATGTTTCGACATTGGAGACATTTCCTGCACCAACCAGCGTTCAAAGTGAAGGTGCATACAGATCACGCCAACCTATTGTACTGGAAGAACCCAGGAGACCACAATAGAAGGGTGGCAAGATGGCATGCGGAACTCATGGAATATGACTTCGAATTGGTCCATATAGCTGGGAAGAAGAATGGTCGGGCGGACACATTGTCACGACGCCCGGACTACAACCACGGCGAAGAAGATAATAAGGCATTGGTGGTCCTACCCCCTGCCTTATTCAGCTTCGCAAGAATGATGGGGTCAGAATATTATAACCCCAGCAACCAGAAAAAAAGGGAGCACTATAGTGCAACGGTAAAACATAGCAAATACCAATCCCTTCAAGACCAGGTGGAAAAGGACCAGCAAACGAATAAAAGGAGCCAGGAAGTGCTCAAGAAATGGTCAAACACCTACGTTCTCACCAAACTAGTCGGAATTTGGTGGAAGATCGAAAACGATACAGACCGGATCGTCGTTGCCGGAGACAACGATCTGAAGAGGGGGGTAATTCACTTTTACCACGATACCCCATCAGCCGGACACCCAGGAATCACAAACACGTACGCCCTGGCAAAACGGGACTTCTGGTGGCCAAAGATGAAAGAAGACGTGGAGCAATACGTAAAGGGATGCGCAGCGTGCCAAGCAAACAAAATCAACACGCAGCCATTAAAACCAGCTATGATCCCTATTGCTCCAGAAAATTCCTTGCCATTTGAGACAGTTGCCATGGATTTCATCACGAAGTTGCCACTTTCAGGCAAATATGACACGATCCTCACAGTTACGGATCACGATTGCAGTAAAGCAGTGGTATTTATACCATGCCAAGAGACAATTACTGCGGAAGGGGTAGCAGAACTCTACCTGAAACACGTGTACACCCGATTCGGTGCCCCGAAGAAGATTATCTCTGACCGAGATACCCGATTTACGTCACACTTCGCCAAAGGCCTGTGCGAAGCACTGAAGATACACCAAAACATCAGCACAGCATATCACCCTAGAACCGATGGCCAATCAGAAAGGACAAACCAATGGCTCGAACAGTATCTTCGATTTTGGTGCGATGAAAGGCAAGACGATTGGCACAAGTACCTGCCAATGGCGGAATTCGCACATAACCAATGGCCGAACTCCACCACCCGAAAGACCCCCTATGAAATGCTCATAGGATACACACCGAGGCTTGAATTTGGAACTAAAAGCAAAATCCCCTCGGTGGAAGAAAGGCTTACAGCCATAGAAAAGGCGTGAACAGACGGCCGTGAAAATATCATCAAAGCACAGAAGATGATGGCCATTGCGCACCAAGGGAACAAAAAGTTCCAACCGTACAAGGAGGGAGATCAAGTGTGGATCGAGGGAACCAACTTGAAGACCCTGTACCCAGCGGCTAAACTCGGGCCGAAGCGGCACAGACCCTTCAAAGTAATGAAACAGCTATCAGAAGCGGTGTACCGCGTGGAACTGCCAAGACAGTGGAAGATTCATAACGTGTTTCACGCGAACCTTCTAACACCTTATAAGGAAACGGAGTTCCATGGGCCGAACTACACCCGGCCGCCACCTGATATCATCAACGAAGAACCCGAGTACGAAGTCGAGAAAATTCTAGATGCGCAGCAACGAGGGAAAGGGCGCAAGCTCTACTACCTAATCAAGTGGAAAGGCTATCCCACGAGTGACAGTTCGTGGGAGAAAGCAGAAGATGTCCATGCGGACCAACTGATAGCGGAGTTTAAAGCCCGGAAGGGGACAAATAAAGTCAAAGCCCGTAAAACATATATAAGATGGGCCAAAACGACAGAGGAACCCTATCCCCTTCCTCACTCTGCTTTCACTCCTCATACGATGTCCGCTACTTCTGCTCCCGCCAGCCTTGTCCCAACGCTCCAGCTCCCTGCCTCATCGCCTCCCGCATCGGTCATTGACACCCACTCTGAGGGCGCCGTCCCTCTTACTCCTCAGCTGGCTATCCGGAGTGTCCCAATCGTGGAACACAGTGATGACGGAGCTACCGAGCTCCCTGAGCTTCCAGTCAAGGAAGCTGAGTATACTCCGCCCCTTGGCTACATCCATAACGACCCCCACTCCCGTTTGTTTTACCCCATTTACGTCGCCAACCCCCGCTTTGGGCTGGACCGCACGGAGCCAAGAATAGTCTTGGCTACATTCATCACCTATTCACCAGATGAAACAATGGTAACGGGGACCCTTGGAGAAGGACAGGAGAAGCGCACCATAGAGGTGCAGGTAGGGAGGAGAGCGAAGAACTACGGGCTCATGACAGAGGCCCTTTGGAGACAGTTGGCGCGGAACCATGAGACGGAATTCGTGGTGAACCGCGCCCTCCAAGAAATCGACGACCCCCGTCTGACCGGGGAGATCAACCGCTTTAGGGCAAAGCGGGAGCTGAAGAACACTCTAGACGGCCTGTTGCGCGACGCCCAGCACAAGGTCAGCGAAATTATGAGGGAGTTAGTCCTAGTGGAGCGCGAGTACGAGGCCTGCAAGACTAGATTGGAGATGGCGGACGCCTGCCGCATCATTCATGCCTTGTTCAATCGTGAGTACAGGCTCCCAACCCACTACCGGTACTCCCCCGAACCACTCCCTGTCGACCCACGCACCTCCCGTCGGGCTGAGATGCCCATCCTCCATGATGAAGAGGGCAAGTTGTTGCCCAAGTGCTACCACTGCAAGAAGCGCGGACACAAAGTTCAGGAGTGTCCCAAGAAGCGCAAGCAGCAGAAGAAGAAGGATGAGAGAGGAGCCCTTCGCATCCGTATCACCACCTCCACAGTCCAGCAAGAGACAGACGAGAGGGAGCAAACCCCAGAGCCTCGTGTAGAGGTTGGACCAAGCAGCCAGACGAAGATGATGCTCTTGGAGCGTATCGGGTTGCTGGATAGGGAGGAGTGGACCCCGGAGTCATGTGGGAAGTGTGGGAAGGTCGGAACGCACCACGGTGAGCTCGAGTGTCCCCTCTATGAGCAATGCCCCTTTTGTCGCCACACGGGCAGCTGGGGGTTCGTCAAGCGTCACAGGTGCACCAAGATGGGCAATGAAGAAGAGAAAGAGAATTGGGACAGTAATGAGGTTGACTATGACCTCTACTGGAATGACGACCCGATGGGCTTGTAAGGCAAAGTCCGGAGTAACTTTGCGCCTAAACGGGGGGCTGTGTTACGATATGACTCAATTTCTTTTCTTTCTTGTTTTCTCTTATCTCACGTGACCGGTCTCATAAGAGTCATAGTGACTCTTTACTTATTTCTCATACGAGTCATGGTGACTCTAGCCCGTTGTTAAGGGGCTTTCCATCTTTGTTTCAGACATGTTTCATACATACTGCGGACTGCGCCGCAGTTACTTATTGTTCGGATGACTCGATCCTAGTACGCCGTTATGACTCAGTACTAGGATCCCTCTTTACTATAAAGTCAGGCGTGCTAGGTAGCTTGTAGCCTTAGACTTGACTTTTTGTACTCTACGGTACTCGAGCAATTGAAGACCTAGAATACTCCATCTCTCACGAACTCTCCTCTCACTGAAGAATCCTAAGTTCCACTATTGGCTTAGGCTGACTCTTCAACTCGTACATCTTCACTGAAGTTCCTCTTCGGAACTTCCCTTGACAAACAGAACCAGACCCCTTAGTGCAGCGTCTCTGTAGATCGACTTAACCCACGTCGGGTGAACGTCCCTACCGTGACGTAACACTGACTTCCGCCCAGAGGGCGTTGGTCTTATGAAGGGTGGTCATGATGAGGTCAAGCTCTGCCTGGGTGGAAGGGGTGAAGGTCTTAGAGAAGTCCAGCTCCTTGTGCATCCAGGGGTCCAGGGTGGCAGTGCAGACACCCATGGTGCCTCCCCATCCGTCAAGGCCTCTGAACACTTTACTGCTATGGATTGCGTGTCTGCGCTCAATTTCATGGAGCAGGCCGGAGGGGGGGGGGAAAGCTTCGGGGTCGCCGTTGGAGATATCAGTGAGGTGGATGAGTTCTCTGTTGAACATGACCTGGGCTGCCACAGAGAGGTCTTCGTAGGGGGCAAGGTAGTGGTGGCCCTCGAAGAAGACACTGACAGTGCCCTCCAGGAGCTGGGCCCTCATTCCCTCAGCTAAGTCAAAAGCCTGGGCACGGGTGTTGGCAGAGTACGACCACTTGGTGGCCACCATGTTGCCACTGCCTGCCATCAGCTTGGCCTTTTCCAAGGCTGCAGTGACCATGTGGGCCTTGGGGTGCGGGGGGACGGGTGCAGAGGAGGCAGACGCAGAGTGTTACGCCGTGCCGTAGCGCTTGTTCGACTTGAACAAATCGCTGGACGAGAGAACAGTAAATGTGTCACGGGTCAAACGCAGAGGCGACTCCCTCAATACGATGACAGGGCTAGCGACGGATTCCCTAAGTCATGTCGGCCCGAATAGTCTTCAACCTGCCGGTGTATGTGCCGGACAAGGTGACAGGTGCACACCACAACGAGAGAGATGGAGAGAGAATAGAGTGTGCGAAGAGAGAGATCAATGGCAATTGAAGAAGACCAAGATGGCGTGTCTTGGTCTTCACCGACTACTACTTATACAGATACTCGAGGGCTTTAAAGCGCCTCTTAAACAGAACTATCCTATGGCATAAGTAGCTCGAACCCTACTACACCGATCCTAGGAATCACTCAGCAATCACATGCGATCGCTGAGTGCTGACTGAGACTACAAGTCCATGACTAATTACTACTTACTACCGTAGCCACAACTGGTAAGTAAGAGTCCGAAACTCCGGATCACGACATCACTATTACATTGGTAAGTCCGAGAGGTCGATCGTAACACAGAGGGGGGGTTGCAGGACACTTGGCCTGGTGCTCAGGGTCCGAAGACCCCCAAAACACCTTATCATAACAAGCTGTTGTATGTAAGAGACAGGGCTGTATCAGTAGTATAGTAGCGGGCCTCTACTCCTGCCTCCACACTCTAGCCTCCTCCTCAATCCCCCTTGCTGCAATCCTCACCGTATCTGCAAAGTTCTTCCACAGTGTTACGATACGATTCATTTTCTCTTTGTTTATCTTTCTTCATCTCATGTGACCGTTCTCACAAGAGTCATAGTGACTCTTTATTTATCATTCTCATACGAGTCATAGTGACTCTAGCCCGTTGTCAAGGGGCTTATATCTTTTGTTTCAGACTTGTTTCATACATACTGCGGACTGCACCGCAGTTACTTATTGTTTGGATGACTCGATCCTAGTATGCCGTTATGACTCAGTACTAGGATCCCCACTTACTATAAAGTCAGGCTTGCTAGGTAGCTTGTAGCCTTAGACTTAACTTCTTGTATCCTACGGTACTCAGAGCAATCCGAAGACCTTTCATACTCCATCTCTCATGAGCCCTCTCCTCTCACTGAAGAATCCTAAGTGCCACTATTGGCTTAGGCGAACTCTTCAACTCATACATCTTCACTGAAGTTCCTCCTCGGAACTTCCCTTGACAACCAGAACCAGACCCCTTAGTGCAGCGTCTCAGTAGATCGACTTAACCCACATTGGGTGAACATCCCTACCATGACGTAACACACAGGGTGGGGTCGATCCCAAGGGGGGATGCAATGTCAGAGGGTGGGTGAAGGGAGGGAGTAGGGCGAGGTGGGGCCCCCAAGTCTCCAGTTACTGGGGGGGCAGGACTACTGTGTGATGGGGTAGGGGGCACAAGGGGATTGAATGAGTAAGCTGGCGTATTCAGCTGGGCAGGGGGTGCCGGGTGTGAACCAGCTGCCACTGCAACCTCCTCCTCCTTGCGTACCACCTTGGAACTCTTGGAGCACTTGTGCTTCTTCACAGTTTTGCGAGACTTGAACTTATGTCCACATGCCAGGCATTCCCGCTCACGAGGGGGCATTTGAGCCACTTTAGCAGCCTCCCTGTCCCTTTCTCACTTAGCCGCACGACTCCACTTCCATGCAAGATGCCGCTTCTCCTTCTGGGCATTATTGGCCTTGCAGCCACCCTTCTGGAGATTGAAGAAGGTCTGGTGACCTTCCCCATTAAGCAGCTCCAAAATAAACACAAATATCACCCTTTTCACCACATGGACAGGGTGAGGCACAAGCGCAACAGTGCACTTGACCAGGTGAGAATGGAATGGGGGAGAAAACTCCACCTAGGAAGTGTTTCTATCTTCTGCCTTTTGGGCAGAGATGACATTGGCCACAAGGTTGGCCCTGGACAAGAACCAACAACGATGGAAGATGTTGAGGATGTCGAAGACTGATAATGTTACTGGCCCTCAGGTCATGTGATCTGAGATAAGATAAGGCAACCGGGCCATCAACTACTGATGATCTTTTACTTCTCTTGATCATCTTTTGCAACCCTCTGATCATCAGTAGAAGACTTCTTGACTCCATCCTAGTATGATAGCTATCAGCTCCGCAGCTTCTTATGACCCATAAGTACCACTCGTAGTACACCTGTAACAGTATCTACATCTCTTGTCTCTATACTATGAGTTCTTTTCTTCAGTCCCTCTTCTCAAAGCATTAAGTGATCACCTGCCGGTGACAGATAAGTTGACAACCACAGAAGAAGACCGAGGAGTAGCCCCCCTTTTCCCAGCAGGTCGGTCATGGAAGCTGGGGGGTTGAGGGGGGGCAGAAATCGAGGAGACACCCTGCTGGGGCACAGGGGAAGGGATGGGCTTTGAGGAGCTCATGGTGGTAAGAGGAAAAGAAGGATGAGGAGTTGTTGGTTCAGTGGTGACATTGTCACGCACAGTGAGGCGTGTCATTTGGAGTTTGGTTCTTCAAGGTTCTGTCGGAGATCATTTGTGGTTCGTGCGGAGATCGGCAATCAGCCAATCAGAGCAATGGTTCACAAGACAAGAGGAAATCAATGTATTCGTGAAGCTAGTGGTACGAGAAGCTACTGCAGTTGAATACAGAAGGTCGAGCTTAGGGCTCTATGGTACGATAGGTAGGCTTTATATACACGGGAGGTCAAGTTATACAGAGAACTATGGAATGTTTGAGGATCACCTAGCGTGTGTCATTGTAAATGAGGTTGGAGGCATGAGGCGTTCGAGTCAGAGATAAGGGAGTCATATGGAATGTGTATGGAGGCGTGGCAGACATTGTGGTATGTTGGGTGTAGCCTAAAGGGATTCTCTTACAGCATTGATCGTGATAGGGCTGTAGATAGTGCGAGTATATGAAGGTTGACCCAAAGGGAAGACGCAGACAGGCAGGTGGGAACAGATTCGGAATGTCAGAGGCATGCAGGAACTGAGAAGGGGAAAGTGACCAACAGCGAGCTGATGTCTTAACAAGTTGACGCCTTAGGCCTTATATACAATTTATCTACGTTCTACAGGATTAAAGGTGTGCCTTCAAATGATGGATGTTGAGGTTGGTGGCAAATGGACACTGAGACGGTGTTTGTTAGTCGCTGGCTTGTCGGCGTCGGGCATAGGCTGGTGCTGAACCTTACAGGGTGATGTAAAAGGGCTCTACTCAACATCATGCAAATACATCTGGATCAGTACCACACTTTCCACCTTGCATCACTGGCTGCCTTACCATTCATGAGTACAAACCTAGTAACCTAGTAAATTATTGTAGAGATAAACATCTGGCATTATCTCTCTGGGGAGTCAGCTCGCTGTGTTTGTGAAAATGCAAGTTCTACTGTTCGCTAGCAAGTATCTAACGTAGTTCATTAAAGTCGAGCTGGGGTCCGCCTTTCAGGAGCAGGCACATACTGTAAGCTGGCAGTAAGCTGGGTGCTCAAGACCAGACAACACTTCTACAAGCACATTTGCTGCCATAATTGGACTCACCTAGGCTAATTTGTGATCTGTTCTGCCCTTCAGGCTGTGGCTTCCTGACATGGCTACTGAGGTGGTGAACCTCTACTGATGGCCCAAGGTCATCAGGGGCACGAGCTACTTGGCGCCTGTGTCTTTTCTTCTTTCTCTCAGCCATCATACTGGCTGCTGAGGGGGTCATGGCATTGTATTGGTAACTCAGGTGCTGAAAGTGGTTCAAGAAACTGGTGGCAGGGTGTGGTTACCACTCCAAAACCACAAAGCATTTTCTACTAGACTGCCCAGCATACACTCATGAGAGGTGGCTGCTCACAAAAGGTAAACACCCCAGTGAGATAGAATATGATAAACTCCTATGGGACCCAAAGAAAGCCATAAGCCTAGTGGACTATATTAAGGATACCAGGAGATTCACTCAAACAACCAAGAAAAGGGGAGGCGGGCAGACAGTAGCATGGGAGGGATAGAAGGATGAGGAGAGAAAGACAGAGCCAGAGAGAGGCTCAAGCACTCAAACAACTTCCCACAACTCGCACATCAGGAAAAACCTCCTGTGCTAGCGAGGCATAACGCATGGCTAAATTACCAATATTTGAACTAAGGGAGATAATGTACCAATATATTTCCACTAATACAAGTAATTCTTCTAATGCGCTGTATGGCCATAAATTATCAATAAATATCTACGAAAATACCATGTAGTTATCCCAGTCACTGAAGGGGTTTATGTAAAAAGTATTACATAGTTTGAGAACGGAGAACATGTTCCACTTTTGGGGAATATGGTGACCAAATATAGGGAAAAGGTGTACACTACAAAGAATAGATTCCACAGGGATAATGCTTGCACACCGCTGGCTATGGTGCATAACTCTAGTCACTTTATAAAGATGGTGGTTGGTGCCAGGGTTTACAGGGATGGGAGAGAACCATTCCACATATGCGAGGTGCTCTGGAGGCATGATGTCTGGAGATGGGAAAATGTCATGAATAGCCTTGCCTAGTATTTCAAAGACCACTCAAACCTGCGCTATTTGGTGACCTGCAAAACTGTCAAAGAGAATAGTATTGTGATACAAGCAGCACTCACCATTACTTCCATGCATAACACCATCTTGAGATTTACCATGGACAAGAACAGTATCAAATCATGATGGTATTGGACACCCACGTACATCCTCTTGCTCTGGCTGGACTTGGACAACATCAACTATTTCAGAGTTGTTGTAAGTTGCAAACTTGATTCTATGGTGCACTGGCATAGAGCGGAATGGTATGAGTGTGTCTGCGGCCAGGGCAGAGAGTGCTGCTGCTGAAACTGTGGGGTGATTGGTCTGAGCAATGAAGTCAGTCAGCACATCCTGGAAGTCGATGGCGCCATATTTTTGAGCCAACTCATCAAAGGACACCGCCTTGTATGTTGGGTTCTGGGCCATCCTTACACTCCGTGTGCTAGGGTGTGGAAGTGTGATTGGCATTGCAGATGGTATATTTTCCCGATTGAACTGCTGCTGCCATCTGATAAGCATTGAGTGTAGCTGCACCCTCTTGCAGTGTTCTAACCATGTGGTCATCTGACTATATTCATCCTTGTGATTGGTTGTGCGATAAGCATCCTTTGTAAAATCAATGTGAAGTCGCTCTGTCTGCTCTGTATTATGGTTGTCAGTTGTGCCAAAGAGACAGATTGATGGACTATAATGAATCAAATTGTGAATTTTTGGGATGTTAAAATGATCATGGATCCCAAGATCAATGAAAACATCCATATTGCTGTGGAAGCGAGATAGTGAATCCTCCAAGTGCGTGATTGTATTAGATGTATGAGATGGGAACTGAGCTAGATAAAGGAAGTCTAGTAGTGCACACACAACTGTGGTGATCTGTGATGAGACTTGTCCCTTAGGAACCGGAAGGTCCATAATGAGACCAAGGAGAAGTCAGCACATGTCTTTGTGCTCCTTGCCTGAGACGCGACTGAGGTTGGATATCCCCTTGGGGAATAATGAGATCTGGTGATTGGGTGGCAAGGACCAACACCATGCATCAATTTGTGCTGGTTCGAAGGTGCTAATTAGCCAAGTGATTAGGTGTTTATGGACACCTTGCAGTAACTGGTGTAGAATGTTGGGCATGATGGAAATAAATATATTTGAGAGAGGGAGAAACTCCCAGAATGGGTGGTAAACTGGCTTCTGGCCTGCCTCACAACAGGCCAAGTGAAATGTGTGTGCATCGGCATTAGCCAAGAGGTGTGCATCCCTAGCTTTATTGTAATCACGGGGAGGAAACATACTATCATATCCCAGCTTGTCAGGTGGTGCAAGACACTTCAGGCATCGGCCATAAAATGTGCATGTTACCAGTACTTGCTCTGGGTAGTCACCCACAAACATAGCAAATATAGGATGGCATCAGCACCAGATGCCATCACCGCTCATCATTGCAGTGCCAATTTCACTGTAGGTTGCAATCGGGGCTAAGACAACTTGCATACAACTGTGGAAAAGGTTGGCAACTGCATGGTGGTGAGCTGCCTTGCTCATGATACCTTCCAGCCTTGTAGTTGGGATATATGCAATCAGTATTTGAGCGTGGCGTGATGGCTTTCGACGGACCTCCTTTGGAATGTTTCTAATAGTGAGATATACAGGGTACGCTGATTTTCCACAGAAAAGCGTCAATTGAGTCTTATCTGAGGAAACAATCACTGGGATGACAGTTGTGCCCAGTCAATGTGATTCGAGAGATGTCTGCTTCAATGTATAAGTTCTAGAGCTATTCCAGAACAATTTATGCACCTGTACTCCCCACCACCAATCCCCTGTGTGCATCTCTCCATAAACATGGCCTGACCACATGTGATCACTATAGTGGCATTCTGGAGCAATGATCAAATCCTGCACAAATTCAGGGTCACCATAGATAGACCATATACACAATAGTGCATCTTGTAAATAGAATTCAAGGGTTTCTCCCCTAATGACAAATGTGCAGCATTCGAATGGTGGGCACCCAGGTAACTCTTTGTCGATAATGTCATTCAGCTCTTTTGTTGAGCTGAATGACAGCCCTAGCTTATCAATGACCTTTGGCAATACGTTAGCAACACAATAGAGGTTGATCTGTGAGCACCTACCCCTGGTATTGCCAGTAGATCTGCCACTGCTAAGGATGAAGGCGCGTGCATCTTTGCCCAATGTGCAATCTCCCAGTTACATTGGGAGCGAAATGGAGCCCAGATAGAGGGTCCAAAGGTCTCTTGATGAGAACAATAGTGAGAGGAACCCAGGTGTGCACCAGGGATTGGTGCACCAGCACTACCATGTGGAAAGCGGTCAATAACCAATTGGGGTGGGGCATCCAAACTGTTGGCACCCGGCTGTGCAGGAAATGTTGGCAGCGGGGCCAGTAGCTGTGGCTCAACAGGTGGGGGTGGTGATGCCGATAACAGTTCCTCAGCGGAGTGAACTAATTCTAGGATAGTATCAGCAGAGTGGTTATTTGTTAACATCTCAAGTAAGCCAGCATCTGTGGCATCAGCGGGATCTGCACTGCCAGCAATGTCAGCGGGATCTTCATTGTCAGTGGGATCTGTGTTGTCAGCAGTGCCAGCGGTGTGTGTGGTGTTGGTAGCACAAGTAGTGTCAGGCACAGTAGTGCTGGTATCTTGAAGAAATGTGAATATAACCAACAGACACACTCTCAGATTGTTATACATAGTACTCACCACTTAGCTCATCACCCCAGTACTCATCATGGTGGTCCCATGATGCGGAATTTGAGTTTGAGGTGCCTGTGTAAGAAGCTATCTGAATCACTGATGGCACTGAAAACGCCGTCTGCACAGCAAGGCACATGCTGTTCTAAGGCTTGCTAAGGTGTTGAGAAAGCCCACGTGGGCTAAAAACTCTATCACACCCATGACAATGGATCTGGGGAGTATTCATCATGGCAAGTAAATGTCAAAGGGGGGAGAGTTTGGTTAGGCACAAGTGTAGAGGTGCAAAATGAAACACCTTTTATTAGTGACGAAATTTCATTATTGTTAAGGCCTAGCAGGGCCTTACTGTGCGACGTGCACCAAGGGTACGAGGGGACAAGGGCGGAGTTCGAGGACAGGGTACTCAGTAGAGGCAACAAGGGCCGAGAGGGGTGCCTGAGGCAACAACGGTCCACGAAGGACGATCAAGGGGACAGGGTTTCAAGGGGGCCAAGTCGAGGGACTTAGTAACGAGGTATGAGGGTTTTAGTCAGAAGGCCGAAGTACAAGGGACTAAGTCGAACGACTTAGGGTCTGTGTGTGTGCATTGTTATAGCACAAACGCAAAGCTCCGAGGTGGCTCCCAACTTAAGGGAAGGCCGACAGTGGTGATGAGACGACGAGAAGGAAGCACACAGAGAGGAGTGGACAAGTCTGATATTCACTAGTATGATAAACGAAGACAAGACTGGAGGATAAGCGTATACATAGTCAAGCTTATATATATTACGGTCGCACCGGCCGTCTAGTTCGACTTGAACTGGGGTTCTCAGAACGCTTGTATTGCACGCGACAACCAAGGCAAAACCACTGCAATAGTGGTTGCAACTGAGAGACGAAGGGAAAACCAAGGGAAACGGCTCGCTAAGAAGCGGCACAACAAGACAACGTCTAAGGGGTTTGGTGAAGAAGACCAACTAAGGCCCTTAGGAAAGCAGGAGGGAACTGGGATGCAGATTGTTGAAAAACTCAAGATGCGGAATACATGCGAAGACAAGCTAGTACTTATACTACTAGTAGGTAAGGTTCGGACTCAGCACGAACCTTAAGTCCTTATCTCTAGCCAATAGCCATAAGGGCTCCGGCTCCACAAGCTGAAACACAAAGGAGAAACATAATTGGACCGGCCTATAAAGGCACCGACATCCATCAGACACGAGGCAGCGCCCATACAGTACATGAGGCGTCCATCAGAAAGTCCATCAGTAAACAGGCACGAAGGCCTAGTCCATGTCGTCATCAACCGGGTAACCAGCTGCGGCATACCCGAGGCACACACGCTCAGGTGATGCCTCACGTGACTCATCACGTGACTCTGGGCTATCGCGCCCGTAGAAGTGCGCGTACATGGCGCGCGCACGAGCTTCATCTTGCTCGTAGGGATCATCAGCCTCTTCGTCGCTGCTCTCAACAGGAGAGTGGGACTTAGCTGGTCCGGGACGCAATGTCCACATGCTCATATCGCCTTTTCTCATTAAGGCCTCCCTCAGTGCCTCAGTATCGAGGTCTTGCTCGTAGTTATCCAACGTGGGCCAGCTCGGGCAGCTCGGCGGCGTGCTTTCTCGGGAGCTCGGAATCTCGGCCATAACAATATAGGTATCTACTCCAGGTCTGTCCCATGAAGAGGGTACTAATAGAGAACAATAGGAGACGCAAATGGTGAGGGAGGTAGCATAGGGAACAAGGGGAAGCATAGAAGGGGAAAGGAATAGAAGGGGAATCAGAGTAGGGAAACGTACATGGTAATGAGTCAACAGGTTAGTACTCCGAGGAAGTCCAAGAATGAGTCAAAGCAATATAGTAAAAAAGAAAATAAGTCCGTGGTGAGCCAGATCATGACAATTATAAAGGGACAACATACATTTCGCCCAAACCTCAATAAGATTTCTGTCTTTACTGGCCTTTTTTCTTTTGTCTTCTGCTTGCTGCTCTTTTTGTTACCCTGATTTTGCAGATGGCACCACGCACCCGTCGATCCCGCACAAATGGGGCTGTGGATAACACCCAGGATGTGAACTATGAAAACCAAGTTACTTCTACAAGTTCTACCATCCCCAACATAAGTACCTGCAGTAATGTTGTAGGCTGGAATGTCATCCCTGAAGTCCAGCCCCAAGTCCAGCAACCAGGTGGGTCCAAAACTGTGCCCAAGTCAGACATATCTAAGATGATGATAAGCACGTGGGAAATGCACCTCTGCACAAATTGATGCTCCTAGTGATGCCCACATAGCCCCCTCCTTGACAGCGCAGGACAACCCTACAAAGAAAGTGTGAATTGTTGGTGGGTCCTTAACACTCCAGCTGATAATGATCATGCATACATACCTTGATTCCAGGGCCCATCCAATGTCATCCAATGCCTCTCATGCTACCCAGTGAGAGAGATTTGGAAAATCGGGAGTCATCCAGCAATGACATAGACACAGTAAGGCTGCAGCAAAAAGACAATAGCATTGTAAAGGGAAAGTGACCGTTGGAACACAGTGAGTTGTCTGATTACAAATTATGTTTGTGTATGTTGTCACCTCCAAACTTAACAAAAAAATTCCCTCAGTGTCATCTCTTTACCCTGGCCATGGTGACAACACCCATGTCCTTACCCACTCTGACCACAGAAACACTTTTCACATCCCTAATGTGGACGATGATGGCCCTGAAACTGAAGAAGATTGCACAGATGATGAGCACACAGTTGAGCCAACTTCTGGACATCCTAGCAAGTTTTTGGAATCTGTGGCGATCAAGGTAAGTTTATAACACTCAACACCTTCCAACTGATAATTGCTCTCACAGAGACCATTGTGGGTAGGATCAGGTGGATCTAGACCTGGTACTTCAGCCAGCCAGGGCTCTGGTGCATCTGTTGGTGACGCCAAGGGGTCTAACTTGGGACAAGGCACTCATGACCTATCCACATGATTTGGTGTCAACACAGCAGAGTCCACTGCTAGGCTCTTAGGTAAGTAACTTCACTTTGTCAACTTGTCCACAGTGACTCATACAGACTTGATGTCGTGATCCGGCTCACCACGGACTTATTTTTCTTTTACTATATCGCTTTGACTCATACTTGCTTCCCCTCGGAGTACTAACCTGTTGACTCACTACCATGTACGCTTCCTTACTCCGAGTCCCCTTCCTAACCCTTCCCCTTCTGCGCTTCCCCTTGTTCCCTTTTCTTCTCCTTCCCCATTTGCGTTTCCTATTGTTCTCCTTTAGTATCCCCTCATGGGATGGACATGGGGTAGTAACCTATATAAACCTAGCCACTTTGTACGCTCACTCTCCAGTCTTGTCTTCGTTTATCGTACTAGCGAATACCAGACTTGTTCACTCCTCAACTGTGTGCCTCCTTCTCCTCGTCTCACCACCACTGTTGGTCTTCCCTTAGTTGGGAGCCACTTCGAAGCTTTGCGCTTGTGCTATAACAATGTGCACACACAGACCCTAAAGTCGCTAGACTTAGTCCCTCGTACCTCGGCCGTCTGACCGAAGCCCCTTGTACCTCGTTACTAAGTCCATCGACTTATTCTTCGAACCCTTGCTCCTTGGTCGTCCCTTGTGGACCTTCGTCTCCTAGAACTCCCTCGGCCTTGGTTGTCGTTTACCAAGCACCCTGTCCTCGTACTCTGTCCTTGTCCCCCTCGTACCCTCGGTGCCCGTCACACAGTAAGGCCCCACTAGGCCTTAACACTTGAGGTGTCATAACTCAAGTTCCAGACAATATTTCTGTTGCAGATACAGCACCTAACTCGGACTTGCCATGAGCCACTTGGCCAGTTGATACAGAGCTAGTATTCAGTGTGGGCTCCAATAAACTTATGTTGACAGGCCAACAACCACTTGTCCACGCCATTGTCCAAGATGCGATCGAAAATCTCCAAGCTGCCATGTTAATCACCAATGCATTCCCAGACATCTGTGTTGCACTCACCCTCATTAAGGACTGCCTTCTCACAGCTGCCAAGCATCATAAATATCATGCTACCAGTATCCTAGAACGACTTCAATGTGACCATGGTTATTTGTTGAAGATCACACCCCTGGTGTTATGACACTGCCTATTTTACTCCCTTTATTTCACCTTAGGACACGTGACACCTTTTACTTCTTATCACATAGTTGTTCTCATATGAGTCATGGAGACTCATTACCTTGTTTGGTTCCATAAGAGTCATGATGACTCTAGCCCGTTGCTAAGGGGCACTTTGTTTCATGTATATCTTGTTTCACATCTTACATGTGATTACTGCGGGCTGCGTGCCGCAGTTCTTATTGTGATTGCTCAGTGACCAGATCCTAGGATGCCTTTATCATTCTATCCTAGGATACCTCTTTACTTACTATAAATACAGGCTCACCAGGTAGTAGTAGCCTTAGACTTGACTTCTTGTATCCTACGGTACTCAGAGCAATCCAAAGACCTTTCGATACTCCATCTCTCACGAACCCTCTCCTCTCACTGAAGAATCCTAAGTTCCACTATTGGCTTAGGCGGACTCTTCAACTCGTACATCTTCACTGAAGTTCCTCTTTGGAACTTCCCTTGACAACCAGAACCAGACCCCTTAGTGCAGCGTCTCAGTAGATCGACTTAACCCATGTCGGGTGAATGTCCCTACCGTGACGTAACACCTGGTAAGCATTATTCACTTCAAGACGACTTCACTGACTATGCTTCCCAGCCACGTGCCCATATCTCCTTGATCCAAAGCAAAGTTAAGGAGCGCTGCAACACCATTACCATGGGAGCATTTCTCGCATTTGGATCCACGTTGGACATTGTTGAATATGTTCAGAAACAGCTGTCACATTACACTTATAGTTTTCCAAAACCAAAGGGCGTAAGTGGTATAATTTTTACAGGTTCTATCTAACAGTCAGTCAGATTAATACAAATGGACTGGTGATGTGCTCACGGCCATATCAAAATGAGCGTATTATTGCTGTTATCCAGGATATGTACTTCACTGGAGGGGCTGCATCATTTGCCAGATGATTTCAATCTCTTTCCCATCACTCCAAGGCCACCAAGGTGAAGAGATCTATGAAGTTCCAATTCCGATGGTTGCCCTGGTCACAACAGCGGTAGGTTTTTTTTTTTTTTTTTTTGTTGTTGCACTCACACTATCTACTAGTTGTATGCAGCACTCTATGAGTGGCATGTTGGAGAACAGCAAGTCACAGAGTTCTCAGCAAATGCATACTTGGATGTATACCATAGCCATGTCAATACTTTAAACCATATTTGGGAGAAGCATGAAGGTGCATTTCATTTTTTTTTTTTTTAAATCCATTATCGTGCGCCTGAGGGTACAGAACCCCATGTAGCACGTTATGTTTGAATATCTACACAATGATGTCATGTGCATGTGTGTGGGACCTCCTCCGGAAAAGCAAAGGTGCATTTCATCTAATGATGGCTGACATCTATATGCAGGCAAAGTAAGTCTTAGTTCTTTAAATGTATAATTACAACCCTGACTAGTTTGATATAGTAGCATGTCTGCCAAAAATGAACCAAGCTCAGGCGTTCCAATTGCCGAGCTTGATCTCAATGAGCTCAATGGTTGATAGCATGTCATCAAGGTTTCAACACCACCTTTTTCCTTAGTGCCACTGTAAGTTGCCCACTATGTAACTGGATATCTAGCTAATCAGACTGCCAGGCAACAGTGGTTCTCTATGCTGCACCGGCTTATCATTTGCTACAGATAAACCCAAAAAAAATACTTTATATTTTGCATAACACTGAAATAGCTTAGGACAATTTACAAGTAACCAGATGAAAATATATGTGTTTTCAGTTGGTATTTTAGATCTAATTTGGATCTAATTACTGTAATTGAGATAATCCCTGATAAATTATCACGGGGACTAATTAATGTATGATAATGTGGTAATTCCGGTAATTATCGATAATTTACCCTCGCTAGCGCAGGAGGTTTTTCCTGATGCAGGACTCGACATCAGGTCCACTCAAGGCACGCTGAGAAATCCGGATGACGCAGGCAGCCCAAAAATGATCACCAGCCCAAGACGAAACCAAAGGGCTCCTAGCGCCACGGCGGTCATACCGCCCCGCAAATCTCAACGCTCGACGAGAAGCTAAGCCGAATCCGACCACAGGATTTGGGGGGGACATCAGATAACGGAGACAGAAACGGCCAGGATTATATTAGAACAGCAATGTAACGAAAGGGAAGTGCTACGTGGGGTACTATGCCCCAGGCGCACAGAAATGGATCTGGAAAAAAAAAAAAAAACTGGTGGATGAGACTATTTCGCTGCAACCTCAGGGTTATTGCCCGTCGTGCCACCAACGTTAGTGACCTGGGGAACCTGAAAGAGACGTGTGGTGAACGACCTGTTATTGCCCTTGTGTACTGCTTGCAAGCATTATAAAAACACCATACGTACTATACGACTTGGGGGCTCGGGGACAAGGCATTACCGAAACCGTCGTTGCGGCTGAATGCCGAGGCTATCGTCGCTTGTTATTAACGTACGACGTACCAATGGTCTGCAGGATGCTCGCCAGTCTGTGGACGTAATTGAGCCAGCTGACAGACGTCATCCAGTGGCCTGTGCTGTGAATGCCGTTCGGCGTGGCCGGAAGACGGGATCGTCGCGCGTAGATGGTGAGAGTTTGGGGAAAGCGGCTAACTACTTCGTACCCAACAAAGTTGCACCCTATTGTATCGAGGCGGGTGGGATTGACACTGTCGACAAAAAAGCCGAATACCAACAACCCGCGCACCATCTCCGTCTTAACAGCTTGCTTGGATGAGGTGAATGAGAGTGCGAGTGTGAAGCCAAGTCAACATCCATCCCGAAACCTTACAGTCAGCCGTGACCGAGAGCGACTCTTCTGGCAAATTATGACCGGCCTGAGGACACTCACGGAACGTCAACGTGTCAACACCCGAGCGGCGACAAGGGCAGTGCTCACGCACTTATCCATGCCTGTCGCAGCGCTCTGCCCAGACAACTGCCTAACTACTTCTCTTTAACTCTTTTCCGGCCAGACTTATCCTATCTGTATATACGTTGACGGGCACAGGATGGGTGGATCGAGCCGGGACAAAACTTGAACGGATAACCAGCAGTACACGCGGAGGGCAATATAGAGGGATGGGGATGGAGGTAAATATCGAGAAAATAAAACCCCACCACGGTCGTATATGTATCACACTTGATTCACTAAGGCCACACACAGGTGCAGCGCACGCCGGGGAATGCAAACGATGGGGACACACTGGCCCACTGTGATCTAAGGCCCATTGACACCTTTCTCCATGGAATATATATGGAGGAGGGTGAACTGTAATTCTGGGGTGCCCGCACGGGCCCGTGTCTGGTTACCAAGGGACAGCGGAACGAAGGTTACAAACTGAGGATAAGGGAGAGTCCCGAGTCGGCCGAACACGCATTACGCGAACACGCGATCACGGACGGACTCGGTCCAGACCCGTCCCGGCTGTATACGCTAGTCCCAAAGTCGCTCACACGGCGGGAAGGAGCGGGCTATCGGATCTCACAAATGTAGTAGGTACACGCTATGACCAGTCTGGGCTGGGTCTCCGACCTTCACCGGCTTCACCCCGGAATATAAATGGATCAAAAAAAAAAAAAAAGAAGCGGACAAGGGAAGTCTACTTATAGTCGTGTTCTTCCGCCGCTGTCGTTCAAGTTTCCGTATCGCCACATATTGTCCTCTGTCCGGGTTAGACCGCGCGGCGTCCTCGCTAAGTACCTCCGGATTGGACTCGTCCGTATGTTGGGAGCGCGGGCGGACTCGAATTCGTTGACGGTGTGGTCCCGTGCCTTCACGGCTAGCATCTTACCTACATCGTCCAACTACCTATTCATATAGGGTCCTTTGTACCGGCAACTCGTGGAGATGAGCCTTCGTGTTCCTCATTGCACTAGTTTGCGCTCGTCTGTCGTTAATCTTCGCATCAGAGTCGTCCTCAGCCAGGAGAAATGTATTTTGGATGATGCCACGCGGGATAAGAGGTACGCCCACGGCTCTAAGGCTCACTATATCAAACTCATTTAGGCCTCGATACCCCCAAGTGGTATTGAACTTGGTCGGGTTTCACCCTCCCACAATTACGCCTCCGTCAATGGACCAATACCAGCATCGAAACCCAAGTTACAGTGACCCGCGGTTGTGCTTGCTCCGGGTCCTATTTAGCTCTGATGAGCTTCGAGCACAGTTCCCACGAGGAGATGCACCATAAAACTCTCTCACCGTTCCAATCCTTAGGGCTCTCTGAACTTCCAGCTTTCTTAGCCTTACCAAACCCGCATTATTAGACACCGCCCCTGTGTCCTCCTGTGGCCATGCGCTACCACTGGTTTTCTGTGCTCTCCATCATCATCGTCTTGTCCCCCGCCGGCCATATGACACCCCTCTCACCATGGGACGACATGCACACGAAGCACTCTTGGAATGCCGTCCCATCTGAGTGGAAGAGCTTGGGCGGTCCGCCCGCTGGCACGGCGATTGACCTCCACGTCGCGCTCAAGCCCCACCGTGAGAATGCTCTGATTGAAATGCTCCGCAAAGTCAGCGACCCTATGCACCCAAAGCATGTTCTCTCTACTATTCCTTCTCGAGTGCATTTACTCATGTGTGCCGCTTTTCCGGAGTAGATACGGCGCACACCTGTCCAAAGAGCAGGTTGCTGAACTTGTCGCGCCGCACCCCGACACGCTTGAGCTCGTTCATTCCTGGTTTAGGCACCACAGTGTGCCCTCCTCATCCGTCTCGGTGACACACGGCGGCGGCACCCTGACGTTCACTGATGTGCCCCTTTCCCGAGCCAACGATCTTCTCGGCGCGTCGTACCAGCTCTACAGGCACGTTGAGACGAACGAGACCATTCTCCGAACGGTCAGCTACTCGCTTCCCACAGCGCTGCACGCGCATGTGCAAACTGTTGCGCCGACGACGTGCTTTGCCTCACCAGGTACGCAGTTGCATGCAGCGCGCAAGCAATCCAGCAATGTAACAGCGAGACCGGAGAAGGTGGTATCTGGAAAGCCCGTGATGATGCCATCCAACCGCGATGAAAACGATTACGCCACTCCGTCATTCCTGCGCTGGCTATACAACACGTGGGGCTACACGCCTGGTGTAAGGGGCTGGAGCGTGCTCGGGGTCGTGGGATTTATAGGGCACTACCCGAGTCCGACGGACCTGAAGGCATTCATGGGCAAATACTCCTACGGGGACGACGGCGCATACTTCACCGTCGTACAAATCAACGGCGGGGGATATGACCCGAGCAAACCAAACTCTGAGTCGAACCTCGACATCCAGTACGCCGAGGCTATGGCGTTTCCTTCCCCACACATCTTTTACAGCACCGGCCTTGGACAGTCGGGCGCGGGCGACTGGTACCTCTCATGGCTCAGATACATCATCGATGAGCCGATCATCCCACAAACGATCAGCATATCGTACGGCACCCACGAGAAGGACTACCCGGAAGACAATGCAATACAATTGTGCCTTCTGTTCGCGCAGCTCGGCTTACGTGGTGTCAGCGTCCTTGTCTCGAGTGGCGACTACGGCGTCGGCCCAGGGGACTGCAAGGCCAAAGATGGCTACGCCCGCTTCGTCCCCCGCTTCCCCTCGTCCTGTACGTGTGGCGACTTTTTGTTGGATTACACCCATTGCATAAGCTTAGGCACAGCTCACTCACACACCGTCACGTTTTCTCAGGTCCCTGGGTCACCAGCGTCGGAGGAACATGGGGCTGCTACCCCGAGGTCGCAGCGAGCTTCTCCGGCGGTGGCTTCTCGAACCTCTTTGGCCGTCCGGACTACCAGCAGCAGGCCGTGTCCACGTACCTGTCCTACGGAGGAAATCAGTATCAAGGCCTCTACAAGTGCGCTCACTTCCGTGAACTAATTTGATCTGATCTTACTGTTACTGTGCGATCTGTGCAGCCCTTTTGGCCGCGGTATTCCAGACATCTCCGCGCAGGCATTGAAATTCCCGATCTTCCTCAACGGTCGTGAGATCCTCGTGTCCGGCACAAGCGCCTCGACACCCGTGCGTCTCTCCCTCTGCATTTTTTACTTCCATTCTCGAGCACCTACCCGTCCGCCAATGTACAGGTTGTCGCGGGCATTATCTCACTGCTCAATGACTACCTGCATTCTGAAGGCAGGCCCCCGCTTGGCTTCCTCAACTACTGGTTGTACGGCCGCGCCATCACTGGCCTCAACGACATCGTGTCTGGTTCGAATCCCGGCTGCAACACCGACGGATTCCCCGCAATCCTTGGATGGGATCCTGTGCGCCCCTCCAGACTCGTTGCTTCTTCACTTTTGACGCTGGCTGATTCAGGGTCCCATAGGTCACAGGTCTCGGGACGCCCAACTTTGAGCGACTGCAAAGGGCACTGACTCCAAACCCGAAAGGCTAGCCGCTCAAGGAGATAAGGCCAGACATATGGTGCTGCGTATGTATTATGGTCACGTTTGCAGGCGGTGAAAGACTCCCTTCCTCCGTAACCCCCACCACCAAAGCCGCGGTCCCGCAACTCAAAGACAAAGGGTTACCCTACAATGCCCTAATTGCAACGTCTTCCGTCTTCAGACCCACCTCTATGCCGGTGGTATACCCCACATTCAAATGGCCCTTGGAGACCCCGATTTGTGCTTATCAGCGAATGACCTGCCAGCGGGAGCCAGGACCTCCCCCCCCCCTTTACTGTCCCTCGGGGCGAGTCCCTTGCGAATGTGACTTGTGCAGCTTCTTTCTCACTTCTTCACGCTACGTGTGCCTCGGGTCACCGTTCATACCATGCATGCAAAATTATATTATACCCTACCGACGTGTCCGTTTCGATACCATTGTTGTATGCACTTACAGAATACAAATTCGGATTCAAACAGTATGCTAATAGCCAACGTCCTCCGTTTCATGACGAGCCTCGAGCATTTCTAATTCCATTCGTGTTTTGACGATGGTCACGGGGCAACCAGAGAGACGCCGTGCATTGATGAACCGCATAACGGATCTCGTTGGTCGGCCATCTAAGTTCAGAAAACGCAAGCCCGGAAACACCCCGGCGACCATCTCTTTGGTCAACTGGTCGAGCACAGGATCCATGACCATCGTCAACTTCCCATCAACACGCAGGGTCTCCACAGCAGGGAATTGGTGGATGATTTCTAGCCATTCGGCGTTGTCCATATCGCCTAGAAATCCTTGCCCTCCACGGGGCGTATCAACGGAGAGATGGCGCACGGTGGCGAACATAGCGGAAAATTGATTGAGGAGCTGTTTCACGGACCGAATCTGGAGGTTTGACCACCGGTACGGGAAGTCCAGGAAAAGTTGTCTAGGATTAGGTTCTCCTCGTGAAATACCAAGGCCGATGGAGAGGCCGTGACCATAAAATTGTACATGCGCACGCCTAAATCGGGCTGGCTTGAGACTTTCCGCACGGTCGATGAACTGGACAATTTGGGAAACAGGGAAGTCAACGAGCTGATTGTGGTACGACACGAAGATAGACTTGAGTCGAGGGCAGTCGATTTGGGCCACGAGGTCCTCCAAGTACTCATAATCACCCCGGAAATGGAACCGGGAAAGGGCGGGAAGGACAACCCGGGTTAGCGGAGTCACAAGTCTTTGGTGGGGGAAAGAATCCTGTGCATAGAACTCAATGTAAAGGTCCTTGAGTCTGGTCGTCGCGGCCAGACCGGTGACCATCTCCTCTGGCGAAATGCTAGTCGGGGATATATTGTACAGGTGGAGATCGACAAGGTCCCTGGTTGACAAAAGAAGGGTGGGTAACGCAGGAAAGGAAATGTCAGCTAAACTGATCTCCCGTAAACTCGAGGCGGATCCACCCAAGAACCCATCAGGTAGGATCGGCACACTCCATTCTGACCATCGGTTCAGCGAAAGTCGGAGGTGTGTCAGGACCGGAAACGGCTCTTGCATCGCCAAGGCCACCTTTTCTAGCTGCGGGGTTGTCAGGCAAAGATTAACGCTGCGCACACGATCGCGGTGCTTGAGTGCGGCAAAGATATTGTCTTGTTCGATGGGATGGATCGAGACTGTATCCCAAATGGCGATAGGGATAGCGGGCCAGAAATCTAAGTTTTTCTTGACAGGCTTTTTGGAAGTACAGAGGAGCTGAAGATTGAGACGACGTGGTGACGCCAGTATGAGTTGCCGCCATCTTCGGCATACATGCACCAGCCCGTGCCACCATTTGTGACAGGATTCATCTGTGTAACAGAAGTCGAATACCCGCAAGAAGACATCGTCTGGAAGCATGTCGATTTTGATTGCATGTCTACGAGTCCTGCCTACAGCAGTGTAACACTAGTCAGTGGTCGTCGCAGGCATCACATGGGAGCTTGGACCCGTACCTCTGCCCCGTGTCGTCTTTACATGTTTCCAGCCACGTTGAGCGATTTTTCCCGACCTCACTCTCTTGTGAGGGCCATCTGTCGGTATCGAAGTGGAACCAGAGGATAAACTGGTATCACCCTGCGGGGAGTGTGGACGTCGCTGGAGGGTCGTCTTTGAGGTACGGCTAATCAAACATTAGCGTTGAACACTCAAATGATTGGCCCTAAACTATAGGAAAATGACGGGGCTGGACGCACCTGCGAGAGGACATTGATGGAAATAGCGAGAATCTATGAGTTGACGGTTCGGCGCTGATAAGATCGATGAGACTGCAGTGCAGCCCTCGAACTGGAAGGGGGGACCCGGTCTCTTCGGCCAGCGGCCCGAAGTAATTCGCTACACCATCAGACTGTGGCTATCTCACTATCTCACCCTTGTTGGTCAACTGAAGCCACATAGGACAACCACGGGCTGGACATTTTGTCATCGATCAGGTAGATCGTCTGATCTGGAAATGTACATACCAATACCCTGTGGCTTTTTTGCGAGCATGGGCTGTATTGCAGTGGGGACGCTGCGACTGACTGCACCCTTTAGAACCATACCCTCTTTTCGTTCGAGGCTCACACGCTGTCTGAAGCACAATTTTGGGATATTTTTGGAGAGATTCAGAGCGATATTCAGACCATGAAGTGTGTTGTAGTCGGTGACGGTGGTGTCGGTAAGGTGTGGCATAAGAATTATTCGATTTGTGCCGCTGGGTCGAACTACCCTTTCTCCCACTACCCCCAGACTTTTCTCCTAACTTCATACACTACAAACAAGTTCCCCAGCGAGCATGTCCCTATGGTTAGAGTCTTCTCTATCGCCGTAGCAGTGGGGCTTTTTGACTGTCCGCCCAGGTGTTCGATAACTACGCCATTACTGTGATGATCGGCGACGACCCCTACACATTGGGACTTTTTGATACCGCCAGTGAGTAGACGTAATCCCATTCCGCGCACCGCGCCGCTGGCCCTTCCGTTCCGTCCGTTGTTTATGCACCACCGCGAAATTTAGGTCAGGAGGATTACGACCGCTTGCGTCCACTATCGTATCTGCAGACGGACGTTTTCCTCGTTTGCTTTAGTGTCGCTTCACCCGCGTCGTTCGAAAACGTAAAGAAGAAGTGGTTTCCCGAAGTGCATCTCCACTGCCCTGGAGTTCCACAGCTTATCGTTGGGTCCCAAGTAGATTTACGTGATGACCCGCAAGTGATAGAGAGACTCCAGCGACAGGAGCAACGACCGGTCACCGCCGAGCAAGGAACAAATCTTGCGCGTGAACTCGGTGCGGTCAAGTACGTCGAGTGCTCTGCACTCACTCATGTGGGCCTGGAGAACGTTTTCGATGAAGTAAGCGCTTCACTCGCACGATTACTTTTTTCTTGCTTCCTCTGACAACTCACAAAGGCTATTTTGGCTGCTCTCGAACCTCCTGTCATCAAAATGAAATTAGATTGCATCGTTGTCTAATGGAATCCCACATTTTCGTTACCTCTCTTCATGATGATTGTAACCGCGAACCCCTTTACATCCAACCCACTCGCGACTTCGCGTATCTGCTTTCTCCCTTCCCTTTGTTTGCACTCCCGCCAAATTCCTATGGTTGTTTGTTTCTCGTTGCACGTTCCCTCTAGCAGGCGCTATGTGTACTGTCTTGTAGTACTTACTGGGTGCCAAATATAAATACCGGTCTACAAAGGAGCAAAAGAGGAGTGACGTTTGTTCATGCGTGTGCGGGAATGACAAATTCGAAGTCCGAACACGAAACGCATCCCGAAGCGTAGTATGATACACTGCATGCAAAGCAGGGTTTTCAGTCAAATAAAACTTGTGGAAAACTCCGTGGAGTGTTAACCTCTTATCAGAGTTTATTTTTCGG
This sequence comes from Lactarius evosmus, assembly GCA_951394315.1. Lineage (NCBI taxonomy): Eukaryota > Fungi > Basidiomycota > Agaricomycetes > Russulales > Russulaceae > Lactarius > Lactarius evosmus. Next base: position 1,136,286 of record OX596125.1, on the reverse strand, counting down.
AAAAACTCTGAAAAAAAGAGTTTAAGTTGTTTTTATAATGGCCCGGGCATTCACAAAAAGAGTTTGATTAGAAAACTGATCATGTGAGATTTTCCCAGCTCATTTGGCAGGGACTGGGGAGGGAAGTCTCACATGACTCAGAAAATATTTTAAACTTTTTTTTTAAGAACTCAAACTTTTTTTTCTAGGGTTTTCCGGAAAAATAAACTTTGATAAGTGGTTAACACTCCTACAGAGTTTTCTACGGGTTTTATTTGTGTGAAAACTCTGCTTTGCATGCAGTGATACAGCTGTCCCAGCTCACCCCCCCCCCCTAACACGTCATGTGATAGCACGTGACCATCACGTGACCCATCCTGTGCATTAACAACAACCTTAACATATTTTTTATTATTTCGGAAAAATAATTATGTAATCAAGTCACATGATTAAGTAAATGAAATATTGTAGTACACAATGTACGCAGTTAGGTCCCCAGTCAAAATGCCACCCACCTTAAATGTCGACTTCACCCCACTGCCTGAGAACAAGTGCTCCCAGTCAAAGTGTAAGGCAGTCCTTATAGCTGGTTATCAATACAAGACCTGTGAAAAATGCCAAAGTGTCAGCAGGCTTGGTATGCAAAAGAAGCAGAAAAGGGAGAAAACTGATGAGGGTTCACACCACTCACCAGCTATAGCTTTAGGAAGCAACTGTTTAGAGGAAAAGGGTGTTCAAAATGATGAGGAGCAGACAAAGGTGAGTAAAATCATATTTCTGTTTATCACAGGATACTTACCTATTAAGTTGTACGAAAATGTCCCAGTCAAATTTAAGCATAGGATTGTGATCATGAAGCAGCTAAAAAGCATATTTGAATCAGCAGAGGACATTTTCTTTCATGGGTGCTATAACTTACCTATAGACCCATTAATCTCCAAGAGGGCTCATGTCAAAGTGACTGCATATGACATATGGAAGGTCACTGGTTATCATTTTATGTGAGAGAAGCTTCAAATAATAAAAAGAATGAATAACTCACATGAAATAGGGTCAAAGAAAACCAGCCACTGAAAAGTGGCTATAAAACCCGATACTGGTATTGCCAGGACAAGAATAGACAGCAAGTAACTCGGCCAAGCCAAAGGGAGGGAGTGAATCATAGAGATACAATTGGCATGCATCGGTATGACTGCAAAAGCAAATTGAACATATCTTGTCATGCAAATACAAGCGAAGAAAACACTTACACAATTACTATCTGGCTCGAACACCATATCAAGCATATACCCTACCATGATGTCTCTTTGCCCTCTGAAGCCGCAGCACTGATTCGAGAAAACCTGGAGTGGTCATGCCCAAATGAAGTCGCAAAAAGAGTTCAGATGACTTACCCATCTATAACAGCACATCAAGTTCACACTGGCTGGATGACCATGAGTGAAACACTCTGGAAACGAGATACATAGCAAATACCTTCTGTCAAGGCCCTTCTAGGTGAACTTAGGGATGACGTGGCAGTTCTTGAGCTCCCTATGATAGACGGTGTCAAGCAAGTTGCGTGGGTGATGAAATGAATTGCCTTACAACTCCAGGGCAAGTTGGTCGAGATCGGGATGGACGCTACCTGTAAGAGACAATTCCAAGTGTCAGTAACAGTTGCGCTAACTATGAAATAAAAGATAATACAAATTCTACCCACCTTGAACTATACACCATCCTCGGGGAATACGACAATACTGGATTCCCACTGTCGTATTGTCTCTTAACAACAGCCTCTTCACTAGAGGCTAGAAAATGTACCAAAGCTTTAGAAGCTTGGGCAACCATCTTGTGCGACAAATATAGTGTCGTCCCGAGGTTTGTTCATATGGATAAAGACATGGCCAAAATTGGCGCGAGTCGACTAGTCTGGCCCAAGGCAAAACATCAACTCTGTTGGTGGCATCAGTGTGAAGCACTCCAAAGGTGCCTCAAGGGAAACTTACCCACCTCTGTGTATAACGCCCAGCATGCGAGAAATGAGCACCTGTTTATCGATGTCACCTTCAAGCCCTATGGCCATGTGGACCCAAATGATTCTGAGGGGAGTGTTCCTGGGGAGATCCATGAGTGAGAGGAGGTGATAGCCATGTCACTCACCAGCAAAGACCCCAATTTGATTAAGATCTGAATCCCTGCCTTGAGGCAACAAAGTCAAGACCTCCAGGTTATTGGGGAGACCAATGCAAACAACCTGACACCCAGTGTGTTACAGTCGCACCGGCCGTCTAGCTCGACTTGAGCTGGGGTTCTCAGAACGCTTGTATTGCACATGACAACCAAGGCAAAACCACTGCAATAGTGGTTGCAACTGAGAGACGAAGGGGAAAACCAAAGGGAAACGGCTCGCTAAGAAGCGGCACAACAAGACAACGTCTAAGGGTTTGGTAGAGAAGACCGACTTAAGGCCCTTATGTTACATCACAGTAGGGATGTTCACCCGACGTGGGTTAAGTCGTTCTACAGAGACGCTGCACTAAGGGTCTGGTTCTGGTTGTCAAGGGAAGTTCCGATGAGGAACTTCAGTGATGATGGATGAGTTGAAGAGTCAGCCTAAGCCAATAGTGGAACTTAGGATTCTTCAGTGAGAGGAGGGTTCGGTGAGATATGGAGTATTCACAGTCTTCGATTGCTCGAGTACCGTAGGATACAAAAAGTCAAGTCTAAGGCTACAAGCTACCTAGCAAGCCTGACTTTATAGTAAAGAGGGATCCTAGTACTGAGTCATAACAGCGTACTAGGATCGAGTCATCCGAACAATAAGTAACTGCGGCGCAGTCCGCAGTATGTATGAAACACTTCTGAAACAAAAGATATAAAGCCCCTTGACAACGGGCTAAAGTCACTATGACTCATATGAGAAATAAGTAAAGAGTCACTATGACTCTTATGAGAATGGTCACATGAGACAAGAGAAAACAAGAAAGAAAGAAATTGAGTCGTATCGTAACACCTTAGGAAAGCAGGAGGGAACTGTGATGCGGATTGTTGAAAGAATGGTACGAATTCTCCAAGAACTCAAGATGGGGAATACATGCGAAGACAAGCTAGTACTTATACTACTAGTAGATAAGGTTCGGACTCAGCACGAACCTTAAGTCCTTATCTCTAGCCAATAGCCATAAGGGCTCCGGCTCCACAAGCTGAAATGCGAGGAAGAAACACGATTGGACCAGTCTATAAAGACACCGACGTCCATCAGACACGAGGTTGCGCCCGTACAGTACACGAGGCATCCATCAGAAAGTCCATCAGAAAGCAGGCACAAAGGCCTAGTCCATGTCGTCATCAACCGGGTAACCGGCTGCGGCATACCCAAGGCACACACGCTCAGGTGATGCCTCACGTGATGAGTCACGTGACTCTGGGCTATCACGCCCGTAGAAGTGCGCGTACATGGCACGCGCGCAAGCTTCGTCTTGCTCGTAGGGGTCGTCAGCTTCTTTGTCGCTGCTCTCAACAGGAGTGTAGGACTTAGCTGGTCCGGGACGCAATGTCCACATACTCATATCCCCTTTTCTCATCAAGGTTTCTCTTAATGCCTCGGAATCCAGGGTTGCTTCGTAGTTGTCCAACGCGGGCCGGCTTGGGCAGCTCGGCGGCGTACTTTCTCGGGAACTCAGAATCTCGGTTGTAACACAGTGGCAGTCACCCTGATTTGCTGGGTGCACCTAGCGAGTGCTCAGTTTCGGGTTCAAGGAACAGCATGGGTGGCCTCACGTTTGGCGGTGGTTGCCCTGGTTCGCTGGGTACACCTAGCAAGTGCTCAGTAGCAGCTTTGGGAAATGGCGCATGTGGCCTCACGTTCAGCGGTGGTTGCTCTGGTTCCCTGGGTACACCTAGTGAGTGGTCAGTAACAGCTTCGAGGAATGGTGCGGATGGCCTCACGTTTGGCGGTGGTCGCCCTGGTTCGCTGGGTGCACCTAGCAAGTGCTCAGTAGCGGCTTCGGGAAATGGTGCATGTGGCCTCACATTTGGTGGTGGTCGCTCTGGTTCCCTGGGTACACCTAGCAAGTGGTCAGTAACGGCTTTGAGGAATGGCACGGGTGGCCACATGTTCAGCAGTGGTCGCCCTGGTTCACTGGGTGCACCTAGCGAGTGCTCAGTAGTGGCTTCAGGGAATGGCATGGGTGGCCTCACATTCAGTGGTGGTCGCTCTGGTTCCCTGGGTACACCTAGCGAGTGGTCAGTAACAGCTTCAAGGAACGGTGCGGGTGGCCTCACATTTGGCGGTGGTCGCCCCAGTTCACCAGGTACACCTAGCGGGTGCTCAATAATGGCTTCAGGGAGCGACATGGGTGGCCTCACATTCAGTGGTGGTCGCCCTGGATCACCGGGAGTCCCCGCCAAACACTCAATCGTGGATGTAGGAAAGAGTACAGATGGTTTTGGCGACAGTTACCGTGGTTTGTTAGGAGACCTTGCAAAACATCTAGCTGCAAATGTGAAGATCAACATGAGTGGTCAGACACTCACCAGCAGTCACCCCGATCCACTAAGGATTCACATTCCTGGGGTTTGGTTTGCAGAACAAAGAGCACACGACGACAACACAGGACTTACCATCCAAATCCCCACCCTATCGATGATTCAGGAAGCTAACCCAATCACTGAGGATGAGCCTGAGATCGATGAAGAGGCAGTATCCGAATGACATACCTTTTGTCTGATCGAATACCGCGTGGCAGTAATTGACATCGTGGAGCGGCATTTTTGTGCGCATCCTCTCGTCCCTGGGTATTTGGCACCGACCCCTGAGGGTATCAAGGCCTGGGCTGTGAAACAAATCTATGAGTTTTGTGTGTGCCACGACTTGCCCAATCTTTGGGCTTACCTCTGGGAAAATTGGTATCGACATGGGAGGTGGGAGCTGTGGGCGAGAAGCGGAAACCCTAAAGAAATTCCACGCCTAAAGACGACGATGTTTGTTGAGGGGCAGTGAGTAAAAGTTGTTCAAATAGAAGGCGATTGTGACTCACCATCTCTCGTAGTTGGTGGTGTGTGAAGGAGGATTATCTCAATCACTTCAGCTTGCCATGCCTGGACCTGCTTGCGTGGTCTTGGTTACAAAGCTCGCACCAACGTATTACCAAAAGCTTGACATGATGCTGAATGAGGTCAGCCGCTTTCAAGAACTCCCTAAGTGGAGGAAAGATTTCAAAGCTGAATGGAAGAAAGCAATGAGAACACCAATAACACTGCCATTGAACGAAACGTACCGACCAGACGTCAGGCGATTCGTCTGCACCTGCCCGCATTTCATTGTAAGTCGATTTTTGATATTCAAGCACCTGGTCCAACAATTCCACCTGGTTAACCCATGATTCTTCCTTGAGGTGACGCGGAATCGTTCCATACCTTTCTGGACCCACCCTTCCCTCAAGCCCCTTTCAATAGCTGTGGAGAGAATTGAGGTGGATCAGGCGATGGCTATAGACAGCGATGGTGACGATAACACAGGTGTGGAGGCATATCGCCACCTGAACGCAGCCGGGAATGGAATTGGCTCAGATTCCAGGTCTGAAGACGACGACATACTAATCAATATCTTGGAGAAAGGCGACTATGAGAGAAAATCGAGCAAAGAAGAATTAGAGGATTACATACGCATCATCCGAGATTTCTGCGATGGCCTTGAGTTCCAGGTCAAATTTGAAGACCCCTGGTTTCTGAGAACGTTGGAGAGGGAGGGCGCTGGGTTCATCAGGCTCACGCAGAACTGCCTGAGTCGTGAAAGGTGTTTTAATTCGAGTCGAACATCCTCCCCATCGACATGGGAAAAGTCAATGGCAAATGCCCTCTTCTATCGATCTCGTCCCTGCCGTGATAACGGCACCTGAGACAACACATGGTACTTTTTTAAGTAACACCTTACGCTTCCTTACACACACCGCACATTCTCCGGCTTCTTTTTAGTCACAATATACCTGACTTAGACATGGTTGCTATTACATTGTGCATCGCACATAAGTACAAGCGATAAGGAATTACAAACAATAAAACGTCCCATGAGCCTGCCTTGGACCAGCTAAGTCGTGGCGAACGCGGCTCTCAAAGCCAAAGGGTGGTGTCCCAGACCAGCAAACTCATGGTGAACGCAACTCTCAAAGCTGAAGGGTCAACTTTGAGTTGGCAGTGCCCCAGACCAGCTAAGTCATGGCAAACGCGGCTCTCAAAGCCAAAGGGCAGTGTCTGTCACCGACGTGACTTAGAGTTCTCGTAGATAGGAGAAATGAGGTTGATTTGACAGGAGATTCTCAATACTGTACAAGGGATATCTAACTACGTCTTATATCCCCCTGCCAACTCATCATGCTACGTGTCACCACTTCTGAAGATAAGAGGGAAGGACCCTTGTTTACCTTCTTGTCTAAGAAGCCCCCCCTCTTCACTTCTACTTCTCTCTGCTGGCACTCTTCTTCTCGCTGGTGTGGTGACAGTGTCCCAGACCAAAGAACTCATGGCGAACACGACTCTCAAAGCCGAAAGGCAGTGTGCTGGACCAGCAAAGTTGTGGCGAACACGACTCTCAAAGCCAAAGGGTGGTGTCCCAGACCAGCAAGGTCATGGTGAACACAACTCTTAAAGCCGAAGGACCAACGTTAAGTCAGTGGTTGCCCAGACCAGCAAAGTCGTGGCGAACACGACTCTCAAAGCTGAAGGGCCAACATCACTTGATGTTGGCGATGCCCCAGACTAGTGAAGTCGTAGCAAACGCGACTCTCAAAGTGGAGGGTCAATGTCCAGATACGAGCGCATCTCGCGCTCCATAGATCTAGACTCCTTAGCAGCAGGGAAGCGTGCCCTGAGGCGTTGGAGGAGGTATGAGATAGGGCGAGTTGAGAGTATACGAGATGAGTGCAGGTGTACTCACCTGCTGCCTCCCTCTCTGCTTCTCAGCGTCGTCACTGCTCACCTCTACTTGAACTGCAGCAGTAGTGGTGAGAGAGTGAGGGTGGTGACAGTGGGTGAGGGGCAAGAGAGAAAGACAGCAGGGATGGAGATATGAGGGTTGACCAGAGGAGACGAGCATCGAGCGATGAGCAACAAGCAAGGGGCACAGAAGAGAGATAAGCAGTAGAGGCCAGAGGTCCAGGGCCAGGAGTAAGGGTCAAGCGGACGGCGGGGCAAAGTCGACATTTAAGGTGGGTGGCATTTTGACTGGGGACCTAACTGCGTACATTGTGTACTACAATATTTCATTTACTTAATCACATGACTTGATTACATAATTATTTTTCCGAAATAATAAAAAATATGTTAAGGTTGTTGTTAATGCACAGGATGGGTCATGTGATGGTCACGTGCTATCACATGATGTGTTAGGGGGGGGTGAGCTGGGACAGCTAGTACAATACTCTGAAAAGTAAGAAGTGTGTGTGCTGCTTTCCCAGAAGCGGAGCCAAACTGTAGTAGAGTTGCACAGAGAATAGGGGTGCATTGGTTAGCAGAGAATTCTGTATCCACACAGGTATGCAAGTCAACTCATTTTGCATGATAACTGTCATTCACTGCATGCAAAGTAGGGTCTCTCAATATGTGGGATCACAAGTGTGTTCGAGTTATGGGGCTTGAGATGTAATTAAAGTGGTAATGAGTGTGTTAGATTAATTGCATGCGTGGGCTGTGTCTGTACAAATGGACAAGCCTTCTCAGTCTCTGCACATGCTAAGGCAGATACTACTATATTCACCTGTACAAATGGACAAGCCTTCTGGGCCAAGTAAGTACAGGACATGGTAAGTAACGGGTAATAAGCTCACCTCAGTCTCTGCACACACTAAGGCAGATACTGAGGTGCTACGGTACAAAAATGGGAGTCTTTATATACTAAATGTATCCTGATTAATATATCCCTTGCATCTCTGTGGGGCAACGTGATAGCGAGGGTTGAGACAATAAGTAACGAATGTCAGGGCAACGCGCGGGTTTGTACGGCGTCCACTCAGTACGAAGGTATGTATGGATACGAATCTATGTCTGAAATATAATCTCACTTTACTATATTTAACAAAGTGTCACGCTTACATAAACATGGAACAGATGCTCCAAGTCACAGCATTGTAGTGAGTAATAGTCTTGACGTCGACCCAAGGGGAAGCGTAGACAGTAGTAATATAAAATGAGAATAGGAAACACGACGGGAACTAAGATGGAGACAGAAATGCGGACGGTGACACAGACGGGATCGTTAAAAGGTAAAGAATATATTATTCATCTTCGGAGATCATGTAAGGTACATATGAGCTTAGTAATCGACTACAGCATCGTAGACCTCACGTAGATGCATCCCTTACAGTATGATATAGTTGATCGAATGAGTATACATATCTAACTATCTCACAACCGTTCTGTCCCATACCGCTTGACTACTTCCAAGGACTTGTAGCCCTCACATACACCCAGCTACGGATATATTGTGAATCCCAGGGGAAGCACCCAAACAAATTTGACGAACTCACCGACTAGTTCCCCAGATCACGCGCCATAGTGAACGAAGTTAACCCATCGCTCTAGGGTTATCCATCTGCTGCGCCGTAGCTTCTTCACCGCATACTGAAGTGCTTTCGCAGATCTTTCATGGTACGGCGCCCCTCCCAGGTTCGGGCTGTCCAAGAACATTGACCTGTAGACATATTTTGCGATGGGAGCTCCATCCTCGTCCACCATCGCCCACAATGTCCCGATCACACTACGGAACCCACAATACTGCATTGCCGCAGTAAGGTGCAGCCCCTCGTCGTCGAGGCTGCCCTGAGTTAGCGCGGCCGTGTGGCAAGCAGAAAGAAAGGCGAATTCCGCTGCCGGGAGTCGAGACCGCACAATCTCGAGTAACGTGACGTCCTTGCCGTAAAGTTCGAATGAGGCGTCAAAAGGCTTGCCTGTCTCCAATCGACCACGACATGCGATATGAACAAACCGGTGCTTCCGGAGGCCCTCCATCACGTTAGTAGGCTCCGCCTCCACCCCTATGAGAGATGTCACTGGTATTGGGAGACCTTGTACGAAGTCTGCCTCCACACGGACCACAGGCGGACTTGAATCGGGGAGTGCCACAAGAAGCGTCGGGGGCTTGTCGACCTTTTCGGCTCGCGACCTATGTTTGCGGGACTCAATGAGTGCAGAGAGTGATGTGGTATACGAGGTGATGTACAGGTCCATGAAGTACCGCAGCTCCCCATCATCGGACGGAACTGGACCCATCGCATGGAGAGGAAGAGAACAGAATGCGGCTGTTGGACACCACCAGACTCGAGATTGCTCTGGAATTTTCAATTCATGGAGTTTATCGATGACTGATTTTCCGATGAATGTGTATAGCTCTGCGAGGACAGAAGCTAGAGTAAGTTCGTACTCATCTGAACCAAGGCCGTAATGGCTTCGCGAGCCAAGTAAGCGATCCTTTAGTCCTTTCGCACGGTTGTGAAAGTCCGGAGGAGTCGAAATGACAGATGAGGGGGAATCTTCAAGGAGGATGAGGATGTCCGAACGCCATGAGGATTGGTTGATGATGATAACGGGTCCACAAGAAGCAGCCTGATTGAGGGAGTCGAACGATGGTGGTTTCAAGAAATTCCCGAAGTATGGCAAGGTTTGGATATCAGATATAAGCGAGCGACGCTTCTTTAAAAGTTCTCGTTGCCGCAGGACAAGACGATTGAGGGCGTCAATACCCTCATCGCCGTCGATTCCATCATCGACGAACTCCATTCCCTCGTTCCGTAAAACGGACATCGTCACTTGCTCGAGGTCCTCATTTATCTGTGTGAATTTGTGTGCCAAGACTGGCTCGTCCGCGAAGAGTTGGTCAGTGGAAGTACGAAAGCCTCGCATCTCGGACCAAAGTAGTGTTCTTCCTCGCTCCAGTGTCTCGACGGCCTGTTCCGGTTTTGTCATTTCGATCTGATACGACGCATAGTCCAGAGGTATCCCCTCGAATTCTCTGAGGGTCGCAGCAAGGAGAGAATGTTGGGTTTGCAAAGTTGGGGAGAAAACGAGGGTTTCCTGCATTAATGACATAGCACTCTCGTATGCATCAGAGGTACAGGGGAGAGCATGGGCTCGTGCTTTAGACGCCCATTTGCACGAAAAAGGGAACCGGTGGAATGGAGCCTCAGATCCGCTGGTCACAAGTTCGGGGAGAAGTGACATCGCTTCTTCCAAGTCTTGCATCCCATGGAACAAACGCCAGCGCTCATCTATAGCGATAAGAAGCCTTTCTGCGGCTTGAAAGCGGATCCTGTCAGTCCCTGGCACACGGAGAACGCGACGAAACGTGACGATTGCCTCATTGAGGTGGTCTAATCTAGAATTGCGTCGATACGCTTCAAAGAGGAATTCAGCAAGGTCATTGACAGGAGCTATGAGAGAACGGCGACTAGAGTGTGGTGAAGGGATTAATATTCGGCCATATTTGACTGTCTCCTCTATGTCCGCCGGCCCGTTACTGCGAATCGCGACGAGAGACTCCCTAAGGAGCACCCTCTTTCCCGTCTCTGATCCGGCGTTATCAGCTGGTTCGACGGACCGCCTGAACACAGGTCGTGTCGAAGGAAATGAAGATCGACGGTCGGCGACAGGAGGATTGAAACGTGTTTTTGCGGAGTTTTTCGTGACACCGAAGTAATCGTGGCGCCTCTGCCGAAGGCGACCGAGGAGCTCGGTGATCGATAGGGAAAGTTGTTTAGAAAGAGAAGGGATATCATGTAGGATTTTTTGAAGGCGGCGAGTAGAATTCATCAAATACTCCGGTTTCGCGAGGAAGTTAAGCAGGTCCGTGATAAGCGTTGTGACCAACTCTATGGCACGCGTCTGCGTCGGAGAAAGACTATCTTCAGGGTTGCGGGAGGCGATAATACTGTCCGCTATGGTCATTGCCTCCTCGTAAAAGTTGATGTCATGTGTCATCTCGAAGTGAATAGCGAGACAGTGGGCAAGCGCGAAGGAAACATGGTGCCAATCAGGTTTTCGTGTCGCCGCAACTCGCAGGACATCGATGACTCTCTCTGGAGGTTGCTTTGCGTCGCCACGACGGAATACCTCAACAGTAGCTATAGAGAAGTCAAAAATCGCTTCTCTTGTATTGCCATCGTCCAGGGTGAGGAGCTCGTGACAAAGATCCGCCATCTCCTCCATTTCCTCTACGTCATTAGAGAGCGCCACGTGATAGGACAACGCCCGAACGTGGTTTAATGCCAACCGATTGCTCGGGAGGGGAGAGGCTTCAAAGGGGTGGAACTTGCCTCGAAGATGGCGAATGTATTTGAGTGAGGATTCGATGTCATCGGGTCGCTTATACAATGCGAAGCGAGAAAGAAGGCAGGATATGAGCATAGAGAACCCGCAGACCACGTCTTGGCTTGACTGAGACGGACCATGGGGAAGGAGAATAGCTTCTGTAATGTGAGTGATGCATTGGTTGAGGTCCTCTTCCTGACCCAACAAATCGTAGCGAATAGTCCGTAGCATTGCCAAATACCGGAGGCGAGTCGGACGCAGAGGATCGGATCGGGGTGACGACGAGAGAATATTGTGGTATCTGGGGATCTTGTTCTCGAGTTCAGGGAGAATGGCTAAACGAACGAATTTGAATGAAATTGCAAGTAGACGAGGACATATTTGGGTTTGGGACTTACAACGACCAAATTCAGCTGTGAACATGACTGGGTGCCGTCAGCTTGCACCAACAGGACGTGTTAGTGTGCGACAAGTCGAAGTGGGTCGCCTCGCAGGATCTGATTGTGACTGTCACAACTGTCCTCCCTCCTTCTTGTCGAGTTACTGGTAGTGTGTTAGGGTTGGGGTAGAACTGCGGTTTTCCCTGACCAACGTAACTTCGAGAAGCTTCACTTACTTGAGTCCGTCCCACCGAGCCACAAACTAAGCATGGATGACGGCGCAGCTGATGACCCGGCGATGGACCCATTCGATCGTCTCCTGCTGAAGCAACGTAGGCTTTTGAAGGAACGCGACAAGGTCATTTCGCAAATTCAAGCATTGCCGGGCTTCGACAGCTTTCTGAAACCTCCATCCTTCGACACACTCCGTTCTGCCGCCTCGTCTGGTCCTGTCATTATTATTAACCACTCCAGTTGGCGCTCTGACATTCTGGTCCTTCTTCACGACAGATCTCCTTCACTCATCCCGACCCCCAACAATTTCTATGATCGCGCAATAGCACTTAAGGACGAGTTATTGTACTCACGATACAATTACGGGCTCGATTCAAGTCATTACGGGGAAGCCCTTGCCTCTGTTCTTGCGGGCCTCTACAAGCTCGTTGGCAAACCCATTATCGACAGACTCCGTCAGCTGAATATACCAGAACATGTTGAAGCGTGATCTGAGTTAAGAGTCACATGCTTCGTGGGAGATGCTTGAGTCATCTCATGGACATACTATCCCTGACCCCCCAGTCGGACAGGACCCCTCAGTTGGACAGCTTTATTTCCCACTCATTTCTCACTCGATTGCTACCAAATTAAGTTTATGGTGTCTAGTACTACTCCTTAATACACTCCAATTGTTTTTTTGTTAATATCTTTTTGCGTTGTGAAGTTAGTAAAATGGCATTCTGTCACGCTCGGGAGCCCATGCCGTGTCGGGGTTTGAATGAGTGGCTGACTCCTTCCAAAAGTGGAAGGAGGTGCGATGGCATCTCAACCCTTTTCCCACACGCTTCAGACCACCAATGGACAAGCAGAGTTCTACAAATTACCAAAACGGGACTGTGACAAAGCGTGACTGTCTGACTGAGGGGTCCTGTCCGACTGGGGGGTCAGGGATAGTATATGGTATCTGGCCCCTTATGGGCAATAGCTTGATATGGACTTATTCCAGACTTCATACAGACCGGATCGCCTTTTTGTTTATCTTTATTATTCTTCCTTCTATTGTTTAGATACCGGTGGTGACTCACTTAATAGTGGCACCACTTTATATTCGTCCAATCATATCCCTTCTTAGACCCATTGTCGTGTCACATGTGTGCTAAACACAATGTGTGCACAGACCATCCCTTCTTGTTTATAAGGATGGTTGTTTTCGCCTTCACACTTCAGAGTTCCTTCACCTCTGAAGTGTAAGTGCGCCCTTTTCTCTTTCCACACCTATAGACTAACTCTTCTGTAGTACTTGTCTTTATCTAGGTGTGTAGCTATGCGCTATAGAGTTCCTTCACCTCTGAAGTTACTTGTCTTTATCTAGCATTATCACGCTAACCTTTCCCGCTAAGTCAGTGCTGCGTTCAACAGGTTATGGGCCCTGCCCACAACTCAAACTGACTTGCTTTCTACTGGGTTCCTCCTCAGATCTACCTTGTGTCTTTGCCACATTTCTGACCACTCGTCGTCGTCATCAACATCCCCTTATGTGAGCATCATTTGTTTATCGACACTCCCTTTCCTTTCCAAGGTGCGAACGGACTTCGGTCTCAGTAGCACTGCCATTTTGGCTAGCTCCTTAAGGGAGTTCTTGCAAGAGGCAATAGGGAGCTCTTAAGTGAGCAGACGCAACCTTGAGTTCCTCTAGTGCACAGTTACTTAGTAGACTTCTTTTCCCGGTTTTCGTCCGGAAGTGCTTTCATAGGCCAAGAGGGGAAGACCCTTGCGGCTATAGGACTGGTTAATGGTTGGGTGATACTCAGTTAATACCTGGGTCACTTTAAGGGGTGTGAAGGCCTGGTTAATAGTCAAACCCAGAAGTCCTTCCCTCTGATACAACTAGGCCGCTCTAAATAAAAATTACTAGTACATGTAGCTAGGCTAGACCTCTGCTAGGAGAAGCATTTGCTCCCTTCATGCAGGATTCGCTGCATAGCATGTCTCACTGGCTCTAGTCTACATTACCGTGAAGACCCTTCATGGTCTAGTTTAAAGACTCCACCGATGACAGGACCTAGATTGTTGTTAGGGTTGACCTACCTCATCTAACCTGGAATTCGCGGTTGGCTCCTCTTTAACACAGTACCCTTACACATCCTGGTATCTTGTTCACAAAGTACTGTATGGTTCGTAAAACTGCCGCGTAGGCAGCTCTGTTGCGGAAGTGGACTAGGACAGATCCCTGCTGAGGCTTCACCGCCTAAATGCACATCACTGCTCCGTTTGAAATCCACTAACAATACACAAGAGACAACCTTAGTCAAGTGACAACATCGCTGCCCGCTGAGGCTATAAAAAGGATATGAAGGGTTTAAATACTATATACTATTAAAGCATTAGAACAAGTCGCACAACTTGAGGCATGACACTTAGTGTTATGGAGTTATAGCGCTCCTATGGCAGGAATCCCCATCTTTATTCCTAAGATCTGGACTGGTTCTGACTGCTCCTCGGAACCAGAAACCTAAACATCTCAAATGGCCACTCCCCGCTTCACCATCACCTTCCCCCCTTCCACCAGCTTCTCCAAGCTGGATGGAACCAACTGGCAGCAATGGTCTGCCACGTGGTCTGCCCTCATGAGGGTAAATGGGTGTTGCCGCCACACCACCCATGCGTTCCCTGCTGGCCCCCAACCCGCTGCCGCTGATATTCAAGCGCAGTGGGACATAGAAGAAGAGGTCCTCATAGGCCTCTTATTCCTCAACATCACCTCGGAGGTCTACTCCCAGGTCTCTTCGGACGCGGTGTTCGACTCTCTCCATGCTAAATATGTACAGCTGGAGACCCTGTATGGTGCCGTGGGCTCTATGTCCACATTCAATCTTTGGGTGGGCTTGGTAAATACCAAGCTACAAGAAGGTTCGCCCTTCCTTCCACAGCTCCAAAAAATGCTGGATGTATGGAACACCCTTGGGGAGAATGGGATGGCTGTCTCGGACATGCAAATGTCCTTTATACTACTAGATGCCCTCCCTCCCTCCTACAGCACCATTGCAGGAACCATCCTTGCCTCTGGGCCTCCTGCAGGCCTTGCTCCTCAAGACCTCGTTCAGAGGTTCATAAATGAGGAGCAAAGAAATATTGGTCCTTCTTCAGCCGCCTTGAATAAGGTGGCCCCAGTCAAGTCTTCGGGCAAGCCACACCATGTGGCCCCCTCTACCTCTTCGCAGTCATCATCTCATAGTCCAGGAGAAGTGACTTGTTACTACTGTAACAACAAAGGGCACAAAGCAAATGAGTGCCGCAAAAAGAAGAAGGACCAAGAAAACGCCCGAAAGGGCAAGGAGGGGCAAAGGAGGTTGAACACCTCGCAACAGCAGCAGCAACAGGGGCCCGCCCCTATAAATAATAACATGTACCACGTAGTTAACGGACAGGGACGAATCCAGGAGGTGGCAGACGCCCCTCAAATTTCTCTTTACACGATGAGTGATGAGAACCATAACTCGTCTTGGATGATGGACAGTGGCGCATCTGCACACTTTACTCCCTACATTGAAGACTTCACCACCTATTCACAAAACTCAGGTGTGGAAGTTGTCCTTGGTGATGGATCTATCATCAAAAGTGCTGGAATAGGCACTGTTACCATTAGGACCAACAAGGGGTATGATATGACACTCTCAGATGTCATACATCTACCAAAGTCGCACTCGCGCATTATGTCCACCAGTGTTACGGCCGAGATCCCGAGTTCCCGCGAGAGCACGCCGCCGAGCTGCCCGAGCCGGCCCGCGTTGGACAACTACGAGCAAGACCTCGATACTGAGGCATTAAGAGAAGCCTTGATGAGAAAAGGCGACCTGAGCATGTGGACATTGCGTCCCGAACCAGCTAAGTCCCGCACTCCTATTGAGAGCAGCGACGATGAAGCTGACGATCCCTACGAGCAAGATGAAGCTCGCGCGCGCGCCATGTACGCGCACTTCTACGGGCGTGATAGCCCAGAGTCACGTGACTCATCACGTGAGGCATCACCTGAGCGTGTGTGCCTCGGGTATGCTGCAGCCGGCTACCCGGTTGATGACGACATGGACTAGGCCTTTGTGCCTGCTTTCTGATGGACTTTCTGACGGACGCCTCATGTACTGTATGGGCGCAGCCTCGTGTCTGATGGATGTCGGTGCCTTTATAGGCCGGTCCAATTATGTTTCTCCTTTGTGTTTCAGCTTGTGGAGCCGGAGCCCTTATGGCTATTGGCTAGAGATAAGGACTTAAGGTTCGTGCTGAGTCCGAACCTTATCTACTAGTAGTATAAGTACTAGCTTGTCTTCGCATGTATTCGCTATCTTGAGTTTTTCAACAATCCGCATCACAGTTCCCTCCTGCTTTCCTAAGGGCCTTAGTTGGTCTTCTCTACCAAAACCCTTAGACGTTGTCTTGTTGTGCCGCTTCTTAGCGAGCCGTTTCCTTACAGTTCCCCCCTTCGTCTCTCAGTTGCAACCGCTATTGCAGTGGTTTTGCCTTGGTTGTCGTGTGCAATACAAGCGTTCTGAGAACCCCAGTTCAAGTCGAACTAGACGGCCGGTGTGACCGTAACAACCAGCACCCTTGCTAAAAAGGGTGCTCTAGTTCTATTTGACGGTTCTGGCTTCACCATTCATGCAAATGGGATAGCAATTGCAGAAGGATTCCAGGCTGGAAGCCTATATTGGCTTCAGGGGCATCAAAATTCTAACTCTGCCTCCACCTCTGCATCGGCCAGCCTGGATACCTGGCATCAGCATTTTGGACATCTGTCCAAAGATACGATAAAGAGATATGCTCAAGACTCTGTAAAGGGTCTTAATATCAACTCAGACCCTTCTGAAGAAGGACCCTGTCATGGGTGTGAGCTTGGGAAAAGCTCTCGTCTACCATTTCCCCCTTCCTCTAAACATGCAAACGCACCATTAGAGGTTGTTCACAGTGATTTAGTTGGTCCACTGCAGAGCAATTCCATTCAAGGAAACCGATACTTCACCACCTTTCTAGACGATTTCTCAAAATCAGTAGTCATCGTCTACATGAAATCTAAAGATCAATTCAAGCATGCCTTCTTGCACTATAAGGCGTGGGCAGAAAAACAACTAAACTGCCCTATCAAGTGCTTGCATTCAGATCGTGGTGGCGAATACGTGAACAATGACCTCAAGCGCATCTTGGAGGAAGCAGGGATAGAGCATAAACTCACAATGCCCTATTCCCCTCAATAGAACGGGAGAGCCGAGCGATTTAATCGCACTATAATGGAGAAAGGCACTAGCATGCTCCACCATGCTGGCCTATCACTCGGCTTTTGGGAATGTGTGGTCGTGACCGCAGTGCATATCTATAATCGCACCCCTTCCTGATCTAATAAGTGGATGACCCCACTGGAACGTTGGAATGGGCACATACCCGACGTTTCCTACTTTAAAGTATTTGGCTGCAAAGCCTACTACCATGTGCCAGAGGGCAACCGGCGTAAGTTAGACCCTAAGTCAAGGGAAGCCGTGTTTGTCGGGTATGAACCCCTTTCCAAGGGGTACAAGCTGTGGGACAGCAGTACCCGAACCTTCATCTCTTCATGAGATGTTACATTTGATGAAGGTTCCTTTCCGTCCCGTCCTGCCTTGGGAAAGCAGATGCCACCCTCCTCACTTTCCATTCCAGTCAATCAGGGGCAACCCTTTTTGATTGATGTCGCTCCTGGTGGGCTGCCACCAGTGATACAAGGCGCACCGTCCCAGCCACCTCCAGCACCTCCAATGCCACCGGCTCCGCAAGCCACACCTCTGCCTCCTGCGCCTCATCAAACAGAGGCTGCAACCCCACCTCAGGCGGATGAGCCTAGTGCTCCTGCGGACCCTCAGCCGCGCACTCCCTCTCCACAGGGACAGACCCCTCTAGACCAGACAATTTACCAGACTCCCCCTTCCAACATTCCTGCTACCTCTCCACCAGGAAGGTGTTGCGCCGCACACCTTCGCCAACAGCCCCGTGCCATTCAGCCCATCCCACTGCCTGTATTTCAACAAAGGCAGTCAGGACACAGCAATCAGCAGCCCTTGTGTTACGGCCGAGATTTCGAGCTCCCGAGAAAGCACGCCGCCGAGCTGTCCGAGCCGGCCCACGTTGGACAACTACGAGCGAACCCTGGATTCCAAGGCATTAAAGGAGGCCTTGATGAGAAAGGGCGACCTGAGTATGTGGACATTGCGTCCCGAACCAGCTAAGTCCCGCACTCCCGTTGAGAGCAGCGACGAAGAAGCTGATGATCCCTACGAGCAAGATGAAGCTTGCGCGCGCGCCATGTACGCGCACTTCTACGGGCGTGATAGCCCAGAGTCACGTGACTCATCACGTGAGGCATCACCTGAGCGTGTGTGCCTCGGGTACGCTGCAGCCGGCTACCCGGTTGATGACGACATGGACTAGGCCTTCGTGCCTGCCTTCTGATGGACTTTCTGATGGACGCCTCATGTACTGTATGGGCGCAGCCTCGTGTCTGATGGATGTCGGTGCCTTTATAGGCCGGTCCAATTATGTTTCTCCTTTGTGTTTCAGCTTGTGGAGCCGGAGCCCTTATGGCTATTGGCTAGAGATAAGGACTTAAGGTTCGTGCTGAGTCTGAACCTTATATACTAGTAGTATAAGTACTAGCTTGTCTTCGCATGTATTCCCCATCTTGAGTTTTTCAACAATCCGCATCACAGTTCCCTCCTGCTTTCCTAAGGGCCTTAGTTGGTCTTCTCTACCAAACCCTTAGACGTTGTCTTGTTGTGCCGCTTCTTAGCGAGCCGTTTCCTTTGATTCCCCCCTTCGTCTCTCAGTTGCAACCACTATTGCAGTGGTTCTGCCTTGGTTGTCGCGTGCAATACAAGCGTTCTGAGAAACCCAGTTCAAGTCGAACTAGACGGCCGGTGCGACCGTAACATTACGCCTTCACACTTCAGAGTTCCTTCAACCTCTGAAGTGTAAGTGCGCCCTCTCTTCTCTCCACACCTTATAGCTAACACTTCCGTAGTACTTGCTTGTCTTTAGGTGTGTAGCTGTAGTGCTATTAGAGTTCCTTCAACCTCTGAAGTTACTTGCTTGTCTTTAGCCTTTCATGCTAACCTCTTCCCGCTAAGTCAGTGCTGCGTTCAACAGTTGAAGCGTGATCTGAGTTAAGAGTCACATGCTTCGTGGGAGATGCTTGAGTCATCTCATGGACATATACGGTATCTGGCCCCTTATGGGCAATAGCTTGATATGGACTTATTCCAGACTTCATATGGACCGGATCGCCTTTTTGTTTATCTTTATTATTCTTCCTTCTATTGTTTAGATACCAGTGGTGACTCACTTAATAGTGGCACTACTTTATATTCATCCAATCATATCCCTTCTTAGACCCATTGTCGTGTCACACGTGTGCTAAACACAATGTGTGCACAGACCATCCCTTCTTGTTTATAAGGATGGTTGTTTTCGCCTTCACACTTCAGAGTTCCTTCACCTCTGAAGTGTAAGTGCGCCCTTTTCTCTTTCCACACCTATAGACTAACTCTTCTGTAGTACTTGTCTTTATCTAGGTGTGTAGCTATGCGCTATAGAGTTCCTTCACCTCTGAAGTTACTTGTCTTTATCTAGCATTATCACGCTAACCTTTCCCGCTAAGTCAGTGCTGCGTTCAACAGAACAGTCCCGCGTCTGGTTGTGCCCAACATCCATCTTTTGCTCCCTTCCACTCCATGCCATGGGTCCAATCCCGTCTGATGGTGGCGAGATACGCTATTTTTTGGATCTATACATTTGTTCCTATACCACAACGCTGTCCGCACTCATCCAATCTCGTGATCGTGACTTCAATTCGCAATCATCGGATCGACCTTCCCTACTTCTTGTCGCTCAGCCCGACCATTCTCTTCCGAGTGTGCGGGACGAAATCAGGGTCGTCGAGCGGCTCGATACCAAAATGACGAGCCTCATCTCAGAGGCCGCGACACTTCTCGCAGTCACCAAAGCATTCCATCACCACCAATTTGTTCACATTGCATGCCATGGTACACTGGTGGCCAACAAACCATTCGAGGCCGGATTCGAACTTCACAGACATGAGCGCCTGACGCTACTCGAGATCGTGCGCTGCCATCTGCCCACCGCCGAATTCGCATTTCTCTCTGTTTGTCACACAACTGAGGTGACCGAAGGAAGCATTGACGATGAAGGGCTGCACCTTGCAGCCGCATTACAGTACTGCGGGTTTAGGAGTGTGGTCGGGACGATGTGGGCGTTGGCAGACATCGACGGACTCAACGTGGCGAAAAGCTTTTACAGGAAATTGTTTTTTGATTCGGAACGAGGACGGAGGATACCGTATTATGAAAGATCTGCAGAAGCTCTCCGGTCCGCGGTGAAGGAGCTGCGGAGGAAGAGGGGTATCACCCTGGAGAGATGGGTGAATTTCGTCCATCACGGCGCATAAACGGGAATTATCTGTGAGAATTCGTATTTGTTCACATACTTCTTTCATTCTTACTACCTGTCCGTAGCAGTGCGTGGTGCGTGCGCCGTCGTTCTCGATGCCGGCATCAGTATGGTGCTTTGTCTTGGTATTTTTCGCTGGCTCACTATTCCTTTGTTCTTGGGTTGTTTTCTTTTGCCCCCTTTACAATCTCGTATTGCTTTGACTCCCGTTTCCCGCCTGTATTGCTTACATTTTCTCTCCATTACGATTTACGGTTTTCTCTTTGCGTTCTCTGCCAGTGCTTGTGTTCTCCTGCGTTCGGTGTTTTCCACGACGAAACACCTTTCCTACTTTAGGGTCTACGATCCATCACCAAATATCATCATCACTGTTCCTCTTCTGCTGTTGTGTGAAGTCGGATCACGAGCGCGGACACTCTAAGCCTGCAGATCGCACCTTGAATGCATTTGCCCTTTCGTCGCCCATTTTCAACACCTTCAGCATTCCAGTTATGAGGACAAATGTTGTAATCGCTGTCCTCGGTAGTCGTGTTCGGAACTTTGACCCACACTTGCCATCATGTACTCGCACCTCCATGGCGACGCTCTTGTGCATCTTCCCCTACTCAGCATTTGCGTCGTCTCAGGTTTTGCCTACCAGTTGTCACCATTGACGGAGAATTCTAGTTTAACATTGCCAGGTCCTCCCCGTTGCTCATTTTTCAAACTTCCTCTTTCTCTGATCCGCTCATAATTCGTGTGTGCTAAACTTGTACCCAAGGGAGATCTAGAAAATACCTAAAACCAGCAGGGGAACCAGGAATGCAGTGCGGAATGTACGGTCACAGTGCGAGAAAGCGCGGAGCGTTGTAAGTGCAGGGAAGGGTACGTGCTGAGAGCGCGGGCGAGTGCGGAGAATGCAGGGGAGGGGGGGGGTGAGTGTAGGCCAGCGTGGGAGAGCGTGGGTAGTGTGAGTGCGGAGAGCGCGAGCACAGGTGAGCGTGCTATGTGTTCTGCAGACTGAAAACTGAAATATATGCGATTTTATCAGCCGAGGTGAGCGTGGGCGTATCACCATTTCCGCAGGACAGGACGACAAAGGGCATCCACCCCCTCATCGCTGTCGGTTTCGTGATCGTAAAACTCCATTCCCTCGATCTGTACAACGGACATCGTCACTTCTTCGAGCTCCTTATTGATCTCAGCGATTTTCGCTGCCAGGTCTGGCTCGGCCGCGAAGAGTTGGTCGATGGAAGGACGGAAGCCTCGCATCTCTGACCAGAGTAGTGCTCTCCCTCGTTCCAGTGTCTCGACGGCCTGTTCCGGTTTTATCGTTTCGATCTGATACGACGCATAGTCCAGAGATACCCCCTCGAACTCTCTGAGAGTTTCAACAAGGCGAGAGTGTTGGGTTTGCAAAGTTGGGGAGAAAACGAGGGTTTCCTGCATTAATGACATACCATTATCGTATGCATCTGTGGTGCAGGGGAGAGCATGGGCTCGTGCTTTAGACGCCCACTTGCACGAAAAAGGGAACCGGTGGAATGGAGCCTCAGATCTGTTGGTCACAATTTCGGGGAGAAGTGACATCATTTCCTCGACGTCCTGCTTCCCCTGGAACAAACGCCAGCGCTCATCTATACTATGAAGAAGCCCTTCCGCTACTTGGGAGTGGATCGTGTTAGTCCCTGGCACACGGAGAACACGACGAAACGTGATGATTGCCTCATTGAGGTATTCTAATCTAGAGGTTTGTCGATACGCCTCAAATAGGAATTCGGCAAGGTCATTAACAGGGGAGATAAGAGAATGGCGACTAGAGTGTGGTGAAGGGACTAATATCCGGCCATACTTGATTGTCTCTTCTATGTTCGTCGGCTTGTTTTTGCGAATCGCGATGAGAGATTCCCTGAGGAGAAGCGCAATATTTGCCGCCTCTGATTCGGAGTTTTCAACTAGTTCGGCATTCCATCTGAACTCGGCGTGTGTCGAAGAAAATGAAGAGCTAGGGTCAGCGACAGAAGGATTGGAACGTGTAGGGTTTGCCATGGCATTGAGGTAATCGCGGCGCCTGTGCCTGACGCGACCAAGGAGCTCGGTGATCGAGGAGGAGAGTTGTTTAGAAAGAGAAGGGATATCAAGTAGGATTTGAAGGCGACTAATAGAATCTGTCATATACTCCAGTTGTGCGTAGAAGTTGAGCCGGTCCATGATGAGCGTTAATATTAACCCTACGGCACGCTTCTGCGTCGGAGAAAGACTATCTTCAGGGTTGCGGGAGGCGACAATACTGTCCGCTATGGTCATTGCCTCCTCGTACAAGTCGATGTCATGTGTTATCTCGAAGTTAATAGCAAGACAGTGGACAAGCGCGAAGGAAACGTGGTGCCAATCAGGGTTTCGCGTCATCGCGACTCGCAGGACATCGACGACTCTCTCTAGAGGCTGCTTTGCATCGCCGCGACGGTATATCTCGACAGCAGCTATAGAGAAGTCAAAAAATGCTTCTCTTGCGTGGCTGGTCAAATTGTTCAAGGCGAGGAGCTCGCGACAAAGGTCTGCCACCTCTTCCATTTCCTCCACAACTTCGTTAGAGAGCATCACGTGATATGCCAACGCCCGAATATGATTTGATGTCAACCAATCGCTTGGGAGGTGAAAGGCTCCAAAGAAGTGGAACTTGCCTCGGAGATGGTGAAAGTATTTGAGTGAGGATTCGATATCTTCGGGTCGCTTGTACAATGCGAAGCGAAAAAGGAGGCCGGATGCAAGCAGAGAGAACCCGTAAACCACTTCTTGGCTTGATTGAAACACACCGTGGGGGAGGAGAATGGCTTTTGTGACGTGATTGATGCATTGGTTGAGGTCCTCTTCCTGAACCAGCAATTCGCGGCAGACAGTTTGTAGCGATGACAAATACCGGAAGCGAGTCAGTTGCAGAGGATGGGATCTGGTTGATGATGAGCGAATATCGTGGCGTCCAGAGTTCTCTTTCTCGACTCCGATCCATTTGTATTCCGGGTTTCGAGTCGGATACCCAGACCGGTCCTCTTTCTCGATTTCAGGGAGAATGTCTAAATGGACGTATTGAATGAGGTGGCAGGTAGACGAGATCAGATTCAGGTTTTGGACTTACAACTATAATATTTTGTGGTGTACATGACTTGGTGACCTCAGTTTGCACCAACGGGATGTGGGCCAACCTGAGGTGGGTCTGCCTCGCAAGATCTGATTGCTCTTGTCAGATTACTGGTTACCGCTTTTGTTTCTGAATTACGCTTCACACCCATGCGCGCCCACACTAGCCCTACTTTCGGACCTTCCATCTGTAGTCGTCGGCTGCTTAGCATTACTCTACGCGGGTAGCTGGTGGCCCCATGGCGAGCATGGATACACGAGACATTCGGGGTGGGGATAGACAAAATGAAAGGGTCGATGACCACCGTGACTTGCGACTGCACATGTACACACGCACACTTGCCAAGGTATGTGAGGTGTGAGGTTTTTGTTCTCCCTAACCTCTCCGCAGGTCGGCTTCCCGTCATGCGTTGCGCGTGTACTGCTGTCTACGCAATGCAGTTCAAGTCTTGGCACGGTTCGATTCGCCGTCCTGCACCTGTTCTCATACATAGGATTGGGCAGGTCGGAATGGTGTTTAGAAAAGTGGCTAGGCGGTAGTTTCGTAAAGGTGCTCAGCGCCCAGGCCGGTTATAATCATCACTCATTGTCGCGAAATGTCTTCAAGACGGAAATCTACTCGGCATCACGCTCTCCCACTCATCGTCTCATCTCCGCATGCTGTCAAAACGAGGGTGCGGGGCCGTCTTGGTCATCTTGGTCATCGGTGTTCGACCTTTTCTCTACAGGGCTAGTCCCATTCATCACGACGTAATGAAGTGCGTTCGGCATTATGCAATGCACATCTGCCCACAACCAATTGGCACATCGGACAGTCCCCGTCGTCATTAAACTACTTTGTTGGCTATCAAGTGGACAACATCTTCTACCGGAACCCTCGTTACCCATGTGCGGTGGCCCCGTCTTCGGGTTATCGTCTATGGGATACTATCCCGCAGATCTACTACAATACCGGCCTCCTGGAAATGTCGCTAAAGCCAGCTCAACTACGTACTCAGACCGGTGAGTATTCCGCAGATTATCGGCACGTCGTACTGTGGCGATAAGTGGGCACCCCCAGTGGACTTTGCAAGGCGCGCGCGACCTGTTCACACAACTCGGCACTCGTGGTGTCAGCTATTTATTCCTAACAAGACTACCAGAAGCAATATACAGCTGTATTTGTTCGCCCAACGGCCCTATGATCTGAAAGGAGTGAGGGGCAGGAACTTGGTCAGATGGACACACGGCGTTACGCCACTGCACGGGGAATACACATGCAATATGTCTTCAGGCTCGTACAACACTCTCCGCCCAACAGTATCATGCGCTCTTCTACAGAAACACACTAGCGTTTTTCCCAATTTTCTCCCCTCCCCTCCCCTCACCTCACCTCGCCTCGCCGCACCCACCCCTCCCACTTCTCTGCTTTCGACTTCTCTCTGTTTTTTCAAGCCGCAGCGGGGGGATCATCCCTCTCAAAGACGTACAGATACGTGAGCGCCTTGAGCGCGCGGACGACCTTCTCATCGTCGAAGAGCACCCAACCCGCGTCCGTACGGATGTGCGCGACGTAGTGGCCCGAGTGCACTGAGGGCCCCTTGTGCGAGACGAACGCCCGCAGGCGATAGCGCGCCGGCAACTGCGGCACCGAACCTGCAGCTTCAACTTTCTCCGCGGATTTTGCAGCGCTGCTGCTGCTGGCGGGGAGCGGTTCATCCTCGCCCGTGTCATCTGGGTGTGAGAATAGCCACTCGACCGCGCGCTCTGCGTCTCCGTTCTGTTTTGATTTTTGCCCAACGGACACACACAACAAGACATAGTCGGTGGTAGTTTGACCTAGAGGAAGAAGCGGCAACGCACCGTCTCGCGCAGCGCCTTGCGCGCTTGCGCGCGCGAAAAGCCCATATCGGCCAACATGCTCACTTGCTCCGCACTTGGCTCCAGACCACTGCCGCTGGTGCTCTGCGGAACTACGATTGGGTCGTCGATATTACGGCAAAGTCTAACAGAGAGAGCTGTGGCAAGCAGAGAGGGGCGAAGGGGTGTGTACCTGGGTCCTCCATGTGCGCAAAGAGCCACTCCATCGCCGCCTCGGGATCGCTGTTGCTTGTCGCGAGTAACGCCTTCTGGCACCGGACCAGTGGGAAGCCCATATCTCCCAGCTGCGCGAGCGCCGCCTGGTTGAACTCGGGTAGCGCGCTGGGAGCATCTACGGAGTGCGGGTGTGGACACGTCAGACTCTTAAGGTCGGGGCGGACGGGGCGGCTCACCACTGGGCGCGATGTCTTGTAGCTCGGTCTCGCTGGGCTGGAGGCGCCTGCCGAGGTGCTGCTGGTCGAAGATGAGCACGTCTCCGTCTGGGAGGGCGATCGGGATGTCTGTGTAGGTCGGTTTAGCACCAGTAGGGTTGGAGGATGCTAGTCTAGGGCCGCGCACCGAGTTTCGTAGGCACCCAATTCACTAATTGGAACTTTTTTGCGTGGACGACGAACGTGTCGGGGAACGTCGCGAAGCGTAACTGCCTATTCACACGCAACCATCAGCTCTTCCGGCCAACAGCACCGCGGCTTTCTGCGCTTACCTGGTCGCCGCGACGTCCCGCCGGCACCGCGGGCACTTGTACCCGAGGCCTTCGGTGCCCAAGACGGCATCGACGCACCATGTAAGCGGCACATCCTCGTACGTCGCCCGGCCCTCCGCGTCCTTCCTCGTCTCGCGTGCGGGAACAGACACGCTCAGCACGTCGTGCGGGTCAACGCGGTAGCTCACGCCAGCGCACACGGTGCACTGCAGACGCTGCTCAAGCCCAAACGCGAAGCTTTCGGTCGGCTCGCGCTCCGCCTCGGTGCTGCCGCGCGCATGGCGCCGGAGAGCGGTGAGCAGGCGCGTGAGGAACTTCTCGGCGTCCTGCTTGCGCATCGCATCGTGGAGAACTCCACGTGGCCGCGTCCGACGAGCGCCTTGAACGTCCCGGGCCGCACGCCCTCCTGGAAGACCGGTGGCGGCGCCGGGGCAGCTGCCTCCGCACCGGCTGGACCCGTCAGTGGCTGTTGCTCCGCTGTGTCCTCTGTTGTGGGCCGTTATAAGGATCGACATCGACTCACGCTCGCCCAGCATCCGACAAACCTGCGACTGACAAACGCCGTCGCAGCGTCTATACGCCACCAACACACGAATACCAACATCCATCACCCACTAGCTCAAGACGGCGTATCCCTTAGACTGTAATATGTAGATACACTGTATATAAGGCCTAGGGCCTCAACTCATGAAGATATCAGTTCACTGCTGGTCACCTAGTTTCCGCGTGCCATCTCTGAACGATCCGAATCTGCTTGCATAACTGCCGCGTTATCACCTCCTCATCTTATCTCTCTTCGATCTCCGTCTACGCTTTCCCTTGGGTCGTCTTTACCTACTCGCACTATCTACACCGTGGATGCGAGCACCGGCCCTACAGCAGCCCATCCGCGAGCTTGTGTATTATGGCAGTCGAGGCAGGAGGCCGGCAGGGACACGGTGCAGGAGGACCAGTGCTCCACTGCTACGGGGGCGCCATAGCAGTTCTGGAATGGAGGGAGCGAGAAGAGTACTTGGACAACTGAGGCCATGTAGCAGCTGGGAAGCCGAAAACCATGTGGGAGAAGGAGAGGAGGCAAATTGATTTTAAAAAAAAAAGGAGAGGAGAGGAGGAGCGATTCGGGACGGACGTACCTGTTGCCCAGGTTTTGCATGCCGGTCAAGCCGGGGCCAAACACGCGTTCCAGGACTCGTCCGTGAGGGAAAATTGAGGTTATGCTTGATTTGCTTGTTTTTCGTCAACGTATCAGTGAGTTGGTGGTCGTGACGCAAAAGTGGACGCACCAACTCGGTCATGGACTTCTCCATTTTTTTCTGTGTCTGCACGTTGATGCCAAAGTTGGACAGGTGCAGGACGAGCTCGGTGTCGATGCGCTCCTCGTTGCATGCGTAGCAATATATGTCTCGTCGCCTCTGTCAGCCAATCTCGACCAGACAAATAGGGGAGGGGGAATGGTTGTGGCCCAACAGCATTGCCTTCGGGGGTGATCGTACCCAATTTGACGCACACGGGGTGCGTGCTCCGCTCAAAGTGCGCGGCCGCATGGCCGCTCCCAACCACGCCGGTGTAGTTCTTGCGGCCACAGCCGAGATCGCCGCAGCCGCCGAGGACAGTGAGGCAGAGCCAAAGACTTTTACTTATTCTGAACCAAGAACCAGAGGTTCTCCTTGCGGTCGCAGTTCGAGCGGTGTGGGAATCCAGGCGGAAATGTGGCCCGCGGCCAACTGGAAAGCGTAGGTGTGTGCTCTCAGGGGAGCAGTTCTTCCCATACCTGGACCCCCCTCCTGTCGTGCAGACGAGAGGGGATGCATGACGCCCTCGAAGAGCGCCTTCGTTTGTGTGCCCCGAGTTTCAGGTCAGCATACATGCCGAGGCAGACGAGGTGGTTGGCCGCCCTCACCCAGTAACCTTCGCAGCGCCCCCTCTTTCTCCAATATCCGCCTGATGGTTGAGGTGATAACATGCTTGTCACAAACAGCTCTACTCGGCGTGCCCCACCCCTCGACCGCGGACGACTGATTGAGGACATTCTCCGAGCTATGCCCAAAGGCACAATTTGCCTCCAGACCGTGCCCGTGCTCGACTTCGACCAGGAAGTGTTTGGCAGCAATGCTGCCGCAGAATTCGGTTCGGTTGGATATCTGGACGAGAAAGTCGGGCCGGGGAGCTGATAGAAAGCCAGTAGAATGGACGTATGGACGACGTGTGTGCCCAGGGAGGCATGTTGCGGAAGGGGTGTTTTTGATGCGCTACTTTGGGCGATGCGATTCGAATGACCCGAAGGCCTGAAGGTTCGAGGAGTGACTTGGACGTGTGTACTGTTGTCCAGTCCAGCGTGACGGCGTATTGTCTTGGGTTCGGACTAGTTGGACGTTGGGCTGGACAGCAGCGCGTGCTCCCTGCGTACCCTTTCAAATACAAAGCGGTGCAGGGCGGTCCCTCGGTATTGGAAGCTGAAGCCGAAGCGAAGGATCCCTACTGAAAGACAAACTGAATCTACGAACAAAGGGGTCTCCTGTGGTGCCGTAACAACTGACACGACTTGTCAACACTATCACGACGTACAGCGTCACGCTCGCGGTAGAACAAGGGTCGTGCTTCGGTTAAAACGTATGCTCTAATTTACAAATGGGAATAATTATCAATCTCACAACCGTTCTGACCCATACCACATTCCTTCCAACGACCTGTAGCCTAGACGTACACCCAGCTACGGACATACTGTGAATCCAAAGCGAAGTTCCCAAACAGATTTGACAGACTCACCGACTAGTACCCCAGATCACACACCATAATGAACGAAGTTAACCCATCGCTCTAGTGTTATCCGTTTCTTGTGCCGCAGCTTCATCACCGCATACTGAAGTGCTTTCGCAGATCTTTCGTGATACGGCCCTCCTCCCAGGTTCAGGCTATTCAAGAACATTGACCTGTAGACATACCTAGCAATTGGAGCTCCATCCTCGTCCACCATCGCCCACAATGTCCCAATCACGCTACTGAACCCACAGTACTGCATTGCCGCAGTAAGGTGCAGTCCCTCGTCATCGATGCTGCCCTTAGTCAGCGCGGCCGTGTGGCAAGCAGAAAGGAAGGCGAATTCCGCGGCGGGGAGTCGAGACCGCACAATCTCGAGTAACGTGATCCCCTTGCCGTAAAGGTCGAAAGAAGCGTCAAATGGTTTGCCTGTCTCCAATCGACCACGGCATGCGATATGAACAAACCGGTGCTCCCGGAGGCCCTCCATCACGCAAGCAGGCTCTGCCTCCACTCCTATGAGAGATGTTACTGGTATTGGGAGACCTCGTACGAAGTCCGCCTCCTCACGGACCATAGGCGGGCTTGAATCGGGGAGTGCAACAAGAAGCGTTGGGGGCATGTCGGGCACTTCACCTCGCGATCGGCGTTTGCGGGACTCAATGAGCGCAGAGAGTGATGTCGTATACGAGTTGATGTACAGGTCCATGAAGTACCGCAGCTCCCCATCATCGGACGGAATTGGACCCATCGCATGGAGAGGAAGAGAACAGAATGCGGCTGTTGGGCACCACCAGACTCGAGATTGCTCGGGAATTTTCAGTTCACGGAGTTTGTCGATGACTGGTTTTCCAATGAGTATGTATAGGTCTGCGAGGACGGAAGCTAGTGTATGGCCGTAGTCGCTTGAATCGAGACCATGATAGTTTCGTGAGCTAAGCAATCGTTCCTTTAGTCCTTTCGCACGGTCATGAAAGTCCGGGGGAGTCAAAATGACAGATGGGGGAGAATCTTTGAGAAGGAGGAGGATGTCCGAACGCCATGCAGATTGATTGATGATGATAACGGGTCCATGAGAAGCAGCCTGATTGAGATAATCGAACAATGGTGGCTTCAAGAGATTCTCGGAGGACGGCAAAGTCTGGATATGAGAGATAAGCGACTCACGCCTCTTCAAAAGTTCCCGCTGCCGCAAGACATAATGACCGAAGGCATCAGTCCCCTTGTCACCATCGGTTTCATCATCACCAGACACCATTCCCTCGTTCTCTAAAACGGACATCGTCACTTCCTCGAGCTCCCTATTGATCTGTGCGAACTCGCATTCCAAATCTGGACAGGCGGCTCGGAGTTGGTCGGTGCAAGTACGAAAGCCCCGCATCTCGGACCAAAGTAAAGATCTTCCTCGTTCTAGAGTCTCTACGGCCTGTTCTGGCTTTGTCGTTTCAATCTGATATGACGCATAGTCCAGAGGTATCCCCTCGAATTCCCTGACGGTCTCGACAAGGAGAGAATGTTGGGTTTCCAGAGTTGGGGAGAAAACGAGGGTTTCTTCCATTAGTAACATGGCGTTCTCATATGCATCAGGGGTGCAGGGGTGAGAAAGAGTCCGTGCTTTGGACGCCCACTGACATGAAATAGGGAATCGGTGGAACGCAACCTCAGATCCGCTGTTCACGAGTTCGCAGAGAAGTGACATCATTTCTTCTAAGTCGTGACTCCCGCAGAACAAACGCCAGCGCTCATCAAGAGTGTCAAGAAGCCTTTCCGCGACTTGAAAGCAGATCCTAGTAGTCCCCGGCACATGGAGAACATGACGAAGCGTGATGATTGCCTCATTGAGGTAATCAAGTCTAGAGGTGAGTCGATACGCTTCAAAAAGGAATTCGGCAAGGTCATTGACAGGAGAGATGGGAGAATGGCGAATGGAATGTGGTGAAGGGACTAATATTCGGCCATACTTGATTGTCTCTTCTATGTCCGTCGGCTTGTTATTGCGAATTGCGATAAGATACGCTGACTTGTTACTACGAATCGCTGTGAGAGACT
This sequence comes from Lactarius evosmus, assembly GCA_951394315.1. Taxonomy (NCBI): domain Eukaryota; kingdom Fungi; phylum Basidiomycota; class Agaricomycetes; order Russulales; family Russulaceae; genus Lactarius; species Lactarius evosmus. The sequence goes on along the minus strand of OX596125.1, from coordinate 1,105,461 downwards.
CCTCAAGAAGCACCCTCTTTCCCATCTCCGATCCGACGTTATCAGTTGGTTCGGCAGTCCGTCTGAGCCTAGTTCGTGCAGGAGCAAATGAAGATCTTTGGACAGCAACGGAAGCACCGGAACGCGTTTCTACAGAGTTTGACGTGACATTGAAGAAAACCCGGTGCCTCTCCATAAGGTGGCACAGGAGCCTGGTGATCGAGACGTGGAGCTGTTCATGGGGGGAAGGGATATCACGTAGAGTTCTAAGGCGGCGAATAGAATCCACCAAATACTCCGGTTGTGCGAAGAAGGTGAGCCTGTCCATGATAAGCGTCGTAACCAACCCTATGACACGCTTCTGCGTCGGAGTAAGGCTATCTCCTGGGTTGCAGGAAGCGATAATTTTGTCCGCTATGGTTATCGCCTCCTCGTAGAAGTTAATAGCCTGCGTCACCTCGAAGCAAATAGCAAGACAGTGGGCAAGCGCGAAGGAAACGTGGTGCCAATCGGGTTTCTTCTTCGTCACATCTAGCAGGGCATCGATGACTCGCTCTGGAGGTTGCTTTGCGCCGCCGCGATGGAATATCTCGACAGTAGTTATAGAAAGGTCGAAAATTGCATCTCTTGTGTAACCGGTCGAAATGTCCGAGGTGAGGAGTTCACGACAAAGGTCCGCCATCTCCTCCATCTCCTCCAACACACCGTTAAAGAGCATCACGTGACGAGCCAACGCCCGAATATGGTTTGATGTCAATTGATCACTCGAGCTGGGAACGGCCCCGAAGGGGAACGTGCGTCGAAGTCGGCGAAAGTAGTCGAGTGAGGAATTGATGTCGTCGAGTCTCTTGTACAATGAGAAGCGAGAAAGAAGGTAGGATGCGAGCAGAGAGAACTCGTAAATCACGTCTCGGCTTGATTGAAACGGACCACTGCGGAGGAGAATGGCTTCTGTGACGTGAGTGATACATTGGTTGAGGTCCTCTTCCTGACCCAATAAGTCGTAGCGGATGGTTCGTAGCATTGCCATCTTCCGGAGACGAGCCGGACGCAGAGGATCGGATCGAGGTGACGACGCAAGAATATTGTGCCATCTGAAGATCTTGCTCTCGATTTCAGGGAGAACGGCTAAATGGGCGAATTCAATAAAGGTGGCAGGTTGTCAAGACCGGATTCAAAATTTAAGACTTACAACGACCAAACTCTGCGGTGAACATGACTCGATGCCCTCAGCTTGGGCCAGTAGAATGTGGGGACCTGCTTGCAAGATCGATTGTGACTGTCACAACTGACCCCCCGCCCTCCTCGATGCCTCGTTGTTAGGGTGCTGGTTACGCGTGTCGCGGGTTTATCGATTTTTCTTCGTACACAGGCGATCACGCGATCACGAGTCTATCTGGCTACCACCCGTGACTACAAATTACACCCCACACCCACGCACACGCACACCTGCCACTACTTTCGAACCTCCCCTCGATAGTCGCCATCTGCTTAACATTACTATGACGCGAGTAGCTGGTAGTCCCAAAGCGGGCAGGCATACATAAGAGACCCAGTTGGGGAAAGACAGAGGTAATAGCGGGCCGATCACTACCATGACCGGTGTGATGTCGCCCACCAGGCATTGACTTTTCGCACTCTGTAATGCTCCTAAAAAGGAAGGTTTGAAATGTAAGCAGTTGACATGTTGGACTTTCCCTCTCGATATTATAACTCAGAATGTAGTAGTTTTAGTAAGCAATAAAAAATAAATGTTTTCTGTATCTCTGCATTTCCTTAATTGGCACTGACTAAGTTCCAAAAGCGGCCAATGAATTTAACACATTTGAGCTTACTAATTGTCTGAACTCCTAAGTAATAAATCATCCTATAAACACTTTTTCTAAGTAATGATTAACATAAGCTAGTAATAATAATAAATACTATTTATTGCAAGACCTGGCCATCTGAGGTAGCCAGGAAATGGAAGCGTATACATATGCTTTGCAGATAAAGAGCAGGCATCTGCCTTGGCCCGCTTACCCAATTGCAGTTAAATGATAAATTAAGTAAATGCCATCAAACTAAGTAGAAATAACATAAATTCATTTGAGTAGGTGGGCCCTCCCTTCAACATTCCTGGATTAAACAAATAATAAGCATTTATTCAGCATAAGAAAATTATTATATATTTTGAAGGGATGCAGACTTAGGAGAGCCCACTTGTGAATTTCCCCCTTGTGAATTTTTCTCTTATCACTATAACAACTGCCTTGCATTTTTGCTTGTCTATTACCTCAGCGGAGCCTGCCACACCAGTGACCACAAATGGAAGTGGACTTCTCCAAAACTGGAGCACTTTCTCAGGCTCTGCTGAGGTAATAGATAAGCAAAAATGCGGAATAGTTGACATTCTGATAAGTTGAAATATCAGTAGGCTCCATGGTGGGGCTTTCCTCCTCCCATGCTGCCTCTCAAGGCTGATTCCCACAAAATATATAAATAAGAAATTATAATAAAAAATCAAGAGAGGCTGTTGCACTTGAATAAATCTAACATTTTTCGACTTAGTTTGACAGTATTTACTTAATTTACCACTTATTAATTTGTATGAATAGGCCAAGGCAAATGCCCACTCTGCATCTGCAAATGTATGCTTCCGTTTCCTGGCTACTTGCAATAAATAGTATTTATTATTATTACTAGCTTATGTTAATCATTACTTAGAAAAAGTGTTTATAGGATGATTTATTACTTAGGAGTTCAGACAATTAGTAAGCTCAAATGTGTTAAATTCATTGGCCGCTTTTGGAAATTAGTCAGTGCCAATTAAGGAAATGCAGAGATACAGAAAACATTTATTTTTTATTGCTTACTAAAACTACTACATTCTGAGTTATAATATCAAGAGGGAAAGTCCAACACGTCAACTGCTTACATTTCAAACCTTCCTTTTTGGGAGCATTACAGAGTGTGAAAAGTCAACACCTTCGCCCACCTCTGTGTGATAGTGTGACGGTAGTGACAATCTGGTAACAGCAGAGGAAAGGCAAGAGAGAACTCTGGGGGAGTTCCTTTGTGCTGGATTTCTGCAGATTAAATACACCTTGGTACTACTACCCACTTGCGCGTCGCACTGACGCAGCCTGCTTTTTGTACAATACTTCATATCTTGAATATATCTTGGTTTACTTGTATCATACACCCCTTTTCACTTTCCGTGAGTCATGAGGTCACACTGACTCATACCACTTACAACATCACCCCCTTGTCAGCTCCTTGTAACTGGAGTTACAACTGAGAAAAGAAGAAATGAGAGAATACGAAACATGGTCATATGATGACCTTTTGTGGAATGTAGTGGAATAGCAAAATATTTTCTTGAGAGACCCACAAATCCTGGAGCTTCAGTTGTTTTGTTTTTGTGTTTTCCTTTGCAATGCCACCACATCCTTTTGTTGTAAGCCTGAACTGGAGAACCAAAGAGAATTTTGAGTCGGAAGATGGAAAATATCACTGGAGTCACTCACCATTGTACAAATTTTTGAGAATATAACTGTTGCGTGTTTCAAGCTGATAAGTGTTTTTATCAGTAATATCCTGAATTTGGAAGGGACCATCCCATCACAGGTAAAGCTTAGTACTAGCCTCATGTTGATGCTTCACCAAATCTCCAATATCAAGCCCTCTTTCCCAGTACCCTTTGTCGCGCTGGTTGGCCTCCCTTTCCATTTGGAGCATGGCTTTTTGGTTTGCCTCCTGTCAGAAGTGAGCCAGATTTTGAACATGCTCCAGCCATCTTCTGTGGAGGACACCAATTTCTTCATCTGTGAGATCATGTTGGATCATTTTGATGATCCTTTTGTTCGGTAAGCGTGCTTCCCTTCCATATGTCAAAAAGAAAGGTGACACACCTGTAGATGAACTGGTGTGGGCCTGATAGGCCAGCAACGCGTCAGGAAGATAATTGTCCCACTGGTCCTGCTTCCAAGGCAACATCATTCGTGTCAACATCTGTGTCAAGATATCATTGAATTTTTTGAGTCTCCTATTAGTTTGTGGGTGGTAGGGAGTTGTGTGGCAGTGCCGAATCCTGAACCACTGCAAGGTAGCCTATACTTGGTATGAGAGAAATTCTTCTCCATTGTCTGTAAGGAGGCTTATCAGCTTGCTATAGGTAAAAATGATGTATTGAAGCATCTTGTTGACAGCGTCCCCCAACCTCTGAGGGATTGTGAATGCAATTGTCCAATCAGTCCTGAGATCGATTGCAGTAAGTAAATAGCGATTGCCCCGGAGCGTCTTCAGTAGCGGTCCAACAAAATTGAAGGCCCAAGCATCTCCAGTGTCAACATGAGGGATCAGGTGAAGGGGTTGTGTGGCTGCCAGTTCCCATTGCAAGAACTGGCACTGGTTATATGTGCAAAGTGTATGTTCAACCATTTCTTGAGCATAAGGGATGCTAACTCATGTTTGCAGTGTGGCTAGGGTGTTTTTGATCCCCAAGTGCCCCAAGTTCTGATGGACTCTCCTGATTGCCTCCTTCACTGATCCCTGCATGATTGGAACCTCAATGTCGATCTCTTCTCCCTAGTGGTTCCTAATCTGCCTTTGTAACATGTTGCCTTTTAATAGGTATGTCCCGTTTCCGACTGTTGCTGACTCTTCTCCCTGCTGTAGACACCGTTTATATTCAGCAAATGTCTGAAAGATCATGCTACGATCCTGTCATGGTTGAGCATTTGAGCTCCTGAGAAAGCACACCACTGAGCTGCCCAAGCTGGCCTGCATTGGACAACTATGAAAGGACCTTCGATACTGATGCCCTGTGAGAGGCAATGATGAGAAAGGGTGACCTAAGCATGTGGGCATTACGGCCTGAACCAGCTAAGTCCTGCACTCCCGCTGAGAGTAGCGATGAAGAAGCTGACGACCTTTACAAGCAAGATGAAGCTTGTGTGCACAAGATGTATGTGCACTTCTACAGGCATATTGGCCCAGAGTCATGTGACACATCATGTGAGGCATCACCTGAGTGTGTATGCCTTGGGTATGCAGCAGCTGGTCATCCAGTTGGTGATGACATGGACTAGGCCTTCGTGCCTACCTTCTGATGGACTTTCTGATGGACACCTCGTGTACTGTATAGGTGCAGCCTCGTGTCTGATGGATGTCGGTGCCTTTATAGGCCAGTCCAATTATGTTTCCCCCTCATGTTTCAGCTTGTGGAGCCAGAGCCCTTATGGCTATTGGCTAGAGATAAGGACTTAAGGTTCGTGCTGAGTCCGAACCTTATCTACTAGTAGTATAAGTACTAGCTTGTCTGGACATGTATTTGCTATCTTGAGTTCTTTGAGAATCCGCACTCTAGTTCCCTCCTGCTTTCCTAAGGGCCTTAGTTGGTCTTCTACACCAAACCCTTAGACGTCGTCTTGTTGTGCCGCTTCTTAGCGAGCCGTTCCCTTTGGTTTTCCCCTTCATCTCTCAGTTGCAACCACTATTGCAGTGGTTTTGCCTTGGTTGTTGTGTGCAATACAAGCATTCTGAGAACCCCAGCTCAAGTTGAGCTAGACAGCCAGTATGACTGTTACAGATCCCATTCCTTGCTCCTCAAAGGGTCCATCAGTGCAGCGAAAAGTGGTCTGATAGTTTCAGAGTCGGGTAAGTCGTTATGTCCCTTCCTCTATGAGAGCGTGTTGGCCACAAGCTGATGTCTTCCAGGTCTATAAACAATTTTGATATTGAAATGAGCGATATCATCAGCAAAACGTGCCAGACATCGACCCAGGTTTTTCTGTGTCAGGAAATACTTGAGGGATTTGTGGTTAGTACACATGTGGATTGGGGACCCTTTAATATATCCCCTCCATTTCTGTAAGGCATAGACAATTGCAAGCATTTTGCATTCTGGAGCAGAATATCTTTGTTCCATAGGTGTCATTTGTCAAGATTTAAATGCGATAGGCCGTAAGTCTTTCTCTTTGAAGGTAAAACACTGTTTTCACTCACCAGCTCCTACCCCCCCAGTAAAGGTATTGATTGATTGTTGCAGGATGGTGCTGAGACAGTCACCTGAGGCATCCATGTTGATGACAAAGAGGTGCCACAGTGTTAGATGTATGAGGAGGTCAGCAGAGGTAAGTGCCACTTTCAGTTGCTTCATCACAGACTCACATTTGTCTGTCCAACAAATAGGTTACCCATGCTTCAGGTTTCCCTCCAGTAGACAATATAATGGGCTCGCCAACTTCGCAAATCCATGAATAAATTGTCGATAGTAACTAGCAATATTCAGGAAACCATGTACCTCAGAGATTGTCAAGCACAATGGCCACCTCAAAATTGCATTGACCTTCTCCAGATTCAGGCAAAGGCCATCCACTGAGGCAATATGACCAAGGTACAAGATTGTTATGTCACGGTAGGGACGTTCACCCAATGTGGGTTAAGTCGATCTACTGAGACGCTGCACTAAGGGGGTCTGGTTCTGGTTGTTAAGGGAAGTTCCGATGAGGAACTTCAGTGAAGATGTACGAGTTGAAGAGTCAGCCTAAGCCAATAGTGGAACTTAGGATTCTTCAGTGAGAGGAGAGTTCGTTCGGTGAGAGATGGAGTATTCACAGGTCTTCGATTGCTCGAGTACCGTAGAGTACAAAAAGTCAAGTCTAAGGCTACAAGCTACCTAGCAAGCCTGACTTTATAGTAAATAGGGATCCTAGTACTGAGTCATAACGGTGTACTAGGATCGAGTCATCCAAACAATAAGTAACTGTGGCACAGTCCGCAGTATGTATGAAACACGTCTGAAACAAAAGATGAAAGCCCCTTGACAACGGGCTAGAGTCACTATGACTCGTATGAGAAACAAGTAAAGAGTCACTATGACTCTTATGAGAATGATCATGTGAGACAAAGAAAGAAAGAAAGAAAGAAATTGAGTCGTATCATAACACAGTCCCCCATTCAGGCGCAAAGTTACTCCGGACTTTGCCTTACAAGCCCATCGGGTCGTCATTCCAGTAGAGGTCATAATCGACCTCGTTGTTGTCCTAATTCTCCTTCTCTTCTTCATCACCCATCTTGGTGCACCTGTGACGCTTCACGAACCCCCAACTGCCCGTGTGACGACAGAAGGGGCACTGTTCGTATAGGGGGCATTTGAGCTCACCATGGTGCGTTCCAACCTTCCCACACTTCCCGCATGACTCCGGGGTCCATTCCTCCCTATCCAGCAACCTGATACGCTCTAAGAGTGTCATCTTCGTCTGGCTGCTTGGTCCAACCTCCACGCGGGGCTCCGGGGTTTGCTCCCTTTCATCCGTCTCTTGCTGGACAGTGGAGGTGGTGATGCGGATGCGTAGGGCCCCTCTCTCTTCCCTCTTCTTCTGCTGCTTGTGCTTCTTGGGGCACTCTTGGACTTTGTGCCTGCGTTTCTTGCAGTGGTAGCACTTGGGCAACAACTTGCCCTCTTCGTCGTGGAGAATGGGCATCTCAGCCCGGCAGGAAGTGTGTGGGTTGACAGGGAGTGGCTCGGGGGAGTATCGGTAGCGGGTCGGGAGGCGGTACTCACGGTTGAAGGACGCGTGGATAATTCGACATGCGTCAGCCATCTCCAACCTAGTCTTGCAGGCTTCGTACTCGCGCTCCACCAGTACTAGCTCCCTCATGATCTCGCTGACCTTGTGCTGGGCGTTGCGCAACAGGCCATCGAGCGTGTTCTTCAACTCCCGCTTTGCCCTAAAGTGGTTGATCTCCCCAGTCAGATGGGGGTTGTCGATTTCTTGGAGGGCGCGGTTCATCATGAACTCCATCTCATGGTTCCGCGCCAACTGTCTCCAAAGGGCCTCTGTCATGAGCCCATAGTTCTTCGCCCTCCTCCCTACCTGCACCTCTATGGTGCGCTTCTCCTGTCCCTCTCCAAGGGTCCCCGTCACCATCGTTTCGTCTGGTGAGTACGTGATGAATGTGGCCAAGACTATTCTTGGCTTGGTGTGGTCCAACCCAAAGTGGGGGTTGCTGACTTAGATGGGGTAAAACAAACAGGAGTGGGGGTCGTTATGGATATATCCAAGGGGCGGAGTATACTCAGCTTCCTTGACTGGAAGCTCAGGGAGCTTGGTTGCTCCGTCATCACTGTGCTCCACGATTGGAACACTCCTGATAGCCAGCTGAGGAGTAGGAGGGATGGCGCCCTCAGAGCGGGTATCTGCAACCAATGCGGGAGGCGATGAGGCAGGGAGTTGGAGCGTTGGGACAAGGCTGGCAGGAGCAGAAGTAGCGGACATCGTATAGAAATTAGGAGTGGAATGAGGAAGGGGATGGGGTTCTTCTGTCGTTTTGGCCCATCTCATATACATTTTATGGGCTTTTGACTTGTTTGCCCCCTTCCTAGCTTTAAACTCCGCTATCAGTTCATCCGCGTGGACATCTTCTGCTTTCTCCCACGAACTGTCACTCGTGGGATAGCCTTTCCACTTGATTAGGTAGTGGAGTTTGCGCCCTTTCCCATGTTGCTGTGCATCTAGAATCTTCTCGACTTCATACTCGGGTTCTTCGTTGATGATATCAGGTGGCAGCCGGGTGTAGTTCGGCCCATGGAACTCCATTTCCTTATAAGGCGTTAGAAGGTTCGCGTGAAACACGTTATGAATCTTCCACTGTCTTGGCAGTTCCACATGGTACACTGCTTCTGATAGCTGTTTCATCACTTTGAAGGGTCCGTGCCGCTTCAGCCCGAGTTTAGCTGCTGGGTACAGGGTCTTCAAGTTGGTTCCCTCTATCCACACTTGATCTCCCTCTTTGTACGGTTGGAACTTCTTGTTCCCTTGGTGTGCTATGGCCATCATCTTTTGCGCTTTGATGATATTTTCGTGGCCATTCGTTCGCGCCTTTTCTATGGCTGTAAGCCGTTCTTCAACCAAGGGAACCTTGCTTTTGGTTCCGAATTCAAGTCTCGGTGTGTACCCTATGAGCATTTTGTAGGGGGTCCTTCGGGTGGTGGAGTTCGGCAATTGGTTATGCGCGAATTCTGCCATTGGCAGGTACTTGTGCCAATCGCCTTGCCTTTCATCGCACCAGAATTGAAGATACTGTTCGAGCCATTGGTTTGTCCTTTCTGACTGGCCATCAGTTCTTGGGTGGTATGCTGTACTGATGTTCTGGTGTATCTTCAACGCTTCGCACAGGCCTTTGGCGAAGTGTGACGTAAATCGGGTATCTCAGTCAGAGATAATCTTCTTCGGGGCACCGAATCGGGTGTACACATGTTTCAGGTAGAGTTCTGCTACCCCTTCTGCAGTAATTGTCTCTTGGCAGGGTATAAATACCGCCGCTTTACTGCAATCATGATCCGTAACTGTGAGGATCGTGTCATATTTGCCCGAAAGTGGCAACTTCGTGATGAAGTCCATGGTGACTGTCTCGAATGGCAAAGAGTTTTCTGGAGTGATAGGGATCATAGCTGGTTTTAGTGGCTGTGTGTTGATTTTATTTGCTTGGCACGCTGCGCATCCCTTTACGTATTGCTCCACATCTTCTTTCATCTTTGGCCACCAGAAGTCCCGTTTTGCCAGGGCATACGTGTTCGTGATTCCTGGGTGTCCCGCTGATGGGGTATCGTGGTAAAAGCGAATTACCCCCCTCTTCAGATCGTTGTCTCCGGCAACGACAATCCGGTCTGTATCGTTTTCAATCTTCCACCAAATTCCAACTAGTTTGGTGAGAACGTAGGTGTTTGACCATTTCTTGAGCACTTCCTGGCTCCTTTTGTTCGTCTGTTGGTCCTTTTCCACCTGGTCTTGAAGGGACTGGTACTTGCGATGATTCACTGTCGCGCTATAGTGCTCCCTTTCTTTCTGGTTGCTGGGGTTATAATATTCTGACCCCATCATTCTTGTGAAGCTGAATAAGACAGGGGGTAGGACCACCAATGCCTTATTATCTTCTTCGCCGTGTTCGTAGTCTGGGCGTCGTGACAATGTGTCTGCCCAACCATTCTTCTTCCTGGCTATGTGGACCAATTTGAAGTTGTATTCCATGAGTTCTGCGTGCCATCTTGCCACTCTTCTATTGTGGTCGCCTGGATTCTTCCAGTACAATAGATTGGCGTGATCTGTATGCACCTTTACTTTGAACGCTGGTTGGTGCAGGAAATGTCTCCAATGCCAAAACATTTCCACAAGGGCTAGAAGCTCCTTGTTATATACATCATAATTTCTTTGGGCATCGTTCATGGTTTTTGAAAAGAATGCTACTGGGTGGAGCACTCCTTGTTCGTTTCGTTGCATTAGGACGGCTCCCATTGCATAATTTGACACATCTACTTCGACTTCGAATGGTTTCTTCTGGTCCGGTTGTATCAGAACCGGTTCTTCGCATATTCGTTTCTTCAGCGTTTCAAAAGCGCTTTCTTCCTTTGGCCCCCAGTTCCATTGAACACCTTTCTTTAGTTGGTCGTTCAGTGCCTTCGCAATAAAGGAAAAACCACGGATAAATCGCCTATAGAAGTTGCAGAATCCAAGGAAAGCCCGAATATCTTTTGTGTTTTTCGGCACTTTCCAATCAGCAACTCCAGCGACTTTGACTGGATCCATGGTGACGGTTCCTTTTTCCAGGATTACTCCTAGAAATTCAATGCGTTCTACTTCAAAGAGGCACTTGCTGGGCTTTAAATAGAGATCCAGCTTTTGAAGGCGCTCAAGGACCTTGCTAACCAACTTACGGTGTTCTTCTTCATCCTTCTTTGTCGCAATAAGGATGTCGTCCATATAGATGATTACTTGACCAGTTGCTGTAAGGTCATTAAACTGAGTATTCATCATTCGTTGGAACACTGCAGGGGCATTTTTTAACCCGAACGGCATTACTGTTGGTTCGAACAGTCCTAGGTTCGTTTTGAAGGCAGCTTTTGGTTCGTCGCCTTCCCAGAAGCAAATATTGTTGTATCCTGCTCGCACGTCCATTTTGGTGAATAACCTGGCATCCTTTACTTTATCCACCAGTTCCTGTATTAGAGGCAATGGGTATCGGTTGGGGATGGTGAAGGAGTTCAATTTTCGGTAGTCCACTACTGGACGAAGTTTTCCATCTTTCTTTCCAACGAAGAAAAATGGTGACGAATATTGAGATTTTGATGGACGAATATAACCCTTGTCCAAGTTATCTTTGATGTATTCATCGAGCTTTTCTTGCTCTCCTTTAGATAACGGGTATATTTTGCAGTCTAGGGTTTTCGGGGCATCCTCAGTAAAATCAATAGCGATATCCCATGGTTGGTGTTCCGAATACTGCTTCGCCTCTTCTTCGGAAAAGACCTTCTTCCACTTGTGGTAGTGTTTCGGGACTACCTGGTCCCAGGTTTTCTCTTCTTTTGGTAGCGCCTTTACTGCCATTTTGGTTGACGTCAAGCTTCTTTTGAGGATTTCTTCATCCATTCGATGAACAAAGAGTTCTTCCCCAGGGGTGCATAATGATGCAGCCTTCTTGATCCATGCATTTCGTATGTGGATCACTTCTGCATCCGTTGTATATGAAAGGGTCTTGATGACAAGTGGTTGCATGCTTTCATCAAGGGTCGCACTTCTCCAATCGATCAATGGCTGGAAGGCAGCGAGCCACGGGTACCCTAACACCATCTCGTCATCTCCTAGATTTGTGATGAGGAATCTCATGTTCTGTTTCTTCTCCCCAGTCCAGACTTGCAGGTCAACGTAGTACTTGATGATTCCTGACTTATTATGGGTCCCGTCAATGTTCCACACAATGCGGGGTCGTGGCAGCTTTAGTTTGCCAATCTTCATTCTTTTCAGGAGCTTGAAGTCAATAAAGTTGTCTGTGGCTCCTGAATCCACGAGAACTTTTCTTTCGGCCGTTGTGTGTGAAGTTTGTATCAGAGTTGGGATTTGGAGACTTCGATATTTACAAACAAACACATCTTTAAACTGTAATGCATGCGCCATGGCCGCCAGGTTTGTGCATTTTAAAAATCCTCCCCATGCTCTTCTGCCCAAGCCTCTTTGATCATTGCGTATTTTTCCTTGGTTGAGAGGCTTTTAAGGAGGGAAGATCGCACATCGGTAGGGGTGGATTCAGTTTCGGACTCTTCTTCCGCTTCTTCCTCTGGTTCGCTTTCTTCGGCCTTGGCCTTGCGAGCCTTCTGAGGTGGTTTCTTGTCCTTCTGTTTGTCTGGACAGTTGTGGGAGAGGTGTCCTTGTTTGTTGCATGTGTAGCAACGGCCTTCTTTCTTCTGGACTTCAATGTCTGGTTTCTCTTTTGCAGTGGTCGCCGCTGCTCTTCCTCGGGTTCCTTTGTTGTAGTTGGAACGAGAGCGGTCGGCGTGTGTGTCCATTGCATCTGAAGCAGGGGCTGGCATCTTAATGCCCAGCATCTTCGCCAATTGGGCGGGGTTCATTTTTCCTGCTCCCTTTTTCCTTGGAGTTTCTTCGTTAATCCCCCTAATGTTCTGGACTGTGGTGTTGTCTGAGTGGTATTGGTGCACTCCGTCGGCCCATCCTCTGAAATCCAGAGGGCGTACCACCTTATAGATGTGGTCCATCATGTGGTAGGGAAGTTTAGATGCGAATAAGGAGAGTGTCGACTGAGCATCTAGGGGGTACGTTGCTTCTGCAGCAAGGGATTCAAACTGGGCAATAAATGCATCCACCTCATTTGGTATGAATGAGAGGTGGCGCAGTTTATCTTCTGCCTGTTCCCTTGCTCCTGTATCCTGGAATGCTTGTTCAAAGCCTTGAGACACTGCTGTCCAGTAGAATTCATCATTCGGGAGTCTTCTGTTGTTCATCTCCGCAAGGATCCAGTTGGTCCATCTTTTGACCCAGTCCTTTACGTTTGGTCCTTTTATGAAACCGAGTAGCAGGGCCACTCATTTCATAGGTATCGCCATTTGTTCAGCGTCCAAATTCGTGATTCTATACAGGTTGAATTCCTGCATGAATTGGTCTGCAAGCGATCAGGTACCATCAAAGTCGGTTGGGGGGTTTCCTCCAAGTTTGCTGTTTGCCGCTCCTGGGCCTGGGCCGGCACCTGCCCCACCTCCAACAGGGACGCCACCAGGAGGGGGTCCTCTGCCTCCGGGCGTGCCTCCGCCTGCTGGGGCACCTCCGCCTCTAGGTGTGCCCCCACCTCCTGGGGGGCCACCTCCTGGCGGTCCGCTTCCTCCTGGTGGTCCTGGGGGCCCACCTCCGGAGGGACCACTTCCTGCTGCCATAGTGCTAGCAGGGGGGTTTCCGCTTCCTGTTCCTGTCCCCTTTGTGAAGAATGTCTGTACTGTGGATGGGGGGACAGCCGTCGTTGTTGCGGTTGCAGCTGTGGTGGTCGTCTGTGTTGCCATTGGAGAACTTTTTGTATCACGTCTCTTAGCGGTTGGCATGGTATACTGGCCTGCCTTCAACGGTGTATCGTCTGGTGGAATTGCTGATACTGTCGTTGGTCTGATCGATCTTCTTCCCAGGTTATACAGGGAGGGGACTGGTTGAGTAGCTGTCCAATGCCTAGTCCTGCTGTCTCGCTGTATGAAGTACCACTGCTCGGTACTTTCTTCGTATTCGATGGCAAGGTATGCTGCACTGAGTATGTCGTATACCCAATAACCTTCTTCGCCTTCGATTTCCTGCCAAAGGGCTGCTCCTTTTACGTGGCCAGGAACTTCGTCTTCTGTTCTCCTCTCGATGGGAAACAGCTTGAATCTGAGGATTGATCTGGATTCAGAAATTCTTCGTCCCTTAGCCAGAGTGGCAATAGGTTCGATAGACTTGACTTAATGTTACATCACGGTAGGGACGTTCACCCGACGTGGGTTAAGTCGATCTACCGAGACGCTGCACTAAGGGGTCTGGTTCTGGTGTTAAGGGAAGTTCTGAAGAGGAACTTCAGTGAAGATGTACGAGTTGAAGAGTCAGCCTAAGCCAATAGTGGAACTTAGGATTCTTCAATGAGAGGAGGGTTCGTGAGAGATGGAGTATCAAAGGTCTTTGGATTGCTCTGAGTACCGTAGGATACAAAAAGTCAAGTCTAAGGCTACAAGCTACCTAGCAAGCCTGACTTTATAGTAAATGGGGATCCTAGTACTGAGTCACAATAGCGTACTAGGATCGAGTCATCCTGACAATAAGTAACTGCGGCGCAGTCCACAGTATGTATGAAACACATCTGAAACAAAAGATGAAAGCCCCTTGACAACGGGCTAGAGTCACTATGACTCGTATGAGAAATAAGTAAAGAGTCGTTATGACTCTTATGAGAACGGTCACATGAAACAAAGAGAAACAAAGAAAGAAAGAAATTGAGTCGTATCGTAACATCTGGGCAGTGCGAGCCCATCCTCCATTCCTAGAAGCTTGTCCTCTTCCTACATCCATAGGGATAGGGACGTTATTGTGTGAATGGGGAGTGTTGCTGGAGTTATAGTTAGGTTGATTAGGGCGCTGCAGGGGGGGAGGTCCATGTGGTGGTTGCCATTGTGTGGTAGGAGGTCGCGATGGCACGTTTTTACCACTTCAACGATCCATAATTGACTTCATAAGTTGATGGGATCGAGTGGAGTCGATTGCGCGTTGCTTCAATTCTTCATAGGTATAAATGTACGGGGGTCGAAGGGCATCCTCAAGCACCGACTTTGGTAGACTGTTCAAGAAATGTTGAATGGTAGCAGGGTGAACTAAGTTGTAAGACGCTTCTCTTGCAAGCTGCTCGAAATCAGTGATATAGGCGTCAGTGTTAGGCCATGTCATTCGGAGATCTTCCAACTTCATATGGGCTTTTTCTGTCTTCTGAGTATCTTGGAAACGATTGCGGAATCGTGCCAAGAATTGAACCCAGGTCTGCAGCTCATCTTGCGTATGAGGATTTAGCGTGTCTAGCCAAGCGCCTTGATCCCTTGCCCAACCGTTGACTTGTTCACCTTGTATAAGCATAAGGACGAATGCGATTTGAGTAAAATAGGACTGGAAAAATAGATTTTGGTGATTCAACCGAAAGTAGGTTTGAATAGCGTCGATAAAAGCCTCTGCTTGGTCCCTGTCGCCACTGAAGATCGCAGGTAACGCTCCTAGAGTCTTCTCAGTTCCAAAAGGTCCTCCACCTCCAGCATGTCCTCTGACTCCGTGTCCTCCGGGGCTTCTGGGACTTCCAGGTCATCCCCCTCCAGCATCACCTCTTCCAGGGTCATCCCCTCCTGGATTAGGATTTGAGTCCGGAGGTCATCCTAAATATTGTCCTCGGCTAAGAAATCCTGCAACAGAGTGAGTAGGGAAACTAGGTGTCTTTGTTCCTGGTTGATCTGCCTCTTCCAGCGTCTGCGTGTGTGCTACTGTAGTCATCATACCAGGAAGAATTGGAGATGTACGGAGTTGTGCGGGGATGGGTTCGTTTCTGTAGGTTTCTTGGTCGGGCGTAAGCGATCTCGGAGAGTCGTTTATGGAGAGAACTGAAAAACGGTTGTTCGGATTGAGTGACACTACATTACTTTCGTCGTAGGCTTCAATATCGGTATGGCGGCTGCCTTGATACGTCAGGCACACAGGATCAGTTGGATCCACAAAAACTTCATATAAGGCCCCTTTGTCGTTGAACAGATGGATGGGATGACTACTAATATCGTTCAGTCGGGGGTCGTAAACCAGATGTTCTACTGGAATGCTTCGGTACTGGCCCTCTGTGGCCAAGTAGATGTGTGGGTTCCAAGGTCGGTCTTCATTGACCCCGAAATCTCAAATGTAAAAACAGTCAGTCGTCGTGAAAACAGAAGTATTGAGAGTCTAATGTCACTGACGTGACCTTAGACGTTCTCGAAAGAGGAGATAGAAGAAATTTGGATTGGATAGAGTGGACAGGAGACTCTCAATACAGTACTACCTATACATGGAGCTCCTTATATACAGTATGAAATGCTACGTGGCACCACTTCTGAAGATAACAAAGAACCAACGTGGTTACCTTCTTGTCTAGTCATAACTCCACTTCTTCTACTTCTGCTCTTCTCCAACGAGCTAGCACTTCTCTGTGCTGGCAACGGTAACAGACCCTAAGTCGTTCGACTTAGTCCCTCGTACTTCGGCCTCCCAAACCAAACACCTTGTACCTTGTCACTAAGTCCCTCGACTTAGCCCCTCAGGACCTTGTTCCCTCGTCATCCTTCACAGACCCTTGTCACATCGATTCCTCTCAGTCCTTGTCGCTCTCGCTGAGCACCTCATTCTTGTACCTTGTCCTCAGTATCCTTGTCCCTTGTACTCTCGGTGCACGTCGTACAAGTAAGGCCCTGCTAGGCCTTAACAAGTGATCTTTTTGAACTTGCCCAATGTCAAATGCATCCTCTGCTAGACTGATCCATGTGGACACATTCTCATTAGTTTTTCCAGAAAATGGCTGAACTATGGTTCATGGGGGATTTGAGTGGCTGGTTGAAGCAGGAGGTGGTGCAGCCATGGGGGCATTAACAATGAGTTGAGTACCCGAAAACCCAGCACTGATGGCTTGCTGGAAACTTGCTGCAGTAGCCATGTTGTTCTCTAAGACTCCAAAGCATTGATCCATGTCATGAAAAATACTTTTCATTGCATGGAACACCTCAGGCGAGAACCCAGCCTGTAATATATTGTAAGGGGTGAGACCCCTAGCTTGTCCAGCCAGCATCTCTGTGTCAGCCTCCATAATTTTGATTGGCGCACTATTACTGTGGGCCTATTTTGGGTTGCACAACCTATAATCAATTCATGCAATACTCAGAGTGCGAAATATTGACTGCCCAAATTCAGGGTCAGACCAGCGCTTGTTAAAGTGGACTATAATTATACCTATAGGTCTTGCTGTATATATGGATGCACTTCCTAATTTGGATAACTTTCTTCTGTGCTGAACAAGTGTGAGATTAAGTAAGGGGTAGCCTCACACTTGATCAAGTGTGATGTCACCCACCTCTGTGTGATGGTGTGATGGTAGTGACAATCTGGTAACAGCAGAGGAAAGGTGAGAGAGAACTCTGGGGGAGTTCCTTCATGCTGGATTTCTGCAGATTAAATACACCTTGGTACTACTACCCGCTTGCGTGTTGCGCTGACACGGCCTGCTTTTTGTATAATACTTCATATCTCGAACATATCTCAGTTTACTCGTATCGTACACCCCTTTTCACTTTCCGTGAGTCACAAGGTCACGCTGACTCATACCACTTACAACACTAGTGTCTGCGCTTGTACACCCAACCTTGCAGCAAGGTATGTGGGTTTTTTTTTGTCAACATTTGCCATCATCCTAACCTCTCCATTGGTTGGCCTTCTGTCATGCACTGCACATGTATGCCGGTTACTCAATGTAGTTCAAGTTTGATAAGATGGGATGGGCTGGGAGGTGGATTAAAAAGGGCAGTTGGGCAGTAGTTTGGGTCAACCCCTACTGCATGCATGGTTCCAAATGTGAGCATTTACTCATCACCGCTCATATGTTGACTAGTTGACTTTTTGTAAAGGTCTTGATGCTGATCATAATTTACCAGAGGCATCACACTCTGTCACAGTTGACCAAGAGATCTCCAAGAAGGGTATCTACTCAGCATCATGCTCACCTACCTATTCCCTTCACCTCTGCAAGCTCTAAAGATGAGGGCACAGGGTGGTCTTCATCATTAGTATTAGGCATTTTCTCCACAATGTTAATCGCATTCATCATGACACAATAAAGTGTGTCCAACCTGCCTCTAATTTAGGCACTGTACATCTTCCCACAATCAGTTAGCACATTGGATGATCACCCATTTCCATCTACTTGCAATAAGCATCCCACAGACTATCAGCATGTACGGTGGTGATGAGTGGACATTCCTGGTGGACCTTGCGACCTCACAGACCTCACAGCTCGGCACTGGCAACATTAGCTATTTGTTCCTAGTCACAGAGAAACTCATGTATTACTCATATAACAAAAAAATGGCAATCAATAGCAAAATACAGTACTCTCAGCTGCCATATCAGAAAAACTGAAGACACGAATGAACACATAACAGATAACAGTATATTAGGCCTGCCACAACAGTAGAATGTGATCACAATGTGAGGTCGCCCACCTCTGAGTGACGGTGTGACCTTAGTGACAATAGAGTGATGGCAGAGGAAAGGCGAGAGAGAACTGTGGGGGAGTCCCTCTTTGCTGAATTTTGGCGGGTTATATACAATGCTACACTACTACCCGCTTGCGCGTTGCAGTGAGGCGGCCTGTTATTCGTACAATACTCATATCTTGGACATTTCTCGGTTTACCTATAATATACAGCCCCTTTTCACTTTCGCGCGTCACGAGGTTATGCTGACTCATACGGTTTATAGCAACAACAATGTCCCGCTTACATACACCGCCAAAACGTAACTAAAGCTCTAAGCTATCTTACAGTTGAACGTCGAACGTTGGACAGCGAGCACTACCAACTGACTACGTCCTGGTATTGGAATGTGAGCGACTGGAGAGCTGGCGTGAAGTAGCTGGTCAGGTAATAAGGGGTCCGATATAGCCGGTACGGTCGGCGACGGCCAAAGTAGCGCCAAGTCGGTAGATGATTGAGTAGAGCACAATAATAGAATAAGCGGTTTTGAAGCTTGCATTAGAGAGGGATCAGATGAGAAGGTACACGGTGATATTCGAGAACCGAATATTTTTGATTCGACTACATACAAGCCCTTTTATACATTTTAAGCAAAAGCTAGTATAAAGAAACGGAAAGGAGATAGGAACGAAAAAGGCGGAACCAAGAAGCGAGTCGAAATGGTACCGGAGGGTCGCCGAGACAAAAGGCGATGAAGAGCGGCGTGGTGAATTGGGCACGCAGGGTCCCTGATTGAGTTGGTACGGTACGGAATAGTTGCGATTGAAAAGAAATTGGATTCGGACTAATAGCAGAAGCAAAGAATAAGTGGAGACTCCCGGAAGTATATAGAATAAGGCCGAAATTTTCTGAGCGGCGCATAATGCGTGACTTTTTTCAAGGGCCCGTACCCCTACATGCCAGCTACAGATATATTTTGAGCCCAAAAGGGAGCTCCTAAAGACATTTGGCAAGCTCACCGACTAGTGCCCCAGATCACGCGCCATAATGAACAAAATTTACCCATCGCTCTAGGGTTATCCGTCTGCTGCGCCGCAGTTTCTTCACCGCATGCTGAAGAGCTTTCGCAGATCTTTCATAATATGGCACCCCGAGCTGGTTCTGGCGGTTCCGGAACATTGACTTATAGACACACTCAGCCATGAAAGCTCCATCCTCGTCCACCATCGCCCACAATGTCCCGATCACGCTACAGAACCCACAGTACTGCATTGCCGCAGTAAGGTGCAGTCCCTCATCGTCGATGCTGCCTCTAGTCAGCTCGGCTGTGTGGCAAGCCGAAAGGAAGGCGAATTCCGCGGCTGGGAGTCGAGACCGCACAACATTGAGTAGCGTGAGAGGCTCCGCATAAAGTCTGAATGAAGCGTCAAACGGTTTTCCTGCTTCCAATGTACCATGACATGCGAAATGAACAAATTGGTGTCGATGGAGGCCATCAATCACGGAAGCAGTTGTCGCCGTGAACCCGATGAGAGATGTCATCGGTATTGGGAGATTTTGTACGACGGCAATCTCCCGTTCGACCGTAGGCAAACTTGAATCGGGGAGTGCAACAAGAAGCATTGGGGGGATGTCGAACATCTCATCTCGTGACCCGTGTTTGCGGGACTCAATGAGCGCAGAGAGTGATGTCGTATACGAGTTGATGTACAGGTCCATGAAGTACCGCAGCTCCCCATCATCGGACGGAATTGGGCCCATCGCATGCAGAGGAAGAGAACAGAAGGCCGCTGTTGGGCACCACCACACTCGAGATTGCTCGGGAATATTCAATTCACGGAGTTTGTCGATGACTGGTCTTCCAATGAGCGTGTATAGGTCTGCGAGGACGGAAGCTAGTGTAAGATCGTAGTCACTTGAATCAAGGCCATGATAATTTCGTGAGCTAAGTAACCGATCCTTTAGTCCATTCGCACGGTCGTGGAAGTTCGAAGGTGTCACAATGACAGATGGAGGACAATCTTTGAGGAGGAGGAGGATGTCCGAACGCCATGCGGATTGGTTGATGATGATAACGGGTCCACGAGAAGCAGCCTGATTGAGAAAATCGAACAATGGTGGCTTTAAGAAACCCCGCAAGTAGGGCAAATTTTGGATGTGAGAGATAAGCGATTCACGTTCCTTCAAAAGCTCCCGTTGACGCAGGACAAGGCGATTAAAAGCATCCATCCACTCATCACCGTCGGTTTCGTAATCGCCAAACTCCATTCCCTCGTTCTCTAAAACAGACATCGTCACTTCCTCGAGCTCCCTATTGATCTGTGTGAATTCGTGTGCCAAGTCTGGACCAGTCGCGAAGAGTTGGTCGGTGGAAGTACGAAAGCCCCGCATCTCGGACCAAAGTAATGACCTTCCTCGTTCTAGAGTCTCAATTGCCCGTTCCGGCTTTGTCGTTTCGATCTGATATGACGCATAGTCCAGAGGTATTCCCTCGAATTCCTTAAGGGTCGCAACAAGGCGAAGATGTTGGGCTTGCAGAGTCGGGGAGAATACGAGAGTTTCTTGCATTAATGACATGGCACTCTCGTATGCATCAGGGGTGCAGGGGTGAGCATGAGCCCGTGCTTTGGACGCCCACTGGCATGAAATAGGGAACCGCTCGAATGTGGCCTCAGATCCGCTGTTCACAAGTTCGCAAAAAAGCGACATCATTTCTTCGAAGTCATGACTTCCATAAAACAAATGCCAGCGCTCATCCAGAGTGTCAAGAAGCCTTTCTGCGACTTGAGAGTAGATCCTGTCAGTCCCTGGCACATGGAGAAAATGACGAAGCGTGATGATTGCCTCATTGAGGTAATCAAGTCTAGAGGTGAGTCGATACGCTTCAAAGAGGAATTCTGCAAGGTCATTGACAGGAGAGATGGGAGAATGGTGATTGGAGTGTGGCGAAGGGACTAATATTCGGCCATACTTGATTGTCTCTTCTATGTCCGTCGGCTCGTTATTGCGAATCGCGACGAGAGACTCCCTAAGGAGAACTGCCCTCTCTCCAATCTCTGATTCGGCGTTATTAGTTGGTTCGACAGCTCGTCTGAACCCGGCTTGTGTCAGAGAAAATGAAGAGCTATGGACGGTGATAGAGGTATTGTGTGAACGTGTTTTTACGGGGCTTCTCATGGCACCAAAATATTCGCGACGTCTCTGCCTAAAATTATACAGCAGCCCGGTGATCGAGGAGGTGAGTTGTTTGGGCAGAGAGGGTATGTCACAAAGGGTTTGGAGACGGCGAATCGAATTCACCAAATACTCCGGTTGTGCGAAGAAGGTGAGCCGGTCCGTGATAAGTGCCGCAACCAATCCTATGGCACGCTTCTGCGTCGGGGTAAGACCATCTCCGGGGTTGCGGGAAGCGATAATTTTGTCGGCAATGGTTATCGCCTCCTCGTAAAAGTCGATGATATGAGTGATCTCGAAGCGAACAGCGAGACAGTGTGAAAGTGCGAAGGAAACGTGGTGCCAATCGGGTTTTCTCCTTGTCGCAACTCGCAGGACATCGATGACTCGCTCTGGAGGTTGCTTTGCGCCGCCGCGATGGAAAGTCTCGACAACGGCTATGGAGAAGTCAAAGATCGCATCCCATGTGTAGCCAGTCGAAATGTCCGAGGTAAGGAGTTCGCGACAAAGGTTTGCCATCTCCTCTATTCCCCCCACCACGTCGTCAAAGAGCATCACGTGATGGGCCAACGCCCGAATATGGTTTGATGTAAACCATTCACTCGGGATGGGAACAGCCCCAAAAGGGAACGTGCGTCGAAGATGGCGAAAGTATTTGAGTGAGGAAATGATGTCTTCGGGTCGCTTATACAGCGAGAAGCGAAAAAGGAGGCCGGACGCAAGCAGAGAGAATCCGCGAACCACGTCTTGGCTTGATTGCCATGGACCATGGGGAAGAAAAATAGTTTCTGTGATATGAGCGATACATTGGTTGAGGTCCTCTTCCTGACCTAATAAGTCGTAGAGGGTGATTCGTAGCTTTGCTATATTCCGGAGACGAGCCGGACGCAGAGAATCGGATCGAGGTGACGACGCGAGAACATTGTGGAAGTGAGAAATCTTCTGCTCGATTTCTTGGAGAACGGCTAAATGGACGGATTGAATAAATGTAGCAGGCTGACGAGATCGGATTTGGGTTTGGGACTTACAACGACCAAGTTCTGCGGCGAACATGACTCAAAGTCTTTAGCTCGGACTACCAGGACGGGCGCTTATTATGACGGACCTGCCTCGCGATCTGATTGTGACTGTCACAACTGACGCAGTACTGACGACCCATTGTCAGATTTGGGCTAGTAACTCCAGTTACCATGTGCGTTTATAAATTACGCTTGACGCCCAGGCCACTACTTTCGAACCTTACCTCTGTAGTCATCACTGCTCATCATTACTATAACACGAGTAGCTGGTAGTCCCATGGTGAGCAGAAATATACAAGAGACCCGAATTGGGGAAAATAGCGGCCAATCACAGCCATGATTGTATGTCACACGACATGACGCTAATATGCATCTTGGTATGTATTCGTTCGTTCGTTCAGTTTTTCTGATATGACCAATGGATCATATTTTATTACTGATTGCCTGTAATCTTGTTTTTTTTTTTGGATAACACTTTTATTTCCTGGTAGCTAGCTTCTTCTAGCCTAATTTAATAGGTGTCTAATTACTGGTAGATAAGTGCTACACAGCAGGAGATTTACCATCAGTGTTACGCTTCAGTAAGCATGGGCCTTGCTTTAGGCAAATATAAGATGCAGGTACTCAGCTGGACAATTCCTACTAAGTTGAACATGATGCTTCGGTATGCAATACAATGTCGACAGCAACTGGAAAGACCTCCTCTTCTTGGAGTCTTATGCAGTGTGATCCTGAAGTCGGTCTTAAAGGGCGAGAAGGAGGAGAGAAGGAAGAAGAGGGAAACTGATGATTCAAGAAGACCAAGATGGTGATCCTTGGTCTTCCTCAACT
The DNA here is from genome assembly GCA_951394315.1 of Lactarius evosmus. Taxonomy (NCBI): domain Eukaryota; kingdom Fungi; phylum Basidiomycota; class Agaricomycetes; order Russulales; family Russulaceae; genus Lactarius; species Lactarius evosmus. Next base: position 1,082,430 of record OX596125.1, on the reverse strand, counting down.
ACTACTTATACATGATGATGGAGGGCTTTGAAGCACCTCCTGAATGATGTTGACCTGTATCGTATCTAGCTCAAACCCTAGTATTTCTATCCTAGTAATCAGTAAGCATACAGTACCATGTGATACTACTGCTGACTGATAACACATGTAAGAAACTGTCCCTGACTAATGTACATAATCACATGCCTACTACTGTAGTCAGAACCTGGTAGTAAGCATCCTTACATGGCCCAATCTGTAACAATCAGCCCCATGTAGCATGCATGAAGCTGGACCTAGGTCTGGGTGTGAGGGGAAAATGTGTTTACACACACCCCCTAGTGTATAGGGATAGTGTGGGACTCAGACTCGGGGTCTCCTACCCACTAAAACCTCATGGGAGTGGAGCCAGTTGGGGGGCAGCTCTAGGTGGAACAACTTAATCCATGTTTGTGTTACAAGGTTTTCAGTTGATTGTCTCTTAATTTTGTGGCCATAATTTTGTATAACTTGAGTCTGTAGTATATTTGTTGTTTGAGCCATGTAAGTAGGTTCTATTATTAATTATTTTGTGTGGGCTCTCAATTGGCATCACTTTTCTGCTGGCTAACATGTCTGTTTAGCAACTGTTTGGTTGAGTTGTGACTGTGTTTGGTAACAGTTGTGAATGGGGTGTTGGCGACAGTGCTGGTGAATATCAACAAATCCTATCATAGTTGGTTGGGAGCTGTTGTATATGTCAGGGTGGTCCAACAATTACATTACTTCACATTGAGTGTACGTGGGGTGATAGTGTTAAGGACTGGTTGCATTGTAGACAATGGTGGTCTTTGGTTGCTTTGGTGCTCAACATTCAATCAACATTCAAATATTCAATATTCAACATTCAACATTTGATGTTCAGCTCTCAGTGTGTGGGACATTATGCATTATGGCTGGTGAGCCAGTGGTCTTCAATGTGGGTGGTATTCCCAATGGTAATATGGTGTGTATGCTAGGAGCCAACCTTGCCTAGGTATGGGAGAAACCACCCTGGTGGTGGTTACAGTTCAAGGAGCCCCTTGCCTGTAGTCTTGTTGGGTGATTGACATATGACTAGTGATTTCCTGGCCTGGCTTGGCCTGAAAGCCATCTCAACAGCCTGGCTTTTTGTGGCTTCAGGCCTGAAAATCTGAAGCCAGGGCTGTTGACCATGGCCTCCCTCAGCTTAAGCTTCCTACAGCCTGCAAGCCACAGCTTTCTATATTTCAGCTTACAAGCCACAGCCTGTATGTTAGAGCATAATAGAAGTATAAAATTAAAGGTGCACAGTAACATCCTTTCTACACTCTACATCACCTCTGCTCTCGTTGCTGATCTCAGACTACCTCTCTGGCATTGACCATCTGATCTCCATCATGACCCCCTCCTAGTTGTTCACTGACTAAATCCTGCACACCACATTCCATGTGCTACACCCACCTTGTGGTATCCTATGATGTCGATAGAGAGCACAAAGGTGCACCTATTGTGTTACACCTTGCCTTGGTGTGCACTAGACTTTAGTGTGCTATGAGAGAGAGTGAACGACAACATAGAAATACTAAGTCAGATACAAAGGGGAGGCTTCCCTTAAAGCAACAACAGGCCTATCAGTGGAGATTCTTCCTAAGTCACACTGGCCCAAACTGAGAGATGATCTTCTGCACATGTGATATCATGTGATGACTCAAGAGTACACCGAGAGAGAAGAGAAGTGAGAAGAGGATCTGGATGTGAGAATCTATGGCAATTTGAAGAAGACCAAGATAGCGAATCTTGGCCTTCTGCAGCTACTAATACAGTTACATGAGTGTTACGGTTGGCTCCCCTAGACTTATCAAGAGTAATAGTGATGTCGTGATTTGGAGTTTTGGACTCTTACTTACCAGGTGTGGCTACGGTAGTAAGTAGTAATTAGTCACAGACTTGTTTGTATCAGTCAGCACTCAGCGATCGCATGTGATTGCTAAGTGATTCCTAGGATCAGTATAGTAGGGTTTGAGCTACTTACACCATAGGATAGTTCCATTCAAGAGGTGCTTTAAAGCCCTCAAGTATCTGTATAAGTAGTAATGGTGGAAGACCAAGACACGCCATCTTGGTCTTTTTCAATTGCCATTGATTTCCCAACTTGACTTCTCCTTTCCTTACTTGTCTCTCTCATTATAGTCTTATTGTGTCACCTGATCCTTCATGTATGAAGGCAGGTTGAAGTCTATTCAGGCCAATGTGACTTAGAAGATCCATTGCTAGCCCCATCAATGTATTGAGGAAGTCGCCTCTACATTCAACTCGTACCATGCTTATCACTCTCGCCCTAGAACTTCATTCAAGTTGAACAGATGCCACGGCAAGGTGTAACAATGAGGGCTTTAAAGCACCTCTTAAATGGGGAATATCCTACAGTATACGCCCATTGAAATCCCTGTACACGTCCCCTTTCTTCTTTGTCAAAAAGAAGGATGGAAAACTATGCCCAGTACAGGATTACCGGTGCATCAACAACTTCACTATTCGCAACCAATACCCCCTTCCCCTCATTACAGACCTCATCATGGACCTCAGCAATGCCCATATCTACACCAAACTTGACGTATGATGGGGGTACAACAATGTTTGTATCAAGGAGGGAGATGAGGATGTTACGTCACAGTAGGGACATTCACCCAACATGGGTTAAGTCGATCTACTGAGACGCTGCACTAAGGGGTCTGGTTCTGGTTGTCAAGGGAAGTTCCGAAGAGGAACTTCAGTGAAGATGTATGAGTTGAAGAGTTCGCCTAAGCCAATAGTGGAACTTAGGATTCTTCAGTGAGAGGAGAGGGTTCGTGAGAGATGGAGTATCAAAAGGTCTTTGGATTGCTCTGAGTACCGTAGGATACAAGAAGTCAACTCTAAGGCTACAAACTACCTAGCAAGCCTGACTTTATAGTAAATGGGGATCCTAGTACTGAGTCATAACGGTGTACTAGGATTGAGTCATCCAAACAATAAGTAACTGTGGCGCAGTCTGCAGTACATATGAAACGAGTCTGAAACAAAAGATATAAGCCCCCCTTGACAACGGGCTAGAGTCACTATGACTCGTATGAGAAATAAATATAAGAGTCACTATGACTCTTATGAGAACAGTCACGTGAGACGCAAAGGGACATAAACAAGAAAGAAAAGAAATTGGATTGTATCGTAACAGAGGAGAAGGCGGCCTTTAAAACAAAATACAGGCTCTTCGAGCCAATGGTCATGTTCTTTGGCCTTACCAACTCACCTGCAACCTTCCAAACCATGATGAATCACATCTGTTACAATGTAATCACCAAACACAAATGACTGGGCACTATGATATGTGTTTACATGGATGACATTGGAATTGCAACTCATATTGGTCATGATCTGCAGGACCACATTGCTGCCATCCATGATATCCTCACCCTCTCAGCCAAACACAACCTTTATTATAAATGCCTCTTCCATGCGCCTTGGATGGATTACCTGGGGGTCATCCTTGAAAAGGGGGTGACACGCATGGACCCTGTCAAATTTGCTAGCATTCAAGACTGGCTGACACCCACAAAAGTCAAAGATGTTCACTCCTTTTTGGGCTTTTGCAATTTCTACCACACTTTTATCTGCAGATTTGCTGCTCATGCTAAACCTCTCAATCACCTTACCAAAAAGGATACCAAATGGAGATGGGGGGCAGAAGAAGATTAGGTGTTTTGCCAACTTAAGCACCTTGTAACATCTGAGCCAGTACTGGCTCACCCTGAGCTGAGTAAACCTTTCGAACTTGAAGTTGATGCTTCAGGATTTGCGATAGGGGCGGTACTACTACAATGCAAACCTGATGGTAAAAGACACCCCATTGGTTACTACTCTTCCACACTCAACACTGCCAAGCACAATTACAACATCTATGACTTGGAACTATTGGCTATTGTGAAAGCCTTCCAACACTGGAGACCTATGCTCATGGGGTCTCCTCACTGAATCAAAGTCTTCTTGAACCATCTAAACTTACAATATTGGTGATCACCACAAAAGATCAGCTGACATGTAGCCAGGGAAGTACTGGAACTATCTGAATACGACTTTGAGATTCATCACATTAAAGGACAAGCAAATGGAAGGGCAGATGCTCTCTTACAAAGACCAGACTAAGACCAAGGTGAGTTCAACAATGAGGGTGTCACCATACTACACGACAAGGCTTTTGCACATACCGCCACAGCTGTCACAGGGCACAGGGCATGGAGGACAGGTGGCAAGAGAAGTGACCCTAGAGATAAGAAAGAAGTGTGTTAGGTTCAGAAGTCCAGAGTATTAGCTGGCAGAAGGGGTGACGAGGCGTATATAGAGACCACTGTACAGAATAGTAGCCCCCCAATTTGAGTCTCTTAGTCCGATTCTCATTCCTCTCTGTCCCCTTCAAGATAGCTCTCTACTTCCCTCAAGACTTCGTGAAGAGCCCAGTGTTGCCCGGTGACACTAGACTTGAATTTCTTTCAAAAACGAATTGTCACTATTTACTCAATTTCGGTCTTGACTAGGGGACCATGGTGGTGCCATGTAACCCTATGCTAAGAGTCACGGCACACGACGAATTTGCACATCTACCACATCCTCACCTTGTAAACATGGAGGGGACTCATCTGTATAATGACAACAGAACACTGTATGAGATACTTATTGATACCTTGAAAACGCCGCCAGCACCATATTGGGGATGATGGAGAGCCGACGTCGAGCGACATAACCTTATGATGGACAAAGAAGCAGAGCGCCATGCACAATTTCTGTCCACTGCATTCCATACCCCTGAGGACTCTGATGACGACCTAACCGTCATTAACGACAGACAACAGCCAATCCCTGCAGATCTCCTGATTAAGCAGAGCTCATCAACAACGACGATAGCACAACCACGAGTCGTACCACACTTATAAACCTTTTTTGATAGAATGAGGGACACAGCAAGCAGTCATGCAGGACGAGCCCTTACAGTTGGACCAGGTCACAGTGGCTTCAACCAACCTGGAGGTGGAGGACCACCAGGCAGAGGACCCCTGGGTGGAGGACCACCAGGAGGGGGACCACCAGGTGGAGGACCCCCACATGGAGGAGCATTTCCAGGCGGTGGAGGACTGCTGGGTGGAGGACCCCCCAGAGGGGGATTCCCAGGTGGAGGGCCGCCCAGAGGAGGAGCTCTGGGAGGATACTATGGTATCGGAGGACATGCTATGGACAAGATGCATGGAGCCCTCCCCGCCCTCTTTGACGGAACTCGCGAGCGTTGTAAGGGCTGCTCGGCCCGTGGCCCCGGAATCAGCCATTTCCGACATTTCAACATACTCGAATATCCCCACACCGCCTCTCTTATCTCGGACATCGCCTTCATCTTACTCTTGTTTTCCCCACCACCTCACCTCGCCTCACATTCCGCTTGTCTCTTACCGTCATCTTGTGTGTATCGCTCGTTCACTCGCCTTGTTGTATCCCCCGTCTTTCCCGTTGTCGCCAGACACCCCTCGATCACCATGCAACAACGACGTCGTCAACTCAGACGCCTCATGCCTCCTCTTTCCACCATTCCTGTCTTTTCTCCAGTCACCCCCATCACTCCAACACCCTCGGTCGATCAACGACCAACCCCGGCCCTTCAACCTCATGTATTCGCCGAAGGATCTTAGTGTCGCGCTCTTTGTCTCGGGCACAGGCGCACCGTATTCCTTTCCTTCTTTACCATTTCTGACAATTATATCATACAATTAGTGCGCGCATCGTCGTCCCCTTCGGTGCTGATAGTCAGCCATGTTGCCCTTCTTACCGACCACCCTTTTTCACTATTTGAACTTGTGTTCTTGCCTCGTGCCTTCCTCATGTTCTCTACCATCAACTTCCTTTGCACGTCGATTTTTCATTTACCCTCACCCACCTTAATGTTTCCCCTCACATTTATCCACTTCATTGCCTTTGCATTTCATACTCCTTAGGTACTGGTTCGAGTGTATTTAAGGACTTGGAAATGTGTCAAATGTGATCATCGAATTCCCCCCCCTTTTTCTAATCCTCTCGCATGTACTTTCATCAAACGTTTCGAAGTTCAGTCCAATACGAGGACACTCGAAACTCAGAAACAGCAATTTTATTCATTCGTTTGAATCCTTCTTGGTGTATTGTGCTTGTGCCTACTCGTTCCTGCTTGGACCTCCCATCTGTGCCATTCCCTCAATGTCCGCTTGGGTTTCCCATTACGACTCTTGACTCTCTCTTCTTGTCCTTAGATAAGTCCTCGCTTACTCACGCATGGGCTACCTGTTACGGCCGAGGTTCTGAGTTCCCGAGAAAGCACGCCGCCGAGCTGCCCGAGCTGGCCCGCGTTGGACAACAATGAGCAAACCCTGGATTCTGAGGCATTAAGAGAGGCCTTGATGAGGAAGGGCGATATGAGCATGTGGACATTGCGTCCCGAACCAGCTAAGTCCCGCACTCCTGTTGAGAGCAGCGATGAAGAAGCTGACAACCCCTACGAGCAAGATGAAGCTCGTGCGCGCGCCATGTACACGCACTTCTACGGGCGTGATAGCCCAGAGTCACGTGACTCATCACGTGAGGCATCACCTGAGCGTGTGTGCCTCGGGTATGCTGCAGCCGGCTACCCGGTTGATGACGACATGGACTAGGCCTTGGTGCCTGATTACTGATGGACTTTCTGATGGACGCCTCATGTACTGTATGGGCGCTGCCTCGTGTCTGATGGATGTCGGTGCCTTTATAGGCCGGTCCAATTATGTTTCTCCTTCATGTTTCAGCTTGTGGAGCCGGAGCCCTTATGGCTATTGGCTAGAGATAAGGACTTAAGGTTCGTGCTGAGTCCGAACCTTATTTACTAGTAGTATAAGTACTAGCTTGTCTTCGCATGTATTCTCTATCTTGAGTTTTTCAACAATCCGCATCACAGTTCCCTCCTGCTTTCCTAAGGGCCTTAGTTGGTCTTCTTCACCAAACCCCTTAGACGTTGTCTTGTTGTGCCGCTTCTTAGCGAGCCGTTCCCCTTCGGTTTTCCCTTCGTCTCTCAGTTGCAACCACTATTGCAGTGGTTTTGCCTTGGTTGTCGCGTGCAATACAAGCGTTCTGAGAACCCCAGCTCAAGTCGAGCTAGACTGCCAGTGCGACCGTAACACTACCAAGCCCGTACAGCGTGCAGAAGACTTTATCGATGCCGTCCTCACCTACTTCCGCCTCAATAGACAGGTGACCCTCTTCCAATCCTATTTTAATCGAATCACCTTTGTACTCACACTCATACAAGGGGAGCAAGTCGTGGGATGGCATTGAGAGCAAGGGGAATGGCTCAATGGGCTCAACCTACTGGTCCATGATGAACTCGCTACCTGGGTCCATTTCCTGGCTCAGTTCAGGGACCACTTCCAAGACACACAGAAAGCCACTAAAGCTAGAATGAAGATGGAAGGACTCTGTATGAAATGGCCAGATGTGGATGGCTATATTTCTCAGTTCGAACAACTCTCCGTGGAGGCTGGCTACAATCTGGACAACCCTGCAATTATCCAGCTTTTCATGAACTGACTACCTTAGAGCATTCTCACAGAAGTGCTCCGACCACCCTATGTCTATGTGTTTGCAGCTATCAAACAACAGGTTATTGAAGCTGCCCAGGCTCATCAACTCTTAGATGCGATTATCAAGCACCATGACGGGAAGAATAAGCCTGGTTTCACGCAAGCATGCCAGAACTGGCAACCGCCACACCGTGATCAATACCAGCGTCCTGCCGGACCTCCTCCAAACTACAACTCAAGCAATGCACCTCGTACACACAATAACATCCCCATCCCAATGGACATTAGCCAGGGACAAGCACCACGACAATGGGCAAGGTTGGCCGATGCCAACAAACCTCCGAAGAAACCGTGCAGGCCATGCTTTGTGTGTGGGAAGGTCAGCCACTTTGCATGACAGTGCTTGAAACGTTGTAGTGACCAAGGACACGAGGCCTACATCAAACCCGCCCCCATTGAGGAAGCACCTGAAGAAGATGACCTACTAACGGCCATCAGGGCACAATTGGTGCATATGAGCGAAGAAGAAGTACAGGCGCTGATGGGGCGCTATAACACGGGGAAGGATTTTTAACCAGCTCGAACCCCTCAGCCTGGGTAAGAGCTGAGAATTCTCAATGAGTGTATCTAGCCAATTGCAGATCAATGACATTATGCATGACTATCACTTGAGGGAATCTAAGGGCTGAAGCTACCACATTGCTCGACACCAGAGCAACCGAAAATTTTATGCATTATCAACTTGCAAAAAATCTCAAAATCCCGGCCATTCAATTGGCATATGAACGACCTATCTATAATGTGGATGGAAGTCCAAACACCAAGGGGGCAATAACTCACTACATAGACTTCAACGCTCGTGCTGGACTTAAGGTTGTCCCATTGTGATTCTTCCTTACGAACATCGGAGATCACGATCTTATCTTCAGATATCCATGGTTTGTGGCCCACCAGCCCAAGATTGATTGGGCCCATAGATGGATCGATTTGTCCCAACTACCCCTAGTACTGACTTCAGAAGGATCACGCACAATATTCCTCCGAGGAATACACATACAGACCACCTCATCTAAGCTTGAAGAAGAGGCTGCCAAGAATCACGTTCACGAACCCTTGCCCGAACCATACAAATGACACCTAACAGTCTTTAGTGATGAAAGCGCACAGCAATTCCCGGGACCCTGGGAGTGGGATCATGTGATCAAGCTGAAGAAGGAAGCCCCAAGCGCACTACCAAGTAAAGCCTATGCCTTGACACAACCCGAACAAAGAGAGCTCAAAAAGTTCATATCTGAGCAGCTACGGAAAGGGTATATCCACCATCAAAAAGCCCTTATGCCTCACCATTTTTCTTCATCAAAAAGAAAGATAGGACATTATGACCAGTACAAGACTATCGCCAGTTAAATGTGTGGACCATCCGAAATCAGTACCTGTTGCCGCTCATACCCAAGTTGATAATGTGGGCACAAAAGGCCAAATTGTTCACAAAAATGGACATATGCTGGGGCTACAACAACGTGAGAATTAAAGAAGGGGATGAATGGGAAGTGGCGTTCCTCACAAACCTAGGACTATTTGAACCCAGAGTAATGTTCTTCGGGCTAACCAACTCTCCAGCCACCTTCCAAGCGATGATGAACACCATCTTCAGGGACAAACTCACAGAAGGATGGTTGACCATATACATGGATGACATACTTGTCCACACCATCGATAACCTCGAAGAGCATCGGAAATGCATGCATTGAGTCCTCGACAAGCTAAAAGCGCACAACCTCTTCCTAAAACCGGAAAAATGCTCATTCGAGCGACACTCAATAGAGTTCTTGGGTGTTGTCCTCGCCGAAGGCCAAGTATGGATGGACCCAGTTAAAATCGAAGGCATCAAGAAGTGGAAGACCCCCATGTCCGTACAAGACATTCGGGCCTTCCTCGGATTTACTGGATTCTATCAATATTTCATACCTGGATACGCCTCGATCGCACGACCACTAATAAACCTAACACAGAAATCAGTGCCCTTCCAATGGAATGAGCCACAAGAAAAAGCCTTCCGGACACTGATCAGTATAATCTGCACCACACCAGTCCTCTGCCAACCTGACTACTCTCAGCCCTTCTTCCTTGCGACCGACGCATCGGCATATGGCATGGGAGCCATACTCTCGCAGGAGGGTGATCGCCACCCATGAAAAACGACCCCATTTTTACACCCTGTCGCCTTCTATTCAGCAATGCTTAGCCCCGCAGAAAGAAACTATGATATCTACAAATGAGAATTGTTAGCAATAATAAAAGCTCTCGCACACTGGAGGGCTCACCTAGGCGGAGCAGTACACCCAGTCACCGTGTTCACCAACCACGCAAATCTCATGTATTGGAAACACCCCAGAAAAGTCAATCGTTGCATCGCACAGTGGTTCAGCAAACTGCAAGAATACCACTTACTAATCAAGCAGATCCCCAGAAAAGCTAATCCAGTGGCTGATCTACTGTCAAGACCGAACGAATCGGATCGGGGAGAAGACGATAACCAGAGCACGACAGTCTTACTGCCATAAATGTTTATTAATGCGGTACCACCGGACGTCGAGCGAATACTCATGAGGGATGCATGCAATGAAGAAGCCCCCACCATGCACGCCTGGGCTAAGACATATGGTCTAGAAATTGGGCTCGACAGACTCTGGAGAACACAGACCAAGAAGATCGTTGTCCCCCCTCATAACCCTATGAGATGGAACTTGATCAGGCAACACCATGACGTGCCGACAGCTGGACATCCAGGGCGCAAAGAAACTCTACGGGCAGTAGCTCAGAAATATTGGTGGCCCGGTATGACCACCTGGGTCACTAACTACATCCAAGGGTGCTATGTCTGTCAACAAAATAAGACAAGGCACCAGAAGCAAAACACACCACTCTATTGAATATCCACATCTGATGATAGTCGTCCGTTCGAGACAGTATTGGTTGACCTCATTACACAACTCCCCTGGAGCCATGGATTCGACGTGATCCTCACCATCATCGATCACGAATGTTCACAAGCAGCCATCTTCCTGCCTTGTAAGACGATGGTAATGGCTGAACAAGTGGCACAACTTTACCAGGACCACATGTACCAATGGTTTGGGATTCCGAAAAAGATCATATTGGACCGCAACCCCCGCTTCACGTTGCGGTTCATGAAAGCACTATGTCAACAATTGGATATAAAGCAGAATATCTCTACGGCCTTCCACCCTCAAACCGATGGACTGATGGAACGGAAGAATGCATGGATTGAACAATATTTGCGACTGATTGCGAGTAGCGCACAGGATGACTGGAGCGAGTGGCTTGCTCTCGCATCTGGTGTCCACAACTCCCGACGCAATCAAGCTGTTGGAGTCGTCCCCTTTGAAGCGCTCTTTGGCTACGTCCCTCTGTTCGACCATCAAGCCCCATCCTATGAACGAGTCCCCATGGCCAATGATAGGGTGCAGAGGGCTAAAGAGGTACAAGAGATCATGAAATGCACGATCAATCGGATCGTGCAAAATGTCCCGGCAGCCCAGTACAAGGTTGGGGACTCCATATGGCTGGAAGGATGCCACCTGCAGTTGCCATACCCAATGCACAAACTGGCACTGAGAAGGTACGGCCCCTTCTGAGTCACCAAAGTCATATCCCCCATGGTGTATCGTCTGGAACTGCCCCTGGCATGGAACATCCACAACGTGTTCCATGTGTTACGGTCGACCCCTTCGGACTTCATAGTGTAATAGCGATGTCGTGATTCGGAGTTTCGGACTCTTACTTACCAGTTGTGGCTACGGTAGTAAGTAGTAATTAGTCACGGACTTGTGTCTCAGTCAGCACTCAGCGATCGCATGTGATTGCTGAGTGATTCCTAGGATCGGTGTAGTAGGGTTCGAGCTACTTATGCCATAGGATAGTTCCATTCAAGAGGCGCTTTAAAGCCCTCGCGTATCTGTATAAGTAGTAGTCGGTGAAGACCAAGATACGCCATCTTGGTCTTCTTCAAATTGCCATTGATCTCTTGTATCGCATCCTCTACTCTCTTCTCGTCTCCCTCAGCGTCGTGTGCAGTTGTCACCTTGTCCGGCACATACACCGGCAGGTTGAAGTCTACTTGGGCCAACGTGACTTAGAAGATCCGTTGCTAGCCCTGTCATCGTATTGAGGAAGTCGCCTCTACGTTCGACTCGTATTACGTTTATGGTTCTCTTGCCTAGAAATCTGTTCAAGTCGAACGAACGCTACCGCAAGGCGTAACACCATGGGTCACTTCTATCTAAGGTACACACGGCCAATCAGTATGGCCCCCCGGCACCTCGCCCTGTGCCTGACCTTGTGGACGGGTTCAAGGAGTGGGAAGTCGAGAAGGTATTGAACCATCACTTCATCGGATGCCAGAAGCAATTGTAATACCTCCTGCAATAGAAAGGAGAGACTGCTGCCGACAATAGCTGGGAGGCCGCCACTGACATCTTCGCACCACGCCTTGTAAAGGAGTATCACCAGAAGCACCCTTTAGAAGCACCCACAAAAACTACAAAAGGAGGGGGCAGGTGGACTCAATGGAAGGTATCCCATTCTCAATTGCTCGTATGTCATCTCCAGTCCTCGTTTGTGTCAACCCCGCCAGTCTCGAAGTCAATGAGCCCAAGCCACCCCTCATCAAACTATCACCGCTGCACTCACCCCCCCCTAGAGCCAGGCCTAACACGCCTGTGGTCCCCCGTCATGAGGTTACCCATAACAATCAGCTCCTCAACAAGCTCTCTCTTAACAACAAAGGGTACCTCTCACCCACTATGACCCTCAACATCATCAACAGCCTTGGGCCGAGTACCGATAGCGAGTGCCTCCAGCGCATTGCTTGAAGCCTTGCACTTACCACCAAACATTACCAGCGCCGCTTCAATGATCAGTTGCACCTCGCCATTCACAAAAGGATGCAGTGCATGACCTCAAAGCTCACATCCACAACCCACCAACTCCCGACAGGTTCGAGCTCAACAACAGGCACTTCCCTGCATTTATTATACCCAACCACTCCCACCTTGAATGTGTCCAGCCCATGTTCATTTGCTGTGCTGGACTTGATGACAGTCTCATCTACGGCATGATGGGCGGAGTCGACGCCCTGGTCTACGGGCAAGAACTTTTCATGGCTGCACAAAGTGCTGAGGACAACCCCCCCCCTCTCATCACGTGGTGGTTCATCCGCGCTCTCCAGTCACCGAGCGCTGACCTTTACAGTTGTGTCGCACACGAGGTATGCTCCCTGCAAGACTGGGGACTCAGCGCCAAGGTCTCCAGGTATCGCAAGACGTGGAGTCACCTTGAAACTATTCAGAACCAGCTCCGCACCCTCAACAACGAAGCCGAGGAGTATGAACGTGCTCTCCAGCGGTCACGTGACCGCCTCAAGAACGCGCAAGCCTTGCAGTGCATGGGCTACCTCGAAGGATTGGTATCAGGGGACAGGGAACAACGCCCCCTTCCCATTCATCAAGGTTGCCGACAAGCCTAACAGGAGGGTGATGTCACGGGGCACAGGGCATGGAGGACAGGTGGCAAGAGAAGTGACCCTAGAGATAAGAAAGAATTTGTTAGGTTCAGAAGTCCAGTGTTGTGATCCGGCTCACCACGGACTTATTTTTCCTTTTACTATATCGCTTTGACTCATACTTACTTCCCCTCGGAGTACTAACCTGTTGACTCATTACCATGTACGCTTCCTTACTCCGAGTCCCCTTCCTAACCCTTCCCCATCTACGCTTCCCCTTGTTCCCTTTTCTTCTCCTTCCCCATTCGTGTTCCCTATTGTTCTCCTTTAGTATCCCCTCATGGGACGGACACGGAGTAGCTGCCTATATAAGCTCGACCACTTGTGTGCTTATTCCTTAGTCTTGTCTTCGTCTATCATACTAGCGAATACCAGACCTGCTCACTCCTCCAACTGTGTGCTCCCTTCTCGTCGTCTCATCACCACTGTCAGTCTTCCCTTAGTTGGGAGCCACCTCGAAGCTTTGCGCTTGTGCTATAACAACGCGCACACACAGACCCTAAGTCGCTTAACTTAGTCCCCCGTACTTCGGCCGTCTGACCAAAGCCCCTTGTACCTCGCCGCTAAGTCCATCGACTTACCCTTGAACCCTTGCTCCTTGGTCGTCCTTCACGGACCTTCGTCTCCTAGAACTCCCTCGGCCTCGGTTACCACTTACCGGGCACCTCGTCCTTGTACCCTGTCCTTGTCCCCCTCGTACCCTCGGTGCACGTCGCACTGTAAGGCCCCGCTAGGCCTTAACATCCAGAGTATTAGCTGGCAGAAGGGGTGACGAGGCGTATATAGAGACCACTGTACAGAATAGTAGCCCCCCAATTTGAGTCTCTTAGTCTGATTCTCATTCCTCTCTGTCCCCTTCAAGATAGCTCTCTACTTCCCTCAAGACTTTGCAAAGAGCCCAGTGTCACCCAGTGACAACAGCACTACAAGTCAGGGGCCCCAACCCAACCAATCACCAAGATAAGACCCTTATATGACCCTAGGTGAGTGGCCACAACCTAAAGAAAGTTAATGGGACATGGTATAAAGATGGAGAATGACAGGTCATTACGGGGGGATTAAATGACAAGAGAAGTATCATTTGCACCCATCACAACCCCCCAATTCATGGTCATCCAGGAATCTAGCAGATGGGCCAGTTGGTTGAACAAAGCTACTGGTGGCCAGGACTTCAACAAGATATGATGGACTATGTGAAAGGATGCACGAAATGCCAGAGGATGAAGGTTAATACCAGACCCACCCACACAACACTACAACCTATATACCTGAAGATAGGTGCTCTCCCGTTCAAGACCATCACAATGGACTTCATTACCAAGCCCCCCTTATCACAGGGATATGATTCAATACTAACTGTTACTGACCATGATTGCAGTAAAGCTGTAATTTTTATACCTTGCAATGAAGAAATTACATCAGAAGAAACTGCAGGACTTTATGCCAGATATATGTTTTCCCACTTTGGATTACCATCCACTATTATTAGTGATAGAGACCCTTGATTCACCAGCAAGTTCACAAGGGAGTTATGCAAAGTCCTAGGGTGTTAAGGCCTAGCGGGGCCTTACTGTGCAACGTGCACAAGAGGGACAAGGGACAAGGATGCTGAGGACAAGGTACGAGGACGAGGTGCTCTTGTGAGAGTGATCGAGACTGAGAGAAGTCGAGGTGACAAGGGTCCATGGAGGATGACAAGGGGACAAGGTTCCGAGGGGCTAAGTCAAGAAACTTAGCGATGAGGTACAAGGGGTTCGGTCAGAAGGCTGAAGTACAAGGAACTAAGTTGAACGACTTAGGGTCTGTGTGTGTGCGTTGTTATAGCACAAGCGCAAAGCTTCAAGGTGGCTCCCAACTAAGGGAAGGCCGACAGTGGTGATGAGATGACGAGAAGGAGGCACACAGAGAGGAGTGGACAAGTCTGGTATTTGCTAGTACAATAAACGAAGACAAGACTAGGGAATATGCGTATAAGTGGTCAAGCTTATATAGGTAGCTACTCCATGTCTGTCCCATGAAGAGGATACTATATTAGAGAACAATAGGAGATGCAAATGGGGAAGAGGTAGAATAGGGAACAAGGGGAGGTGTAGAAGGAGAAAGGGATAGAAGGAGAATCGGAGTAGGCAAGTGTACATGGTTATGAGTCAACAGGTTAGTACTCCGAGGGGGAAACAAGAATGAGTCAGAATGATATAGTAAAAGAAAAAGAAAATAAGTCCATGGTGAGCTGGATCACAACATAGGGATTACACAGAATATCTTGACCGCTTACCATCCTTGGATGGATGGGCAGTCCAAATGGACCAATCAGTGGCTGAAACAATATTTGTGCTTCTGGGCCAACAAACAACAAGACAATTGGTTCCACTATCTGCCACTGGCGGAATTCACATATAATAACTGGCCCCACAAAGCCACCAAAACTATGCCTTTCAAACTCCTGATGGGGTACCACCCATGAGCTGAATAGACCAATAAGCTATCTCCTATCCCTTGCGTAATAACCCACACTAATTAAATGAAAGCCACACATCAGAAGGCACAAGGCCTTATCATCAAAGCACAGCAGTCATGGGTCCACACCAAGGCAGAGCCAAAATATCAAATTGGTGACCAGGTGTGGCTAGAAGGACATCACCTGTGTACTCACCAACCAACCACAAAATTGGCTGCAAGATGCCATGGACACTTCCAGATTATTAAGGTGCTGTCACTAGTCAACTATCAGTTGGAACTTCCCATGCAGTGGCAGATACACTCTATGTTTCACATGGATCTTCTCATGCCTTATCATGAGACACCCATGCATGGACCCAATTATGAGCGCCTACCACTGGATTTGATTGATGGAAGTGAGGAGTACAAGGTCTGGAAGATTCTAGACCATCAGCTCCATGGCTGATGGAAAAAGAAGCAGTACCTCATGGCCTGGAAGGGGTACCCTGACTTGGAGAACCAGTGGGTCAACAAAGAAGATGTTTTTGCTGAAGAAGCCATGGTGGAGTATGAACAGTTGTGGCAGAAAGATAAAAGGCCACATCGCCACAGCAAGTCCTCCCATCCCACTTCTCGCCTCTCATCTACCCACACCTCCTTCACACCAGTTCATATGACCTTTACACCCGATGCTGCCCTCTTGCAAGCAACCAAGTACTACAGGGGCACACCTGAAAGGGTTTTTGCCATCAAGCTGGAAGAAGAGCATGCATGTAGCATCTGAGAAGATGCCCAGCAAGTTGTTGTAGCTACTGAAGACTGAGGGGGACATGAGACCCCCATCACCCAAGCTGAGTTTGATGCAGTCGTTGAACAATTCCCCACTCAAGCCACCACAGCCAATGCTGCCAGACTGTCTGACAATGATGGAGTCCCCATGTGGGACATCCTTGACGCCAACAGTCTTCCCACCTCTCCGATCCCTTTCACTACCTAAGAAATCCAACTTCTTGGGGACACACTGGACAGAGGTGCTGAGGTTCACACAACTCATGATGGTGATGGATGGGCCAAGTCCCCATCTCTCCCAATACCTCTGTGACTTGGGACTGACAAGGCCGTGGAGGGAAGTGGTGGCTGACTGGAGGGACCAACAACTGTTGGAAGCAAAGATGAGGAGGCACAAGATGATGGAGAGGTACAAGAGGCTGAGAATGATAGCCTCTTTGAGTGGTACTCAGATGCACATGACTACATTTCCTACAGATGAGATGCTGATGCCCCATCCAACACCACTCGCCATGCCCTCACCACCTCCAGAGACCTCATGTATCACAGGGACATCTGCCCCCAGCTCAAAGATTGGGCTGCATCCACCATCCAGGGCAGCCATTGCCCATATGGGTTTCAGGTCAATCGAGGACCCAATTACATTCACTTCCCCATCACCACCCCCGACAGCATGACGTGACTTGCCAAATACATCCAGGTCATCTTCAGACCTAACCCCATCATACTGGGGCTTATTAATGAGTCAGACCAGGTTTTTCCCAAACCCTTATATGCTCAACCCCATTGCTTCACATAGAGCAAGGAGCACCCCTCCTACTCATATGAGGATCTCATGATCCTTGATGGAGGCTACAATGAACCCATGCACATTAACCATGCCCTTCAAGAGTGCAAGAATGTGTCCCTCATTTCCAAGGTCCAATGCTATCGGGCAGTGCATGCTGCCCTTGAGCAAGTGGAGAAGTGTATGGGTGAGTTGGAGCAGGAGTGGGGCTAGCTGAGTACTAAGGAGTTGGGCATGGTATTCCACCTTGAGAATGCTAACACATTGGACAAAGTTGAGAAACAGATGGGGGGTTGGATTGGGCTGGGCCAAGGTACAAGGAATCGGTCACATTCCACTTAGCAGCAATATGGGCATTGCCCCTTGAAAAGGGGGTGATGTTACAGTCAGGCCTTCAGGCCATTGGTTATATCAGACTTTCATAGTAGTGATGTCATGTCACATGAACTCTTACTTACTAGTTATAGCTATAGTAGTAAGTAGTAATTAGTTATAGACTTATCATATCAGTCAGCACTTAGCAATTGCATGTGATTGCTGAGTGATTCCTAGGATCATTGTAGTAGGGTTCAAGCTACTTACACCATAGGACAGTAACATTGAAGAGGTGCTTTAAAGCCCTCAAGTACATGTACAGTATAAGTAGTAGTCATTAAAGACCAAGAAACACCATCTTGGTCTTCTTCAATTGCCATTTCTCTCTCACATCATCATCTTCTTTCATTACTCATCTCTCTCTATGTGATCCTTGTTTGACACCTAGTGCTTCATATTCAAAGACAAGTCAACCTCTTTGGGCTAATGTGACAAAGGAAGATCCATTGCTAGCCCTGTCATTGTATTGAGGAAGTCACCTCTACATTCAACTTCAATGTACTCATGGTTACTCCACCTAAAGAAAAAGATGCTCAAGTCAAGTGTGCATCATAGCAAGGCTTAACACCTCAGATAGCTAGCTTAGGCTAGCTTCTAGCTCAAAAGCTAGGGCTAGGAAATCACTACACATGACCTTCCTCAGTTTTGCATAATAGTCCACTGGCATTCTGGGGATGTCACCAATTTGATTACATCAGTGACTTACCTGGCAACTGGTGCTGCAGTAGATGTGCAGGGCAGTATGCCATTAATGATCACCCAAAGGTGGGATCACTGCACACAAATGATAAGGGTTTGGGTAGAAGAGGCTGTCTGCCATCTACTTGTAAGCCAACAAAGTAGTCCAATAACAATAGGTGACCATCTGATATGCCAGTTAATTGTGGGGGGGGGGGGGTGTACGGTGCCAAATTAGAGGCAAAGTGAACATACTTTATTGTGTCATGATGACCAACCAAGATGGGCCTAGGTCCCTGTCTTAGCAGGTTGCAGAGATAAGGAGAATGTATGGATGAGCATGGTGCCAGGTAGATATCCATCTTGAATATCAATCCATCAGCTGCAACAGCTTTGGGTAAATTATGATCAGTCTCAGGACATTTATAAAAAGTCAACTATTCAACATGTGATAGACAATGAGTTGATGCTCATGCACTTGGGATCATGCCTGCAGTGATGGTTGTGTAGCAATTATAGATGTATGTAGGGATCAAATTGGGTGGGGAATGGGAGTTCTATTGAGTCAGCAATAGTGTGTGTGGGCAGCGTTACTATGCAAGTAGATGATGCTCAGTCACTGCGCATACAAACGGCAGAGACTAAGGTGCTACAGTATAGAAGGAGTGTAGTTTAAGTACTATTCAGAGTGGTGCAATAAACAATCGCTCCATGGATAAGGGGAAACATGAGATGCAATGGATCACTTGGCGGTATGAAGTGTGAGGACTTCACATGGGTTTGTGCATTGTATGAACATATGGACAATTAGTATAGTAACAGTATAGGTATGGAAACAAATACATAGGCATGACCTTACTTAAGGTGCAGTGTAGCACACTTCTACAGGTTGGCCCAGGCCCAAGCTACTGCCTAACTATCCTTATTAACCCCCATCCTATGGCAGGAGGCTGATCTATAGAGAGGCTGGGATGGGGGTGGGCATTGGCAAAAAAAAAACCCCTATATACCTTGCCACAAGTGTGGATGTACAAGTGTAGTTGCTAGCGGAAAGTGCTCATCCAATGGCATTGGAACATCAGCAAAAAACTAAAAAAATTATAAGTGCTTATAAGATATTATTTTCACCATAAGTACTTTAAGCTTTTGCCAAGAATCATAAGGTCTTATTCAGTCACATAAATTGGTAATTCATTGCTAATCTACATAATTATTTCAGTGGTTTGTAATCACCCTTAAAATTATAATTGTTTTGATGAATTTAGAGCACTTTCAATTGGTTTTACAAGTGTTATATGCTTCTATACCTTATAATCATGTTTCTAACACAATTCACTAGGTGTTGACTCTGTTAACAAATTACCACTTAGACTTTGAATGCATGGGTAATCTTGTTTTTTTTTCCAAACTTAAGGGGCCCAACATATATATTCAGAAATAGATATAATATAGGAAAAGTTGCCAGGTGGTGTTACGTCACGGGAGGGACGTTCACCCAATGTGGGTTAAGTCGATCTACAGAGACGCTGCACTAAGGGGTCTGGTTCTGGTTGTCAAGGGAAGTTCCAAAGAGGAACTTCAGTGAAGATGTATGAGTTGAAGAGTCAGCCTAAGCCAATAGTGGAACTTAGGGTTCTTCAGTGAGAGGAGAGTTTGGTGAGAGATGGAGTATTTACAGTCTTCAATTGCTCGAGTACCGTAGGATACAAAAAGTCAAGTCTAAGGCTACTACTACCTTGTGAGCCTGTATTTATAGTAAAGTAAGAGGGCATCCTAGGATAGAATGATAATGGCATCCTAGGATCAAGTCATCGAGCAATCACAATACAAACTGCGGCGCAGCCAGCAGTAATCACATGTAAGATGTGAAACAATAGATATAAGTGAAACTGATATATCCGAAACAGTCGCCCCTTGGCAACGGGCAAGAGTCGTCATGACTCACGAGGGAAAATCAGTAAAGAGTCACCATGACTCTTATGAGAACCAAACAAATAGCAAGTCTCCATGACTCGCATGAGAACGACCACGTGATGTGAAAGTAAAAGGTTATCATGTGTCCTAAGGCGGTTAGAGGAAGGGGATTAAAATAGGCAGTGTCATAACAGGTGGGGAGTTGAACCCACAACTACTAGATGTCATAACATAACACCAGCAACAGCTTTACCACTAAACTACCTAGCCTCACAGTTATATACCTAAGAGTATATATTTAAGTCACAAGAGCACATCTCAAAATGGCTTGTGGCATATGAAAATCAAATATTAGGTGTACATGGTGCATTTAGTATGATATAATGGTGTGTGACACTGTGGTAACACTGGAGTGACATGTGACATGGTCGTGACATGTAAGCCCAAGCAAAGTGGGGAAATAGGGTAGAGTCGAGAAATGGAACACCTGAGAGATTCTGAGCATTCAGATAGGTTTTAAGAACATATGGATAGAATTTACTCAGGACTGGACTGTAAATGGTCACTCAGTTGTGCTATTCTCCAAATTCCCTATCCATGCACTCAAACTCTTTCTCATTTTTGACTTGACTTGATTTCTTACATATTGCTTCAACTGGCCTGGGTGTTACACTTGCTGTGGCGCTTGTTCAACTTGAATGTATTTCTAGTGTTACAGTCGGGCTCCCAGGCCATCAGAAAGATTGAAGTATATGTCGAAGTGGTAGTTGAGGTGTGGTCATAAGTGGTGTGGACTCTTACTTACCAGTGTGGCTATGGTAGTAAGTAGTAATTAGTCACGGACTTTGTTGTATCAGTCAGCATTAGTAGTACTGTATTACTGTTGCTTACTGATTCCTAGGATAGCAATAGTAGGGTTCAAGCTACTTATGCTAGAGGATAGTTACCATTCAAGAGGTGCTTTAAAGCCCTTATGTAAATGTATAAGTAGTAGTAGTCGAAGACCAAGATTCGCCATCTTGGTCTTCTTCAATTGCCATTGATCTCACATCTCACATACTCTTCTCTCTTCTCTTCTCTCTTCTTGTGATCATCAGCTACCACCTTGTGGTTCACATATACATTGTCAACCTCTACTTTGGGCTAGTGTGACTTAGGAATATCCGCTATTCTGCCCATCATTACAACTAAAGGGAAGTGCCCCCTTTGTATTTGACTTCACATCAGTGTCTTTGTTCACTCTCGTCAAACCAGTAGCACTAAAGTCTAGTGCACATCACGGCAAGACGTAACATCTAGGGTGAGAGGACAGTAAATCAAATGTGGGTCAAACGTAGAGGCTCTTCCCTCAATATGAAGATGGGGCTAGCAACAGATCTTCTAAGTCACATTGGCCCAAAGTGATCAACCTATCTCTTGATGAGAAGGATCAGGTGACAACAGACAATCATGCCAAAAGAGATAAGAAGAGATAAGAAGACGTGATAAGAGAAAGCAATGGCAATTGAAGAAGACCAAGGTAGCAAATCTTGGTCTTTAGCAACTACTACTTATATATGTACACAAGGGCTTTGAAGCACCTCTCCAATGGTTTGAATGCTGACTGATGCGATGAAGTCTATGACTAATTACTACTTACTACCATAGCCACAACTGGTAAGTAAGAGTCCACGTGTGACATGACACTACTGCTATTTGATAAGTCCAGCCCAACCATAACATCACCCCCTTTTCAAGGGGCAACACCCACGTTGCACTCAAGTTGAACGCGACCAATTCCACGTACCTTGTCCAAGTCCAATCCATCCCCCTATCCACTCTCCAACCTTGTCCAAGGTGTTAGCATTCTCAAGACGGAAGATGATGCCAAGCTCCTCAGTACTCAGCCAACCCCACTCCTGCTCCAACTCACTCATGCACTTTTCCAGCTGCTCAATCGTGGCACGCATGGCATGGTATCACTGGACCTTAGCGACGAGGGAGACATCCTTGCACTCTTGAAGGGTGTGTGCTCATTGTACCCTCCATTAAGGATCATGAGGTCCTCGTGCGAGTAGGAGGGACACTCCTCACTCTACATGAAACAGTAGGGCTTCACATACAGGGGCTTAGGGAAGACCTGGTCCGATTCATCAATAAGCCCTAGGACGATAGGGTTAGATCCAAAGATGACCTGGATGTATTTGGCTGGGCGCATCACACCATCGGCAGTGGTGATAGGGAAGTGAACATAATCAGGTCCATGATTGACCCAGAACCCATATGGGCAATGAGAGCTGTGGATGGTGGAGGTGGCATGATCTTCGAGTTGGGGGCAGATGTCCCCTTGATAGATGGGCTCTCCAGTGGTGGTGAGGGTGTGACAAGTGGTGTTGGATGGGGCATCAGCATCTCATCCATAGGAAATAAGGTCATGCGCATCTGAGTACCACTTGAAGTGGCTATCATTCTCAGTTTCTCCTGCCTCTCCATCATCTCCTGTCTCCTCATCTTCACTTCCAACAGTTGTTGGTCCCTCCAGTTGGCCACTACCTCCTGCCACGGCCTTGTTGGCCCCAAGTTGCAGAGGTACTAGGAGAGATGGGGACTCAGCCTGTCCATCACCATCACAAGCTGCACAGACCTCTGCTTCTCAGTCCAGTGCTTCCCTGAGAAGCTGGATTTCTCAGGTAGTGAAAGGGATCGTAGAGGTGGGAAGCCCATCCATGTTGAGGATGTCCCACATGGGGCCTCCGTCATTGTTGGACAGTTGGGTGGCATTGGCTGTGGTTGCTTGAGCTGGGAATCATTCAATGACTGCACTAAACTCAGCTTAGGTGATAGGGGTTTCACATCCCCCTTGGTCTCCTGCAGCCAGGATAACTTGCTAGGTATCTTCTCATTGGCTTTGTGCACGCTCTTCCTCCAGCTTGACAGCAAAAACCCATTCAGGTGTGCCACAGTAGTAGTTGGTTGCTTGTGAGAGGGCAGCATCAGGTGTAAAGGTCATGGAATGGAGGGGAAGTGTAGTGATGGCAGATAAACAAGAAGTGGGATGAGAAGACTTGCCGTGATGGTGTGGTCCTTTATACAGTATGCTTGTTGCTCATGTTCATACTCCACCACAGCTTCCATGGCAAAGATGTCCTCCTTATTGACCCACTGGTTCTCCAAGTTGGGGTACCCCTTCCAGGCCATGAAGTATTGCTTCTTATGCCTTCTGCTGTGAAGCCGGTGGTCCAGAATCTTTAAAACCTCATATTCTTCTTCTCCATTGACTAGATCTGGCAAGGGGCGCTTGTAATTTGGTCTGTGCATGGGTGTCTTATGATAAGGTGTAAGAAGATCCACGTGAAACACGGGGTGTATCTGCCATTGTGTGGGAAGTTCCAACTGATAGTTGACTGGTGATATCACCTTTGTGATCCAAAAAGGCCCGTGGCATCTTGCAGCTAATTTCACGGTTGGCTGATAGGTGCACAGGTGATGTCCTTCCAACCACACCTGATCACCCACCTGATACTTTGGCGTTGTCTTGGCATGAACCCATAATTGCTGCACTTTAATGATAAGGTCTTGCACCCTCTGTCATGCAGCTTTCATCTGATTAGTATGGGTCTTCATGTGGGGAATAAGTGATAGCTTATTGGTCTAATCAGCTCATGGATGGTACCCCATGAGGAGTTCAAATGGCATAGTTTTGGTGGCTTCATGGGGCCAGTTATTATGCACAAATTCCACCAGTGGTAGATAATGAATCCAATTGTCTTGTTGCCTGTTGGCCCAGAAGCGCAGATACTGTTCTAACCACTGATTGGTCTGTTCAGACTGTCCATCCATTCAGGGATGATAGGCAGTTGAAATGTTCTATCTGATTCCCAGCACCCTGCACAGTTCCCTTGTAAATTGGCTGGCAAACTGAGGGTCTCTATTGCTGATAATAGTAGAGGGTAGTCCAAAGCAAGGGAATACATATCTGGCATAGAGCCCAGCAGTCTCTTCTGATGTGATCTCTTCAACGCAAGGTATGAAGATGGCAGCTTTACTACAGTCATGATCAGTAACGGTCAGTATCGAATCATATCCCTGCAATAAGGGAAGTTTGGTAATGAAGTCCATTGCAATGGTCTCGAATGGGAGGGTGTCAATTTTCAGGTATATAGGTTGGAGTGTTGCTTACGTAAACCTAGTGTTGACCTTCATCCGCTAACATTCTATGCATCCCTTCATGTAGTTGAGTACATCCTTCCACAGTCCTGGCCACCAGTAGTGTCATTCTACTAATTGGCTTGTCCATAAGATTCCTGGATGACCATGGACTGGTGTGTCATGGTGAGTATGGATGATACTTCTCTTGTCATTGACTCCTCCCATGATCACCCGCCGTATTCTGTCTTTGTACCATGTTTCATGGATTTTCTTCAGATTGTGCCCATTTACCCACAGCCATAGGGCTGCCTCATCTTGTCCCTCCAACGAGTGGGAACCTTCAATTCACAAAGTTATGGCAGCACATGCAAATATTTTGTCTGGCAATACCATGACATTCTCGTTGTTGAGCTCACCCTGGTCGTAATCTGGCCATCATGAAAGTGCATCTGCCCTTCCACTTGCTTTTCCCTTAATGTGATAAATTTCAAAGTCGTATTCAGATAGTTCCAGTACTTCCCTGGCCACCTATCAGCTGATCTTTTGCAGTGATCACCAGTATTGCAGGTTCAGGTGGTCTAAAAAGACTTTGATTTGATGGGGAGACCCCATGAGCATGGGTCTCCAATGTTGGAAGGCTTTAACAATGGCAAGAAGCTCCAAGTCGTAAATATCATAGTTGCATTCAGCGGCGTTAAGCGTGGAGGAGTAATAGCTGATGGGGTGTCTTTTACCATCCTCTTTTCACTGTAGTAGCACCACTCCTGTTGCAAACCCTGAGGCATTGACTTCTAGTTCAAAAGGTTTACTTAGCTTGGGGTGTGCTAGCACTGGTTCAGAGGTTATAAGGTGTTTGAGCCATTGAAAGGCTTGTTCTTCTTCCATTCCCCAGTGCCATTTGGTGTCTTTCTTTGTAAGATGGTTGAGGGGTCTAGCATGAGTGGCAAAATTGTGTGATAGAAGTTGCAAAAGCCTAAAAATGAGCAGACATCCTTAACTTTGGTTGGCATTGGCCAGTCTTTGATGCCCAAAATTTTGACAGGGTCCATATGTGTCACCCCCTTTTCAAGGATTACCCCCAGGTAATCCATATGAGGCACATAGAAAAGGCATTTCTCCAGTTTGTAGTAGAGACCATGTTCAGCAGACAGGGCAAGAACATTGCGTATGGCAGCAATATGATTGCTGAGATTATGACCAATATGAGTGGCAATTCCAATGTCATCCATGTAAACATGTATTGTGGTACTGAGCCACTCGTGTTTGGCGATAATGTTATGACAAATGTGGTTCATTATCATTTGGAAAGTTGCAGGTGAATTTGTAAGACCAAAGAACATGACAGTGGGCTCAAAAAGCCTATACTTGGTCTTAAAGGTGGCTTTGCCTTCATCTCCTTCTTTGATGTAAACATTGTTGTACCCCCATCTGACGTTGAGTTTTGTGTAAATATATGCGTTGCTCAGTTCTGTGATGAGGTCTGTGATGAGGGGGAGAGGGTATTCGTTGTGAATTGTGATGTCGTTAATGTGTCTGTAGTCCTGTACTGGATGTAGCTTTCTGTCCTTCTTTTTGACAAAGAAAAAGGGTGATGCATACTGGGATTTAGAGGGTCTGATGTACCCTTTGCCAAGCTGCTCCATCAGAAAGGCTTGGAGGGCCACATCTTCTTCGTGGGTTAGTGGGTAGACCTTGCAGTCAAGGGCATCTGGTGCACCCAGTTTGAACTCGATGGCGTGATCCCATGCACATGGGGGAGGGAAGCAATGAGAAGCTTCTTCATTAAACAACTTGGTGAATGATGTGTACTTGGGGGGTAATTCAGCTTTCTGGGTGTATTGTTGTGCTTTAATGGCTAAGTCTGTTGATGTGGTTTGGAACATAATTGGCCCCTCCTCTTCTAGCTGTTGGATGATGTCATTCTTTTCTGGCACAGTTAAGACTGCTGCTATGGTAGACAAAGTCTTTTGCAGGTAGATGGATCATAGGACAATTGGCAGAGCATTCTCTCTGATTATAGCATACTGCCATGACATTTGCGGTTCATATGTTGCCAACCAGGGATACCCTAGTACAATATCTTTGGTGCTGATGTCTGTAAGGGGGAACCAAAGTACATGGTGAACTCCTTTGGTCTGGACATCTAAATCTACAAAGTGTGTGATTAGCCCTGCTCGATTTTCTGTGTTATCAATGTTTCATATCTTTTTAGGCCATTCCAGGGCCTGCATACCCAAGTGCATTTGTTTAGCAAATACAGGCCATATGAAATTGTCGGTGGCTCCCAAGTCCACCAGTGCTCTTATGTTGGCCATTGCATAATTTGTGTGAATCAAAACTGGAACTTTCATAGATCAATAGCACATGATGATAACCAAATTACAATTAACCACCCTCACCCAGGCCAATGGGTTCAGGCATCCTGTAAACCCTCCTGCTTCCACAGAGCTTTTAGGATCAAGTCCTTCACTTCATCTGGTTCTGCAGCCACCCCTGTCATCCAATTGGTGGCGCATTCATGGGGTGTCTGAGCCTATGATGCTTGAATGGGCCATTCTTCTGGTTTGTAGTGGTCGGCCTTCATGTGGCAGTTGTAAATGTGCTGTGGGCAATATCTGCTGATATGACCTTTCTTTCTGCAAGTATAACATGTAACTTCAGAAAGATCCCTTCCCTGTCCCCTTCGTTTGTTAAACCTGCCTTGTGGTGGTGGGTGGAAGCATTCCCATTTGGCAATTACTTCTTCTGCCCCCACAAGGTGTCCTCTAATATGATTGGCAGAGGTATCCATGGCATTGGGGTCCCTAGGGAGGTTCCAGCTAGGACCTCCTCCTCCTCCACCCCTTCATGGGTTGTTAAGTCAGCTCTGGGGTTGTCCTCCTCCCTGGTTATGGTGTTGATCGAGGCAGGCCTTCATATGGATATATTGCTGCTGTCACTTCATGACAGCTATCTTCCAATTGTCAAATGTTTGCAGATCGTCCAGGGTAAAGACCTTTTCATATAGGTCTTTTGGTAGCCTGTTTATAAAGATGTCGATGGTTAATGGGCAGTCTAGTCAATAGCCAGCTTGCCACGCAAGAGTTTTAAAGTTGGTGATATACATATCAATGTCCCCTCCTATCATCTTTACTCCCCTTTTGAGGGCTGCTTGTGCTTGCTCCTTCTCAAGGGTATTAGAGAATCGCTGAGTGAAGGCGCTAATAACTTCATGCCATAGGCAGGGGTCTGAGTTGTTAATTCCCCTAGTTACCTGCCTGTTAAGCCATCTGCTTGTATAGGTGATCCATTCATTGACGTCCTTCCCCTGGATGTAGGTGAGGAAGAACATGGACCATTGATAGGCATTCGCCATGATGGGGTTGTTGTTATTGATCCCCCAGTAGAGTTCCCACTGTGTCATAGATCAGACTTATGCTTACTACTAGGTTCTAACTACAGTAGTAGGCTTGTGATTCTTTACATTAGTTAGAGACAGTTCTTTCACATGTTATCAGTCAGCAGTAGTATCACATGTTACTATACGCTTACTGATCACCAGGATAGTGATACTAGGGTTCGAGCTAGATACGCTATAGGCCAACATCATTCAGGAGGCGCTTCAAAGCCCTCCATCATCGTGTATAAATAGTCGTAGGGGAAGACCAAGGATCACCATCTTGGTCTTCTTGAATCATCGGTGTTCACATCTCCTTCTCATCTCATTTGGAAGACTTATAACTAGAAGGAGCGTACTGCATAAGGCTTACCAAGAAGCCTTCCCAGTTACAAGTTGTCATTGTGTTGAGGCCAAGCACTCCACATTCAACTTAGGATATACAGAGCTGAGTACTCACGCCTTACCACTGCCTAAAGCAAGGCCGCGCTTACCGAAGCGTAACATTAAGACCAAGATCCCATTGTGGTGCGAGTATCTACAAGAGAACTTTGGATCCGAGAGGGATTCCGCTCCTACGAAATCCCACAAAGAGGGACAAGAAATGTACCAACCCGATATCTCAAAGAAGCTCACTGGAGCAGCATCAACAGAGTAGAAGGATACATAATCAGAGGGGCACACGGACCCCGACCAGTTGAGTTCAATTTCGAACGAACTTGTTGGTGCAGAGTCGACCGAGAAGATGACGAGTGGAGAGTCATCGACACTCTCCCTTACAGATATGGGTGTGACATCTACGAGGAAGAAGTAGTCGCAAGAAACGATTGGGGACCTATTGACAGGGAAGATAATCAGAGCGCTTCTGCACCTTCAGAACATCCCACAACATCAGACACTGAATCAGACGAAGAACCCACGCAAGCACTGGAACCATTGGAGCCAGAACTTATTGAGAGAGCTGAGCAAATTACAATCTACCCTCCAATGGCTACATTAACCAAAACACAGGAAGTCATGCTTCCCATTCACCCCAAAATGGGGCATGCGATGACAGCAGATGATGCAGCCTTATTCCGAGCAATCGGACCAGACCAACCTGACCCCCCATCAGGAGGCAGAAGGCTCCCAGGCACAGGAGGACCACCAGGAGGAGGACCACCAGGCGGGGGACTACCTGGAGCAGGGCCGATCGGGATACCAGGGGGGCACCACTCTGACAAATTCGCAGGAAATGCCCCAGAAGTGTTTAAAGGAGACCGACACAGAACCAAGGAGTTCCTTACTCAATGGGAACTATATTGGGGCATCAACAACAATAACCCCATCATGAACAATGCATACCGACGAGCTATGTTATTCCTCACCTATATTCAAGGGAAGGATGTTAACAACTGGATCACCGAGACCAGTAGATGGCTCAACTGACAAGTTATGGCCGGAATTGACGATACAGACCCACGATTATGGGCAGAGGTTATCACAGCCTTCAATTGATGATTCTCGAATACACTCGAGAAAGAGCAGGCCCAGGCCATGCTCAAAAGAGGAATTAGGATGACAGGAGGAGATATCGATGTGTACGTCATGCAATTCGAACAATTAGCAAGGCAAGCTAACTATCAATTGGATTCACCACTTACGATGGATCTATTCACGGATGGGCTACCCCGTGACCTCTATGAGAAGGCATACACATACAACAACCCCCAGACCTTCCAAGAATGGAAGGAGGTGGTTATCAGAAGACAACAACAATATATACACATGAAGGCCCAACTAGAACAACATCAAGGTCTTACAAACCCAGGGAGACAACAACAAGGAAATAGCAGCGGAGGAACATGGAGAAATACACACGGTACGGGATGGGGGCCACCCCGTAATATCCTCAGAGACCCAAATGCCATGGATACATCAGCAGACCGAGTACGAGGGAGACTCATGGGAGCTGAAGAAATCCAAGGCAGTTAGGACCGAGCTCACCCTCAAAATCCACCACCAAGAGGAGGAGGACAAGGACAAGGAGGACGACGAGACATGAGGGAAGTGACCTATTACACCTGCAGACAGAAAGGACACTTCAGTTGTAACTGCCCACAGCACACCTACAATCAACCCAGCAATAACCGAAGGACCAACACGTACCACAAAGGGACAGAAGAAGAACCCACCAGGGTAGCAAGGGCCGAAACCCCCCAACAACGGGCAGACCATTGGATGAAAGGAGTGGCAGCCGAGGAAGATGAAGTAAAAGACCTCATACTATAGGACCTGTGGAAAAGGGAGGATTTTCGAAGTGCCTGAACCCATCGGCCTGGGTAAGGGCAGTAAAATGTAATTCTGTGATCATAACTTGCTACTGATCAATGAGAATTCCAGTATTGATTCGCACAAATTATGCAATGGCCGACATTAGAGCACTAGTGGACTCAGGAGCCACCGACAACTTCCTACGCCCCACTTTTGTAAAGCAGATGGGAATTGGAATGAAGCTGCTGGAATGGCCCAAAAAGATATGGAACATCGATAACACTGAAAATAAAGCTGGACTAATCACCCATTACGTAGATCTGGACGTGCAAACCAAAGGAATCCACAAGGAAATGAGGTTTCTCATCACAGACATCGGCAATGAAGACATTGTATTCGGATACCCGTGGTTGGCCACATATGAACCAACCTTCAGCTGGAGACACACAGCAATCAAAGAGGATGCCTTGCCAGTAGTTCTCAGAACCATTAACCCAAGAATCACGCAATCAACGATCGCGGCGATCATCACCGACTCCCAGAAGGACCACATCGTCGCCCAACTAGAAGAAGAAGAGTTCGTAGAAGGCAGGACCACTTCTACTGAACTGGCAATCCAGGCAAAACAGTATACCACTAAAGCTGAGTTGCCGTCCTGTTACTCCACGTACCACCAACTATTTAACGAAGAAGCATCACATTGATTCCCACCTTCGCGGGTATGGGATCACGAAATCCAGCTAAAGAAGGGAGCACCAGAAGCAATAGACTGTAAGGTCTATCCGCTTACACAGGAAGAAGATCAGGCCCTTCAAGCATTTCTAATGGAACAACTCAGCAAAGGATACATACAACCATCAAAATCCCCTTACACATCACCATTCTTCTTTATTAAAAAGAAGGACGGTAAACTACAACCGGTACAGGATTATCGACAGCTCAACTCATTCACCATACGCAACCAGTACCCACTACCTCTCATCACAGACCTCATAACAGATCTCAGTAATGCCCACATATACACCAAGCTCGATGTACGATGGGGTTACAACAATATATGGATTAAAGAAGGGGACGAAGAGAAGGCAGCGTTCAAAACAAAATACAGACTATTTGAACCTACAGTGATGTTCTTTGGACTAACAAACTCCCCAGCAACATTCCAGACAATGATGAACCATATATGCTGGGATATCATTGCCAAGCACGAGCTCAGAGGAACAACAATCAGGGTATATATGGACAACATCAGCATCGCAACACACATAGGGAAAAGTATGGAAGACCATATCGCAGCCATCAAGGACGTACTAGAGATATCAGCTAAGCACGACCTCTATTATAAGCTAGAAAAGTGCTTATTCCATGCGCCTTGTATGGATTACCTAGGGGTAATCCTTGAAAAGGGGGTGACACGCATGGACCCTGTCAAAATTTCTGGCATCAAGGACTGGCCAACACCTACAAAAGTCAAAGACGTTTGATCGTTCTTAGGCTTTTGCAACTTCTACCATGCATTTATTCGAAACTTTTCACACCACGCAAAACCCTTGAACCAATTAACAAAGAAAGGAGCCGACTGGAAATGGACAGAAACAGAAAACGATGCGTTCAACAAACTCAAGAAACTCGTTACTTCAGAGCCAGTACTGGCACACCCACAGCTAAGTAAACCATTCGAACTAGAAGTCGACGCATCAGGATTTGCAATAGGAGCGGTACTCCTACAGTGAAAAGACGACGGAAAACGACACCCAATCGGCTACTTCTCGACCACACTCAATGAAGCGGAATGGAATTACGATATCTACGATCTCGAGTTACTGGCAATAGTCAAGGTGTTCCGTCACTGGCAACCACTACTGGCAGGATCACCGCATCGGACAAAGGTCTTCTCCGACCACATGAACCTGCAATATTGGAGAAGCCCTCAAAAGATTAGCCGAAGGGTAGCAAGGGAAGTACTCGAACTTTCAGAATATGACTTCAAAATTCACCACATCAAGGGATCAGCAAACGGTGTTACGGTCAACCCCTTCGGACTTCATAGTGTAATAGCGATGTCGTGATTCGGAGTTTCGGACTCTTACTTACCAGTTGTGGCTACGGTAGTAAGTAGTAATTAGTCACGGACTTGTGTCTCAGTCAGCACTCAGCGATCGCATGTGATTGCTGAGTGATTCCTAGGATCGGTGTAGTAGGGTTCGAGCTACTTACGCCATAGGATAGTTCCATTCAAGAGGCGCTTTAAAGCCCTCGCGTATCTGTATAAGTAGTAGTCGGTGAAGACCAAGATACGCCATCTTGGTCTTCTTCAAATTGCCATTGATCTCTTGTATCGCATCCTCTACTCTCTTCTCGTCTCCCTCAGCGTCGTGTGCAGTTGTCACCTTGTCCGGCACATACACCGGCAGGTTGAAGTCTACTTGGGCCAACGTGACTTAGAAGATCCGTTGCTAGCCCTGTCGTCGTATTGAGGAAGTTGCCTCTATGTTCGACTCATATTATGTTTACGGTTCTCTCGCCTAGAAATCCGTTCAAGTCGAACAAACGCTACCGCAAGGCGTAACAAACGGCCAAGCAGACGCATTATCACAGAGACCAGACTACGACCAAGGAGAAGGAGATAACGACAACATAACAGTGTTACCAGACAAGGTCTTCATACGGGGCACCCGAATAGAAGGAATATGAACCAACAAAGACTGTCTCGACCTCAGGGACACTACCCCGGACGACCCTGTGTACGAACAAAACGAGGCCATCTTGAAACCCTCGATAGACGCACACCGGCTCAAGAAGATAGATGGCATCTGGTATAAAGATGCACGACGAGTGGTCACCGGAGGCATTCATGATAAGCAATGTATATTACATGACCATCACGACCTCCCTGCTCACGGACATCCAGGAATCAAGAGAACTGCCCAACTCACGGGATGCGCATACTGGTGGCCAGGACTAGCCCGAGATGCACTAGAATACGTCAAGGGATGTGCCGAATGTCAACGTATTAAGGTACAACACAGGCGCAACAAGGCACCTCTTAACCCCATATATCCCAAACCAGAAGCGATGCCATTCGAGATGATAGCTCTCAATTTCATTACTAAATTACCGACGTCCCAGGGATACGATACAATATTAACAATCACGGACCACGACTGCAGCAAGGCAGCAATCTTCATACCCTGTAATGAAGAGATTAGCATGGAAGGGGTCGCCAATCTCTATCTAAAACACGTTTTTGTCCGCTTCGGACTTCCCACAAAAATCATAAGTGACCGCGATCCCCGTTTCGCCAGTAAATTCACACAGGAACTCTGCAGGATATTGGACATCAAACAGAACATCTCCACCGCGTACCACCTGTGGATGGACAGACAGTTGGAATGAACAAACCAATGGGTGGAACAATACCTCCATTTCTGGACCAATGAACGACAAGACAATTGGCACGGATATCTGCCACTGGCAGAATTCGCACACAACAACTGGCCACATGAATACACACGGGAGTCACCTTTCAACCTCCTTATGGGCTATAACCCGCATGCTGATTGGACAGATAAACCATCACCTATTCCACAGGTAGCGCTAAGGACTGAACAATTCCGAGAAGCACGGAGATGAGCTCAGGAACTCATCCAAAAGGCACAACAATCATGGGTCATGAACAAGATGGGACCCAAATTCAAACAAGGAGACCTTGTGTGGCTGGAAGGACAACACCTGCGAACCCACCAACCAATGGCAAAACTCGCTCCGCGGCGGCATGGTCCCTTCGAGATTGAATAGGTGATGTCTCCTGTCAACTATCGGCTCAAACTTCCCCCGCAGTGGAAAATTCACATGGCGTTCCATGTGGATCTCCTCACGAAGTACCACAAGACCCTGCTCCATGGGAAAAATTACAAACGCCCGCCACCGGATCTAGTAGATGGGGAAGAAGAATACAAAGTCGAGAAGGTTCTAGATGAGCGGCATATTGGCAGAAGACAGAAGAAGCAGTATCTGGTCAAATGGAAGGGCTACCCAGACTCGGAGAATCAGTGGGTCAACCAGGAAGACCTATTCGCCGATGAAGCCCTTGTGGAGTACCAACTTTCAAGAACCACCCCACCAACGGTTATAAGGGGAGGGAAAGTCAGAGACAATCTCTCATTCTCTTCCACTACACTCACCACTACCAACTCCAACCCATATATGTCTTCTGCTCCCAATGCCACCCTCATGTCATCTTCATACTACCTCGGAACCCCCGAAAGGATTTTTGCCTGCGAGTTGGAAGAAGAGCAGGCACCAGCAAGCACTACCCACACTGAGGAGGTCGTCATGGCTGAGAGAGACAGAGCCAGGTCCGAGGGACCCATCACCGAAGCTGAGTTCAACAGCACCATTACCCAATTCCCCGCTCAAGGACACGGAGCAGGGAGTGCCCATCTATCTCCAGACATCGACAGGCAGCCCACCCTCTGGCACATCCTCCATGCCGCAACTGGAGAACCCATCTCCGACTGCCCCTTCACCACTGCCAAAGTCGATGACTTTCAGCGAGCTCTCGACCGTGGTGCAGACATCCGCACACGCCAGGGAGTGGTACAAAGCGACGATGAAGCCGAAGAAGTTGTGGAAGGAGGTGACCGATGACTGGAGGGAAGAACAGCTACGAACAGCCCAACGCCGCATGAGGGAGATGAGAGAGAAGAGGGAGAAGTCATGGACAGCGAAGACGAGAGATACCCAGCTGAGCACCCGCACATTCTCTATGGCAGAGAAGCTGATGCTCCACCTCATACAACCCGACACGCCCTCACCACCGACGGGACCCCCCTCTACCGGGGTCATATCCGTCCCCAGCTCGCCGATCAAGCCATCTCTACCGTCGCCAATGCCTGTGTGCCTCACGGGTTCTGGGTCAATCACAGACCCCATTTTATTGCATTCCCCATCACCACCCCCGACAGCGTGATGCGCCAAGCCAAATACGTCCAGGCTATCATGAGCAATGACCCTATCGCGCTCGGCCTGATCGACGAGTCCGACAGGGTATTCCCGAAACCCCTGTATGCTGCACCCCAGTACGTGGTGCACCCGCAGACCCACAACAGGTATGCCCAAGAGGACCTCATCCTCTTTGACACGGGATACGATGAAGCTGGTGCGATCAACTATGCAATTCGCAAGTGCAACAATGTAAGTCTCATCGCGGAGATCAGGCGGTATCAGGCCCTTGGGGTGGAGCTGGGGTGGTTAGAGGCGAGGATTAAGGAGTTGCAGGAAACGTGGGGTCGATTAGCAACGGACAAGGCCTTATGCATCAGTAGGTTGGAGCAGGCAAGGGCCATGGAGTGGATCGAGGACGTACAAGCTGGGTGGATGGGACCGCCTGGGCTCCATGGGCGTTGCTCCTGAAAAGGGGGTGATGTCACGGTCCGGTCGTGCATAACATGTCGATAGTGAGTAGGTTGGGTCGCTCATAAGGGTGTCTCACATCCCCATTTCCCCTTATATCTGTCTGCGCACACAAAAGGATCACAATTTGAATGCAGAGCATCGAAGAAAGTATCTTCAGTATCCATTATGTAGATACCCAACGTGATCCCAAATGCCACCCCGTTCACAAACAAGTATACCCCGATAGGAGAGCATATGAAAGATTACCAGCTTGAGCATAGCTATGGCTATGGCGGTTGCATGTGCTGGCATTCACTGAAAGGCATCCAACGCACGACCTCAGGCCTCAGGCCTTGCTCACATCAGTGCCCCATCAGTGCTTGTTGCCAGAACGGGAGCCAGCACGCAGCTTGGTCCCATCCTGCACAACAGATGTCTGTGTTGATAAGTGCTGGGCACACTTAGTGGCTCTATAAACTACTTAGCTCTTAGGATGCTGTAGAAGTAGATTAGATTACAGACATATGATCTTGGACATCTAGGTACCATACTTATTTCTTATCTATGTCTGTACAATGACATCATATCACACTGTGGGCATTTTGTGATGTCAGGCCATTTTTTATGCTAATTTAATGGAAATAATATTTCAAAAGAGCTTTGAAAATGAGTGCACAATACATTGTAATCCCATTCACAATATTGTCTACAATAAATCAAGGGTGACAATGCCCAATACACACTGATTACATTTATAATGTATCTAGTCACATATTTTGCATGTGCTCATCAAAGTCACTCACAATGAACTCAAAGCACACATCCAAAAGATATTGTGAAAATTATTCACAAAATTATTCACATATTTTCAAGAATTTTACTGGAAATACATTCAGTGCAACACCCAATGTTGTGACATCATGACTCAATGACTCTTGAAGTCAAGAGTCATGACATCAAAGTCTGTAATACACTCATTGTATTTGTACTGATTGGCCCAGGTAATCTGGGTTATTTCAGCCCAACCCTTATCCCTACCTGAGAGAGCTGTCTTCAAAGACACAAGAATGGTGTATGGATGACATTGTCCTGTGAACCCAAAGGTGGAGCAGATTCTGCAGGGGTTAGAGATGAGAGATGAGATGGTGAGAGGCAGCAAGAATGAGAGTAAGTTCAACTTGCGAGGTTCCAGGTTCCTGTCAAGTAGGCCTAACCGCAGGAAGTCACACAAATCGAACAAAAAGAAGATGGGAAAAACACGGGTGCTGGTGTATTTGGCAAGAGTAATGTGGTTTATATACAAAAGGGCTGGTATCTATGACTGAGGCAGTAGGTAAGGGAAGTGTAAAGGTAAAGGGGTGAACGAGTGGCATAGGAAATGAGTTGAGGAGACACAGAGATAAGATGGATCAGAATGGATACAGAAACAAAGGAGCAGTGCAGGCAATGAACAAGACAATGGGCCAAGGCACTTCCGAAAACTATGCATGCACTAAGTGGAGACAAACAATTTAGTATCTAAATAAATAACCCATGCCCTTGCCAGCGATAAGTATGTGGCATGGCCAAGGCATTCTATGGGCAAAGCGGGTTGATGTTTTGAGAAGGAAGAGATGACGAGGTGGAAGAGAATGATATGATGAAGTCAGAGGTGGTACACCCAAAGGTGGCTTGAGTGTGAGGACACACAACATGTCTTCAAGTACCTAAGTAGAAGCCAGGTCTGGGGATCAGCATCGGCATTGAATATTGGCAAGGCATTGAAGGAAAGAACAAAGAGTGGGCAGAGAGAGGGTGTGTATTTTGGGGTTCTAGCATTTTGATAATAAGTCATGTCAAGCAAGGATTGTCAAATATAAATACAAATTATTAATATTTACAATGGACAGCAGTGCACCACAAGGGTACATCGTTAATGAGTTAAGGCGGTGCACATCCTCTCTTTGGGGTGGGGGCACGCATGCCACTAGGAGGTGGCTCCCGATGTGATGGTAAAAGTGATGCAATGCTGGTGCTTGTTTCGCTGCACGCATCAGCAACGTCTTCAATGACGACACCTCTATCCATCATCAATCTCCCCACACAAGACTTCAACACTACATCTAAACAGTGAGTGATCCAACATGAGTTGTGAAATGATTGACTCACAGCACTTAGATGGTTTTTTAACTTCTTCGCTTGCTTGTCCAGTTCGCTTGGGATTGGGTGCACAAAGTGGCTATTGAACCACTAGAGGGCTGGGTGCATTGTTGATGTGCCATGTTAAAACACTGCTAACCCCCTGGGCCCACAGATGCGATGCAAGAACATGTGTGCAGAAGTTGTCCTTTCTGTGTGCATCAAAATTGTGTCAGGATCAGGTGAGATCATTGACCACACATTGCAACCAGTTTGACTCACATTCCCTTGTGGGGTGGTGGCGGTCCAGGGTGGGGACGTTGAACAGGGAGGGGAATTTGAAGAGATTTAGCTAGGGGGAGGGGGTTAACCTGTCGGATACATAGATCAGTCAGTTTTGCTTCTTTTCAATGGGAACGAACTCACCGCGTATGTCATTTGGTGAAGGTCACACATCATTTATGTCCCCAAGCTACTTGAGCATGCATGGAAGTCAGAAGTTATGAACCATGACTTGGAGGTACCCTCACAGTGTCTAGGAGTTGGCTGTCTTATCACATTACCCTGGAAAACTTGTCCTACAGACCAGGTGCTGTGAATGCCTCCTGAGCAACCACTGTCTGAGCCTTCACGACAATAATACCAACATCAGTCCATGCTCTCGGGTGAGTGTATGGAGAAACCGGGGAGACCTCTGGGCAATCGAGGGGACCTAGCAGTGATCCAGCCAACTGTGCCAACTATGAGTGGTATGTTCTATGCTGTCCTCTAAATCAAGCATCCACTCCTTGAGTGCTTGAAGCGATCTCATACTCTAAAATTATCTGAGAGACCAAGCATCCCACAAAGTGCAGGGAACTATGCCCACAATTGGGCAAGATGGAGAAAGGAGTGACATAGACTCTGGCTAGTCTCCTATAGCAGATTAAAATGTGTATGAATTTAATCCTGGAAACATACAAAGAGTCGTTTCATGTTATACTCAGGGTAGAATGATAAAACACCACCCTTGGCAAGCATGGGGAGGAGGGCAGTGATGACTAGGTGAGTCCATCAGAGATCCAGAGAAAGGCTGCTTGGGGGTAGTGGTAGCCCTCAAAGGGGATGTATAGGGTGACTTTGGTGGTGAGGATGCGTGATGATGGGAGCTGCTCTGGGTCTGAGGATGTGGTTGGGTCGTGATGTGTGACTTGTGACTTGTTGATACTAGCCTGTTTAGATTTTCTCATGCACTTGGCCTCTGACTTCTACTATTGGACATCATTGCAAATTTAGTTGCGAGATTCAGCTGTAGATGGCACATTCAAGTCTATTGTTCAGACTCGGAATCTAGTTACAGTAAATTTAGAAATACATCCCATATGAGTATAGCACTAAGATGTGTCATCCCACCAACAGGAGAAGTGTGCATCGTTACTTCCACCCATAGGAAGTTTAGTACAAAGTATATCCTTTTCTTCCGAAGTGTCAACAAAGTCAAGCCAATCACTCTGTTTATTTAACATTTCTGTCCACATCTCTGGGTGTTCTTTGAGCCCATGATGCAGATTCTGGGCACAGTAGTTGGTAGAACCCATGTGACAATGTGTCGTGCACATTGGCAAAGCCCATATGGGCCCACTATGTGTTAGAAGTGTATCTGTTCATATGGGCCGACATATATATATTGTGAATAATTATGCATGGGCCCATATAATTATCCAACAAAGGGTTTATGTATACCCACCTCACTGGTGTGGCTGGTGGGATAGCTACCAACCAAAGAATTTGCATGGGCCCACAACATACATGTACTCTCCCTACTGATGAGCTTGTGCCACCTCATATTAGGCTGGAAAGTCTCCAGTGCAAGTACTCACATGGGCCCAGGATCAACTTAATATGCATTGGGCATTAGTGTTAAGGCCTAGCGGGGCCTTACTGTGTGACGTGCACCAAGGGGATAAGGTACGAGGACAAGGTGCTTAGTGAGAGCGGCAAGGACTGAGGGGAGTGGAGATAACAAAGGTCTGTGAAGGATGACAATGGAGCAAGGTTTGGAGGGACTAAGTCGAAGGACTTAGTAACAAGGTACAAGGTATTCGGTTGAAGGCCAAGGTACGAAGGACTAAGTCAAATGACTTAGGGTCTGTGTGTGCACATTGTTATAGCACAAGCGCAAAGCTTTGGGGTGGCTCCCAACTAAGGGAAGGCTGACAGTGGTGATGAGACGACAAAGGGAGCACACAGTAGAGGGACAATCAAGTCTGGTATTCGCTAGTATGATAAATGAAGACAAGACTAGAGAATAAGTGTATTCATGGACAAGCTTATATAGGTAGCTACTCCATGTCCATCCCATGAAGGGGATACTAGAAGGGAACAAAGGGGACACAGAAGGGGAAAGAGATAGAAGGGGAATCAGAGTAAGAAAGCGTACATGGTAGTGAGCCAACAGGTTAGTACTCCGAGGAAGTCCAAGACAAGTCAAAGCAATAAGGTAAAAAGAAAAAGAAAGTCCGAGGTGAGCTGGATCACAACAATTAGCATGTATAGGCCCATAGGAGCCATGCAGGGTCACTGTCGATGAGCTTGTAATGGCCCAAAAAGAGTGAGAGAGCTGCCTAATGAGACCATTGCATGGGCCCAGGATACACCTGCATGGATTCTGCTGATATTCTCACATTGGCCCAAAGTCAGCTCACAATGTATGTGACACCACACACGTATGGGCCCAC
Source organism: Lactarius evosmus (assembly GCA_951394315.1). Classification (NCBI taxonomy): domain Eukaryota; kingdom Fungi; phylum Basidiomycota; class Agaricomycetes; order Russulales; family Russulaceae; genus Lactarius; species Lactarius evosmus. Next base: position 1,042,292 of record OX596125.1, on the reverse strand, counting down.
AGGGCCAAGCTTATATTGCTGCCAAAGAGATTGCAATGGCCCAGAGCAGGTAGGACAGCTGCTGAACAAAAGCCTCACATTGGCCCACAATGTACATACATAGTCTCTTGGCAATATGCTGGTATGGGCCCATCGAATTTGAGTGGGGCAACTGCTGATGAACTTGTAATGGCCCACACTAGGCATAGGAGCTGCCACACCAAGCTCTGGTATGGGCCCACAGGGCCAAGCTTATATTGCTGCCGAAGAGATTGCAATGGCCTAGAGCAGGCAAGACAGCAGCCAAACAAAAGCCTCACATTGGCCCACAATGTACATACATAGTCTCTTGGCAATATGCTGGTATGGGCCCATCAAACTCAAGCGGGGTAAGTGCCAATAAATCTGCAATAGCATGCTAGGCAAAGGAGCTGCCACACCAAGCTCTGGTATGGGCCCAAAATACCTGCATGGATTCTGCCAATATTCTCATATTGACCAAAAGTCAGCTTAGTAGTGTATGCAGCAATATGCATTTGGGGACCCATAGGACCGGGCTTTGGCTACTGCCGATGAGATGGTAATAGCCCAAAGTGTTACGGACCGAACTCGAACGCTTACTACTAGGTTCTGACTACGGTAGTAGGCTTGTGATTGTTTACATTAGTCAGGGACTCTCTCATTCACGTGTTATCAGTCAGCGGTAGTATCACATGGTACTTTATGCTTACTGATTACTAGGATAGCGATACTAGGGTTCGAGCTAGATACACTATAGGTCAATATCGTTCGGGAGGCGCTTCAAAGCCCTCTGTCTATATGTATAAATAGTCGTCGCAGAAGACCAAGAGTCGCTATCTTGGTCTTCTTGAATCATCGGGTTTCCCTTCGACTTATCATCTCTTTCTCTCGCCTCGAAGGGCTATCAAGAAGGGTGCACTGTATAAGGTCTACCGAGGAGTACCTTCCCAGTTGCAAGGACGTCAATGTGTTAGGACTTAGGATCCCACGTTTGACTTTGACAAGTCACGAAGCTGAGTACTCGTGTCATACTCTCGCCTAAAGCAAGGCACACGCTTACCGAAGCGCAACATTAAGACCAAGATCTTATCACCGTGGCGCGAGTATCCACAAGAGAACTTTGGATTCAAGAAGGGTTCCGCTCCTACGAAATCCCAAGAAGGGGAACAAGGAACGTACCAGTCCGATACCTTAAAAACGCCAGCTGGAGCAGCATCAACGGAATCAAAGGATACATAATCAGAGGGGCACACAGACCACGACCAGTTGAGTTTAACTTTGAACGAACTTGCTGGTGCAGAGTCGACCGAGAAGACAAGGAGTGGAGAGTCATCGATACTCTACCTTCCAGATACAGGTGCGACATCTACGAAGAAGAAGTAGTCGCAAGAAACGACTGGGGACCCATCAACGGAGAAGCACACAGCGCATCCGCACCTACAGAAGGGTCCAATACATCAGATAGCGAATCAGACGAAGAACCAGAACCAGCATTAGAGCCACTGGAACCAGAACTCATCGAAAGAGCTGAGCAAATCACAATTCATCCCCCAATGGCTACGTTAACCGAGACCCAGGAAGTAACACTTCCTATACACCCCAAAACCGGGCACGTTATGACGGCAGATGATGCTGCACTATTCCGAGCAATCGGACCAGACCAACCCGACCCACCAGCAGGAGACGGAGAACTCCTAGGAAGATTACCACGTGGAGGAGGATCCCCCCAGGGAGGACCTCCAGGAGGAGGAGGAGGAGGAGGACTTCCAGGAGGAGGAATGCCCGGGATAGGACCAGTTGGCATACCCAGAGGACACCACTCTGACAAATTCGCTGGAAACGCCCCAGAAGTATTCAAAGGAGACAGACACAAGACGGAGGAATTCCTCACCCAGTGGGAACTGTACTGGGGCATCAATAACAACAATCCCATCATGGCCAATGCATACCGACGAGCTATGTTGTTTCTCACATACATCCAGGGGAGGGACGTTAACAACTGGATCACGGAGACCAGCAGATGGCTCAACCGGCAAGTTACCGCCGGAATCCACGACACCGACCCACGACTCTGGACCGAGGTCATCATCGCCTTTAACAGGCGATTCTCGAACACACTCGAGAAAGAACAAGCGCAGGCCATGCTAAAGAGAGGGATTAGAATGACGGGTGGAGACATCGACGCATACGTCACACAATTCGAACAGTTAGCAAGACAAGCTAACTATTGACTGGATTCACCACTCACGATGGATCTATTCACAGATGGGCTACCCCGCGACCTGTACGAGAAAGCATATACATACGACAACCCGCAAAACTTCCAGGAATGGAAAGAAGCGGTCATCAGAAGGCAGCAGCAGTACATACACATGAAGGCCCGACTAGAGCAACACCGAGGCCTTGCAAATCAAACCAGACCCCAAGGAGGCAGTAACCCAGCATGGAGAAACACGAGAGGTACTGGATGGGGACCCCCCCATAACATACTACGAGATCCAAATGCCATGGATACGTCGGCAGACCGGGTACGAGGAAGGCTCACAGGGGCCGAAGAAATTCAAAATAATTGGGACCGAGCCCACCCCCAAAATCCACCACCAAGAGGAGGATTCGTAGGAAGAGGGCGAGGTGGTCGACGTGATATAAGGGAAGTGACCTGTTATACGTGCGGACAGAAGGGACACTTCAGTCGGAACTGCCCACAGCACACCTACAATCAACCCAGCAACGGCCGAAGGACCGATGCCTACCACGACGAACGAGAAGAAGAGCCCGTCAGGGCAGCCAAGGCAGAAACCCCACAGCAACGCGCCGACCAGTGGATGAAAGGAGTGGCCGCAGAAGAAGATGAGGTAAAAGACCTCATACTACAGGATCTATGGAAAAGAGAGGATTTTCGAAGCGCCTGAACCCATCGGCCTGGGTAAGGGCAGTAAAATGTAATTCTGTGATCATAACTCGCTACCGTTCTATGAGAATTCCAGTATTGATTTGCACAAATTACGCCATGGCCGACATCAGAGCATTGGTGGACTCAGGAGCCACCGACAACTTTCTACAACCTGCCTTCATAAAGCGGATGAAAATCGGAATGAAGCCGCTGGATCGGCCCAAAAAGATATGGAATATCGACAATACCAAAAATAAAGCAGGACTAATCACTCATTACGTAGATCTGGACGTACAAACAAGAGGAATCCACAAAGAGATGAGATTCCTCATCACGGACATCGGCAATGAAGATATTGTACTCGGATATCCCTGGCTAGCAACATACGAACCAACCTTCAGCTGGAGGCACGCGGTAATCAAAGAAGACGCATTACTGGTAGTCCTGCGAACAGTCAACCCCAGAATCATACGACCCACGATCACGAAAGCGATTACCGAAACCCAGAAACATCAAATCGTCGCGCAACTGGAGGAAGAAGAATTTGTGGAAGGAAGGACTACTTCTACAGAATTAGCAATCCAGGCGAAACAGTATACTACGAAAGCTGAGTTACCACCCCATTACTCAGCATACCACCAACTTTTTAACGAAGAAGCATCACATCGGTTCCCACCTTCGCGGGTCTGGGATCATGAAATACAACTTAAGAAAGGAGCACCTGAAGTGATAGATTGCAAAATCTATCCACTTACACAGGAGGAAGACCAAGCCCTCCAAGCCTTTCTAACGGAACAACTCGGCAAAGGATACATACGACTGTCCAAATCCCCATATGCGTCACCATTCTTCTTTGTCAAAAAGAAGGATGGGAAGCTACGACCAGTGCAAGATTACAGATGTCTTAATTCGTTTATGATACGCAACCAATACCCCTTACCCCTCATCACAGACCTTATTACAGACCTCAGCAACGCCCACATCTACACCAAACTCGACGTAAGATGGGGCTACAACAACATACGCATCCGAGAGGGAGACGAGGAAAAGGCAGCGTTCAAAACCAAATACAGCCTGTTCGAACCTATGGTAATGTTCTTCGGACTAACAAACTCCCCCACAACATTCCAAACAATGATGAACCACATATGTCAGGACATCATTGCCAAACACGAACTTCGAGGGACGACCATCAGGGTATATATGGACGACATCGGTATTGCAACACACATAGGTAAAAGTATGGATGATCACATAGCGGCAGTCAAGGATGTATTGGAAATATCAGCTAAGCATGACCTCTATTATAAGCTAGAAAAGTGCTTATTCCATGCCCCTCGTATGGATTACCTGGGGGTAATCCTTGAAAAGGGGGTGACACGCATGGACCCTGTCAAAATTTCGGGCATCAAGGACTGGCCGACACCCACAAAAGTCAAAGACGTCCGATCATTCCTAGGCTTTTGCAACTTCTATCGCGCATTCATCCGAAACTTTTCACACCACGCAAAGCCACTGAACCAATTGACAAAGAAAGGAGCCGACTGGAAATGGACGGGAACGGAACACGACGCATTCAATAAACTCAAGGGACTTGTCACTTCGGAACCAGTACTGGCACACCCACAGCTGAGTAAACCATTCGAACTAGAAGTCGATGCATCAGGATTCGCAATAGGGGCAGTACTACTACAACGAAAAGACGATGGAAAGCGACACCCCATCAGCTATTTCTCAACTACCCTTAACGAAGCAGAACGGAACTACGACATCTATGACCTGGAACTACTAGCAATTGTCAAGGCTTTCCGACACTGGCGACCACTACTCGCGGGATCACCACATTGGACGAAGGTCTTCTCAGACCACATGAACCTACAATACTGGAGAAGCCCGCAAAAGATCAGTCGAAGGGTAGCACAGGAAGTCCTTGAATTATCGGAATATGATTTCGAAATTCACCACATCAAGGGATCAGCCAACGGCAGAGCAGACGCGCTGTCGCGAAGACCAGACTACGACCAAGGGGAGGAAGATAATAACAACATTACAGTACTGCCAGATAAGATCTTCGTATGAGGCGCCCACGTAGAAAGAATCCGGACCGCCAAGGACCATCTCGAACCCCAAGACATAATGCTAGACGACCCAGTATACGTACAAAATGAAACCATCCTAAAACCATGGATAGACGCCCACCATCTCAAAAAGATAGATGGGATCTGGTACAAGGATGCACGACGAGTAGTAACCGGAGGAATACACGATAAGCGACGAATATTGCATGACCATCACGATCTCCCCACTCACGGTCATCCAGGGATCAAAAGGACCACCCAATTGACAGGGTGTGCCTACTGGTGGCCGGGATTAACAAAAGATGCGCTGGAATACGTCAAGGGATGTGCTGAATGTCAACGCATTAAAGTTCAGCATGGACGAAACAAAGCGCCTCTCAACCCCATATACCCCAAACCAGAAGCAATGCCATTCGAGACGATAGCCCTCGATTTCATAACTAAGTTGCCCATATCTCAAGGATACGACACTATACTGACGATCACGGACCACGACTGTAGTAAAGCGGCAATCTTCATACCATGCAATGAGGAAATAAGCGTGGAAGGAGTCGCCAACTTGTACCTGAAACACGTCTTCATCCGTTTCGGACTTCCCACGAAAATCATAAGCGACAGAGACCCTCGATTCGCCAGCAGATTCACAAGGGAACTCTGTAAGGTACTGGACATCAAACAGAACATTTCTACGGCATACCACCCCCGAACCGATGGACAGTCGGAACGAACAAATCAATGGGTAGAACAATACTTATGCTTCTGGGCAAACGAATGACAAAACAATTGGTGCGGATACTTACCCCTCGCTGAGTTTGCCCATAATAACTGGCCACACGAATATACACGGGAGTCACCCTTCAACCTCCTTATGGGGTATAACCCACGCGCTGACTGGACGGAGAAACCATCACCCATACCACAAGTAACGCTCAGGACCGAACAGTTCCAAGAAGCACGGAAACGCGCTCACGAATTGATCATCAAGGCACAACAGTCATGGGTCAAGGCCAAAGATGGACCAAAATTCCGAGTCGGAGAACTCGTGTGGTTAGAAGGACGACACTTGCGTATGCACCAACCAACAGCAAAACTCGCGCCCCGGAGGCACGGACCCTTCGCAATTGAACAGGTGATGTCCCCTGTCAATTACCGGCTCAAATTACCCCCGCAATGGAAGATTCACACGGTGTTCCATGTGGACCTTCTCACCAAATATCACGAGACTTCACTCCATGGGAAAAACTACCAGCGGCCACCACCCGATTTGGTAGATGGAGAAGAAGAATACGAAGTCAAGAAGATTCTAGACAAATGGCATTTCGGCAAAAAACGGAAGAAGCAGTACTTAATCAAATGGAAAGGCTACCCTGACTCGGAGAATCAGTGGGTCAACCGGGAAGACCTGTTCGCCGATGAAGCGCTCGCGGAATACCAACATTCAAAGACCGCATCAACAACGCTTATAAGGAGTGGAAGAACCAGCGACAATATCTCATTCTCCCCACATACCTCCATCATCACCACTCCCCACTCGTCAATGTCTGTTGCCCCAAATGCCGCCCCATCGACGTCTTCGTACTACCTCGGAACCCCCGAGAGGATTTTTGCCTGCGAGCTGGAGGAAGAACGGGCATCAACAACCCCTGCCGACGACGAGGAGGTCGTCGTGGCTACGAGAGACAGAGCCGGGTCCGAGGGACCCATTACCGAAGCTGAGTTCCACAGCACCATCGAACGATTCCCCACTCAAGGACGCGAAGCCAACAGCGCCCGACTGTCACCCGACGTCGATGGGCAGCCCACTCTGTGGCATATCCTCCACGCCGACACCGGCCTCCCCATCTCCGACCGCCCTTTCACTACCGCCGAAGTTGACGACTTTCGGCGAGCTCTCGACCGCGGTGAAGACGTCCGCGCACGCCAGGGAGCGATACAAAGCAGCAATGAAGCCGAAGAAGTCGTGGAAGGAGGTGACCGACGATTGGAGGGAAGAACAGCTACGAATAGCCCAACGCCGAATGCAGGAGATGAGAGAGAAGAGGGAGAAGTCACGGACAGCGAGGACGAGTGGTACCCAGCTGAGCACCCACACATTCACTATGGCAGAGAAGCTAATGCTCCACCTCATACAACCCGACACGCACTCACCACCGACGGGACCCCCCTCTACCAGGGTCATATCTGTCCCCAGCTCGCCGACCGAGCTGTCTCCAGCGTCGCCAACGCCCGTACACCTCACGGGTTCAGGGTCAATCGAGGACCCGATTTCATTTCATTCCCCATCACCACCCCCGACGGCGTGACGCGCCAGGCAAAATACGTCCAGGCCATCATGAGCAACGATCCCATCGTGCTCAGCCTGATCGACGAGTCCGACAGGGTTTTCCCGAAACCCTTGTACGCCGCACCCCAGTACGTGGTGCACCCCGACACACACATGAAGTACGCCCAAGAGGACCTGATCCTCTTCGACAACGGGTACGACGCCGTCGGGGCCATCAACAGGGCCGTCGCAGAGTGCAAGGACGTGAGTCTGACTGTGGAGATCAGGCGGTACAGGGCACTCGGGGCCGAGTTAGGGCGGTTAGAGGTGAGGGTCAGAGAACTGCAGGAAACGTGGGGGAGATTGGCAACGGACAAGGCATTATGCATCAGTAGGTTGGAGCAGGCACGGGCGATGCAGCGAATAGAGGACGTACAGGCGGGTTGGATGGGACCACCCGGGCTCCGTGGGCGTCGCTCCTGAAAAGGGGGTGATGTTACGGACCGAACTCGAACGCTTACTACTAGGTTCTGACTACGGTAGTAGGCTTGTGATTGTTTACATTAGTCAGGGACTCTCTCATTCATGTGTTATCAGTCAGCGGTAGTATCACATGGTACTTTATGCTTACTGATTACTAGGATAGCGATACTAGGGTTCGAGCTAGATACACTATAGGTCAATATCGTTCGGGAGGCGCTTCAAAGCCCTCTGTCTATATGTATAAATAGTCGTCGCAGAAGACCAAGAGTCGCTATCTTGGTCTTCTTGAATCATCGGGTTTCCCTTCGACTTATCATCTCTTTCTCTCGCCTCGAAGGGCTATCAAGAAGGGTGCACTGTATAAGGTCTACTGAGGAGTACCTTCCCAGTTGCAAGGACGTCAATGTGTTAGGACTTAGGATCCCACGTTTGACTTTGACAAGTCACGAAGCTGAGTACTCGTGTCATACTCTCGCCTAAAGCAAGGCACACGCTTACCGAAGCGCAACACAAAGCATGTAGGATAACTGTCAAACAAAAGCTTCATATGGGCCCACAATGTGTCCCATAGTCTCTTGACAATATAACCATGTGGGCCCATCATGAGCATGGAAGGTCACTGTGCAAAGCTCATGTATGGGCCCAGGGTGGAAAAGGACAACCTCTGCCAATTAGCTCGTATTGGCCCAAATCAACTTAAAATGTCTTTGATGATATGCATGTACAGGCCCATAGGATAAGCCTGGGCCACTACTGAGGAGATGGTTATAGCCCATAGCATGCAAGACAGCTACCAAACAAAATCCCCATGTTGTCTTATGGTGTGCACAGTAGTCTCTCGATGGTATAACCATATATGCCTGCCTGACACATGTGGGGGTGCTATTAGTGGAATTGGATTGACCTATAATAGATGAGACAGCTGCCAAAAAAGGTACTCATATTGACCCACAAGTTGCAAGTATAGTTGACCCCAATTGACCTGCATTGACCCTCCCCTCTCCTAGATGGGTCCATGGTATACTCTACTGGTTCAACATGTGGGTTGTAACTGCAGGGTGAGATCATATGTCTCCCCATGGTACCTAGTATCTAGAGTCTGCTGATTGTCATGAATATTCACAATCTGCTGCCGAAGCATCTCAAGAGTATTCTCATGCATATTGCATATGGATTGTAGATCCTTAATTGTCCTCTCATGCATGTTGCATCTTCTTTTCAGGACCTGGATCTCTTTTTTGAGGTCTTTAACAATGCCATCATTGTTTTTTCCTTGAGCTGGCAGTATATGTAATGACTATAAAACCAGATGCAAGCTGCAGTGAACATACATGGAAATGCCTCATTGATATCTTCCATGGTTTCTCTGGGACTTTCTTTGGAGGGTGGAGGCACATCATCCCACATTATAGCATCAGCGGTGCTATCGAGTTGCTTGACGTGAGCCTGATCACGTGATGTCAGGTCAGGTGACTTTGAACGCGAGACTTGTGTCAACTTGTAGTCTCAGAGTCGAATATCAGGAGATGCCAGTGGTGTGAGAATGCACACGCCTGAAGAGGAAACTGGGATTACTAAGCACAAAAGTGTCCACTCAGATGCTTTACCTTAGTAGAGAGGAAAGGATATGATAACGCTGAGATTTCAAGAGACTCAGACTTAGAGTCTGAGTCCTATCACGAACCGGTATTTATACAAGGTATCTAGTCACTATGAGTCATAACTAGATGAGGGATGGGAACGATACGGAATACAATAGAAGGTACAAGAACATTATGGAAGGTACTACTGTGGCTGAGCAATCCTAAGCAGTACTGAAGTCATGACCGTACTCAGTCAGCTCCTACATCATCCTGCCATGACATCACTAATAACATCATCAGAACATCACACACGTTCCATCAGGATTCTCTGTTGGAAGTAGATTCTCACCCTCTGTGGAGTCTGCATTTTGAGCCTGTTTCCCCTTGGCTTTGACTTGTTGCCTAGCTCCCTTCTGGGGTCCTGTCTTCCTAGCTAAATTCCCCTTGGCTTTGTATTGTAGCCTAGCTACCTTAGGGCCATGAGTATTTGGAGGGTCATTTGCTACCTGCCAAAATAATTGATCCTTGAACAGCCTTTATATTTCAGTGCAATAACCTACATTTCTGTTGGCTCCTGCATGTCTCTTGGAAATAATTCCAGCAGTTACTTTAGCATAGTCATTGACAGTGCTCCCCTTTACTGCCAATCTTGTAACAATTGCTTCGGCAGCAATTTTATTGCTCAATGTAACTGTGTTACTAAAAGAAGATGCTTACTGCGAAAACCACTGCTAGAAGCACGCCAACATTTCTTCCCCTTTGTAGAAATGGCAATTCTTGCATTGCCTACCTCTGCTGAACTGTCTTGGAGCTCAGATGCCATTTGTTCAGGGCTGGTGTTACGTCTTGCCCTGACGTGCACTAGACTTTAGTGTGCTTGATGACGAGAGTGATCGCGACAAATACTAAGTTGAATACGAAGGGGACTTCCCTTAGTCATATCGACGGGCTATAACAGCAGGGTCTTCCTCTCGCGCTGGCCCAAGGTTACAAGAAGCAACTTCTCATAGTAATAGTATGAGATGTCACACTATGATGACCCAAAGAGAGAAGATGAGGGAAAGTAGGATTCGATGTGATAGATCAATGGCAACTGAAGAAGACCAAGATAGCGAGTCTTGGTCTTCAACAACTATCATTTATACATTTACATGAGGGCTTTAAAGTGCCTCTCAAATGGTAACTACCCTGTAGCGTAAGTAGCTCGAACCCTACTACCGCTATCCTAGGAATCACTCAGCCTTGCAGATTGGCGGCATCAACTATAGTGACACCTACATGCCTGTTGCGAAGCTCGCATCATCGCGCATGTTCATCACAATGGTGAACCAGCTAGGTCTAACACTCCACCAGATTGACATTAAGGGGGCCTATCTCAATGGGGCATTACAAGAGAATGAGATACTGTACATGCAACAGCCTCCAGGGTATGCAGCACCAGGCATGGGAACGCAAGTCCTGCACCTGCAGAAGGTGCTGTACAGCCTCAAGCAAGCCAGCCATCGCTGGTACCAAACTTTCACTAATATATTATCCTCACTTGGTTTCTCTCAGTGTGCAGTTGACCAGGCTGTGTATCACAAGTCCAACATGGCCACATGTGAACTCATGGTCATCGCGGTCCACGTCGACAACTGCACCATCACTGCTTCCTCCCCTTGCCTCGTTGACATCCTCAAGGCAGGCCTTAGCAAGCATGTAGAGGTCACTGACCTTGGTGAACTTCACTAGATGCTCAGCATCAAAGTGAAGTGTGACCGCACAGCTAGCACCATTCATCTATCCCAGTGGGCATATATCGACACTGTAATGCTTAGCAGCATTATCAGCTCGACATGAGTGCAAGACTAGAATTCTGTGACTAAGTTGAAAGTCACATGATCATCTGGATCACAACTTGGGTAGTCAGAGGTTCGTGGGATCTTTCACCCAGAAGGGAAGTCAGTGATTAGCTAAGCACAAGTGGAAGTGTTCACACTCAAGCCAACTAGAGAGGAACAGGAACAAGTAGCTGAGATTTAGAAGAGCTCAGACTTAGGGTCTTTGCTCCTATACATGCAGGCTTTTATATGTATCTGATAGCTACTATAACTCCTACTGAGTTGAGTTAGTATGAGTCGTGAACACAGTCTGAGTCAGTTATGTGACTCCTACTACGTCATAATGACATCATGCTACCACTATGATGCTATGGCTATTCATACAGAACTAGATCCTATGTCACTTGATCGATAACCGAATCCTGAAACATTACATGACCCCCTTTTCACGTGCAATGCCCACATCACCCAATTGTCATTGATCCCTCCATCTGCCCTATAAATCCTTCCTCTTGTTCCAACAACCTATCCAATACCTCAGCTTGTTCAAGGCGTAATAGGCACTCATGAGTACGACATTCGATCGTGTTGATCCTCATCTTCATGGACCATACTTGCTCTGTGAGAAGTCACCTCTCATTAGAGAGCCCGATATACCTGTCGTAGTCAGCTCATACTCCTCTGTGTTACATTCACACTGAACATCTAGCATGGCTTGTGCTGGGGGGGTTCTCAGAACGCTTGTATTGCACATGACAACCAAGGCAAAACCACTGCAATAGTGGTTGCAACTGAGAGGGAAGGGAAAACCAAAGGGAAATGGCTTGCTCAAAGGCAGCACAACAAGGCAACATCTAAGGGTTTGGTGAAGAAGACCAACTAAGGCCCTTAGGAAGACTGGAGGGGACTAGGATGTGATTTCAAAGAATCTCAAGATAGAGAATACATGCAAAGACAAGCTAGTACTTATACTACTAGTCAATAAGGTTCGGACTCAGCACAAACCTTAAGTCCTTATCTCTAGCCAATAGCCATAAGGGCTCCGGCTCCACAAGCTGAAACACAGAGAAGAAACATGATTGGACCGGCCTATCAAGGCACCGACATCCATCAAACATGAGGCAGCACCCATATAGTACATGAGGTGTCCATCAAATAGTCCATCAGAAAGCAGGCACAAAGGCCTAGTCTGTTACGGTTGCACCGGCCGTCTAGCTTGACTTGAGCTGGGTTTCTCAGAACGCTTGTATTGCATACGACAACCAAGGCAAAACCACTGCAGTAGTGGTTGCAACTGAGAGATGAAGGGGGGAAGACCACAGGGGAATGGCTCGCTAAGAAGCGGCACAACAAGACAATGCCTAAGGGTTTGGTGAAGAAGACCAACTAAGGCCCTTAGGAAGACAGGAAGGAACTGTGATGCAGATTCTCCAAGGATGGTACGAATTCTTAAAGAACTCAAGATGGGGAATACATGCAAAGATAAGCTAGTACTTATACTACTAGTAGATAAGGTTCGGACTCAGCACGAACCTTAAGTCCTTATCTCTAGCCAATAGCCATAAGGTGTCACGGATCGGACTTCATGCTTACTATCAGGTTCTGACTACGATAGTAAGCTCGTGATTCTTTACATTAGTCAGGGACTTCATATTTCACGTGTTATCAGTCAGCAGTAGTATCACATGGTACTTTAGCAGCTGATTACTAGGATAGCGATACTAGGGTTCGAGCTAGATACGCTATAGGTCAACATCATTCGGGAGGCGCTTTAAAGCCCTCCACCATCGTGTATAAGTAGTAGTAGCAGAAGACCAAGGATCGCCATCTTGGTCTTCTTGAATCATCGGTTTCAGAAGCCAACCTCTCGTCCCTTCAAGCTTATCGTACGGAGAAGGGAGTGCACTGCATAAGGTATATCTCGAGGACGCCTTCCCAGTTGCAAGACCAATCGTCGTGTTGAGACTAAGAGGCTCCACGTTCGACTTAGCAGAATTCAGAGCTAAGTACTCGCGTCTTATCATCGCCTAAAGCAAGGCACACGCTTACCAAAGCGTAACATAAGGGCTCCGGCTCCACAAGCTGAAACACAAGGAAGAAACATAATTGGACCGGCCTATAAAGGCACCGACATCCATCAGACACGAGGCTGCGCCCATACAGTACATGAGGTGTCCATCAGAAAGTCCATCAGTAAACAGGCACGAAGGCCTAGTCCATGTCATCATCAACCGGGTAACCAGCTGCAGCATACCCGAGGCACACACACTCAGGTGATGCCTCAGATGATGAGTCACGTGACTCGGGGTCGTCATGCCCGTAGAAGTGCGCATACATCTTGCGCGCATGAGCTTCATCTTGCTTGTAGGGGTCGTCAGCTTCTTCATCGCTACTCTCAACAGGAGTGCAGGACTTAGCTGGTTCGGGACGCAATGTCCACATGCTCATATCGCCCTTTCTCATCAAGGCCTCCCTTAATGCCTCAGGATCGAGGGTCCTCTTGTAGTTGTCCAACGCGGGCCAGCTCGGGCAGCTCGGCGGCGTGCTTTCTCGGGAGCTTGAAATCTCCGCCGTGACATAGTCCATGCCATTACCAACCAGGTAACCAGCTGCAGCATACCCGAGGCATACATGCTCAGGTGATGCTTCACGTGATACGTCACATGACTCTGGGTCGTCCTGCCCATAGAAGTGCACATACATCTTGCGTGCATGAGCTTCGTCCTGCTCGTAAGGGTCCTCAGCTTCATCGTCGCTGCTCTCAACCAGAGAGGGGGACTTAGCTGGTTCGGGGCATAATGCCCACATGCTTAGATCTCCTTTTCTTCTCAAGGCCTCTCTCAGGGCATCGGAGTCAAGGCTTCTCTCAAAGTTGTCCAACACGGGTTGGCTTGGGCAGCTTGGTGGCGTACTTTCTCAGGAGCTTAAATGCTTGACTGTAACACTCTGTCTCCTAGACCAATAATAGCCTGTTCCATGAGGCTGCAATGAATAAAGTTGGGGGATAGGAGGTGACGTTGAGCTGTGTTATAAGTGGGGTGTGGCATGGACAACAGGTGTTCTTTGGCAACAAGAGGGGTGCCATAAATTGGACCATTGGCCGTAAATTTTGTGAGTACGAGGGTGTCGTTGCCAGTGGTGTAGTGGATGAAAGGAGGGTTGATGTACTCTCCTTGCTCATTCATGACGGGGAACATCATGAAGTTGTCGCCTAGATTGTGGACAAATCCCTCAGGGGGGTCAGGGAGAACTCTCTGCGGAGGTGGAGCTGGATTAGTTGGCGGGTTTTGCTGCATGTCATCCTGGTCAGGGTGAAGGAAGCGTAGAGCAACAGGATCCGGAATGTGTCTGGCTGTGGATAGACGGGCAATGACTTCTTCTGCATCAAGTACTTCATGGGTTTCTTGACGGTTTTCGCCATTGGGAGAAATAGTGGGCATGTAGTTAACAAGAGTAATGGAAGGAGTAGAGGGAGGAGAAGACATGGATGAGTTGGTGTTGATTTGTCGAGCCTTATGTGGGTATTTATGGTGGAACTCCTTTATCAGGTCAGGTGCATTGAGGTGGTCACGATGCACCCATTCATTGTCCGACACAGGGTAGCCTTTCCATTTTACCAAGTATTGCATGCTTCATTTACGTCCGAATCATCTAGAATCTTCTATTCACTCCACTTCATACTCTTCTTCTCCTTCTATTATGTCAGGAGGTGGCCACGTGAAGTTTGGCCTGTGTGTTCTAGTTTCGTGATAAGGGGTCAGAAGACTAGCATGGAACACGGGGTGGATCTTCCATGTTTCCAGTAAGGTCAGGTGATAGACCACATGTGATAATGCTTGGTTAATTTGGAATGGTTCATAACGGCATGGAGCTAATTTTGCAGTTGGATGTGATATATGCAAGTTATGCCCTTCTAGCCACACCCAATCGTTGACCTTGAATGCCTTGTATGATGGCACTTCTTTATTCATCTGATACGCCTTCATCAGATTCTGATAAGCTACTTCATGTGCTCTTTTGAATTGGTCTAGGCACAATGAGACCTGTGGAATTGCCGTACTAGCTGCGTTCCATTCAGATCACGGATAATACCCCATTAGTATCATGGAGGGCACTTCCTTAGATTTCTCATGTTTCCACTGATTGTGTGTGAATTCTGCGATAGGAAGCATTGGAGCCCAGTTGTCTTGTTGATGATTACACCAAAAGCGAAGATATTGCTCCAGCCATTGGTTAGTTCTTTCAGACTGACCATCCATTTATGGGTGATAGGCACTTGAAATGTTTTGCTGTATTTGCAGAGTTTCACACAATTCTTGCATGAACTTGGAAGCAAATCTGGGGTCTTGATCAGATATGAAACGATGGGGGAGACCATAGATGTGAAAGACGTGTCGGAGATACAATTGGGCGGCTTCTTCTCCAGTTACATTCTCTTTACAGGGGATGAATACTACTGCTTTTGAGCATCCGTGGTCTGTTACAGTTAGGATGGAGTCGAAGCCATGTGATTCTGGAAGTTTCATGATGAAGTCCATGGAAACCACTTCAAAGGGCATGTTTCTGGTTTGACTCCGATCGGAAAAGATGGGGGTTTCATAGGTCAGGTGTTAACTTTATTCTATTAATACTCTCCACATCCTTTGACGTAATCCTTAACTTCTGAACGGAGTAAAGGCCATCAGTATTTTTGTTCCAGAAGATCAATCATTCGTGAAATTCTGGGGTGCCCTTGCGCTGGCAAGTCGTGGTATTGTTTTATCAAATCCCTCCTTCCCTTGTGATCTTGCATGATAACTAGCTTGTCATTCTTCCACCACATGTCGTCTACTTGTTTGAGTTGATATGGATCTTTCCATCTTTGTAAGGCTTTCTCCTCTTGTACTTCTTTTACTTGTTGCCAATCAAGAGTGATCGCTTTGATGAACAGATTTTCTGGAAGTACAATCTGATCTTGATTATCATCTGTTCCTTGATCATAATCAGGGTGTCTAGATAACGTGTCCGCTCTTCCATTGTGATCTCCTGGCAAGTGGCATAATTCAAAGTCATACTCAGCAAGTTCTACTACTTCTCTGGCTACTCATCGGCTGATCTTATGAGGTTGTTTCCAATACTGGAGGTTGGAATGGTCGGTATAGATGATTAGTTTGTGATGGGATCCAGCGAGGAGATGGTGCCAATTTCAAAGGGCTTTGACGATTGTGAGGAGTTCCCTGTCGTAAATGTCATAATTTCTTTTGGCTTCTGTGAATGTGGCCAAATAGTATGCGACTGGGTGTTTCTTTTGGTCTGAACCTTGTTGAAGAAGTACAGCACCAGTAGCAAATCCCGAGGCATCTACTTCTAGGGTGAACTGTTTGGATATATCGGGTTGTTGAAGGATGGGATCGCTGGTCACACATTGTTTTAATTCTTCAAATGCTCATTGACATTCCTTTGTCCATTCCCATGCGTGTTCTTTCTTTGTGAGGGTGTTTAGGGGTTTGGCTATTTGAGCGAAGCTGCGTATGAATGCACGATAGAAATTGCAAAATCCCAGGAAGGATTGGATGTCTTTGACAGTCTGGGGAACGGGCCAGGAAAAAATGCCATCAATCTTGACTGGGTCCATGCAGATCACCCCCTTTTTAAGGATTACCCCCAGGTAATCGACACAAGGGGATTCAAAAGTACATTTTGATGGTTTGAGATAGAGATCATTTTCATCAAGAAGATGTAAGATAGCATGGACCGCCCAGCGATGATCAGCGAGATTTGTCTTGGTAGTGATAAGAATATCATCCATATAGACTACGATTTTGGTCCCTTAAGGTGAGAATTCCAATTGTAAGGGATGGAAGAGATGATTCATCATTGTCTGGAAAGTACTAGGCAAATTAGTAAGACCAAAGAACATGACACATGGCTCAAAGAGGCCATATTTGGTCTTGAAAGCAGCTTTTCCTTTGTCCCCTTCTTTGATGCGGATGTTATTGTATCCCCATCGAATATCAAATTTGGTAAATATCCGAGCGTCTTGTACCTGTGTAATGAGATCGGGAATAAGGGGTAGTGGGTAATGATTCTTGATGGTATATTGATTGATTTTGCAATAATCCTGAACCGGATGGAGTTTCCCATCCTTCTTCTTAATAAAGAAGAAGGGTGAAGCATAGGACGATTTTGAGGGTCATATGTATTGCTTCTGCAGATGTTCTTCGATGAATTTGGCAAGAGCTAAGTCCTCCATCTGAGTAAGGGGATAGATTTTGCAATTGATAGTGTCAGGGGTATCAGATTTGAATTCAATGGTGTGATCCCATGGTCATGAAGGCAGAAATTTATTTAATTCCTCTTCAGAGAAGACTTTAGCATGTTGTTGGTATTCTTCAGGGACAATAATATCTTTATTCCCTTGCTGGATTGCCAAGTCCATAGAAATTGTCCTAATTCCCATGAACAGTTGGTTGCCGTCTTCCCATTCAATATCAGCAGTTTCAATAGTTCTTAGTTTTAGATCCCGCCAATTTATTGATTGGATGACAACGGGAAGGGCTTCTATTTCGATCATTCCTGTCTCCCAGCTGAACTTTGGCTCGAAACCTGCAAGCCAGGGGTATCCTAAGACCATTTCCTCGGGTCCTAAGTTAGTAAGGAGGAATCTCATGATTTTTGTTTGCCCCTTGGTTTATACTTCAAGGTCAGTGTAATGCATGAGAAGTCCATCTTTGTTCATCATGCCATCTATATTCCATATTTTTCGCGGTTTGTCAAATGGAAGGGATGTGAGTCCTAGTCAGGCAGCAAATTGTGGAGTTATGAAATTATCTGTGGCTCCTGAGTTCACTAAGATGTGTCGGTCAGCCATGGTGCTCTTGGTACGAAATGATACTAGTATTTTCATTGACCTGTTTTTGCTATAGTACACAGTAGAGACACCTATTGCCCTAGCCCAGGCTGATGGGTTCAGGCTTGAGAAAAATCCAACTTATCCATAAATGCCTTCCTTATGAATTTGTCCTTCCAGCTATCTGATTGCTCTTGAATGAGATTGATAGCTTCTTTGGTGGTCATGCCACGGATCGCGTTTGTCAGAGTTTGGATTTTAGATGGAGATTGGTTTGAAGTGGCTCCATTCCCACTTTGGGAAGTGGCAGAGTCAGATGTGGAATTAGACACTATGCATGCTGGTTTCTTCAGGCAGGCTCTACTCATATGCCCTTTTTCCTTGCAGTAAAAGCACTTTCCTTCACTCATAAGACAGGTTCGTTCATCGGTGGTAAGAACTCAGGCTCATGTTCGGTCACTGGCCAACGTATCCATCGCATTTGGGTCACGGGGTCAACTCTGTTGTTGGTTACACCACCGTGGGAGACTATTACCCAAATTGAGATTGTTGGGTTTTCAGAATCGATTTTGCAGGAATATGAAGTTTTGATGATATCTTCATGCTTCCCATATCCAATCAGCCCAGTCTACTGGATTTGCCATATTCACAATATTGGTCACCAACTGTTGTGGCAATCCATCCATGAACCTTTCAAGTATGGCAGGCGTGTCAAGATTATAATGAGCAAGTTGTGCTAACTCCTCAAATTTGGCGATGTAATCATCAAGGTCGCCTTTCTCCATTTTGAGTTTTGTGATTTCATGACATGCTTTGGTTTTGGTGGTTGTGTCCATATAGGCACTCAGGAATTGGTTTTCTATGGACATCCACAGCCATTCTTCTATGCGGGCATGTCCATGTGCAGTGACTTGTTCAGATAACCAGGTAATGTTTTGCCATACCCAGTTCGTGACTAATGGGCCTTTGATGTATGACAGGAAAAGTACCACACATGAAAATGGAGATGACATAATGTTGTGTTGGGCATTCATGGCCCAGTACAGCTGAAAGTTGAGCAAGAATTCTTCAGATTTGGATCAGGTTCCATCAAACAGGAAGGTTCCTTCCCATACATTTTGGATGGAGTTCCTCCTGTGGCTACTCCTGTGGCTCCTCCACTGCCTCCACCTGCAGGTGGGGGACTGCCTCCACTGCCTCCTCCACCTCCGCCTGCAGGTGGGGGACCGCCCCCACCTCCTGCAGGACCGCTACCGCCTCTGCCTGTGGGACCACTGCCACTTCTGCCTGTGGGTGTCCCAGTTGTGGGCATATTGAGTGCTTGTAGTAAGGCAGGTAGCATGGTGGGTGCAGCCATAGTGGTTGCTGTTTGTTATGACACTGCCTATTTTACTCCCCTCCCTCATTTCGCCTATAGGACACGTGACCCTTTTACTTTCTTATCACGTGGTCTTTCTCATATGAGTCAAGAGGACTCATTACCTTATTTGGATCCATAAGAGTCATGGAGACTCTTTACTGATATTCCCTTGTGAGTCACGACGACTCTTGCCCGTTGCGAAGGGGCTACTGTTTCAGAGATATCAGTTTCACCTATATCTAGTGTTTCACATCTTACATGTGATTACTGCGAGCTGCGCTCCGCAGTTCCTATTGTTTCCTTAGTGATTGCTCGATGACTCGATCCTAGGATGCCATTATCATTCTATCCTAGGATACCTCTTTACTTACTATAAATACAGGCTCACCAGGTAGTAGTAGCCTTAGACTTGACTTTTTGTACTCTACGGTACTCGAGCAATCGAAGACCTTGAATACTCCATCTCTCACAGAACCCTCCTCTCACTGAAGAATCCTAAGTTCCACTATTGGCTTAGGCTGACTCTTCAACTCGTACATCTTCACTGAAGTTCCTCTTCGGAACTTCCCTTGACAACCAGAACCAGACCCCTTAGTGCGGCATCCTAGTAGATCGACTTAACCCACGTCGGGTGAACGTCCCTACCGTGACGTAACATTAAGTCAAGTCTATCGAACCTACAACCACTCTGGCTAAGGGACGAAGAATTTCTGAATCCAGATCAGTCCTTGGATTCAAACCGTTTCCCATCGAGAGGAGAACAGAAGACGAAGTTCCTGGCCACGTAAAAGGAGCAGCCCTTTGGCAGGAAATCGACGGCGAAGAAGGTTATTGGGTATATGACATACTCGGTGCAGTATACCTAGCCATCGAATACGAAGAAAGTACCGAGCAGTGGTACTTCATACAGCGAGACAGCAGGACTAGGCGTTGGACAGCTACTCAACCAGTCCCCTCTCTGTATAACCTGGGAAGAAGATCGATCAGACCAACGACAGTATCAGCAATTCCACCAGACGATACACCGTTGAAGGCAGGCCAGCATACCGTGCCAACCGCTAAGAGACGTGATACAAAAAGTTCTCCAATGGCAACACAGACGACCACCACAGCTGCAACCGCAACAACAACGGCTGTCCCCCCATCCACAATACAAACATTCTTCACAAAAGGGACAGGAACAGGAAGCGGAAACCCCCCTGCTGGCACTACAGCAGCAGGAAGTGGTCCCTCCGGAGGTGGGCCCCCAGGACCACCAGGAGGAAGCGGACCGCCAGGAGGTGGCCCCCCAGGAGGTGGGGGTGCACCTGGAGGCGGAGGTGCCCCAGCAGGCGGAGGCGCGCCCGGAGGACCCCCTCCCGGTGGCGCCCCTGTTGGAGGCGGGGCAGGTGCCGGCCCAGGCCCAGGAGCGGCAAATGGCAAACTTGGAGGAAACCCCCCAACCGACTTTGATGGTACCCGATCGCTTGCGGACCAATTCATGCAGGAATTCAACCTGTATCAAATCACAAATTTGGACGCTGAACAAATGGCGATACCTATGAAACGAGCGGCCCTGCTACTCGGTTTCATAAAAGGACCAAACGTAAAGGACTGGGTCAAGAGATGGACCAACTGGATCCTCGCGGAAATGAACAACGGAAGACTTCCGAATGACGAATTCTATTGGACAGCAGTGTCTCAAGGCTTCGAACAAGCATTCCAGGATACGGGAGCAAGGGAACGGGCAGAAGATAAGCTGCGCCACCTCTCATTCATACCAAATGAGGTGGATGCGTTTATTGCCCAGTTTGAATCCCTTGCCGCAGAAGCAACGTATCCATTGGATGCTCAGTCGACACTCTCCTTATTCGCATCCAAACTTCCCTACCGCATGATGGACCACGTCTATAAGGTGGTACGCCCTCTGGATTTCAGAGGATGGGCCGATGGAGTGCGCCAGTACCACTCAGACAACACCGCAGTCCAGAATATTCGGGGAATTAACGAAGAAACTCCAAGGAAGAAGGGAGCAGGAAAAATGAACCCCGCCCAATTGGCGAAGATACTGGGCATTAAAATGCCAGCCCCTGCTCCAGATGCAATGGACACACGCGCTGACCGCTCCCGTTCCAACTATAACAAGGGAACTCGAGGAAGAACGGCAGCGACCACTGCAAAAGAGAAACCGGACATTGAAGTCCAGAAGAAAGAAGGTCGTTGCTACACATGCAACAAACAAGGACACCTCTCCCGCAACTGTCCAGACAAGCAGAAGGACAAGAAACCACCTCAGAAGGCTCACAAGGCCAAGGCCGAAGAAAGCGAAGCAGAGGAAGAATCGGAAGAAGAGTCCAAAACTGGATCCACCCCTACTGATGTGCGATCTGCCCTCATCAAAAGCCTCTCAACCAAGGAGAAATACGCAATAATCAAAGAGGCTTGGGTAGAAGAGCACGGGGAGGATTTTTAAAACGCACAAACCTAGCGGCCATGGCGCATGCGTTACAGTTTAAAGATGTGTTTGTTTGTAAATATCGAAGTCTCCAAATCCCAACTCTGATACAAACTTCACACACAACGGCCGAAAGAAAAGTTCTCGTGGATTCAGGAGCCACGGACAACTTTATCGACTTCAAGCTCCTGAAAAGAATGAAGATTGGCAAACTAAAGCTGCCACGACCCCGCATTGTGTGGAACATTGACGGGACCCAGAATAAGTCAGGGATCATCAAGTACTACGTTGACCTGCACGTCCGGACTGGGGAGAAGAAACAGAACATGAGATTCCTCGTCACAAATCTAGGAGATGACGAGATGGTGTTAGGGTACCCGTGGCTCGCTGCCTTCCAGCCATTGATCGATTGGAGAAGTGCGACCCTTGATGAAAGCATGCAACCACTTGTCATCAAGACCCTTTCATATGCAACGGATGCAGAAGTGATCCGCATACGAGATGCGTGGATCAAGAAGGCTGCATCATTATGCACCCCTGGGGAAGAACTCTTTGTCCACCGAATGGATGAAGAAATCCTCAAAAGAAGCTCGACGTCAACCGAGATGGCAGTAAAAGCGCTGCCAAAAGAAGAGAAAACCTGGGACCAGGTAGTCCCAAAACACTACCACAAATGGAAGAAGGTCTTTTCTGAAGAAGAGGCGAAGCGGTATCCGGAACACCAACCATGGGATATTGCTATTGATTTTACAGAGGATGCCCCGAAAACCCTAGACTGCAAAATATACCCGTTATCTAAAGGAGAGCAAGAAAAGCTCGACAAATACATCAAAGATAACTTGGACAAGGGCTATATACGTCCGTCAAAATCACAATACTCGTCACCATTCTTCTTTGTTGGAAAGAAAGATGGAAAACTTCGTCCAGTAGTGGACTACCGGAAACTGAACTCCTTCACAATCCCCGACCGATACCCATTGCCTTTAATACAGGAACTAGTGGATAAGGTGAAGGATGCCAGGTTATTCACCAAAATGGACGTGCGAGCAGGATATAACAATATTCGCTTCCGAGAAGGCGACGAACCGAAAGCCGCCTTCAAAACGAACCTAGGACTGTTTGAACCAACAGTAATGCCATTCGGGCTGAAAAATGCCCCCGCAGTGTTCCAACGAATGATGAATACGCAGTTTAATGACCTAACAGCAACCAGTCAAGTAATCATCTACATGGACGACATCCTTATAGCAACAAAGAAGGATGAAGAAGAACACCGCAAGTTGGTTAACAAAGTCCTTGAACGCCTTCAAAAGCTGGACCTATACTTGAAGCCCAGCAAGTGCCTCTTTGAAGTAGAGCGCATCGAATTTCTAGGAGTAATCTTAGAAAAAGGAACCGTTACTATGGATCCAGTTAAGGTCGCTGGAGTCGCTGATTGGAAAATACCGAAAACCACGAAAGATATTCGGGCTTTCCTTGGATTCTGCAACTTCTATAGGCGATTTATCCGTGGATTTTCCTTTATTGCGAAGGCACTGAACGACCAACTGAAGAAAGGCGTTCAATGGAACTGGGGACCAAAGGAAGAAAGCGCGTTTGAAACGCTAAAGAAGCGAATATGTGAAGAACCGGTTTTGATACAACCGGACCAGAAGAAACCATTCGAAGTAGAAGTTGATGCGTCAAACTATGCAATGGGAGCCGTCCTAATGCAACGAAACGAACAAGGAGTGCTCCACCCGGTAGCATTCTTTTCAAAAACCATGAACGATGCCCAAAGAAACTATGACGTATACAACAAGGAGCTTCTAGCCCTTGTGGAAATGTTTCGGCATTGGAGACATTTCCTGCACCAACCAGCATTCAAAGTAAAGGTGCATACAGACCACGCCAACCTATTGTACTGGAAGAACCCAGGAGACCACAATAGAAGGGTGGCAAGATGGCATGCAGAACTCATGGAATACGACTTCGAATTGGTCCATATAGCCGGGAAGAAGAATGGTCGGGCGGACACGTTGTCACGACGCCCGGACTACGAACACGGCGAGGAAGATAATAAGGCATTGGTGGTCCTACCCCCTGCCTTATTCAGCTTCGCAAGAATGATGGGGTCAGAATATTATAACCCCAGCAACCAGAAAGAAAGGGAGCACTATAGTGCAACGGTAAAACATAACAAATACCAATCCCTTCAAGACCAGGTGGAAAAGGACCAGCAAACGAATAAAAGGAGCCAGGAAGTGCTCAAGAAATGGTCAAACACCTACATGCTCACCAAACTAGTTGGAATTTGGTGGAAGATTGAAAACGATACAGACCGGATCGTCGTTGCCGGAGACAACGATCTGAAGAGGGGGGTAATTCACTTTTACCACGATACCCCATCAGCCGGACACCCAGGAATCACAAACACGTACACTCTGGCAAAACGGGACTTCTGGTGGCCAAAGATGAAAGAAGATGTGGAACAATACGTGAAGGGATGCGCAGCGTGCCAAGCAAATAAAATCAACACGCAGCCACTAAAACCAGCTATGATCCCTATTGCTCCAGAAAACTCTTTGCCATTCGAGACAGTCGCCATGGACTTCATCACAAAGTTGCCACTTTCGGGCAAATACGACATGATCCTCACAGTTACGGATCATGATTGCAGTAAAGCGGTGGTATTCATACCCTGCCAAGAGACAATTACTGCGGAAGGGGTAGCAGAACTCTACCTGAAACACATGTACACCCGATTTGGTGCCCCGAAGAAGATTATCTCTGACCGAGATACCCGATTTACGTCACACTTCGCCAAAGGCCTGTGCGAAGCATTAAAGATACACCAAAACATCAGCACAGCGTACCACCCCAGAACTGATGGCCAGTCAGAAAGGACAAACCAATGGCTCGAACAGTATCTTCGATTTTGGTGCAATGAAAGGCAAGACGATTGGCACAAGTACCTGCCAATGGCGGAATTCGCGCATAACCAATGGCCGAACTCCACCACCCGAAAGACCCCCTATGAAATGCTCATAGGGTACACACCGAGGCTTGAATTTGGGACTAAAAGCAAAGTCCCCTCGGTAGAAGAAAGGCTTACAGCCATAGAGAAGGCGCGAACAGACGGCCATGAAAATATCATCAAAGCTCAGAAGATGATGGCCATTGCGCACCAAGGGAACAAGAAGTTCCAACCGTACAAGGAGGGAGATCAAGTGTGGATCGAGGGAACCAACTTGAAGACCCTGTACCCAGCGGCTAAACTCGGGCCGAAGCGGCACAGACCCTTCAAAGTAATGAAACAGCTATCAGAAGCGGTGTACCGCGTGGAACTGCCAAGACAATGGAAGATTCATAACGTGTTTCACGCGAACCTTCTAACACCTTATAAGGAGACGGAGTTCCATGGGCCGAACTACACTCGGCCGCCACCTGATATCATCAACGAAGAACCCGAGTATGAAGTCGAGAAGATTCTAGATGCGCAGCAACGTGGGAAAGGGCGCAAGCTCTACTACCTAATCAAGTGGAAAGGCTATCCCACGAGTGACAGTTCGTGGGAGAGATCAGAAGATGTCCATGCGGACCAACTGATAGCGGAGTTTAAAGCCAGGAAGGGGACAAACAAGTCAAAAGCCCGTAAAACATATATAAGATGGGCCAAAACGACAGAGGAACCCAATCCCCTCCCTCACTCTGATTTCAATCCTCATACGCTATCCACTACATCTGCTCCCACCAGCATTGTACCAACACTCCCTGCCTCATCACCTCCCATCATAGCTCCTCCATCTCATCCCAGTCATAAGCCATGCACTCTTTTCCAATCCCCAGCTATGACTTGCGTCTCTACTCAGAAGCCCTCAAAGACAAGGAGGCACCCACCTGTCATTGTACCTTGGCGAGACGCGCATATTCGATCACAGGCTGTCCAGCCTACAGCACGAACAAAATTCACAACCCCACCTTTGAAAGACTCAGGAATGGAGCCAGGCGTTCACTTAAGAAGGCTGCCATTGCCGCCGGTCACAAATACTGCAATTGGTGTGGGCGTGAATTTCCAGACCACATACGCTGGAGGATGGGACGACAAGAAGAGTGGGAGATGTGTTACTGTTGAAGACAGTAACGTAGGAGAGGGATGACCAGCCTCAAAACACAAGAACCAAGACACTAATAGCCGCAGCAAAGAGAGGTGCTACCCATCAGCTGGCCTATTAGTGGAAGCAAGCCGACGTACTGGCTTCCTTCACCCCCTCGCCAACAGGTCCTGGAGACTCCACCAGAAATTGGTGACGCCAATCGAAATTTGGGTCACCACGGAGGTCAAAAAGGAAGAGGGAGGGGGACCACCCAGAAGAACAAACATTGGGGCTGGGATGACGACGACAGAGGGAGAGAGGATGAAGAAAGAAGATGCCAAGAAAGGAAAAAAGAAGAAGAGACTTGGGAAAAAGTCGGAGACCCTCAATTGGATCAAGGGGGCTCTCAGTTTGGCAAAGCCGAGGCGACTTTGCGCTTGAAAGGGGGGCTGTGTTATGACACTGCCTATTTTACTCCCCTCCCTCATTTCGCCTATAGGACACGTGACCCTTTTACTTTCTTATCACGTGGTCTTTCTCATATGAGTCAAGAGGACTCATTACCTTATTTGGATCCATAAGAGTCATGGAGACTCTTTACTGATATTCCCTTGTGAGTCACGACGACTCTTGCCCGTTGCGAAGGGGCTACTGTTTCAGAGATATCAGTTTCACCTATATCTAGTGTTTCACATCTTACATGTGATTACTGCGAGCTGCGCTCCGCAGTTCCTATTGTTTCCTTAGTGATTGCTCGATGACTCGATCCTAGGATGCCATTATCATTCTATCCTAGGATACCTCTTTACTTACTATAAATACAGGCTCACCAGGTAGTAGTAGCCTTAGACTTGACTTTTTGTACTCTACGGTACTCGAGCAATCGAAGACCTTGAATACTCCATCTCTCACAGAACCCTCCTCTCACTGAAGAATCCTAAGTTCCACTATTGGCTTAGGCTGACTCTTCAACTCGTACATCTTCACTGAAGTTCCTCTTCGGAACTTCCCTTGACAACCAGAACCAGACCCCTTAGTGCGGCATCCTAGTAGATCGACTTAACCCACGTCGGGTGAACGTCCCTACCGTGACGTAACACTGTTGCGGTAGTTGACATAGTACTGAGTAAAAGAGGATCCAAATCTGAACGTAGTCTGATATGTGCAATTTGCGCAGTGAGGTCGCTGTCCTCTTGATCTTTGTCTGTGAATGGAAGAACTTCTTGGAAATCTGATGGGTCGATGATTAGTGAATCGTTGTGAGGGAGGTCGATATCAGGTGTGTGATCTGATTCAGATGATTCGGGCTGTCCATCAAGAGGACCTTCGTCTGTTCTGTCAACGATTTCTTCTTGCCAAATATGCAGTCCATATTCGACTGGTACTATATGGGAAGTGTAATACTATCATTTTCAAGCTGAGTAAGTAAGCTGTACCCAGCAGACTGTGTCGTTTCGATGTTCGAGTTCAACTTTGATTTCTTGGTCTGAGTTGGGTAACTTGGCAAAGTATCCTGTACGATTTCCTCATTCAGCCCAGTAAGCCGCTTTGAGGTATCTAACAGGGACATTTCACTCTCCTCGGTTGTTGACAAAGTAGGTTTTGAACTCTCTGTTGGCTAGGAGATAGTCGTACGTATATTCGGATGCAATGACATTCAATGAAAGTCTGAGCTAATGTAACACTCAGCAGCGTTATCAGCTCAACATGAGTGCAAGACTAGAATTCTGCGACTAAGTTGAAAGTCACATGATCATCTGGATCACAACTTGGGTAGTCAGAGGTTCGTGGGATCTTTCACCCAGAAGGGAAGTCAGTGATTAGCTAAGCACAAGTGGAAGCATTCACACTCAAGCCAACTAGAGAGGAACAGGAACAAGTAGCTGAGATTTAGAAGAGCTCAGACTTAGGGTCTTTGCTCCTATACATGCGGGCTTTTATACGTATCTGATAGCTACTATGACTCCTACTGAGTTGAGTCAGTATGAGTCGCGAACACAGTCTGAGTCAGTTATGTGATTCCTACTATGTCATAATGACATCATGCTACCACTACGTCATCTATGATGCCATGGCTATTCATACAGAACTAGATCCTATGTCACTTGATCGATAACCGAATCCTAAAATGTTACAGACACCATCCTCAAGTGTTTCCACTTTGCTGACCTTAAGCCATTGTCCACGCCAATGGACATGTAGGCAAAGCTCACGTCCGAGCAAGCACCTGCAAGTGTGGCTGAGTTTGCAGCCATGCGTGACATCCCCTACCATGAGGCAGTTTTTGTGAGGAAGACATCGGTGATCAGCAATGGCAACGGTGTTTGCAATGTCTGATAAAGACGACAGAAGGTCGTACACTACGAGGATGTCAGTATTGTAATCATAGGTGATAAGATAGCCGCATACATACCTCAGTCACAGCGAAAAGGACTGAGGCGTCTACAAAGTAATCTATGCGAAATAAAAGCGATTTTGGGGCTGTATAGTTTTAAGCCCCTTGGTCCCATTTTCAGGACTTTACACACCATTCTGGGCGTACCAAAAGTATCCACGATCTGCACAGTAAGGTAATCAGAACTCAGCTACTCCCGTGCTCCCAGGCGATTGACCCTTCCAACAGCAGTCAGCACCCTCAATTGGGCTGCACTCACCACCCGCCCTGACATTTCCTTTGCAGTGTCCACTGTGGCATGTTTCATGTCGAACCCAGGGCCCATGCACTGGGAGGCCATGAAGCAGATCTTCCACTACCTGGCCAGCTCGTGCAACCTATGGCTCTCATACAGCAAAGAGCACCACACCCTCATTGGGTACACTGACACAGATGGCAGCATGGCCGAGGATCACCGCACCATCACTGGCTATGCCTTTCTCATCAACAGCGGCACTGTTTCATGGTCCTCAAAGTGTCAAGAAATTGTCTCATTATCCACCACTGAAAGCAAGTACGTTGCGGCGACGCACAGCGTGAAAGAGGCACTCTGGCTACACAACCTCCTCACTGAGGTGTTCAGCCCCTTCAAAGACCCCACTTCCATGCTCTGCAACAATCAATCCACCATTGCCCTTGCACACAATCACCAGTACCATGCACACATGAAGCACATCAACATGTGGTACCACTTCATCCAATGGGTAGTTGATCAGGGCATCATTCAGCTTGTGTACTGTCCCACTGAGGACATGGTGGCAGACATGCTCACCAAGGCACTGCCATCCCCCAAGGTGAAGCACTTCACCGCAGGCCTTGGGCTGTGTGCAAAGTGAGGGGGAGTGTTGGATTGGCAGGGTGGCACAGGGCACCCCACTCCCACTGCCCTGCACATCATCTAGTATAGTCCTCCCGTTAGCTCATACTAAAGTAGCACATACACTGAATTATCATGTACTGTACATTTCAAAATCCCCCTGAGTAGTTTATATACTATCCATACTGCCTTCCCACACACCTCAGTCATTGCTCATACACACATGCGATTCCTGAGTATATTTGTTCTATCTAGCCAACAGAAGTGAGGGTCACTTTCCCCCTCCAGTTACGTGTTGTGGGGGTGACAGGATGGTGAAGTGACCCCATGAGTGCCAGTGGGGGCCAAACATTGCTTGGCAGGTTGGCAAGTGAAGAGGGGGAGAAGACCAACAAGTGGGTGCATGGCACCACCCACTGATAAGAGGGGCACCTGGCCACAGGTGGCACTGAGGTCTAGGAGCCCTGGCTAATCAAACTCAACATGTACCCCTAGCCCCAGCTCAACCCCCAAGCCCCCCCCCCCTTAAAAGCCACTACGTCCAGAAAAAAATAATCGCCGAATCCCAAAACAAACACTATTGGTACAAAGATGTTAATACTACTGTTTCAGCTTTCCCAACGAAGCAGAAATGCCCTCTTCCGCCCATTCTTGCAACACCACTGGCCGCGGTTCCCACCCAAGAGCCTTGGCGCGCTCGCCCCGAGCGTGCTGACTGGAACCGAGGAACATCGATGCCCTACGGGGGAAAAAAAGGAGAGATAGTGTCTTCAGTACGACGCAAAGGAGCACGTAGAGAGCGACTGGAGCATATGGTCATCGCCACACTCACGGATGGGGGACATCAGACAAGGAGATGCTATGCGCCGTGGCGTCTTCCAGCATTCCTTTGCGCGCAAGGACGCCGCCGAACACGGTCATGATGTGCTTCCACGACAACGGCGTGCTGACGGAAATGTAGTACCTCGCGTACGGGCTCGCCTTGGCATCCGCGCGGCTAAGTATGCGTGCAAGTACACGCCTATAGAGGTCGACGAGGTCATCCAGGCGCACCTAAGATGATAACATCATCAGTTTTGCCCGCGAAGATAAGTGGCTTGAAGCCAGAATGGGGGCTCGGAGGGACCGCGTACCGTGTAGAAGATGTTGTCGCCTCCCCCGACGTAGATGGCCTTTTTGAATGCGAGTGCGAGCTGCGTCATGAAATGGAAGAAGAACGACGCGGACGGGATGGGCCCTGTCGACGGGCCGACGACCGCGGCGGGGCAAATGATGTACGACTCCGTGTAGCCCTCTTCCGAAGCGCGCAGAATCCTGGTAGCAGCAGTGTGCTGGTTTTGAATACGCGCACACATCAATGAACAAGAAGGACATACGGTACGTCCACTTGTCCATGCAACATCTGCGGAGTGATCGCGCGAATATCCGCTTCGTTTCCGTCCTGTCCAACGTGAAACAAGGGATGAGCTTCTTGCAGAACCAGACCAAAAGAAATAGTCGGCAACGCGGACGCACATTCCAGACTTTGCTGTTAGGGTCGTGCTTCCCCTCCTTCCCGTCGTCCAAGAACACCCCCACCCCACTCGTGTGCAACAAGACGGCCGGGGTCTGCTTGTCCTCCACGACGCGCGCCTTGTGCCCGGCCAGAATAGCGGTGGAGAGCGCCACGTCGTCGGCGTCTGCCGCATTGATGGTGATGTCTGCCATGCGGGCATGCTTGGTGATGAGATCGGTGTCGCTGAAGGAGCCCTGGACGACCTCTACGCCTAGACGGCTGACTGCGTCGACGTGCGCGGGGTTGCGCACCAGTGCAGTGACTTTGAGATCCGGGTAGACCTTGCGTAGGTCAACGAGCACGGCGCCTAAGCAAGACTGAAAGTGAGACACTGATGCTGTCGCGGCGCCGCGCTTGAGGATGCGCAGTTGTACGGACCTCCGATGTAACCTGTCGCGCCAATGAAGAATATGGTGGACATGTTTTTTCAGAATCACCTATTTCGATGAATGGGAAAGGATGGGGATCAATCAACCCGATATATATAGAGGATTGGAATGACCCTGAACCCTCGGGGCCCGAGTCCCATGTCCCATCGTTATTGTTTTACTCAGATCCCGTGTTGGGACGGACAAGGCGCAAAGCGATGACCATCTGGTGAAGATCAACCTTTGTCAGAGTCTCTGACTGACCGAGGGCTTTTCAAATTGATTGTCTGTGATATGTCGGCCATCACGATCTCACTGCTTACCACTTATCATGTTCACGTTGGCCGCCAGACAGAATTTGTATGTTTACGGAAAAAGAACGCGGCCCGTACGGCGCGTGTTGGCAGCCTTCGCCGCTGTGGTTAGCCCTCTTGCTCTCGGATATCACCACAAACCGTCGAACAGAACAGAATAATTCATTTGGGACACCTAGGCTTTTATATCGTACAGTGTACGGTTTTCTACGCGATCATCGTGCAACTAAGGGCCATTGGTTTTTCTGCCAGTAGCTGTCACCCACGGTGCTGCCAGCGGCAAGTACTGCAAGCGCAATCCTGACGCCCTCGTTCATCCAATCATACAAAACCACAGGTCTAGGCTCCCACGCCAATGCCTTGGCGCGTTCTCCCTGGACGTGCTGACTCGCACCGAGGAACACCGGTCCTTCTCTAACCCTATAAAAGGCTTAAAAATGTGAGACGAGGGAGTAGGGTAAAGCCGCACGCACATATCGGCCGGGGGATCAGCCACGGAGATGCTCTGCGGTGCTTCGTTTTCTAACTTTTCAAACCGCTTGAGGGACTTCCCGAGCGAAGTCGCGATGGCCTTCCAGTCTAGCGGCGTGCTGGTGGCGATGTAGTATCTCGCGTACGGACTCACCTTGGCATCCTCGCGGTCCAGAATGCGCGCAAAGACAAGCTTGTAGAGGCCTATGAGGTCGTCCAGGCACACCTGTGGGAACGCAGCACGGGAGAGCGGCGATTAGCAAGACGCAACGCATTCGAGAATATACGGACCGCATAAAAGACATTAGCATTAGTGCCCTTCCCAATATAGACGGACTTTTTCTTCTGGAGGGCGAGGCGTGTGATGTTACCTGAGGAACGACGACGTAGTGGTAACTAGATCTGCGGTTTGCCCCGACGATCGCTCCAGGGCACACGCACACGATGTACGACTCGGTGTAGCCCTCTTCCGAGGGGCCCAGGACCCTGAGAGGGGTACAATCGGTTCACAGGCTAGGGCGGTGGAAGCCGCGCAACACATCGGTGTGCCAGAAGGACGTACAACACGTCGACTGGGCCATGCAACATATCGGGATTGATGGCGCGGATTTCCTCTTCGTTACCGTCCTGCATTATAATGGGCGCAACGAGAGCACTCCGCGCCACCCGTTTACAGCACGAGGTGTTAACGGCGCACATTCCAAACCCTGCCACTGGGATCGTGCTCTCCCCCCCCCCCTCGTTTCATCCGCGAATACGGCTACCCCGCTCGTGTGGAGCAAAACAGCAGGGCTTTCGTTGTCAGCGGTAATGTGAGCTTTCTGGCCTTCCAAGATAGCCGTGGTCAGCTCTATATTGTCGCTGTCCGCCGCGTTGACAGTGATATTCGCAGTGCGAGCGTGCTGGGCGATGATGTCGGCATCGCTGAGTGTGTCTTGAATGACCTCTACGCCCAGTTTACTAACCCCGCCCAAGTCCGCGCCGCTGCGCACGAGTGCTGTAATTTTGAGTTTTGGAAGCTCTTGACGAGGTCAGTGAGGATAGCCCCTAAACACAAATCGGTCACTTTCGGAACTAGAATTTAGGGTTGGCAGCTGAAGGCGCTTGCCGCCGAGGTAACCAGTGGCGCCGAGAAAGAAAACGGTTTGCATTACGACTCGGAAATAGAGTATAACAGCGAGTTGTTCGAGGTCGAGGGGTAAGAGATGGTACGACCTGAAGTGATTATTATACCGCTCCACCACGACACCTCAATCAAGAAAACCTGCCGCGGGTTTAGAGCTTTTAGAAGTTGTATTGCAATGAGGTCGATCATTAATATTGTAACCATACTTGCATCAGTCCTGGTGAGCGAGAGGTGTCTGGATGGACACCAAACGAGGTAGAGCATGTGCAAGTAAGCACATTCGTATCGGCGAGGCTACGACAGCCACTCGGTGCTCGCTCAGAGCGTGCTATAAGCATCGTTTAACGGTACAGGCCTGGGAAGTGAAACTTTCCGGGGACGAAGCCCACGTGAGTGCGAGGACTTTCTACTCGAGAATAACAGTCCAGTGGGAGTGACAGACGACTCTCGA
This sequence comes from Lactarius evosmus, assembly GCA_951394315.1. NCBI lineage: Eukaryota > Fungi > Basidiomycota > Agaricomycetes > Russulales > Russulaceae > Lactarius > Lactarius evosmus. Next base: position 1,008,937 of record OX596125.1, on the reverse strand, counting down.
ACGCCATAATGGATTGGAAACGGTCATCAAGTCCAGAGACCACCCGATCGATAGTCTTTAGTTATGCACCAGTAAGCGAAATAGAACTCACCAAGTCGCGGGCTGCCGCTAACGAACCGCCCTCGATGTGCGCAGCAACCCGGTGGTGCGATCCAGATGACTCCTCAGTCATGCTCAGTGTCTAGCGCTTGCCAGCATACAGCGCATAGCCATGGATGGCTACTGTACCTGTGGGCCAGGTGCGGACTACGTCACCGCCAGCATGATGAATCCCAGGCGCGGAGAGTACTGAGCCCTAACTCACAGCACTGCCTTGGACAGGAGCTCAATGCCGTGGCTCGATTTGGGTCGGTCCATGGCGCTGGGAGTACAGCGGGGACGCCTTGCCTGGTCGAAGATGAGCCAGGGAGAGCACTGGCACGATCCCGTAAATGCCCGTACGTATTACAACTGTAACTTATGCGAGTGCATCTTGCTGCTGTGGTCCGAGGACGGCAGAAAACTGATTCATTGGCGCGTAGCAGCCCGTGGTGCTCATGGCTTTTTTTTTTTTTTATCGGTTTCTTGGAACCCCCGGTAGTTAGTGCACAATCACGAGCTGCGGACGGGAAGACGACACGCTGTACGAAAGTGGTAAGTGACGATACCTCCGGCTCGCACTCGTGGGGTGGGGGTGTCAATCGGAAAGCCAAAACGCGACCCAACAAGAATGAATGGATAGAGCTGGCTGGCTGTCACAGGGTTCAAGACGAGGGGGCGCGACTTTGAAGATTCGAGATTTCCGCTTTCCGCTTTCGGAGAGAGAAGACGGAGAGAAGTCATGCCTCGGAAGAACGAAGGCGGGGAGACCAAGTCGCCCAAGTGCAAAGCAAGTCTGCCTGCCAGAGGCCGATGCCCATTGAAAGATTAGATTCAACATTTGTCCTCGTCACCTGCGAGGACGACCACGGAAGAATGCAGGGAACCGGACGCTGTGCCGTGCGTATCCATGTCCCCATGTCGCCGCTCTCAATCTCAATGGGGGGGGGGGAACATTGAAGACTCGGAATCGGCTCTCCGGTGTCATCGGAGTGTGCACGTGCATTGCGGATGCGGTAAACCGCGGAGCTGCAAGCATTGCAACAGGCAACAGCAGCTATTCGGTAAGACCCATGGCAACGCACGAAAAAAAAAAATTGCAATGCAATGCAATGCAATGCAATGCAGCGCAATGCGGCATGGACACCAAGAACGCAAAAGCCGTACTGTTATTATTGTTATTCTGAGTTGCACCGCTGACAGCACGGGCAGCAGTAGTCGGAACCGCGGATCCGTTCCGCCACCGTGAGGGGGGGGGTGGGGTGGGGTGGGGACCCGAGCAGTGGCCAACGCCCCTTTAGGGCCAGCCAATTTAGACCGTAATTACAGCAAAGCATTATTACCGGATTAATGAAAACACCCACCTAACAATGAGATCTAGGGCCTACTCACTAAAGGTACCGAGGACGTGCGGGTCGGATCAAATGATGGCCGTCCAGCGCTATGCGCATGATTAGTGCCTTTCCTCCCCGAATTGAGAAGGAGAAAAAAAAAAGCTCTCAAACGCACCATTGGTGGGGCCCTTCGCTGGGTCTGCTAATCCCTGTATTCCACTTACCGTATTTGTATGTTGTAGTAACGTGGCACCACCCCCGAGTCTAGGTCAAGCTCAGGCGGACTTTTTTCCCTGTAGGAGACCGTGGGACTGCCACGGTCAGAGCATATCGAATCGGTGGTGCATGATGAGTAAAAAAAATTTACGCATCTGCCAACAGTCAAACGACCCACTGACCAAGAGAATGACGGGACGGGATTGATGACGCCGCTGCCATCGCGTGTGAATTGGTTTTTTTTCTACTCCGGGGCCAACTCTTTCCGCCCTAACAATGGACGCGTGGGGGTGTGCAGAACGGGAGAATACCGTCCTGTAGAACGTGGTTTTCCTCTAAAAGTCCCGATCATTGGCACGTCCGAGTCGTCCTTCGTCAGGTTGCCGGCCATGCTCAGTTATTGCTCTCACAGAGAGAGAAAAAAAAAAAGAAAGTACAGTAGTGACTGCATTAGTAAGAAGGCTTCCTTGCCTCTCCCTATCGCGGTCTACCTGTTCAAACCAAGCCAGTTACCGGTGCCAATAAAGGGCGCAAACAAAGTACTGAGCCCTTCACATTACAGAGCATAACAGGATGAAGCACGGCAAGCACGGTGACTGGGCCACCCGGCGCCGCAAAAGTAGAGAAGAGTCAGAAGACGCAGGGTCGCAAATGATGATGATGTTGTGATTTTCCATCAGAACTCACTTGCGAGCGTCCCGCCGGCATGCGGGGGGGGGGGGGGGGGCCTGGAATTCAGTTCGGGGCTTTCCTGTTGATCCCGGTCGGGGCTGCGCCCTAGGAACCTAAGGCCTAAAGTCGGGCTTTGGGCGCAAGTGCGTCGAGAGCACGCAACGGGGAATGTTTGGTGTGAGAAAAAAACGATGATGATGGCCGCCGGCACGTCCTCGTGCTGCGTAAGTTACAATATTACTGTACCAGGGCGAGCGCATCAGAAGCCACCTCACGGGGACGGGGATCTGCCTGCGTCGTGAGATAAAGGCGTACGGTAAGTAGTACAGTATTACCCATAAGTGAGTTAATCCGGGGTCTGCCAGTGCCAGTCACGGTGGTGTGAGGAATTCCGCGTCGCGTGTTTATACAACGTTAGTTTACGAAACGGACTCTACGCGAGGACTCTGCCTCTGTCCCGCGCCCGCGCGAGAGAAGATAATCGCGCTGTGCCTTCCTCCGCCTTGCCGTCACTGGCGAAAGTATCATGCGATTCCTCCAACCCGGCCGGTAGTGGTCTTTCAAAGTCTGCTGACCCAAGGAAACCGCCCCAAGTCTGTTCGTCCATACTCACGTGATAATAATAATAACACCATGAGTTTGATAAATAAATAAATTCTAACGACACGACAGACAAGTGTGCCCGGCTTGTCAGAAATGCCCCAGTTGCGTATGCCGCCTGCAACTCCCTTGACAGCTGTCCAAGTTTACAGTGTTGCTGGCAGGTGTGCACCGAGCTCAGCACATATACACTCAAAGTTTCAAGCTTTTCAAGCTTTTCAAGTTTGACATCCGGCTCGTGCCTTGGCCCCCAGGCGCAAAGCAACATACAGTCGCCCGTCGCCCAACAAACAATGACAACGACAACGACAACGATAACTTGGACCTGTAACGAAAGTTCACGTTTGTTTTTACGCGATCATTCAGCTCTAAATTCAAATTCAAATATCAATATCAAAGACAATTTCCAATTTCCAAAAAAAAAAAAAAAAAAAAAAACCCCCTACAACATTCTGAATGTTCCAGATTTTACCCATTCGAGATCAAAGGGAGCAGAACAAGGGCAAAAAACGAAACGAAACGAAACGAAACGAAACGCCTTGGCAAACGCGCTCGGCATAACCATATATATCGACCATCCATCTATCAGAAACGGCGGGCCGAGGTGTCGGAGTCGGAGGGCGTAGGCTCAGGCGTAGAAGGCGCAATAGCCCCCCCTTTGAGTGACATCGTTGTTGCTTAGACTTGAGGTTGGATCTGCCGTTGGGCCTGGACCTGGACCTGGAAGCTGCTTGACGGGACAAAGGCAAGGGAGGGAGGATCTCAGCCTGTTATTCGGCCAATCAGGGCTATAAGCTGCGGGGGTGTCATGCAACTGGAGGCCTGCTGGGACCCCCGGTCGTGGGTGGGTCGCGTAATTGCCTACTATTCATGCTTTTGCCCCATGTGCATAACTTACTGCACGTGTATGTACTGTATTTCCGGGGAGTTTTTTCGTGAACAGTGCTGTGATCCTAGGTGCTCTCCCACGGCGATTTCTCTGTTTCCGTCCGGGTCCGCATACAGTATGCCCGACCACAACGCCGTGCGCGTTGTGCCAAGTTTTCACATCTAGCGAGTGGTATATTATTCTAGTATATAAAAAGAAAAAAAAAATCAAGAAAGAAAGAAAGAAAAAATAAAGGATTTTTACTTTTTAAAAAAAAAAAAAAACGAAGGATCCACGTATTGCAAAAACAAGAGATCCAAAACTAGCCCTCGTACATCTCGCTTATATTTCCACATAGATCAACCAAGCGTATAAGAAAACATGAATGAAGGTGTGAATGAGTGAATGAAATCAAGGGCTTTCTAACACGGGCGAAGGGAACGCAATATGGATGCATTAAGTTCAAAGCTCCCCGAAGACGTGGAAGGTATAAATCGGGGGGGAGGGAAACAACAGTGTCGCGGAAAGAAGAAAAAGGTGTCTCATGATAGGGGAACAACAAAGTAAGCGGTTCATGGTGCCATCGGCGTTACAGGCTCGGGCTCCGCGAACATCCACACGCCGCCCTACCAAACAGTTCGGTCAGCCCCGACAACAAACAAACAAACAGACAACCAAACGAAGCCGGCGCACCTTGCTATGCATCGTAAAGTTGATCGCCGGGTGGATCTTCTCGACGCCCTGGCGGCCAGGCATGCCCTCCCAGTGTGCGGGCGGGAGCGACCCGGCGGGCATAAACTCGGGCGCGAAGCTGAAGGAGCGGAATCGCTGCATCAGGCGCACGACGAAGTATCCCGCCTCGTTGAGCGCAAAGTCCTGTCCCAGACACTGCCCCGCCCAGTCCCAGTCGGTCAGCGCACCGAACAAAGGCAGCAAAACGAGGGTGAAAGACGCACGACACGGGGGCCGCCGTAGAACGGGGAGTACATGAACGGCGTCGTGGTGACCTTGTCGAGCAGCGCGGGCTCGAGCCACCGCTCGGGACGGAACGCTTCGGCGTCGGGGCCCCAGAGGTCCGGGCGTTTGTGTGCGAGGAGGGAGGACATCATGATTTGCGTCTTGGGGGGGAGGTAGAGCTTGCTTGTGCTCGGGATAACGAGCGGTTCGTCCTGTGATGTGCGCGCTACGAGTGGGGCGGACGGGAAGAGACGAAGGGTCTCCTTGAGCACCGCGTGCACTAAAGTGTATTGGTTATTCAGAGTGAAGTGGGGGAAAAAAAAAAAAGCGCAGCAATAGACGCACGGTACTCCATCGTCTTGAGGTGCCCATAGGTAGGTGTGCCCGTGAGGCCAAACGTTTCGAGGACTTCTTCCCTCAGACGACGACACACATCGGGATTCGTCGAAAGGAGGTATATCACAAATGTCAGGAGGGAGGATGTCTGGCAATCGATAAGAGGACACGTCAGGGAGCTGGCACGTCGGAGGATATGGGCGCTTACGGTGTCCCGTGATGCGATAAGGAACGTAATAAGCTCATAGCGTATGTGCTCGACGTCTATGAATTTGACAGGACTTATCAACGCGAACCCAAAGTAGAAAGTGAAAAAAAAGGTGAATACCATCTGTCCGATCAGCAAGGTAATCCAAGAAAACGGTGTCCTCGTCACGAGCGCTAACTTTGGCATCGCCGTTCGCTTCCCTCCGTTTGGCCTTGCGATTGATAGCCTCCTTTACGAGAGGCTCGAGCCAGTCCATGATGACCTGTATAGGCTCCTCCGTCTTGTCCTTGAAAAGCTCAAGCAGTGGCCACGTGTCGCCTTGCACGCCACGGCGAGTGATGAGAACAGCGACAGTCTCAAAGGCATTTGTGAAGACATCCCACTCTCCGCCGCCATCTGCCGGGGCGGAACCCTTCGGACCAAGTACGACACGGCCTGGCTGGGTAAGAGGCTGATCGAGGGTGTTGAGTGCAGTACCCCATAAAAAGAGGGCGGCCGAGTCGAGGGAAAAGCGTTGCAGCAAGTCTTGAATATCGATAGGGGCGTAGGCGGCAGCGCGGTTGGCGATGAGATTCAAGGCCTTTACGGAAGTCTGCTCAAAGATTTGAAAGTCCGAGATGCGCTCCTTGGAGAAAAAAGGTCGAGCGATTTGGCGGCCCTGTTATGTGCGAACGAGGGCGTGTTTTTTTTTAATGAATGTGAGTATCGGGTGGAGAGCGGGAAGAAGCGGTGTCCCGTACGGTTCTCCACTGATTTCCTTCGCTGGAGAGAATTGAGCATAAAGGCAATCAGAAGAAGCATCATACGCACGCATTGAAGAGACCCGTTCCCAAAAGCTTGTCGCTGTTCCAGAAGAAAAAGAAAAAAAAAAACAGTGAGGACAAGCGTGCTGGTAGAAGGCAAGAGACGCAGGAAAATCGATGGGGAAAAGACGTACATCCGCTCGTGCCATAGGATGCCCTTTTCGAAGTGGGTGAAGCCGGTATGCGCCACAAACCTGAAGACCTTCTCGTCCATGGAGATGATCTAAGCCAAGAGAAGACGGGTGAGTACTATCGGGGGTCCGCGGTGACGGGTTGGTGCTTACCTGATCGTCCCAGAAGAACCTCGTGTTGAGGGTGGTGCAAGCGTATTCCTCAAAGAGGTCGGCGAATCCCTGGAGGACGTAGCCACTCTCGAACGACTTGAGCATGCGGAGGACGACGTCGAGGTTTCCGGGCCAGCGACCACGGACGCGGATGATTGACTGCGCGCCTAAGCTGGCGGCCTCCTGGTCCTGAGCCCATATGGCGTAGTGGGAGCGAAGGACAATGGTGAGAGGGACGCTTAGAAGGGCGAGAGGCAGGTAGAACCATAAGGATAGGGAGCGGCAAGCGAGACGGAGAACGAGGCAGGTGAAGAGTGGCGGGACGAGGAGGGCCTTGGAGAAGGAGAGGAGGATACGTTTGCGATAATCGGGGATGGTCTTTTCAAAGGCGGTGAGGTCACGACGGGGAGACATGGCAAAGGGGGGGACAAGTGAGAGTGCGAGAGAAAGGAACGACGTGAAAAGCGAGCGTAGAGGGATGTGGATTATGAAGCGGGATGATTCGGCTGGTCAGGGACTGGCCCCCCAGCAACACGTGAACAGGGAGTTTAAGGAGAGCAAGATTCGATGAGAGGCACCGTTTTATTTCTTTGAACATCTCAAAAGGTCCTTCAACATCCAAAGCGGTAGTTCGGTAACGATTATCTGGCCAGACATCCACATCCCCAGAACTCGGCCACCGGAGGAGTGGGCGGTCAAATACACTATCCCCGACCCCGATCCAAACACCCTTCTCCCCACCCACCCACTGGCACACTCCCTCCCATTCCTCCTTTCCCCACACAACAACCGCGGCCTAATTCGACTCGTCCACCACACTCCTCTCGACGTTATCCCCCATTGACAGCCCACCACCAGAAGCCTGCCATAGCTCGTTCATTTACGCTTCTTGCGCTTCGCCGCTACCGTTCGGGCATTTGATACCCGACACCCCTCGATCCCCCCCGCTCCAGTTCTTTCAGCCGCACACCGGCACGAACGACGCTTCTTTCTGCGTACAGTATTATGATCCATACTCTTGTCTACATGATTTTCCCGGGCTTGTCAATTATCCTCATCATATGTCAATTCCTGTAACATCATCTATCATCGATACTGTATATCATCTTTTTAAATGTCGTTATGAGAAAGGTGTGCTTACAAGACCCACCCCCGGTTTTCCTTCCATGCGATCAAGTTGGTCCATGACGCGACACGCGCTCCGGAAAACCCATCATCACGTCTCTCTGTCGACGCGCCGAGAGCCACCCCAACGTCAATCACCACCCCCTCCTCCCTTCCCTCTACCCTAGGATTCGTTCTCCTTTCGCACCCCCTTAATATAGACACACCCACGCACGACACTTTACGTTGTTCCCACCGAGCGAGTGCTGCAACACCGGAACTAGCATCGAAACGAGAAGTTTCTCGCCGGGATCACCCAGCTTCTATTTACCTCCGCCCTGAGGCCTGAGGCCCGAGGGCTGAGCATCCCGGATGGGGAGGGGGGGATCAAAATCGAAATCGATATCGTACTAGAGTAAGTCGAGCGCCGTCACGGCCCCATGCGGCCGTCGCCCCACCCAAGCTCCACGCTCCACCAGCCCATGCGCTCCGCTCCGCTAGCTAGCGCCAGGCGCAAGCGCGGGGGGTGGTTACCTTGGCCTTCCTTTTCCTTTTCCTTTCCTAGTCCGCCGCCGAGCGGTGCGCAGCAGTAGTAGCCTGATGTGGACACGTCTGGCATTTGGCAGCATGAGGATCCCAGCTTTACGAGACGTCTGCTTGAGGCGCGCTCATGGCAGGGCTCTTTAGTTGCCGCAAGTAGTCCGCGCTATAAGAGGAGGGTTACGGTTGCGTCGATCAGATCGGTTGTCAGCGATAGAATTCGGGATGCACGTCCCGCGCCGAGAGCGGCGCTGGGGAACGGACGTCCCCGCCTCCTGTCTGCACTAAAACAAAAAAATCCACCAGCGGCAAGGAAGGGTAAATTAGCACGTCCAAATCCACGGTATTTGCATCTGTCGTAGTGCGTCAGCAACAAAAGAAGAAAAAAAAAACACCCCTCTTGCCATCCTCAGAGTCGTATCACCTTTGGCGAGAACATAAAGCCACACAGAGTGGAGGGACACTTGCCCCTCCGCAGGCACGTCGTGCTCCGCACTCGCCTTCGTCCTCCGAATACGTAAAACCCCCGCAGGCGAGGTACGGCGGGACCGCCTCGACACATCGCGACAGCAAGCGCCCACATCCTTTGCGCCATGGCAGAACCTCTTCCCCTCAGCGGCACCCACCGCGTTCCAACACACGATATCCGCCACCCCGCCCTGCAATGGGGTACCCACATCATGATCCGCGGTACTTGGTGTGTGGCTGTGCACCTCACCCATTAGCGAGCCCCCAGTACCCCGACGTGCTCCAGGGGTCCCGCAACCTTCCACAACACTATCGCCTGCTGCAGTTGCAACGGCCAGCATCGTCTAGCACGGGGTGGGTGTTGAGAAAGTACCGGTTTTTTTAGCGCTCAGATGTTAGGATACCGATGACGGCAAGGAACGAGGGAACGCCGTTTCTTCGAGAAATTGGCCCGTGACTGCCGGGATGGGTCGCTCGCCTCGACAGTTACGAGTTACGCGACGCGGCCCTGACAACACCAGTCCAGTCCAGCTAGCACGGTTTTCCAGAACGCCTGTTACTGTATTGGATATCGTGCAGTATCGCCGCGCGAGCGGGATAACCTCATCGAGTTGATACGACCGAGGAGGCCCTGTACGCATAGGACTGCCGCGGCAGAGGCTAACTCTAAAGAAAAGATGCTGGCACCGCAGTGAGAGGGTCAGGCACTGGGCAATTATATTGTTACAGTACCTTCCGACGCCCGACGAACGGCTGTTCCCTTCCATACACGTGATCGGCTTCCACCCAACCTGCGGCTTCGCACCCGCGGAGAATATTCGGCCACTGTCTGTCTGCTGCTCGGTTGTCATGCCAGCGCTAACTTACGCTAAAGCTGGTCGGAACATCGTTGGGTGTGTACGGCTGTACAGCAGCACCAGGGCAGATCTTCGGTTAGTGGTCCAGGATGGTGCGTGCCCCAGGCAAATATGAACAAAGATCACGGTTGAGTAGATCGTCGCAGACTGGAACGAGAGGGTGGAAGGAAGCAGTGCACGTGCATAACATTGTGCTCTACGCGCGACGGCTAGATCAAGCTTGGTCCGAGGCAAAGTCGAAACACGAGACGGCGTTTTTTTTGAGGCGTACCAGTACGTATCGACGCTTTGGGAGGCGCATGTCTCGGTCTCGGTCCATCCACCAAGCTGGTGTGTTGTGGACCCCGACCAAAGCGCGTGCGTTTGGGCGATAAGAGGACGTCTATCCAGGAGGTCCATCGCTGCGGATGACGTCCCCCCCCACCTGTGCGGCTCATCAAAACACTTCAAGAGATAGCCGTCCCACTTCCCTTCCCCCCCCCCCCCCCCCCGGCTCGAGCGGATCTGTAACACCAGGCTGGGCGGTGCGAAGGGGGTGTATCGGGAGGAGTTGATGTGGTGATGAGGAGTGTTCAGCTTGCCCACGCAGACATGGTGTACACGGAGATGTCAAGGTGGAGGTTCGTTGCAAAGAGTGAAGATGGGCAACCCTCCTGTCACGTACGGTAAGGCCCGTGGGTCTAGACTTGTGATTGTGAAGGCACGGGCAGGTGTCCAAGTTCGGTCTGTTTCCGGAGCGTGCATCGAGGCAACGTGACAACCCTGCAGTAGACGGCGTCAACCCATATCTTCATTAGCACCGGACGTGTTCCTTGATATGGTTTAACGACCTCACGAGGATACAACGCGTACAATAAACTACCCTTATCGCGAACACGATTCAAGAGTGCCCAGGAGTCATGGCACGTTCTATTTTTTCCTCGAAGGCCAGTTGAGATAACCCAGACCAACGCCAACGGTGCCATCATGATGAACCCCTTGTTCCTATAAGTCGAAACACATCTGGCAGCGATCCGGACGTCACCAAGACAAAATCTGAAACAGGAGACGGAACTAGGCTGCCCACTGGGACCATCTGGGACCCACAATAACAACACTACGGGAGCGGATAAAGTTGTCAATAAGGCGCCTGATCGATCCAAAACTGTTCTAGCCAAGAGGAGATTTGTTTGATTTGGGAAAGTCCCGCTCACGAGTGCAGAACTGTTCGCACATAAACATTGTGTTCTATTGTGTTCCAGTATCGGCTAGTTGTGAACTTGGAGTAGTGTGTGACAATGGTCTACAGTCCGTGGGTAGGCCGCAGCAGCCACAACCTGTTCTGAGGTGAAATGAACCGGAAAGATAATCAAGACAAGCCACCGTGGGAATCCCGACTCGGCGCTAAAGTGCAAATTGGGATGGACTGACAGCCTCGACACGACACGACACGGCACGACATGGCACGAATGTCTGGGTTGGCAGAGTCGTTGCAAGGCCGTGTGAGTCTTGCTCTTTCAAATTTATACGCCTCCCCCCGTTTTCACGCTGGCTTCAGCAAGTCGTGCATCAACTGTCGGTCCTAGATCAATTGCGGAGACACCAAGTTACTGGGTGAAACATGGGCACAAGGCAAAATGTCCCGAGTCAAATTCTGATTTTAATACAAGAGACCCCGTTACCCGTTTGCTCGTAGTCTCCGCACTCTCAATTGTTATGTTCTCCTGAGCTCTGATCGGCCCTGCCTCCTCCCGGTCTACTTTAATCAGAGGCCACATTCGCGCCCCTTTCGCCCTCTTCTTTCTCTCCACCCTCCATCAAGTCCCCTCACACCACCGCACTCTTCTGCAAAAGCCAGCACCAGCACTCGTTTCGTCCATACATTACCATGTTCTCCCGCACGGCCCTCTATGTCGCAGTCGCGTTGCTTAGCGTGGCGTTCCTGATCCGCCGCCGCCGTCGAGCTTCCGCACTCCCACTACCACCCGGCCCTCGCGGCTGGCCGCTCATCGCCAACCTCTTCGATTGGCCATTCGAATCCGCCTGGATTCCTTTCGCAGAGTGGAGCAAAGTGTTCGGTACGTGATTTTCTGCACACATGGACTGCGCGTGTCCGTTGCGCCTGGCGCGCCCATCGCATCGTTTTGACGCGTGCCCCCGACGTGATGGAGTGCCTTAATTTGTGTTCGCCCCATCGCACATCCCTGATGGTTTATTTACGCACACACAACAGGTGATATCATGCACATCAAGATCTTCGGTCTGAACATCGTCATCATCAGCAACTTCGATACCGCGAACAGCCTCATGAGCCAGGCGTCCTATTCTGATCGCCCGATCCTCACGATGGTCGGGAAGCTGTGGGTTCCTCCTTCTCGCCCTTCTTTCGACACCGCGTGATTGACAGACGACGATCCTCTTAGAATGAACTTTACTCCCAGCATCGTGCTCGCACCTTATGGTGAACACTGGAAGTCGATGCGCCGCATCACTCAACAGAGCCTCAACCGCTCGTCGTCGCTCATGTTCCTCCCCAGCCAGCTTTCAGACGCACGGCTGCTCCTGCAGGAGCTTCTTGAGCACCCGAGCAATCACATCGGTGCAATCCGCTAGTACGCGACGCGTCTTCCCGAAACCTGTATTGGTGCAACGCGCTCTGACCACGTGCTTTTTGCAGCGCGCTTGGCAAAAACATCATCGAAAACACGTATGGTATCAGGATCACCTCGCCGGACTCCGAGGCATGTCGCTTCTTCTCGCTCTATCTGGCACCGCACTCAACAATACATCGCAGTACGTTAAACTCTCGCGCGAGACGCACGAGGTTATCCAAAATGCCGTCGTTCCCGGCAGCTTCTTTGTCGACGTCTTCCCGGCCCGTGCGTACCTCTCTCCCCCACGGGCCGGCAAAGTCATGCTCACGTGATACCACAGTCCGCTTTATCCCCGACTGGTTCCCCGGTGCGGGCTTCAAGCGCCTCGCGCGCGTCGCAAAGGTCCGCGGAGAACACATGGTGGATGGTGCATTTGACGCTGCTAAGAAAGCGATGATTGGCGAGGATTCCATGGTGTCGCTTGTCGGGACGCTTCTTTCACGTGAGGGGCCCGAGGAAATGACGCGCGAAGAATACGAATACACCATAAAATGGGCCGCTGGATCTCTGTATGGTGGTACGTGACGCCTGATTTCCGATCCCTTCGTATCCACATGGGCTCATCCGACGTTCGCCTTTGCCGTGCGCAGCTGGAACCGAATCGGTAAGTGCATGCATGCATTGCCCCCGGTTTCAGTATTGAAACTGCCTTTTTCAAAGACGACCTCAAGCATCACCACATTCCTCCTGACGATGGTGCTCTTCCCGGACGTGCAAAAACGCGTGCAAGCTGAGCTCGATGCCGTAGTGGGTCGCAAGCGGTTGCCAACGTTCGAAGACCGAGCCTCGCTGCCATATCTCGAAGCGACCATCAAAGAATCACTGCGTTTCCACCCGCCGACGCCGCTTGGAATCGCGCATCGTCTCGTCGAAGACGACGTCGTCCAGGGTGAGTCATGCCGATACCCTTCTTATCCAAGCCGTATCTCACTACTATCACGTCGCGACGCCCGAACTGATCCTCGCACGAAAAAAAAAAAAAACAGGCTACCGCATCCCGAAGGGGGCCATCATTCTTCCGAATATCTGGGCGATGAACATGAACGACAAGCAGTACGAGCACCCGGAACGTTTCAGCCCCGAGCGGTACCTGGGTCCCACGCCGGCACTCGAGTCGCCCGTCTTCGGCTTTGGGCGGCGCGCGTGCCTGGGGGTCCACTACTCCACCGCGGCGATCTTCATCACCGTCTCGTCGATTCTCTCGGTGTTCGACCTGCGTGCGCAGGACAAAGACGGGAAGGACGTGCAGATCGAACCCGCCTTCACCGGAGGTACGTGTCCCCCTCTCACGCATCATTGCGCGCGAATACAACGTCCTCGCGCTGACTGGTCTGTCTGTCACCCTCCCCCCGCCGTCGTCGTGCCCCGACAGGATTCGTGAGGTAAGCCCCTTTTACCCGCAGCGTCATGGTTACGCGTAAACATCCCTGACCATGCGGTCCCCCCCCCTTGCGCAGCCACCCAAAGCCTTTCCCATGTCGCATCACCCCGCGTTCTCAGGAGGCCATAGAGCTCATCAAAGCGGGAACCTCCATGCTGTAAAGGTCCCCGCGACGGGCCCCTTCTGCCCTCGGCCGGCAATAAGCGGTCGGTGTGTAAACTCTTCTAGACGTTGCACTGGCGCGTGTGTTCGTTGCTACTACAATATTCATTCGACTTTCTCTCGTAAACCCTTTTTTTTTTCTTTTCCCCGATTTCTGTTCCTTGCTTTCCTTTTTCTTTGCTTCCCCCTTACCCCCCCTATGTCATGCATGGTGTTTTCTTTTCCTGTAGAATAGAAATTATTGCGCGCACCCTTACCCTGTCAAGTTTCAGGGGCATACAGACAGAGGTATTAGATGAAGGGGTTGGGCGGGGCGGGGGCAGAAGGGGGGAGATTTGCGCTGCTCGCTAATCTATATCGTACTGTACAAAGAAAGACCAAGAGTTCACGAATTACTTACACTATCGATGCTTATATTAACCATTTGATGAGATGTCACGAAGAGGATTGTCGCTCGGTCTTCTGTTGTATTCGCGCTCACTGCTTAACCCCCGGCGAGCGTCTGTGTCATGTCACGTCAAAATATTCGGGAGTTAACGGTACTGTACAACGACGTACTGTACTGTAGTCGTGAGTACAAGTGCTGAAAAAGAGACGTCCTGCAAGTTCGGAGCGCGCGCGCGCAGCGTCTCCGGCCGCGGATCCCCCGACTTGGGCTTGATCATCGACCGACAGAACGGACGTCACACCAGAAAAATAATAATAATAATAATAATAATTGGGGGGGCGCGCGGCGTAGCATGCGCGCGCGCGCACGATCGACAAGAAATTAAAGCAACAAGGACATTACATTACGATAACGTCTGTTCAGCGGTCGGCGTTCATTAAAAAAAAAGAAACAAGTGTGCTACGTACTATGCTAAGTTAGCTCGACCCACGCACCCTCTCTCTCTCCGGCCCCCCCTTTTTTTCTTTTCTCCGACTCGGGCACAGTAAGTTTACTATAGTGGGGAACGAAAAATTACAATAAAAGATCGAATTTATGCATGCAAGGCGGGGGCTTCTAGTGTCGCCGTACCTATAGTGGAGGCTGCGTTATTGTTGGTGTCTGCGTCATCGTGCGCCAAGGGCTGCTGCGTTTGGGTATATGAGGACCGAGTCCAAGGCCAGCCCCCACCATCACAAGAGCGTCATGATATTACACAGTATATGCGGCGCAGTAATTTGTGTTTTTATTTTTCGGGGGCGGGGGGGGGGGGGGGAAGGACGAGGAGGGGTTCTTTGGAGCTGTGGCCACACACGAAGAGCTCTTCTCTGGATCAGTAGTTTTGCGGCGCTCAGCTACTTCTCAGCACCACATGGGACACGGATAAATATGAAAAGACAGCGCAATGGAAGTGGGGGGGGAGGAGGGCGTCGCTGCTGCTTCTCGATCCGCAAATGTAACAAGTGATCATCGATCAAACGACATCGCCTGGCGTCTGTAGTGCTTCTGGTCACGAGGAGAGTCGCACGATGAAAGGGAGATTGTATGAATGAGTACAGGTGGGTGTACTGTACTCTGTGTACGGGCTCGGGCGGCAATCTTATTGTTTTTTTTTTTCTCTCGCGCATCATGCCGTTTTGCTTAATCTTTTCTCCCTGTTGTTGAGAGTTACACATATGAGCTAAGGTGTTGATAGGGCTCATTTGGCAGGACATTGGTTCCGTGCGAGTTCGACAGCTCATATCAACGAGGGCCCGAAGCTTTGAAAGGGAGGTTGTGAGGGCTTATGGGGGAGACTTACCTTTTTTTGGTCGGTCGAACGGGAATAGCCGTCGGTGCTCCACGATGTCACCATCAAAAAAGCTCGCCAAAAGTTGCTCAGTTCGCAGATAAATCGCAGATGAAAAGCACGCGACGGTCTACAGTAATATTATATTAAGTAAACGCAAAGCTGTCATCGGACAAGCGGTCCCGACGTCTTTTCTCCTGAACGACCACTCTCTTTCTGCCGCTCTAAGTCGTCCTGCTCCCCTGTATCGGGAGGCACGACCATGGTCAAAATAAAATGCTGTTATAGCGGTGTAATGTAATGTAATGGCCCGGGACTGAGCGAGGCAAAGAGAACCCCGATGGGCGGGGGAAATTTATGAAGGAAGGAACGGTCAAAGCTTTGCCGAGCGCTTTTGCATGGGATTGGGGAGGGTTGTCACCGGTTCCTGGAAGTTCATTTCCCAAACGGTACGCGCGGACGCCGGAGGAGAAAACGCTGCTGAAACCTTGGCTGCTACAGTGGCTTTGCATTCTTGCACGCGTGCATGGTGCGATCTAGATCGGCTAGGGGTGGTGCTGTGAGGAGCACCCTCGACGCTAAGCCCAACGAACTCTTGGAAGCGTCAAAGGGATTGCCATGTACGGCATCTCTGTGGCGCAGAGTCGCACAGGGCACTGCACCTCGGCTGCTCAGATGTGGCGGGCGTAAACCGTAAGGGCATATTCCCCAAGTAGATGTGTAGCTATAGCTGGTAGTGGGGGGGGGGGGTCAGCTCTGGGTGATGATAACTCCCGAGGCTCGAGGGTTCGTATACTGGTGCCAATGGTCCTAAGCCAGAGAGTCGCCTCAAAGACGAACTAAACGAAAGGAGGTGTCACTTGCGTACATACCGTGCACGCCACGAGACACGCGCGACCGAGAGCGATTCGCGAAACGAGATTTCTCCGGATGGAGTGTTAGATTGGATTGTTAATTTCTGTACAGAGACATCCCCCCCCTCCCTCTTTCCCTCTAAACTCCGCTCGTCGATGCTCGCAGGAATCTTCTCTGTCTCGTGCCATACCAGACGAGACGGTTGCAGGTCTTCGCTTTGCCGCCGCCCGGACTGAGATAGGAGGATTGGGGCGGTCGCTTTTAAAACCCAGATGTGGATAAGGCCAATCGGGCAGTCGGTCAATCAAAGTGGAGTGACGTACAAGATGCCCAAACGCTGTCTGTCCTGAACCCGCCTTCCCGTAAGCTTGTTCTTGCCTCGAACATTTCCTGATCGGACGCACTTTTCGAATCAATCGTCTTTATTTTTTTTTACACACCCGCTCTGGGCCTTCATTGTTTTTTTTATTTTTTTATTTTTATTTATTTTCTTGGCGGCATCCTGATGAAAGGGAAGGGAACCTTCAACGGTTTTGCATGGCGCTTCTTCAGACGACTTTTATCGGCGCAACGAGCGCTACCTATCGACGGGTACATATGAGGCAGCGTCAACCCTCTCTTTGGCCGGCACCCTTCCCCGTTCCTTCCCCGCCATACCCCCTCCAATCCGTCCCTCCCCTCCCTCATGGCACTCTCTTTTTCAAGTTCTGAGCTCCTCGCTCTGTGCCTCGAGTCGGTGCTCTATGGTATGTCCTCAACCTTCCCTCACCCCCAACGCGTGTCACCCAGCCATACTTCCCAGGGGTATACTTTGTTCTCTTCGTCGGTTGCATCAAGGTCCTTATCAGCAAACGGCGACGAAGGGCGGGCGGCAACATCCGTCTAATCTTGGTCTCGTCCACTCTTTTTCTACTCATCACCTGGGTCCGTCTCCTCCCCAGCCGTCCTCTTTCCACGGACTGATGGCCCGCTCCTAGCATGAAGTTGTCGATGTCATTCGCCTCTACATGGCCTACAAGAACAGCGAGACGAATATTGGCGCAGATCTTTATTACGCTGATGTGACCTCGATGCTCAGTGTCATGAAGACCTCGGTCTACCTCGTCGAGACCATGGTGTCCGATCTTTTCATTGTGCGTCTTTCTACAACCGCTCAAATACTCCCGGAAATACCCATCTTCTGTTTCCCCCCCTAGCTGTATCGGTGCTATATTGTTTGGAACGCGAGTGTTGCGATCATCGCATTCCCTGTGCTTCTTTATATTGCTGACATTGGTATGTTTCCCCCCCCACCGAGATCACCGGCATTGGCGTTTACTCAATTGTGATCGTACCTTATGAAGGGACTGGAATCGCCGCAGTCTACACCTTGACGCTCATCAAGCAAAAGCAGGACGCCGTCTTCAATCTCGAGCAAGAGCGAATCTCAAACTCGTTCTTTTCCTGCACTCTCGCAGTGAACACAGTCTGCACTGGTACGTTGTACCCTCGTCGCTTATTTGTTGGGCGGACGGTGATTGACTTTGGTGTTATTTTTCACGTATTAGGGCTTATTGCCTACCGGATTTGGCGGACGCAACGCCAGACGCGCGATGCCAAGATGGGGTCCAACCTTGCACAAGTCTCGATCATCGTCATTGAGTCTGGTGCGTCGAACCGTATTTTCTTTTTCTCCCCGGCGTCCTTACTTACTGCCTTGGTGGCGGCTACAGGATTCATCTACCTGACCGTATTGGCGTGCAACGTGGCCACGTTTGTGCTGAAATCCAACCTGTTCAACATCTTCCTGGATATAGTAACTATTGCTTCCTTCCTTCGTCTTAATCTCCGCTTACAATTAACTCCGCACAGACCTCTCCCATAATCGTAAGTCATTTACCTTAAATGGTCACTATTTCCGCGCCTCATCGATCTGCTTCCGTGCGCACCTGACGCTCCACCACTCCCAGGGCATCGTCGTACGTAACCTCGAAACACTTTTCCTCGCCTGCTGCAGGTTGTGCTCACACGTCTTCTTTTCTTTTTGTTCCTCGGCCGTAGTTCTCGCTTATCATCGTACGCGTCGGCCTCGGTATCAGCTCGGAGGAGACACGCCGCACCATGCAGTCCATCTCGTTTTCGATGCCATCAAAGACGTCGGCCGGCAACTCATCACGATCAAATGGGCCCATCGTGTTCCGCTCCACGACGACGACACAGTTCACGGACGGTCAGGAGTCAGAGGACACGTACAAGGTGAACGAGTCACAGGGGTCATTCAAGATGGACATCCGCGACGCCGACGTGGAGAGCGCCATCAGCTCGTCCTGAAGCAAGAGCGCGATCCTTGTCGCTCATTTTTTTCTGTCTCAGTCTTTTTTGGGATTGCGTGGCGATGCTGCGGCGCGCTGTTTATATGTCGGGGACGGGAGTTGGGGGGGAGAGGTGTACGTTCAACCATTATTTTGTTCAATTAGAATTGCAGAGGCTACAGTATATTGGATTGTACATTTCATGTTCTTTGGGCCGCTGATAGCTTTTCCTTCGTTCAAGCGCCGCCGCGTCCTCGCCTCCACGCGTCCTATTCTCCCCTCCCCCTCCTTCATCTCGGACTTCGCACCACATAGTAGATAACTTACAGGTAGCATATACCCGCCAGGGCGTTCGCGACCCCATATAAGCACATACGACATCGAAAAACATAAACGACCATAAAAAAAAAAAATTAACAGTCGTAGCATAGCAGCAGGTGGCTTCATTGATTCATACAGCTCTTTGTTAATAGAGTCATGAGTTATTTCAAAGAAATTATTTACGCACTCGTCCTTTTGGTTATGGGTTTTCGTTTGTGGGGGCTTTGCGGGTGCTTCTTTCACTCGTATCGTATCGTATCGTCCCGGTACTTTTTCTTCACCATCTTTTTACATTTACGTTTGTGCGAAGGGGGATCACCGATATCCTCTTTTTTTTTTAAGGAATTAGACTGGACGATCCGGATCCGGGATGGGTCCTCCTGCAGGCTGCAGTGGTCGTCCTCTCCTTTTTGGACAGCTCATATCGGAGTGTGAAAGACGACAGAAATAGTAGCTTATATAGCATTGCTCCTCTTCTCTGCTCTTCACAAAGTGAGTGAGTGATAGTGGGGTCGTGCATGGATCACGAGGGCGTGATTCGTGAAGGGTCCTGGGTCACCCACGCAAAAAAAGTAAAACATAAAGTTTCAGTTCAATGTTGTGTGAGTGAATGTGAATGGCGCTCGCAAAATAATAATGAGGGTCGTAGTAGTTAGTTACGGCGGTTGATAATTGCCACACACCATGTGGAAAAACATGAACAGGTTGTGAAGGCTAAAAAAATAAATAAAAATAAACATGGGTCAGTCAGTGCAAGTCCCTTTGCAACGTTTATTGAAGCCCAGCGCCCCAATGCAAATGTCCAGCTGACCGCCAGCAGCGACGAGTTCACCGGCTTTAGGTAGTCGCACTTACTTGTTCTCGTTGTGAGGGACGACCCACACGGTGTGAATCATTTGAACAAGACGATGCGACGCGACCTCTCCTCCCACCCGCCAATTAGGGAGCGCCGATTACGGCTTTCACCTGCTTGGGAGCAAATGCAGTGCTTTTAGTGGAATAGACACTCCACCGGTGGTGGTACGACCCGTAGCAGCATATAACCGAGTTGTCCCATCTATCTATCTATCTGCAATGCATAATAGAACCCCCCTGTTGCCATCGAGGCGAGGGTGCTACTGTATGGGGTTGTGGTGTTTAGCCGCACCCACTGCGGTCCGAGGGTCTCAAATAACGAACACGGTGATCACCGTCTTTGCATCCGCGTGGGGCTGCAGGTGTGTGTGTGTGTGTGTGTGTGTGTGTGTGTGTGATTCCCATGGCTGTATAGCCATTAACTCTCCGACACCAACATAATCATAATCACACACTGGTGGCGGAGGCAGCCCCGGGCTTCGCTAGGTCGGTCGGGAAGCCCTCCGGGTGCGCGGTGCCGGTGGTCCGCCGGCTGCAGGTCCGGGTCCAGTAGGAAGTGGAAGTGGAAGAGAGATGAGTGAGGCGAAAGAGGGTTCGCGAAACGAAGCGAAGTCATCGAATCGAATCGAAAAAGACCACCACCACTACCACCAACTGACTAACCCGCTAATAGCACCTTTTGCCTTTCCGACATTAAAGACTTCCCTTGTACTTTTCGCGAAATATTAAAAAAAGGGTGGAAAAGTAATGTACCAGACAGGATCGCGGGATTTCATCGTGGATTTGTTGGATTCGTCTCTGTGTGTGTGTGGCTCGATGTTATGTGGGAGATTGGATTGGGGACAAGAAAAAAACCGTCTGATCGGTCGATATTAGCAATTTCGCTACCCGGACGCCCCCAAAGCAGTACCGGTACTTATTTGTCCTTTCTCTTCTTCTCTTTCTGTTGGACTACCACCCACCCACCTTTCCTTCCTTGTTCTCTTTCCGTCTGTGTATGCCATGCGCGTGCACCTCTGCTTCCCCGGGGTTCCGCGTAAAGACCCCGGTAAGGAAGGCCTAGTCTCCACTCGCGTAAGCAGCAGCAACTTGTCACCCTCAGAATGCAGAGCTGCTGGTGGTGACGGTGTCTGGACGGGACGCCTGACGAGCCCGTTGGGGGGGGGGGGTCGAGGCATGGCCGGCCTGGGCGGGATTCGAGAAGCGCACCTTCGCGCGTCAGGGACGTTATGCGAACGGTGCCCGGGGGGTGTGAGTCGGTCAGGCTCAGGCTCTCCCCGATCCGCGGGGCGCCTCTCCTCACTTCCGAGTCACTCAGCGCAGACTGATGTAGTGGCGCCACTAGCGGGGCGAGTGGTATGGTAAGGGGGAGGGGGGAATTGAAATGCGATAGGATAAACGAAACGCGGGGTTCCGCGACGATTGATCATCATTTACCATTACTCTCCTTATCGCGCCGCCACCTCCGCAGCTGTCTATACAGTACAGTATAGTACGCCCTAGGAAACCTCCATAATATTGAGGGGAGGTACACAGGCACGATGTCAGCAGCAACCGCTCCCTGGGCGCCCTGTGGGGCGGGCGCGCACGGTGCGAGAGGGGGCGTTAACGGGTGCTGAGGCCGCCAGACGCGCGCACCCCTTGTAGGTGGCACTCGTTCCCTCGTTCATTAATCGGCGCGGGGCATGGGGCGTCGTTCCCCTGCCTCTGTTGGACAGAAGCACGACTATTTATTTTTTTTCCTTTTGGACCGCATCGCAGTCATCACAATCACGTATCGTATCTGAAAGGTGGGGCCATCCATCCTCAGGTAATAGTGGTTGGGACACGTGGGGCCAGACGCGTGAACGAAGCCTGGTCTCTGGTTACAGTACAGATTCGCAGATCTCGAGCGCAGATACGACGGCCCCAGACGGTAGTTTCCGGATTATGTCATCATGTTTTTTGTGGAATATTTTTCTTTTTCCTCCCCTGGGAACGGTGGACTCCATGTTCATCGGTGGTTCGTTCAACCTTCCGGGTTCTGGGGATGGATTCCATCACCGGCACGAGAAGCGCTCTGTTTTCTCCAAAAATACCCTCGTTCTATTCCCCGAACAAACATAAGAAGACGTTATAACAAACACCGGGCAATTATGAAGAAATAAGTAATACATCCACAGGGTCATCGCTAACATCGCAATGTCGTCGTCGTTGCGAACATAAATACGGATATATCCGGCGTGGCACACAACGTGTGCTTGGGCTTGGGTCGAACTTTTTAACTTTATGAGGAATTTGTTCTTGTTGTTGCATGTTGCGACGTTTGACTTTAGACTCCAAGATGTGCCTCGCTCTGAGGGCGGGACTCCTTCACCATGGAGCCGGTAACAGAGCGGTTCTCCTCGGGGATGGGGTCGCCCATACCCTCCATGGAGATATGGGTCTTCTCGGTTGCCATATTGCCCATGCGTAGGACGATCAGCGTGAACTGCGGGGGGGGGGGGGATGAGGAAGGTGTTTCAGAATGACGCAAGACATCATATGTACAAATAACGGCACACTCACGGCAATGCCAATGATGGGGGACGCCTGGCCGTCATTCATCCAGTCAACCAACGAAACGTGATTGAGGGGGGAACTCAAACAACTCACCATGTCGAGGAAGACGTTGAAGCTGTTCGACTTGGTCGCGTACGTCGAGATGAGGCAGATGAGCGTGACGAAGTAGATCGCGGCAGACTCGACCATGATCGCGGCCTCTTTCGAAAGACTGAACGCCCTGCGCGAATCGCGAATCGGGTTCTGGCGCATCCAGACGCGGTAGGCGATCAGCACTGTAGTAGAAGAAGAGCGAGTGGTCAGTGTCAGTCAATGAATAGCGCACGGACGGACGGAGAGGACGAACGCGAGCAGAGTCCGTTTACGGCGACGGTCGAGCTGAAGAACGACTTGCTGATCTTCTCCTGTTTCGCAATGAAGACCGAGTCGCCAGTGGTGAGCCCGGAGAGGCCCTCGACGGCCGCGACACCAGTTCCTGCACACGTTAATCAGCGGCACGTCCAGCGGCACCGTGTACAAGGCACCACCGACCGATATCAGCAAGGAAAATCAGGAACGGCAGCAGAATCACAACAATGCTGCGATCCCAGATGATCCAGCAGCGGTGCAGCTATGATGATAATCCCCGATATGTTATGTTAGTGACGCGATGATGAAAGCACACAGAAATGAAATGTGAAACCCACGATAAAGGCGTCGAAGAGGATCGTAATGACTAGGTATACGGCGGTCTTGATCAAGCTGAGTGCCGAGGAGACGTTGGCGTAGTAGAGGTCAGCACCGATGGGGTCCTGGCTGCTCTTGAAAGCGTAAACCAATCGGACTGCATCCGTGATGACGTGCTGTCAAAAAGTAAAAAAAGACGACGACGACAAAGAGTCAATCAGCAAAGACGCCCCAGAAAAATGAAACCAGTGGCAGGACGTCTGTACCCATGTGATGAGGGCAGCGAAAACGCCGGCGAGCCCTAGCAGTGGCAGTGCGCCGGAGATTGCCTTGCGCTTGCTGAGGAGCACTTTAACAGACGACCCAAACAGCGCAAAGTAGGTGCCTGCCAAACAGCGCTCTCTATCAGCCACAGACTCGGAAGGAGGGGGGGGGGGGTGGGACCACTTCCCCCAAGTTCGCGACACAAAAAAAAAACGCACCATAGAAGAACGACTCCACGGCGAGGGCGACGACCTCAGAGAGTGAGAAGGAGATGGCCATTTCGTGCGGGCTCTGCTGGCTGCTGGGATAGGATGGTGGAAATTCAGATTCGCCCCAAGCGACATTACTTATAGGGAGCACGTTGTAGATCTGGAGGGTGGGATAAGGCACGCTGTCGTTCAATTGCGTCTAGAATGACATTTGCGAGGCTACGCTAGCGCCCGTGCTTTCAAATTGGACCGGTGACCTAGATCTGACAGGTCCCAAGTTAAGGGCCAGCGTCCACCGCCCATCGTAGTCTTCATTTTCATTTCCGGGGGAGCGTCCGGTTACCATACACGGTAAGCCCTTGTTCTATGAATGTACGAACTGCTCGGCTGAAATTACGACGAGTTTTCTGGAATTATTGGCGGGGTAATATTTGGGCTCATCCACCATGATGGCGGGACGCAAAAAAATA
The DNA here is from genome assembly GCA_951394315.1 of Lactarius evosmus. Taxonomy (NCBI): domain Eukaryota; kingdom Fungi; phylum Basidiomycota; class Agaricomycetes; order Russulales; family Russulaceae; genus Lactarius; species Lactarius evosmus. The sequence goes on along the minus strand of OX596125.1, from coordinate 985,249 downwards.
AAATAAATTGTGTCGAGAAATGAATGGGCGAGAATCCTTCGATGGATATTCTCAAGAGGGAAGGGACTGCCACCGTGCGAGTTTGCGGTGACACTTATTCACAGAATGTGCAAGGACCGACCCGCATTTACAACATGCTCGAGGCGAAAGTGGGTTCCCTTCACCGTGTGTTCGACTTGGCCCCATTCTGTATCTGTCAATCTCCACGCCTTCTCACACTCAATGGGATCAGGTAACACCCTTACGTACACGAATATACGTACAGTATTTTTTTTCCCCATCGTTCCGAAGTGGGTTTAGGTACTGAGCCAGGGGCCAGGCGTCCAAAGTCCAGGTGGCGAAGTCTGGTTGCCATTCGGGGCTTAGCTCGCCCGTTTATATTTTGTGATGACATCCATAAAAGTGCCATCCTTTGAACATATCGGGAGTGCAGTTGTGGCAAGTAAGCGCATACGTGCCGTGCCACCAACAGATGCCACGCAATCATTCAATCCAGGTACATGCGTGGCTGGCTCGATATCGCGTAGGCAGGGGCTGATTGCCGCTGGCCGCAGAGGCGAAAGAGAGGAAAAAACAATGCCCATTGGACAGGTCTCATATGACAAAGAAGGAAGTTGTTATTTGTTGGCATGGTCAGCGACGTTTCGTGATAATAATTTACATTTACTGTGGTTGTGGGGACGGTATTTGCTTATTGTGCATTACGAAGTACCCAGACAGCTTGGCCTCTGAATTAGTCGCTGCATCAAAGATAAGAGGACGACATTCAATACCATGGACGCGTGACGCTAACGGCACTCCTCACTGAATTACCACTTCTTCGAAAGAGCCGGAACGTCAAGTGGAACGAAAGAACACCCTGGTCGATTCGAGAACTCACGACGATACGAATGATAGCTCTATCGCGATCACTCTGGGAATATGACCTAGACCTTCACGTAGTCTGGCCGTGCGGACATGTCCGTGGGTGGGGTGGTTCAGTCTTGATCTGGTGAGAACCACACGGTGACGTGTTGCTGTCAGAACTGTAAGTTAGTTCGATGAAGACACAGCTTGCGGGGATCGACCATCAGCGCCTCCTCCCTTATCGCACTTGTGGGACTCCCGGCCACTAGCTGGAATATCCGGGCCCGCAGCAGGGGTCGCTTCAACACAACCGCGAGAAGCCCCCGAGAGTAAACGACAGTTTCGCGGCGGCTAGGGTAAAGGGGGATGATGGTAAGCGAAGGGCGTGGGAGGGGCCTTCTGCTTACGTCTCTGCCGATAAAGCCGAGATTCCGACCACCAGCCAGTTTGGCATGGGTCAGGTGCTCGGCCTTGTTTCATAGAATGTTGCCTCCGACGCCGCCAACAACTCAAGGCGAAACCTTATTGAAGGGTGCAAAGTGCCAATCAAGGAGCGGTTGGCGTGCTGAGTTCCCTTTGCAGTAGCTTAATCCCGGGCCAACGGTATAACCAAATTCGAATTTGAGTCTCTAAGCTTCGAAAGAGTGCTCGATCTATTTAGCTAAAGGGACGTCCGACTGTCAAGGGTTCTTAGTTGCGGATACCCTCAGGGGGGCGAGGGCGCACCCATGCCACTACAGCACAGTGATCCTAACTGACCTCCTTACCCAAGACGTGGTCCTTGGTACACGGGTTGGGGTCACCGCTGTCCATGCGTTCCTATGGTGGGTTGACACGCCATCGTGTTCCGTTCCAAAGCCACCCTGCCCCCCGGGGTTGCAACGCAGGAGCACGGCGTCGGTGGGAGCACCAGTGGTAGGAAAGAGTCGGGGGGGGGGGTAGCATGTGCTTGGATGCCACGTTCATCTCATTTCGATCGTGTGTTCGTCCGCATCCACATTTGCACCGGAGACAACGAATTTGTTGCGCAGGCCATTCAGTGTCCGACCCAATAGCAGCCCAAAATCATTTGGTCGTTCTGACGGTGTGTGCTCAGGGACAGCGGGCGTGTTTGTCGATGCTTCTCCCGTTGTTCGTTGGTCGGACAGGTTGATAGGCTGATGCGCGCAGATTACGTACCTTCCTTCTGCCTCCCCCTCAACTGCAGCTACAGTACCGATCGCCAGGGGCCGTTTGGTCAACAACGAGGCACTTACTAAGCGGGCTACGCAAGGCACGAAGGTGTTCTACTGTACTGTACCCGAGATGGGTGGTCGTAAGGATTTAGAGCTCATTGAGGGGGAGTGAGTGAGAGCTTTTTGCGGCGGTCGCAGAAACCAGTTGGAGACCAAGTCCCCGCAATATGTCCGCGTGGGAGACAAACGCGCAAAATTGCAAAACTACTAGAGGGATAGATATTCTTTTTGACGTGATACCCAAGGCTTCCTCGCTCTTACGCTGTCTCCAGACTGTACCTCTTTTCATCAAACAGGCCTTCTTCGATCGCTTTGATTTCTGTCCCATATGACCCCCTTCATCAGCAAAGTGAAACAATATGCGTGGGAAGACGCGAGAACGTACGCAATGCGAGATGCTTCGAGTGGAACCTGCACAAAGCAAAATTACCTGCCTTCCACTCAGTCCTTGTCCCCTCGTGGCAGAGAAAACACGTTACCCATCATGCACCACACACGTGGGATCCCCAGATCCCGCCATGCGCCCCGAATTTCGCCCTCAGAGTCCAGTCCCCATATTGGCTTCAGGCGCGCTCCAGCTTCGGGTCCGAGGATGCTCCGCAGTGGAATCCGGACATCACTATATCTGGGCCGTCATTCAGGGTCAGGGTCAGGCATCGTTGTGAGGACAGAATCAAACTTAGTACCCTGTCGCGAAAACCACCGTATCTGCGTCGAGCGTACTCCCGTCTGTGAACTCTAGCCCGTTCTTTGTAAAGCGGGATATCTGGCTGTCGTTCTTCAGCTTAATTTTTCCGTCTATGATCAACTGGCTCGCGCCGACATCTGTCTTTCGTATTACAGTTCTGTGACAAAGAAGGTTGTTGTGACGCTCGCACCGAAGTAGTACCCGCTGGCCTTTGCCCATACGAGTAAAATGAATCCTGTGCCATCAATACCGGTGTTGAGCCGGAAACCAACTCGGCGCAGTCCATCCAATGTCTCTCTGAACCACATCCTCAGAGAAATTCTCTAGACCTACTGATGGACGAACCTATCTTTCTCAGCGATGTCTACAACCAGACGCTGATGAATAGGCTTCTGAAGATAATTTGGGAACGACGCATTAATGCGATCCGCCACATCTGGTGTTGGTCCGCCTTCGTAGTATAAACCTATCCCCGAAATTTTTTAATCGCCATGTTTCTCTCATAGAACTTTCTGAACGAACCTCCGAAGACAGTTGTGACACCGTGCTTGACGGACATGACATAGGTAGAGCTGCGCTGGAACATCGTCACATCTGAAGAAGCCCTGGTCACCAGGACAGGAAACAGAAGAGGGAACAAGGGACGGACCAACACCATGGTCGTGGAGGTCCTTGGCTATGTCGTGGCCTATCGTTTTCATTGAGAATGAAAGGGTATCCACGCCAGACCGATAAGAACTTACCGGATGTAGCGGCGCCGATTACGACCACCTTTTTCCCTTCGTAATCTTTTCCCTTTGTGTAATGTCCAGAATGTAAGATTGTTCCTTTGAAATCCTCCTATATGGTTGGTGTCAGACAGCGCCAGTAATCGTAGTCACTAATACATACCGCGCCGGGATATTGCGGCATTTTGTACCCACCACCAAAACCCACAGCAAATACGAGATGGTTTACAACGAATGTCCGTGGATCCGAGTTCTCGCGCTCGATTTCTACCGTCCACTTCTTTGTTTTGGGGTCCTGCGAAGTCCGTGTGACCTTCGACGACGTCCACACATCCAATTCCAAGCTGTGTGCATAATTCTCGAGCCAATCCGCAACCTACACACGTGGTGTCGGCGTGTATGGGCAGAGGAAGCAGCGGCGTTTACTTTTGGGGCCGGCGCAAATACTGGCCACGTTGGTGGGAAGCTGCGTGGTCCCATTATCGACTGAGCGGGACGGAACTAAAGTGACAGCCTGGTGCTCACGGTAGATATGGCATGTGGTCGTACCCTGACCCAGCCAGTCAAGAAAAGACAGATCGCCGGAGAATCTTATTTGGACGTACACACGGTGTCATGGAGACAGAGAGCCTCGTACCGTTTCCGCCACAGGTGACCTATGCGAGGCTCCCGCTCGATAACAAGCGTCTTCACCCCGAGGTACTTGAGTCGCGCAGCCAGCTCCAGCCCTGACTGCCCAGCGCCGACGATCAGAACAGCCGGTTGCTGATCTGGTCCCTCGCACTCCCGCTCCCGCCGACGCTGTTCTGGCCATGTCCCGTGCTTTGGTTCTTGCTCTCGAAGTGTGCCAGTCAGCTCCGGGCAGCCGCGGAGACCCTCGAGCGTCGTGAAGATCGCGTGTGCTTTCCATTCGCCACCTGGGATGGGAACCAGACGCAGGATACCAGACCCGGTGCCGACCGCTGTGGAAAATGTGAAGAATGCTTGAACCCACACTATGTCCGGATAGGGGCTCTGCACGGCCGCGCTGCTCGAGTCAAGCTGTAGCGTTGAGAGCTCGGAAATGGCGAGGCGATCTGTGAGGAATTTTTGAATGATTTGGTTGCCATAGAAGGTACGGAGGTCCCAAGTGAGTGAAAGTATATCGCGCCAGAAGGCGTCATGGACGAGTTGACCGAGGATAGCATCGACATCGCGGATCTGAACATTGTTAGCAAAGGCGTCGAACCATTTCTGGGCGACAAGAGAGGCGTCGACATCCTTAGGCGGTGAGACACCAAGACTTTCTAGAGTTGGCAAGGCGGCGTTGTTAATATCAACTGCAGAGGTCATGGCTGGTCGATGGGAAGATGGGTGGTTGGTGTGAGCAATCAAGATGGTCATCGATGAGTACGCCATCTTGCCATTTATACGTTTGGATGATGTCAGTCCAGAGGAGGTACAAGGACCATTCCGAATGATTGAATCCAATCAGGGACCAGGATAGGCGAGTCCGCTGCGCCGCCGCGGGTTTCGCTGAAACACCCCCTTTCCTCCGACTTTTCTTCGCACGTTATCCCTATTGAGTGAGGCGTCCACGAAGCTGCAACAGACCCACCTCTCTACTTAGCTGTGAGAAACGAATATGGTGCCAGGGTTGATCGCTCCCAACACTTGATTTCAACCAGGGAGCCAGGATAGGCGAGTCCACTGCGTCGCCGTGGGTTTTGCTGAAGCACCCCCGCTTCCTCCGATTTTTCTTCGCGCGTTGCGGTCGCTTGCCTACTGAGTAAGGCATCCACGAAGCTGCAATGGACCCACCTCTCTGCTTAGCTGCGAGAAACGAAAATGGTACCAGGGTTGATCTCAGCCATTGATCTTAATCAGGGAGCCAGGATAGGCGAGCCCTCTGCACGGCCGTGGGTTTCGCTGAAGCACTCCCATTTTCTCCTTCGATTTTCATTCGCACGTTGCGGTTCACATCCTTACTGAGTGAGGCGTCCGCGAACCTGCAATAGACCCACCTCTCTGCCAATTATTACCTGCTAATAGCCCTATTTTCAACGGAAATCGTATCTTTCATCTTGGCCACCTGTTGCAAGTTATAAGATTTTTTTTGTTTCAAAAAAGGCGATTCTGAATTAGTTAGGTGATGGCTAGATGGCTAGATGAAATCATCCTTGTTCCGTTCGTCGCTCCGCGAATACCCACGTCACGTGGGTCATCAGCGTCAGCCGCAGCGCCACGTGATTGAGCTGCCTTTGTCTTCGGCCTCCTGTCGCTCGTACGGTGTAAGGTTAGGTCCATTAGCGTCGGGACAAAGAGGTAAAGATGGAGGTGGTTTGTGAACGTGGTTGTGGTACCCTTTGTCTGCTCTGGGCGCAGTCAACAAAGCGATTGTGGGGCAAGTTACTAAAGCTGCGTTGTGGATCAACGATTACTGGAGCTTTGTGGCTCGTCCTTTCGCGCATTGTTAACTGGAAAATAATATAAAAGCTCGGACATCCTGGGCAGTCGAGCACCAGCTACGAATTTCGCGCGATCGGAACCTGTGATAATAATGCCCAAGTCTACGACTCTGCCATTTATCGGTGCCGTCTTCAGACGGAAACGCGACCTCGCGCAGGCCAACAGCTTAGCTTCTATCAGCTCCAATGAATCCGTCGAGGCGTCTACCCTTCCGTATTTCCTCGAAGACGCTCTTATAACCCCAGGCGGCACGCCTGGTTGGGCGAACCAGCCATGGCATTACGTCTTCAACGTAAGCACTGTTCGAGTGCCTTCAAATGACTGCTAACGCCGCCGTATAGGACGGCGACGTAGCATGGGCTCTCGGCGGAAACGGGCGCTGGCGCCTAGTCACGGTGGTAGGGGACGGCTTCATCGAAGAAATTGAGGTAAGGACAAGCATAACAATCACCAGATTGTCGGATTCACTCGTCGACTACCAGAAGCGGAAGCAGGTCGCATATAACGTGACATGGGCGAGCGGGGGAGTGACGATGAGAGGAACTTTTGCGCCAGGGTGTGGCGACATCAAGCCAAACACGCTTGCCATCCGAAGACTCCTTTTCGACGAAGGGGCACGCCGTGTAGAGAGAAGAGATTGGCAGCAAGTGCTGGACGACGATATTAGAGTGGAAGCTGCGGAGGAGGGGGGATCCGAGAGCGAGGAGCAAGCATAGGAACTCCCAACTCGAGCAATTCTGTCCCCTGGTAGTTTAACATGTTTTCTGTCTTGACTCGACGAGGTGTGAAGAGGGGGCGCAAAGGGCACTCCTCAGTAAGATGTGGAAGTGGCCAAGAAGGTCAGGGTCGCAGAAATAGCGCATATCAATGGTATATCCAGAAAAGAGGTAGAAAGGTATCTTGCCGCTCGACTGCGATACAGCTAGCCGACGGTATGGCCACATGAAACGTGCGAAATTGTTACGAACATGAAATGAAATGTGATCTGTCCGGAGCCCTGGGGGAGTCTTCAGATTGTTGGAACATAGTTTCTCGGAATTGCCCCCGGAAGCTCAGGTAGGGAAGCACATTAAATGTACCGCAAATAATAGACACGTACATCGGTTCGAGATGGTCCGATTGCCGACTGCCAACTGGTTCTTACTGCTTCAGCTTCTAGTACTGTATGAGGACGTCGAATGGGACCCGGAGGAATTTGAGATGAGGATTCGAAGAGTACGCTAGCATTGCTTCTCTCGATAATCCGAGCGCAGTAAGCAGCCCGCCCAGAGCGCAGACAGAGTCAGCTGTATTTAGCGAAACGCAATTCGAAGAGCACCGGAAGCCTGGCGTAGATGATATATGAACAATCAGCAAACAAGTCGGCGCCACCTTCACTACACGAGCCCACGTACCATTGGCTTGACGTAAATATCGTCATTACTAACACTATGCTCGATAGCACGCATATAGCGTAGTTCCAAGGAGCTACGAAAAGATCCGACTCGACGCTACTAGTGCGGTAGAATCACATTGATTCACAAGCAAGGCGACAGAGGAAGATGAAAGAGCGGGGAACATGTCCCCACACCCTGATCCCCAAGGAATGGAAGCGCGTCTAATCGATTGGGCCGGAAGAACGACGCATGACCAAGATGGGGCACAAGCAATGAACGTGGCTGTCGACGAATGTATGGACCATGCCGTTGACAGATCAACACAATAGTCGAGCATGGAAGTCAGTGCGGGGAACGTGTTCGCGCCACATTGTATACTGATTAAAGGATGACAAGCAACCTCGATTTTAGAAGGTCCTTAAGGACGCCTTGGTTTGACGTGACTTGAAGGGAGGACGATAAAAGCTTCCAAGTCCGAGCATGCATTTAATTTAAAAGAGTGCTGGTCACGCGGACCGAAGCGAACCTTTGTACTTGAGGCTGTCCGCCGTTGGGCGGGGAACCTAAAGAGTGAACCGCGTCATGAGAGTCGGCTGTCCGACGCCCGTTCCAATCTTGTTCAGGTTTGCGCGAATTCGGTAATACCGTATGTTTTCAGCGGTAAATCGTTCAAACGTCAGTTACGCACCAAGTACGGGTCAATACTGCGCCTCCGGATCCTGTCCGCTCGCATTCTTGAGTGACGAGGGGAAGGGTCTCCCCGGGTCTCCGATGACAGTACTTCAGGGTTGGTATCAAAATGTGCAACCATATTTCCATATTTCCGTATGTGCTATAATACAGAGGGCCCTAACTTACCATGCTGTCTATGTGAATACTGCTGCCTCGTGCCAGGACGTTCGCCCCGTTCTGTTTGAACCTCAAGCGGCCCCATTACGTCGTTGGATTCAGATTGGTAATGGGATCTCCTGTTTGCATGTCGCGCGGCACCGCACTACGAGGCTTGGCCCACGTTCTCGAGCTTAGAGCTGGTGGGAACCGGTGGGACAACGTTATACGGGAAGTTAAGAAGCAGACAATAGTCTTCGGAGTGAGGACAATTGCATCAGGACATCTAAGGATAGGAGCCATCGCGTAAGTGCCAAATTAGGAATCGGACTCATAACAAGCCGCCAAGATGGATGAACAACGCGATTCCCGAATAAACATATTCTTAATACGTAAAAATAGGCAGAGAGTTGCAGCTTCGTGGACGCTTCTCTCAGTAGGAGAGTGGTCACAACGTGCGAAGAAAAATCGAAGGGGAAATGGGGGTGCTACAGCGAACCCGCCGCCGCGTAGAGCACTCGCTTATCCTGGCTACCTGATTCTCTTGATTGACCACATGATTTGACCCACCGGACCGCCTATGTTGCTTCCAAATGCATAAATGGGAAGACGGCATACTCATCGATAGCTGTCTTGACTGCTCACATCAACTATCCATCTTTCCATCGACCAGCCATGACCTCTGCAGTTGATATTAATAACGCCGCCTTGCCAACTCTTGAAAGCCTCGGTGTCTCACCGTCTAAGGATGTCGACGCCTCTCTTGTCGCCCAGAAATGGTTCGACACCTTTGCTAACAATGTTCAGATCCGCGATGTCGATGCTATCCTCGGTCAACTCGTCCATGACGCCTTCTGGCGCGATATACTCTCACTCACTTGGGACTTTCGTACCTTCTATGGCAACCAAATAATTCAAAAATTCCTCACAGATCGCCTCGCCATTTCCGAGCTCTCGGAACTACAGCTTGACGCAAGCAGCGCCGCCGTGCAGAGCCCCTATCCGGACATAGTGTGGGTTCAAGCATTCTTCACGTTTTCCACAGCGGTCGGCACCGGGTCTGGTATCCTGCGTCTGGTTCCCACCCCAGGTGGCGAATGGAAAGCACACGCGATCTTCACGACGCTCGAGGGTCTCCGCGGCTGCCCGGAGCTGACTGGCACACTTCGAGAGCAAGAACCAAAGCACGGGACGTGGCCAGAACAGCGTCGGCGGGAGCGGGAGTGCGAGGGATCAGATCAACAACCGGCTGTTCTGATCGTCGGCGCTGGGCAGTCAGGACTGGAGCTCGCCGCGCGACTCAAGTACCTCGGGGTGAAGACACTGGTTATCGAGCGCGAGGCCCGGATAGGTCACCTGTGGCGGAAGCGGTACGAGGCGCTCTGTCTGCATGACACCGTGTGTACGTCCAAATAAGATTCTCTGGCGATCTGTCTTTTCTTGACTGGCTGGGTCAGGGTACGACCACATGCCATATCTACCGTGAGCACCAGGCTGTCACTTTAGTTCCGTCCCGCTCAGTCGATAATGGGATCACGCAGCTTCCCACCAACGTGGCCAGTGTTTGCGCCGGCCCCAAAAGTAAACGCCGCTGCCTCCTCCGCCCACACACACTGACTCTAAGTATGCAGGTTGCGGATTGGCTCGAGAATTATGCACACAGCTTGGAATTGGATGTGTGGACGTCGTCGAAGGTCACACGGACTTCGCAGGACCCCGAAACGAAGAAGTGGACGGTAGAGATCGAGCGCGAAAACTCGGATCCACGGACATTCGTTGTAAACCATCTCGTATTTGCCGTGGGCCTTGGTGGTGGCACGCACAATATGCCGTTATTTCCCGGCGCGGTTTGTGTTCGTAGCTAAGGTCGTCGGTGCTATCTAATACCAGGCATATAGGGGGATTTCAAAGGAACAATCTTACATTCTGGACATTACACAAAGGGAAAAGATTACCAAGGGAAAAAGGTGGTTGTGGTCGGCGCTGCTACATCCGGTAAGTTCTTATCGGTCTGGCGTGGATACCCTTTCATTCTCAATGAAAACGATAGGCCACGACATAGCCAAGGACCTCCACGACCATGGTGTTGGTCCGTCCCTTGTTCCCTCTTCTGTTTCCTGTCCTGCTGACCGGGGTTTCTTCAGATGTGACGATGTTCCAGCGCAGCTCTACCTATATCATGTCCGTCAAGCACGGTGTCACAACTGTCTTCGGAGGTTCGTTCAGAAAGTTCTATGAGAGAAACATAGGGATTAAAAAAATTCGGGATAGGTTTATACTATGAAGGCGGACCAACACCAGATGTGGCGGATCGCATTAATGCATCGTTCCCAAATTATCTTCAGAAGCCTATTCACCAGCGTCTGGTTGTAGACATCGCTGAGAAAGATAGGTTCGTCCATCAGTGGGTTTAGAGAATTTGTCTAAGGACGCGGTTTAGGGAGACATTGGATGGACTGCGCCGAGTTGGTTTTCGGCTCAACACCGGCATAGACGGCACAGGATTTATACTACTCGCGTGGACAAAGGCCAGCGGGTACTATTTCGGTGCGACCGTCGCAAACGACCTTCTTTGACACTAGAAGCATAATACGAAAGACAGATGTCGGCGCGAGCCAGTTGATCATAGACGGAAAAATTATGCTGAAGAACGACAGCCAGATATCCCGCTTCACAAGAGATGGGCTAGAGTTCACGGATGGGAGTACGCTCGATGCAGATACGGTGGTTTTCGCGACTGGGTACCAAGTTTGATTCTGTCCTCAAAGTGATGCCTGAATCTGAACAACGGCACTCAGATATGGTGACGCGCGGGATCCTCTGCGTAGCGTCCTTGAACCCGAAGTTGGAGCGCACCTGAAGCCAATATGGGGACTGGACTCTGAGGGCGAAATTCGGGGCGCATGGCGGGATCTGGGGATCCCACGGATATGGTACATGATGGGTAACGTGTTTTCTCTGTCACAAGGAAACAAGGACTGAGTCGGAAGCAGGTAACTTTGCTTTGTGCAGGTTCCATTCGAAGCATCTCGCATTGCGTACGTTCTCGCGTCTTCCCAAACGTATTGTGTCGGTTTGCTAATGAAGGTGGTATATGGGACAGAAATCAAAGCGATCGAAGAGGGCCTGTTTGATGAAAAGAGGTATAGTCTGGAGACACCGTAAGAGTGGGGAAGGCTCGGGTATCATGTCAAAAAGAATATTTACCCCTCGTGTAGTTTGCATTTTCTATCGTGTCTCCGTAGACATATTGCGAGGACTCGGTTTCCAACTGGTTTCTGTGACCACCAAAAGCTACTCACTGTCCCTCAATGAGCTCTAAATCTTTATGCTTGTCACGGCTGGGCCCTCGGGCTGTTGGTAAGATCGAAATAACCGTTGAAGTAGTAGTTGAAGTGTTGTAAAGTGGCGTGGACTCTTACTTACCAGTTGTGGCTATGGTAGTAAGTAGTAATTAGTCACGGACTTGCTCATCAGTCAGCACTCAGCAGTCGCATGTGATTGCTGAGTGATTCCTAGGATAGCGGTACTAGGGTTCGAGGTAGTATCGCCATAGGATAACATGTATTAAAGAGGCGCTTCAAAGCCCTCGCGTATCTGTACAAATAGTAGCTGTGGAAGGCCAAGATTTGCTATCTTGGTCTTCTTCGAGATTGCCTTCTCACTTCGAGTCTTCTTCACGAGTCTGACATCTCTCGTCGTCATCTTGACCCATCACGTGGTGCTCCTTGTACTTCGACAAGTAGAGCAGTATTGGCCGGTGTGACTTAGAAACGTCTGCCATGACCTCGTCTTTGCATTGAGGGAAGCACCTCTGCATTTGACATTGACCAAGCGCTAACTCCGCCACCTTCCTCGTGCTTAAGTCAAGCACACGCTACAGGCAAAGCATAACATTAAGACCAAGATAGTTTCATCGTGGCGAGAGTAACCACTAGAGAACAGTGGGACATTGACGGATTCCACCCGTACAACTTATCGCGACGAGGAAGTCGCAATGTCCCAACCCGATATCTGAAGAACGCGTACTGGAGTAGTATTAGCGAAGGATACGTCATCAAGACACAACAAGGGGAACACCCAGTTGAGTTTAGCTTTGATTGTCTGTGTTGGTGCGCGGTCGACTACATCCTAGACCGGTGGCAGGTTATCTCCCTATTGAGACCCCATCATCACTGCGATATATACGCCAATGAAGTGCTCCCACGATCAGACTGGGGACCCATTGACGGAGAAGACAACGCGAGTCACTCCGAGAACACTCACGAGGTATCAGAAGACGCTTCCAATAATGAACAACCTCGATCTCCATCACCATTGAATCAGGACGAGATTAACCTCATCAAACAAGCTGAGTCTATTACCATACTCCCACCAATGACTACCATCACCGAAGAACCACGCAGTCTGGTACAAATGCCAGTACACCCCAGTACGGGGCAGCCCCTCAATGCTGACAATGCAGCCATAATGAGGGCTATCGGACCCGACCAACCGGACCCACCAGGGGGATCCCCAGGAAGAGGGATTCCCAGAGGAGGATTCCCAGGAGGAGGCCCACCAGAGGGCGGAGGAGGAGACCCGCCAGGAGGTGGAGGAGGCCCACCAGAGGGTGCCGGGGGAGTACCACCACCTGGTTCTCTGGGACACGCTCACTCAAATGATAAATTAGTAGGAAATGCCCCCAAAATCTTCCGGGGTGACAGACAGAAAGCAGAAGAGTTCCTCACGCAATGGGAACTGTACTGGGGAATCAATAACAACAACCCCATCATGATGAATGCATACCGACGGGCAATATTCTTCCTCACCTACATACAAGGGAAGGACATGAACGAGTGGATCACACACACAAGTCGATGGCTAAACCGACAGGTTACTGGAGGGATTCATGACAACGATCCTTGTCTTTGGCTAGAAGTAATCAGCACCTTCAACAGGCGATTCTCAAACACTCTTGAAAAAGAGCAAGCATAAGCAACACTGAGAAAAGGGGTTCGAATGATCGGCGGAGATATTGACACGTACATCACCACCTTTGAAACCCTAGCGCGGCAAGCTGGCTATCGTCTAGATTCCTCCCTCACTCTCGATCTCTTCACCAATGGACTTCCAAAAGAATTATATGAGAAAGTCTTCACCATGGATGACCCGCAAACATTTGAAGATTGGAAGACGGCGGTTATGAAACGACAGCAACAGTATATCCACATGAAAGCCCGACTCGACCAGTACCGCCCAAGAAACGAACAGAGAGATCGAGGACGAGGGACCCCACGAGGGCAAGGGAGATGGGCTCCATTGTGGAACCTTGCAAGAGATCCCAACGCCATGGATACATCTGCAGACAGGGCCAGAGGACAACTAGCTGGAGCTGAAGAAGTCCTTTCAAACTACTGCAATAACAACCCCCCTTGACCTCCTAGGGGAGGATTTCTCCAACGAGGGCAAAGACGAACCGATTTTTCCGAGGTGACGTGTTACACTTGTGGCAAAAAGGGCCATATTAGTCACTATTGCTCACAAAATGCCCCACGCTCTACATACCCGGGACCCTCCACAAGCCACTGAGCTGAGGCAGATTGTTATGAACCAGAAGAAGCACCCCTCCGTGCATCACGTGCACAAACTCCACAGGAGAGGGCCTGTGGATGGATAACGAAAGTAGCCGAAGAAGACGACGAAGTAAAGGACCTAATCCTCCAGGACTTGTGGAAACAGGAGGGTTTTCAGGATGCCTGAACCCAACAGCCTGGGTGAGGGCAGTCAATTGTAACTCGGTTATCATTACGCGCTATCGATCTTTGCGAATTCCAGTTTCTGTGCGTACCAGTTACACTATGGCCGACATAAGAGCATTAGTGGACTCCGGAGCCACTGACAACTTCATATGTCCCGCATTTGCAAAATGAATGGGACTTGGGATCCAGTGGTTGGAATGACCAAAAAAGATATGGAACATTGACAACACCGAGAATAAATTGGGACTAATCACCCACTTTATCGATCTAGATGTCCGGACCAAAGGAATCCACAAACAAATGCGGTTCTTGCTAACCGATATTGGAACTGAAGACGTCGTAATGGGATACCCATGGCTTGCTACCTTCAAACCACAGATGAGCTGGTGACATGCCACCATACGGGAAGACGCAATGCCAATCGTGTTAAGCACCCTCTACCCTTGATTCATGAGACAACGAGCTACCATTGCAAAAGCACTCACTACGACGGAAAAGGAGGACATCCTAAACCAACTAGATGAAGATACGGATGTTTATCAGCGAACTACCGCCACGGAACTTGCCATCCAAGTGCAGAAATACACCGTAAAAGCTGAGTTACCTTCAGAATACTCAGACTTCGGTAAACTATTTAACAAAGAAGCATCATTCCGATTTCCACCACCTCGAGCATGGGACCATGAAATCACATTCCAAAAAGGGGCCCCTAAAGCAATCGATTGCAAAATCTACCCCCTGACCCAGGAGGAAGATAAAGCTCTTCAGACCTTTCTCAACGAACAGCTTGCAAAGGGTTATATACGTCCCTCAAAATCACCATACGCATCACCATTCTTCTTCGTCAAAAAGAAAGACAGCAAATTGTGGCCAGTTCAGGACTATCGAAAAATCAACCAGTTCACCGTCCGCAACCAATACCCTCTACCCCTCATCTCCGACCTCATCGCTGACCTCAGCAATGCACACATATATACCAAGCTTGACATCTGATGGGGGTACAACAACGTCCATATCCGTGCAGGTGATGAGGAAAAGGCAGCATTTAAAACCAAGTACGGTCTTTTCAAACCTACCGTCATGTTCTTCGGACTCACCAACTCTCCTGCCACTTTCCAAACCATGATGAATCACATCTGTCGCGACATCATCAACAAACATGAGCGACGCGGGACTGTCATCCATGTCTACATGGATGATATTGGCATCGCCACTCGTACCGGTCATTCACTTGCCGACCACATTGCGGCCATCCGCGATGTTCTCCTCATCTCCGCCCAACACAACCTCTATTATAAACTCAAGAAATGCCTCTTCCATGCGCCCCATATGGATTACCTGGGGGTAATCCTTGAAAAGGGGGTGACACGCATGGACCCCGTCAAAATTTCGGGCATCAAAGATTGGCCAACACTGACCAAAGCCAAAGACGTTCGCTCATTCCTAGGTTTCTGCAATTTTTACCGCACTTTTATTCGCAATTTCTCCCGCCACGCACAACCCCTCCATAAACTCACAAAGAAGAATACTGAATGGCACTGGACACAAGAGGAGGACAACGCATTCCAGCAACTCAAAACCCTCGTAACTTCTGAACCAGTTCTGGCACATGCACAGCTGAGTGACCCATTCGAACTCGAAGTCGATGCCTCAGGATACGCAGTAGGAGCAGTCTTACTCCAACAAAAACAGGACAACAAACGACATCCTATCGGCTACTACTCAGCAACCCTTAACCCCGCAGAATGAAACTACGACATCTACGACCTGGAGTTGCTAGCTATCGTCAAAGCCTTTCGTCACTGGCGCCCCTTCTTAGCGGGAACCCCCCATACAACCAAAGTTTTCTCCGACCACCTCAACCTACAATACTGGCGATCGCCACAAAAGATCAGTAGGAGAGTAGCAAGGGAAGTTCTCGAACTTTCTGAATACAACTTTGAAATTCACCATATCAAGGGAACCGCCAATGGCAGAGCTGATGCACTATCTCGAAGGCCAGACTATGGTCAAGGGGACGCAGACAATGAAGGGGTCACGGTTCTACCCAATGATCTCTTCGCACGAGCTATGGACACGACCATGACGATTAATAATGGGTTGACGACACCGCAACAGGATGAAGGCATACTGCGACCATGGGTGGACGGACATCGCCTCAAGAAGATATGGAACATCTGGTACAAGGATGGAAGAGAAGTAGTAACTGGGGGACTACCACAAAAGAGAAGTATTATTCGCGCTCACCACGATCCACCAGTTTACGGACATCCAGGGATAAAAAGGACGATACGGCTTACAGAACAACACTACTGGTGGCCCAGTCTCCAGAACGATGTACAAGACTACGTGAAAGGGTGCGCCGAATGTCAGCGAATGAAGATCAACACCTGACCAACTCACGCACCTCTGGAGCTGATCTACCCTCGACCAGATGCAATGCCGTTTGAAGTAGTCGCCCTTGACTTCATTACTAAACTCCCCCCATCGGAGGGGTATGACTCAATACTCACCATCACTGACCATGACTGCAGTAAAGCATCCATATTCGTTCCATGTAACAAAGAGATCATGGCGGAAGAAGTAGCGGGGCTCTATGCAAGATATGTCTTTTCACGTTTCAGCCTTCCCTCAGTTCTTATAAGTGATAGAGACCCCCGGTTCGCAAGCAAGTTCACAAGGGAATTATGCCGCACTCTGGGCATCACGCAGAACATCTCCACCGCCTATCATCCACAAACAGACGGACAGTCAGAACGAACCAATCAATGGCTCGAACAATATCTGCGGTTCTGGGCCAACGAGCGTCAAGATAACTGGAGTACTTATCTACCACTGGCAGAATTCGCGCATAACAGCTGGCCCCACGAATACACATGCAAATCCCCTTTCGAACTTCTGATGGGATACGCCCCACGAGCCAATTGGACCAATAAGCCTTCCCCTCTTCCACAGGTCACGATGCGCACTGACCAACTAAAGGAGATATGGCGTAAGGCGCAAGAGCTTATCGTGCAGGCACAAAAGTCATGGGTTCGGAACAAAGAAACGCCACGCTATCATGTGGGAGATCAGGTGTGGCTGGAGGGATGCCACCTCCGCACCCATCAGCCAACCGCAAAATTAGCAGCATGACGACATGGACCATTCAAGGTCATAAAGGTGATGTCCCCCGTCAACTATCAGCTCCAACTTCCCACGCAGTGGCAGATCCACCCAGTATTCCACACCGACCTTCTCACACCTTATCGCGAGACACCCACGCACGGACCCAATTACATGCGACCACCTCCGGATTTGGTAGAAGGAGAAGAAGAATATGAGGTCGAGAAGATTCTAGACCACCAGCAATTCGGCAGGAAGCATAAGAAGCAATACCTTGTGTCCTGGAAGGGATACCCGGATTCGGACAATCAGTGGGTCAATAAGGAAGACATCTTTGCCGATGAAGCCGTGGCGGAGTATGAACGGTCACTGGCAGTGCAAATAAGGCGAGCAACCGTCCGCTGCACTCCCCATCCTTCACTATCTCCTACTTCTCACGCCAACCATCATCTTCCCCACTTCATGCACCCCACTGCCGATGCCACCCTCTTGAAAGTCCTTGCATACTATCAAGGAACCCCTGAGTGGATTTTTGTGGCCGAGCTGGAAGAGGAGTGTGCATCTGCTCGAGGAGAAAGTGCCGACCAAGCCGTCATGGCTGAAGGAGACCGACGGTGTCGTGATCCGGCTCACCACGGACTTATTTTTCTTTTTACTATATCACTTTGACTCATACTTGCTTCCCCTCGGAGTACTAACCTGTTGACTCACTACCATGTACGCTTCCTTACTCCAAGTCCCCTTCCTAACCCTTCCCCTTCTGTGCTTCCCCTTGTTCCCTTTTCTTCTCCTTCCCCATTCGCGTTTTCTATTGTTCTCCTTTAGTATCCCCTCATGGGACGGACATGGAGTAGCGACCTATATAAACCTAGCCACTTTGTACACTCACTCTCCAGTCTTGTCTTCGTTTATCATACTAGCGAATACCAGGCTTGTTCACCCCTCTACTGTGTGTTTCCCTCTCGTCGTCTCATCACCACTGTCGGTCTTCCCTTAGTTGGGAGCCACCTCAAAGCTTTGCGCTTGTGCTATAACAACACGCACACACACAGACCCTAAGTCATCTGACTTAGTCCCTTGTACTTCGGCCATCTGACCAAAGCCCCTTGTACCTCATCACTAAGTCCATCGACTTACCCTTCGAACCCTTGCTCCTTGGTCATCCCTCGCGGACCTTTGTCTCTTAGAACTCCCTCGACCTTGGTTACCATTTACCAAGCACCTCGTCCTTGTACCCTGTCCTTGTCTCCCTCGTACCCTTGGTGCATGTCGCACTGTAAGGCCCCGCTAGGCCTTAACAGATGGGGACGTGAAACCCCCATCACCCGAGCTGAGTTTTCAGCAGTCCTCGAGCAGTTCCCCGCTCAAGCCACCCCCGTCAATGCAGCCCGACTATCCGACAATGATGGACTCCCCATGTGGACAACCATTGTCAGCGACCAGGAACTCACCAGCGAGGTCCCCGTCACCGCCAACGAAATCCGCCTCCTCAACGGCGCATTGAACGGAGGTGCCCAACGTTATGAGACCTTTGACAGCCCATGACAGTGGCAAGCTGTAGCACCCACCTTTCAATACATTCACATACCCCTCTTTCATTGGACAATATAAATTAGTTTCTATTCTACTGTGTGGTCATGTCACAAGGGGCAAGCATGGTGCATCTTCTCAACTTGGTACCAAAACCTGTGGAGATGGAGATTACTTATTTTTATTTTTATTTTTATTTCTTAATTACTACAATATTTTTCTGTGTGAGAAAAAAGCTCGGCATGAGCTGATAAGTCACATTCAATCTCAGCCTGTACGCGTAAATTTTGGAAATAGGCCTATCGTCCCAAAACATCGCACTGTAACGCGGGAGGTTTTTCCCGATGACAGGTGGGGGGCGCACTGAGCGCACGGGGCCCGATGCGCACATCGTAGTAGCCCTACCCCATCGCGCACGCCATCTCCCACAGTTTCTTGCCATGCACGACTAGCCTCATATGTAGCTCCTCCACAGCTCTGAGATCAGCGTGGTGCCCGCCGACAGCTCGAGGGCGATGTCCTCTCGTGCATGCAAATCGTATCGCACTTGCAAACAGCTAGCGATCGTTCTGCGTTAACTCACATTGTCTGCCTCCGAGTTCAAGACCACCATCAATGTCATCTCAGTCTGTGATATACGTTTTCAGTTCAACTACTTCCCAAACATGGTAAATTTTCATCTTGTTCCCTGCTTTACTGACTTTTTCCCACTTCTTCTCGCTTTTCGTCGTTCTCGTTTCTTTTAAATATCCCATTCTTTTTCCCTTCCATTCCTAACCAGCACCACCGGCGGAGATCAGATGCACAAGGACCGTAAATGTTTGAGACAGAAGTTCCACAGTTGTCCGTGTGTAAAGACCCGTTTCTTCTCTCCGGTGGATGGGCATAGAGTCCGTAAGAATGTGGGCCAGTTGATGTTTCGATGGCAACAACTTCTTCTTAATCGGATACTTTCACCGTTTGAATCTCTTTCTCGAGTAACGGCCCCGCACAAACGGCACACACACACTTGATATTGTCGCACTTCTACCTGTCGCATCGATGAACTTGGGTACACGCCCTCGTCGACATCCTTCCAAAACTGTTTGTAAAAAACCATCTTCGTCGGCATTCCTCGCCCTAGATCTTGCCCGTGAACTTCCCCCTGACCGCCCTTTTTTTTTATGTCGACGCCTCCCTCTAATATCTGCTTGTTGGGAACAAAGACGAGCCGCACGATAACGATTGGAGCAGATATTGATGGAGAACTATGATACCTCCCATGGAAAACGAAAGAGTGCTCCTGAATAGGACTATAAATATATAATACTCCAAAGTAAAGTCATAGTCGACAAAGTCGATACCTAAATGAAACGGTCGACATAGCATTTTTTGAGTAATTGAGTGGCGCGCTCGCCGGATTTCGCGCGCAGAAAATGATGGTACATAGATCCCTTTCTAACTAGCAGATACGTACACAATGATGAGGTCTAGTCAAAAGCATGGTGAAACGTCTTCAAAAGAGGTAGTTGAGCGTATACGTAACAAGTCCCGTCATCGTAATCGGCATAAGAATGTACTGCGGAATTAAAAATGCGGACAGGTGTTCTGTTGAGCCTGTAGGCGAGTATACTTGAGTAAGATACACCTAGAATCCGATGGGTGAGCATGGGTCCCGAGCCGCATCCAGTAGGAAGACAGCTCACCTGGGTTGTAGCAGTCGGAAGGCCAGAGAACAATCTACCGATGGGTTCTATAACGTCAACAGACGCGGATCATCGTGCTGGATTACACGTACATGCACACGAACTGCAAAACCTTGTCCTCGCGGTCCACGAAGCCAGCGTGCGTGAAAAATCGCGTAACAGAAACGCCGAAAATGGGCGTGACAATCATTCTCACCAGCGCTAGCGCGGCAATTGCACCACGTGGGAAGGCTTCGCCCGCGCCAGAGCCCACTCGCAGGCGCGCGAGTGCGCTACCCAAGCACACAAGGCCGATCGGCACGCTCGCCTCCCCGACAAACGTGGCAGTGTCGAGGACGAACGCCAGCGGTGGCTGGCCGTCTGGCGCAACGGGCCGAAAATGTGGCTGGAAGTTTGCGGATGGGGGTAGGAATAGGGCCTTGAGAGGATTGACCAGCGCGATCACGATCGCGAAGACGATCGTTATCGGCGCAGGTTTGAGAAGCTCCGCCAAGAAACGCTTCGAGTGGGAGTTGGATTGGCGCGAAGAGCCATGGCTCACAGGTCCCTGCGTAATTTCGGGTAAACCAAGACGATCGAGGTGATTGTTGTCATCAGGATCGATGGTAGGCGTCGGCGAGATAGCTGTGGAGGATTTTGGTTCGGTGCTCTCTCCGCCGTCTGCAGTCTCGACGTGTGTTGTATGATGTTCGAGGCTCGGAACTACTGTGCATACATCCTTGAAAGAGATATCCTTTTCTGGACAGCTACTTCCGGTCTCTGCATCGCCGAATGTGTTGACATTATCCGATTTCGGGTGGTGTAAAAGGAGCCGCCTTAGGAGGTGGACCGTCCCTGTGACCATCTTGCGTCGTCTGAGGCGCATCCTTTCACGAAGTTCTTCTGATTCGACATCCGGCCCGTCAAAGTCCTTGGCAATAATTAGAAAACCTCCTAGGGGGAAAAGTGTGACCTTCATCAGAGTTAGCACCGCCAGTCCTATAGTGTCCAGCAGCGTAAACGCACAAAAAAGACGAGGATCAGCGTGGAAATGTACGCAATAGCGAGATTTTCGTCATTGGAGCCACTAAAGGGCGCTGATGCCGTAATTCCCATTGCGATGGCGGTCGCTACCCTCACATTCGCTCAAGGACACTGGAAAGATGACCGGCAGAGTTCACGTACGTATGTCACCGAAGTTCCCCCAAGCACCGGCGGCGATTATGCCATACCTAAATCTATGGGGCACCCAGAAGAACTGCTTGATGACCCAGGCCATTGCTGCTCCGGTCCCGCCATACAGCAGGCCGACAACGGTCAACGGGGCGAGCGAACCGATGTTCTGTGGATTGAATGCGGGTACAATGCGGGAGAACAAGAGGCATGGCATGGAGATATTCTGGGGAACTTGCGTCAGCACCGTGACCGAGCTGCCACAGAAGGGCTATCTATCGTCGACTTGCTCACCAGAACGATTTGAGCGGCGCCACGCGCGGCTTCTATCGAGAAAAGATCTGCTTTTGTCAACGCAAATCCTGAACCAACAGTCAGAAATCTAGACGAAACCCAGTTGGTCAGAGCTGGGGTGTCTTCAGTATGTGTTTCATAAACACCAACGTTCGTACTAAGGGTCGTACGGAGGTCCATATGAGAGCACCAGTGGAAATCATGTCAGTAGTACGGTGGTCTGATAGCTAGCTCAGGACAGCCAGAACTGCGACGAGCCGATCAGTTTATCGGAAAGCACACACACACACAACGGTAGCTTTCGGCGCCCTTTTAAAGCCGGAGAAAAAAAAGAAAAGGCAAAAAGATCGACGAAGAGCCGGTCACTGTCTCGTTGTGACAGGAGCGTCGACCACGTTCCTGAGTCTACCTGACATACGTCACGTATGAGGAACACATGGAGATGGAGGGGACATCTTTCGGCCGAATTGGGTTCGAGGGTCATTGCAATAACCCTTGCCAAGCTCAGCACCCGATCGGGCCCGACGAGATGCGTAGCGGGAGGTCCTCCTACTGTAAAATCACGTAAGTGTCGAATACCGCCTGGAAGGTCCGCGATTTTCGCAGTGACGCGGTAACTTGTTTTTTTTTTGCTACTCGTCGTGCAGGAGAATCGATGGCCCGTTATCTCATATCTCCAACCGATAAACTCTGATTCGGAAGTCTGAAGGGCCACGACTTGCACCACGATTCAAGTAATTGGGTCCCCATCAGATTATAATACCCACGAAGTGGGACCATTGGACGCGCCAGGTGACGAAGAGCAATAAATGCGGCGCGATTCTGCGCCGCGCCGCCCTCAAAACTGGCGACGGGTCTAGAATAAAAGGTACGATAGTTACATCATTATACGTGCGATGCAAGCTGAGCGTGGCAATGGTACCGGAAGCGGTTGTGCCGATCACACTCCGCTTGCGCACCTCTTCCGGTTTTGCTTTATGGTAGTGACTTGTCCATATCATATCAGTGGATAGAGTCAATACAACGGGTGTCGAAGTCACCTACCTGGTAGGCGTCGTGGCCGGGTTGGTTGGTTTTCTCTGCTTTGAATGGTACTTAGAATGATAGCGATTGGGAGTCTCACAACAGAATTTAATTAAGATTTGACCACGAGGCCATAGAACGACCTTGGCCGATAGTAATTTAGTAGCCGAGAGGGAGCCGGGGAACGCGGGACGACGGGCCGCCGGGGCGGCGACGAATGGGCCGTTTGCCAATTTCTGATGCCACCTCACTACAATTAGTGGTGTCTCCCTCACTCAAATTTGCACTTGCCAGCACCTGCTTCGTGTTGTATGCCAAGAATTTCTGCGGTTTGAAAAGCGCTCACTTATGCGGCGTGGGCACGGTTAGATTCGCTGCCCATCATGGAAACAGGTGGCGAACAGACCTCGACTTCCCAGAATACAAATGGTTCCAAAAAAAAAAAGAACAAACCTCGATGGTTTCGGGTCCGAGGCAGCCTTTTAACATATGGACCAACACCGGGTTTAGCACGTGCACGCAAACGCGCTCTTTTCTTACCTTATATTTTTTGAGGACACATCAGTAATGATGGCTTTTCTAGTAAAGACCAGTCTTTATCAACGTTCTACGTGGGCTGGGCCGCAGTGGGACCGACTACCGCATGAGAAATATCCACAGATGTATAAGAGAAGGTGGGGGGAAGAAAAGAAGCAAGAGGCGCGACTTGCCGGCAGCGAATCACTGGCTTAGTCGGTCATGGGTCCCATATTGCGGCCTATACATGCGCTCTCTAGCTAAAGGACGCGTTGCAGACCATTCCCGATGCTTCCTCTTTGTCTTCCACATCCAGCGTCCTCAGCACCTTATCGACATAAGAGACATCCGTGTGCACAGTAGCATTCTCCCACCCTTGTCCGCCAGACTGTTGGCATACCCTCGACATGAATCAACCTCCCTCTCTTGTTTCCATGCCCCAGACTTCCCGCCCGCAACCATACCTTCCGGATCCTCTTCTAATACCGAAGGCATCTTTGATGCCGCTCTACAGTCCTACAAAAAAAAACGACCAAGAGAGATCTCAAGAGCCATGATCTCTTTAAACAGCTGGAAAATGCGGTTCTCCCGCCGCTATTCTGGCACGTTTTCCAAACCTGGAACTGTGCGACTTCTTCATCCAGCTTGTAGGCGGACGTCAACGCACGGGATGGGGAACTATTCGACACCTTTGCATCTGGTGTCGTCTCGAGGGAATGCTTGACTGAGCACGGTGGCGGATATCAACGCACGGGATAGGAGTCAGCCAGCCACTCGACGCCTTTGCATCTAGCCTCGTCCTCGGGATGGGGGAATGCTGAAGCAGTAGAGCCGTGGAGCCATTTATCGAGCTCGGGGCGGACGCCCACGCACGGGTTCAGGGCCACAAGACGCCTCTGCATCCGGGCGTCGTCGTCGTCGTCGTCGTCGTCGTGGAATGTTGTCACTTTACGCCTATTGATCGCAGAACCACAAGACATCTTTGCACCTGGTACGTCACCCACCCGATCCCGATTCACCTGCGTCTGCTACTTTTGAAAATGATGCAGGGTGTAGATATAGAGGACAATAAGATAAAGGCCAGACTCTGTTTCAGATTGCGTCGTCAATAAGAGGACATCGTGGGACCGCACAGTTGCTATTAGATCGTCGCGCCAGTATTGTATCAAATAGAATGTAGCAGCACGGTGCCGGACCAGACAGATACCATCTCTGTTGTTGATTAGCCCTCTCGCGATGGTGTAAGTAAGGTCCGACTTTGGGGCACTCGCAAGACCCATAAATGCATAAATAATGGTACGCTCGATTTTGTCGGATGTCGTATTCCGTTGGAAGCATCCTCTCTGCTCCCATGTGTGGGACGAGGTCACGATCGGGTAAGCGGGCCTCTGGAGCACGATGATGAGCCCCATCACCGATCTCCTTTAGTCCTATAGACCAGTCTGGTTCTGCCAAGTGATAGATGAGTAGCAACTTGAACGGGCGAGCGAGAAAGAAGTCACCCGGCGCTTCTAACTTCTCGGCACACAGCGAAAAACCAGACTGTACTCACATAAAAAAAAACTAAGGCGATATATGGTATTTAAAAAGCAAGGAAAGATAGAAAAACCGAGATGGATATACAAGTAAATTCTACCACCATGATACTACCGACTCTTTATTTTATTTTTTTGGGTACGCACACCACGGACGATGGCGACGGCTATACCGCGGCGCCAATGGCGAACGCGGCGCCGATCGCGCGTTCCACCTCCTCCGGTGTGATCCTGGCGACCGGGTCCGCTTCCGGCACCACCGGCCCCGCAGCAGGCCCCACCGCGTACTCCCCCGGCCAAACCCCGTCGTCGGCGTCGGCATCGGGGTCTGCATCTGCATCTACATTGGCGTGGTCACCCTCATCGGGATTTCCATCGTCGCCGTCTTCGTCGTCGTTGTCACCGGCAGCATGAGCGTTGGCGTCGCGGGCGGCGCTAAGTGACGGCAGCAACGGCGCAGACCGTCGCCGCCACCCCCGCTTTGTGTTCCTCCTCCGCCGCGTCACCAACAACGGCTCCAGGCTCCCCACAAAGAGCCGAGTCCGCTTGCCCCGACGACCCCCGCGCGCTAATGCCGTCATCTTCCCTTTCCCCTTCACCATTGTCTTTGTCTGCTGCTGCTGCTCGTTGTCCTCGGGATCCGGAAGGTACACGAGTCGCCCCCACGCCTTGAGCGGTTTCCCGATAAACACATACCGCCGTCTTTGCAGTTGCTGCTGCTGCTTCTGCACGGATTCAGGTATCGAGGTGGTGGCAGCGGGGGGGATGGTGGCTTGCGGGACGGGCACGATAAGCGCCTTGTTGCCGTGCAAGAACGCACTGCCGAGAGGCTCGCCAGAAACCGTGAACACCGCCGTCGCGCTCTGGTTCACGTCAAAGACCTTCGCATCGGCCGTCGTTGTTGCTGCCGTCTTCGTCACGCGCTGCTTCGCGACGGCGGTTCCCAGATTTCTGCTTTTGCTCTTCTTTGCGAGGGTGGGCGCAGCGGGTGCGCGATAGGAGCCACCTTGCCGCGCCAGCCAGCTGCGCCATCCGCCATCACGTTCGTTGATATACTCCTCCCCGCGCTTCCGCGAGCAATGCGAGCAGTTACAATAGCCGCGACAACACGGACACTCAAACGTCTCTGCGGAGAGGTCGAATGTCAAGTCGGGGTACCTGCGCTCCACCAAACCCAAGAGAGTCAGAAATGGACACAAGAGGGAAGGGGGGGGGGATGCAAGGGCGTACCGTCTCTCGATGCAGAGATCGCAGAATAGCTTGGAGCACCGCTGGCGCGTCGACCTATTGATCAGCGTACAGCGCATCTTGAGCCGGCGCATCTTGCGTCTGCAATGGTGGCAGAACGTCAGCTCACCCGCGGGCATGCCCGAAGACGACTGCGGCGGCGGCGGCGGGCGTTTCGTGCGATGGGCGTCTAGAAAAACAGGCGCAGAGACTGCGTGCACGCGCGGATCGTCCTCGTCGCTCTCGCTCTCGCTGTCGTCGTCGTCGTCGTCGTGCCTGACCCGACGATCAGCCTCGGCTTCATCCGCAAGTGTCTTGCGCCAGCTCTTCGTCCGGATCCTCGTACCAGCAGCGGCAGCAACGCTCTCCGGCGACCTGACGACGTCGCCCACAGCGACCGCTCGGCCCTTGCCCTTGCCCTTGCCTTTACCCTTGCCCAATCCCGATGGCGGCTCAAAGTCATCGTCGCTCGTGTCCCCAAACAACAGGCCCATGACGTCTTCCTCTTCCTCGTCGTCCATGTCGTCGTCATCGTCTTCGTCCGTCGCGCGCGAGAGATGCACGCCACCGTCTCTGCCGAACCGACGAATTGGCGAGTATGCGTAGTCATCGAACTTGCCAGGGCTGTTGCCGCCCCCGCCAAGCACAGACGGATCGATCGTCCCGTCGCCGGCGTACACGCCGACGCCCGTGTCTGTACCGGCACTCGTACCACCGAGAACGTGACCGGCGTGCCAGTCGATCCATCCTTCGCCGGCAAGGGCACTCAGAGGAGTAAGGTGATCAAAGCTCATGTCTCTGTCTGGGCTCGGGTGAGCGCGGCCCAGGTCCACGCCGGTACCAGTGTCGGCGTCGGTACCGTCATCCTCAGGTATCACAAAGCCGAGCATGGGCCCGTCCGGGTGGTCATGGGTGCCCGCGGTACGCAACAGCGGGTGTGGTGGAGGTGGAGGCGGGGGCACGACGACGTCGACGACCCCGCGCGCATCTGCGTCTGCGTCTGCATCTGCATCTGCGGGTCCGTCCCCTAGGTCCATATGGACGTCGAGGCCCAGGTGGAGATCCAAACTCCCATGCTGCAGACCGGGATCGGTGGCAGTGGCAGTGATGGTGGTGGTGGCGCGAGCGCCGCTGTCCGTAGTGGGGATGGGTACGGCAGCGGCGGGGAGAATTGCGAGGAGACCGTGCGCGCTGTCCGCGGTCCCCTCATAGCAAAAACCCTGCCTGATCGCGTGTTGCTGGATCTGTTGTACCTTGGTTTCGCCCTCGGGATCGGGAGGATCGGGGGACGTGTGCAGGTGACTAAGTGCGCGGGGAGGTATCGTGATCTCCGTGCGTGCAGGAGCTGGAAGGATCGTCAGCGGCAGGCCGTCGAGCGAGTTGACGTCTGGGGGAGTGACTGGCGAGGACTGTTCCCGCGGGGGCGGTGAGGGCGAGGGCGACGTGGACGTGTTCACAGAAATGGACGTGAATACGGGGGGTGGGGTTGACGCGCGGTGCTGCTGGCTTGCCCGGCGAAGCTTACGGTTAGGCGGCAGTCGGCTGGAAGGCTGGGATTGCGGCAGCTTGGCCTTCAGTGCGCGCCGTGGTTCGCGTGGTGCATCAACAACGATCTCAACCTCGTTGTCAGATTCACCTTGTTCGCGCTCGTCTGAGGTATCGCCACCCCGCGCCATGCGTTGCCGTTTTCTGGGTGAACTGGTCGGCGTGTGCAGATGGCGTTTCCCTTTTCGACGCGGCGAGATACGTGGCGACACGGGCGGGCGATCGTTGTTCCGGTTCAACACCGCGTGCGTACGAGTGCGTCTCGTCGGCAGCGGGATGACGACCTCCACGCTCGCACTGTCACTTAAAGTCTCGGCACGTGTCTCCTTTGCCAACCGGCGAGTACTGCCACTGGCCACCGCCGGTACCAGAACCGACACCGACCCCGACGCGGCTACATTGGGATTCGCTGAGTTGTGTGTGAATGCTGCGGCCAACGCCTGGTCGAGGGGCGTGGGGATCTTGGACTTCTTCATTTGCTCCTGTTCCTCGTCCTCATCATCCGTCACTACCACCACCCCTCTTGCCGGTTTTATCGCCTTCCTCGTCCTCTTCTTCTCCCTCGGTCCCGAGCTGGTCACGTCTGTGCTGCCAGCACCGGACCAGTTGTTCTCAAACGCACCCTGCAGCACGTGCACGAGTTCGTTGGAGCCCGAATTGTCCCCCGCCAGGATTTTTTTCTTGGTTGCGGTCTGGCGCTTGCGCGTGCGGGGCCGTTGCCGTGCCGGCGTATAGTCTGACTTGCGCGCGCCGGGCGGGAGGGGCGGTACGAGGACATACGCCATCAGCTGTGTCGCCCGTTTCTTGGTCTTGCGCGGGCTGCGTCGAGGGGGCGGGGGTGGCGAATTGGAGGAAGAAGTGACGGATATGATGTCCAGCGGGTCGGCGTCCTTGTCCCTGTAACGATGGGGAGGAGGTACGGACTGAGAGTGGGCGGACGGGTTGCTTTCGGAAGGAGAGGGAAGGAAAAGGGGAGTCTTCGACATGCGGCCTAAGGGCACGCGGGATTGCGAGGACGAAGAGCGCCTGGAGGCACCCGCAGAAGGGACCTGACTCTGTCACACAGAGTGGGCATACAGACAGACGGGACCGAGGGACGGACACACCTGTGATGGGCGCACGCGCATCTCGACGTCACTGCCCGTGCTCTCTCCGTGGTACTGGCTGCTTTTTCGTGCCAGGTCTCCGGTGTTTGCTTGGCCGTCGTCCTCACGAGACACCGGCGCGTGGCCAATTACGTACTCGATCGTGGTGGGGTCGTCGCCGAGGCCAGTGGTGGAGATCGCCGTCTCGTCGCGCGGGTGCGCGGTTTCCTGTTCCGGTGGCCTGGAAGCCTGATGAGACGACGATCTGGATGGCGGGGCGAAGGGAGAGGGCAAAACCGACGAGGAGGTGGACGCGACAGGGGTGGGGACAGGAGGACGCTGGGTCACGGTGGTGGCTGGAGCTGAAGGGGATCTCGACTGGTGGTGTGAGAAAGCGTTATCAACCAAAATTGCGCGTTCTCCATTAGGTAAACGACCTGCCTGGAGCAAGTCCGAAGTCGCGTCTCTGTTGGACAGAGACGCGTCGTTGAGCGACCACACCCACGCGGCGGGGTCGTCAGGATCGAGTGTGATGTCTTCCATGAGTCCGCGTTCTTGTTGCGATAGGGCGAATTCGTGGGCATTAGGAGGGAATAGAACAGTGGATGGGACAAAGGACGATGAAGAATCCGACGCGTTTGGGTGCGTGGTCGTGGAGTCGGCCTGTCGGTTTTCGTGTCAAATGGGAATGTGTTCGAAGAAAAAAGGAAATGTGGGGCCTGTGAGGACCTGTTGAGGAGGAAACTCGCGGATTAAATCGAATATCGACGATGATTCAGGTTGGGCGTGTTCGTGATCAGGCTGGGAGGGCGACAACCGCTTTGAGAGAGAGAAACAACGTGAGGACGCATATATGCGCATATAACGAGGCCTACCTTGTTAGAGAGTGGCTGATCTAGCTGGGAAGGCGAATAGTGCGAATCGGCCATGCCAGCCACTTGCAAATCACCGTGTTCAGCTCAGTGGCTGTGGCCAATGCTGCTATGATCCATTACATCATCGCCTACGTATTTATTTATTTATTTATTTACTTGTGGGCCGACGGCGAGAACGAGGACGCTCTTCTCCTGTTGGCCCCTTTCGCACGCCGACACCTCCAGCTTACCGTCAATCAGGAATTGTACCTCGATTGCCGTTCTCCATCGCTTGCCCACTTTCCGTGCCTGTCTCGCCACCAGCTCTAATCCACCGAGAAACACCTCCTTCTCAATCGTCTTCTCCTTCACCTCGATCTCTTCGTCTTCCTCATCGTCCTCATCGTCCTCGTCGTCCTTTGGCGGCTTCACTTTGTCGATCTTAATGCCTTCTTTTACCTCCCATACCTCCAACCCGACGCGCCTTTGGCCCACTTCTGCTCCCTCGCCCAGGTCGACATCGAGCGCGTACGTGCGCCGCGCAGGCACGGTCGTCTCCGCCTGGATGCCCCCGATCCACTGCCCACCAAGGCCCTCCGCACCTGCTTCGGGGAACAGGACCCCGATGCTGCGCGGGGTCACCTGGACGCCGGCGAGCTCGCTTCCGCGCCCAAAGGCATTGCGCACGCGCTCGTCCGCACCGCTGATTTCCGCGAGCAGCCGCGCCTGCAGCGCCGCACCACGCGCCAGGACCGTCGTCGGGTCGCCAATCCCGCCGCCCGCGACGGTGCCCGTGACGAACGGCGTAAGCGCGTCCTCACGGAGGTGTACCGCGAGCGCGGCGTCGAGCCCGGGGAGGCACGCACTGCCTCCAGTGTACACCACCTCGTCGACGTGGATCCAGTCGAGCCCCGCGCGCTGCAGCAGCTCGCTCGCGCGTGCCACGACGCCGCTATAGATCGGCGCCGCCTCCATGTCGAATCGCAGCCGGTTGATGCTCCCGGTGTAGTCCAATCCGTCCTTGAGCGACTCGACCGCGCAAGTCGCCGCGCTCCCGCCGACGCCGGCAACGGACGCCGCGATCGTGCGCTTAGTGTGCAGCAGCGCCAGCCGGAGACGCGCCTCGGCGCGCTGGTCCAGCGCCTCGCTCGCCGGGGCGACCTTGAGCGGCACGCTCGTCTTTTTCGTGAAATCCTTGGCGAAGAACTTGAGCAACCGGTCGTCGATCGCGTCCCCGCCGAGTTCGGCATGGTACGCCGGAGGCGCCAAGTGGTGGAACAGGCCCTGGCGCACGGCCAACAGGGACAGCGCGAGCGACGATGCGCCGAGGTCGACCACGAGCTGCGTAGAGTCTGGACGTGCCGCGCCGGTCGGCGTCGACGCGCCGTTGTTTGCATTGGCAGCCGCGCAAAACGCCGCGGCGCCAGCATCTTCGAGCAGCTGTAGCACGCGGATTCCTGCGGCCTCTGCGGCCTCCTGCAGGGCGTCAAGTTGCTCCGGCGCGAACCAGCCCGGCGCGGTGAGCACGGCCCCATCGACTCTTTTGCCGAGGAAATCTTCGGCAGACTGCAGGAGTGAGCGCAGGAAGAGCGTCGTCACGTCTGCGGGGGTGAGCACGCGCTCGGCCGGGATGGGCTCAGAGCGCGGGGTAGCAACTTGGGAGGCAGCAGGCGTGTTGGATTTGGTGGTGAGCGCCGACGCGGCTGGGGAAAGCGGGGACGGGGCGGGTTGCAAGACCTGCACTTTGTATGCGGGTGTGTCTGGAAGATCTGGGTGCTGGATGACAGGTGCAGAGGATGTCGGGCGGTCTTTTGGGAGCTCAGAAAATCTGGCATGGCGCGTCAGGCGATGAGGCTGATATATAGTAAATGAGACGCACTTTTTCCCTAGCAAGTTCCGGAAGCCGATGATTGTGTTTGTGCAATTTTTTACAAGGTGCGGTTTTGCCTCGTTGCCGATATACTGTCCAGGAAGAAAAATTAGTATGGCTGAAAAATAGAGGGGGTTTAAGAACTTGCAGTTTCCTCGCCGCGGAAAGAGACGGCACAGGCGATCTGGCGTTCGCCGTCTTCGTTCGCGATGCATTCAGCGAGTCCCTCCTAAAGGCTTTTATTTTCAAAAAGGTATGAGAAAGAAGGACAGAGGATAGCAGACTTTCGTGATGACTGCGATGGACGCAAAAGAATTGCCAAAGTTGATTCCGATGACGGTTTGTGAGGATGGTATCTCTATGGGAGCCTGGGCACTTCCGTTTGGGATCTGGCCGTTGAGAGCCATTTTGAGGGATTGCGTGGGTTGGTATATGTATACGATGGGTGAGGCAAGTGGGAATGGGCAAATAACTCGGCCGATGCCGATGATGAATGAATGATCAGATGAGATCCGATGCGATCTAATCCTTCACTCGATGGCTCCCGACGTACAATCCATCATCGACGGGCTCGTTCGACTGAACCCGCCAACTTTGTCACAGTCTGTACACCGCGAAGAATGCACTCAATGTTTTGACAACCAGGTTTTGCCTTCCTTTATTGCCACCACCACTTGACTCACACGCCCACAGGACGGCCCACTGGGCATCGACATCTGTCTCACCTGCTTCAACGGCGGATGTCTCTCTCCGGAACGACACCACGCAGACACACACTCTAAAAAGACCGGCCACCAATTCACGCTCAACGTCAAGCGGCGTCCGCGTCCCAAACCCAAGCGCGTGCGTAGTCCCACTTGTCGACCCTAGGTCCCCGCCCCATGGCTGACCAATGCCACAGGACGATGACGTCGAGCCACCTGCGAAGATGGCGAAGCTCGCGATCGTGGAGGAGCGCGAGGAGGACAAGTACGAACACGTCCTCGCCCTGCACTGGTACCCCACCGCCCAGGAACCCTTGCTCCTTTCTCCCACCGACACGGCCGCGATCACGGCCGCGGAGCCGCGCGCCAAGGCGCTCGTCGACGGCGTCATGAAATCCCTCTCGTCTGCGCGCCAGGAGGCCGTCCAGGCGTGGGAGGAGGTGCTGCTCCCCTGCGAGCACACCCTAACGCTCTCCCAGTTGTCCACGGGCCACATCCCCCCTTCCGGTGCGTTCCCGGCCGGCCCGCATATATATACATAAATTTAATTCGGGGCACAGGACTGGCACACTGCTCGAAATGCGATCTCAAGGAGAACCTCTGGCTCTGCCTCACCTGCGGCGCTCTCGGTTGCGGCCGCAAGCACTATACCGGTCTGGGTGGGAACGGCCATGCGGTCGCGCACTTTGAAGAGAGTACGCACCCCGTGTGCGTCAAATTGGGGACGATCACCCCCGAAGGCAATGCCGGTGAGCCACAACTATCCCCCGCTTTGTCTGGTCGGAATAGGCTGAAGGAGGCGACGAGACATATATTGCTACGCGTGCAACGAAGAGCGCATCGACACCGAGCTCGTCCTGCACCTGTCCAACTTTGGCATCAACGTGCAGACGCAGAAAAAAACGGAGAAGTCCATGACCGAGTTGGTGCGTCCACTCCTGCACCACGACCACCGGCTCACTGATACGCTGACGAAAAACAAAGCAAATCGAGCATAACCTCAACTTTGACTTTTCCCTCACAGACGAGTCCGGGAACGCGCTCGAGCCCGTGTTTGGCCCCGGCTTGACCGGCATACAAAACCTGGGCAACAGGTGCGTTCGTCCCGACTTCCTCCTCCTCTCCCTCTCCCACACGGTTTTCGGCTTCCCAGCTGCTACATGGCCTCAGTCGTCCAAGTACTCTTCTCCCTCCCTCCCTTCCAGAAGCGGTACGGCGCCCCCATAGCAGTGGAACACTGGTCCTCCTGCACCGTGTCCCTGCCGGCCTCCTGCCTCGACTGCCAAATGCACAAGCTCGCAGATGGGCTGCTGTCTGGACGGTACTCGCACCCACGGCCCATCACAGAGGACACAGCGACGCAACAGCCACTGACGGGTCCAGCCGGTGCAGAGGCAGCTGCCCCAACGCCGCCACCGGTCTTCCAGGAGGGCGTGCGCCCCGGGACGTTCAAGACACTCGTCGGACGCGGCCACGCAGAGTTCGCGACGATGCGCCAGCAGGATGCCGAGGAGTTCCTTACGCACCTGCTCACCGCTCTCCGGCGCCATGCACATGGCGCGCGCGCTCGTGGCAGCACCGAGGCGGAGCGTGAGCCGACCGAAAGCCTCGCGTTTGGGCTCGAGCAACGTCTGCAGTGCACCGTGTGTGCCGGCGTGAGCTACCGCGTTGACCCACACGACGTGCTAAGCGTGCCTGTGCCCGCACGCGAGACGGGGAAGGACGCGGAGGGCCGGGCGACGTACGAAGATGTGCCGCTTACGTGGTGCGTCGATGCTGTCTTGGGCACCGAGGGTCTCGAATACAAGTGCCCGCGGTGCCGGCGCGACGTCGCGGCGACCAGGTAAGCGCAGAAAGCTGCGGTGCCGTGGGCTAGATGAGGCTGATGGTTGCGTGTGAATAGGCAGTCACGCTTCGCGACGTTCCCCGACACGCTCGTCGTCCACGCAAAAAAGTTCCAGTTGGTGAACTGGGTGCCTACGAAACTCGGTGCGCGGCCCTAAACTAACATCCTCCCGCTCTACTTAATGGTGCTAAACCGACCTGTGCAGATATCCCGATTGTCCTCCCCGACGGAGACGTGCTCATCTTCGACCAGCAGCACCTCGGAAGGGGTCTCCAGCCCGGCGAGACCGAGCTCCAAGACATCGCGCCCAGTGGTGAGCCACCCCGTCCGCCCTCGACCTTAAACTCTGACGCGTCCAACAATCGCCACTTCGCAGATGCTCCCAGCGCACTACCCGAGTTTAATCAGGCGGCGCTCGCGCAGCTGGGAGATATGGGCTTCCCGCTGGTCCGGTGCCAGAAGGCGTTGCTCGCAACGGGAAACAGCGATCCCGAAGCGGCGATGGAGTGGCTCTTTGCGCACATGGAGGACCCAGGTACACACCCCTTACACCCCTCTCTACTTTCCACGGCTCTCTCTGATAGACATTGCCCTAGATATCGACGACCCAATTGTGGTCCCGCAGAGCACTGGCAGCGGTGGCGGTGGTCCGGAGCCGAGTGCGGAGCAAGTAAGCATGTTGGCCGACATGGGCTTTTCGCGCGCACAAGCGCGCAAGGCGCTGCGCGAGACGGTGCGTTGCCGCTTCTTCCCCTATGTGAAACTACCACCCACCCCGCTCTGTCTTGTTGCGTGTGTCCGTTGTGCAAAAAAAAAAAAAAATTAAAACAGAACGGAGACGCAGAGCGCGCCGTAGAATGGCTCTTCTCGCACCCAGATGACACGGGCGAGGATGAACCACCCCCCGCCAGCAGCAGCAGCAGCAGCGGCGCTGCAGACTCTGCGGAGAAAATCGCGGCGGCAGGTCCAGGTTCGGTGCCGCAGTTGCCGGCGCGCTATCGCCTGCGCGCGTTCGTCTCGCACAAGGGGCCCTCGGTGCACTCGGGCCACTACGTCGCGCACATCCGTACGGACGCGGGCTGGGTGCTCTTCAACGATGAGAAGGTCGTCCGCGCCGACCCGGAGAGCGTCCGCGCGCTCAAGGCGCTCGCGTATCTGTACATCTTTGAGAGGGATGATCCCCCCGCTGCGGCTTGAAAAAAATAGAGAGGAGTCGAAAGCAGAGAAGTGGGAGGGGTGGGTGCGGCGAGGCGAGGCGAGGCGAGGTGAGGTGAGAAAATTGGCCAAAAAAACGCTAGTGTGTTTCTGTAGAAGAGCGCATGATAATTTTCTGTACTGTTGGGCGGAGAGTGTTGTACGAGCCTGAAGACATATTGCATGTGTATTCCCGTGCAGTGGCGTAACGCCGTGTGTCCATCTGACCAAGTTCCTGCCCTTCACTCCTTTCAGATCACAGGGCCGTTGGACGAACAAATTCAGCTGTATATTGCCTCTGGTAGTCTTGTTAGGAATAAATAGCTGACACCGCGAGTGCTGAGTTGTGCGGACAGGTCGCGCGCGCCCCTTGCAAAGTCCACCGGGGGTACCCACTTGTCGCCACAGTACGACGTGCCGATAATCTGCGGAATACTCACCGGTCTGAGTACGTAGTTGAGCTGGCTTCAGCGACATTTCCAGGCCGCCGGTATTGTAGATCTGCGGGATAGTATCCCATGGACGACAGCCCGAAGACGGGGCCACCGCACATGGCTAACGAGGGTTTGGGTAGAAGACGTTGTCCATTTGATAGCCAACAAAGTAGTTTAATGACGACGGGGACTGTCCGATGTGCCAATTGGTTGTGGGCAGATGTGCGTTGCATAATGCCGAACGCACTTCATTACGTCGTGATGAATGGGACCAGCCCTGTAGAGAAAAGGTCGAACACTGATGACCAAGACGGCCCCGCACCCTCGTTTTGACAGCATGCGGAGATGAGACGATGAGTGGGAGAGCGTGATGCTGAGTAGATCTCCGTCTTGAAGACATTTCGCGACAACGAGTGATGATTATAATTGGCCTGGGCGCTGAGCACCTTTACGAAAAGTCGACCAGTCAACATGCGAGCAGCGACAAGTCAACGGCTACGCACTTGGGATCAAGCCTGCAGCGGCAGTCGGCCCAAACTACCGCCTAGCCACCTTTCTAACCACCACTCCGACCTGCCCAATCCTATGTATGAGAACGGATGCAGGACGGAGGATCGAACCGTGCCAAGACTTGAACTGCATTGCGTAGACAACAGTACGCGCGCAACGCGTGACGGGAAGCCGACCTGCGGAGAGGTTAGGGAGAACAAAAACCTCACACCTCACATACCTTGGCAAGTATGCGTGTGTACATGTGCAGTCGCAAGTCACGGTGGTCATCGACCCGTTCATTTTGTCTATCCCCACCCCGAATGTCTCGTGTATCCACGCTCACCATGGGGCCACCAGCTACCCGCGTAGAGTAATGCTAAGCAGCCGACGACTACAGATGGAAGGTCCGAAAGTAGGGCTAGTGTGGGCGCGCATGGGTGTGAAGCGTAATTCAGAAACAAAAGCGGTAACCAGTAATCAGACAAGAACAATCAGATCTTGCGAGGCAGACCCACTTCAGGTTGGCCCACATCCCGTTGGTGCAAACTGAGGTCACCAAGTCATGTACACCACAAAATATTATAGTTGTAAGTCCCAAACCTTCGTCTACCTGCCACCTCATCCAATACGTCCAATTAGACATTCTCCCTGAAATCGAGAAAGAGGACCAGTCTGAGTATCCGACTAGAAACCCGGAATATAAATGGATCGGAGTCGAGAAAGAGAACTCTGGACGCCACGATATTCGCTCATCATCAACCAGATCCCATCCTCTGCATCTGGCTCGCTTCTGGTATTTGTCATCGTTACAAACTGTCTGCCGCGAATTGCTGGTTCAGGAAGAGGACCTCAACCAATGCATCAATCACGTCACAAAAGCCATTCTAATCCCCCACGGTGTGTTTCAATCAAGCCAAGAAGTGGTTTACGGGTTCTCTCTGCTTGCATCCGGCCTTCTTTTTCGCTTCGCATTGTACAAGCGACCCGAAGACATCGAATCCTCACTCAAATACTTTCGCCATCTCCGAGGCAAGTTCCACTTCTTTGGAGCCTTTCACCTCCCAAGCGATTGGTTGACATCAAATCATATTCGGGCGTTGGCTTATCACGTGATGCTCTCTAACGAAGTTGTGGAGGAAATGGAAGAGGTGGCAGACCTCTGTCGCGAGCTCCTCGCCTTTGACGATTTGACCAGCTACGCAAGAGAAGCATTTTTTGACTTCTCTATAGCTGCTGTCGAGATATACCGTCGCGGCGATGCAAAGCAGCCTCTAGAGCGAGTCGTCGATGTCCGGCGAGTCGCGATGACGCGAAACCCTGATTGGCACCACGTTTCCTTCGCGCTTGCCCACTGTCTTGCTATTAACTTCGAGACGACACATGACAACGACTTGTACGAGGAGGCAATGACCATATCGTACAGTATTATCGCCTCCCGCAACCCTGAAGATAGTCTTTCTCCGACGCAGAAGCGTGCTATAGGGTTGATATTAACGCTTATCATGGACCGGCTCAACTTCTACGCACAACTGGAGTATATGACAGATTCTATTAGTCGCCTTCAAATCCTACTTGATATCCCTTCTCTTTCTAAACAACTCTCCTCCTCGATCACCGAGCTCCTTGGTCGCGTCAGGCACAGGCGCCGCGATTACCTCAATGCCATGGCAAACCCTACACGTTCCAATCCTTCTGTCGCTGACCCTAGCTCTTCATTTTCTTCGACACACGCCGAGTTCAGATGGAATGCCGAACTAGTTGAAAACTCCGAATCAGAGGCGGCAAATATTGCGCTTCTCCTCAGGGAATCTCTCATTGCGATTCGCAAAAACAAACCGACGAACATAGAAGAGACAATAAAGTATGGCCGGATATTAGTCCCTTCATCACACTCTAGTCGCCATTCTCTTATCTCTCCTGTTAATGACCTTGCCGAATTCCTATTGAGGCGTATCGACAAACCTCTAGATTAGAATACCTCAATGAGGCAATCATCACGTTTCGTCGTGTTCTCCATGTTTCAGGGACTAACATGATCCACTCCCAAGTAGCGGAAGGGCTTCTTCATAGTATAGATGAGCGCTGGCGTTTGTTCCAGGGGAAGCAGGACGTCGAGGAAATGATGTCACTTCTCCCCAAAATTGTGACCAACAGATCTGAGGCTCCATTCCACCGGTTCCCTTTTTCGTGCAAGTGGGCGTCTAAAGCACGAACCCAAGCACTCCCCTGCACCACAGATGCATACGATAATGCTATGTCATTAATGCAGGAAACCCTCGTTTTCTCCCCAACTTTGCAAACCCAACACTCTCGCCTTGTTGAAACTCTCAGAGAATTCGAGGGGGTATCTCTGGACTATGCGTCGTATCAGATTGAAACGATAAAACCGGAACAGGCCGTCGAGACACTGGAACGAGGGAGAGCACTACTCTGGTCAGAGATGCGAGGCTTCCGTCCTTCCATCGACCAACTCTTCGCGGCCGAGCCAGTCCTGGCAGCGAAAATCGCTGAGATCAATAAGGAGCTCGAAGAAGTGACGATGTCCGTTGTACAGATCGAGGGAATGGAGTTTTACGATCACGAAACCGACAGCGACGAGGGGGTGGATGCCTTTTGTCGTCCTGTCTAGCGGCAATGGTGATACGCCCACGCCCACCTCGGCTGATAAAATCGCATATATTTCAGTTTTCAGTCTGCAGAACACATAGCACGCTCACCTGTGCTCGCGCTCTCCGCACTCACACTACCCACGCTCTCCCACGCTGGCCTACACCCACCCCCCCCCCCTCCCCCGTATTCTCCGCACTTGCCCGCGCTCTCAGCACGCACCCTTTCCTGCACTTACAACGCCCCGCGCTTTCTCGCACTGTGAGCGTACATTCCGCACTGCATTCCTGGTTCCCTTGCTGGTTTTAGGTATTTTCTAGATCTCCCTTGGTTACTAGTTTAGCACACACGAATTATGAGCGGATCAGAGAAAGAGGAAGTTTGACAAATGAGCAACGGGGAGGACCTGGCAATGTTAAACTAGAATTCTCCGTCAATGGTGACTACTAGTAGGCAAAACCTGAGACGACGCAAATGCTGAGTAGGGGAAGATGCACAAGAGCGTCGCCATGGAGGTGCAAGTACATGATGGCAAGTGTGGGTCAAAGTTCCGAACACGACTACCGAGGACGGCGATTACAACATTTGTCCTCATGACTGGAATGCTGGAGGTGTTGAAAATGGGCGACGAAAGGGCAAATGCGTTCAAGGTGCGATCTGCAGGCTTAGAGTGTCCGCGCTCGTGATCCGACTTCACACAACAGCAGAAGAGGAACAGTGATGATGATATTTGGTGATGGATCGTAGACCCTAAAGTAGGAAAGGTGTTTCGTCGTGGAAAACACCGAACGCAGGAGAACACAAGCACTGGCGGAGAACGCAAAGAGAAAACCGTAAATCGTAATGGAGAGAAAATGTAAGCAATACAGGAGGGAAACGGGAGTCAAAGCAATACGAGATCGTAAAGGGGGGCAAAAGAAAACAACCCAAGGACAAAGGAATAGTGAGCCAGCGAAAAATACCAAGACAAAGCACCATACTGATGCCGGCATCGAGAACGACGGCGCGCGCACCACGCACTGCCACGGACAGGTAGTAAGAATAAAAGAAGTATTTGAACAAATATGAATTCTCACAGATAATTCCCGTTCATGCGCCGTAATGGACGAAATTCACCCATCTCTCCAGGGTGATACCCCTCTTCCTCCGCAGCTTCTTCACCGCGAACCGGAGAGCTTCTGCAGATCTTTCATGATACGGTATCCTCTGTCCTCGTCCCGTGTCAGAAAACAATGACCTGTAAAAGCTTTTCGCCACGGCAGATGCGTCGATGTCCGCTAACGCCCACATCGTCCCGACCACACTCCTAACTCCGCAGTGCTGTACTGCGGCTACGAGGTGCAGTCCCTCATCTTCAATGCTTCCCTCCGTCACCTCAGCCGTGTGACAAGCAGAGAGAAATGCGAATTCGGCGGTGGGGAGATGGAGACGCACGATCTCGAGTAGCGTCATGTCATCTCCATGAAGTAGGAATCTAGCCTCGAATGGTTCGCCGACCTCCAGTACACCATGACATGCGAGGTGAAAAAATCGATGGCGATGGAATGCATCGATGACTGCAGAGAGTGTTGCGTCTTCTGAGATGAGGTTCGTCACGTTGATACAGAGCCTATGGATGACTCGGATTTCGTCCCACACATTTGGAAGACATTGGTCGGGCTGCGCGACAAGAAGTGTGACAGGTCGATCCAAAGACTGCGGACTGGAATCACGGTTACGGGATTGGATGAGTGCGGATAGCGTTGTGGTATAGGAACAAATGTATAGATCCAAGAAATAGCGCCTCTCGTCATTATCAGATAGAATTGGACCCATGGCATGGAGTGGAAGGGAACAAAAGACGGATGTTGGGCACAACCAGACGCGGGACTGTTCTGGTATATTCAGCTGACGGAGTCGGTCGATAACGGGTTTGCCAACGAGCTCGTAGAGGCCCGCGAGAACAGAGGCAAGGGCTTCTTCGTAATGACTTGAATCGAGCCCATGATTGTATCGTGAGAACAATAACTTGTCCTTAAGTGCTATCGCGCGATCATAGAAATTGTCAGGGGTCGGGATGAGTGAAGGAGATCTGTCGTGAAGAAGGACCAGAATGTCAGAGCGCCAACTGGAGTGGTTAATAATAATGACAGGACCAGACGAGGCGGCAGAACGGAGTGTGTCGAAGGATGGAGGTTTCAGGAAGCTGTCGAAGCCCGGCAATGCTTGAATTTGCGAAATGACCTTGTCGCGTTCCTTCAAAAGCCTACGTTGCTTCAGCAGGAGACGATCGAATGGGTCCATCGCCGGGTCATCAGCTGCGCCGTCATCCATGCTTAGTTTGTGGCTCGGTGGGACGGACTCAAGTAAGTGAGCTTCTCGAAGTTACGTTGGTCAGGGAAAACCGCAGTTCTACTGGCAGACGGTACATGTGGTGACCTAATTTATCTGTGCAGTACCCCAACCCTAACACACTACCGATCACTCGACAAGAAGGGAGGGAGGACAGTTGTGACAGTCACAATCAGATCCTGCGAGGCAACCCACTTCGACTTGTCGCACACTAACACGTCCTGTTGGTGCAAGCTGCGGGCAGTCATGTTCACAGCGGAATTTGGTCGTTGTAAGTCCCAAACCCAAATATGTCCTCGTCTACTTGCAATTTCATTCAAATTCGTTCGTTTAGCCATTCTCCCTGAACTCGAGAACAAGATCCCCAGATACCACAATATTCTCTCGTCGTCACCCCGATCCGATCCTCTGCGTCCGACTCGCCTCCGGTATTTGGCAATGCTACGGACTATTCGCTACGATTTGTTGGGTCAGGAAGAGGACCTCAACCAATGCATCACTCACATTACAGAAGCTATACTCCTTCCCCATGGTCCGTCTCAGTCAAGCCAAGACGTGGTCTGCGGGTTCTCTATGCTCATATCCTGCCTTCTTTCTCGCTTCGCATTGTATAAGCGACCCGATGACATCGAATCCTCACTCAAATACATTCGCCATCTTCGAGGCAAGTTCCACCCCTTTGAAACCTCTCCCCTCCCGAGCAATCGGTTGGCATTAAACCACGTTCGGGCGTTGTCCTATCACGTGGTGCTCTCTAATGACGTAGAGGAAATGGAGGAGATGGCGGATCTTTGTCACGAGCTCCTCACCCTGGACGATGGCAATACAAGAGAAGCGATTTTTGACTTCTCTATAGCTACTGTTGAGGTATTCCGTCGTGGCGACGCAAAGCAACCTCCAGAGAGTGTCATCGATGTCCTGCGAGTTGCGGCGACACGAAAACCTGATTGGCACCATGTTTCCTTCGCGCTTGCCCACTGCCTCGCTATTCACTTCGAGATGACACATGACATCGACTTTTACGAGGGGGCAATGACCATAGCGGACAGTATTATCGCCTCCCGCAACCCTGAAGATAGTCTTTCTCCGACGCAGACGCGTGCCATAGAGTTGGTCACAACGCTTATC
Source organism: Lactarius evosmus (assembly GCA_951394315.1). Taxonomy (NCBI): domain Eukaryota; kingdom Fungi; phylum Basidiomycota; class Agaricomycetes; order Russulales; family Russulaceae; genus Lactarius; species Lactarius evosmus. The sequence continues at coordinate 943,202 of OX596125.1, read as the reverse complement.
ACGGACCTGCTTAACTTCCTCGCGAAACCGGAGTATTTGATGAATTCTACTCGCCGCCTTCAAAAAATCCTACATGATATCCCTTTTCTTTCTAAACAACTTTCCTTATCGATCACCGAGCTCCTCGGTCGCCTTCGGCAGAGGCGCCACGATTACTTCGGTGTCACGAAAAACTCCGCAAAAACACGTTTCAATCCTCTTGTCGCCGACCGTAGATCTTCATTTCCTTCGACACGACCTGTGTTCAGGCGGTCCGTCGAACCAGCTGATAACGCCGGATCAGAGACAGGAAAGAGGGTGCTCCTTAGGGAGTCTCTCGTCGCGATTCGCAGTAACGGGCCGGCGGACATAGAGGAGACAGTCAAATATGGCCGAATATTAATCCCTTCACCACACTCTAGTCGCCGTTCTCTCATAGCTCCTGTCAATGACCTTGCTGAATTCCTCTTTGAAGCGTATCGACGCAACTCTAGATTAGACCACCTTAATGAGGCAATCGTCACGTTTCGTCGTGTTCTCCGTGTGCCAGGGACTGACAGGATCCGCTTTCAAGCCGCAGAAAGGCTTCTTATCGCTATAGATGAGCGCTGGCGTTTGTTCCATGGTATGCAAGACTTGGAAGAAGCGATGTCACTTCTCCCCGAACTTGTGACCAGCGGATCTGAGGCTCCATTCCACCGGTTCCCTTTTTCGTGCAAGTGGGCGTCTAAAGCACGAGCCCATGCGCTCCCCTGTACCTCTGATGCATACGAGAGTGCTATGTCATTAATACAGGAAACTCTCGTTTTCTCCCCAACTTTGCAAACCCAACATTCTCTCCTTGCTGCGACCCTCAGAGAATTCGAGGGGATACCTCTGGACTATGCGTCGTATCAGATCGAAATGACAAAACCGGAACAGGCCGTCGAGACACTGGAGCGAGGAAGAACACTACTCTGGTCCGAGATGCGAGGCTTTCGTACTTCCACTGACCAACTCTTCGCGGCCGAGCCAGTCTTGGCACACAAATTCACACAGATAAATGAGGACCTCGAGCAAGTGACGATGTCCGTTTTACGGAACGAGGGAATGGAGTTCATCGATGACGGAATCGACGGCGATGAGGGGATTGACGCCCTCAATCGTCTTGTCCTGCGGCAACGAGAACTTTTAAAGAAGCGTCGCTCGCTTATATTTGATATCCAAACCTTGCCATACTTCGGGAATTTCTTGAAACCACCATCGTTCGACTTCCTCAATCAGGCTGCTTCTTGTGGACCCGTTATCATCATCAATCAATCCTCATGGCGTTCGGACATCCTCATCCTCCTTGAAGATTCCCCCCCATTTGTCATTTCGACTCCTCCGGACTTTCACAACCGTGCGGAAGGACTAAAGGATCGCTTACTTGGCTCGCGAAGCCATTACGGCCTTGGTTCAGATGAGTACGAACTTACTCTAGCTTCTGTCCTCGCAGAGCTATACACATTCATCGGAAAATCAGTCATCGATAAACTCCATGAATTGAAAATTCCCGAGCAATCTCGAGTCTGGTGGTGTCCAACAGCCGCATTCTGTTCTCTTCCTCTCCATGCGATGGGTCCAGTTCCGTCCGATGATGGGGAGCTGCGGTACTTCATGGACCTGTACATCACCTCGTATACCACATCACTCTCTGCACTCATTGAGTCCCGCAAACATAGGTCGCGAGCCGAAAAGGTCGACAAGCCTCCGACGCTTCTTGTGGCACTCCCCGATTCAAGTCCGCCTGTGGTCCGTGTGGAGGCAGACTTCGTACGAGGTCTCCCAATACCTGTAACATCTCTCATAGGGGTGGAGGCGGAGCCTACTAACGTGATGGAGGGCCTCCGGAAGCACCGGTTTGTTCATATCGCATGTCGTGGTCGATTGGAGACAGGCAAGCCTTTTGACGCCTCATTCGAACTTTACGGCAAGGACGTCACGTTACTCGAGATTGTGCGGTCTCGACTCCCCGCTGCGGAATTCGCCTTTCTTTCTGCTTGCCACACGGCCGCGCTAACTCAGGGCAGCCTCGACGACGAGGGACTGCACCTTACTGCGGCAATGCAGTATTGTGGGTTCCGTAGTGTGATCGGGACATTGTGGGCGATGGTGGACGAGGATGGAGCTCCCATCGCAAAATATGTCTACAGGTCAATGTTCTTGGACAGCCCGAACCTGGGAGGGGCGCCGTACCATGAAAGATCTGCGAAGGCACTTCAGTATGCGGTGAAGAAGCTACGGCGCAGCAGATGGATAACCCTAGAGCGATGGGTTAACTTCGTTCACTATGGCGCGTGATCTGGGGAACTAGTCGGTGAGTTCGTCAAATTTGTTTGGGTGCTTCCCCTGGGATTCACAATATATCCGTAGCTGGGTGTATGTGAGGGCTACAAGTCCTTGGAAGTAGTCAAGCGGTATGGGCCAGAACGGTTGTGAGATAGTTAGATATGTATACCCATTCGATCAACTGTATCATACTGTAAGGGATGCATCTACGTTAGGTCTACGATGCTATAGTCGATTACTAAGCTCATATGTACCTTACATGATCTCCGAAAATGAATAATATATTCTTTACCTTTGCGTTAATGATCCCGTCTGTGTCACCGTCCGCATTTCTGTCTCCATCTTAGTTCCCGTCGTGTTTCCTATTCTCATTTTATATTACTACTGTCTACGCTTCCCCTTGGGTCGACGTCAAGACTATTACTCGCTACAATGCTGTGACTTGGAGCATCCGTTCCGTGTCTATGTAAGCGTGACACTTGTGATCCCACATATTGAGAGACCCTACTTTGCATGCAGTGAAGGACAGTTATCATGTGAAATGAGTTGACTTGCGTACCCGTGTGGATATGGGATTCTCTGCTAACCAATGCACCCCTATTCTCTGTGCAACTCTACTACAGTTTGGCTCCGCTTCTGGGAAAGCAGCACACACACTTCTTACTTTTCAGAGTATCATACTATGCTTCGGGGATTGTATGCGTTTCGTGTTCGGACTTCGAATTTGTCATGTCCCCGCACATGCATGAACAAACGTCACTCCTCTTTTGCTCCTTTGTAGACCGGTATTTATATTTGGCACCAGTAAGTACTACAAGACAGTACACATAGTGCCTGCACTGGATGGAAAACTTCCTTTTATCATTAATATAATTTGGACATATTCAATAACAAAAGGTATTTTTTATCCACCCATTTTCATTATACAAAATGTTGTCAAGGCAACTGAATATTGTCAATATGTTTTTAAAGCACAACATATAGTTAATATATATTTCCTTATTAGCCTTTTAGAACCTAATAGAGGCTATATTACAAAAAAAAAATGAAATCAGTATTGTCAATATATTGTGTGTTAAAATTGTGTTAACAATATTCAATGGCCTTATCAATATTTTACACAATAAAAATTAGTGGATAAAAAATACCTTTTATTTTGGAATATGCCTAAATTTTGTCAATCTTAAAAGTTAATTTTCCATCCAGTGCTGCTAGAGGGAACATGCAACAAGAAACAAACAACCATAGGAATTTGGCGGGAGTGCAAACAAAGGGAAGGGAGAAAGCAGATACACAAAGTCGCGAGTGGGTTGGATGTAAAGGGGTTTGCGGTTACAATCATCATGAAGATAGGTAACGAAAATGTGGGATTCCAGCCTTAGACAACGATGCAATCTAATTTCATTTTGATGACAGGAGGTTTGAGAGCAGCCAAAATGGCCTTTCTGAGTTGTCAGAGGAAGCAAGAAAAAAGTAATTGTGTGAGTGAAGCGCTTACTTCATCGAAAACGTTCTCCAGGCCCACATGAGTGAGTGCAGAGCACTTGACGTACTTGACTGCACCGAGTTCATGCGCAAGATTTGTTCCTTGCTCGGTGGTGACCGGTTGTTGCTCCTGTCGCTGGAGTCTCTCTATCACTTGCGGGTCATCATGTAAATCTACTTGGGACCCAACGATAAGCTGTGGAACTCCAGGGCAGTGGAGATGCACTTTGGGAAACCACCTCTTCTTTACGTTTTTGAATGACACGGGTGAAGCGACACTAAAGCAAAAACTGGCCTTGCTCAACCCCCCCCCTAACATTTCACGTGATTGTCATGTGACCAACACGTGACCAACCACTACCCTGTGGAGGAATGGTCTGACGTCAGTGCGACGCTTCGTCATACGTACATGTGATCACTAGTATATACGAGCTGTGGTATATGAACGTTCCCTTCAGTCGCTTATCTCTTACTGTGACTGAAGGGTACGTGATTCTATCTGATAGGTTTACGTCGCATCGCTAATGAGTAGATTAGAGCGTATCGTGTCCAGGTACTTCTAATATAGTCGCTTATCTCTTACTGTGACTGAAGGAGCGTATTGTGTCCAGTGTCCAGATTTTACAGGTTATAGGCCCTGAGGTCTAAATCTGGAACACGCCTTATCACCAAATTCAATGCTCTCTTGTCCCATCAGTTGCTTATTAGCGCTTATCTGTCCATCCCCCATCAATTACTTTAATGTCGGCTACCGGAGCCCCATCAGGAGCCCCATCAGGTGCCCCTGGCGGAGTCCCCAGTGGCACAATAGCTGGTCCCCCAGTTCCCCCGGGCGGTACACCCGCCACACCCGCCAGTGCTCCCACTGGGGGGGCATCTGTTGCAGGTGCCACCATGGGCACCCCAATTACTGTTCTGGGCGATTATTACCTCAGTCTTCTAAATTGCACTCCCGACCTGACTTGGCCGGCGGACTTAGTGCTTGATCGGTCAAAGTCCAACTGGCGAGCGTGGAACAAGCATCTGAATCTAATCTGTGATCAGCGCCACTTTGCTGAATACCTTGACGGCACTTTCCGCTGTCCAGATGACACGCGCTTCCCCACAGCCGCCGCTTGTTGGAGAAGTAACGACCGCGCCCTTCGGGGCTTCATCCTCTGCCATATGTCTGAGGTCGATTATGACATAGCTAGCGAGTACACTTCTTCTTCCAATGTCTATGCATGCCTACCTGTAAAATCTGGACACTGGACACAATACGCTCCTTCAGTCACAGTAAGAGATAAGTGACTATATTAGAAGTACCTGGACACGATATGCTCTAATCTACTCATTAGCGATGCGACGTAAACCTATCAGATAGAATCATGTACCCTTCAGTCACAGTAAGAGATTAGCAACTGAAGGGAACGTTCATATACCACAGCTCGTATATACTAGTGATCACATGTACATATGACGAAGTGTCGCACTGATGTCAGACCATTCCTCCACACTCCTCCTCGTCGCGTAGTCATAGTAGGATAGTGGTGCACGGCGAACCAAGAAGTGGCGAAGATGAAGAAACATGTGAAGAATGAGAAGAGGAAGGATGCGGGAGAGACAGTCGGGAAACAAACAAGAAGAGGAAGAAACAAACAAGACCGAGGGATAAGGATCATGAGCGAGGGATAGAGACTCCTCCTCAGCTGAGCTGCGGGGCAAGTGGGGCACAGAGGCCGAGAGAGTGGCGGAGGCGCTCGAAATCTAACTTGGAGAGGGGTTTCGTGAGGATATCCGTGGCATTATCTTTGGAGCGCACACGGGAAACAGAGATGTCGCCAGCCATGATGTTACGCCTTGCCATAGCGCTTGTTCGACTTGAACGGATTCCTAGGCGAGAAACAGTAATCACGACGCAAGTCAAACGTAGAGGCGACTTCCTCAATACGATGATGGGGCTAGCAACGGATTCCCTAAGTCACGTTGGCCCGAATAGACTTCAACCTGCCGGTGTATGTGCCGGACAAGGTGACAACTGCACACTGCGATGAAGGAGACGAGAAGAGAATAGAAGATGCGAGTCAGGAGATCAATGGCAATTGAAGAAGACCAAGATGGCGTGTCTTGGTCTTCACCGACTACTACTTATACATTTACTCGAGGGCTTTAAAGCGCCTCTTCAACAGAACTGTCCTATGGCGTAAGTAGCTCGAACCCTACTACACCGATCCTAGGAATCACTCAGCAATCACATGCGATCACTGAGTGCTGACTGAGACTACAAGTCCGTGACTAATTACTACTTACTACCGTAGCCACAACTGGTAAGTAAGAGTCCGAAACTCCGAATCACTACATCACTATTACGTCTGATAAGTCCGAGGGGTCGACCGTAACATCACCCCCTTTTCAAGGGGCAACGCCCACGTTGCAACTAAGTCGACCGCGGCCAATTCCTTGTACCTTGGCCCAACCCGATCCATCCTCCCATGCGTCCCTCCACCTTGTCCATCAAGTTAGCGTTCTCCATCCGATGTATGACCCCCAACTCCTCGGTACTTAGCCGTCCCCACTCCTGTTCCAACTCCCCCATGCGCTGTTCGATCCTAGTGATCGTGGAGTGAACCGCGCGGTAGCGTTGGACCTCTGCTACGAGCGAAACGTCCTTGCATTCGCAAAGGGCGCGGTTGATGCGATGGACCTCGTCGTAGCCGCCGTCGAGGATTATAAGATCCTCGCGCGAGTAGGAGGGCCGCTCTTCGTGAGGCCCGAAGCGATAGGGACGCGCGTACAATGGTTTGGGGAAGACGCGGTCGGACTCGTCGATGAGCCCGAGGACGATGGGGTTAGGTCCGAAGATGACCTGGACGTATTTAGCAGGGTGCGTCACGCCGTCGGAGGTGGTGATGGGGAAGTGAACGTAATCGGGTCCTCGATTGACCCTGAACCCGTGTGGGCAATGAGTGGCTCGGACGGTGGAGACGGCCCTGTCGTCGAGCTGGGGGCGAATGTCTCCTCGGTAGACAGTGTCGCCAGCGGTGGTGAGGGCGTGTGGCGTGGTGTTGGATGGGGCGTCAGCATCTCGTCCGTAGGAAATGTGGTCATGCGCATCTGAGTACCACTCGTCATCGCTCTCAGTTTCTCCCTCCTCGCGACCATCTCCTGCCTCCTGGCCTTCGCTTCCAACAACTGTTGATCCCTCCATTCGGCTACCACCTCCTGCCAGGGCCTGGTCGGTCCCAACCCTCAGAGGTATTGGGAGAGGTGGGGACTCGGCCCGTCCATTATCGTCGCGAGCTGCACGAATCGCGGCTCCTCGGTCCAGTGCGTCCCCGAGAAGCTGGATCTCGCGGGTAGTGAAAGGGACCGGAGAGGTGGGAAGGCCATCGGCGTCGAGGATGTCCCAGAGGGGACCTCCATCGTCGTCTGACAACCTGGCGGCGTTGGCTGGGGTTGCTTGAGCGGGGAATCGTTCAACAATGGCTGTGAACTCAGCTCGGGTGATGGGGGTATCACGTCCCCCTCGGTCTTCTTCAGCCACGACGGCTTGGTTGGTATCGTTTCTGGCGTTTGATGCGCGCTCCTCCTCCAGCTCGACGGCAAAAATCCTTTCGGGGGTGCCTTGGTAGTACTGGTTGAGCTGTGAGAGGGAGGCATCGGGTGTGAAGGGCATGTAGAGTGGTTGATCAATGTGGGTAGAAAGTATTCGAGAGGAAGGGAGATGGGAGGACTTGCCACGTTGGATGGGCCTTTTATCCTTTCGTCGCCCCTGTTCATACTCCGCCACGGCTTCTTTGGCAAATACGTCTTCCTTGTCAACCCATTGATTGTCGGAGTCAGGATACCCCTTCCAGGCCACGAGGTACTGCAATTTTCGTCTTCTGCCGTGGAGCCGGTGGTCTAGAATCTTCGAGACTTTGTATTCCTCTTCCCCATCGATCAAGTCTGGTGGGGGCCATGGGTAGTTGGGTCCGTGCGTGGGTGTTTCACGATAAGGCGTGAGAAGGTCGGTGTGAAATATGGGGTGTATCTGCCACTGCGTGGGAAGTTCCAATTGATAGTTTACAGGTGACATCACCTTCATGATGTGGAATGGTCCGTGGCGTCTCGCAGCTAATTTTGCGGTTGGCTGATGAGTCCGGAGATGACGTCCCTCTAGCCACACCTGATCCCCTACTTGATATCTGGGCGCTGTCTTGGCGTGGACCCATGACTGCTGCGCTTTTACGATAAGGTCCCGTGTCCGTTGTCGTGCTTCTTTTAGTTGGTTAGCGTGGGTCATTACATGTGGAATGGAGGAGGGCTTATCGGTCCAATCAGCCCGTGGATGGTACCCCATAAGGAGTTCAAAAGGTGTCATCTTCGTGGCCTCGTGAGGCCAGTTGTTGTGCGCGAATTCTGCCATTGGCAGATAGTGGTACCAGTTGTCCTGCTGTTCGTTAGCCCAGAAGCGTAGATACTGTTCCAGCCATTGATTGGTTCGTTCGGATTGTCCGTCCGTTCGTGGGTGATAGGCTGTTGAGATGTTCTGGGTGATCCCCAGAGTCTTACACAATTCTCTCGTGAATTTGCTTGCGAACCGAGGGTCCCTGTCGCTGATGATAGTAGTGGGTAGTCCAAAATGCGGGAATACGTATCTGGCATATAATCCAGCAGTTTCTTCGGATGTGATTTCCTCTACGCAGGGTATGAAGATCGCGGCCTTGCTACAGTCGTGGTTGGTGATAGTCAGTATCGAATCATATCCCTGCGATAAGGGAAGTTTGGTAATGAAGTCCATGGCCATGGTCTCGAACGGAAGGGCGTCAATTTTGGGGTATATAGGTTGGAGGGGAGCCCGTGTAGGTCGGGTGTTGACTTTAATCCGTTGACATTCCGCACATCCCTTGACGTAGTCCATAACATCCCTCCGCAGTCCCGGCCACCAGTACTGTCGTTCCACCAGATGGCCTGTCCGTCGTATCCCTGGGTGTCCGTGAACGGGCGAGTCATGGAAGGTGCGAATGATACTTCTCTTGTCGTCCAGCCCGCTAGTGACAACTTGTTGTCGTCCATCCCTGTACCAGGTCCCCGAGATCTTTTTGAGGTTGTGTCCATCCACCCATGGTCGGAGCGTTGCTTCATGTTGATGGTCCTTGTGCCCCCCACTAGTGACTTGCAACGTTGTCAGAGCCCGTGCAAAGACCTTGTCGGGTAGGACTGTGATGCCTTCGTTGTCTAACTCCCCTTGGTCGTAGTCCGGTCGTCGTGAGAGGGCGTCGGCTCTCCCATTTGCCTTTCCCTTGATATGGTGAATCTCAAAGTTGTACTCGGAGAGTTCTAACACTTCCCTTGCTACTCGTCGGCTAATTTTCTGTGGCGATCGCCAGTATTGCAGGTTCAGGTGGTCTGAGAAGACCTTGGTACGGTGGGGGGACCCCGCGAGTAGGGGTCTCCAGTGTCGGAAAGCCTTGACGATGGCAAGTAGTTCTAGGTCGTATATGTCGTAGTTTCGTTCGGCAGTGTTAAGTGTGGATGAATAGTAACCGATGGGGTGTCTTTTGTTGTCCTCCTTCCGTTGCAGGAGTACGGCTCCTGTTGCGAACCCGGAGGCGTCAACTTCCAGTTCGAAGGGTTTACTCAGCTCGGGGTGTGCTAATACTGGCTCCGATGTTACGAGGGTTTTGAGCGTTTGAAACGCCTTGTCTTCGTTCGGCCCCCATTGCCATTCGGTGTCTTTCTTTGTTAGGTGATTGAGGGGTTTGGCGTGAGAGGCAAAATTGTGGATAAATGTGCGGTAAAAATTGCAGAAGCCGAGGAAGGAGCGGACATCCTTGACTTTGGTGGGTGTCGGCCAGTCCTTGATGCCCGCGATTTTGACTGGGTCCATGCGTGTCACCCCCTTTTCAAGGATGACCCCCAGGTAATCCATACGAGGCGCATGGAAAAGGCATTTCTCCAGCTTGTAATAGAGGTCGTGTTCGGCGGAGAGGGCGAGGATATCCGTGACGGCGGCGATGTGGTCTGCGAGATTATGGCCGATGTGAGTGGCAATGCCAATATCGTCCATATAAACACGTATCGTCGTGCCCAATCGTTCATGCTTCGCAATGACATCGCGACAGATGTGATTCATCATGGTTTGAAAGGTGGCGGGCGAGTTGGTGAGGCCAAAGAACATTACCGTGGGTTCGAAGAGCCCGTACTTCGTTTTGAAGGCCGCCTTTCCTTCGTCCCCTTCTTTGATCCGAACGTTATTGTAGCCCCATCGCACGTCAAGCTTGGTATAAATATGGGCATTGCTTAAGTCCGTAATGAGGTCGGTGATGAGTGGAAGGGGATATTGATTGCGAATCGTGAAATCGTTGATGCGCTGGTAGTCCTGTACCGGGCGTAGCTTTCCGTCCTTCTTTTTAACGAAGAAGAAGGGGGATGCGTACTGTGATTTGGAAGGGCGGATGTACCCTTTTTGCAGTTGTTCCGTGAGGAATGCTTGTAATGCCTTATCCTCTTCCTGCGTGAGTGGGTAGATTTTACAATCAATGGCATCTGGTGCCGTGGGTTTAAAGTCGATGGCGTGATCCCAGGCTCGTGCAGGAGGGAATCGATGAGAGGCTTCTTCGTTAAAGAGTTTCGTAAATGATGCATACTCGGGTGGCAGTACTGCTTTGGTAGTATATTGCTGCGCTTTAATGGCCAAGTCGGTAGACGTGGTTTGCAGCGCGGTCGGCCCCTCGTCTTCGAGTTGCTGGACGACTTCTTCTTTTTCCTCCATGGTGAGTGCCGCTCGTGCACTAGGGAATTCTTGCGGTGGTTGGATTGATTGAAGTATGATGGGGAGTGCGTCTTCTTTGATCGTGGCAAACCTCCATGACATTTGGGGTTCGTAGGTGGCAAGCCAGGGATACCCTAACACGATGTCTTCGTTCCCAATGTTGGTGAGGAGGAATCGAAGAGTTCGATGTACACCTTTCGTTTGGACGTCCAAATCTATAAAGTGGGTGATGAGTCCCGCCTTATTCTCTGTATTGTCAATGTTCCATATCTTTTTTGGTCGTTCAAGGGCTTGTATGCCCAAGCGCATGTGTTTGGCGAATGCGGGACATATGAAGTTGTCGGTGGCTCCCGAGTCCACCAATGCTCTTATGTCGGCCATAGCGTAATTCGTGCGAATCGAAACTGGAATTTTCATAGAACGATAGCGCGTGATGATAACCGAATTACAATTGACTGCCCTCACCCAGGCCGATGGGTTCAGGCGTCCTGAAAACCCTCTTGTTTCCAGAGATCCTTTAAGATCATATCCTTTACTTCGTCGGGTTCCGCCGCAACTCCCACCATCCAGTTTGTAGCCCGCTCGCGCGGGGTTTGAGCTCGAGAGGCCTGGATGGGTTGTTCCTCTGGTTCATATCGGTCGGCTTCGGTCCTTCGATTGTAGGTGTGCTGTGGGCATTGCCTGCTAATATGACCTTTCTTTCCGCAAGTGTAACACGTAACTTGGGAAAAGTCCCTACACCCCCATCGGCGTTCCATAAATCCTCCACGCGGCCGTTGTTTGGCGCGGTACTGCTCGAGTATTTCGTCTGCATCGGCGAGGCGTCCTCGGATACAGTCTGCAGAGGTATCCATGGCGTTGGGGTCTCTTGGAAGGTTCCATCCTGGACCTCCTCCCCCGCCTCCTCGTCGTGATGGATTACCGCGGTTTGGGGCTGACCCCCCCGCTGGTCCTCGGTGTTGTTCGAGGCGGGCCCTCATATGGATGTATTGCTGTTGTCTTTTCATGACCGCGGTCTTCCAGTCTTCGAATGTTTGTGGGTCGTCCATGGTGAAGACCTTTTCATAGAGGTCTCGCGGTAACCCGTTTGTGAAGATGTCGAGTGTCAACAGGGAGTCTAGGCGATAGCCAGCTTGTTGTGCCAGGGTTTCGAAGTTGGTCACATACGTGTCAATATCTCCAGCGGTCATCCGTATCCCCTTTTTCAGTGCCGCCTGGGCCTGTTCTCGTTCGAGAGTGTTGGAGAAACGTCTTGTAAAGGCACTAATGACCTCATGCCACAATCGTGGGTCGGAATCATTTATTCCTCCGGTGACCTGCCTATTGAGCCAACGGCTAGTGTGAGTGATCCACTCGTTAACATCCTTCCCTTGGATGTAAGTGAGGAAGAGCATGGAACATCTGTAGGCGTTAGCCATGATGGGGTTGTTGTTGTTGATTCCCCAATACAATTCCCATTGCGTGAGGAATTCTTCTGATTTGTGCCGGTCCCCTTTGAACACCTCGGGCGCGTTTCCTGCAAATTTATCAGAGTGACCTCGTCCATGAGGAGACCCAACTGGTGGTACTCCCCCGAATGGCGGTCCTCCACCTGGTAGTCCCCCTCCTGGCGGTCCTCCTCCTCCCGGGCTTCCTCCTCTGGGTGGGTCTGGATGATCTGGTCCTATAGCCCTCATGATGGCTGCATTGTCGGCGGTCAGGGGTTCCCCGGTAACGGGGTTCCTGGGCATTTGCGTCTGGCTCAGGGGCTCTTCAGTGATAGTGGCTATTGGTGGTAGAATGGTGATAGACTCAGCCTGTTCGATAAGGCGAGATTCCTCTTGATTTAATGGCGACGGGGATCGAGGTGGTTCGGCGTCGGACGCGTCTTCTGATACTTTGTGAGTATTTTCGGAGTGGCTTGTATTTTCTTCTCCGTCAAGGGGTCCCCAGTCCGATCGTGGGACTACTTCGTCGTTGTATATATCACAGCGGTGATGGGATCGCAATGGGGCAATAACCTGCCACCGGTCTAGGATGTAGTCGACTGCGCACCAACACAGACGGTTGAAACTAAACTCAACTGGGTGTTCTCCCCTTCGTGTCTCGATGACGTATCCTTCTACTCCGCTAGGGTTGCTCCAGTAGGCGTTCTTCAGATATCGGATTGGAACATTACGACTGCCTTGTCGTAATAAGTTGTACGGATGAAATCCGTCGATTTCCCACTGTTCTCGGGTGGTTACTCTCGCCACGATGGTGGATCTTGGTCTTAATGTTATGCCTTGCCGTAGCGCTTGTTCGACTTGAACGGATTCCTAGGCGAGAAACAGTAATCACGACGCAAGTCAAACGTAGAGGCGACTTCCTTAATATGATGACGGGGCTAGCAACGGATTCCCTAAGTCACGTTGGCCCGAATAGACTTCAACCTGCCGGTGTATGTGCCGGACAAGGTGACAACTGCACACTGCGATGAAGGAGACGAGAAGAGAATAGAAGATGCGAGTCAGGAGATCAATGGCAATTGAAGAAGACCAAGATGGCGTGTCTTGGTCTTCACCGACTACTACTTATACATTTACTCGAGGGCTTTAAAGCGCCTCTTCAACAGAACTGTCCTATGGCGTAAGTAGCTCAAGCCCTACTACACCGATCCTAGGAATCACTCAGCAATCACATGCGATCACTGAGTGCTGACTGAGACTACAAGTCCGTGACTAATTACTACTTACTACCGTAGCCACAACTGGTAAGTAAGAGTCCGAAACTCCGAATCACTACATCACTATTACGTCTGATAAGTCCGAGGGGTCGACCGTAACACATGACTTGTTCCCTTGTATAGTGGTATTTGACGCGGACGTGCTTAGTGTGAGAATGCCAGACATGGTCCTCCGAAAGGCGGGAAGCGGCGTCGTTGTCACAGAAGATGGTGGAAGCACCAGCCGGGAGAAGGTGGAGGCCAGAGAGGAGTTGACAGAGGAAGACAGCCTCGTGGGTCACATCGTGTAAGGCCATGTACTCAGCATAGCAGGAAGAGTCCACAACCGTAGCCTGCTTCCGGGAACTCCAGGAGACCATGCCGGACCCAAGGGAGAAGCAATAACCACCGACCAAACAGCTGGTGTCGACGCAGTTGGCATAGTCCGAGTCAGAGAAGCCGGAAAGTGTAAGCAGATCGGGGCTACCAAGGACAAGGGAGAAAAGGCGTGTACCCTTGAGGTAGCGTAAGACGCGGACAGCGGCAGTCCAGTGTTCAGGCCGAAAGTTGTCGAGGAAAGAGGCGAGGCGACTGACGGCATAGGCAATGTCAGGCCTGGTGGCAACAGCGAGGTACATCAGACTGCCGACAAGCGAACGGTAGGGCGTGCAATCAATCCAGGCAGAGACCTCCGGGGGAGGTGCAGACTTATTGGGACAGCGGAGCTGAAGACCGGCGACCATGGGTGTGTCGGAGGGATAAGTGTCATGCTGCCCGAACTGGTCAACAAGACGGTCGATCATGGCCATTTGTGTGAGGGAGACAGAGCGAGAAGGGTGGTCGTGGGCGATGGCGATGCCCAGGGTGAACTTGGGAGGGCCAAGATCGGAGATATCCCACTGCGCCTTTAATTGGTCCCGGAACCAAGTGTTTTCAGAAGCCGAGGAAGCAGCAGAGATGATGTCATCAACATGAACGGCGAAGATGATAGTGCCGCTCGGAGAGAGGTGGCGGTAAACACACCACTCGCACGGGACACGCTGGAAGCCCCACTGAGTGACAGTGCTATGGAAAGTCTGATTCCAGATACGGCTGGCTTGCTTCATACCATAGATACTCTTCATGAGGCGCATGACCCAATCCTCTTTGCCAGGAACCTCGAAGCCCGGAGGTTGTTCCATGTACATCGTCTCAGATTCAGGAAGGATGCCATGGAGGAAGGCTGTTTTGATATCAAACTGCTGGAGATCCCAGTCCAGGGAGGCCGCAAGGTGCAAGAGGGTGCGGAAGGACTCAAGGCGCACAGTTGGAGCAGTAGTTTTATTGTAGTTGAAGCTGTACCGCTGAGCGAACCCTTTGGCGACGTACCGCACTTTGTAGCATGTAACATTACCAGCATCATCGCGTTTCTTTTTGCAAACCAGTTTACCCTTGAGCAGGCGATGGCCGCGAGGCACAGCTGAGCATGGGACGAGGACGAAGACCTTCAGATCCATGAGACTTTTAAGTTCGTCGTGGCCGCCAGCGATCCAATATTCGCGCTCTGGAGATGCGAGGGCGTCCGCCCAGAGTGGCTCATCATCAGAATCAACCGAGGGCTCAAGTGCGCCGCTGCTGAGGGCATGGAGGATGGAGTCAAGAGAGGGTGGGGGGTCGCCAAGAGAGGCTGGAGGGTCGTCAAAGCAGAGCTCAGTGGGGAATAAGTCGTGTGAGTCACGGAAGGAAGAGTAATCAGTCAAGAAGGCCAGGGCAAGGTCATCGCCGGGAGGACGGGAGGTGAGCAGGCGCGTGGAGGGCACTGGGATGTGGGAGGAACGTCGCAGGGGAGGGGGCGGAGGGGGCGAAGCAGGGGGAGGGGAAGGTGGACGGGATGGAGAGGAAGGAGTTAACGCAGAGAGGGGAGAGGGCGGGCAGGACGGTGTAATGGTATCTTGCTGAGAATGGTGAGGGGGGGTGCCGAGGGGCGGAAGAACTGCAGGATGACGTGTGACGGTGTTGTTGAGGTCTGGAGCGGGAATGGTATTATGTGTAATCATGGAAGGAGAAGGTAAGTGAGGTAAAAGAGAAGGGGGATTATGGAAAGGAACAGGGGGAGCTACGGTAAGGGGAGGAGAAGAAGCAGAGAGATCAGCAGTAATGGAAGCAGGGGGCAACGCGGAAGGCGAGTCCCAAGAGGGTGGTGAAGCAGCAGAAGAGGTGCCGAGCACCGTGCCAGGGGACAAGGAAGAGGGTTCGGAGTCAAGATGTTCAGAAAAGGAAACGTGAAATGAATCAAAAACCTGGGACGTAGATGGGTCCCACAGGCGATAAGATTTGGAGTGTGGGGCATAGCCGATGAGGACACAGGGGTGGGATCGAGGGTAGATCTTCGAGAGGGAAGGTGTATGGAGGGCAAAGGCACGGCAACCAATTTCCCGGAGGTGGGAGAGGGAAGGTTTGCGGCCAAACCATAGCTCGTAAGGGGTTTTGCCATCATTGGCAGAGGCAGCAGTGAGGGTGGTGAGGTACGCGGCGGTGGCACAGAGCTCATCCCAGAGGAATGCGGGGGCGTTGCACGCGAGGCGCATGGCACGAGCTTTGCCGAGGATCGTACGGTGGAGCCGTTTGGCACGCCCATTGTGCGCAGACGTATAGGGGGAAGTGAGGTGGTGATCGATGCCCTCAGCTGCGCACCATGCAGTCATGTCGGAGGAAACTAGTTCGCCATTGTCGGTAACAAGGATGCGGAGTGGATCACCGCATTGGGTAGTGACGGCTTTGTGCCAAGAGCGAAGGGAAGAAGAAGCATCGGCCTTGGAGCGCAGGGGCACACTCCAAACATAACCGGAATAATCATCGATTAAGTTCATAGAATAGACGTTTCCAACACGAGAAGCCACGGCCATTGGCCCACACAAGTCCACAAACACTCTTCCCAGCCGCTGCTCAGCTTTCCGCCCTTCCCAAATCTTAGGCACTGACGAGCGCGACTGCTTACCGATCGTGCAGTGATCACATTTCGCCAGGAGGGAGGATAAGTCAATTGGCATACCTTCGGAAACACCGCCTTTAGCCATCTCAACAATGGTGCGAGTATTGCAGTGCCCAAGGCGGCGGTGCCAGGTCTCAAGGTCTTGGCCCTCCCAAGTTCGCCCTGGGCATCGCCATCGCCCACGACCGCCCTTCTCGCTCTGTCTCCCTCACACAAACGGCCATGATCGACCGTCTTGTTGACCAGTTCGGGCAGCATGACACTTATCCCTCCGACACACCCATGGTCGCCGGTCTTCAGCTCCGCCGTCCCGATAAGTCTGCACCTCCCCTGGAGGTCTCTGCCTGGATTGATTGCACGCCCTACCGTTCGCTTGTCGGCAGTCTGATGTACCTCGCTGTTGCCACCAGGCCTGACATTGCCTATGCTGTCAGTCGCCTCGCCTCTTTCCTTGACAACTTTCGGCCTGAACACTGGACTGCCACTGTCCGTGTCTTACGCTACCTCAAGGGTACACGCCTTTTCTCCCTTGTCTTTGGTAGCCCCGATCTGCTTACACTTTCCGGCTTCTCTGACTCGGACTATGCCAACTGTGTCGACACCAGCCGTTTGGTCGGTGGTTATTGCTTCTCCCTTGGGTCCGGCATGGTCTCCTGGAGTTCCCGGAAGCAGGCTACGGTTGCGGACTCTTCCTGCTATGCTGAGTACATGGCCTTACACGATGTGACCCACGAGGCTGTCTTCCTCTGTCAACTCCTCTCTGGCCTCCACCTTCTCCCGGCTGGTGCTTCCACCATCTTCTGTGACAACGACGCCGCTTCCCGCCTTTCGGAGGACCATGTCTGGCATTCTCACACTAAGCACGTCCGCGTCAAATACCACTATACAAGGGAACAAGTCATGGCTGGCGACATCTCTGTTTCCCGTGTGCGCTCCAAAGATAATGCCACGGATATCCTCACGAAACCCCTCTCCAAGTTAGATTTCGAGCGCCTCCGCCACTCTCTTGGCCTCTGTGCCCCACTCGCCCCGCGGCTCAGCTGAGGAGGAGTCTCTATCCCTCGCTCATGATCCTTATCCCTCGGTCTTGTTTGTTTCTTCCTCTTCTTGTTTGTTTCCCGACTGTCTCTCCCACATCCTTCCTCTTCTCATTCTTCACATGTTTCTTCATCTTCGCCACTTCTTGGTTCGCCGTGCACCACTATCCTACTATGACTATGCAACGAGGAGGAGTGTGGAGGAATGGTCTGACGTCAGTGCGACGCTTCGTCATACGTACACATGATCACTAGTATATACGAGCTGTGGTATATGAACGTTCCCTTCAGTTGCTTATCTCTTACTGTGACTGAAGGGTACATGATTCTATCTGACAGGTTTACGTCGCATCGCTAATGAGTAGATTAGAGCGTATCGTGTCCAGGTACTTCTAATATAGTTGCTTATCTCTTACTGTGACTGAAGGAGCGTATCGTGTCCAGTGTCCAGATTTTACATACCCTTTTCGAAATCTCAAAGTGTCACATGTGAGTTATGTAATAAGTCACGTCACACTAGCTGTGACATCTCATCCAAACTGTTTCGGGCATGTGATAGGTGCATGTGATGTGTCACGTGACTACAGCAGACGATAATGCGTGGTAAACGATGTACACTACATAGATATTCACATGCAACCTAACACATTCGATGACTTTGCCCCACCATCTGAGAGCCAGTGCTCCCAGTCGCTTGACCTTACATGTGGTGCTTGACTTCGCCTCTAACCATTTCTATGCATGGATTGTCTTTGTAGGAACCTCTTTCGTACCATCTCGGCAGAACCCAAGGCGGACTCTTCATAAGCTGAAGGCGAGACAAATTGTTGAGGTCCTGCCTTGGACTTGCGCAGGTCTTGGGCTTCTTTTGACCAAAACGAGAGAAACTCTGGCCGTTCTTGATGCAGCTTGTCCAGGTAATGCACGAATTGCTTTGGGTTCATAGAGGAAACGAGTGGGCCAGATGCAACGTAGTGTCACCTGCCTAGCTCCTCATCAGCTTGACGCTGTATGGCCAGGTTCACGATGTTCCCATTTTCGTCTTCCTTTGGAAGTTCTGCCCAGTGCACAGGTCTTGAATTCGTGCAGTGCCTCTCCCACGCGTCACAGACGTGTGGCTCTGGGGCGACCTCCTCCCAATGCCGGATGAAGCGCACCTCAGACTCCTGAGATTTGTCTCGTTTTCAGAGGGCAAGAGGTCGTTTGAAGCCGCTAGGGGTCTTCTGGGTTCTATGTACGTATTTATATCTATATTCATCATACCCGCACTGCCTTGCCACCACTCCAACCTCTAGGTTGGACCATTTCATCACCTGTGCTCTCCACCGCGCTCGTCTCCACGCTTCCGTCATGCTTGTGGCCCACTACCTCCTCCAACGTCTCAAGTTGCTCTCCCCCGCTGCTTAGGGGTCACCCGGGTACCATGTGCGTAACTATGTCTATATTCCTGCCCGCGCCACCTTTAACCACTCCAACCTCTAGGTGGACCATTTCATTGCCTATGCTCTCCACTGCACTTGTCTCCACGCTTCCATCACGCTTACGGCCCTCTGCCTCCTCCAACGTCTCAAGTTGTGCTTCCCTGCTGCTAAGTGGACTTCCGGGATACTATGTGCGTAAATATGTCTATATTACTGCCCGTGCCACCTTCCATCAATCCAACTTCTAGGTTGGATCATTTCATCGCCTACGCACTCCACCACACTCGTCTTCACGCTCCATTGCCTATGCACTCCACCACACTCGTCTCCATGCTTCTGCCACGCCCCCACCTGAAGGCATGCCTCCCCGCTGCTAAGGGGTCTTCTGGGTTCTGTGTACGTATCCGTATCTATATCCATCATACCCACGCTGCCTTCCACTGCTCCAACCTTTAGGTTGGACCATTCCATCGCTTATGCTCTCCACCGCACTTGTCTCCACGCTTCCGTCGCGTTTTTGCCTGAAGGCACGCCTCCCCGCTGCTAAG
Organism: Lactarius evosmus; assembly: GCA_951394315.1. Taxonomy (NCBI): domain Eukaryota; kingdom Fungi; phylum Basidiomycota; class Agaricomycetes; order Russulales; family Russulaceae; genus Lactarius; species Lactarius evosmus. The sequence goes on along the minus strand of OX596125.1, from coordinate 924,032 downwards.
GGGTCTTCCAGGTTCTGTGTACGTATCCATATCTATATCCATCATACCCACGCTGCCTTCCACTGCTCCAACCTCTAGGTTGGACCATTCCATCGCTTATGCTCTCCACCGCACTCGTCTCCACACTTCTGTCGTGTTTTTGCCTGAAGGCACGCCTCCCCGCCGCTAAGGGGTCGTCTGGGTACTGAGTAAGTATTTTCATATATATTTGTTGTATCCATGGTGCCTTCCACCAATCCAACCTCTAGGTTGGACCATTTCATCGCCTATGCTCTCCACCGCACTCGTCTCCACACTTCTGTCACGTTTCTGGCCTTCTGCCTCCTCCATCTCAAGTCGCATCTCCCTGCTGCCTAGGGGTTGCCTAGGTACCATGTGCGTAACTATATCTGCCCGCGCCACCTTTATCCACTCCAATCCCTAGGTTGGACCATTTCATCACCTATGCTCTCCACTGCACTCGTCTTCACGCTTCTGTCACGCTTGCGGCCCTCTACCTCCAACGTCTCAAGTCACACTTCCCTGCTGCTAAGTGGACTTCCAGGATACTATGTGCGTAAATATGTCTATATTCCTGCCCGTGCTGCCTTTAACTATTCCAACCCCTGGCTTGGACCATTTCATCGCCTGTGCTCTCCTGTTATGACACTGCCTATTTTAATCCTCTTAATTCGCCTATAGGACACGTGACCCTTTTACTTTCTCATCACATGGTCATTCTCATGTGAGTCACGATGACTTGCTATTGTTTGGTTCTCATAAGAGTCATGGGGACTCTTTACTTATTTTCCCTTGTGAGTCATAAAGACTCTTGCCCATTGTTAAGGGGCTATTGTTTCAGATATATCAGTTTCACTTATATCTATTGTTTCACATCCTACATGTGATTACTGCGAGCTGCGCTCCGCAGTTCTTATTGTTTCCATTGTGATTGCTTGATGACTTGATCCTAGGATGCCATTATCATTCTATCCTAGGATGCCCTATTGCTTTACTATAAATACAGGCTCACCAGGTAGTAGTAGCCTTAGACTTGACTTTTTGTACTCTACGGTACTCGAGCAATCGAAGACCATTGAATACTCCATCTCTCACGAACCCTCTCCTCTCACTGAAGAATCCTAAGTTCCACTATTGGCTTAGGCTGACTCTTCAACTCGTACATCACTACTGAAGTTCCTCTTTGGAACTTCCCTTGACAACCAGACCCCTTAGTGCAGCGTCTCAGTAGATTGACTTAACCCACGTCGGGTGAACGTCCCTACCGTGACGTAACATCTGGCCACTTCATTCAAAGTTCTTTGGCTTTCATGTGGGCCTTGGTTGCCTTCTGTGTGTCCTGGAACCAATCTCGAAACCTTGTCAGGAATTGTACCCATGTGGTGAGTTCGTCATGTACTAATGGGTTCAGCCCGTCCAACCGTTCACCTTGCTCATGCCGCCATCCAGCTACTTGTTCCCCTTGTATGAGAGTGAGCACGAATGTGATTCTGTTAAAGTATGACCGAAAGAGCGTTGCTTGTCTATTGAGACGGAAATAGGTGAGGACCGCATCGATAAAATCTTCGGCGCATTTGCACGTTCCGTCGAAAAGTGCAGGGAGAGCGCCATGCATTTTATTGGTGGCATGTCCTCCGACGCTGTAGTATCCTCCTAGCGCTCCTCCTGCAGGTGGCCCCCCTCCTGGGAAGCCTCCTCCAGGTGGTCCTCCAGCAGGTGGTCCTCCTCCAGGCGGGTTTCCTCCACTTCCCCCAGGGGGTCCTCCTCCAGGTGGTCCTCCGCTTCCTCCAGGAGGTCCTCTGCCTCCTGGCGGGTTGAAGCCGCTGTGTCCAGGTCTGACCGTGAGCGCTCTTCTGGTGTGGCTAGTGTTAGCGTCCCTCATTCAGTCAAAGAATGTTTGCAAGTGTAGTACTACTTGTGGCTGGGCTATAGTGGCTGTAGCGGAAGCTATATACGTGGAGATCGGTTGGTGGTGATCGTTCACCACTGTGACGTCGTCGTCAGACTCTTCTGGCGTGTGGAACGCAGTCGACAGGAATTGTGCACGTCGCTCGATTTCTTCGTCAGTCAGCTGGTTGTGCCTCTTGATATCTGCACGTCGACGACCTCGGTATGGGGCTGGGGGTGTTTTTGAGGTGTCGATCAGTATGTTGTAGAGTGTTCTGTCATTGTTGTAAAGATGCATCCCGTCCATTGATATAAGGTGGGGGTGAGGGAGGTGCACGTATTTGTTTTCTTTGGTTACCTGCAGTGTTGGGTTATGCGGTACAACTGTGGTCCCCTCGTCGAGACCGAAATCGAGTAAGTAGTGACGATTCGTGTTGGAAAGAAATTCGAGTCTAGTGTCACCGGGCGACACTGGGCTCTCACACGTGAAACTTTGGGGAAAGAAGAGAGCTATTTTGAGGGAGAAGGAGAAGAAAGGGAACGGACAAGAGACTCGAATTGGGGCTTGGTAATCTGTACATGTGGTCTCTATATATGCCTCATCACCCCCTACTGCCAGCTAATACTCCAGACTAATGAACCTTACTTTCTTCTTTCTTATCTTTGGGGTCACTTCTCTTGCCAGCTGTCCTCCATGCCCTGTGCCCCATGACAACATAGGCAGGCTGTTGAACGCAGCACTGACTTAGTGGGAAAGGTTAGCGTGATAATGCTAAGACAAGCAAGTTAACTTCAGAGGTGAAGGGAACTCTATAGCGCGTAGCTACACACCTAAGACAAGCAAGTTACTACAGAAGTTGTTAGCTATAAGGTATAGAGAATAAAGGACGGCACTTACACTTCAGAGGTGAAGGGAACTCTGAAGTATGAAGGCGTAAACAACCACCCTTATAAACAAGAAGGGATGGTCTGTGCGCACATTGTGTTTAGCACATGTGTGACACGACAATGGGTCTAAGAAGGGATATGATTGGACGAATATAAAGTGGTGCCACTATTAAGTGAGTCACCACCGGTATCTAAACAATAGAAGGAAGAATAATAAAGATAAACAAAAGGCGATCCAGTCCATATGAAGTCCGGAATAAGTCCATATCAAGCTATTGCCCATAAGGGGCCAGATACCATATATGTCCATGAGATGACTCAAGCATCTCCCACGAAGCATGTGACTCTTAACTCAGATCACGCTTCAACACAGGCAGTGCAGGTACGGTGTAGTACCCAGACCAGTTACACTCTAGATTCCATTTTCCCTCTTTGTGAACCCTCTGTGTACCTGTGCATGTGCCAGTGTCCCACAGTTGATTTCAGTCTCACTGCTCTGGCAGCTCTTTGCATTTCCCCTAGGCCCATATGTCTTCTGTATCAGCCAAGCGCCAAGCCTACCTTCGGCCGACCCACAACCTGCACAACTCCACCCTATAGGCGCATTATATTCCTTAACCTCCCAAACCCTTCCACTCTTAGCTGCACTTCGACACACTTAGTGGCGGCTTAGGGTATCACCGGGGGTGTTTCTTCTCAAAAGAAATACAGCACGTTAAGTAGGTTCTATAGATATAGGATCATAAAAAAAAGGAGGGATCAGGAAGCGTTTACAGATACAGGACAAATGTCTTCATGGGTGTGTCATTCAGAGCGACTACTGACACCCCCAGATCTGGACAATCTTGTGCCCAGACACAAAGATCCTTTTAGGGTATGATAAAATACATCACTAACATTGTTCACAACAAGTTTTGGCACAGTAACTTCAGCCGATTGAGTTAACGAATCAAACCGCACTTTGGTGCCCCAAGATGTGACCAAAGTGTGACATATTTTAGACTCCTGTTTAAACACCAGCTGGCAACACCGGCATGGTAAGCAATCCCATGTCACAGCAGACATGACCAACTCACACAACAAGAGAGTCGAGAAGAAGGCGTTAGCATTGAAGAAAGAGGTGAAGATCCAAGAAGCTAGGAAGGCCCTTGAAGAAGGGACCTTCACAAATATATCAATGGCCACACGTCATTTTGGTGTGCAGTATGACACACTCTGCTGCCGATTCCAAGGGGCAAACACTTCTCAAATTGAAGCCCAAAAGTCAAGGTGTTTACTTACCAAGGCACAAGAGGATACAGTGGTCGACTGGTTCAAACACATGGGGAGGTTAGGTGAACCCCTTACAAAGCAGTCACTTCACAAAAGGGTTGGAGACCTGAGCAGTAACCTTCAGCAAAAGGTATTGAAAACAGAAGAGCCACAGTTACCTGCTAAAAACTGGGTATATGATTTCCTGGCTCGAAATCCAGACTTAACAATGAAGTGACCAACTGGTCTTGACATCAAGTGTGCATGCAATTTCAATCCTACAATTGTAGGCAATCACTTCAAGCTCCTTGGCGACTTAATAAAGGAAATTAATGTACCTTGGGAGAACTTGTACAACATGGACGAAAAGGGCATTCAGCTCGGCAGTGGTAGGTGGCTTGACAACACCAAGTACCTATTTTCAGCAGATCAGCAATTTTGCATGAAGACAAGTAGTGGTGAACTCGAACTGGTTACTGTGATCAAATGCATCTCAGTGGATGGGTCCAACTTGAAGCCCGGGTTCGTGTTTAGTGGGAAGAATGTCCTTTATGAGGAATACTTTGAGGAGGATGGAATTCTGTGTGTAGATTCTCAATTCTGACTTATGGAGATGAACACTTAAAGTGTATATAGAGTGGGCCTATCCGAGAAAGGCTGGATGAGCAACTATATTGGGGAAAAGTGGTTTGAAAAGTGTTTTGTACCTCAAGCGAAGGCAAGGAACTTGAGTGGAGGATCAATCCTCCTTATCTATAATGGGCACCAATCGCACGAGACTATTGAGCTATGCGAAGCAGCAGTAAAGCATGGTATTCACCTGTATTCCCTCCCCTCCCACACCTCGCACTGTCTTTAGCCACTAGATGTTGGCGTTTTTGGCCCCTTGCAACGAGCCTGGAAAAACTGTTGTGTGCTGGCCATAGATGAAACTGGAGAAGGGATTACATGGCGAACACTGATCCACGAGTATATGGCAGCATGCACCAAGTCATTTAAACCAGAAACTATCCTTTCTGCATGGAAAAGGTGTGGAATCCACCCATTCAACCCTAGCATTTTTCCAGCAGAAGTTTTTGGCCCAAGTCGTGCGTTATCAATCAGACCTAACCTACCCGAGTCATTTCCAACCCCACCTGGTGGCCTTGAGTCACTGGATCAGCCACCTAACGATAGCCTTAACATTGGTGGCAATAGTGTTGACCATAGATGCACACAAAGTTACACTGACTCAGAGATGAACATGTCGTTGAATGGTGACAATTGCGGGCCTGCAATGCTTAATCAAGGAATCAGGCCAGGTTTGCCCATTTTGGCCCAGTCACCTATGGTTGCACAGAATCCCCCCAATCCCCCCTTAGCACTTACTCATCAATCCAATGGCCCAACAACGACATGTCGTTTTTTTCATGAAGAGGGAAGAGAGTCCCCCACTCAGACTGGGGACCAAAGAAGCAGTCATCTCAGTATGAACCCACCTTATCACCTGCACACACCTGTTCGTGTTTACACTCCACAGCACCAGACTTGTTCTATGTCACGATTGGCATCACAATCGACTTCGTGCTCCACCACAAGCCACTCTAAGTCCCTTGAGGAGCAACTTGCAAATGCTGAGCGGCACAACACTGAGCTTATGCAGGCTAACGATGACCTTCAAACAAAGAACCAAAGTCTCCAGAGCAAGAATGAGTCACTTCTAGCCCACTGTTATCTTGTCGGCCAGATGCTTGTGAGCTACCAGAAATGGCTCTACTCAAGGGAGACCAAGAAGAGCACATCAATTCACGCAAAGAGGACCAATTCTGGGGCAAGGGTCTTAACATCCAAAGAAGGTCGCCAAGAGATGCGAGAACTCTATGCTGCAGCTGAATTAAAGATGAAGCACCAGAAAGAGGATCTTTCTCAGAAGACTGTTGAAGAAGAGGCTCGATGCAAACGTAGGGCAGATATCTCACACATTTTCATAGGGCCACTGAACAAATCACAACGAAAGGAAAAACTCAAGGATATCACTGTGGCTCTTTTATTACCAGTCTGTGGAAAGAAGAACAACATCTTAGAATGGATTATCAAGCACTTTGAAGCACACCCAGACCTGAAGACAGACTCCCACTTTGAAGGACTTTTTAATTCACACCCTTATAAACGAGCATGCACTGGTGACATGCCAGTAGCTGGACCATCGACTCCCACCCCTACTCCCACCCCTACCCCTGCCCCTACTCCCATGCCCATACCCACTCCCGCCACTACCACTACCGCTACTCCCACTCCAGTGTTCCCCCCTCACCCTCACTTTAGGTCCGCAGCACAAGATATAACACCAAATCAATATCATTACCCATATTCTGCACCATACCCATATACATACTACCTATACACGCACTATGAATAGACATATTACCCATAGACGTGCCCAAAATATAGTTGATGCTGTTATGAGCCCCCCTCTCGCCCTGGCCATTGCCACAATGTTGAAATTCTGCCATCCTTTTTGACCTGCCGAAGCTGCCATTGGCGTGACATTATGTGACAAAATTTTGCAAAGGTGGATGAAATCCTGCACACCGAACAACATTCTAAATAAATATAAAGAAAAATAGGTCCAATATTTCATATGTTTTTATATTACTATGTACAATATGAAGTGTGTGCGGTGTGTTGTTGAAGCTACAAAAAAAGTTTCGTGGTTTTTTGCAAATGGCAGGGACCGATAGTATTTAGGTTGATTGGTCTCACTTGTGATGACTAATCATGGGAACTAAATGAGACACCTGTTCCAAACTCAAAAATCTGATAAGGCCCCCCTCCCTCATCAGACTCCAGATAGCTCTCCAGATCCTAATTTGGAAGTGCAGAAAATGAAATATGTCCATTTTTGTGGCTGAGTGGGTAACAACAAACACAATTTGCTCCCTTTTGTGCCTCTATCTCCCATGGATCATTCAGAAAATTACACAATGTACAATAGATATGAACTACAGACACCCCATCCTCATCCTACTCAAATGACAACATCTCCTACATCTTTTTATTAAACAGAACAGCCTGAGCACCCCCCATCTCAGCTGGCATTTCAGTTTTCAGAAGGCTCATCTCAGTCCCAGAGAGTAAGCAATGTAATATAAGTCTGTCGCATTGTAGTATTTATTTTCGGTGCAGGCAACATCTCATAAAAACAGTGTCCAAAATGAGCAGGTTAAACCCCAGCCTTTTGTTGATAAGTGCTAGGTGTACTTAGCAGCTCTATGGACTACTTAGCGCTTAGGACACTGTAGATGTAGATTAGATTACAGACTTATGATCTTGGACATCTAGATACTATAAATTACACTTATCTATGACATCACTGTACAATGACATCATATGGACTACTCTGGACATGTTATTGTACTCCTTGCCTTATTGTTATCTTTATCTCTGATGTCACTATGATATCATTGTTCTAGGCCCCTATTGTTCTAGGATGCCTTTGTTCTTGGTATGGAACTCCTATAGTTCCCTTATCTATTGTCTCTATTGTACTAGTGATACCTTGTACTTAGTTATACTGTGATAGCATCACCTCCTATAGTAGTATAAGTAGAGGACCATGTATGCTCCTAGCCTCCAGTTCTATCACTCTAACTGGTGTGCCAGGTAAAGTTCCCTCATTGTAATATCAGTTCTACCACTCTAACTGGTGTGCTAGATAAACCCAATCATCTCTGATCTTACGCTTGCTATCTCTGCACTCTCCATTCACACCCACAGTTCTCCATCAACACTGTGAGTACCTGTATGCTGTTCATCACCTTTGGCTCATGCAAAGGGGAAAGGGAAGGCTACAACAAAGGCCTGTGGTGGCTGTCAACAAGGAGTGACCAACTTTAGTGAAGACGCAACCATGGAACTTCTCAGCATTGTAGGAGAATTGCTACCTATTGGGGGTGATGGCTGGAATGCAGTTCAAAACCAATATAACAAGTTTGCAAAGTTGAATGGTCTGCTAGAGCATGACAGCCATTCTTTGATGTTACGCCTTGCCTTGGCACTTGTTCGACTTGAACGAATTCCTAGGCGAGAAAACAGTAAACGTGACGCAAGTCAAACGTAGAGGCGACTTCCTCAATACGATGACGGGGCTAGCAACGGTTTCCTAAGTCATGTTGGCCCGAATAGACTTCAACCTGCCGGTGTATATACCGGATGAGGTGACGGCTGCACACCACAACAAAGGAAACGAGGAGGGAATAGAGTGTGCGATGTGGAAGATCAATGGCAATTGAAGAAGACCAAGATGGCGTGTCTTGGTCTTCACCGACTACTACTTATACAGATACTCGAGGGCTTTAAAGTGCCTCTTGAAGGAAACTATCCTATGGCGTAAGTAGCTCGAACCCTACTACACCGATCCTAGGAATCACTCAGCAATCACATGCGATCGCTGAGTGCTGACTGATACGACTAAGTCCATGACTAATTACTACTTACTACCATAGCCATAACTGGTAAGTAAGAGTCCGAAACTCCGAATCATGACATCACTATTACTTCTGTAAGTCCGAAGGGGTCGACTGTAACATCACCCCCTTTTCAAGGGGCAACGCCCACGTTGCAACTAAGTCGACCGCAGCCAATTCCTCGTACCTTGACCCAGTCCGATCCAACCCCCCATGCGTTTTTCTACCTCGTCCATCAAGTTAGCGTTCTCCATGCGGTGTATGACCCCCAGCTCCTCAGTACTCAGCCATCCCCACTCCTGTTCCAACTCCCCCATGCGCTGCTCGATCCTGGTGATCGCGGAGCGAACCGCGCGGTAGCGTTGGACCTCTGCCACGAGCGAAACGTTCTTGCATTCGTGAAGGGCGCGGTTGATGCGGTGGACCTCGTCGTATCCGCCATCGAGGATCATAAGATCCTCGCGCGAGTAGGAAGGCCGCTCCTCGTGGGGCCCGAAGCGATAGGGTCGCGCGTACAACGGCTTGGGGAAGACGCGGTTGGACTCGTCGATGAGCCCGAGGACGATGGGGTTAGGTCCGAAGATGACCTGGACGTATTTGGCGGGGCGCATCACGCCGTCGGAGGTGGTGATGGGGAAGTGAACGTAATCGGGTCCTCGATTGACCCTGAACCCGTGTGGGCAGTGAGTGGCCCGGACGGTGGAGACGGCCCTGTCGTCGAGCTGGGGGCAAATGTCTCCTTGGTAGACAGTGTTGCTGGCGGTGGTGAGGGTGTGTGGTGTGGTGTTGGATGGGGCGTCAGCATCTCGTCCGTAGGAAATGTGGTCATGCGCATCTGAATACCACTCATCGTCACTCTCAATCTCTCCCTCCTCGCCATCATCTCCTGTCTCCTGGCCTTCGCTTCCAACAACTGTTGATCCCTCCATTCGGCTACCACCTCCTGCCAGGGCCTGGTCGGTCCCAACCCTCGGAGGTATTGGGAGAGGTGGGGACTCGGCCCGTCCATTATCGTCGCGAGCTGCGCGAATCGCGGCTCCTCGGTCCAGTGCGTCCCCGAGAAGTTGGATTTCGCGGGTAGTGAAAGGGACCGGAGAGGTGGGAAGGCCATCGGCGTCGAGGATGTCCCAGAGGGGACCTCCATCGTCATCTGACAGCCTGGCGGCGTTGGCTGGGGTGGCTTGAGCGGGGAATCGCTCGACGATGGCTGTGAACTCAGCTCGGGTGATGGGGGTATCACGTCCCCCTCGGTCTTCTTCAGCCACGACGGCTTGGTTGGTACTGTTTCTGGCGCCCGATGCGCGCTCTTCTTCCAGCTCGACGGCAAAAATCCTTTCGGGGGTGCCTTGGTAGTACTGGTTGTGCTGCGAGAGGGAGGCATCGGGTGTGAAGGGCATGTAAACTGGTTGGTTGGTGTGGGTAGATAGTATTCGAGAGGAAAGGAGATGGGAGGACTTGCCGCGTTGGATGGGCCTTTTATCCTTCTGTCGCCCTTGTTCGTACTTCGCCACGGCTTCTTCGGCAAATACATCTTCCTTATCAACCCATTGATTGTCGGAGTCCAGGTACCCCTTCCAGGCCACGAGGTACTGCAATTTTCGTCTTCTGCCGTGGAGCCGGTGGTCTAGAATCCTCGAGACCTCGTATTCCTCTTCCCCATCGATCAAGTCCGGTGGGGGCCGTGGGTAGTTGGGTCCGTGCGTGGGTGTTTCACGATAAGGCGTGAGAAGGTCGGTGTGGAATACGGGGTGGATCTGCCACTGCGTGGGAAGCTCCAGTTGATAGTTCACAGGTGACATCACCTTCATGACACGGAATGGTCCGTGGCATCTTGCAGCTAATTTTGCGGTTGGCTGATGAGTCCGGAGATGACATCCTTCTAGCCACACCTGGTCCCCTACTTGATATCTGGGCGCTGTCTTGGCGCGGACCCATGACTGCTGCGCTTTCATGATAAGGTCCCGTGTCCGTTGTCGTGCCTCTTTTAGTTGGTTAGCGCGGGTCATTACACGTGGAATGGATGAGGGCTTATCGGTCCAATCAGCCCGCGGATGGTACCCCATAAGGAGTTCGAAGGGTGTCATCTTCGTGGCCTCGTGAGGCCAGTTGTTATGCGCGAATTCTGCCATTGGCAGATAGTGGTACCAATTATCCTGCTGTTCGTTAGCCTAGAAGCGCAGATATTGTTCCAGCCATTGATTGGTTCGTTCGGATTGTCCGTCCATTCATGGGTGATAGGCTGTTGAGATGTTCTGGGTGATCCCCAGAGTCTTGCACAATTCTCTCGTGAATTTGCTTGTGAACTGAGGGTCCCTGTCGCTGATGATAGTAGTGGGTAGTCCGAAACGTGGGAATACGTATCTGGCATATAGTTTGGCAGTCTCTTCGGACGTGATCTCCTCCACGCAGGGTATGAATATCGCGGCTTTGCTACAGTCATGATCGGTGATAGTCAGTATCGAATCATATCCCTGCGATAAGGGGAGTTTGGTAATGAAGTCCATGGCTACGGTCTCGAATGGAAGGGCGTCAATTTTAGGATATATAGGTTGGAGGGGAGCCCGTGTAGGTCGGGTGTTGACTTTAATCCGTTGGCATTCCGCACATCCCTTGACGTAGTCCATGACATCCTTCCGCAACCCCGGCCACCAGTACTGTCTTTCCACCAAGTGACCTGTCCGTCGTATTCCTGGGTGTCCGTGAACGGGCGAGTCATGGAAGGTGTGAATGATACTCCTCTTGTTATCCAACCTGCCGGTGACCACTTGTTGTCGTCCGTCCCTGTACCAGGTCCCCAAGATCTTTTTAAGGTTGTGTCCGTCCACCCATGGTCGGAGTGTTGCTTCATGTTGATGGTCCGTTTGTTCCCCACTAGTGACTTGCAACGTCGTTAGAGCCCGCGCGAAGACCCTGTCGGGTAGGACTGTGATGCCTTCGTTGTCTGACTCCCCTTGGTCGTAGTCCAGTCGTCGTGAAAGGGCATCGGCCCTTCCGTTTGCCTTTCCCTTGATATGGTGAATCTCAAAGTCGTACTCGGAGAGTTCTAACACTTCCCTTGCTACTCGTCGGCTGATTTTCTGTGGCGATCGCCGCAGGTTTAGGTGGTCCGAGAAGACTTTGGTACGATGGGGGGATCCCGCGAGTAGGGGTCTCCAGTGTCGGAAAGCCTTGACGATGGCAAGTAGTTCCAGGTCGTATATGTCGTAGTTTCGTTCGGCAGTGTTGAGTGTGGATGAATAGTAACCGATGGGGTGTCTCTTGTTGTCCTCCTTTCGTTGCAGGAGTACGGCTCCTATTGCGAATCCGGAGGCGTCAACTTCCAGTTCAAAGGGTTTACTCAGCTCGGGGTGTGCTAGTACTGGCTCCAATGTTACGAGGGTTTTGAGCATTTGGAACGCCTTGTCTTCGTTTGGTCCCCATTGCCATTCGGTATCTTTCTTTGTTAGGTGATTGAGAGGTTTGGCGTGAGAGGCAAAATTGCGGATAAATGTGCAGTAAAAATTGCAGAAGCCGAGGAAAGAGCGGACATCCTTGACTTTGGTGGGTGTCGGCCAGTCCTTGATGCCCGAAATTTTGACGGGGTCCATGCGTGTCACCCCCTTTTCAAGGATTACCCCCAGGTAATCCATGCGAGGCGCATGGAAAAGGCACTTCTCAAGCTTGTAGTAGAGGTCGTGTTCGGCGGAGAGGGTAAGGATATCTGTGACGGCAGCGATATGGTCTGCGAGATTATGGCCGATGTGAGTGGCAATGCCAATATCGTCCATATAAACACGTATCGTCGTGCCCAACCGTTCATGTTTCGCAATGATATCTCGACAAATGTGGTTCATCATGGTTTGAAAGGTGGCAGGCGAGTTGGTGAGGCCGAAGAACATCACCGTGGGTTCAAAAAGCCCATACTTCATTTTAAAGGCTGCCTTTCCTTCGTCCCCCTCCTTGATCCGAATGTTGTTGTAGCCCCATCGTACGTCGAGCTTGGTATAAATATGGGCATTGCTTAGGTCCGTAATAAGGTCGGTGATGAGTGGAAGGGGATATTGATTGCGAATCGTGAAATCGTTGATGCGTCGGTAGTCCTGTACCGGGCGCAGCTTTCCATCCTTCTTTTTGACGAAGAAGAAGGGGGATGCGTATTGTGATTTAGAAGGGCGGATGTACCCTTTTTGCAGTTGTTCCGTGAGGAATGCCTGTAGCGCCTTGTCTTCGTCCTGCGTAAGTGGGTAAATTTTACAATCAAGGGCGTCTGGTGCCGTGGATTTGAAGTCGATGGCGTGATCCCAAGCTCATGTGGGAGGGAATCGATGAGAGGCTTCTTCATCAAAGAGTTTCGTGAATGATGCGTACTCGGGTGGCAAAGCTGCTTTTGTGGTGTATTGCTGTGCTTTAATGGCCAAGTCGGTAGACGTAGTTCGCAGCGCGGCCGGTCCTTCATCTTCGAGTTGCTGGACGGCTTCTTCTTTTTCTTTCGTGGTGATTGCCGCTCGTGCAATAGGAGATGCTCGCGGTGGTTGGATTGATCGTAGTATGATGGGGAGTGCGTCTTCTTTGATAGTGGCGAACCTCCATGACATTTGAGGTTCGTAGGTGGCAAGCCAGGGGTATCCTAGCACAATATCTTCATTTCCGATGTTGGTGAGGAGGAACCGAAGGGTTTGATGTATGCCTTTCGTTTGGACGTCCAGATCTATGAAGTGGGTGATGAGTCCCGCTTTATTCTCTGTATTGTCAATGTTCCATATCTTTTTTGGTCGTTCAAGGGCTTGTATGCCCAAGCGCATGCGTCTGGCGAATGCGGGACGTATGAAGTTGTCGGTGGCTCCTGAGTCCACCAATGCTCTTATGTCGGCCATAGCGTAATTCGTGCGAATCGAAACTGGAATTTTCATAGAACGATAGCGCATGATGATAACCGAATTACAATTGACTGCCCTCACCCAGGCCGATGGGTTCAGGCGTCCTGAAAACCCTCTTGTTTCCAGAGATCTTTCAAGATCATGTCCTTTACTTCGTCAGGTTCCGCCGCTACTCCCGCCATCCAGTTTGTAGCCCTTTCGTGCGGGGTTTGAGCTCGAGAGGCCTGGATGGGTTGCTCCTCTGGTTCGTATCAGTCCGCTTCGGTCCGTCGATTGTAGGTGTGCTGTGGGCATTGCCTGCTAATATGACCTTTCTTTCCGCAAGTGTAACACGTAACTTGGGAAAAGTCCCTGTGTCCTCCTCGGCGTTCTATAAACCCTCCACGCGGCCGCTGTTTGGCGCAGTACTGTTCGAGTATTTCATCTGCATCAGCGAGGCGTCCTCGGATGCGGTCTGCTGAGGTGTCCATGGCATTGGGGTCTCTTGGGAGGTTCCATCCTGGACCCCCTCCCCCGCCTCCGCGTCGTGATTGATTACCGCGGTTCGGGGCTGACCCCCCTGCTGGTCCTCGATGTTGTTCTAGGCGAGCCCTCATATGGATGTATTGCTGCTGTCTTTTCATGACTGCAGTCTTCCAGTCTTCGAAGGTTTGGGGGTCGTCCATGGTGAAGACCTTTTCGTACAGGTCACGCGGCAACCCGTTTGTGAAGATGTCGAGTGTTAATGGGGAGTCTAGGCGATAGCCAGCTTGTTGTGCCAGGGTTTCGAAGTTGGTCACGTACGTGTCAATATCTCCGGCGGCCATCCGTATCCCCTTCTTTAGTGCCGCCTGGGCCTGTTCTCGTTCGAGGGTGTTGGAAAAGTGTCTTGTAAAGGCGCTGATGACCTCATGCCACAAACGTGGGTCGGAGTCACTTATTCCTCCAGTGACCTGCCTATTGAGCCAGCGGCTGGTGTGAGTGATCCATTCGTTGACATCTTTTCCTTGGATGTAAGTGAGGAAGAACATGGAACGCCTGTAAGCGTTAGCCATGATGGGGTTGTTGTTGTTGATTCCCCAATACAGTTCCCATTGCGTGAGGAATTCTTCCGATTTGTGCCAGTCTCCTTTGAACACCTCGGGCGCGTTTCCTGCGAATTTATCAGAGTGACCTCGTTCGTGAGGGGATCCAACTGGTGGTACTCCCCCGAATGGCGGCCCTCCTCCTGGCAGTCCTCCTCTGGGTGGTCCACCTATGGGTGGCCCTCCTCCCGGCGGTCCTCCTCCTCCCGGGCTTCCTCCTCCGGGTGGGTCTGGATGGTCTGGTCCTATAGCCCTCATGATGGCTGCATCGTCGGCGGTCAGGGGTTCCCCAGTGACGGGGTTCCTAGGCATTTGTACTTGGCTCAGGGGTTCTTCAGTGATAGTGGCCATTGGCGGTAGGATGGTGATGGACTCAGCTTGTTCGATAAGGCGAACTTCTTCGTGATTTAATGGTGACGGGGATCGAGGTGGTTCGTCGTTGGACGCGTCTTCTGACACTTCGTGAGTGTTTTCGGAGTGGCTTGTGTTTTCCTCTCCGTCAAGGGGTCCCCAGTCCGATCGTGGGACTACTTCGTCGTTGTATATATCACAGCGGTGATGGGGTCGCAATGGGGCAATAACCTGCCACCGGTCTAGGATGTAGTCGACTGCGCACCAACACAGACGGTCGAAACTAAACTCAACTGGGCGTTCTCCCCTTCGTGTCTCGATGACGTATCCTTCTACCCCGCTAGGATTGCCCCAGTAGGCGTTCTTCAGATATCGGATTGGAACGTTACGACTGCCTCGTCGTAATAAGTTGTACGGATGAAATCTGTCGATTTCCCACTGTTCTCGGGTTGTTACTCTCGCCACGATGGTAGATCTTGGTCTTAATGTTACGCCTTGCCTTGGCGCTTGTTCGACTTGAACGAATTCCTAGGTGAGAAAACAGTAAACGTGACGCAAGTCAAACGTAGAGGCGACTTCCTTAATACGATGACGGGGCTAGCAACGGATTCCTAAGTCACGTTGGCCCGAATAGACTTCAACCTGCCGGTGTATATACCGGATGAGGTGACGGCTGCACACCACAACAAAGGAAACGAGGAGGGAATAGAGTGTGCGATGTGGAAGATCAATGGCAATTGAAGAAGACCAAGATGGCGTGTCTTGGTCTTCACCGACTACTACTTATACAGATACTCGAGGGCTTTAAAGTGCCTCTTGAAGGAAACTATCCTATGGCGTAAGTAGCTCGAACCCTACTACACCGATCCTAGGAATCACTCAGCAATCACATGCGATCGCTGAGTGCTGACTGATACGACTAAGTCCATGACTAATTACTACTTACTACCGTAGCCATAACTGGTAAGTAAGAGTCCAAAACTCCGAATCACGACATCACTATTACTTCTGTAAGTCCGAAGGGGTCGACTGTAACATTTGAGGCAGAAATTTGATAAGGTATGTGAATTTATCTTATATCTATATGTGGGAACACCCACTTTTTCTTGCATATAGCTTATCAACTTGGCCATGGAAAAGCCTATAGGAGAGGCCAATCGGTCATATTTACTTGATGAGGCTCTTAAGATTCATCATGACCTCTCAGATAAATCCAGAACTGCCATAATAGATGATGATCTATTTAAGCAAGAAAGCAAGGCCAAAATCCACAGGAGGTCTAAAGTCATCCATCTCACCTCAGATAGGGATCCTGCAGGAGAGGAGCACTCAAAAAAAGCCAAGCTAGTTAAGTCTAATTTTGTTGTCAAGGGTTATTGCACTACCAACCTACTTGAAATAAAGCCTTGTAAGACACGAGCTTCAACATCACAAGCAGCAGAGGCAATGGCCTCTATTGGGGCTTGCTTCAGTTCAGATTGTGTCTGTGATGGCAAGGACACACAAGCTAGCAACTTAGTTTAGATGTTGCAGCTCCAGTCAGCACTGACCAAGCTCTGAGAAGTATGCTCTCAAAATGAACAACTTTCTAATACTCTTTGTGCAGAGACACACTGTGCAGACAAGTTAGATATACAGAACTCAAGTCTTAAGGATAAAGTAGAGGAGCTCAAAGCTGAAAATTGTGAGCTGAAAGCCAACTTGTGCTACATGCAGCCCCGCCATTGCCACCGACAACCACTGGAATCTGATTCAGAGTTAGACTATGGTGGCAGCCTATATGATCACCACTGCCACTGCCCCCGCGACAACAACAGCTCACTCCTCCATCCACTCAGAGTACTGTTGTTCCCCCAGTGTGGGCAGACACTCCACATTCACCCCAAAACAGCCTAGAGCCTTCATAACATGCCAAAGATTCATGATTTAAGTAGTTTTGTCTTATTCTTAGTCCAGTAAAGAGACACAGAGAATGTATATATTTTCAAGTCACTATAAATATCCTATTCTTCTACAAGCTTAAGATGAAAGCATGAAACATGATCATGTTTCTGGATGTCCCCAAAGATCATACCCCCTAGCTCCAACCAGAGGGAGTCATCCTCTGATGCCCTTCATATTGGCATATATACTGACTGAATCTGGTTGATCCCTACACAATGCACATGGACATTGGTAAGCCATGCACAGATTTCAATGCACTGACAGTGACAAGCTTCAGATGAGATTGGTAAGGGAACATGCAGGCGCCCAAATGAGCCCTGGAGTGTACGCATTCCCCACTCAGCTGTCTACCAGTATGAGAGGAGTTGGTGGTCAACAGCAAGAGTGTGCTGGTGTGCAATGGGATCAGCAGAAATGTGATCACCACTTTTGAGGGGTGCATGGATCTTCCCTGCTATAGACAGCATGCCATGAGGAAAGGCTGTATTAGATACCAGATAGAAACCATCTGATACCCTTGTCTGTAAAGTGTTGAAGATGGGTCATGCAACATGTGCATTGTGCCAACTCCCTAGGGCATTGATTACCACGTTTAAGATAACACCTAGTAAGGAAAGGAAAGGTCAGTAGAGCAGGTCATAATGGAAAGGACACACCTTCAGGAGAAAACGTGAAGACATTGTTGATGCAATGGTCAGACTTCCATCCATTATATGTTGCATTTTTGAGTTCCGGGTTGTTGGATACCTGTGTGCAGAGTGATAAGCCATCAATAGAGCCAAATGCACCTTCAAGAAGAGGGTGGCACAGCCTTATGAGCAATGAGAGCCGGTCAAACTCTGCTGTGCTTCCAGGCATGGAGATCCATGCCTCCTGAGTGTGCAGAAGGACTTTGTAAAGTATGTTTTTGGCAAATTCAAGGTACCTGCTCAAAACAGAGGGTGTAAGTGCAAAAATCTGCTAGAGACTCACCTCAAGCATAGCTGATCCCAGGTAATGTAGGATGAGCCCCAGTGCCCCAGCCCCATCAAGTGAACAACTTGTTAGTCTTGGGGTACCAATAATGCCAACATCATTTTGTGGGATGGGAGTACTCTCCCAGCGAACCTCCCAGGACCCTCCAGTAACAACCTAAAGGTTGCTACATCAAACCCCATTGTTGTTATGAATGCGTGGTCTTCCTGACTTTGCCACAGCCTTTGCCAAGGTGTACCTGCACAAGGATTTTGGAGTAGCTCCCCCCAACAGAGGTCGAGCCTGTGTGGTTGACACTGCTCATTCTGTGCTTCACAAGTTGCAAGTATTGATGTGGTCACAACAGCAAACAATGCTGCAGCTGCAGCCTCATCTTCGTCTTGGTGTATTTTAGCATTGTTGAACATGAACTTTGCATGTGAATGGGTCTCTTCCAATGCAGCATGCTCAGATGTCAGAGTACAATTACTCAATCTGGATGTGGCACTCTAGAGCAGAGTTATAGGTTTCCAGAATTTGGATCACAGAATTTCAATCACACCCAAAATGGATTTAAGAAAAATCTGGAGCTCCAGATAGTTATGGGAAGTCATCCAGTTTGTAACCTTCATTCTGCTATCCCCTGGTAACCAGACATGGCCCCATGTGGGCACCCTAGAATTACAGTTCACCCTCCTCCAAATATATTCCATGGAGAAAGGTGTCAATGGGCCTTAGATCACAGTGGGCCAGTGTGTCCCCATCGTTTGCATTCCCCGGCGTGCGCTGCACCTGTGTGTGGCCTTAGTGAATCAAGTGTGATACATATACAACCGTGGTGGGGTTTTATTTTCTCAATATTTACCTCTATCCCCATCCCTCTATATTGCCCTCTGTGTGTACTGCTGGTTATCCATTTAAGTTTTGTCCTGGCTCAATCCACCCATCCTGTGCCCATCAACATATATACAGATAGGATAAGTCTGGCCAGAAAAGAGTTAAACAGAAGTAGTTAGGCAGTTGTCTGGGCAGAGCACTATGACAGGCATGAATAAGTGCATGAGCACTGCCCTTGTTACCACTCAAGTGTTGACATGTTGACATTCCATGAGGGTCCTCAGGCCAGTCATAATTTGCCAGAAGAGTCACTCTCAGTCATGGCTGACTGTACATCAGCAAAAAAAACAAATTATTATAAGTGATTATAATATCTTATAAGTGCCATAAGTGCTATAATCCAGGCGGGAATTATAAGTGCTTAGCCAGTCACATGGATTTGGCAATTCATTACTAATCAACACAATTCTCATAATCACTTATAATTGCTTATAATCATTTCACTAGTTATCATTAGAAAATATAATTGCTTTGATGGATTTAGACCACTTGCAATTGGTTTTATAAGCATCATATGCTTCCATACTCTGTAATCATATAATTTGCTAGGTGTTAACTTTGTTGATGAATTGCTTGCTCAAACTTTGAATATGTTGGTTAATTTAATTTTTGTACCAAACTTAAGGGGCCAAACATATATATTTGGAAATGGGTAAATTAGTTAGGTAATGTAGGAAAAGTGGCCAGGTGGGGAGTCGAACCCATGACTACTGGATGTACAGCACTGGCAAGTGTTCTACCACTACCACTAAGCTACATGGCCTCACATTCACATATCTCAAAATGTATCTTATAAAGTAGGCTTAATATAGTAAAAATTAGTAAAAAATGTACTAAGTTAATTATCTATTAGGGGAATGGTACAATGGGTAATATGGCACTTGGAATGTGGGTTAAGTATATTGGGACAAATATATTTTGAATGTTTTAATACATTCTATGCTACTAGTATCAAGGGGGGTGCACGCGCATGAGACTAATTGCATGTGCAATAAGATCACAATATTATCTAAGTGTTGTGATTGCTTATAAACAATTATATGAGAATTGTGGCCACTTATAATTGGTTATAAGAATTGTGGCCTGGCTGTAAGTGATTTTGCATTTGGCAAGTGCTAATAATTTTTTATTATTTTTGCTGATGTAAGGTTTCAGGATGGATGTTGACTTGGCTTCACACTTGCACTCCCATTCACCTCATCCAAGCAAGCTGTTAAGACAGAGATGGTGCACGGGTTGTTAGTATTCAGCTTTTTTGTCGACAGTGTCAAACCCACCCACCTCAATACAATAGGATGCAACTTTGTTGGATATAAAGTAGTTAGCCACTTTCCCTAAACTCTTACCATCTACATGCAATGATCCTGTCTTCTGGTCACACCAAACAGCATTCACAGCACAGGCCACTGGATGACATCTGTCAGCTGGGTCAATTACGTCAACAGACTGGCAAGCATCCTGTAGACCATTGGTACGTCATACATTAACAACAAGCAACAATAGCCTTGGCATTCAGCCACAACAATGGCTTCAGTAATGCCTTGTCCCCAAGCCCCCAAGTCACATAGTATGTATGGTGTTTTTATAATGCTTGCAAGCAGTACACAAGGGCAATAACAGGTCATTCACCACATGTCTCTTTCAGGTTCCCCAGGTCACTAACATTGGTGGCATGATGGGCAATAACCCTGAGGTTGTAGTGAAATAGTCTCATCCACCAGTTTTTTTTTTTCAGATCCATTTCTGTGCACCTGGGGCATAGTACCCCATATAGCACTTCCCTTTTATTACATTGCTGTTCTAATATAATTCTGGCCATTTCTGTCTCTGTTATCTGATGTCCCCCCCAAATCCTGTGGTTGGATTTCACTTAGCTTCTTGTTTGTTATGATACGACTCATTTTCTCTTTCTCATGTGATCGTTCTCACAAGAGTCACAATGACTCTTTACTTATTATTTCTCTCATGTGAGTCATGACAACTCAAGCCCATTGCTAAGGGGCTTTGTTTTACTTATATCATGTTTCACATCTTACATGTGATTACTGTGGACTATGCTGCAGTTCTTATTGTTCTCTTGTGTTTCAGACTCATTGTCTGGATCCTAGGATGCTATTGTGACTCAATCCTAGGATCTCTCATATTTACTATAAAGTCAGGCTTGCTAGGTAGCTTCTAGCCTTAGACTTGACTTCTTGTATCCTACAGTACTCAGAGCAATCTGAAGACCTTTGATACTCCATCTCTCATGAACCCTCTCCTCTCACTGAAGAATCCTAAGTTCCACTATTGGCTTAGGCCGACTCTTCAACTCATACATCTTCACTGAAGTTCCTCTTCGGAACTTCCCTTATCAACCAGAACCAGACCCTTAGTGCAGCGTCTCAGTAGATCAACTTAACCCATGTCAGGTGAACGTCCCTACTGTGACGTAACATTAAGTCAAGTCTATCGAACCTATTGCCACTCTGGCTAAGGGATGATGAATTTCTGAATCCCGATCAACCCTTGGATTCAACCATTTAACATTGAAAGGAGAACAGATGACAATGTTCCTAGCCACATAAAAGGAGCAGCCCTTTGGCAGGAAATTGACGGTGAAGAAGGTTACTGGGTATATGACATACTCAGTGCAGTATACCTCACCATCGAATATGAAGAAAGTACCGAGCAGTGGTACTTCATACAGCGAGACAGCAGGACTAGGCGTTGGACAGCTACTCAACCAGTCCCCTCCCTGTATAACCTGGGAAGAAGATCGATCAGACCAACATCAGTGTCAGCAATTCCACCAGATGACACACCATTGAAGGCAGGCCAGCATACCATGCCAACTGCTAAGAGGCGTAATACAAAAAGTTCTCCAATGGCAACACAGATGATGACCACAGCTGCAACTGCAACAATGACAGCTGTCCCCCCATCCACAGTACAAACATTCTTCACAAAGGGGACAGGAACAGGAAGCGGAAACCCCCCTGCTAGCACTACGGCAGCAGGAAGTGGTCCCTCCGGAGGTGGGCCCCCAGGACCACCAGGAGGAAGCGGACCACCAGGAGGTGGCCCCCCAGGAGGTGGGGGTGCACCTGGAGGCAGAGGTGCCCCAGCAGGAGGAGGTGCGCCCGGAGGTGGAGGACCCCCTCCCGGTGGCACCCCTGTTGGAGGCAGGGCAGGTGCCAGCCCAGGCCCAGGAGCGGCAAATGGCAAACTTGGAGGAAACCCCCCAACCAACTTTGATGGTACCCGAGCTCTGGTGGACCAATTCATGCAGGAATTCAACCTGTATCGCATCATAAATTTGGACGCTGAACAAATGGCTATACCAATGAAACGAGCGGCCCTGCTACTCGGATTCCTTAAGGGACCAAATGTAAAGGACTGGGTCAAAAGATGGACCAACTGGATCCTTGTGGAAATGAACAATGGAAGACTTCCAAATGACGAATTTTACTGGACAACAGTGTCGCATGGCTTTGAACAAGCATTCCAGGATATGGGAGCAAGAGAAAGGGCAGAAGATAAACTGCGCCACCTCTCATTCATACCAAATGAGGTGGACGCATTTATCACCCAATTTGAATCTCTTTCCGCAGAAGCAATGTATCCCCTGGATGCTCAGTTGACACTCTCCTTATTTGCATCCAAACTTCCTTACCGCTGTAAGGGCAGCCCGAGCGTTGGGCTCGTAACTGCACGTTGGTACCTTTCTCGGCCACACATTCCCATTCCCAACCACCCTACTTTTGACCTCGCTTCGTCTTTACCTCATTTCTACTCACAGTAGTTATCTCTTGTACTAAAACTAGCTTTGACCTTCTGAATCGAGAGCGCCGTGTCGCCACTGTTTCCCCCTCTTTTCTTTGTGTGATCCCGGCTCGAGTCAGGCCCAAACGAGGGCACCGTTCCGAATCACTTGTTGTTGTCTCAGTCTCCTTTCTATTCACTCTTGGGCTCTCCTTTACCATCCTCCCTTGTCCACCCTCTGCCCACAATTACTCACGTGCGCGCTTTTGAGCCCGCACACCGCATGATGGACCATGTCTATAAGGTGGTACGCCCTCTGGATTTCAGAGGATGGGCTGACGGAGTGCGCCAGTACCACTCAGACAACACCGCAGTCCAGAACATTAGGGGGATTTATGAAGAAACTCCAAGGAAGAAGGGAGCAGGAAAGATGAACCCTGCCTAATTGGCGAAAATGCTGGGCATTAAAATGCCAGCACCTGCTTCAGATGCAATGGACACTCGCGCTGACCACTCTCATTCCAACTTTAATAGGAATAAAGGAACCTGAGGAAGAGCAGTGGTGACCACTGCAAAGGACACCCCAGACGTTGAAGTCCAGAAGAAAGAAGGTCATTGTTTCAACTGTAACAAGCAAGGACACCTTGTTACGTCACGGTAGGGACGTTCACCCGACATGGGTTAAGTCGTTCTACTGGGACACTGCACTAAGGGTCTGGTTCTGGTTGTCAAGGGAAGTTCTGAGGAGGAACTTCAGTGAAGATGTACGAGTTGAAGAGTCAGCCTAAGCCAATAGTGGAACTTAGGATTCTTCAGTGAGAGGAGAGTTCGGTGAGAGATGGAGTATTCACAGTCTTCGATTGCTCGAGTACCATAGGATACAAAAAGTCAAGTCTAAGGCTACTACTACCTGGTGAGCCTGTATTTATAGTAAAAGTAATAGGGCATCCTAGGATAGAATGATAATGGCATCCTAGGATCATGTCATCGAGCAATCACAATACGAACTGCGGCACAGCCAGCAGTAATCACATGTAAGATGTGAAACAATAGATATAAGTGAAACTGATATATCTGAAACAGTAGCCCCTTAACAACGGGCACGAGTCATCATGACTCACAAGGGAAAATCAGTAAAGAGTCACTATGACTCTTATGAGAACCAAAGATAAATAAAGAGTCGTCATGACTCATATGAGAATGACCACGTGATGAGAAAGTAAAAGGTTATCACGTGTCCTAAGGCGGTTAGAGAAAAGGAATTAAAATAGGCAGTGTCATAACACACCTCTTGTGCAACTGTTCGGACAAAATAAAGGACAAGAAACCTCCCCAGAAGGCTCACAAGGCTAAGGCTGAAGAAAGCAAGCCAGAGGAGGAAGAGGAAGAATCTGACGCAGAATCCAAACCTACAGATATGCCCTCATCCCTCATAAAAAGCCTCTCAACCAAGGAGAAATATGAAATGTTGAAGCAGGCTTGGGTTGAGGAACATGGGAAGGATTTTTAAAACGCACAAACCTGGTGGCCATGGCACGTGCGTTACAGTTCAAAGACGTGTTTGTTTGTAAATATTGAAGTCTCCAAATCCCAACTCTGATACAAACTACACATACAACGGCTGAAAGAAAAGTTCTCGTGGATTCAGGAGCCATGGACAACTTTATCAACTTCAAGCTCCTGAAAAGAATGAAGATTGGCAAACTAAAGCTGCCACGACCCCGCATTGTGTGGAACATTGACAGGACCCAGAATAAGTCAGGAATCATCAAGTACTACGTTGACCTGCAAGTCCAAACTGGGGAGAAGAAACAAAATATGCGATTCCTCCTCACAAATCTAGGAGATGATGAGATGGTGTTAGGGTACCCATGGCTTGCTGCCTTCCAGCCATTGATCGATTGGAGAAGCATGACCCTTGATGAAAGCATGCAACCACTTGTCATCAAGACCCTTTTATACGTAATGGACGCAGAAGTAATCCGCATACGAGATGCGTGGATCAAAAAGGCTGCATCGTTATGCACCCCTGGGGAAGAACTCTTTGTACACCGAATTGACGAAGAAACCCTCAAAAGAAGCTCTACATCAACAGAAATGGGAGTAAAGGCGCTGCCAAAAGAAGAGAAAACCTGGGATCAAATAGTCCCTAAGCACTACCACAAGTGGAAGAAGGTCTTTTCCGAAGAAGAAGCGAAGTGATACCCGGAACACCAACCTTGGGATATTGCTATTGATTTTACAGAGGATGCCCCAAAAACTCTAGATTGCAAAATATACCCATTATCCAAAGGCGAGCAAGAAAAGCTTGATGAATACATCAAGGATAATCTAGACAAAGGCTATATTCGTCCATCAAAATCACAATACTCCTTGCCGTTCTTCTTCGTTGGAAAGAAAGACGGAAAGCTTCGTCCAGTGATGGACTACTGGAAATTGAACTCCTTTACAGTTCCTGACCAATACCCGTTGCCATTAATACAGGAGCTAGTAGACAAAGTAAAGGATGCTAGGTTATTCACCAAAATGGATGTACAAGCAGGATATAACAATATTCGCTTCTGAGAAGGCGATGAACTGAAAGTCGCCTTCAAAACGAACCTAGGACTTTTTAAACCAACAGTAATGCCGTTTGGGCTGAAGAATGCGCCGGCAGTATTCCAACAAATGATGAACACGCAATTTAATGACCTCATAGCAACCGGTCAAGTGATTATCTACATGGACGACATCCTTATTGCAACAAGGAAGGATGAGGAAGAACACTGCAAGTTGGTTAGCAAAGTCCTTAAACGTCTTCAAAAGCTAGATCTCTACCTAAAACCCAGCAAATGCCTTTTTGAAGTAGAACGCATAGAATTTCTGGGAGTAATTCTAGAAAGAGGAACCGTCACCATGGATCCAGTTAAAGTTGCTGGAGTAGCAGAATGGAAAACCCCGAAGACTACAAAAGATATTTGAGCCTTCCTTGGATTCTGCAACTTCTATAGGCGATTCATCTGTGGATTTTCCTTTATTGCAAAGGCATTAAATGACCAACTAAAGAAAGGTGTCAAATGGAACTGGGGACCTAAGGAAGAAAGCGCTTTTGAAACCCTGAAGAAGTGAATATGTGAAGAACCGGTTTTGATACAACTGGACCAGAAGAAACCCTTTGAGGTCGAAGTTGATGCCTCAAATTATGCAATGGGAGCTGTCCTAATGCAACGAAATGATGAAGGAGTGCTACACCCAGTAGCATTCTTTTCAAAGACCATGAACGATGCCCAAAGAAACTACGATGTATATAACAAGGAGCTCCTAGCCCTGGTGGAAATGTTCCAACATTGGAGACATTTCCTGCACCAACCAGCATTCAAAGTAAAGGTGCATACAGATCATGCCAATCTATTGTACTGGAAGAACCCAGGCGACCACAATAGAAGAGTGGCAAGATGGCATGCGGAACTCATGGAATATGACTTCGAATTAGTTCATATAGCCGGGAAGAAGAATGGTTGGGCGGACACATTGTCACAACGTCCGGACTATAAACAAGGCGAAGAAGATAACAAGGCATTGGTGGTCCTACCACTTATTTTGTTCAGCTTCACATGAACAATGGGGTCAGAATATTATAACCCCAGCAACCAGAAAGAAAGGGAACATTACAGTGCAACAGTAAATCATTGCAAGTATCAGTCCCTTCAAGACCAGGTGGAGGAAGATCAACAAACAAATAAAGAAAGCCAAAGAAGGCTCAAAAAGTGGTCTAACACCTTCAATCTTACCAAGCTTGTCAGTATTTGGTGGAAGATTGAAAACGATACAGACCGGATTGTCATTGCCGGAGACAACGATCTGAAGAGGGGGGTAATTCATTTTTACCACGATACCCCATCTGCGGGACACCCAGGAATCACGAACACATATGCACTGGCAAAGCGAGACTTCTGGTGGCCAAAGATGAAAGAAGACGTGGAGCAATACATAAAGGGATGTGGAGCGTGCCAAGCAAATAAAATCAACATGCAACCACTCAAACCAGCTATGATCCCCATCACTCCAGAAAATTCTTTGCCATTCGAGACAGTCGCTATGGACTTCATCACGAAGTTGCCACGATCAGGCCAATACAACACAATCCTCACGGTTATGGATCATGATTGCAGTAAAGCGGCGGTATTCATACCATGCCAAGAAACAATTACTGTGGAAGGGGTAGCAGAACTCTACCTGAAACATGTGTACACCCGGTTTGGCATCCCCAAGAAGATTATCTCTGACCAAGATACCCAATTTACATCACACTTCACCAAAGGCCTGTGTGAAGCATTAAAGATACACCAAAACATCAGTATGGCATACCACCCAAGAACTGATGGCCAGTCAGAAAGGACAAACCAATGGCTCGAACAGTACCTTCGATTCTGGTGCAATGAAAGGCAAGACAACTGGCACAAGTATTTGTCAATGGCAGAATTTGCGCATAACCAATGGCTGAATGCCACAACTCGAAAGACCCCCTACAAAATGCTCATAGGGTATACCCCACAGATCGAAATAGTGACCAAGAGCAAAGTCCCCTCCGTGGAAGAAAGATTAACTGCCATAGAGAAGGCAAGAACGGATGGTCACAAAAATATTATCAAAGCTCAAAAGATGATGGCCATTGTGCACCAAGGGAACAAGAGATTCCAACCGTACAAAGAGGGAGATCAAGTGTGGATCGAAGGAACACACCTGAAGACCCTGTACCCAGCAGCTAAACTTGGGCTGAAACGGCACGGACCCTTCAAAATTATGAAACAGTTATCAGAAGCAGTGTATCGTGTGGAGCTGCCAAGACAATGGAAGATCCACAATGTGTTCCATGTGAACCTTCTGATGCCCTACAAGGAAACAGAAATCCACAGGCCAAACTATACCCAGCCACCACCAGATATCATTGACGAAGAACCCGAGTATGAAGTTGAGAAGATTCTGGATGCGTAGCAACATGGGAAAGGGTGCAAGCTTCACTACCTAATTAAGTGGAAAGGATATCCCACAAGTGACAGCTCATGGGAAAAAGAAGAAGAAGTCCATGCGGAAGAACTGATAGCGGAGTTTAAAACTAGGAAGAAGACAAACAAGTCAAAAGCCCGTAAAACATATATAAGATGGGCCAAAATGACAGAAGGACCTCATCCTCCTTCACACCCTGCTTCCAACCTCTATATGATGTCCGCTACTTCTGCTCCTGCCAGCATTATCCCAACGCTCCAGCTCCCTGCCTCATTGCCTCCCCCATCGGTCACCAATTCCCACAGTGAGGGCGCCGTCCCTTTTACTCCTCGGTTGGCTATCCAGAGTGTTCCAATCATGGAGCACAGTGATGATGGAGCCACCGAGCTCCCTGAACCTACAGTTCAGGAAGCTGAGTATACTCCTCCCCTTGGTTACATCCATAACAACCCCCACTCCTGCCTCTTCTACCCTGTTTATGTTGCCAACCCCTGTTTCGGGTTGGACTGCACAGAGCCAAGAATAGTCTTGGCCACTTTTATCACCTACTCGCTGGACTGTACAATGGTGACGGGGACTCTAGGAGAGGGACAGGAGAAGTGCACCATTGAGGTGCAGGTGGGGAGGAGGGCAAAGAACTTCGGGCTTATGACAGAGGCCCTCTGGAGGCAGCTAGCGCAGAACCATGAAGCCGAGTTTGTGGTGAACCGTGCCCTCCAAGAAATCGACGACCCCTGTCTAACTGGGGAGATCTCCCACTTTAGGGCAAAGAGGGAGCTGAAGAACACACTCAAGGGCCTGCTACGCGATGCCCAGCACAAGGTCAATGAGCTGATGAAGGAGATGGTACTGGTAGAGCATGAATATGAAGCCTGCAAAACCAGGCTGGAGATGGCAGACGCATGTCGCGTCATCCATAGTGCCTTCAACCGTGAGTACCGCCTCCCAACCCGATTCCAATACTCCCCAGAACCACTCCCCATTGACCCTCGCACCTCCCGATGGGCTGAGATGTCCATCCTTCATGACAAAGAGGGCAAGTTACTGCCCAGGTGTTACCACTGCAAGAAACGCAGGCATAAAGTACAGGAGTGCCCCAATGTTACGATACGACTCATTTCTTTCTTTCTTTGTCTTTCTTTGTCTCACGTGATCAACTTCACAAGAGTCATAGTGACTCTTTGTTTATTTCTCATACGAGTCATAGTGACTCTAGCCCATTGTCAAGGGGCTTGCATCTTTTGTTTTGGACGTGTTTCATACCTACTGCGGACTGCACCGCAGTTACTTATTGTTTGGATGACTCAATCCTAGTACGCCGTTATGACTCAGTACTAGGATCCCTCTTTACTATAAAGTCAGGCTTGCTAGGTAGCTTGTAGCCTTAGACTTGACTTTTTGTACTCTACGGTACTCGAGCAATCGAAGACCATTGAATACTCCATCTCTCACGAACCCTCTCCTCTCACTGAAGAATCCTAAGTTCCACTATTGGCTTAGGCTGACTCTTCAACTCATACATCACTACTGAAGTTCCTCTTCAGAACTTCCCTTGACAACCAGACCCCTTAGTGCAGTGTCTCAGTAGATCGACTTAACCCACGTTGGGTGAATGTCCCTACCGTGACGTAACATTAAGTCAAGTCTATTGAACCTATTGCCACTCTGGCTAAGGGACGAAGAATTTCTGAATCCTGATCAGTCCTCGGATTCAAACCGTTCCCCATTGAGAGGAGAACAGAAGATGAAGTTCCTGGCCACGTAAAAGGAGCAGCCCTTTGGCAGGAAATTGAAGGCGAAGAAGGTTATTGGGTATACGATATACTCAGCGCAGCATACCTCGCCATCGAATATGAAGAAAGTGCCGAGCAGTGGTACTTCATACAGCAAGACAGCAGGACTAGGCGTTAGACAGCTACTCAACCAGTCCCCTCCCTGTATAACCTGGGAAGAAGATCGATCAGACCAACGACAGTATCAGCAATTCCACCAGACGATACACCATTGAAGGCAGGCCAGCATACCGTGCCAACCGCTAAGAGATATGATACAAAAAGTTCTCCAATGGCAACACAGACGACCACCACAGCTGCAACCGCAACAACGACGGCTGTCCCCCCATCCACAGTACAAACATTCTTCACAAAGGGGACAGGAACAGGAAGCAGAAACCCCCCTGCTAGCACTACGGCAGCAGGAAGTGGTCCCTCCGGAGGTGGGCCCCCAGGACCACCAGGAGGAAGCGGACCACCAGGAGGTGGCCCCCCAGGAGGTGGGGGTGCACCTGGAGGCAGAGGTGCCCCAGCAGGAGGAGGTGCACCCGGAGGCGGAGGACCCCCTCCCGGTGGCACCCCTGTTGGAGGTGGGGCAGGTGCCGGCCCAGGCCCAGGAGTGGCAAACGGCAAACTTGGAGGAAACCCCCAACCGACTTTGATGGTACCTGATCGCTTGCAGACCAATTCATGCAGGAATTCAACCTGTATCGAATCACGAATTTGGACGCTGAACAAATGGCAATACCTATGAAACGAGCGGCCCTGCTACTTGGTTTCATAAAAGGACCAAACATAAAGGACTGGGTCAAGAGATGGACCAACTGGATCCTTGTGGAAATGAACAACGGAAGACTCCCAAATGACGAATTCTATTGGACAGCAGTGTTACGGACCGGACTTGAACGCTTACTATCAGGTTCTGACTACGGTAGTAGGCATGTGATTGTGTACATTAGTCAGGGACTCTCTTTCACGTGTTATCAGTCAGCAGTAGTATCACATGTTACTTACAGCTTACTGATTACTAGGATAGCGGTACTAGGGTTCGAGCTAGATACGCTATAGGTCAACATCGTTCAAGAGGCGCTTTAAAGCCCTCTATCATTGTGTATAAGTAGTAGTCGCGGAAGACCAAGGATCGTCATCTTGGTCTTCTTGAATCATCGGTTTCCTCTCTGTTTCGCCTCCCGCCTAGAAGAGGACTCTCCGGAGGAGCGCACTGCATAAGGACTACCAAGAGTACCTTCCCAGTTGAAAAGGGGGTCAACGTGTTAGGACTTAGGATCCCACGTTTGATTTCAAGTCGTCGAGCTAAGTACTCGTGCCATATTCTCGCCTAAAGCAAGGCCCACGCTTACCGAAGCGTAACATTAAGACCAAGATCTTACCACCGTGGCGCGAGTATCCACAAGAGAACTTTGGATCCAAGACGGGTTCCGCTCTTACGAAATCCCAAGAAGAGGGAACAGGAACGTACCAACCCGATACCTCAAAAGAGCTAGTTGGGGTAGCATCAACAGGATCGAAGGGTACCTAATCAGAGGAACACACGGACCACGACCAGTTGAGTTTAATTTCGAACGAACTTGCTGGTGCAGAGTCGACCGAGAAGACGAGGAGTGGAGAGTCATCGACACTCTA
Source organism: Lactarius evosmus (assembly GCA_951394315.1). Lineage (NCBI taxonomy): Eukaryota > Fungi > Basidiomycota > Agaricomycetes > Russulales > Russulaceae > Lactarius > Lactarius evosmus. The sequence goes on along the minus strand of OX596125.1, from coordinate 893,349 downwards.
CCTTACAGATACGGGTGCGACATTTACGAAGAAGAGGTAGTAGCAAGAAACGATTGGGGACCCATCGACGGAGAAGCACAAAGTGCTTCCGCACCTTCAGAAACACCAAGTACGTCAGATAATGAATCAGACGGAGAACCCGAACAGGCATTAGAGCCACTGGAACCGGAACTCATTGAAAGAGCTGAGCATATCACAATACATCCCCCAATGGCTACGTTAACCAAAACTCAGGAAGTAACACTTCCTATACACCCCGAAACAGGACACATTATGACAGCAGATGATGCCGCATTATTCCGAGCCATCGGACCTGATCAACCCGACCCACCAGCGGGGAATGGAGAGCTCCCAGGAAGACTACCACGTGGAGGAGGATCCCCATATGGAGGACCTCCAGGAGGAGGAGGAGGAGGACCTCCAGGAGGAGGAGGACCACCAGGAGGAGGAGTGCCCGGACTCGGACCAATCGGTATACACGGAGGGCATCACTCCGATAAATTCGCCGGAAACGCCCTGGAAGTATTCAAAGGAGACAGACACAAGACAGAGGAATTCCTCACCCAGTGGGAGTTGTACTGGGGCATCAATAACAATAACCCTATCATGGCCAACGCCTACCGACGAGCTATGTTGTTCCTCACTTATATCCAAGGAAAAGATGTCAATAATTGGATCACGGAGACTAGCAGATGGCTCAACCGACAAGTCACCACCAGGATCAATGACACCGACCCACGACTATGGACCGAGGTCATCATCGCCTTCAATAGGCGATTCTCGAACACGCTCGAAAAAGAACAAGCACAGGCTATGTTGAAAAGAGGGATTAGAATGATAGGCGGGGACATTGACACGTACGTCACGCAATTCGAACAGTTAGCAAGACAAGCTAACTATCGACTGGATTCACCGCTCACGATGGATCTATTCACAGATGGACTACCCCGTGATCTATACGAGAAAGCATACACGTACGACAACCCGCAGACCTTCCAGGAATGGAAAGAAGCAGTCATCAGGAGGCAACAGCAATACATACACATGAAGGCCCGACTCGAGCAGCATCGAGGCCTCGCAAACCAGACAAAACCCCAAGGAGGAAGTAACACGACCTGGAGAAACACGAGGGGTACGGGATGGGGCCCCCCTCACAACATACTACAAGATCCAAATGCTATGGATACGTCGGCAGACCGAGTACGAGGAAGACTCACGGGCGCCGAAGAAATTCAGGGCAATTGGGATCGAGCCCATCCCCGAAATCCACCACCAAGAGGAGGATTCATAGGAAGGGGACAAGGTGGTCGACGTGACATAAGGGAGGTGACCTGTTATACATGTGGACAGAAAGGACACTTCAGTCGAAATTGCCCACAGCACACCTATAACCAACCTAGCAGCAGCCGAAGGACAGACGCCTACCACGGCGAGAGAGAAGAAGAACCCATTAGGGCAGCAAGGGCAGAAACCCCACAGCAACGCGCCGACCAGTGGATGAAAGGAGTGGCCGCAGAAGAAGACGAGGTAAAAGACCTCATACTGCAGGACTTGTGGAAAAGAGAGGATTTTCAAAGCGCCTGAACCCATCGGCCTGGGTAAGGGCAGTAAAATGTAATTCTGTGATCATAACTCGCTACCGTTCTATGAGAATTCCAGTATCGATTCGCACGAATTACGCCATGGCCGACATCAGAGCATTGGTGGACTCGGGAGCCACCGACAACTTCCTATGACCCGCCTTTATCAAACGAATGAAAATCGGAATGAAGCCGCTGGACCGGCCCAAAAAGATATGGAATATCGACAATACCGAAAATAAAGCAGGACTAATCACTCATTACGTAGACCTGGACGTACAGACAAAAGGAATCCACAAAGAGATGAGATTCCTCATCACGGACATTGGTAATGAAGATATCGTACTCGGATATCCCTGGCTGGCCACATACGAGCCCACCTTCAGCTGGAGGCACGCAGTAATCAAGGAAGACGCACTACCAGTCGTCCTCCGAACTGTCAACCCCAGGATCATACGACCTACAATTGCAGCAGCAATCACCAAACATCAGAAAGAGCAGATCGTCGCGCAACTAGAGGAAGAAGAATTTGTAGAAGGAAGGACCACTTCCACAGAACTGGCAATACAAGCAAAGCAGTATACTACGAAAGCTAAGTTACCACCCCACTATGCAGCATACCACCGACTCTTTAACGAAGAAGCATCACATCGGTTCCCACCCTCACGGGTCTGGGATCACGAAATACAACTTAAAAAAGGAGCACCCGAAGCAATAGATTGTAAAGTCTATCCGCTCACACAAGAGGAAGACCAAGCCCTCCAAGCCTTCCTAACGGAACAACTCAGCAAAGGATACATACGACCGTCTAAATCCCCATATGTGTCACCATTCTTCTTCATCAAAAAGAAGGACGGGAAGTTACGGCCAGTGCAAGATTACAGACGCCTCAATTCGTTCACAATACGCAACCAATACCCCTTACCCCTCATTACGGATCTCATTACAGACCTCAGTAATGCCCACATCTACACCAAACTCGACGTAAGATGGGGTTATAACAACATACGTATACGGGAAGGGGACGAGGAAAAAGCGGCATTCAAAACCAAATACGGCCTATTCGAACCTACGGTAATGTTCTTCGGACTAACAAACTCCCCCGCAACCTTTCAGACAATGATGAACCACATATGTCGGGACATCATCGCTAAACATGAACTTCGGGGAACAACTATCAGGGTATATATGGACGACATTGGCATCGCAACACATATCGGGAAAAGTATGGAAGACCACATAGCGGCAGTCAAGGATGTACTGGAAGTATCAGCTAAGCATGACCTCTATTATAAGCTAGAAAAATGCTTATTCCATGCGCCTCGTATGGATTACCTGGGGGTAATCCTTGAAAAGGGGGTGACACGCATGGACCCCGTCAAAATTTCCGGCATCAAGGACTGGCCAACTCCTACAAAAGTCAAGGACGTTCGATCATTTCTAGGCTTCTGCAATTTCTACCGAGCATTTATCCGAAACTTTTCACACCACGCGAAGCCACTGAACCAATTGACAAAGAAAGGAGCCGACTGGAAATGGACGGGAACGGAACATGACGCATTTAATAAACTCAAAGGACTCGTCACCTCGGAACCAGTACTGGCACACCCACAGCTGAGTAAACCATTCGAACTGGAAGTTGATGCATCAGGATTTGCAATAGGGGCGGTACTACTACAACGGAAAGACGATGGGAGACGACACCCCATCGGCTACTTCTCAACCACCCTCAATGAAGCAGAACAGAACTATGACATCTACGACCTAGAACTACTAGCAATTGTCAAAGCCTTCCGACACTGGCGACCGCTGCTCGCAGGATCACCCCATCGAACGAAGGTCTTCTCGGACCACATGAACCTACAGTACTGCGGAAGCCCACAAAAGATTAGTCGCAGAGTGGCACGGGAAGTACTCGAACTATCGGAGTATGACTTCGAAATTCACCACATCAAGGGATCGGCCAACGGCAGAGCAGATGCATTATCACGAAGACCGGACTACGACCAAGGAGAAGAGGACAATAGCAATATCACAGTACTACCAGATAAGATCTTTGTACGGGGCACCCATACGGAAAGAATCCGGACCGCCAAGGATCACCTCGACCCCCAGGACATAACACCGGACGACCCCATGTATGAACAGAACGAAACCATCCTGAAACCATGGATAGACGCCCACCACCTCAAAAAGATAGATGGGATTTGGTACAAGGATGCGCGACGAGTAGTAACCGGAGGGATACACGATAAGCGACGTATATTACATGACCATCACGATCTTCCCGCTCACGGACATCCAGGAATCAAAAGAACCGCCCAGTTGACAGGGCGTGCCTACTGGTGGCCAGGATTGGCCAAGGACGCACTGGAATACGTCAAAGGATGTGCTGAATGTCAACGTATTAAAGTTCAACACGGACGAAGCAAGGCACCTCTCAACCCCATATACCCCAAGCCAGAGGCAATGCCGTTCGAAACAATAGCCCTCGATTTCATAACTAAGTTGCCCACATCTCGAGGATACGACACCATACTAACAATCACGGACCATGATTGTAGTAAAGCGGCAATCTTCATACCATGCAACGAAGAAATAAGCGTGGAAGGAGTTGCCAACCTGTACCTGAAACACGTTTTCGTCCGTTTCGGACTCCCCACGAAAATCATAAGTGACAGAGACCCCCGGTTTGCTAGCAGATTCACGAGGGAACTCTGTAAGGTACTGAACATCAAACAGAATATTTCTACGGCATATCACCCCCGAACCGACGGACAATCAGAACGAACAAATCAATGGGTAGAACAGTACCTACGCTTTTGGGCAAACGAACGACAGGACAATTGGTGCGGATATTTACCTCTCGCAGAGTTTGCCCACAATAACTGGCTGCACGAATATACACAAGAGTCACCCTTCAATCTTCTCATGGGGTACAACCCACGTGCTGATTGGACGGATAAGCCATCACCCATACCGCAAGTAACGCTCAGGACCGAACAGTTCCGAGAAGCGCGGAGACACGCCCAGGAATTGATCATCAAAGCGCAGCAGTCATGGGTCAAGGCCAAGGATGGGCCAAAATTCCAAGTCGGAGACCTTGTATGGTTAGAAGGACGTCACCTGCGTACGCATCAACCAACGGCGAAACTTGCGCCCCGAAGGCACGGACCCTTCACAATCGAACAGGTGATGTCCCCTGTCAACTACCGGCTCAACCTACCCCCGCAATGGAAAATTCACACAGTGTTCCATGTGGACCTTCTCACCAAATACCACGAGACTTCCCTCCATGGGAAAAACTACCAGCGGCCACCACCCGATTTGGTAAATGGAGAAGAGGAATACGAAGTCGAGAAGGTTCTAGACGAACGGCATTTCGGTAGGAAACGGAAGAAGCAATATCTAATCAAATGGAAGGGTTACCCCGACTCGGAGAATCAGTGGGTCAACCAGGAGGACCTATTCGCCGACGAAGCTTTAGCGGAATACCAAAATTCAAAGGCCGCTCCACAAACAATTATAAGGAGTGGCAGGACCAGCGGAAGTGCTCCATCCTCTCATCCTATTACAACCACTACCACCACTGTCACCAAGTCAATGCCCTTCACTCCCAATGCCACCCTCTCGACGACTTCATACTACCTCGGAACCCCCGAAAGGATTTTTGCCTGCGAGCTGGAGGAAGAGCGGGCATCAGCAACCCCTGCCAACGGCGAGGAGGTCGTCGTGGCTGCGAGAGACAGAGCCGGGTCCGAGGGACCCATTACCGAAGCTGAGTTCAACAGCACCATCGAACGATTCCCCACTCAAGGACGCGGAGCCAACAGCGCCCGACTGTCACCTGACGTCGATGGCCAACCTACCCTCTGGCACATCCTCCACGCCACTACCGGAGAACCCATCTCCGACCGCCCCTTCACTACGGCCGAAGTCGACGACTTTCGGCGAGCTCTCGACCGCGGTGAAGACGTCCGCGCACACCAGGGAGCAGTACAAAGCGGCGATGAAGCCGACGAAGTCGTGGAAGGAGGTAACCGAAGATTGGAGGGAAGAACAGCTACGAACAGCCCAACGCCGCATGAAGGAGATGAGAGAGAAGAGGGAGAAGTCACGGACAGCGAGGACGAGCGGTACCCAGCTGAGCACCCACACATTCACTATGGCCGAGAAGCTAATGCTCCACCTCATACAACCCGACACGCCCTCGCCACCGACGGGACCCCCCTCTACCGGGGTCATATCCGTCCCCAGCTCACCGACCGTGCCGTCTCCAGCGTCGCCAACGCCCGTGCGCCTCACGGGTTCCGGGTCAATAGAGGACCCGATTTCATTTCATTCCCCATCACCACCCCCGACGGCGTGACGCGCCAGGCCAAATACGTCCAGGCCATTATGAGCAACGATCCCATCGTGCTCGGCCTGATCGACGAGTCCGACAGGGTCTTCCCAAAGCCCCTGTACGCCGCACCCCAGTACGTGGTGCACCCCGACACCCACATCAAATACGCCCAGGAGGACCTGTTCCTCTTCGACAATGGGTACGACGCCGTCGGGGCCATCAACAGGGCCGTCACAGAATGCAAAGACGTAAGTCTTGCCGCGGAGATTAGGCGGTATCGGGCTCTCGGGGCCGAGTTGGGACGCTTGGAGCAGAGGGTAAGGGAGTTACAGGAGACGTGGGGACGGCTGGCCACGGACAAGGCCTTATGCATCAGTAGGTTGGAACAGGCACGGGCTATGCAGAGGATAGAGGATGTACAGGCGGGATGGATGGGACCGCCCGGGCTCCGTGGGCGTCGCTCCTGAAAAGGGGGTGATGTTACGGACCGGACTTGAACGCTTACTATCAGGTTCTGACTACGGTAGTAGGCATGTGATTGTGTACATTAGTCAGGGACTCTCTTTCACGTGTTATCAGTCAGCAGTAGTATCACATGTTACTTACAGCTTACTGATTACTAGGATAGCGGTACTAGGGTTCGAGCTAGATACGCTATAGGTCAACATCGTTCAAGAGGCGCTTTAAAGCCCTCTATCATTGTGTATAAGTAGTAGTCGCGGAAGACCAAGGATCGTCATCTTGGTCTTCTTGAATCATCGGTTTCCTCTCTGTTTCGCCTCCCGCCTAGAAGAGGACTCTCCGGAGGAGCGCACTGCATAAGGACTACCAAGAGTACCTTCCCAGTTGAAAAGGGGGTCAACGTGTTAGGACTTAGGATCCCACGTTTGATTTCAAGTCGTCGAGCTAAGTACTCGTGCCATATTCTCGCCTAAAGCAAGGCCCACGCTTACCAAAGCGTAACAAGCAGTGTCTCAATGTTACGGCTGAGATTTCGAGCTCCCGAGAAAGCACGCCGCCGAGCTGCCCGAGCCGGCCCGCGTTGGACAACTACGAGCGAACCCTGGATTCCGAGGCATTAAGAGAGGCCTTGATGAGAAAGGGAGACCTGAGCATGTGGACATTGCATCCCGAACCAGCTAAGTCCCGCACTCCTGTTGAGAGCAGCGACGAAGAAGCTGATGACCCCTATGAGCAAGATGAGGCTCGCGCGCGCGCCATGTACACGCACTTCTACGGGCGTGATAGCCCAGAGTCACGTGACTCATCACGTGAGGCATCACCTGAGCATGTGTGCCTCGGGTACGCCGCAGCCGGCTACCCGGTTGATGACGACATGGACTAGGCCTTGGTGCCTGATTACTGATGGACTTTCTGATGGATGCCTCGTGTACTGTATGGGCGCAGCCTCGTGTCTGATGGATGTTGGTGCCTTTATAGGCCGGTCCAATCATGTTTCTTCCTTGTGTTTCAGCTTGTGGAGCCGGAGCCCTTATGGCTATTGGCTAGAGATAAGGACTTAAGGTTCGTGCTGAGTCCGAACCTTATCTACTAGTAGTATAAGTACTAGCTTGTCTTCGCATGTATTCCCTATCTTGAGTTCTTGGAGAATCCGCATCACAGTTCCCTCCTGCTTTCCTAAGGGCCTTAGTTGGTCTTCTCTACCAAACCCCTTAGACGTTGTCTTGTTGTGCCGCTTCTCAGCGAGCCGTTTCCTAGGTTTCCCCCTTCGTCTCTCAGTTGCAACCACTATTGCAGTGGTTTTGCCTTGGTTGTCGCATGCAATACAAGCGTTCTGAGAAACCCAGCTCAAGTCGAGCTAGACGGCTGGTGCAACCATAACACTCAAGGCTTTGAACAAGCATTCCAGGATATGGGAGCAAGGGAATGGGCAGAAGATAAACTGCGCCACCTCTCATTCATACCAAATGAGGTGGATGTGTTTATTGCCCAGTTTGAATCCCTTGCAGCAGAAGCAACGTACCCCCTGGATGTTACACTTCGGTAAGCGTGGGCCTTGCTTTAGGTGAGAGTGTGGCGTGAGTACTCAGCTTCGTGACTCGTCAAAGTCAAATGTGAGATCCTAAGTCTTTAACACGTTGACGTCCTTGCAACTGGGAAGGTACTCTTGGTAGACCTTATGCAGTGCGCCCCTCCGATGGTCCCTTGAAGCGGGAGGGAGATAAGATGAGATGGAGGGGAAAACCAATGATTCAAGAAGACCAAGATGGCGATCCTTGGTCTTCTGTGACTACTACTTATACACGAAGATGGAGGGCTTTAAAGCGCCTCCCAAATGATGTTGGCCTATAGCGTATCTAGCTCGAACCCTAGTATCGCTATCCTAGTAATCAGTAAGCATACAGTACCATGTGATACTACTGCTGACTGATAACACGTGAAACTAACTGTCCCTGACTAATGTACTTAATCACGAGCTTACTACTGTAGTCAGAACCTGATAGTAAGCGTTCAAGTCCGGTCCGTAACATCACCCCCTTTTCAGGAGCGACGCCCACGGAGCCCGGGCGGTCCCATCCAACCTGCCTGCACGTCCTCTATCCTCTGCATAGCCCGCGCCTGCTCCAACCTACTGATGCACAAGGCCTTGTCCGTTGCCAGCCGTCCCCACGTCTCCTGTAACTCTCTTATCCTTTGCTCCAGTCGTCCCAACTCCGCCCCGAGTGCCCGGTACCGCTTAACCTCTGCGGCCAGACTTACGTCCTTACACTCCGCGATGGCCCTGTTGATGACCCCGATGGCGTCGTACCTGTTGTCGAAGAGGATCAAGTCCTCCTGGGCGTACTTGATGTGGGTGTCGGGGTGCACCACATACTGGGGTGCGGCATACAGGGGCTTTGGGAAGACCCTGTCGGACTTGTTGATCAGGCCGAGCACAATAGGGTCGTTGCTCATAATGGCCTGGACATATTTGGCCTGGCGCGTCACGCCGTCGGGGGTGGTGATGGGGAATGAAATGAAATCGGGTCCTCTATTGACCTGGAACCCGTGAGGCGCACGGGCGTTGGCGATGCTGGAGATGGCGCGGTCGGTGAGCTGGGGACGGATATGACCCCGGTAGAGGGGGGTCCCGTCGGTGGCAAGGGCATGTCGGGTTGTATGAGATGGAGCATTAATTTCTCTGCCATAGAGAATGTGTGGGTGCTCAGCTGGGTACCGCTCGTCCTCGCTGTCCGTGACCTCTCCCTCTTCTCTCTCATCTCCCTCATGCGGCGTTGGGCTGTTTGCAGCTGTTCTTCCCTCCAGTCGTCGGTCACCTCCTTCCACGTCTTCTTCGGTCTCATGGCCGCTTCGTACTGCTCCCTGGTGTGCGCGGACGTCTTCACCGCGGTCGAGAGCTCGCCGAAAGTCGTCGACTTCGGCGGTGGTGAAGGGGCGGTCGGAGATAGGCTCTCCGGTGGCAGCATGGAGGATGTGCCAGAGCGTGGGCTGGCCGTCGACATCGGGTGACAGTCGGGCGCTGGCGGTTCCATGTCCTTGAGCAGGGAACCGTTCGAGGGTGCTATGGAACTCAGCTTCGGTAATGGGTCCCTCGGACCCGGCTCTGTCTCCCGCAGCCATGACGACCTCCTCGTCGTTGGCAGGGGTTGTTGATGTCCGCTCTTCCTCCAGCTCGCAGGCAAAAATCCTCTCGGGGGTTCCGAGGTAGTACGAAGTCGTCGAGAGGGCAGCATTTGGGGTGAAGGGCATTGACGAATGGAGAGTGGTAGTGGGAGATGTATGTGGGGAAACTGGAGTATTGTCGTGAGTTCTCCCACTTCTTATAAGCGTTACCGATGCGGTTTTTGAATGTTGGTATTCCGCCAGCGCTTCATCGGCGAACAGATCTTCCCGATTGACCCACTGATTCTCCGAGTCGGGGTAACCCTTCCATTTGATTAGATACTGCTTATTCCGGTTCCTGCCGAAATGCCGTTCGTCTAGAACCTTCTCGACTTCGTATTCTTCCTCTCCATCTACCAAATCGGGTGGTGGCCGCTGATAGTTTTTCCCATGGAGTGGGGTCTCGTGATACTTGGTGAGGAGGTCCACATGGAACACTGTGTGAATTTTCCATTGCGGGGGTAGGTTGAGCCGGTAGTTGACAGGGGACATCACCTGTTCAATCGTGAAGGGTCCGTGCCTTCGGGGCGCGAGTTTCGCCGTTGGTTGGTGTGTACGCAAGTGACATCCTTCTAACCATACAAGGTCTCCGATTTGGAATTTTGGCCCCTCCTTGGCTTTTACCCATGACTGCTGCGCTTTGATAATCAGTTCATGAGCGCGTTTCTGCGCTTCTTGAAACTGTTCGGTCCTGAGCGTTACTTGCGGTATGGGTGATGGCTTATCCGTCCAATTGGCGCGTGGGTTATACCCCATAAGGAGATTGAAGGGTGACTCCCGTGTGTATTCATGCGGCCAGTTATTATGGGCAAATTCTGCGAGGGGTAGATATCCACACCAATTGTCCTGTTGCTCGTTTGCCCAGAAGCGTAGGTACTGTTCTACCCATTGGTTTGTTCGTTCCGACTGTCCGTCGGTTCGGGGATGGTATGCCGTAGAGATATTCTGTTTGATGTCCAATGTCTTGCAGAGTTCCCTTGTGAATCTGCTAGCGAACCAAGGGTCTCTGTCACTTATGATTTTCGTGGGAAGTCTGAAACGGACGAAGACGTGTTTCAGGTATAAGCTGGCGACTCCTTCCGCGCTTATTTCTTCATTACATGGTATGAAGATTGCCGCTTTACTGCAATCGTGGTCCGTGATCGTCAGTATGGTGTTGTACCCTTGAGATACGGGCAACTTAGTTATGAAATCAAGGGCTATTGTTTCGAATGGCATTGCTTCTGGTTTGGGGTATATGGGATTGAGAGGTGCTTTGTTCCGTCCGTGTTGCACCTTAATGCGTTGACATTCAGCGCATCCTTTGACGTATTCCAATGCGTCCTTTGCCAACCCCGGCCACCAGTAGGCACGCCCTGTCAGTTGGGCGGTCCTTTTAATTCCTGGGTGTCCGTGAGCGGGAAGATCGTGATGGTCATGCAATATACGTCGCTTATCATGTATCCCTCCGGTTACTACTCGTCGTGCGTCCTTGTACCAGATTCCGTCTATCTTTTTGAGGTGATGGGCGTCTACCCATGGTTTCAGGATGGTTTCGTTTTGCGTGTATACGGGGTCGTCTAATGTTATGTCTTGGGGGTTGAGGTGGTCCTTGGCGGTCCGGATTCTTTCTACCTGGGTGCCTCGTACGAAGATTTTGTCCGGTAATACTGTGATGTTGCTGTTGTCCTCTTCCCCTTGGTCATAGTCTGGTCTTTGTGATAACGCATCTGCTCTGCCGTTGGCCGATCCCTTGATGTGATGAATTTCAAAATCATATTCCGATAATTCGAGTACTTCCCGTGCTACCCTTCGACTGATCTTTTGTGGGCTTCTCCAATACTGTAGGTTCATATGGTCCGAGAAGACCTTCGTTCGATGTGGTGATCCTGCAAGTAACGGTCGCCAGTGTCGGAAGGCTTTGACAATTGCCAGTAGTTCCAGGTCGTAGATATCGTAGTTCCATTCTGCTTCGTTGAGGGTGGTCGAGAAGTAGCCGATGGGGTGTCGCTTTCCATCGTCTTTTCGTTGTAGTAATACTGCCCCTATTGCGAATCCTGATGCATCAACTTCTAGTTCGAATGGTTTACTCAGCTGTGGGTGCGCCAGTACTGGTTCTGATGTAACGAGTCCCTTGAGTTTGTTGAATGCATCGTGCTCCGTTCCTGTCCATTTCCACTCTGCTCCTTTCTTGGTTAGTTGGTTTAGTGGTTTTGCGTAATGTGAAAAGTTTCGAATGAATGCGCGATAGAAGTTGCAAAAGCCTAGGAATGACCGAACGTCCTTGACTTTCGTGGGGGTTGGCCAATCTTTGATACCGGAGATTTTGATGGGGTCCATGCGTGTCACCCCCTTTTCAAGGATTACCCCCAGGTAATCCATACGAGGTGCATGGAATAAGCATTTCTCTAGCTTGTAATAGAGGTCGTGCTTAGCTGATACTTCCAGTACGTCCTTGACCGCCGCTATGTGGTCCTCCATACTCTTTCCTATGTGCGTTGCAATACCGATGTCGTCCATGTATACCCTGATGGTCGTCCCTCGAAGTTCGTGTTTGGCAATGATGTCCCGACATATGTGGTTCATCATTGTCTGAAATGTTGCGGGGGAGTTTGTCAGTCCGAAGAACATTACCGTAGGTTCGAACAGGCCATATTTGGTTTTGAATGCCGCTTTTTCCTCATCCCCTTCCCGAATACGTATGTTGTTGTAGCCCCATCTTACGTCGAGTTTGGTGTAGATATGGGCGTTACTGAGGTCTGTAATGAGGTCCATAATGAGGGGTAAGGGGTATTGGTTGCGTATTGTGAACGAGTTGAGGCGTCTGTAATCTTACACCGGTCGTAACTTCCCATCCTTCTTTTTGACGAAGAAGAATGGTGACGCGTAGGGGGATTTAGATGGTCGTATGTATCCTTTGCCGAGTTGTTCCGTTAGAAAGGCTTGGAGGGCTTGGTCTTCCTCCTGTGTGAGTGGATAGACTTTGCAGTCTATCGCTTCGGGTGCTCCTTTCTTGAGTTCTATTTCGTGATCCCACACCCGCGAAGGTGGGAACCGATGTGACGCTTCTTCGTTGAAAAGTTGGTGGTATGCGGTGTAATGGGATGGTAACTCAGCTTTCGTGGTATATTGCTTTGCCTGGATTGCTAATTCAGTGGAAGTGGTCCTTCCTTCAACGAATTCTTCCTCTTCTAGTTGTGCGATGATTTGGTTCTTTTGGGTTTCGGTGATCGCTTTTGCGATTGTGGGTCGTACGATCCTGGGGTTCACAGTCCGAAGAACGACCGGTAGTGCGTCTTCCTTGATTACTGCATGCCTCCAGCTGAAGGTTGGTTCGTATGTGGCCAGCCAGGGATATCCGAGTACTATGTCTTCGTTGCCAATGTCCGTGATGAGGAATCGCATCTCCTTGTGGATTCCTTTTGTCTGTACGTCCAGATCTACATAGTGAGTGATTAGTCCTGCTTTATTCTCGGTATTGTCGATATTCCATATCTTTTTGGGCCGGTCCAGTGGCTTCATTCCGATTTTCATCCGCTTTACAAAAGCGGGTCGTAGAAAGTTGTCGGTGGCTCCTGAGTCCACCAACGCTCTGATGTCGGCCATGGCGTAATTTGTGCGAATCGATACTGGAATTCTCATAGAACGGTAGCGAGTTATGATCACAGAATTACATTTTACTGCCCTTACCCAGGCCGATGGGTTCAGGCGCTTTGAAAATCCTCCCTTTTCCACAGATCCTGTAGTATGAGGTCTTTCACCTCGTCTTCTTCCGCGGCTACTCCTTTCATCCACTGGTCGGCACGTTGCTGCGGGGTTTCTGCTCTGGCTGCCCTGGCGGGCTCTTCTTCCCTTTCATCATGGTAGGCGTCGGTCCTTCAGCTGCTACTGGGTTGGTTGTAGGTGTGCTGTGGGCAATTCCGACTGAAATGTCCTTTCTGTCCACAGGTATAACAAGTCACTTCCCTCATGTCACGTCGACCGCCTCGTCCCCTTCCTATGAATCCTCCTCTTGGGTTTCGGGGGTGAGCTCGGTCCCAATTACCTTGAATTTCTTCTGCTCCCGTAAGCCTTCCTCGTACCCGATCTGCTGACGTATCCATGGTGTTTGGATCCCGTAGTATGTTGCGAGGGGGTCCCCATCCAGTACCCCTTGTGTTCCTCCACGTTGTGTTGTTGCTTCCCTGGGGCTTTGGTTGGTTCGCGAGGCCTCGATGTTGCTCGAGTCGGGCCTTCATGTGTATGTACTGTTGTTGCCTTCTGATGACCGCCTCCTTCCATTCCTGGAAGGTCTGCGGGTTGTCGTATGTGTATGCTTTCTCGTATAGATTGCAGGGTAGTCCATCCGTGAATAGATCCATCGTGAGCGGTGAATCCAGCCGATAGTTAGCTTGTCTTGCTAACTGTTCGAATTGCGTGACGTACGCATTGATATCCCCGCCCGTCATTCTAATCCCTCTTTTCAGCATAGCCTGTGCTTGTTCCTTTTCAAGCGTGTTTGAGAATCGCCTGTTAAAGGCGATGATGACCTCGGTCCATAGCCGTGGGTCGGTGTCGTTGATCCCGGCGGTGACTTGCCGGTTAAGCCATCTGCTGGTCTCCGTGATCCAGTTGTTAACGTCCTTTCCTTGGATATATGTGAGAAACAACATAGCTCGTCGGTAGGCATTGGCCATGATAGGATTGTTGTTGTTGATGCCCCAGTACAACTCCCACTGGGTGAGGAACTCCTCTGTTTTGTGTCTGTCTCCTTTGAATACTTCTGGCGCGTTTCCGGCGAATTTATCAGAGTGGTGTCCTCCGGGTATGCCGACTGGTCCTATTCCGGGTACTCCTCCGCCTGGGGGTCCTCCTCCTCCTGGGGGTCCTCCTCCTCCTCCTGGAGGTCCTCCATGTGGAGATCCGTTTATGTGTGGTAGTCTTCCTAGGAGTTCTCCGTTTCCTGTTGGTGGGTCAGGTTGATCAGGTCCGATTGCTCGGAATAGTGCGGCATCATCTGCCGTCATGATGTGTCCTGTTTCGGGGTGTATAGGGAGTGTTACCTCCTGTGTTTCAGTTATCGTAGCCATTGGGGGATGAATGGTGATCTGCTTGGCTCTTTCGATGAATTCTGGCTCTAATGGCTCTAGTACCCGTTCGGGTTCTCTGTCCGATTCGTTATCTGATGTATCGGTTTCTGAGGGTGCGGAAGCGCTTTGTGCTTCTCCATCGATGGGTCCCCAGTCGTTTCTTGCGACTACTTCTTCTTTGTAAATGTCACACCCGTATCTGTAAGGTAGAGTGTCGATGACTCTCCACTCCTCGTCTTCTTGGTCGACTCTGCACCAGCAAGTTCGTTCAAAATTAAACTCAACTGGTCGTGGTCCGTGTGATCCTCTGATTAGGTATCCTTTGATCCCGTTGATACTACCCCAGCTGGCTTCTTTGAGATATCGGATTGGTACGTTCCTGGTTCCTCTTCTTGGGATTTCGTAAGAGTGGAACCCTTCTCGGATCCAAAGTTCTCTTGTGGATACTCGCGCCACGATGGTAATATCTTGGTCTTAATGTTATGCTTCGGTAAGCGTGGGCCTTGCTTTAGGCGAGAGTGTGGCGTGAGTACTCAGCTTTGTGACTTGTCAAAGTCAAACGTGAGATCCTAAGTCTTTAACACGTTGACGTCCTTGCAACTGGGAAGGTACTCTTGGTAGACCTTATGCAGTGCGCCCCTCTGATGGTCCCTTGAAGCGGGAGAGAGATAAGATGAGATGGAGGGGAAAACCAATGATTCAAGAAGACCAAGATGGCGATCCTTGGTCTTCTGTGACTACTACTTATACACGAAGATGGAGGGCTTTAAAGCGCCTCCCGAATGATGTTGGCCTATAGCATATCTAGCTCGAACCCTAGTATCGCTATCCTAGTAATCAGTAAGCATACAGTACCATGTGATACTACTGCTGACTGATAACACGTGAAACTAACTGTCCCTGACTAATGTACTTAATCACGAGCTTACTACTGTAGTCAGAACCTGATAGTAAGCGTTCAAGTCTGGTCCGTAACACTGGATGCTCAGTCGACACTCTCCTTATTCGCGTCTAAACTTCCTTACTGCATGATGGACCATGTCTATAAGGTGGTATGCCCTCTGGATTTCAGAGGATGGGCCGACGGAGTGCGCCAGTACCACTCAGACAACACCGCAGTCCAGAATATTCGGGGGATTAACGAAGAAACTCCAAGGAAGAAGGGAGCAGGAAAGATGAACCCTGCCCAATTGGCAAAGATGCTGGGCATTAAAATGCCAGCCCCTGCTTCAGATGCAATGGACACATGCGCCGACCGTTCTCGTTCCAACTACAATAAAGGAACCTGAGGAAGAACAGCGGCGACCACTGCAAAAGAGAAACCGGACGTTGAAGTCCAGAAGAAAGAAGGCTGTTGCTACACGTGCAACAAACAAGGACACCTCTCCCGTAACTGTCCAGACAAACAGAAGGACAAGAAACCACCTCAGAAGGCTCGCAAGGCTAAGGCCAAAGAAAGCGAAGCAGAGGAAGAATCGGAAGAAGAGTCCGAAACTGGATCCACCCCTACCAATGTGCGATCTTCCCTCATCAAAAGCCTCTCAACCAAGGAAAAATACGCAATGATCAAAGAGGCTTGGGCAGAAGAGCATGGGGAGGATTTTTAAAACGCACAAACCCGGCGGCCATGGCGTGTGCGTTACAGTTTAAAGATGTGTTTGTTTGTAAATATCGAAGTCTCCAAATCCCAACTCTGATACAAACTGCACACACAATGGCCAAAAGAAAAGTTCTCGTGGATTCAGGAGCCACTGACAACTTTATAGACTTCAAGCTCCTGAAAAGAATGAAGATTGGCAAACTAAAGCTGCCACAACCCTGCATTGTGTGGAACATTGACGGGACCCAGAACAAATCAGGAATCATCAAGTACTATGTTGACCTGCAAGTCCAAACTGGGGAGAAGAAACAAAATATGTGATTCCTCGTCACCAATCTAGGAGATGATGAGATGGTGTTAGGGTACCCATGGCTCGCAGCCTTCCAGCCATTGATTGATTGGAGAAGCGCGACCCTTGATGAAAGCATGCAACCACTTGTCATCAAGACCCTTTCATATACAACGGATGCAGAAGTGGTACGCATACGAGATGCATGGACCAAAAAGGCTGCATCGTTATGCACCCCTGGGGAAGAACTCTTTGTCCACCGAATGGATGAAGAAATCCTCAAAAGAAGCTCGACGTCAACCGAAATGGCAGTAAAGGCTCTGCCAAAAGAAGAGAAAACCTGGGATCAGGTAGTCCCAAAACACTACCACAAATGGAAGAAGGTCTTTTCCGAAGAAGAGGTGAAGCGATATCCAGAACATCAACCATGGGATATTGCTATTGATTTTATGGAGGATGCCCCGAAGACGCTAGACTGCAAAATATACCCGTTATCTAAAGGGGAGCAAGAAAAGCTCGACGAATACATCAAAGATAACTTGGACAAGGGCTATATTCGTCCCTCAAAATCACAATACTCGTCACCATTCTTTTTCGTTGGAAAGAAAGACGGAAAACTTTGCCCAGTAGTGGACTACCGGAAACTAAACTCCTTCACAATCCCCGACCGATACCCGTTGCCTCTAATACAGGAACTAGTGGATAAGGTGAAGGGTGCCAGGCTATTCACCAAAATGGACGTGCGAGCAGGATACAACAATATTCGCTTCCAAGAAGGCGATGAACCAAAAGTGGCTTTCAAAACGAACCTAGGACTGTTCGAACCAACAGTAATGCCATTTGGGCTGAAAAATGCCCCTGCAGTGTTCCAACAAATGATGAATATGCAGTTTAACGACCTCACAGCAACCGGTCAAGTAATCATCTATATGGACGACATCCTTATCACAACAAGAAAGGATGAAGAAGAACACCGCAAGTTGGTTAGCAAAGTCCTTGAACGCCTTCAGAAGCTGGACCTCTACTTGAAGCCCAGCAAATGCCTCTTTGAAGTAGAACACATCAAATTCCTAGGAGTGATCCTAGAAAAAGGAACCGTCACCATGGATCCAGTCAAAGTCGCTGGGGTTGCTGATTGGAAAGTGCCGAAAAACACAAAAGATATTCGGGCTTTCCTTGGATTCTGCAACTTCTATAGGCGATTTATCCGTGGATTTTCCTTTATTGCGAAGGCATTAAACGATCAACTGAAGAAAGGCGTTCAATGGAACTGGGGGCCAAAGGAAGAAAGCGCTTTTGAAACGCTGAAGAAGTGAATATGCGAAGAACCGGTCCTAATACAACCGGACCAAAAGAAACCATTCGAAGTCGAAGTAGACGCGTCAAATTATGCAATGGGAGCCGTCCTAATGCAACGAAACGAACAAGGAGTGCTCCACCTGGTAGCATTCTTTTTGAAAACCATGAACGATGCCCAAAGAAATTACGATGTATATAACAAGGAGCTTCTAGCCCTTGTGGAAATGTTTCGGCATTGGAGACATTTCCTGCACCAACCAGCGTTCAAAGTAAAGGTGCATACAGATCACACCAACCTATTGTACTGGAAGAATCCAGGAGACCACAATAGACGGGTGGCAAGATGGCATGCAGAACTCATGGAATATGACTTTGAATTGGTTCACATAGCTGGGAAGAAGAATGGTCGGGCGGACACGTTGTCACGACGCCCAGACTACGAACAAGGCAAAGAAGATAACAAGGCGTTGGTGGTCCTACCACCTAGCTTGTTCAGCTTCGCACGAATGATGGGGTCAGAATATTATAACCCCAGCAACCAGAAAGAAAGGGAGCACTATAGTGCAACAGTAAACCATCGCAAATACCAATCCCTTCAAGACCAGGTGGAAGAGGACCAGCAGACGAACAAAAGGAGCCAGGAAGTGCTCAAGAAATGGTCAAACACCTACGTTCTCACCAAACTAGTCGGAATTTGGTGGAAGATTGAAAACGATACAGACCGGATCGTCGTTGCCAGAGACAACGATCTGAAGAGGGGGGTAATTCACTTTTACCACGATACCCCATCAGCCAGACACCCAGGAATCATGAACACGTACGCCCTGGCAAAACGGGACTTCTGGTGGCCAAAGATGAAAGAAGATGTGGAGCAATACATAAAGGGATGCACAGCGTGCCAAGCAAACAAAATCAACATGCAGCCACTGAAACCAGCTATGATCCCTATCACTCCAGAAAATTCCTTGTCATTCGAGACAGTCGCCATGGACTTCATCACGAAGTTGCCACTTTCGGGCAAATATGACACAATCCTCACAGTTACGGATCACGATTGCAGTAAAGCAGCGGTATTTATACCATGCCAAGAGACAATTACTGTGGAAGGGGTAGCAGAGCTCTACCTGAAACACGTGTACACCCGATTTGGTGCCCCGAAGAAGATTATCTCTGACCGAGATACCCGATTTACGTCACACTTCGCCAAAGGCCTGTGCGAAGCGTTGAAGATACACCAGAACATCAGCACGGCATACCACCCAAGAACTGATGGCCAGTCAGAAAGGACAAACCAATGGCTCGAACAGTATCTTCGATTCTGGTGCGATGAAAGGCAAGACGATTGGCACAAGTACCTGCCAATGGCAGAATTTGCGCATAACCAATGGCCGAACTCCACCACCCGAAAGACCCCCTACGAAATGCTCATAGGGTACACACCGAGACTTGAATTTGGGACTAAAAGCAAGGTCCCCTTGGTAGAAGAAAGGCTCACAGCCATAGAAAAGGCGCGAACAGACGGCCACAAAAATATCATCAAAGCGCAGAAGATGATGGCCATTGCGCACCAAGGGAACAAGAAGTTCCAACTGTACAAGGAGGGAGATCAAGTGTGGATCGAGGGAACCAACTTGAAGACCCTGTACCCAGTGGCTAAACTCGGGCCAAAGAGGCACGGACCCTTCAAAGTGATAAAACAGTTATCAGAAGCGGTGTACCACGTGGAACTGCCAAGACAGTGGAAGATTTATAACGTGTTTCACGCAAACCTTCTAACACCTTATAAGGAAACAGAGTTCCACGGGCCAAACTATACCCGGCCGCCACCTGATATCATCAATGAAGAACCTGAGTACGAAGTCGAAAAGATTCTAGATGTGCAGCAACGTGGGAAAGGGCGCAAGCTCCACTACCTAATCAAGTGGAAAGGCTATCCCACGAGTGACAGTTCGTGGGAGAAAGCAGAAGATGTCCATGTGGACAAACTGATAGCGGAGTTTAAAGCTAGGAAGGGGGCAAACAAGTCAAAAGCCCGTAAAACGTATATAAGATGGGCCAAAACGACAGAGGAACCCTGTTACGGTCGCACCGGCCATCTAGTTCGACTTGAACTGGGGTTCTCAGAACGCTTGTATTGCACGCGACAACCAAGGCAAAACCACTGTAATAGCGGTTGCAACTGAGAGACGAAGGGAAAACCGAGAGGGAAACGGCTCGCTAAGAAGCGGCACAACAAGACAACGTCTAAGGGGTTTGGTAGCGAAGACCAACTAAGACCCTTAGGAAGACAGGAGGGAACTGTGATGCGGATTGTTGAAAAACTCAAGATGGGGAATACATGCGAAGACAAGCTAGTACTTATACTACTAGTAAATAAGGTTCGGACTCAGCACGAACCTTAAGTCCTTATCTCTAGCCAATAGCCATAAGGGTTCCGGCTCCACAAGCTGAAACACGAAGGAGAAACATAATTGGACCGGCCTATAAAGGCACCGTCATCCATCAGACACGAGGCAGCGCCCATACAGTACACGAGGCGTCCGTCAGAAAGTCCATCAGAAGGCAGGCACAAAGGCCTAGTCCATGTCGTCATCAACCGGGTAGCCGGCTGCGGCATACCCGAGGCACACACGCTCAGGTGATGCCTCACGTGATGAGTCACGTGACTCTGGGCTATCCTGCCCGTAGAAGTGCGCGTACATGGCGCGCGCGCGAGCTTCATCTTGCTCGTAAGGGTCATCAGCTTCCTCGTCGCTACTCTCAACAGGAGAGTGGGACTTAGCTGGTTCGGGACGTAATGTCCACATGCTTAGATCGTCTTTTCTCATCAAGGCTTCTCTCAGTGCCTCGGTATCGAGGTCTTTCTCGTAGTTGTCCAATGCGGGCCGGCTCGGGCAGCTCGGCGGCATGCTTTCGCGGGAACTCGGGATCTCGGCCGTAACAAACCCCATCTCCTTCCTCACCACTCCCATCCTGTTTCACATCTATACACTATGTCTGCTACATCTGCTCCCGCCAGCCTTGTCCCAACGCTCCAGCTCCCTACCTCATCGCCTCCCGCATCGGTCGCGGACACCCGCTCTGAGGGCGCCATCCCTCTTACTCCTCAGCTGGCTATCCGGAGTGTTCCAATCGTGGAGCACAGTGATGACGGAGCCACCGAGCTCCCTGAGCTTCCAGTCAAGGAAGCTGAGTATACTCCACCCCTTGGTTATATCCATAACGACCCCCACTCCCGTCTGTTTTATCCCATCTACGTCGCCAACCCCCGCTTTGGGTTGGACCGTACCAAGCCAAGAATAGTCTTGGCTACGTTCATCATGTACTCGCCAGACGAAACAATGGTAACGGGGACCCTTGGAGAGGGACAGGAGAAGCGCACCATAGAGGTGCAGGTAGGGAGGAGGGCAAAGAACTACGGGCTCATGACAGAGGCCCTTTGGAGACAGTTGGCGCAGAACCATGAGATGGAGTTCGTGGTGAACTGCGCCCTCCAAGAAATCGATGACCCACGCCTGACCGGGGAGGTCAACCGCTTTAGGGCAAAGCGGGAGCTGAAGAACACCCTAGATGGCCTGTTGTGCGACGCTCAGCATAAGGTCAGTGAGATTATGAGGGAGCTCGTCTTGGTGGAGCGCGAGTACGAAGCCTGCAAAACCAGGTTGGAGATGGCTGACGCCTGTCGCGTCATTCATGCCTCGTTCAACTGTGAGTACCGCCTCCTGACCCGCTACCGCTATTCCCCCGAGCCACTCCCTATCAACCCATACACCTCCCGCCGGGCTGAGATGCCCATCCTCCATGATGAAGAGGGCAAGCTATTGCCCAAGTGCTACCACTGCAAGAAGCGCGGGCACAAAGTCCAGGAGTGCCCCAAGAAGCGCAAGCAGCAGAAGAAGAGAGAGGAGAGAGGGGCCCTTCACATTCGCATCACCACCTCCACCGTCCAACAAGAATCTGACACGAGGGAGCAAACCCCAGAACCCCGGGTAGAGGTGGGACCAAGCAGCCAGAAGAAGATGATGCTCTTGGAGCGCATCGGGTTGCTGGATAGGGAGGAGTGGACCCCAGAGTCGTATGGGAAGTGTGGAAAGGTCGGAATGCACCATGGTGAGCTTGAATGCCCCCTTTATGAACAGTGCCCCGCTTGTTGCGACACGGGTAGCTGGGGGTTCGTGAAGCGTCACAGGTGCACCAAGATGGATGACGAAGAAGAGAAGGAGAATTGGGACAACAATGAGGTCGACTATGACCTCTACTGGAATGATGACCCAATGGGCTTGTAAGGTAAAGTCCGGAGTAACTTTACGCCTAAATGGGGGGCTGTGTTACGATACGACTCATTTCTTTTCTTTCTTTGTCTTTCTTTGTCTCACGTGATTAACTTCACAAGAGTCATAGTGACTCTTTGTTTATTTCTCATACGAGTCATAGTGACTCTAGCCCGTTGTCAAGGGGCTTGCATCTTTTGTTTCGGACATGTTTCATACCTACTGTGGACTGCGCCGCAGTTACTTATTGTTCGGATGACTCAATCCTAGTACACCGTTATGACTCAGTACTAGGATCCCTTTTTACTATAAAGTCAGGCTTGCTAGATAGCTTGTAGCCTTAGACTTGACTTTTTGTACTCTACGGTACTCAAGCAATCGAAGACCAGTGAATACTCCATCTCTCACAAACCCTCTCCTCTCACTGAAGAATCCTAAGTTCCACTATTGGCTTAGGCTGACTCTTCAACTTGTACATCATTACTGAAGTTCCTCTTCGGAACTTCCCTTGACAACCAGACCCCTTAGTGCAGTGTCTCAGTAGATCGACTTAACCCACATCGGGTGAACGTCCCTACCGTGACGTAACATGCTGTGTCAATAACTTACAATTTCACAAAACATTTTTACTGCATTCCACCCCTGCACCAATGGTTTGACTAAGCGTAAAAATCAATGGATAGAGCAGTATCTCTGAACTGTAGTCAACCTCATGCAAGATGATTGGGCTAATTGGTTACCTCTTGCAACCAACATTCATAATGGAAGACTTAACAGCACTACTGGTTTCACACCTGCTAAATTGCTGTTTGGATATACCCCAATGATATCCCCTATATGGGCATTCCAATCCCCTGTGCTGCGTGTTGAAGAACGTCTACAACAAATTCAGTGCTTTAGAGCTCTAGCAATTGCCGCATTAAATGCCACCGCCAAAGCACCTCCTCCACAGCAATTCAAAGTTGGGATGAAGGTATGGCTCAACGCTGCCAATATCAGCTTACTGTTTCATAGTTGAAAACTGGCACCTTGATGGTATGGGCCATTCCTTATTGTTAAAGAAGTATCGCCGGTGGTGTATCAGCTCCAACTTCCTATGGCATGGACCATCCATAATGTTTTCCACATATCACTCTTATCACCTCATCATATCACAGAAGCATATGGGGCACATGCAGACAACGTGTGACCTCCTCCCGATATAGTACAAGGTCTAGAAGAGTTAGAAGTTGAAGCCATCATTGGCCATTGCTTCCATGGAAGATACCGCAAGTTGCAATATCTAATCAGGTGGAAGGGTTATTCCTATGCAGACGATAGTTGGGAACCAGCAACCCAAGTCTTTGCACCAAAACTTGTTGCACAATATCATCGCAAATTTCCACTTGAACAATGTCATGGAACAGACTTTCAAATGCTTACTACTAGGTTCTGACTATGGTAGTAAGCTTTTGATTATGCTCATTAGTCAGGGACTTTATCTTTCACATGTTATCAGTCAGCATTAGTAGTAGTTGCTTACTTCTGCTTACTGATTACTAGGATAGCGATACTAGGGTTTGAGCTAGATACACTATAGGCCAACAGCATTCAAGGGGAGCTTTAAAGCAACCTCTCTACTTGTATAAATACAGACAGTTGAAGACCAAGGATCGCCATCTTGGTCTTCTTGAATCATCAGGTTTCACCTTCTTTCCAGTCTCTTGCAGAGATCTCCAAGGTCTGGAAGTGCACTGCATAAAGCCACCAAGAGGCTTTCCCAGTTGCCAAGATAACGTTGAAGTTGAGTCAAAGGCGCTCTATGTTCGACTTAGGAGAGTAATACATTCTCAGCTGAGTATTTGTGCCTTATCCATCACCTAAAGCAAGGCCCACACTTACCGAAGCATAACAAACAACCTATGACATATAAAAAGACATGTAAGGGTCAGTCGAAAGTAGCATTACTTTCATGGATTCAGCCACCCTCAATGCTATCCCTCCCAAAGTCATTTGGGATCTTATCAAACTCTCACCCACCTCTTCACCTGAGAGAGAACCCCTCCAGGTTGTTCCTGGAAGTGAGGACAACTCGAACAAAGAGAATGTCCCATCAGCAGCACCACCTAGGCATAGTGGAACCCCCTTCCCTTTCGATTGCATGCTGTTTGCTGCGCCTCCTACTAGAGTTCAGTCCCCAGTTGAAGTACCCAACCAATTCCTTGGAGCTAGTGAATGAGCTCATGTGGAGGACCTCACCTTCGGCGATGACAGTTACTTGTCTGTCATGAACTCTTTGCTGCGTACTCCTTTTCTTTTCTTTTATCTTATCTTATCTTCGATCTCATCTTCATCTTATCCTAAGCCCTTATCAGAGCAGCAAGAGCGAGCCCTTTAGCGATGCGAAGTGCAGAGGGTCCATTGACCGTCTCTTCAGTGACACTTGCAAGTGCGTTGAGGGTGGATCGCAGTGAGAGATACCCATCATCCACAACCATGTCTTCAAGGGAATTGACATTTGGTGGGGTGTCAGATGGGGTGTCCTGAGTAGATGTGATTATATGCAGGATTGGGCACGGAGGAGGGGAAGGAGAGTGGGATGTTGGATTAACATCGTTGGCTTCTCCGATGGTGGCATTGTCGTCAAGGAGGCTGGAGGAGTTCTAGTAGGTTTGCTCCATGAATGAGTAACAAGTGAAGTAAGGAAATGTGCCTTTGCAGCCTTCCTTTTATCCTTTAGTGGATGTTTTCGGTGATATGAAGCAATTCACTGTGGAGCAAAGATTTGATTTGCGGTGTAACGCCAGCTTGGACGCTGGGCTCAAAACTCGATACATGTTGCCACCCTGTTCCTGTCTCATTTCACCACTGGCACCTCCCTTTCCTACATTATCTAGTGATCTCTTTTGTACTTAAACTACTTCTTACCTCCTGAATTGAGCAGCACCCGAGTCGCCATTTTCCCCCCTTTTTCATCCTGTGTGAACTCTTGCTTGAGTCAGGCCCAAATGTGGGCACTCGTTCTGAAACATTCATTGTCACTCATTCATCTTATCTTGGGCCCCTCCTTTCTCTGATCATCTTCCTCCTTATCCACCCTCTGCCCACGTTTACTCATGCGCATGCTTTCGAGCCCACACAGCGGGCTCCCACGAGTTATCAGCTGCTGTTTCTCCTTTCCACTTTACAAGATACTGAAGTTGTCAGCATCGTCCATGATATCAGTGGTCAAGAATCGCTTCCACTTTGTACTCCTTGTGTTAAGGCCTAGCGGGGCCTTGCTGTGCGATGTGCACCGAGGGTACAAGGGGACAAAGACAGAGTACGAGAACGAGGTGCTCGGTAAAGGCAACAAGGGCTGAGGGAGTCCTAGGAGACGAAGGTCCACGAAGGACGACCAAGGAACAAGGGTTCAAAGGGGGCTAAGTCGATGGACTTAGTGACGAGGTACAAGGGGCTTCGGCCAGAAGGCCAAGGTACGAGGGACTAAGTTGAACGACTTAGGGTCTGTGTGTGCACATTGTTATAGCACAAGCGCAAAGCTTCAAAGTGGCTCCCAACTAAGGGAAGACCGACAGTGGTGGTGAGACGATGAGAAGGAGGCACACAGAAAGGAGTAGACAAGTCTGGTATTCGCTAGTACAATAAACGAAGACAAGACTGGAGAATAAGCATATACATGGCCAAGCTTATATAGGTAGTTACTCCGTGTCCGTCCCATGAAGGGGATACTGAAAGGGAACAAAGGGGACACCAAAGGGGGAAGGGGGAGTCAAAGGAGAACAATAGAAGATGCAAAAGGGGAAGGAGATAGAAGGAGAATCGGAGTAGAGAAGTGTACATGGTAGTGAGTCAACAGGTTAGTACTCTGAGGAAGTCCGAGAGAGGGTCAAAGTGATAAGGTAAAAAGGAAAATAAGTCCGTGGTGAGCCGGATCATGACACCTCGAATCCATCAATGATCATAGGCGGAGGGTGCGCTGCAGGTGCCCCATACTCCTCAGTTTCATGAACCCTTATGAGTAAAGAAGCATGAAAGACGGTGTGAATATTCCAAGCTGAAGGTAAGTAGAGTTGATACGCAACTGGTGAGACCACTGCTTCAATGATGAAGGGTCCATATTGCCTAGGCACCAACTTCATCGTGTGAAAGGGAAGGTGTAGATGCTTCCCTTCAAGCCAGACTGCATCTCCCTTTTTGAATTGTTGTGGCAGTGTCAACTTTGCAACTTTGTTCATGGCTGATTGCACCTGTGTCCACCACTGGAGGGTGCGGTGGAGGCATTCTTCAACAGCTGGTACATCAATGGCCACCTTAGGGTCTGTAATGGTGGCAGACTGCAGTTGGTACCCCATGATGATTTGTACAGGGACAGCATTGATTGTATGGTTATGCCACAAATTGTGAACGGTTGTTGCAAGCAGGAGCTATACATCCCAGTCATCTTGCACCATGCTTATGAACAGTTGGAGGTACTGCTTGACCCACTAATTCTTTCGTTCTGATAGGCCATCAGTCTATAGATGGAATGTGGTGGAGATATTTTGTTGAATACGTAGCCTTTCACATAGTGCCTTCAAGAACTATGATGTAAATCATGGGTCACAATCACTGATGATTCTCGTGGGGACTCCAAACCAGATGTACACGTGTCGGAAATAGATAGGAGATAAGGGCATAAGGTCCTTATCTATAGCTAGTTACGATAGTACAGATACAATATGGAGTAAGTAGTAATACTGTACATGTCAGATATCCCTTTTAGGATGTCTAGACACCCATACAGTGTTCCGTGATACAGCGCAAGTGAGATCGTGATATAGTGGACACCTTTAGTCATCACTTTATGTGTAACGGACATGGGTGCCCCGTAGAGACTATAAATACTCCTATAGGGAGAGCGCAATAGACACACTTGAGTACCCACTCATCTCTTACATTCTCTGCATGATACACTCTCCCAAACCACCTTTCTAAAGGTGAGTTTCATATCCTATATGCTGCACTCTATGCTGTGCAATAACATGTGTTGATAATACAAGGCTGCAACTTCTTCTCCAGTGATCACCATCTTGCATGGAAGAAAGATGGCCACCCTAGAACAGCCCTGGTCTACAATCGTAAGAATTGCATCATAGCCATTACTCCACAGTAGTTGTGTGATTAAATCAAGTGAAATGGAGCTGAATGGTGTAGCATTGACAGGCGCATCAATTCGATAAGTTGGCATCACCTGTGGATGGGTGTTTACTTTAGTTTGTTGGCATTCAATACATCCGACTACATAGCTTTGGATCCACATGCCTATTGATGGCCACCAGCAGAATTGCAGTACTAATCGAAGAGTTTCATCTCTTCCTGGGTGTCCCCAGGTTAGGTGGTTGTGAAACTCTCTTGCGATACGCTGGCGGAGTTCTACATCCAGGGGAACTATGAGTTGTCCCACTGATGTCACCCATGCTCCATCATGTCGTTGCCAGATATGGTGAAGTTTCCCCCATTGTTTGCAGTGTTCAGCATATTGGTGTTGAGCTTCATGGATAGAGGTCATGAGCATGGGGGATGTGTGGTTAATGAATACCACTGGCTGCAAGACTGTAGTGTCCTCATTGTCTTCTCCTCCTTGGTCAATTCCAGGTGGCCTTAATAGCACATCCACTACAGTGTTGGCTGTTCCCAGAACCTGTACGATGTGGAGGTCATAGTCTTGTAGTTCAACTATCCATCAAGCAACTTGCCTGTTTACTTTTCTCAGTACTTTCCAGTACTTGAGGTTCACATGGTCAGTAAAAATGGTTACCAGATGTTGCACTCCTCCAAGGTGAGGTCTCCAGTTTTGCAGCACTTTGATGACAGCAAGCAATTCTCGTTCATATATATCATAGTTCCATTCTATAGGTGTAAAAGTGCTTGAGTAGTACGCAACTGGATGTAATTGATTTCATGGGGGAACAGTATTTGGTGTGAGTGTTGAATGTGTACCCCCCTGTGAGAGTACAGCTCCCATGCCATACACCAATGCATCTGTGGCCATGAAAATGGGTTTAGTATAATCTGGTTGTTAAAGGATAGGTTGCTCACACATGTGGCATTTGAGATCATCAAATGCATGTTGTTGTTCTTTTCCCCACAGAAACAGTGTTAAGGCCTAGCGGGGCCTTACTGTGCGACGTGCACCAAGGGTACAAGGGGCAAGGATACTGGGGACAGAGTACAAGGACAAGGTGCTCAGTAAGAGCGACAAGGACTGAGAGGAGTCAAGGCGACGAGGGTCTTGAGGGGGTAAGTTGAAGGACTTAGTGACAAGGTATAAGGTGTTCGGCCAGAAGACCAAAGTACGAGGGACTAAGTCAAATGACTTAGGGTCTGTGCATGCACGTTGTTATAGCACAAGCGCAAAGCTTCGAGATGGCTCCCAACTAAGGGAAGGCCAACAGTGGTGATGAGACGATGAGAGGAGCACACAGTTTAAGGGACAAACAAGTCTGGTATCCGCTAGTATGATAAACGAAGACAAGACTGGAGAATAAGCATATAAGCAGGCAAGCTTATATAGGTAGCTACTCCGTGTCCGTCCCATGGAGGGGTACTAAAAGGGAACAATAGGAAATGCAAAAGGAGAAGGAGAAGGTAAGGAATTAGAGTAGGGAAGTGTTATGACACTGCCTATTTTACTCCCTTTATTTTGCCTTAGGACACGTGACACCTTTTACATCTTATCACGTGGTCATTCTCATATGAGTCATGGTGACTCATTACCTTGTTTGGTTCCATAAGAGTCATGATGACTCTAGCCCATTGCTAAGGGGCACTTTGTTTCATGTATATCTTGTTTCACATCTTACATGTGATTACTGCAGGCTGCGCGCTGCAGTTCTTATTGTGATTGCTCAGTGACCAGATCCTAGGATGCCATTATCATTCTATCCTAGGATACCTCTTTACTTACTATAAATACAGGCTCACCAGGTAGTAGTAGCCTTATGTAGCAGATGACTTCCGGCTATGTTGACAGAGGGGTCGATTCAGAACGCTGAAATTGAAAGGTAAAAGGGTGAACTGCCTGTTTCACACTATCAGCATAACGCAGAGATAAATCACATGCTAACCTACAAAGCGGCGCGGAGTAGAGCAAAGTCAAAATGTTCCCTTTGCAGGGGACCAGAGCAGGGATCACGCGGAGGTAGGTTGAGAGGGAAATCAAAAGAGGACAAGTTAGATTGTAGCGCTATCTAATACAGGCTTATATACTGTAGTACTTGGTCCGTGCGGAGTCATAAGTGCCGCGCTTACTAACTATTGAGTAAGGCCTATGACTCAGGTGATGACGCGTTGCTATTGTGCTTACTGATGCACTGTAATCCTCTTTGACTCAGAGGGTGACGCATCGCTGAGTAATGGTACTTTCTAGCACGTAATGTACATTACCTGAATGTTCTACAGCATTCTACACTATTCTAACCAATTGTATCGTTCGTGGATGTAAATGGAAGGATCTTCTCATGATCCTGTGACGTGTCTGTACAACGTGACTCTTGGAGCTCATGTGACTTCCTGCACATGACTCGGTGCGTGTCGTGCATATGACCGCACAACTTAGCGAAAACAACTAAGGCTCTTATGCCCGAGATGCCCATATGGCATCGTATAAAATTGTATAAAATAGATAAAAATACGAAATAAAATATAGTGACTGATGCGGCCATGACACCTTAGACTTGACTTCTTGTATCCTACGGTACTCAGAGCAATCTGAAGACCTTTCAATACTCCATCTCTCACGAACCCTCTCCTCTCACTGAAGAATCCTAAGTTCCACTATTGGCTTGGGTGGACTCTTCAACTCATACATCTTCACTGAAGTTCCTCTTCGGAACTTCCCTTGACAACCAGAACCAGACCCCTTAGTGCAGCGTCTCAGTAGATCGACTTAACCCACATCGGGTGAGCGTCCCTACCATGACGTAACATTAAGTCAAGTCTATCGAACTATTGCCACTCTGGCTAAGAGACGAAGAATCTCTGAATCCAGATCAGTTGCTGGATTCAAACCATTTCCCATCGAGAGGAGAACAGACGACGATGTTCCCACCCATGTAAAAGGAGCAGCCCTTTGGCAGGAAATAGACGGCGAAGAAGGTTTCTGGGTTTACGACATACTCAGCGCAGCATACCTCGCCATCGAATATGAAGAAAGTACCGAGCAGTGGTACTTTATATAACGAGACAGCAGGACTAGAAAGTGGATTGCAATCCAACCAGTCCCCTCCTTGTATAACCTGGGAAGAAGATCGATCAGACCAACGACAGTGACAGCAATTCCACCAGACGACACACCATTGAAGGCAGGCCAGCATACCGTGCCAACTGCTAAGAGACGTGATACAAAAAGTTCTCCAATGGCAACACAGACAACCACTACAACTGCAGCAACAGCAACCACGACAGCCATTCCACCATCCACAATACAAACATTCTTCACGAAGACAGGAATGGGAACAGGAGGAAGCGGAAACCCCCCTGCTATGACAGCAGGAAGTGGTTCCTCTGGAGGTGGGCCCCCAGGACCACCAGGAGGAAGCGGACCACCAGGAGGTGGCCCCCCAGCAGGTGGGGGTGCACCTGGAGGTGGAGGTCCTGCCGCAGGTGGGGGCACACCCAGAGGAGGTCCTCCAGGGGGTGGCGTTCCTGCAGGTGGGGGCGCAGGTCCCGGCACAGGTCCTGGAGGGGCAAACGGCAAACTTGGAGGAAATCCCCCAACTGACTTTGATGGCACCCGATCGCTTGCAGACCAGTTCATGCAGGAATTCAACCTGTATCGTATCATGAACTTGGATGTGGAACAAATGGCGACACCAATGAAATGAGCGGCCCTGCTAGTCGGATTCATTAAAGGGCCAAACGTAAAGGACTGGGTCAAGCGATGGACCAACTGGATCTTGGGCAAAATGAACAATGGAAGGCTCCTGAACGACGAATATTACTGGACGACAGTGTCTCATGGCTTTGAACAAGCATTTCAAGATACTGGAGCAAGAGAAAGGGCTGAAGATAAATTGCGCCACTTGGCCTTTATACCAAATGAAGTGGATGCATTTATCACCCAATTTGAATCTCTGGCTGCTGAAGCAACATATCCTCTGGACGCTCAGTTGACACTTTCCCTATTCGCATCAAAACTTCCTTATCGCATGATGGATCATGTCTATAAAGTGGTACGCCCCCTCAATTTTAGAGGATGGGCCGATGGAGTACGCCAGTACCACTCAGACAACACTGCAGTCCAGAATATTTGGGGGATTTATGAAGAAACTCCAAGGAAGAAGGGCACGGGCAAGATGAACCCTGCGCAATTGGCAAAGATGCTAGGCATCAAAATGCCAGCCCCAGCTTCAGACACAATGGATACTTGGGCAGACCGCTCTCGTTCCAACTTCAATCATAAAGGAACAAAAGGGAGAGCGGCTGCAACCACTGCGAACAAGCCGGATGTTGAAGTCCAGAAGAAAGAAGGCCATTGTTTTAACTGTAACAAACAAGGACACCTCTTGTGAAATTGTCCAGACAAAGTAAAGGACAAGAAACCTCCTCAGAAGGCTTGCAAGGCTAAAGCCGAAGAAAGCGAACATGAGGAAGAATCGGAAGAGGAACAGTCTGAAACTGAATCCACCCCTACCGATATGCAATCTTCCCTTATTAAAAGCCTTTCAACAAAGGAAAAATATGAAATGTTGAAGCAGGCTTGGGATGCTGAGCATGGGAAGGATTTTTAAAATGCACAACCCCTCCGGTCTGGGTGCATGTGTTACAGTTTAAAGACATGTTTGTTTGTAAATATTGAAGTCTCCAAATCCCAACTCTGATACAAACTGCACACACAATGGCCAAAAGAAAAGTTCTTGTGGATTCAGGAGCCACTGACAACTTTATAGACTTCAAGCTCCTGAAAAGAATGAAGATTGGCAAACTAAAGCTGCCACAACCCTGCATTGTGTGGAACATTGACGGGACCCAGAACAAATCAGGAATCATCAAGTACTATGTTGACCTGCAAGTCCAAACTGGGGAGAAGAAACAAAATATGTGATTCCTCGTCACCAATCTAGGAGATGATGAGATGGTGTTAGGGTACCCATGGCTTGCAGCCTTCCAGCCATTGATTGATTGGAGAAGCGCAACCCTTGATGAAAGCATGCAACCACTTGTCATCAAGACCCTTTCATATACAATGGATGCAGAAGTGGTACGCATACGAGATGCATGGACCAAAAAGGCTGCATCGTTATGCACCCCTGGGGAAGAACTCTTTATTCACCAAATGGATGAAGAAAGCCTCAAAAGAAACTCAACATCAACTGAAATGGCAGTAAAAGTGCTGCCAAAAGAAGAGAAAACCTGGTATCAGATAGTCCCGAAACACTACCACAAATGGAAGAAGGTCTTTTCTGAAGAAGAAGCAAAGCGATATCTGGTACACCAACCATGGGATATTGCTATTGGTTTTACAGAGGATGCCCCAAAAACTCTAGACTGCAAAATATACCTGTTATCTAAAGGCAAGCAAGAAAAGCTCGATGAATATATCAAAGATAACTTGGATAAGGGTTATATTTGTCCATCAAAATCACAATACTCGTCACCCTTCTTCTTTGTTGGAAAGAAAGATGGAAAACTTCGTCCAGTAGTGGACTACCAAAAATTAAATTCCATCACAATCCCCGACCGATACTTGTTGCCTCTAATACAGGAACTAGTTGACAAGGTGAAGAGCACCAGGTTATTCACCAAAATGGATGTACGAGCAGGATACAACAATATTCACTTCAAAGAAGGTGATGAACCGAAAGCCGCCTTCAAAACGAACTTAGGACTTTTTGAACCAACAGTGATGCCATTTGGGCTGAAAAATGCCCCCACAGTTTTCCAGCGGATGATGAATATGCAATTCAATGACCTTACAGCAACAGGTCAAGTAATCATCTATATGGATGACATCCTTATAGCAACAAAGAAGGATGAAGAAGAACACCACAATTTAGTTAACAAAGTCCTCGAACGACTTCAAAAGCTA
The DNA here is from genome assembly GCA_951394315.1 of Lactarius evosmus. Classification (NCBI taxonomy): domain Eukaryota; kingdom Fungi; phylum Basidiomycota; class Agaricomycetes; order Russulales; family Russulaceae; genus Lactarius; species Lactarius evosmus. The sequence goes on along the minus strand of OX596125.1, from coordinate 860,243 downwards.
GATCTCTACCTAAAGCCTAGCAAATGCCTCTTCAAGGTAGAACGCATCAAATTTCTAGGAGTAATCCTGGAAAAAGGAACCGTCACCATGGATCCAGTTAAAGTCACTGGAGTTGCAGAATGGAAAACACCAAAAACCACTAAAGACATTCGGGCTTTCCTAGGATTCTGCAACTTCTACAGGCGATTTATCCGTGGATTTTCCTTCATTGCAAAGGCATTGAATGACCAACTAAAGAAAGGTGTTCAATGGAACTGGGGGCCAAGAGAACAAAGTGCTTTTGAAACACTAAAAAAGCGAATATGTGAAGAACCGGTCTTGATACAACCAGACCAAGAAAAACTGTTTGAGGTCGAAGTTGACGCCTCAAACTATGCAATGGGAGCCGTCCTAATGCAACAAAACAAAGAAGGAATGCTCCACCCAGTAGCATTCTTCTTGAAGACCATGAACGATGCTCAAAGAAACTACGATGTGTATAACAAGGAGCTTCTAGCCCTTGTGAAAATGTTCTGACATTGGAGACATTTCCTGCACCAACCCACTTTCAAAGTAAAGGTGCATACAGATCACGCTAATCTGTTATACTGGAAGAACCTAGGCAACCATAACAGAAGAGTAGCAAGATGGCATGCGGAACTCATGGAATATGACTTTGAGTTAGTCCATATAGCCGGGAAGAAGAATGGTCAGGCGGACAAGTTGTCACGACGCCCTGACTATGAACAAGGCAAAAATGATAACAAGGCACTGGTGGTTCTACCACCTATCTTGTTCAGTTTTGCACGAATGATGGGATCAGAATATTATAATCCCTCAAACCAGAAAGAAAGGGAACACTATAGCGGAACTATAAACCACCGCAAATATCAATCCCTCCAGAACCAGGTGGAAGAAGACCAACAAACAAATGAAAAGAGCTAGAAACAGCTCAGAAAATGGTCAAACACCTATGCGCTCACCAAACTAGTCGGAATTTGGTGGAAAATCGAAAATGACACAGACCAGATCGTCGTTGCCAGAGACAACGATCTGAAGAGGGGGGTAATTCACTTTTACCACGATACCCCATCCACCGGACACCCGGGAATTACAAATACCTACGCCCTGGCAAAACGAGACTTCTGGTGGCCAAAGATGAAGGAAGATGTGGAGCAATATGTGAAGGGATGTGGAGCATGCCAAGCTAACAAAATCAATATGCAGCCACTCAAACCAGCAATGATCCCAATCACTCCAACCAATTCCTTGCCATTCGAAACAATCGCAATGGACTTCATCATGAAATTACCATTGTTGGGCAAATACAACACGATCCTTACAATCACAGATCATGATTGCAGTAAAGCAGCAGTATTCATACTGTGCCAAGAAACAATTACTGCAGAAGGGGTAGCAGAACTCTACCTGAAACACGTATACACCCAGTTTGGCATCCTGAAGAAAATTATCTCAGACCGAGATACCCAATTTACATCACACTTCGCCAAAGGCCTGTGCGAAGCACTGAAGATACACCAAAACATCAGTATGGCATATCATCCAAGAACTGATGGCCAATCAGAAAGGACAAACCAATGGCTCGAACAGTACCTTCAATTTTGGTGTGACGAAAGACAAGATGACTGGCACAAATATTTGCCAATGGCAGAATTTGCGCACAACCAATGGCCAAATGCCACAACCCAAAGGACCCCCTACGAAATGCTCATAGGGTATACACCAAAGATTGAAATTGTGACCAAGAGCAAGGTCCCTTCAGTTGAAGAAAGGCTTACAGCCATAGAGAAGGCAAGAATGGATGGCCATGAAAATATCATCAAAGCACAAAAGATAATGGCCATCGCACACAAAGGGAACAAGAAGTTCCAACTGTACAATGAAGGGGATCAAGTGTGGATCGAAGGGACACACCTCAAGACCCTGTACCCAGCGGCTAAACTCGGGCCGAAACGGCATGGACCTTTTAAGGTTCTGAAACGACTATTGGATGCAGTATATTGTGTGGAGCTGCCAAGACAATGGAAGATTCACAACGTGTTTCATGCGAATCTAATAACTCCATATAAAGAAACGGAGCTCCACGGACCAAACTATACCCGACCACCACTGGAGATTATCAATGAAGAACCCGAGTACGAGGTCAAGAAGATTCTAGATGCGCAGCAACGTGGGAAAGGATGCAAACTGCACTACCTTATCAAGTGGAAAGGTTATCCCACGAGTGACAGTTCATGGGAAAAAGCAGAAGATGTCCACACGGACAAACTGATAGCAGAGTTTAAAGCAAGAAAGGAACCAAACAAGTCCAAAGGTTGTAAAACATATATAAGATGGGCCAGGACGACAGATGCAACCCATTCCATCCAACATACTCTCCCCTCTACTATCACGTCCACTACATCTACTCCCTCCACTCCCACCAGTCATATGCCATGCACTCCTTTCCAATCCCAAGCTATGACTTACACCTCTACTCAGAAGTCCTCAAAGACAATGAGGCACCCACCTGTCACCGTACCCTGGCACGACACGCACATTCAATCACAGGCTGTCTTCCCTACAGCACCAGCAAGATTCATAACCCCACTTTTGAACGACTCAGGAATGGAGCCAGGCGTGCACTTAAAAAGGCTGCCATTGCCACTGGTCACAAGCACTGCAATTGGTGTGGGCGCAAATTCCCAGACCACATACGCTGGAGGATGGGACAACAAGAGGAGTGGGAAATGTGTTACTGTTGAAGACAGTAACTTGGAGGAAGAACACCCAGCTTCAAGACATAAGAAACCAGAAACAAATAGCCACAGCAAAGAGAAGTGCTACCCATCGGCTGGCCTATTTGTTGAAGGAAGCAAACGTACCAGCTTCCTTCACCCCTTTGCCAACAGGTCCTGGAGGCCCCAGAAGATGCCCCAAATTGAGATTTGGGTCACCAAGACAGTCAAACAGGAAGAGGGAGGGGGACCACTCAGAAGAACCAAGATTGAAGCTGGATTGAAAGAACTAGAAGAACTAGAAGGGCTCGAAGGATTGAAAGAGCTGGAGATGATGAAGGAACCGACAACCCTCAATTGGATCAGGGGGGCTCTCAGTTTGGCAAAGCCGAGGCAACTTTGCGCTTGAAAGGGGGGCTGTGTTATGACACTGCCTATTTTACTCCCTTTATTTCACCTTAGGACATGTGACACCTTTTACATCTTATCATGTGGTCATTCTCATATGAGTCATGGTGACTCATTACCTTGTTTGGTTCCATAAGAGTCATGATGACTCTAGCCCATTGCTAAGGGGCACTTTGTTTCATGTATATCTTGTTTCACATCTTACATGTGATTACTGCGGGCTGCGCGCCGCAGTTCTTATTGTGATTGCTCAGTGACCAGATCCTAGGATGCCATTATCATTCTATCCTAGGATACCTCTTTACTTACTATAAATACAGGCTCACCAGGTAGTAGTAGCCTTAGACTTGACTTCTTGTATCCTACGGTACTCAGAGCAATCTGAAGACCTTTCAATACTCCATCTCTCATGAACCCTCTCCTCTCACTGAAGAATCCTAAGTTCCACTATTGGCTTGGGCGGACTCTTCAACTCATACATCTTCACTGAAGTTCCTCTTCGGAACTTCCCTTGACAACCAGAACCAGACCCCTTAGTGCAGCATCTCAGTAGATTGACTTAACCCACGTCAGGTGAGCGTCCCTACCATGACGTAACAGGAAGCGTACATGGTAATGAGTCAACAGGTTAGTACTCCAAGGAAGTCCAAGAATGAGTAAAGGCGATATAGTAAAAGAAAAATAAAGTCTGAGGTGAGCCAGATCACGACAAACAGGGCATTCTTTTGTGTTAGTGTGATAAGAGGTCACACAATTTTGGTGTAATTGAATACGAAATATCTGTAATACCCCGTTGTTACGTCACGGTAGGGACGTTCACCCGATGTGGGTTAAGTCGTTCTACTGGGACGCTGCACTAAGGGTCTAGTTCTGGTTGTCAAGGGAAGTTCCGAGGAGGAACTTCAGTGAAGATGTACGAGTTGAAGAGTCAGCCTAAGCCAATAGTGGAACTTAGGATTCTTCAGTGAGAGGAGAGTTCAGTGAGAGATGGAGTATTCACAGTCTTCGATTGCTCAAGTACTGTAGGATACAAAAAGTCAAGTCTAAGGCTACAAGCTACCTAGCAAGCCTGACTTTATAGTAAATGGGGATCCTAGTACTGAGTCATAACAGCGTACTAGGATTGAGTCATCTGAACAATAAGTAACTGCAGCGCAGTCAGCAGTATGTATGAAACGAGTCTGAAACGAAAGATGACAGCCCCTTGACAACGGGCTAAAGTCACTATGACTCGTATGGGAAATAAGTAAAGAGTCACTATGACTCTTGTGAGAACGGTCACGTGAGGCAAAGAAAGATAAAGAAAGAAAAGAAATTGAGTTGTATCGTAACACAGCCCCCCATTTAGGCGCAAAGTTACTCCGGACTTTGCCTTACAAGCCCATTGGGTCGTCGTTCCAGTAGAGGTCATAGTTGACCTCATTGTTGTCCCAATTCTCCTTCTCTTCCTCATCACCCATCTTGGTGCACCTGTGACGCTTGACGAACCCCCAGCTGCCCGTGTGGCGGCAAAAAGGGCACTGTTCGTAGAGGGGACACTCGAGCTCACCATGGTGCGTCCCGACCTTCCTGCACTTTCCGCACGACTCCGGGGTCCACTCTTCCCTATCCAACAACCCGATGCGCTCCAAGAGCGTCATCTTTACTTGGCTGCTTGGTCCAACCTCCACGCAGGGCTCAGGGGTTTGCTCCCTTTCGTCTGTCTCTTGCTGGACAGTAGAGGTGGTGATTCGGATGCGTAGGGCCCCTCTCTCCTCCCGCTTCTTCTGTTGTTTGCGCTTCTTGGGGCACTCCTGGACCTTGTGCCCACGCTTCTTGCAGTGGTAACACTTGGGCAACAACTTGCCCTCTTCGTCGTGGAGGATGGGCATCTCAGCCCGGCGGGAGGTGCGTGGGTTGACAGGGAGTGGCTCTGGGGAGTACCGGTAGCGGGTTGGGAGGCGGTACTCACGATTGAACGAGGCATGGATGATGTGGCAGGCGTCCGCCATCTCCAACCTGGTTTTGCAAGCCTCGTACTCATGCTCCACCAGGACGAGTTCCCTCATGATCTCGCTGACCTTGTGCTGGGCATCACACAACAGGCCATCTAACGTGTTCTTCAACTCCCGCTTTGCCCTAAAGCAGTTGATCTCCCCAGTTAGGCAGGGATCGTCGATTTCTTGGAGGGCGCAGTTCACCATGAACTCCGTCTCATGGTTCCGCGCCAACTGTCTCCAAAGGGCCTCTGTCATGAGCCCATAGTTCTTCGCTCTCCTCCCTACCTGCACCTCTATGGTGCGCTTCTCCTGTCCCTCCCCAAGAGTCCCCGTCACCATTGTTTCATCTGGCGAGTAGGTGATGAAGGTGGCCAAGACTATTCTTGGCTCTGTACGGTCCAATCCGAAGCATGGGTTGGCGACATAAATGGGGTAGAAGAGACGGGAGTGGGGGTCGTTATGGATGTAGCCAAGGGGAGGAGTATACTCAGCTTCCTTGACTGGAAGCTCAGGGAGCTCAGTTGCTCCGTCATCACTGTGCTCCACGATTGGAACACTCTGGATAGCCAACTGAGGAGTAGGAGGGACGGCGCCCTCAGAGCGGGTGTCTGTGACCAATGCGGGAGGCAATGAGGCAGGCAACTGGAGTGTTGGCACAAGGCTGGCGGGAGCAGATATAACGGACATCGTATAAAGAGAGGAAGCAGGGTGTGGAAGGGGATGAGGTTCCTCTGTTGTTTTAGCCCATCTTATATATGTTTTATGGGCTTTTGGCTTGTTTGTCCCCTTCCTAGCTTCAAACTCCGCTATCAGTTCATCCGTGTGGACATCTTCTGCTTTCTCCCACGAACTGTCACTCATGGGATAGCCTTTCCACTTGATTAGGTAGTGGAGCTTGCGCCCTTTCCCACGTTGCTGCACATCTAGAATCTTCTCGACTTCGTATTCGGGTTCTTCATTGATGATATCAGGTGGCGGCCGGGTGTAGTTTGGCCCGTGGAACTCTGTTTCCTTATAAGGCGTTAGAAGGTTCATGTGAAACACGTTATGAATCTTCCACTGTCTTGGCAGTTCCATGTGGTACACCGCTTCTGATAGCTGTTTCATCACTTTGAAGGGTCTGTGCCGCTTCGGCCCGAGTTTAGCCGCTGGGTACAGGGTCTTCAAGTTGGTTCCCTCGATCCACACTTGATCTCCCTCTTTGTACGGTTGGAACTTCTTGTTCCCTTGGTGCGTAATGGCCATCATCTTCTGCGCTTTGATGATGTTTTCGTGGCCGTCTGTTCGCGCCTTTTCTATGGCTGTAAGCCGTTCTTCAACCAAGGGAACCTTGCTTTTGGTTCCAAATTCAAGTCTCGGTGTGTACCCTATGAGCATTTCGTAGGGGGTCTTTTGGGTGGTGGAGTTCGGCCATTGGTTATGCGTGAATTCCGCCATTGGCAGGTACTTGTGCCAATCGTCTTGCCTTTCATCGCACCAGAATCGAAGATACTGTTCGAGCCATTGGTTTGTCCTTTCTGACTGGCCATCAGTTCTTGGGTGGTATGCTGTGCTGATGTTCTGGTGTATCTTCAACGCTTCGCACAGGCCTTTGGCGAAGTGTGACGTAAATCGGGTATCTTGGTCAGAGATAATCTTCTTCAGGGCACCGAATCGGGTGTACACATGTTTCAGGTAGAGTTCTGCTACCCCTTCTGCAGTAATTGTCTCTTGGCAGGGTATAAATACCGCTGCTTTACTGCAATCGTGATCTGTAATTGTGAGGATCGTGTTATATTTGCCCGAAAGTGGCAACTTCGTGATGAAGTCCATGGCGACTGTCTCAAATGGCAAAGAGTTTTCTGGAGTGATAGGGATCATAGCTGGTTTTAGTGGTTGCGTGTTGATTTTGTTTGCTTGACACGCTGCGCATCCCTTTACATATTGCTCCACGTCTTCTTTCATCTTTGGCCACCAGAAGTCCCGTTTTGCCAGGGCGTATGTGTTTGTGATTCCTGGGTGTCCAGCTGATGGGGTATCGTGGTAAAATTGAATTACCCCCCTCTTCAGATCGTTGTCTCTGGCAACGACGATCCGGTCTGTGTCATTTTCGATTTTCCACCAAATTCCGACTAATTTGGTGAGAACATAGGTGTTTGACCATTTCTTGAGCACTTCCTGGCTCCTTTTGTTCGTTTGTTGGTCCTCTTCCACCTGGTCTTGAAGGGATTGGTATTTGCGATGGTTTACCGTTGCACTATAGTGCTCCCTTTCCTTCTGGTTGCTGGGGTTATAATATTCTGACCCCATCATTCTTGCGAAGCTGAATAAGACAGGGGGTAGGACCACCAATGCCTTATTATCTTCTTCTCCGTGTTCGTAGTCCGGGCGTCGTGACAAAGTGTCCGCCCAACCATTCTTCTTCCCAGCTATGTGAACCAATTCAAAGTCATATTCCATGAGTTCCGCATGCCATCTTGCCACCCTTCTATTGTGGTCTCCTGGGTTCTTCCAGTACAATAGGTTGGCGTGATCTGTATGCACCTTTACTTTGAACGCTGGTTGGTGCAGGAAATGTCTCCAATGCCAAAACATTTCCACAAGGGCTAGAAGCTCCTTGTTGTATATGTTGTAATTTCTTTGGGCATCGTTCATGGTTTTCAAAAAGAATGCTACCGGGTGGAGCACTCCTTGTTTGTTTCGTTGCATTAGGACGGCTCCCATTGCATAGTTTGATGCGTCGACTTCTACTTCGAATGGTTTCTTCTGATCTGGTTGTATCAAGACCGGTTCTTCACATATTCACTTTTTCAGCATTTCAAAAGCGCTTTCTTCCTTTGGCCCCCAGTTCCATTGAATGCCTTTCTTTAGTTGATCGTTCAGTGCTTTTGCAATAAAGGAAAATCCACGGATAAATTGCCTGTAAAAGTTGCAGAATCCAAGGAAAGCCCAAATATCTTTTGTGGTTTTCGGCGTTTTCCATTCAGCAACTCCAGCGACTTTGACTGGATCCATGGTGATGGTTCCTTTTTCCAGGATTACTCCTAGAAATTCGATGCGTTTTACTTCAAAGAGGCACTTGCTGGGCTTCAAGTAGAGGTCTAGCTTCTGAAGGCGTTCAAGGACCTTGCTAACCAACTTGCGGTGTTCTTCTTCATCCTTTTTTGTTGCTATAAGGATGTCGTCCATGTAGATGATTACTTGACCAGTTGCTGTTAGGTCATTAAACTGCATATTCATCATTCGTTGGAACACTGCGGGGGCATTTTTCAGCCCAAACGGCATTACTGTTGGTTCAAACAGTCCTAGGTTTGTTTTGAAGGCAGCTTTTGGTTCATCGCCTTCTCAGAAGCGAATATTGTTGTATCCTGCTTGCACATCCATTTTGGTAAACAACCTGGCATCCTTCACCTTATCCACTAGTTCCTGTATTAGAGGCAACGGGTATCGGTCGGGGATTGTGAAGGAGTTCAGTTTCCGGTAGTCCACTACTGGGCGAAGTTTTCCGTCCTTTTTTCCGACAAAGAAGAATGGTGACGAGTATTGCAATTTCGATGGACAAATATAACCCTTGTCTAAGTTATCTTTGATGTATTCATCGAGCTTTTCTTGCTCTCCTTTGGATAACGGGTATATTTTGCAATCTAGGGTTTTCGGGGCGTCCTCTGTAAAATCAATAGCAATATCCCATGGTTGATGTTCTGGATATCGCTTCACCTCTTCTTTGGAAAAGACCTTCTTCCATTTGTGGTAGTGTTTTGGGACTACCTGATCCCAGGTTTTCTCTTCTTTTGGCAGAGCCTTTACTGCCATTTCGGTTGACGTCGAGCTTCTTTTGAGGATTTCTTCATCCATTCGGTGGACAAAGAGTTCTTCCTCAGGGGTGCATAATGATGCAGCCTTCTTGATCCACGCATCTTGTATGCGGATCACTTCTGCGTCCGTTGTATATGAAAGGGTCTTGATGACAAGTGGTTGCATGCTTTCATCAAGGGTCGCGCTTCTCCAATCAATCAATGGCTGGAAGGCAGCGAGCCACGGATACCCTAACACCATCTCGTCATCTCCTAGATTTGTGACGAGGAATCTCATGTTTTGTTTCTTCTCCCCAGTCCGGACTTGCAGGTCAACGTAGTACTTGATGATTCCTGACTTATTCTGGGTCCCGTCAATGTTCCACACAATGCGGGGTTGTGGCAGCTTTAGTTTGCCAATCTTCATTCTTTTCAGGAGCTTGAAGTCGATAAAGTTGTCTGTGGCTCCTGAATCCATGAGAACTTTTCTTTCGGCCGTTGTGTGTGAAGTTTGTATCAGAGTTGGGATTTGGAGACTTCGATATTTACAAACAAACACATCTTTAAACTGTAACGCACGCGCCATAGCCGCCGGGTTTGTGCGTTTTAAAAATCCTCCCCATGCTCTTCTGCCCAAGCCTCTTTGATCATTGCGTATTTTTCCTTGGTTGAGAGGCTTTTAATGAGGGAAGATCGCACATTGGTAGGGGTGGATTCAGTTTCGGACTCTTCTTCCAATTCTTCCTCTGCTTCGCTTTCTTCGGCCTTGGCCTTGCGAGCCTTCTGAGGTGGTTTCTTGTCCTTCTGCTTGTCTGGACAGTTGTGGGAGAGGTGTCCTTGTTTGTTGCACGTGTAGCAACGGCCTTCTTTCTTCTGGACTTCTATGTCTGGTTTCTCTTTTGCAGTGGTCGCTGCTGCTCTTCCTCGGGTTCCCTTATAGTTGGAACGGGAGCGGTCAGTGCATGTGTCCATTGCATCTGAAGCAGGGGCTGGCATTTTAATGCCCAGCATTTTCACCAATTGGGCGGGATTCATCTTTCCTGCTCCCTTCTTCCTTGGAGTTTCTTCGTTAATCCCCTGAATATTCTGGACTGCGGTGTTGTCTGAGTGGTACTGGCGCACTCCGTCGGCCCATCCTCTGAAATCCAGAGGGCGTACCACCTTATAGACGTGGTCCATCATGCGGTAAGGAAGTTTGGATGCAAATAAGGAGAGTGTCGACTGAGCATCCAATGGGTACGTTGCTTCTGCGGCAAGGGATTCAAACTGGGCGATAAACGCATCCACCTCATTTGGTATGAATGAGAGGTGGCGCAGTTTATCTTCTGCCCGTTCCCTTGCTCCCGTATCCTGGAATGCTTGTTCAAAGCCTTGAGACACTGCTGTCCAGTAGAATTCGTCATTCGGAAGTCTTCTGTTATTCATTTCCGCCAGGATCCAGTTGGTCCATCTCTTGACCCAGTCCTTTACGTTTGGTCCTTTTATGAAACCAAGCAGCAGAGCCGCTCGTTTCATAGGTATCGCCATTTGTTCAGCGTCCAAATTCGTGATTCAATACAGGTTGAATTCCTGCATGAATTGGTCTGCAAGCGATCGGGTACCATCAAAGTCGGTTGGGGGGTTTCCTCCAAGTTTGCCATTTGCCGCTCCTGGGCCTGGGCCGGCACCTGCCCCGCCTCCAACAGGGGCGCCACCGGGAGGGGGTCCTCCGCCTCCGGGTGCACCTCCACCTGCTGGGGCACCTCCGCCTCCAGGTGCACCCCCACCTCCTGGGGGGCCACCTCCTGGCGGTCCGCTTCCTCCTGGTGGTCCTGGGGGCCCACCTCTGGAGGGACCACTTCCTGCTGCCGTAGTGCTAGCAGGGGGGTTTCCGCTTCCTGTTCCTGTCCCCTTTGTGAAGAATGTTTGTACTGTGGATGGGGGGACAGCCGTCGTTGTTGTGGTTGCAGCTGTGGTGGTCGTCTGTGTTGCCATTGGAGAACTTTTTGTATCACGTCTCTTAGCGGTTGGCACGGTATGCTGGCCTGCCTTCAACGGTGTATCGTCTGGTGGAATTGCTGATACTGTCGTTGGTCTGATCAATCTTCTTCCCAGGTTATACAGGGAGGGGACTGGTTGAGTAGCTGTCCAACGCCTAGTCCTACTGTCTCACTGTATGAAGTACCACTGCTCGGTACTTTCTTCGTATTCGATGGCGAGGTATACTGCGCTGAGTATGTCGTATACCCAATAACCTTCTTCGCCTTCAATTTCCTGCCAAAGGGCTGCTCCTTTTACGTGGCCAGGAACTTCGTCTTCTGTTCTCCTCTCGATGGGAAACGGTTTGAATCTGAGGATTGATCGGGATTCAGAAATTCTTCGTCCCTTAGCCAGAGTGGCAATAGGTTCGATAGACTTGACTTAATGTTACGTCACAGTAGGGACGTTCACCCGATGTGGGTTAAGTCGTTCTACTGGGACGCTGCACTAAGGGTCTAGTTCTGGTTGTCAAGGGAAGTTCCGAGGAGGAACTTCAGTGAAGATGTACGAGTTGAAGAGTCAGCCTAAGCCAATAGTGGAACTTAGGATTCTTCAGTGAGAGGAGAGTTCAGTGAGAGATGGAGTATTCACAGTCTTCGATTGCTCAAGTACCATAGGATACAAAAAGTCAAGTCTAAGGCTACAAGCTACCTAGCAAGCCTGACTTTATAGTAAATGGGGATCCTAGTACTGAGTCATAACAGCGTACTAGGATTGAGTCATCTGAACAATAAGTAACTGCAGCGCAGTCAGCAGTATGTATGAAACGAGTCTGAAACGAAAGATGACAGCCCCTTGACAACGGGCTAAAGTCACTATGACTCGTATGGGAAATAAGTAAAGAGTCACTATGACTCTTGTGAGAACGGTCACGTGAGGCAAAGAAAGATAAAGAAAGAAAAGAAATTGAGTCGTATCATAACACCCGTAAAGCCTAAGAATGCATGTACTTCCCTTACATTGGTGGGGCTCTTCCAGTTGCGAATACCACTGATTTATCCATGTGTACCATCCCTTGTTTGAGAACCACGCCCAGGAATTTGACTTGTTTACATTTGAATTGACATTTTTCCAGCTTGAGGAATAGATTGTGGGCTCATAACTTGCTGAGTATTTGATGGACTTTTGCTTGGTGTTGTACAAGGTTGTTGGTGGTGTGAATTAGTAAGTCATCCATGTAGACAGTTAGCCATCCTTCCGTGATCTCTGTTGCAAAAATCATGTTTATAAGTTGTTGAAAGGTTGCTGGGGAATTGGTTGGCCTGAAAAACATTACATGGGGTTTGTACAGCCCTTTGTTAGTGATGAATGCTGCCTTCCATTCATCCCCAGCTTTGATCCTTACATTATTGTACCCCCACCAAATGTCGAATTTCATGAATAATGCAGTGTGTCGTACTCGTGCGATTAAATCCAAGATTAGAGGTAAGGGATACTGATTACGCACAGTGATCTCATTTAGCTTTCAGTAATCCTGTACTGGCCAGAGCTTCCCATCTTTTTTCTTGATGAAAAAGAAGGGTGCCACATATGGACTTTTCGACAGTTAGATGTAGTGTTTTTCAAGTTGCTCCTTAAGGAACATATGCAGCACTTTGTGTTCGTCTTGCGTTAAGGGATAAATCTTGCCTGGTAGTGCTGCTGGAGCATCCTTTTTTAGTTCAATCACATGATCCCACACCCATTTGGGTAGGAACCTCATGGCATCCTTATCACTAAAGATATGTTTATGGCACTTGTATTCTTGTGGAAGCACCTCTGCAGGTTTTTGGTGCTTCTCAGCCAGTTGCAAGGCTAATGTTTGCCCAGCGCATGTCAGTGCTTCTTCTTGGAATGTGCTGAGAATAACTGGAAGTTGTTCATAGGCGATCCACCCTTTGGCCCAGTCAATTGCAGGTTGATGTGCCACAAACCATAGATATCCTAAGATAATCTGGCTGTCTCCAATGTTTGTGATGAAGAATTGGAGTCACACCATTTTTATCCCAGCCCTTGCTGGGAAGTCCACATAATGGGTAATATTGCCATCCTGATTGATGCTTCCATCCACATTGATAATTTCCCATGGCGTAAGCAGCCTTTTTGTGTGGAGTCATAATCTAATGGCCAATGCCATGTGTATAAAGCACTTGGTGGCTCCTGAGTCTAGTAAAGCAAGCATTTTGGTCCTCTTCAAGTCGTGATGAATGAATACATGTAGCGTCATAGATTTTTGCACAGACATATACATTTTAAATGACTTGGTAGACCTAATCCAGACTGAACAGATTAGGCTGGGGGAAAACCCTGGGTTTCCTCCATTTTGGCCATACATGCCCTTACTTCCTCCTCTGGCATTTGTGCCAGGTGTTGTTGAATTTGATCCCAGTGATTGCTACTAGTTGGATTCTCCTAGGAATCTGCTTCACAAGTTTGTATGCATCTCGAGCAGTTGCATGCCAGGTGTCCCTGTTGTCCACATGTGAAGCACGGGCCTATTGGTCTTTGGGGTGGCAGGTTGTGCATGGTAGTGGCTGCACGTCCCCATTGGTGTGGCTGCCATGCTCGCCCCTGGCTTACATCCATGGGGACAGGAGTGTTGTTCATATTTCATGGGGCATTAGATGAGTTATACTGTGGTCAGGGGTTATTACTGCCACTTGCCTGTTGGCCCCGATTACCCTGGGTGTTTTGTGGTCTCCCAAAGAATGGGAAAGGTGGCCTTCCTCCATGATTACCTCCCCCCAGTCAGCAATCTAGAATGGTATGCATGAGTTGATGCGCTCGTGTAGAATCATTTGCACATTTGCACATTGCTTGATATGAATTGGCATATGGCAGGCATAAGCAGTCTTCTAATACCGACTTTGATAGACCATTGAGAAACAGCTGTACCATTTCTTTATGATTGAGCGAGTACTCAGCTTCTAGTGCCAGTTGATCGAATTCTGCTATGTACGTGTCTACTTCAGGCCATTTCATTCATAAATCTTCAAGTTTCATTTGGGAGTGTTCCACCTTCTGGGTATCTTGAAACCTGTTGTGGAACCTTGTGAGAAACTGCACCCACAATTGTCAGTCATTGTCGTGTACTGGGTGGAGTGTGTTGAGCCACTCTCCTTGTTTATGCACCCATCCAGCCACTTGATCACCTTGCACCAAGGTTAGGACCAGAGCAATTCTGGTTAGATATGAATGAAAGAAAGTGTTATGATTATTGAGATGGAAGTAGGACTGCACCACATTGATAAAGGCATCAGCCTTCTCTCTTGCTCTGTCAAAGATCGTGGGCAATGCCCCCAGTGTTTTGTCAGTTCCAAATGGTACTCCTGTGGGTAGTCCTCCTATAGCATGGGGATCTCCTCCTGGGGGTCCTCCACCCCCTCCATCCCCTCCGCCTCCTCCGCCTCCTCCACCTCCTCTGCCTCCTGGTGAAGGTGGTAGCAGCACCCCTCCATCAGCGGGTCCAGGACTCCCTCCCCCTCCTCCCGAGGGTCCAGAGCCTCCTCCTCCAAGTGCTTGGGCAATGTGATCTCAGCTTGCAGGTGTCATGCCACTAACAGTCATAGGGTGGAGTGTAATTGTCGCAGAGGATAGATGGGGAGTAAGTGGAGAATGACATAAATCTTGTGGAATTGTCTGATTCCTAAAATCATCAAATGGTGTATCCATTGTTGGAGTGTCTGTAGGGGTTGTGTATGCACTATTCAGGTTCAAGCACCACCTCTTCTTTTCTTCTTGCATAAGCATATTGAATGCTTCAATGTCTAGGCATCATTCTGCCAGATACAGCAAATTGTTCTGGTCAAATTGAATTTGCATGAGCGTTCCCTGCTCATTTCTCAAGTGGATCAAGTGTTCATCATCTGTATATGTGCCCTCTGGAGCATATGGGTGATAGACATAGTGTGCTTCGCTTAGCAATAGGAACTTGCCTTCAAAGGTTCGGTGCAACATGTGATTGGTTGGTTCTTCATGGTCAATCCCTAATGGCCCCAGAGTCGTCACCATTACAAGTTTGAGAAATGATCTTCATCTAATATCACCAGCAGGTGGTCTTAGACTTGTGGAATGTGGGAAAAAAGAAGGGATGGATAGAAACAATACTTGATTTAGAGACAGGAGACAAAGATAGCCTACAAGCAAGTACTATGAGGCCATTTCATAGAGTTCACCATGATGCTAATCCTACTACTAATAGTACTAGGATCAAGTCATATGAATCGTAGTGTATATGATGTATCAGAAGGAGCCACAATCTTATGATGACTGATGAAACAATTGATGGGCCCGGTTACCCTTATCTTATCTCAAGTCAGATGACTGAAGAGCCAGTGTCATTCTGTCTCTATTGTACTAGTGACACCTTGTATGTTACAGTCGCACCGGCCATCTAGTTCGACTTGAACTGGGTTTCTCAGAACGCTTGTATTGCACGTGACAACCAAGGCAAAACCACTGCAATAGTGGTTGCAACTGAGAGATGAAGGGGGGCAAAGGGAAACGGCTCGCTAAGAAGCGGCACAACAAGACAGTCGTCTAAGGGTTTGGTGAAGAAGACCAACTAAGGCCCTTAGGAAAGCAGGAGAGAACTGTGATGCGGATTGTTGAAAAACTCAAGATAGCGAATACATGTGAAGACCAACTAGTACTTATACTACTAGTAGATAAGGTTTGGACTCAGCACGAACCTTAAGTCCTTATCTCTAGCCAATAGCCATAAGGGCTCCGGCTCCACAAGCTGAAACACAAGGAAGAAACATAATTGGACCGGCCTATAAAGGCACCGACATCCATCAGACACAAGGCTGCGCCCATACAGTACACGAGGCGTCCATCAGAAAGTCCATCAGTAATCAGGCACCAAGGCCTAGTCCATGTCATCATCAACCAGGTAGCCGGCTGCGGCATACCCGAGGCACACACGCTCAGGTGATGCCTCACGTGATGAGTCATGTGACTCTGGGCTATCACGCCCGTAGAAGTGCGCGTACATGGCGTGCGCGCGAGCCTCATCTTGCTCGTAGGGGTCGTCAGCTTCTTCGTCGCTGCTCTCGACAGGAGTGCGGGACTTAGCTGGTTCAGGACGCAATGTCCACATGCTCAGGTCCCCCTTTCTCATCAAGGCCTCTCTTAATGCCTCGGAATCCAGGGTTCGCTCGTAGTTGTCCAACGCGGGCCGGCTCGGGCAGCTCGGCGGCATGCTTTCTCGGGAGCTCGAAATCTCGGCCGTAACATTGTACTCTTAGTTACATTGTGACAGCGTCACCTCCTGTAGTAGTATAAGTAGAGGACCATGTATGCTCCTAGCCCCCAGTTCTATCACTCATACTGGTGTGCTAGATAACCTCTGATCTTCTCTGATCTATGCTTACTATCTCTGTGCTCTCCATACACACTCTCAGTCTGTACCAATCCTGTGAGTACCTGCATGCTATTTATCAAACTTGAGCTATTTTGGAGAGTTTATGTTATATCACTCAGACTCTGCTTGGGTTGCATTCTGCCAGAGAGAAGAGTTTAAGATTAGGTAAGGGAAGTTTCCCATTTTTGTCATATGTATGTATAAATGTTCAAGAATAATCCAACTCTCCATTGAGAATAAACTCTAATAAGGAGAGTTTGACACTTCCATTTCAGGAATTCCTTGGACCAGGAAAATGAGAAAATAGTTTATGTTTTCCCATGCAATTTTCTTTCACTGAATTTTGCTTCAAAGAGATTTAAACTCTCCATTCAAAGTTTAAGGGAAAGTAAACTGTGAGAGTCTTTTAAAACTCCATAGGGTTTACTTCAAGTTTTTTTTTTAATTTAAACCTTGGTTTGCATGCAGTGTCAAATACAAACAGACATCTGTTGTGCAGGATGGGACCAAGCTGCGCACTGGCTCCCGTTCCGGCGACAAGTGCTGATGGGGCGCTGATGTGAGCTAAGGCCTGAGGCCTGATGTTACGCCTTGCCGTGGCGCTTGTTCGACTTGAACGGGTTTCTAGGCGAGAGACAGTGAACGTGACACGGGTCAAACGTAGAGGCGACTTCCTTCAATACGATGACGGGGCTAGCAACGGATTCCCTAAGTCACGTCGGCCCGAATAGACTTCAACCTGCCGGTATACGTGCCGGACAAGGTGACAACTGCACACCACGATGGTGGAGACGAGAAGAGAATAGAAGATTCGGGTGGAGAGATGAATGGCAATTGAAGAAGACCAAGATGGCGTGTCTTGGTCTTCACCGACTACTACTTATACAGATACGCGAGGGCTTTAAAGCGCCTCTACAATGGAACTATCCTATGGCGTAAGTAGCTCGAACCCTACTACGCCGATCCTAGGAATCACTCAGCAATCACATGCGATTGCTGAGCCGCTGACTGATACTACTAGTCCGTGACTAATTACTACTTACTACCGTAGCCACAACCGGTAAGTAAGAGTCCGAGACTCCGAATCACGACATCACTATTACTCTTGATAAGTCCGAGGGCGGACCGTAACATCACCCCCTTTTCAAGGGGCAACGCCCACGTTGCAACTAAGTCGACCGCGGCCAATTCCTCGTACCTTGGCCCAACCCGATCCACCCTCCCATGCGTCCCTCAACCTTGTCCATCAGGTTAGCGTTCTCCATGCGGTGTACGACCCCCAGCTCCTCTGTACTTAGCCGTCCCCACTCCTGCTCCAACTCCCCCATGCGTTGCTCGATCCGGGTGATCGCGGAGCGGACCGCACGGTAGCGTTGGACCTCCGCGACGAGGGACACGTCCTTGCACTCGCGAAGGGCGCGGTTGATGCGGAGGACCTCGTCGTATCCGCCATCGAGGATCATAAGATCCTCGCGCGAGTAGGAGGGTCGCTCCTCGTGGGCCCCGAATCGATGGGGACGCGCGTACAGCGGCTTGGGGAAGACGCGGTCGGACTCGTCGATGAGCCCGAGGACGATGGGGTTAGGTCCGAAAATGACCTGGACGTATTTGGCAGGGCGCGTCACGCCGTCGGAGGTGGTGATGGGGAAGTGAATGTAATCGGGTCCTCGATTGACCCGGAACCCGTGTGGACAATGGGTGGCTCGGACGGTGGAGACGGCCCGGTCGTCGGGCTGGGGACGAATGTCCCCTCGGTAGACAGGGTCGCCGGCGGTGGTGAGGGCGTGTGGCGTGGCGTTGGATGGGGCGTCAGCATCTCGTCCGTAGGAAATGTGGTCATGCGCATCTGAATACCACTCGTCATCGCTCTCAACCTCTCCCTCCTCGCGCTCATCTCCTGTCTCCTGGCCTTCGCTTCCACCAACTGTTGATCCCTCCAGTCGGCTACCACCTCCTGCCAGGGCCTGGTCGGTCCCAACCCTCGGAGGTATTGGGAGAGGTGGGGACTCGGCCCGTCCATTATCGTCGCGAGCTGCGCGAATCGTGGCTCCTCGGTCCAGTGCATCCCCGAGGAGTTGGATCTCGCGGGTAGTGAAAGGGACCGGAGAGGTGGGAAGGCCATCGGCGTCGAGGATGTCCCAGAGGGGACCTCCATCGTCGTCGGACAACCTGGCGGCGTTGGCTGTGGTGGCTTGAGCGGGGAACCGTTCGAGAGTGGCTGTGAACTCAGCTCGGGTGATGGGGGTTTCACATCCCCCTCGGTCTCCTGCAGCCACGACGGCTTGGTTGGTACTTTCTCGGGCGCCTTGTGCGCGCTCTTCTTCCAGCTCAACGGCAAAAATCCTCTCGGGGGTGCCTTGGTAGTACTGGTTGAGCTGCGAGAGGGAGGCATCGGGTGTGAATGGCATGTAGAGGGGCTGAGAGCTAGTAGACGATATTCGGGAGGAAGGGAGATGGGAGGACTCGCCGCGTCGGATGGGCCTTTTATCCTTCCGTCGCCCTTGTTCATACTCCGCCACGGCTTCTTCGGCAAATATATCTTCCTTATCGACCCATTGATTGTCGGAGTCCGGATACCCCTTCCAGGCCACGAGGTACTGCAGTTTTCGTCTTCTGCCGTGGAGCCGATGGTCCAGAATCTTCGAAACCTCGTATTCCTCTCCCCCATCGATCAATTCCGGTGGAGGCCGTGGGTAGTTGGGTCCGTGCGTGGGTGTTTCGCGATAAGGTGTGAGAAGATCGGTGTGGAATACGGGGTGTATCTGCCACTGCGTGGGAAGTTCCAGTTGATAATTTACAGGTGACATCACCTTGATGACGCAGAACGGTCCGTGGCGCCTTGCAGCTAATTTTGCGGTTGGCTGATGAGTCCGGAGATGACATCCCTCTAGCCACACCTGATCCCCAACTTGATATCTGGGCGCTGTCTTGGCACGGACCCATGATTGCTGCGCCTTCACGATAAGGTCCCGTGTCCGTTGTCGTGCTTCTTTCAGTTGGTTAGCGCGGGTCATTACGTGTGGAATGGAGGAGGGCTTATCGGTCCAATCAGCCCGCGGGTGGTACCCCATAAGGAGTTCAAAAGGTGTCATTCTCGTGGCCTCATGAGGCCAATTGTTGTGCGCGAATTCCGCCATTGGCAGATAGTGGTACCAGTTGTCCTGCTGTTCGTTAGCCCAGAAGCGCAGATATTGTTCCAGCCATTGATTGGTTCGCTCGGATTGTCCGTCCGTTCGTGGGTGGTAGGCTGTTGAGACGTTCTGGGTGATCCCCAGAGTCTTGCACAATTCTCTCGTGAACTTGCTTGCGAACCGAGGGTCTCTGTCGCTGATGATAGTAGTGGGTAGTCCGAAACGCGGGAATACGTATCTGGCGTATAGTCCGGCAGTCTCCTCGGACGTAATTTCCTCCACGCAAGGTATGAATATTGCGGCTTTGCTACAGTCGTGATCGGTAATAGTCAGTATCGAATCATATCCCTGCGATAAGGGCAGTTTGGTAATGAAGTCCATAGCCACGGTCTCGAACGGAAGGGCGTCAATTTTGGGGTATATAGGTTGGAGGGGAGCCCGTGTGGGTCGGGTATTGACTTTGATTCGTTGACATTCCGCGCATCCCTTGACGTAGTCCATGACATCCCTTCGCAGTCCCGGCCACCAGTACTGTCGCTCCACCAGATGACCTGTTCGTCGTATTCCTGGGTGCCCGTGAACGGGCGAGTCATGGAAGGTGCGAATGATACTTCTCTTATCGTCCAACCCTCCAGTAACAACTTGTTGCCGTCCATCCCGGTACCAGGTCCCTGAAATCTTTTTAAGGTTATGTCCGTCCACCCATGGTCGGAGCGTTGCTTCATGCTGATGGTTCTTTTGTTCCCCGCCAGTGACTTGCAACGTTGTTAATGCCCGTGCGAAGACCTTTTCGGGTAGGACTATGATGCCTTCGTTGTCTGATTCTCCCTGGTCGTAGTCCGGTCGTCGCGAGAGGGCATCCGCTCTTCCATTCGCTTTTCCTTTAATATGGTGAATCTCAAAGTTGTACTCGGAGAGTTCTAATACTTCCCGTGCTACTCGTCGGCTGATTTTTTGTGGCGACCGCCAATACTGCAGGTTCAGGTGATCGGAGAAGACCTTGGTACGGTGGGGAGACCCCGCGAGTAGGGGTCTCCAGTGTCGGAAGGCCTTGACGATGGCAAGTAGTTCTAGGTCGTATATGTCGTAGTTTCGTTCAGCAGTGTTGAGTGTGGATGAATAGTAACCGATGGGGTGTCGTTTGTTGTCTTCCTTCCGTTGCAGGAGTACGGCGCCTGTTGCGAATCCGGAAGCGTCCACTTCTAGTTCGAAAGGGTTACTCAGCTCGGGGTGTGCCAGTACTGGCTCTGATGTTACAAGGGTTTTGAGCGTTTGAAACGCCTTGTCTTCGTCTGGTCCCCATCGCCATTCGGTGTCCTTCTTTGTTAGGTGATTGAGAGGTTTAGCGTGAGAGGCGAAATTGCGAATAAATGTGCGGTAAAAATTGCAGAAGCCGAGGAAGGAGCGGACGTCCTTGACTTTAGTGGGTGTCGGCCAGTCCTTGATGCCCGCGATTTTGACAGGGTCCATGCGTGTCACCCCCTTTTCAAGGATTACCCCCAGGTAATCCATACGAGGCGCATGGAAAAGGCACTTCTCCAGTTTGTAGTAGAGGTCGTGTTCGGCAGAGAGGGTAAGGATATCCGTTACCGCTGCAATGTGGTCTGCGAGATTATGGCCGATGTGAGTGGCAATGCCAATATCGTCCATATAGACACGTATCGTCGTGCCCAATTGTTCATGCTTCGCGATGACATCGCGACAGATGTGATTCATCATCGTTTGAAAGGTGGCGGGCGAGTTGGTGAGGCCGAAGAACATTACCGTGGGCTCGAAGAGCCCGTACTTTGTTTTGAAAGCCGCCTTTCCTTCGTCCCCTTCCTTGATTCGAACGTTATTGTATCCCCATCGGACGTCGAGCTTGGTATAGATATGGGCATTGCTCAGGTCCGTAATGAGGTCGGTGATGAGTGGGAGGGGGTACTGATTGCGAATTGTGAAGTCGTTGATGCGTCGGTAGTCCTGTACTGGGCGTAGCTTTCCGTCCTTCTTTTTGACGAAGAAGAAGGGGGATGCGTACTGGGATTTAGAAGGGCGAATGTACCCTTTTTGCAGCTGTTCCGTAAGGAATGCCTGCAACGCCTTGTCTTCTTCCTGTGTAAGTGGGTAAATTTTGCAATCGAGGGCGTCTGGTGCGGTGGGTTTGAAGTCGATGGCGTGATCCCAGGCTCGTGCAGGGGGGAATCGATGAGAGGCTTCTTCGTTAAAAAGCTTTGCAAATGATGCGTACTCGGGTGGTAATACCGCCTTTGTGGTATATTGCTGGGCTTTGATGGCCAACTCAGTAGATGTGGTCCGTAGCGCGGCTGGCCCTTCATCTTCGAATTGCTGGACGACTTCTTCTTTTTCTTGTATGGTAATTGCCCCCCGTGTGGTCGGAACTTCTCGTGGTGGTGAGATTGATCGTAGTATAATAGGGAGTGCGTCTTCCTTGATTGTGGCGAACCTCCACGACATTTGGGGTTCGTAGGTGGCAAGCCAGGGATACCCCAGCACGATGTCCTCATTTCCAATGTTGGTGAGGAGGAATCGAAGGGTCCGATGTACCCCCTTCGTCTGGACGTCCAGGTCTATGAAGTGGGTGATAAGTCCCGCTTTATTTTCTGTATTGTCGATGTTCCATATCTTCTTTGGTCGCTCAAGGGCTTGTATGCCCAAGCGCATGCGTTTAGCGAATGCGGGACGTATGAAGTTGTCGGTGGCACCCGAGTCCACCAATGCTCTTATGTCGGCCATAGCGTAATTCGTGCGAATCGAAACTGGGATTTTCATAGAACGATAGCGCGTGATGATAACCGAATTACAATTGACTGCCCTCACCCAGGCCGATGGGTTCAGGCGTCCTGAAAACCCTCTTGTTTCCAGAGATCCTTCAAGATCATGTCTTTTACTTCGTCGGGTTCCGCTGCGACTCCCGTCATCCAGCTTGTAGCCCGTTCACGCGGGGTTTGCGCTCGAGAGGCCTGGATGGGTTGTTCCTCCGGTTCGTATCGGTCTGCTTCGGTCCGTCGATTGTAAGTGTGCTGTGGGCATTGCCTGCTAATATGCCCTTTCTTTCCACAAGTGTAACACGTAACTTGGGAAAAGTCCCTGCGCCCTCCTCGGCGCTCCATAAATCCTCCCCGCGGCCGTTGTTTGGCGCGGTATTGCTCGAGTATTTCATCTGCGTCGGCGAGACGTCCTCGGATACGGTCTGCCGAGGTGTCCATGGCGTTGGGGTCTCTTGGAAGGTTCCATCCTGGACCTCCTCCCCCGCCTCCTCGTCGTGATTGATTACCGCGGTTTGGAGTTGACCCCCCCGCTGATCCTCGGTGTTGTTCGAGGCGGGCCCTCATGTGGATATATTGCTGTTGTCTTTTCATGACCGCGGTCTTCCAATCTTCAAACGTTTGTGGGTCATCCATGGTGAAGACCTTCTCATACAGGTCTCGGGGTAACCCGTTGGTGAATATGTCGATTGTCAACGGGGAGTCTAGACGATAGCCAGCTTGTCGTGCCAAGGTTTCGAAGGTGGTTACGTACGTGTCAATATCTCCAGCGGTCATTCGTATCCCCTTTTTCAGTGCTGCCTGGGCCTGTTCTTGTTCAAGAGTGTTGGAGAAGCGTCTTGTGAAGGCGCTTATAACCTCATGCCACAGGCGTGGATCGGAATCGGCTATTCCTCCCGTAACTTGCCTGTTGAGCCAACGACTGGTGTGAGTGATCCATTCGTTGACGTCCTTCCCTTGGATGTAGGTGAGGAAGAACATGGAACGTCTGTAAGCGTTAGCCATAATGGGGTTGTTGTTGTTGATTCCCCAGTACAGTTCCCACTGCGTGAGGAATTCTTCCGATTTATGTCGGTCTCCTTTGAATACTTCGGGCGCATTTCCTGCGAATTTATCAGAGGGTCCTCGTCCGTGAGGGGATCCAACTGGTGGTACTCCCCCGAATGGCGGTCCTCCGCCTGGGAACCCTCCTCCTGGTGGTCCTCCCCCTGGGAATCCTCCTCCGGGTGGTCCTCCCCCTCCCGGGCTTCCTCCTCCGGGTGGATCTGGGTGGTCCGGTCCTATGGCCCTCATGATGGCTGCATCGTCGGCGGTTAGGGGTTCCCCGGTGACGGGGTTTCTCGGCATTTGTGTCTGGCTCAGGGGTTCTTCAGTGATAGTGGCCATTGGTGGTAGGATGGTGATGGACTCAGCTTGTTCGATAAGACGAACTTCTTCTTGATTTAGTGGTGATGGAGACCGAGGTGGTTCGATGTCAGATGCTTCCTCTGATACTTCGTGAGTGTTCTCGGAGTGGCTTGCGTTTTCTTCTCCGTCAAGGGGTCCCCAGTCTGATCGTGGGACTACTTTGTCGGCGTATATATCACAGCGGTGATGGGCTCGTAACGGGGCAATAACCTGCCACTGGTCTAGGATGTAGTCGACCGCGCACCAACACAGACGGTCGAAACTGAACTCAACTGGGCGTTCCCCTCTTCGCGTCTCGATGACGTATCCTTCTACTCCGCTGGGGTGGCTCCAGTAGGCGTTTCTTAGATATCGGATCGGAACGTTACGACTGCCTCGTCGTAATAAGCTGTACGGATGAAATCCGTCGATTTCCCACTGTTCCCGGGTTGTTACTCTCGCCACGATGGTAGATCTTGGTCTTAATGTTACGCCTTGCCGTGGCGCTTGTTCGACTTGAACGGGTTTCTAGGCGAGAGACAGTGAACGTGACACGGGTCAAACGTAGAGGCGACTTCCTTCAATACGATGACGGGGCTAGCAACGGATTCCCTAAGTCACGTCGGCCCGAATAGACTTCAACCTGCCGGTATACGTGCCGGACAAGGTGACAACTGCACACCACGATGGTGGAGACGAGAAGAGAATAGAAGATTCGGGTGGAGAGATGAATGGCAATTGAAGAAGACCAAGATGGCGTGTCTTGGTCTTCACCGACTACTACTTATACAGATACGCGAGGGCTTTAAAGCGCCTCTACAATGGAACTATCCTATGGCGTAAGTAGCTCGAACCCTACTACGCCGATCCTAGGAATCACTCAGCAATCACATGCGATTGCTGAGCCGCTGACTGATACTACTAGTCCGTGACTAATTACTACTTACTACCGTAGCCACAACCGGTAAGTAAGAGTCCGAGACTCCGAATCACGACATCACTATTACTCTTGATAAGTCCGAGGGCGGACCGTAACACCTGAGGTCGCGCGTTGGACGCCTTTCAGCGAACGCCAGCACATGCAACCGCCTAGCCATGGCCATGCTCAAGCTGCTAATCTTTCATATGCTCTCCTATCGGGGTATACTTGTTCGTGAACGGGGTGGCATTTGGGACCACGTTGGGTATCTACATAATGGATACTGAAGATACTTTCTTCGATGCTCTACATTCGAATTGCGATCATTTTGTGTGCGCAGACAGATATAAGGGGAAATGGGGATGTGAGACGCCCTCATGAGCGACCCAACCTACTCACTATCGACACGTTATGCACGACCAGCAGGTCATTCCCGCAACAGAGTCACCATTATGCCCAGAAGGGAAGGTGGGACAGATAAGCTATCTCTGCCTTTCAAACACGTTGCACACGCCGACCATGGATTATGTGGGTGATGCCTAGGCGAGATCGGAGCACGGAGGTAAACGGCAACCACATATATTTCGTACAACAGCTCGCGTCCTCAGCTTGACTTGATCGACGTTTGTTCTGTGCCGCAAATCCTAACTTGATGGAAGGGACATCATGGGTGAAGCACGCAAGCAAGACGACAGCCAGCCAACCTTCCGACCGTACCTGTGCTAGCGAGAGCTAGAATGGCTTTTGCGTGTCAACTTTAGGGGGATCAGTTAGTTGCCTAGAGAAAGCAGAAGGGAGGGGAAGAGGGAGGAGAAAAGGCGATCGGCATGCACGAGCAAGCATTTCACACTGCCATATACACTCTCAGAATCCCATGGAAAGTCGCAAGGGTTCCTCCTGATGAGAAGGAATACGTCAGGACATCGTCTGGGAAAGCATCTACTGTCAAATCTAGCCAATTGCACGCAAAGGGTAAGCAATCGCGACTAGTACCGTGTAGAATACCACCCATTTACCCCCTGACGCCACAACGCTGCACGGACCCAATCCTCCGACCTTCAAACCTGGGCTAGAGAAGGCTAGGAAACGGGTGGTTGATGACAATGCGGTTAGGGTTAGCGCAGCCGACAGATGGACAGCTGCCATAATGCATGCCTACAATTCGAAGGCAGGCGATTCTTGAAATATATTGAGAGAACGGGCGAGGTTTGTCGAGTACAACTGTACTGTAGTACAGGAACCTGGCTCGTATCCAGTGCCTCCCATTTCTTCCCGGACACTGCCGGAGACCATTTGTCCCGTAACGGGATTACAAATACCATGACTGTCTTGCGGCTGCGAAACCATCTTCGATAATAAAAAAACAGTCTATTATAATAGGGCCTCTGCAATCTTTTTTGCGATCTGTTTCCCGGACTTCTTTTGCGATGTCATGCCAACAACATCGCAACTCGTAAAATGCAAACAAACAACCTCGTTTCCGAATGACCGCGGTGAAGCTACCGTTTGACGTTATTTCTCTCGAAGCACGCTAAATCGGCCTTACATTATGGTTGCTCTATTGGCGGTTGCCATCCTCGCAAGCTTCGTCTTGCAACACTCTTCATCTCACTTGTGTCCGAGGGATCCCTCAAACGATTATACATTATGCGGTGAGCCCCCTCTCGGTGGCAATAATCACAAGGCCTATACAGAGGTCCAACTGAACACCTCAAATAGTATTTATCTATTTTTTAGCAACTTGTGTGCGGGAGCATCGTCGATCGACATAGCACTGCCAACAAAATTCTCGCAAGAGCTCAATAGGCGCGAAGAGTAAGTTTGGAGTAAAAATAAGCCGAGTCTTGGCGTGATACCCCCAATTTAGGAGAGTGAGCACCGAACACAATACTGGTCGGATATATATTGCCGGGGGTCGCCATAACCATACTCGAACCGCGATTAAGTGGTGGTTGGTGACCAGTGACCAGGCGAACCCTGACTTGGTATCTCCCGGCCCACATTGTGCAACCCATGCCATGACAAGATTCGGTAAAATGTGCGCACGTCTGCAAAAATATGGGGTGTTCAGAGCCATTCTAAGCCGTTCAAACACGTTCAAACAGTTCGGCAAACACCCCAGTCTTGCAGATACGGACTCGCTTATCGGTAAATGAGGTGGCCAAATGGTGTATCCACAGCAAGATTATTCTGGGTGGGAGTTTGTACCGGAGTACCGGAGTACCACGACGGTCCCGTTTCCATGGCCAAGGACTAATCAGGACAGATGACTCACCAACAATACGCTAAGCCTACCACTGCAAGAAGCGTGTCTGTCTGCTATAAAAGCCGCGTACAACTTGTCGAACCCTCATCAACAAACCAGCTTCACTCCCTTTCAACCGCCGTTGTAGCTTGTCATGCTTGCACTGTCACTTTTTCCGCTTCTCCTAGCTACAACTGCCTTTGCGGTGCCTTCCCGCAGGCAAACGTCCAACGTTCCTGCCTCTGCTCTGGTTCTACCCGCCGACCAGCAGACGCTCGTTGCACCAACTGAAGATCCAAGCTTTGTTTTGCTGGCCCTCGGAAATCAGAACCTTAATTGTTCGGACGGGAAATACGTGTGAGTCGTGATTACCTTGTCATTTATTTACAGGACAAACCTGAAAGACGTTGGATAGAAATACCGGGGCCGATGCCAATCTGTTCGACATCTCTCCCCTCTTTCCTAGCGACGAGTTTAAGAATATTCAAGCCGATTCATATAATGACTGGTTGAACTCCTTCTCGGACGATGATCCATTTGACCCGGCTGTGATCTCGCTAATCGAGGCCAAGTATGGAATTAAACTTTCTGGCCAACACCACTCCTCCGAGAAAAATGGAATAATTTATGACCTTACATCGACATTGGGCCCGGATGCCTCAGTTGTTGCGGAAGTAACGGGAGAAATCCCACCACCAGATTTTCGTCCGAACATCAAGTGGCAGGAGCTGAAGGGCGTGTCCGGTAAACTCGGGAAAACAGTCTTCAGTGTCTTCACTAAAGGGGGAGGGGACGGTGCGGCCATGTTTGTAAGCATTTCCCGATCTGCGACTGTGGCGCGTAACTAAGTGTGGACCTTTTAGTGCGCACCTGGATACCCCGGCAATACGGCCAAGTTTACCGCACAAATTTGTAA
The DNA here is from genome assembly GCA_951394315.1 of Lactarius evosmus. Classification (NCBI taxonomy): domain Eukaryota; kingdom Fungi; phylum Basidiomycota; class Agaricomycetes; order Russulales; family Russulaceae; genus Lactarius; species Lactarius evosmus. Next base: position 832,638 of record OX596125.1, on the reverse strand, counting down.
GTGTCTACCCGCTGGTGCCGAATGGGCCTTAAGTGTTAATCTATCTACACTTCGCAGGGATCTATGGTAGCGAACTCTGAATTTGAACGTCATATGGATTTGCTACATGTTTTTTTTTCATCTACATTCGTTCCGAGAGCGTTTTTCTCCTCTCCCACTGTCCCCGGTCCGGAAAATGGTACTTATTTCTCCACCCGAATTGGACCTGATGCGTCCGCGTTGGGTCTATACGGTATCCGATTACTACGGCGCGATCCAAAACGATAGGCCCCGTAGGTATTTACAGAGAGCTGCGGACTTCCAAAATTCAGGTGCAGTTAAGTAGAGAGAAAAATCCCTGAGATATCAGTTACCTTGCGAAATCTAGGGTTATCAAATAGCTAACCCCCTCCCTGTAAGTTTTAATTACTACAATATTTTTCAGTGTGAGAGAAAAGCTCGGCATGAGCTGATAAGTCACGTTCAGTCTCAGCCTGTGCGTGTAAATTTTGGAAAAAGGGCCTGTCGTTTTGGATCGCGCTGTAAGCGCTAAGCTCGTAATTATACACGTTACACTATCTCAGAAATGAGCAATATATTCTTTGCCTTTGCGTTAACGACCCCATCTGCGTGGCTGTCTGCATTTCCGTCTCTGTCTCTGTCTTAGCCTCCGTCGTATTTCCTCTTTTATTCTATCTCACTACTGTCTACGCTTCCCCTTGGTTCGACGTCAAGACTATTACTCGCTACACAGCGGGCAAGAGAGAGTAGGATCCTTGTGACTAACTTAAGGATCACATCGTTGAACCTCTTCCTAATGGGGAGGTCATATCCTTCAAGTCCACTGGGGACATCAACCCCACCACGTCTCTGTTGGCTATGGACAGTCGATAGAAGGCCTAGACACAAAGGATATGCTCAGGAATCGCTCGTGCAGACGGGCGATGACTGAGGTGCTCGGGTCGTCGTATAGTGTGTATATGTATGTACGTGAGGGGACGGAAGTACGAGAGTGTACGGTAAACAGGCTAAACTATTGTATGTACTACTTTAGTGGAGGTTAACAGATGGTCTATACTAGGTGACGTGCGAGACAGCGGGTGCGGGGCGCCCTGGGCGATCCTGCCAATCCAACAGTCTCTCCGAGACAATCAGCCTGTTTGGGGCCAGAAGTTCTCGAATCCTATGTATGCTCTTTGTCCTACTCTTCTATTTGGGCGCTTATTGTCTTGGTGCAGTGTGGCCATTATTGATGTGGTCAAATCTGCCCGACGTACCTCTCCATTCGTACTTCTCCAACCCCGCCTTCGTCTCGGGGATATCATTCCCACCACCTCGCGTCAGCGTGATTACCCAAACGACGAGACCGCCTTTGTCGGTTTTGTCCCCGAAACCGGCTCTCTCTTCGCTCTCGGCCCAGACAATTTCCCACTCGTCGCCTTTAGTGGGCCTGTATCTGCGCAGAAAGTAGAGGGCATTGGGGGCACGTCAAAAGGTGGTTTTCTAATCTCGCACGAAGATGACATGCAATGCTACGAGGGCACCACCGACCGAAGATGTCAGACCGGGGTGCGGACTCTCAGAACTGACAGAGCCTCACGCATCGCGGGCCTGCTCGATGGCGTTCCAAGTCCAGCGGCACCTCATTTACCTTCCGCCACTGGGGCCGACGGCCGCCCCGGGAACACCAATTCGCAAGCATATAAAGGAAGCGAGCAGATCGCTTTCGGCGAGGCAAAAGCTGGGGCAGTCCCGTGGCAGTGGACCTCCAGTGTCCCAGAGTCGGGGCTGCTCGAACGGACCTCCTGGTCTCCATCTAGTTCTGCACTACTTCTCACATTGGCGTCTATGGTTGGGACATTACTATGGTTTAAGAGGAAACCACCGCAGAAAGCGCACGTCACCAATATACCCTTGTCTGAGATATCCGTCCTCAATGAAGTGGACCACAAAGAAACTTTGGTTCAGGAAGCCATCGCAAGTCATCTATCGCCAGAGCCTACTAATAGCTTGACGCATGTTCTGCACTTGGTGTCGCCGGTTGTTGAAACTGCGCCCAGTGCAACTGCAATATCGCCTGAGCATACCCCCTGCATTCCTTCCGGACATTCACACCCAACACCCAACTCGCTGACAATAGCTCCAGTGACTGCATCTGATACTCCCATGGCAACCCCTCTAACTTAAGGATCGCACAACACCGACCTGATGAACATCATAACCCAATCTTGTCCTGCTGTTGTAAAGAAATAAATAAGGTTCTTCATTGTATTCCACCACCAAGATGACATGGTCCCAGCGGACCCCTGAACCCAGAATGACAGTTATAGCAAGGGTGCTAGAGCCTGATTGTTTCTCTCACCATGTGGGAATAGATGGCAAATTTCAACAAGAGACCCAATTTATTCTACAACATCACAGATTAGTTAATAAGTTGGTTAATACCAATCAGATTAAAATCCCCTACAGTGTGGTGGATTTATACATCCTCCAATGTTATCCATGTATTCTTATGAATTCCATTTTCCACCAGTGAGCAGTTTGTGGTTTGTAACTCTTGAAAAACAGGCTCCACATTGAGCCCATGACACAGATCTCAGATGTAATACTCAGTAGACCCCATGTGACAATGTACCATAAACATAGGGAAAACCCATGTGGGTCCATTGCCAATATAGAGTGCATGAGTTTGTATAGGCCCATTGAGACATATTGCAGACATTCTCATATGGGCCCATCAACCAACTGTGTGATATCTCAACAAAGGATTTGTGTAGGCCCACTTCACCTGGAATAAGCTGATAAAACATACCTAGGAATGCTGCCTATAAAATTGAATGGGCCCATAGCTGCTAAGAGAGCTGCCTAGTGAAATCCTTGTATAGGCCCATAATGGATTTTTATAGTCTCTGCCAATCACCTTAGATGGGCCCATGCTCTGCTTGGAATATCCGTGACAATTGACAGATTCATATTCCGAAGGCCAGAGCAGCGGTTGTGAGTGCGTGAATCACGCTCAGCCTCGGGGGCTTGTCTTGTGCAAGCCTGACTAAATTTTTTGGAAAAAGCCCCTCAGGGGCATGTGCGTTTTTGGTTCTGTGTTCTGTAACAAAGTTTATTCTTTCTTGTTTCACAGTCCCAGAAGCTCTGTGCTGAGCAACTGTGATGTATGAGTACGACACAGGTGACTTCATATTCCCGAATCTTCCTTCAGGAATGCCTTTATTGTATGTGTCATGGTTGGACCTGCAGGCCATCAGGAAGATCCAGATCAGAGTCGAAGTAGTAGTCGAAGTGTAATTGTGAGTGGCGTGGACTCTTACTTACTAGTTGTGACTATGGTAGTAAGTAGTAATTAGTCACGGACTTAGTTGTATCAGTTAGCACTCAGCAGTCGCATGTGATTGCTGAGTGATTCCTAGGATTGGTGTAGTAGGGTTCAAGCTACTTATGCCATAGGACAATCCCATTTAAGAGGCACTTTAAAGCCCTCGTGTAACTGTATAAGTAGTAGCCGTTGAAGACCAAGATATGCCATCTTGGTCTTCTTCAATTGCCATTGATCTGTTGCATTGAATCCTCTTCTCGCTCGTCTTCTCGCTCTGCGTAATTCTTGAGTACCACCTGGTATTACACATATGCAACGTGGTGTCTCCTTACTTGAGCCAGCGTGACTTAGAAAGCCTCCGCTGATAGCTTGTCATTGTGTTAAGGGAAGTTCCCCTTCGTATTTGACTTCCTGACTAGTGTTGTTCACTCTCTCGCAAGAAACGTGCTAAAGTCCAGCCCTGCCAAGGCAAGGCATTACAGTATGGATCTTTTTACGGTTTCGACTCAAAAAAGCAAGTGCGACCACTTTGTGCCTTGGTTTTGTGCCCGAATAACCATGTGTATTACTCAGTATTTAAAAAGGGGGCTCGTATGAAATTAGCATACTTGTATGTATAAAAAGTCCTAAATGAAGGGGCAAAAAATGTAATAAGAAAGTGTCGACTCGTATCTAAAACTCCCCTCATGTCTGAGCCTAAATCATCCTCACCACTATCCACTCTGAGTCAGTCACTAGCACATGACTGACTTGCCCATACAGCACATCCTTAACCTCATCAACAAAGCACTTGTATGGGCCTATAAAACCTACTTGGTAATGCTGCTGATGAGGTTGAATGGGCCCATAGCTACTGAGAGAGCTGGCAACTAAAATCCTTGTATAGGCCCACAATGTATTTTTATAGTCTCTACTGATCACCTTGCATTGGCCAATAGGACCCAGCTAGGGTCACAGCCAATGATGTCAAATGGGCCTAAAACCAGCCAGAGAGCTGAAGAGCAAAACCCTTGTATAGGCCAACAATGGGTATATATAGTCTCTAACAGTAACCTCATATGAGCCTATTCTCTTCTTAGGATGTACCTAGGTTTTATCAACCATATATTTGCTCCTCTATATATAAGACACTGTAAACTACTAGTTATCATATTCCAATTCCAGGTCTTTATAGTGAGTTGGAAGGATATTTTTATGCTTCCAAATATTAGCAATCTCCTGCTTTTGAGTCTCAATATAACTGGCATATAGATTTAACCTGGTTTTCAAATTCTTGATTTTTTTTTCAAGAATCTGAATCTGTCTGTGGTAATCTGTATCTGTATCTTGCAGAATATAAGATAATTAGAATGCTAGATGCAAACTGCAGCTAACTTACTGGCTACCTGTTTCCCCTTGGCACTATCCTATTGCTTAGATGCCCTAGAACTGCTAGTGCCCAGACTATCACTAGTTTCCTGCCAAATTATAGATTTTTTGGGAGATGGTAAACCCCAATACAACAAACAACCTACTTTATTATTTTGAGCCTGTTTTCCAGACATAGGTCCTGTCGAAACTTTGGTTAATCTTGTAACAATTGCAATATAAGTAAAAAGACTTATTATAAACATGGCTGGCAGGAGCATGCCAATGCTTCTTCCTTTTGTTGGATAGAGTGGGCATTACATTGCCCACCTCTACTAAAGGACCCTGAGGCCCTGAAGCTGTCCTCTCTACAAATCCAGGTGCTGGTGTTAGCAGTTAGAGCTAGAGAGGATATACTCACTATTTTTATCTTGTGACTTATTGTCATTATTTCCAGAGAAATGAAGACTAAGTGGTGGAAGTTCACTAGGATAAACATAATAGTTACTCCTAGTTACCCTAGGGTCATCCTCAGAGATAGAATGGATGTTTGGGGAGGTATCAGAGGTGTTCCAAGTCTCTATGAGGCTCAATAGCAGGGGGTGAACCCTAGGAGGTGTCTCACTTCCCCTTGCCACCCCCTCAAAGTAGTTCATAGCCCTTCTCTGAAATATTCTGAGCTTAGATTATAAAGTTGAATCACAAGAATACAAGCTTACTAAATGATCCTTAGATATATGCTTCCAATTTTCTTTATCTCTGGAGGTAGTGGTATGATAGGCTTTGAGATCCCTCTGAACTAGAGCAGCATAATGATGAAGAATTAGCTCTTCATTAGTTAGGCCAGAAAGTGACATGATGCCAAAGTGTGGAGTAGATATTGTTGGACTAGCACACCAGTTAGTAAGCAAAGGTTGAAGAGGCAGGAAAAAAGCTGCCTAACTTACATGTGTGTGAAGATAGTGAATATCTTAGGAGGTAGGAAGTGATGCTTGGCAGTTCAAGTTAGGATAGTTGAACTATATATCCACCAATTTGAAGTGAAGTAGCAGAGAAATGTGTAAGATGTTTGACATATGGCAGTTGCCAATTGAAACACAAATGTGTTAGCACCCATGGCACTTTCCTAAATTGGCAAGAATAGTGAAATGTGAATCAAGAATAATGAACTACCATGAAATGGGCACCCTGAATCCATCTATGATGATTCTGAGTGGGCAAACATAGCTTGATCCATAGATCTTCTAAACTCTATCAGTTCTTGGCAGCTCATCAGCAATTATTTGGCAGGTAGTGATCACTGAAAATAAAATAAAAATATACAGCATGCCTACAAAAGTTTTCATTCTAGCAGGTCTTTCATTTGACTAAGTCAATCACTATGGAAGTATGTTGTCTGGCTATGCAAAATTTAAGCCTAGCAGCTCCCTCCCCTTCTTTGTGCTATTATAGCTTTGTTAGCAGCAGAGATTCAAGCTACTAGATTAGATTAGATTAGAATGTGCACATTCACATGAATATATATCATATGATATTATTGGATAAGGGGATCTGGCTAATATCAGATTAATGATACAGGTACACTTCCATCCACAATGCCTAGGGAGGTCTTACAGATGACAGAAGAGGGACCTAAGTTGGGGGATAATGTTTTTGAGGAGACTGTATATTGATCAATCTAACTCCTTTCCTAGAGTTCTAATTGAATGTCTAAAGATTTGTTCTGCATACTCAAGGGGAGTTGCACTCCTTGAGAAATCCAACTCAAATTTGGGCCAAACTCAGAGGCTAGTAGTAGGCCCCTCCATATTAGCAAGTACAAAGGATTTTAGTGAGCTCCTGAAAAATGTGATGCTTCTAAAACCTGTGATTTAGCAGCTAATGGACAAGGTAACTCAATATACAACCTAATTTACCACAGCTCACACAATTTAGAATCCTCCAAAGGGCCTCACTCCTACACAATTGAAGAAGGCAAAAAATAGCATCCAAACTTTAAAAGAGTATCAAGGGAAAAGGGCAGAAGCATTGAGAGATTATCTTGGTGATTTGGAAGATGAGCTTGCTTTGATAGAGTTCTTAACAGAAGAGAATAAAGGGCAGTAAATTCATATGATAAATTGCCAAAAAACTAGTATAGATATGATGCACACATCAGTCTAAGGTTGCATCCCTAAGACCACTGGCCCTGAATAGTGCCACCAACCATCCATCTGCAGTTTATTGAAGATTGACATGTAGTGCTTATTGATCTCACATGATAGTTCTTGTGCTTTCCTAAACCCTTCAATTATTCCACCATGAAGTTGAGCACCTGCTTGCTGCTAAAGTACTTATTTAAGTATAAGATCTGAAAAAATAAAAGCCCATACCTTCTCTAAAGCATGCATCAATGCACCTACCACCTCATCACATATATCAAATGGCTCCCTCAATATCTCCCCTTCTCCAACTTTCCACCACTCTATCAAATCAAATTTTGAGGTACCTGATATCTTCACCTTTCCTTGCAGTAGATGGACTTCATCAGGTTCTATGTAGGTGTCTGGGTTGCTAATGTCTGAAAAGCTGTGGAAGCCAATCTTTATAGATTCTGGCACATATGGCAACCTGCCACTTGATAACAGAAGACTAATGATCCAAACTGCAGCAAGCTATATCAAAGTTCTCATCAATGGCAATACTGTATTATTCAGAGCACCAGATGACACTTACCACCTTATTGTGTAAGCTGGTTATGTAGTTTTTGTCCTTATTGCCTAGTTGGGAAAGAGCTGCTAAGATCCTTTGACCAAAGCATGCAAGAGCAGCATCCAATAGAGAGGTGGCTGTTTTAGTTGACATGATATAGGGATGGTAGTTCAAGTTTGAATGTAATGTAATAACAATGGTTATAAGGGACTGCCTTTGAAAGCTGCTGATCACTATTGATAATCTAAAGCTAGTGCCACATGATATGTAGCGTCAGCGGCGCTATCGAGTTGCTCGACGTGAGCCTAATCATGTGACGTCGGGTCAGGTGACTTGAACGCGAGACGTATCAACTTAGTCTCAGAGTCAAGTGTTTGGGAGATTCCGGTGGCGCGGGAAAGTACGCACCAAAAGAGGAAGGTGAGATTACTAAGCACAAAAGTGTTCTCTTAGATGCTTTGCCTTAGCAGAAAGGAAAGGATGTGATAATGCTGAGATTTCAAGAGACTCAGACTTAGGGTCTGAGTCATGTCTCAAGTCAGTATTTATACAACTGTCTAGCTACTATGAGTCATAGCTAGTAAGTGGACTAGAGTGATACGGAAACTAGTAGAAACGTGAAGAACTTTACGGAAAGTACTACTATGGCTGAGCAATACTAAGTAATACTGATGTCATGACTGTGCTCAGTCAGTGTTGAAGCGTGATCTGAGTTAAGAGTCACATGCTTCGTGGGAGATGCTTGAGTCATCTCATGGACATATACGGTATCTGGCCGCTTATAGACAATAGCTTGATATGGACTTATTCCGGACTTCATATGGACTGGATCGCCTTTTGTTTATCTTTATTATTCTTCCTTCTATTGTTTAGATACCGGTGGTGACTCACTTAATAGTGGCACCACTTTATATTCGTCCAATCATGTCCCTTCTTGGACCCATTGTCGTGTCACACATGTGCTAAACACAATGTGCGCACAGACCATCCCTTCTTGTTTATAAGGGTGGTTGTTTACGCCTTCACACTTCAGAGTTCCTTCAACCTCTGAAGTGTAAGTGCGCCCTCTTCTCTTTCCACACCTATAGACTAACACTTCCATAGTACTTGTCTTTATCTAGGTGTGTAGCTACGTGCTATTAGAGTTCCTTCAACCTCTGAAGTTACTTGTCTTTATCTAGCATTTTCATGCTAACCTTTCCTGCTAAGTCAGTGCTGCGTTCAACAGTCAGCTCCTACATCATCCTGCCATGACATCATCCTGACATCACCGATGACGTTGTCAGAACATCACATGACCCCCTCCTCACGCACGACGCCCATGTCATTCCTCGTTATCGATAGCAAGGGAGAGAAGCGCACCCGTCGTCGTGTTCATCATACGCTCCCAAAGTCGTGCCTTCTCCATATGTAGAATGCACTCACGTTGCTTCCTTTTAAGGACGGTGAGTCGCATCTCTAACTGTGAGATCTGATCTTCGATATTCCTCTGATCCACCAATGATACCTGATAATGTTCCAACTCTGCCAATAACCCCCTATCACCTAACTCCCGCAAGGCTTGAAAGAGGAGGTTGCGGTGACGGAATGAACCGGACAGCATGTGAAGCTGTTCAGTGCGGTAAACGGGGACAGCTGTTGCCATGGCATATTCATCAGCCCACAACGGTCCCCCATAAATCGGACCTTCTCTGGTAAGTCTTGCCAATACCATCGGATCTCCTCCTCTGGTGAACTGAACGAATGGGGGGTTGACGAAGGTATTGCGTTCGTCAAGGACGGGGAAGAAGATGTAGTTGTTGCCTTCATTTCTGACAAAGCTGGGAGGGGCATCGTTGCGGGGCACTGAGGGTACTTCTGTGCCTCTAGCTGCCGCGTCTTGCTGCGGGTCATCTTGGTTGGGGTGGAGGAGGAGTATAGGTCGAGAAGGTGAAAGGTGTCCTTCGTTGGGTGTACCGACAGCTGTGGGTGAGAGGGCGTCCAATAACAGGACGGCTTCTTGGTTCTGTGGAGAGCTGGCATTTGGTGAAGACATAGGGGAGTTGGTCGATGAGGGGGATGTCGATTGTGTATCACAATCTTCTCCTTTTATCCCTCTGACTTTGTGTGGATATTGATTATAAAATTCTTTCACCAAGTCAGGTGCGTGTACATTGGTAGATGCAATCCATTGGTTGTCCGCAGGAGTATAACCCTTCCATTGTACCAAGTATTGCAAGCACTTTCGTACTCCGGTTCGCCTACTGTCTAGAATCCGTTCTACCTCGTATTCTTCTTGTCCATCGATAAGATCAGGTGGTGGTCTTGTGTAATTGGGTCCATGCGTTTCTGTTTCTTTAAATGGGGTTAGAAGACTTCCATGGAAGACGGGATGAATCTTCCAGTGTGGTGGTAATGTCAGTTCAAAGGTCACATGAGAGAGAGCATGTTTGACAGGGAAAGGTCCGTAACGCCGAGGTGCTAGTTTGGCCGTGGGATGAGAAGTTGATAGGTTACGCCCTTCGAGCCATACCAAATCGCCAGGAACATGAGGTTTGTACATAGAGGGAACATTGGTCACTTGATATGCCTTCTGTAAATTTTCCGATGCTTCTTTACAGGCTCTCTTGAATTGGTTGAGACGTAACATGGTTTGGGGAACCTCAGTCGTGTATTCTGCCCATGTAGCACGCGGATAGTAGCCCATTAAGATCATAGAAGGCGCTTCTTTTGCTTTTTCGTGTCTCCATGTGTTATGCGCGAATTCAGCAATTGGAAGGAGAGAAGCCCAGTTATCTTGTTGATGGTTACACCAAAAGCGTAGGTATTGTTCTAGCCACTGATTTGTCCGTTCAGATTGACCATCTGTCTGAGGGTGATAAGCCGTTGAGATGTTTTGCTCGACTTGGAGTCCCTTCATAAGTTCCTTCATAAAAATGGAAGTGAACCTAGGATCGTGATTGGAGATAATTCTTCGGGGTAATCCAAAGAGCCTAAAAATGTGTCGAAGATATAATTGGGCTACTTCTTCCCCTGAGATGGTTTCTTGGCATGGTATGAAAGTAGCAGCCTTTGAGCATCCTTGGTCTGTGATTGTGATGATGGTATCGAAGCCATGCGACGTAGGTAATTTGGTGATGAAATCAATAGATACGACTTCATATGGCATGGTCTCGGGTCGGACCGCAATGGGGAACGGGGGTGGCTTCGATCTATGGGCATTAACTTTATTTTGTTGGCACAGGGCGCACCCCATTACATAACTTTTAACTTCTTGTCGTAATAGGGGCCACCAGAATTGTCACTCGATTAGATCGATAGTTCGCACGATGCCGGGATGTCCTTGTGGAGGTGCATCGTGATATTCTTTAATGAGTTTACACCAATCATCTGTTCCTTGTGTTAGTACCCTCTTTCCGTCTTTCCACCAATAATCTCCAATCTTTTTCAATTGATAGGGATCAATCCATGCTTTAAGGATGTCATAGTCTTGGATAAACTCCTTGGCCTTCCACTGCACAATTGTTCGTGCGAAGACGTCTTCTGGTAGCACAATTTGATTTTGATTATCGTCTTCCCCTTGATTATAGTCAGGGCGTCTTGATAAGGCATCGGCTCTTTTGTTGGCTGTCCCAGGGATGTGACGTAGTTCAAAGTCAAATTCGGCAAGTTCAATCATTTCTCGTGCTACCTGTCGGCTGATTTTATGTGGCTGTTTCCAGTATTGGAGATTGGAGTGGTCGGTGTAGATGATAATCTTATGTGGAGAGCCTGCGAGGTAATGTTGCCAATGTTGGAGGGCTTTTACAATGGCGAGTAATTCCCTGTCATATATGTCATAATTCCGTTCAGCTTCGGTGAATGTTGATGAGTAATATGCTATCGGGTGTTTCTTCTTGTCATCTTTTCGTTGAAGTAGGACTGCTCCAGTGGCGAAGCCAGATGCGTCTACTTCTAGTTCAAATTGACGCATGAGATCGGGTTGAACGAGGACGGGATCTTGGGTAACGATAGCTTTTAATGCATTGAAGGAATTGGTATGTTCAGTTGTCCAGTGTCATGGTACATCCTTTTTTGTCAAGGCGTTTAGGGGTTTTGCGATATGGGCGAAGCCTTTAATGAAAGCATGATAGAAATTACAGAAGCCAAGAAAGGAGCGAACATCTTTGAGGTTTCTTGGAGTTGGCCATTGCCAAATCCCATCAATTTTGACAGGATCCATGTGAATCACCCCCCCTCAAGGATTACCCCCAGGTAATCAACGCAAGGGGACTCGAACGTGCATTTAGAAGCTTTGAGGTAGAGGTCATGGGAGTCGAGGAGTTGAAGAACGGCATGAACAGCAAGACAATGGTCCGCCAGAGACGTGCGGGAGGCGATAAGAATATCATCCATGTAGATGATGATCTCAGACCCAAGAGGGGTAAAATGTTGTTGGAGAGGGTGGAAGATGGTATTCATCATGGTCTGGAATGTACTAGGGGAGTTGGTGAGCCCAAAAAACATTACATGTGGTTCATAGAGGCCATATTTTGTTTTAAAGGCCGCTTTTGGCTCATCTCCTGCCTTGATACGGATGTTATTATAACCCCAACAAATGTCGAATTTGGTGAAGATGTGACAGTCTTTGACCTGAGAGATAAGATCGGGTATAAGCGGGAGTGGGTATCAATTGTGAATGGTATATTGATTGATCTTTCGATAATCTTGGATGGAACGTAATTTACCATCCTTCTTCTTAACAAAGAAAAAGGGTGATGCAAAGGGTGATTTGGATGGGGTGATATACTGTTTTTGTAGATGATCGTCAAGGAATTTGACCAAGGCTTGGTCTTCGGTTGCAGTCAGGGGGTAGACCTTACAATCGATCATGTCTGGAGCATCTGATTTGAACTCTATCGCATGATCCCAGGGTCGACTTGGAGGGAAATGTTGGGATTCTTGTTCAGAGAATACTTTAGCATATTTCTGATATTCCGGGGGGATTTCCACTTCGTCATGTCCATGTTGAATGGCCAGATCGGTGGCGATAGATCAGATCCCCATCCATAACTCATCTCCTTCTTTAAGGTCATTGGTTTCAGTAGTGGAGACGTGCTGTAATTTCATTTGTCTCCAGTTAACCGATCTTATGACAATAGGTAATGCTTTGTGATCGATCGTAGCAGTTTCCCAATGAAACTGTGGTTCGAAAGCCGCTAACCAAGGATATCCTAGGACCATATCTTCGGGTCCCAGGTTCGTGACAAGAAATTGCATAAGTTGAATTCGTCCGGCAGTTTGGACTTCTAGATTGGTGAAGTGTGTCAGTAAACCGTTTTGATTAGTTGTTCCATCAATATTCCAGATTTTCTGGGCGTTTGGGAGTGGTAAGGTAGTAATTCCAAGTCGTCGAATGAAGGAGGGTGTAATAAAATTGTCTGTTGCGCCAGAGTCCACGAGAATTTGTCGATCAGCCATGGTGCTTTGTGTATGGAAAGAGACTGGTATTTTCATAGATTTGAATCAACTATAGTACACATTTGAAGCACCTATTGCCCTACCCCAGGCTGATGGGTTCAGGCTTGGGAAAAATCCTGGTTTTCCATAAAGGCTTTTCTAATAAAATCATCTCTCCACTTATCATCTTGTCCAGAGATGAACGCAATAATCTCATCTGTGGTTTTGGCCGAGGTTGGGCCGGTCGGAGTTGAATTTTGAGTCAGAGTTGAACTACTTCCTTCCTTTTTTGGAGGAGGGGAGGTGGCTGAAGTCGTGGATGCGGTCGCCGCGTGGGATGCTTTCTTTGGGCATGCACGGCTCATATGCCCCAATTCCTTGCAATAGAAACATCTTCCTTCTTTCATGAATCGTTCATGTTCTTCAGTAGTAAGAACTCTGGCACAGATTCGATCTGGTGCCGTGTCCATTGTGTTTGGGTTGCGTGGCTTTGAGAAGGGACGCCATTGTGGAGAACGATTTATGGAACGGCTTTCGGTCTTTTTAAAGCGGTTTTGCAAAAAGACGAAATTCTGGTGATATCTTTGTGCTTTGCGTGTCCAATCTTCCCAAGTAATGGGTGCTGCCATATTGATGATGTTACTGACAAGTCCTTGGGGTAGACCGTCCATGAATTTTTCGAGGACGGCCGGGTTATCAAGGTCGTATCCCACGGTTTTTGCTAACGACTGAAAACGCGCAATATAATCATCGAGTGCGTTCCTTTCCATTTTCAATTTGGAGATATCATGGCGGGCTCTGGTTTCTGCTGTAGTATTGGTAAATGCCCCTTTGAATCAATCTTCGATGGTATTCCATAACCATTCTTCAGTTTGTGCATGTCCGTGATTCATCACCTGGTCGGACAGCCAGTTGACTTGGGTTTCCACCCAATTTTGTACATCAGACCCCTCAATAAATTGAAGGAACAGGACAGTGCATGCGAATGGGATCGTGAAGATCTCGTGATTTCGGTTCATTGCCCAGTAGAGCTGAAATGCAAGTCTGTATTTATTTGCCGTTGTTCGGTCTCCGTTGAACGGCGCAGGTTCTCGTCCAAATAGTTTGGACGTTGCATGCCCTCCTGCTCCAGGTCCAATGGCGGGTCCTCCTCCTGCAACAGGTCCGCCGCCTCTGGGTGGTCCGCCACCAGGTGGTCCTCCTCCACCTCCTCCCGGGATGCCTCCAGCAGGTCCAGTGCCGCCACCTCCAGGTGGTCCTCCTGTAGGTATTCCGCCCGGGGTACCTCCCGCTTGGACGAGCGAAGGGAAAAGTGGAGCGGTCGAGATGGTTGTGGTAGTTGTAGTTGTCATTGTAGTGAGAATAGGGTCCGAGTTAGAGCGAATCCGGATTTGTGCGATTTGTGCTGCAAGGTCGATGTCTTCTTGTTGATTGTTTGCAAAGGGGAGTACTTCGTGAAATTCAGGGGGTTCGGGTTGAGTAAAGGAGTTATCAACTGGGGGATCTGTGTCAGGGGCTTGATCGGAATCAGAGTCGACGTGTCCGTCGATTGGTCCTTTGTCAGTACGATTGTCGATTTCTTCTTGCCAAATATGGAGGCCGTATATGGGTTCTACGATGTTATGTGCGTAGTACCGTCTCTTTCGTGAGGAATATGACAATTCCACCCAACGAATGATATCACCATTTCGTTCTAATTCGACTTTGATTTCTTGTTTTGTTTCCGGGTGTTGTGCAAAGTAACTGGTACGGTCTTCTCGTTCTGCCCAGTATGCTTTCTTCAGATAGTGTAGTGGGACGTTTCGTGCGCCTCAGTTGTCAATAAAGAAAGGTTTGAACTGTTGAGGAGCAATACTATATTGGTAGGCCAGGATACGGGGTTCTTGACTTCGCGTTTGGAACACGAAGTCTAAGTCTAATGTAGCATCAGTGGCACTATCGAGTTGCTCGATGTGAGCCTAATCACGTGATGTCAGGTCAGGTGACTTGAACGCGAGACGTATCAACTTAGTCTCAGAGTCAAGTGTTCGGGAGATTCCAGTGGCGCGGGAAAGTACGCACCAAAAGAGGAAGGTGAGATTACTAAGCACAAAAGTGTTCTCTTAGATGCTTTGCCTTAGCAGAAAGGAAAGGATGTGATAACGCTGAGATTTCAAGAGACTCAGACTTAGGGTCTGAGTCTTGTCTCGAGTCGGTATTTATACAACTGTCTAGCTACTATGAGTCATAGCTAGTAAGTGGACTAGAGTGATACGGAAACTAGTAGAAACATGAAGAACTTTACGGAAAGTACTACTATGGCTGAGCAATCCTAAGTAATACTGACGTCATAACTGTGCTCAGTCAGCTCCTACATCATCCTGCCATGACATCATCCTGACATCACCGATGACGTTGTCAGAATGTCACATGATAGGCCAAGATAGGTAGTGCTCCTATCAGCTTTGGGACAGATTTGAGGTGATTGGCAGTGATCCCAATTGGACCTATTAGCCCCATAGGTGCATTGTCACAGATATTCCAAGCAGAGCATGGGCCTATCCAAGGTGATTGGCAGAGACTATAAAAATCCATTATAGGCCTATATAAGGATTTTACATGGCAGCTCTCTTGGCAGCTATGGGCCCATTCAACCTCATTGGCAGCATTACCAAGTAGGTTTTATAGGCCCATACAAGTGCATTATTCCAAGCAGAGCATGGGCCCATCCAAGGTGATTGGCAGAGACTATAAATCCATTGTGGGCCTATATAAGGGTTTCACTTGGCAGCTCACTTGGCAGCTATAGGCCCATTCAACATCATTGTTGGTGACTTTAGATGGGTCCTATTGGCACATATGGGTGCATTATCACAAATGTCTTGAATAGATCATAGGTCCATGTAAGGCCATTGGTAGTGATGGTATATGCTCATTGTAGGCCCATACAGGGGTTTTGCTCACTACTGATATATACACTATGGCTGACTACCAATGGCTAGTTGGTAGCATCATGCACAATTAACTAACTACTTTATATATTTGATTGTAGGTGTAAGACTTTAGCAAACTCTGAAGGTGGGTCACTCTTAAGCAAAGCAGTGAACATAGACTCTGCTTGTATAGCCATTAAGCTTCACATTGCACTCTGTCTAGCTGCCCATGCACCATGCCCTGGGTGTGACTGAGGCCCAATGAGCTCCCACTTTGCTTGCCAAAATTGCTCTTGATGCCTAAAGAACCTAACTGCAGACTCCATTTCAACCTAAAGGCACTGGAGCTCTTCAATCCACTGCATCTTTTGTGCTTTTGCCCTTAACCAGTGTACTCAATAAACTGCAATAAGAATTACTCATATTGAGTCAGTATGAATAGAGGAGCACATACAGTCTTTCATCCATTCCCCAACATCATGTTACGTCATGGTAGGGACGTTCACCCGACGTGGGTTAAGTCGATCTACTGGGACGCTGCATTAAGGGGGTCTGGTTCTGGTTGTCAAGGGAAGTTCCGATGAGGAACTTCAGTGAAGATGTATGAGTTGAAGAGTCAGCCTAAGCCAATAGTGGAACTTAGGATTCTTTAGTGAGAGGAGGGTTCGTTCAGTGAGATATGGAGTATTCACAGGTCTTCGATTGCTTGAGTACCGTAGAGTACAAAAAGTCAAGTCTAAGGCTACAAGCTACCTAGCAAGCCTGACTTTATAGTAAAATAGGGATCCTAGTACTGAGTCATAACGGTGTACTAGGATCGAGTCATCCGAACAATAAGTAACTGTGGCGCAGTCTACAGTATGTATGAAACACGTCTGAAACAAAAGATGAAAAGCCCCTTGACAACGGGCTAGAGTCACTATGACTCGTATGAGAAATAAGTAAAGAGTCACTATGACTCTTATGAGAACGATCACGTGAGATAAAGAAAAAAAGAAATTGAGTCGTATCATAACACATCAGTATCTCTCCTAACATCTATGGTTCAAAACCGAGGCAATGATTTATTCGGTTATCTATGAACTTGAGGTGCAATTACACTTGTCTTGATACTTAGGTCTTGGTGTGTCAGGACTTGGTACTGATCAAGAAGAAAGCTGCCAGCCACAAGGTCTACTAGAGCCTGCTGTGCACAAACATACACATGAGCATGGTGCTGAACTGTCAACTCAGTAGCATGCACTTCTGCCCAAGCTTGTGTTTTGAGCCTCTGAGTACATGCTAGATGGACATCATTTCTAAAAAGGTAAGATTTGTGCCTCAAGGCAATTTGAATATGGTGCAGAGAGTCCTTAGGTTAGCCCTCCCTTAGATGTAGTTCAGCCTTCACCAAGTCCTCAGCAGCATTTGCTTTAAACCAGTGGCATCCCAGATGTAAGGGAAGATGGAGTGAGATATGCTTAGCATTGGCACTGCTGCTAGCAGCAATATCTTCTGGTATCTATGTTTGTTCATGTCCTGAGGTGGATGGAGTACACTTATTGGCACCTTCTTCATCAATGTCATCAAATTTGGCACTAGTGTAGACTTCTCTTGCAGAGGTATCTTCCTAGGAGTCATCTCCACCATTAGAGACAGCATGAATAAAGTTAGCTGCTTGCTTCTAGAATGTGTCAACTCTTTCTTGGAGTTGTGCACACCTTAGAGTAATATCCCTTTGTTGGTCTGGTGTTAGATGGGACCCAATCTTCTTCACCAGTGCTTGAAGAGATAGCCTTTGTTTTTTGGTACAACCATAATCAGAAACATCAGCCAAGAAGGTGCTGAAACACATACTGGGTCTCTTGAATCTTCAGTCCACTGGCAAGCCATGCAACATGTCCCTTTATACCAGAGCTTTCTATTTCTTTCTCTGTCAGCTCTAGAAGTATCTCTACATGGGATAGGACTGGAGCCCGATATTAGGCAGAACTATCATAGAATGATGAGACTCACAGTGCTTCATCTTGATATCATATATGTCCATTACAGTAATGTCATGTACTAGCTCCTGCTGTGCATGCATCTCTTCCACACTCCAAGCCTCAACAGATTCTGGTCTTGCTGATGAGTTGATAGACTCAAATGCTACCACACTAAGTATAGCTCCTGAAAGTGCCTTTTGGTAGTGTGTAGATACTAAATTGACTACCAGACCAATATAAGCACTAATGTGGTATCTATAGCAGGACACTTGCCTATGTCAATAAGTTTCTTCCAATTTGAGTCATTCTGTTGGCTAAGGACAGTCAATAGAAAGGTCTAGACACGAAAGATATGCTCAGGAATTGCTCATGCAGATGGGCAATTGACTGTATTTACCTAGACATGAAAGATATGCTGTCTAGGTGTAAGTGTACTGTGTGGTAAATGAAAGGTAGCGAACGTTCTCACCTCAGGAATTGCTTGTGCAGATGGGCAATTGACTGAGGTGCTCGGGGCGGTATATGGTGTGTATATAACTATGGGAATATACTGGTAAATGCAAACAATGTACAGCAATGTGCTAAACTAGTGTATGTGCTATATTAGTGGAGGTTAACAGAAAGACTATACTAAGTGATGTGCAGGGCAGTGAGAGCGGGGCACCCTGCACGACCCTGCCAATCCAACACATTCATGTGATCATCTACGACCTCCCTTCGATGTGATGTTGACATTCCCCTTGTGCTTTGGGAGATCTCATTGAGTGGTGCCTAAAGTGTTTTGATGGTCTCCCCATCTATTTGTCTGCCACCTTCAATGAAGCTAGGTGAATACCTAGCTAGGCAGGTATCCTGGTGTCCATGAATATGAAAAAGTCCAATAGCCAGCTGAAGCTCCAGGTTATTGGGAAGTTTGAGGTAGTTGCTGCCAGTCACCCTCTCCATCATATAAACACTCCATTGGCACATAACATCATAAGAGACAAGGGCCACCTCTATTCCTTCCATATTAAAGTTGAGGGCTTTGAATATGGAATAGTCCATGTTCTTCTGGCTTCAGAGGGCTTGAGTCTTACCCAGTATATACCAATGGATATGAGAACTCACACCTCTCCTTTCTGGAAGTTAACAACAGAATCTGGCACAAAGTTCCCATGAATATAAGCAGTTGCACCAATTCCAGTTGATTGAAGGTGTCCACTATGCTTGTTTACATTGTTTACTGCATGACGATCATGGCATGTTGACCTCTGTTTTAGTGTAAGCTTCCACCTGCTGGAATACCTGAGATAGCCTACCTGCTGCCTCTCAACTGCTGATTTTAGATGCAATTCATATGGCATTCAGCTGACCATAAATCCAGTGCCATCAGAGAGTGGAACATCATTCTCTGGGTTTCTCATTTTCATGTGCTCTGCCTGGAAGTTACCATCCATCATGAATCCTCACATAAAAAGCTTTTTGCTAAAAATGTTATGTCAGCAGCTGCTGGCTGCTGATGTCCATTGGCACACCTATTTTCATACTCCCTCCAATCCTCAGGGAGGTTGATTCCTGGTTCTGCACACAGTGCATAGAATATCGCCATCAATCCTGCCTTCTCTTCAAGTTCTTCATTCCCACGATACCCAAAACCAAATTGCTTTTATGAAATCAGTGTTCTCCACTGTTAGCTGATCTGAAGCAGCTCCTGATATCAGCCTGAGTCTGCCTGTCAGTCTACCATTAGTAGATACACCAAATTCTCCCACCAGCTGTTATGCCTTGCCCTGGCAGGTGCTTGACTTAAGCACAATCTGTGGCAATATGGCAGTAAACTATCTTGAAGTTGAATGCAGAGATGACTTTCTCAATGCAATAATGGGCTAGCAGTGGAGCATCCCAAGTCACACTGGCCCAATGTCTTGTACCTGCTTCTTGATAAGCAGCACAAGATGACAGCTCAAAAGCATGCCTAGTGAAAAGATAAGAGAATAGAGGATTCAGCTTGAAAGTGAGATGATGTAGAAGACAAGTCCTGGCAATTGAAGAAGACCAAGATAGCAAGTTTTGGTCTTCAACAACTACTACTTATATAATGGTGAGAGGGCTTTGAAGCACCTCCCAAATACATGTTGACCTATAGCAATACTACCTCAAACCCTAGTACCGCTATCCTAGTAATCAGTTAGTAACCATAATCAGTTATGACTACTGCTGACTGAGATGATGAGTCCATGACTAATTACTGCTTACTACTGTAGTCATAACCAGTAAGTAAGAGTCCACAACACAACTTGCTACAACCTATCCGACATTTTTGATGGCCCAAAGGCCTGACTATAACACCGGCACTGTATTTGGAAACTCCTTATTTGTGAATCTCTTTAGTCTACTGAAAAACTGGCTTGGAGTCACCTTGCATTCCAGATTGTCCAAATGGAACTCTTCTAGCACCTGAAATGTAAATGCTGTCTTTGGGTTTTGAAATGTAGCCAGAAAGAGCCCTGCTATTATTGGCTGCATGTCATGCTCTAGAGCTTCAGAGCAGTGGCACCAGCTGATCCCAATCTTATGGACATCAGACCTATCAATAATGGTCATGACTGGATTCCCTTCTTTGTCATAACATCCAGCTTTTGAGCTGCCAAAGCTAAGCTTGGCAGCTGTATCATCTTTATCATAGCTGCCTTCCTGAAATTCTTCTAGGTTATCATAGTCCATCTGTGACTGTATTTTTTAGAATTCCAATTATAAGATAAAAGGCTTGACCAATACTTTAAATAGGGCATAAATCCCTAGAGTGTCCAAGACACAACCTTACATCAACCTCCTACAACTAAGATGGCATGAAGTATTTCCCTGTCCACATCTCAACCCTGTGGAAAGGAAGCTGCTTGTATGACCTTTGGCAACACTCCTTGTAAAGCATAGGAGGAGGGAAGCAGTCAGTGCACCACCATGCAAATGGTGCAGACATGCAGCTCTGGCACATCACTATAGCCATTACTCCCTCATATTGAGAAGGCAATCCAGGTAGGCATCTATCCTAGGAATGAATTCCTCAACTTAGGTGTGCTAGGACTGAGAAAATGTCAAATGCCTTCAGGAAAGGACTTGCCAATAAACTCACTCTCTTCTGCTCATTGACAACTCCCTGTTCTGTCCAGAATGTCTCATCAACATCCATAGTTAGAAGGGTCATTTCATGTAATGCTGCCTCATCATTCTCCAATCCTCTAGTGTTTTGTCTTGGTTTTGGCTCCCCTTTTGAGGTATTCACTTCTATGGCAACATCTCTAGTTCCTTAAGAGTGTTCCTTAGTTACCTACTCCATGACCTTAGCCTTGGATTTCCTTTTAAAGACTTTTGAAGCCTTTATGCCTTTAGGTGCCATATGTGACGATTCAACGACATCATCAGTGATGTCATGGGATGATGTTATGGCAGGGTGATGTAGGAGCTGACTGAGCACAGTATGACATCAGTACTACTTAGGGTTGCTCAGCCACTGTAGTACCTTCCATAATGTTCTCTTACTTTCTATTGTGTTCCATACCGTTCCAGTTCCTTGTCTAGTTATGACTCTTACTGACTAGACACCTTATATAAATACCGGTTCATAACAAGACTCAGACCCTAAGTCTAAGTCTCTTGAAATCTCAGCGTTCTTATCCCTTTCCTCTCTGCTAAGACAAAGCAACTGTGAACACTTTTGTGCTTAGTCACCTCACCTTCCTTTTCAGGCATGTACGTTCCCATGCCACTGGAATCTACCAAGCAACTCTGAGACCAAGTCAACAAGTCTCGTGTTTGCATCACCTGACCTAATGTCACATGACCGGCTCAAGTTAAGCAACTCAATAGTGCTGCTGACGCTACACCATGTGGAAGGTCAAGTCATCTGTCACAGTATGCCTTGCAAGAATTCAAAGGAAGTGATGTCTCAATCAACCTGTCAGCAGCTCTAACTGATTGGGTTTGTCTGGCAGATTGGACCAACTAGGACCAGCAGCCACTCATGCTGCTGTTGGAAGCTTTGGCAGACCAGGACTAGTAGTCCCTTACCTCGGATTGGACCAACTGGGACCAGCAGCCACTCATGCTGCTATTGGCAGCTTTGGCAGACTGGGACCAGTAGCCCCTCACCTTACTTTGGTCAGTTTAGCTTATTTAAAGATCATTGGAGGCATCACTCATTTAGACTGTTACCGTGCCAGCATGCAGAAGCAAGAGAAGTAGAAGCAAGGGGGGGCTTCTTTAGACAAGAATGTTACGTTCGCACTGAATGTCTAGCACGGCTTGTGCTGGGGTTTCTCAGAATGCTTGTATTGCACACGACAACCAAGGCAAAACCACTGCAATAGTGGTTGCAACTGAGAGACAAAGGGGAAACCAAGGGGAATGGCTTGCTAAGAAGTGGCACAACAAGACAACGTCTAAGGGTTTGGTGTAGAAGACCAACTAAGGCCCTTAGGAAGCAGAGAGGAAACTAGGGTGCAGATTCTGGCAATCTCAAGATAGAGAATACATGCGAAGACAAGCTAGTACTTATACTACTAGTAGATAAGGTTTGGACTCAGCACAAACCTTAAGTCCTTATCTCTAGCCAATAGCCATAAGGGCTCCAGCTCCACAAGCTGAAACACCAAGGAGAAACATAATTGGACCGGCCTATCAAGGCACCAACATCTATCAGACACGAGGCAGCACCCATACAGTACATGAGGCGTCCATCAGATATGTTACATCACGGTAGGGACGTTCACCCAATGTGGGTTAAGTCGATCTACTGAGACGCTGCACTAAGGGGTCTGGTTCTGGTTGTTAAGGGAAGTTCCAAGGAGGAACTTCAGTGAAGATGTACGAGTTGAAGAGTCAGCCTAAGCCAATAGTGGAACTTAGGATTCTTCAGTGAGAGGAGGGTTCGTTCGGTGAGAGATGGAGTATTCACAGTCTTCGATTGCTTGAGTACCATAGAGTACAAAAAGTCAAGTCTAAGGCTACTACTACCTGGTGAGCCTGTATTTATAGTAAAGAAAGAGGTATCCTAGGATAGAATGATAATGGCATCCTAGGATCAAGTCATCGAGCAATCACAAATAGAAACAATAAGAACTGCAGTGCGCAGCCTGCAGTAATCACATGTAGGATGTGAAACAATAGATATAAGTGAAACAAAGATGTGCATGAAACACATATAGCCCCTTAGCAATGGGCAAGAGTCGTCATGACTCACAAGAGAAAATAAGTAAAGAGTCACCATGACTCTTATGAGAACAAACAAATAGCAAGTCACTATGACTCACATGAGAATGACCACGTGATAAGAAAGTAAAAGGTTGTCATGTGTCCTAAGGTGGTTAGAGAAAAGGAATTAAAATAGGCAGTGTCATAACAAGATAGTCCATTAGAAAACAGGCACCAAGGCCTAGTCCATGTCATCACCAACCAGATAACCGGCTGCCACATACCCAAGGCACACATGCTCAGGTGATGCCTCATGTGATGAGTCACATGACTCTGGGTCATCATGCCCATAGAAATGCACATACATCTTGTGCACACAAGCTTCGTCCTGCTTGTAAGGGTCCTCAGCTTCATTGTCGCTGCTCTCAACCGGAGAGGGGGACTTAGCTGGTTTGGGGCATAATGCCCACATGCTCAGGTCGCCTTTTCTCTTCAATGCTTCTCTTAAAGTGTCGGTATCAAGGCCTCTTTCATAGTTATCCAGTGTGGGCTGGCTCGGGCAGCTCGGCAGCATGCTTTCTCAGGAGCTCAAATGCTTGACCGTAACAAAGAAGGTAAAAGGGGTTGTTCTCTCTGATCTTCAGAAGTGGTGCCACTTCATTTGTATGAGCTGGCAAAGGGGATATAAGATGTAGCTAGTTATTCCATGTATGGTATTGAGAATCTCCTGTCCAATACTAGTCATTCCCCTTCGAACTGAGGATTCTAAGTCACAACGGTGACATTAGATTCTCAATCTTTCTTCTTACACAATGTCTGACCAATTCTACATTCATGATTTCGGGGTCAACGTAGACTGACCTCGAAACCCTCACATTTATTTGGCCACTGAGGGCCAGTACTGCAGTATACCAGTCGAACATTTGGTATTTGACCTCAGACCAAATGACATTAGCAGCCACCCAACACATCTAGTCAATGACAAGGGGGCATTGTATGAAGTCTTCATGGATCCCACAGACCCCATCTGCCCAACATATCATGGCAACAGGCGCACTGATATTGAAGCTTATGACGAAAGCAATGTTGTCACAATCGACCCGAACAACCATTTTTCAGTGCTGTCCACTAACAACTCTCCCTGGTCACTAACACCTGATAAAGATACGTATCATAACCAACACATCCCCTCCGAACTACACACCTCTCCTATACTTCCTGAGATGACTACCACAGTTGCCCATTCATGTATAACCACAGAAGTTGAAGATGAAAAGGCAGCGGCGTACCCTACAAACTCGGTAGCCAGCTTCCTTAGTCAAGGATGTTATCTTGGCCATTCTCCAGATGCTAACCCACCAGGTGATAACTCGCCAAGAGGCGGCAGATCTGGTGGCCATGGACCACTTGGTGGAGGCGGACCCCCAGATGGAGGAGGTGGTGTCACGGCCGAGATTTTGAGCTCCTGTGAGAGCACACTGCTGAGCTGCCCAAGCCAGCCCACGTTGGACAACTACGAAAGAACCCTAGATTCCGAGGCATTAAGAGAGGCCTTGATGAGAAAGGGGGACCTCAGCATGTGGACACTACAAGCCTTTGACTTTCCACATGTTTTCCACGCCGTGGTCCACTTTGGCTGTTTTTCTGCCACTCCGTTTCAAACTCCGTTTTTTTCGTTTTTCATTTTTCTCTCTTGTATTTTATTTACACAAAGTAATTACAGTAAAAATAAAAAAGTAAGTAAAGTAAATTACAATAAAAATAGAAGTAAATAATGCGTAAACAACATGTGTCTGTGTATTGGTGTGAGAGGCATTACTAGCGCATTGGGACGGACAAACAAATATACTGTTTTCCTGCCCCCACCATGGCCACCCTTGAAATTCCCACCAGCCCTCCCATGGAGGGCAATCAATACACGTTCCTTTCCCACAAGCGAAAGGCACAGCTGGAGGACCCAGAGATGAGCTGACGGTGTGGCGGCATTACATATGACCGTGAGAAAGAGGGGATGGCATTGGAATGGGCCAATGAGGAGGAGTTCCTCGCTTGGGTTGCAGCTAAGGAATCTGAGAAGACATTTGAATTCACTGTAAGTCATGTTATATGATCAGATTTGGCAATCTGGTGGGAGCAGTGCATGTTGTGGTGCACATGGGAACACTCAGGGGGGAAGAAGGACAACAAGAATGTCACCCAATGGGAAAGGAAGATCCCATTGAAGAAGATGGGTTGCCATTGTCGCTTGATGATCAAGCGATATCCACACACCGAGACAATTCTCAGAAAATATGAGGCCCAGCACAATCACGTGCTTGGCGATGACAATCTACAATTTACCAGATTGTCAGACAAAACAAAGGAACTTGTAATGAAGATGATTCATTTGGGAATCGACACCAAGGCAATTGTGCATGTCAAATTCATTTTATTTTCATTTCTGGGCTGATAGCTACCATTCAGCTAAAACATGTGCGCAAGTCATACACCCAGACCCACCGCAATTACCACATTACGACATGCAACATTAGCCGGCTCCAGCAGATTGTGGAAAATGATGAGATCTGCCTTGACAGTAATAATGTGATCTCAGTCAAATTGTGGATTGCCCGGCTCGCAGAGGCCAATGCAGAGGTGTCCCTGAAGGACAAATTAGATTCGCCCCCATCAGAATCTGGATTATCTCCAGATTCTTTTGTATTGTGCATCCAAACTGAATTTCAGAAAGATAGATTCTGAGTACTAGGTTCGAATGTTTTATCTATTGATGCTACCCACAATACCACCCAGTATGCAGGGCTACAACTGTACACCCTGATTGTGAGGGATTTGTGGGGCCATGGTACACTTTGTGGCAGATTTCCACTTTTAGACAACTACTCATTTCTGCTTGACAGGTGTTCCTGTCACGTGGATGCTCTCCTCAAGTGGCATGGAAGCTATAATAAATTATTTTCTTAATTTCATAAAAGTGCGGAGCCCGGAGATCACCCCTGTGATCATCATGAGCGATCACGACAAAGCTCAAATGAATGCAATTAAAGCCATATACCCAGGGTCCACTCTCCTATTGTGTTGGTGGCACGTCCTCTGCGTGATCTGGATGCATTTCCACATGGAAGAATTCCTGAAACTTTGGGAACGCATCTGTGAATGGGTGAAAGTATCCGATCAATCAAAATTCGATTCTTGGTGGGAAGAAATCCAAAATGATCGCTCAGTTCCCCAGAGCTTGATCGATTATCTCAAGCTCAATTGGATGCCCATCGTGCACCTTTGGTCAGGGGCATCAAGGCAGTGTCACACGATCTTTCAGGAGGGTGATACAAATATGCTGATTGAGTCATAAGTAGCCTTATCGCACTAAAGATAATTAAGATCGCTCAAAATCTTAATATTATCTAGCTATCATCATGTCCTCAAATCTAAGTGGCTTGAGGGGAAACGGAATCGGCATGCCGATCATCTCATACATACACTCGTAATCAAGATGCTTCCAGAATACATGGTCTGCAACAATAGCCAGGAGCTTGGGTTCACAGGACGAGACCTAGCCAAGAAGCATCGTGAGGAAATTATCATGCGAACTCTGGAATTAAATGCCGAGTCAATCCAGAGTCTTGGTGATGATTGCTTCTCGGTGCGATCAGAAACGGACTCTTCACGTGCATATCTAGTTGGCCTCAGCAACCAATCTTGTGATTGTCTGGACTGGCCTAGGGTTCGGCTATGCAAGCACATTACTGCTGCTGCCCATTTCCTTAGGCACAACGTTCAGCAAATGGGAGCAGTGGAGAACTTGGTTCACAAAACAGTGCTGCCAACTCAGGAAGGCTCACCAGATGTGGGGAGCAATGCAAGCGCTGCAACCACTTCAATCCTAGAAAATGTGATCGCTGTCTCCAGGGAATTCCTGGAGGGCAGTGCTCCTTTGTCTCCAGAGACTGTCCAAAGTCTCCCGATGGTTGAAACTCACCTGGAAGCAGTTGTTCACAACTCCCACTCCACAGAAAGCCCACTCCCGTACAAAGAGGCAATCTCGCCTAATAAAGGTACTTGGATTGAGACTGCAGAGCGAATGGGGGCTATATGATGACGGAAGCTCCGGCCCAGCACCGTATTGACCCCCAAACCCACGGCAACAGCATGCATCTGTGGCCTCAATTGCAAGCGAGCACATGTGAAAATTATGAACCCATACAGCAGAGGACTCAGCTCCAGCCAGGACGCTGCACCAGATGCATGGAGTGCTGCTCAGAATGCCTTAGTGCGTGCGTGCGCAGCAGCCACTGCTAACAACACGACCCTTTCCCTCTCACAGCCTCTGGAACATGGCTGCAAGCGCGTGGGCACCTTGTCCGCTCCCCCACCTCCCTCTGTGCCCCCTGTATGGTACCCTGTTCCTGCTACTTACCCTCCTGGAATGTACACACATGCGATGTACCCCTTGCCTTATTACTGGCCTTATGGCTACATCCCCCCTTCCCAACCTTATAAACCCTCCCAGTAGATAAATTGTTTCAGTCTGTAAACAATAAACTTAGTATATTCACATAAATACTTGCACGATTGAGTGCAAGGATGGAGAGCCTCATCCAACATCTCAAGGCACACTTCCTGCCCCGCCTACTATGCCCTCCACCACACTTGCCTCTACCATCATCTGCAACACCACTTCATGGTGTGTTGGTGGCCAAGGCATGTTCACGCTCCTGGAGACGGAGTGCAATAATCCTCTGTGAGTTATTACATTTTCCTGCCTTCCCTGCCCTCACCTTTCCTCTCGTGCCCCTCTCACCACCCCCTCTCACCCTGCCCTCCCTCTCACCCTCTCCCGGCCCTCTCACCCTCCACCTTTCCCTCTCTCCCTGCTTGTTGCTCCTTCTTGTCACCCCACCTCACCCCACCCTCTTGTGCCGCCGCCTCTCGCTGCCCGTCTCGCTGCCCTGTTGCCACACCTCTCCCTCCCTGTTGCCCTGCCTCTCCCTCCCTGTTGCCGCACCTCTCCCTCCCTGTTGCCCTGCCTCTCCCTCCCTGTTGCCCTCTCCCTCCCTGCTGCCCTGCCTCTCCTCTCTCCCTGCCTCTCCCTGCCTCTCTCGCTCTCACTCTCTCCCTCCCTGTTGCCCTGCCTCTCCTCTCTCCCTGCCTCTCCCTGCCTCTCGCTCTTGCTCTCTTCCTGCCTCTCGCTCTCACTCTCTCCCTGCCTCTCGCTCTCTCGCCCCTGTCTCTCACTTGCCTGGCCTCTCCCATCCACTCTCCTCTCTCCCTCCCTCCGCCCTCTCGCTGCCCTCTTGCTGCCCTCCCTGCCTCTGCCTCTGCCTCTCACCCTGCCCCACCCCCTGCCTCCCTCTCTCGCTGCCTGCCCTCCTTCCCTCTCTCCCTGGCCTCTCCCCCTGCCTCTTGCCCTCTCCCTCCTGCCCTCTCCCACCCTCTCACCCTCTCCTGCCCTCTTGCCCTCTCCCGCCCTCTTGCCCTCTCTCCCCACCTCTCCGGCCTCTCCCCACCTCCCCGGCCTCTCCCCACCTCCCCGTCCTCTCCCCGGCCTCTCCCAGCCTCCCTCTCCTCACCCTCTCCCCGATCTCTCCCTGCCTCCCTCCCCGGTCTCCCTCTCCTGCCCTCTCGCCCTGGTCTCTCCCTCTCCTTGCCCTCTCCCTGGCCTCTCCCTGCCTCCCTTTCCTTGCCCTCTCCCTGGCCTCTCCCTGCCTCCCTCCCCTTGCCCTCTCCCTGCCTCCCTCTCCTCGCCCTCTCCCTGCCTCCCTCTCCTCACCCTCTCCCCAGTCTCTCCCTGCCTGCCTCCCCGGTCTCTCCCTCTCCCGCCCTCTTGCCCCGTCCCTCCCACTCCCTCCCTCACCCCATCACTCCCTCTCCCTCCCTTGCCCTGTCCCTCCCTTGCCCTGTCCCTCCCTCTCCCTCCCTCACCCCGTCCCTCCCTCACCCCGTCCTTCCCTCCTGCCTCTTCGCCCTCTCCTGCCCTCTCACCCTCTCCTGCCCTCTCACCCTCCCCCTGCCTCTCTCTCTGCCCTCCCTGCCCTCTCTGCCCTCTCCCTGCCCTCTCTCTCTCCCCATGCCTCTCTCCCTCCCCCTCGCCACCTCTCCCGCCCTCTCCCCGCCTCTCCCTCTGCTTGGCCTCTCCCTCTGCTTGGCCTCTCCCTCTCCCCACCTCCCCACCCTCTCTTGCCCTCTCTTGCCCTCTCTTGCCCTCTCTTGCCCTCTTGCCACCTCTCTGCCCTCTCCCTGCCCTCTCCCTGCCCTCTCCCTGCCCTCTCCCTGCCTCTCCCCTGCCTCTCCCGCCCTCTCCCACCCTCTCCCCGCCTCTCCGCCCTCCCCCTGCCTCTCTCCCGCCCTCCCGCCCTCCCCGCCCTCTTCCTGGCCTCTCCCTCCCTCCCTCTGCCTCTTGCCCCACCTCGCTCCCACTCCCCATCCCCTTGCCCCCTCCCCGCCCTTTCCCGCCCTCCACCTCTCCTGCCCACTCCACCTCTCCCTCTCTCCCCAGCCTCTCCTTCTTGTCCCCTCTCCCTGGCCTCCCTCTCGCTTGCCATCCTTGCGCCTCCATTGCTGCATGCAGCACCCATCCCCGCACATCTGCTTGCATCACGCGTGCCACGCTCTACTCTGTACTTACAATACTCATTAATTACTTTCATGTAACTTATAATTAAGTAACAAATACACTTTGTTTATAATTCATTAAGTTGATTGTCTTTAAAATTTTATGTGTTAATCTAACAAATTATATTATCTAATAAACATGAAATTATGTGCTTGATTAAGCAGTGAAAATGTGTTTTTAAGCGGAGATACAATCTGCAGAAGGGCTAGAGCAGACCAGAGCATGGAAAACATGCAGAAAGTATGCACCTGACACTACGTCCAGAACCCTGATCAGCTAAGTCATCCCCACCTTCTGAAGATGAGGAAACCGATGATGAAGCATGGATGAACAGGGGTTATGCTCACTACTATGGTGAGCAGGATGAGGAAGGATCACGTGACATATCATGTGAAGCATCACCTGAGCATGTGTGCCTCGGGTATGCAGCAGCCGGTCACCCGGTTGGTGACGACATGGACTAGGCCTTTGTGCCTTGTTTCTGATGAACTATCTGATGGACACCTCATATACTGTACGGTGTAAGGACGCTGAGGGGTCCTAGGTGAGTTCGAAGGCGGAGGGAGATCTGACTTCAGAGGGAAAGGAAGGGGAAGTGAAGGAATAGTTTCGAGTGCCCTCATTTGGGCCTGACTCGAACTGGCTTCACTCGAGAAGAAAGGGGGGGAAAGTGGCGTCTCGTGCGCTGTTGTATTCAGAAGGTAACAAGTGGTATATGTACCCAAGAAGCCTAGCTACTGTGCTAAGATGAAAAGGGGAAAGGTAGAAGAGGTGATCCAGGAATAAGGAACGCATGACCAAAGGGAGAACGCATGATTTCGAGCCCAACGCTCAGGTTGCCCTTACAATGGGCACAGCCTCATGTCTGATGGATGTTGGTGCCTTTATAGGCCAGTTGTTATGCTTTGGTAAGTGTGGGCCTTGCTTTAGGCAATGGTAAGGCATGAATACTCAGCTCTGGATGTTTAGATATCACTAAGTTGAATATGGAGTACTTGGACTCAACACAATGACAATCCACAACTGGGAAGGCTTCTTGGTAAGCCTTATGCAGTGCACTCCTCTGACCTCAGGATCTTGGGAAGAGACAAGAGAGGAGTCATGAAACCAATGATTCAAGAAGACCAAGATGTCAATCCTTGGTCTTCCCCTACTACTACTTATACATGGTGACGGAGGGCTTTAAAGTGCCTCCCAAATAGCTATTGACCTATAGTGATACTAGCTTGAACCCTAGTACCGCTATCCTAGTAATCAGTAAGCGTATAGTAACATGTGATACTACTGCTGACTGATAACACGTGAAATGTAAAGTCCCTGACTAATGTAAAGAATCACAAGCTTACTATTGTAGTCAGAACCTGATAGTAAGCAACAAAAGTCCATTCTGTGACACTGGTCCAATTATGTTTTTCCTTCATGTTTCAGCTTGTGGAGCCAGAGCCCTTATGGCTATTGGCTAGAGATAAGGACTTAAGGTTCATACTGAGTCTGAACCTTATCTACTAGTAGTATAAGTACTAGCTTGTCTTTGCATATATTTGCTATCTTGAGTTCTTCAGAATCTGCACTCTAGTTTCCCTCTGCTTTCCTAAGGGCCTTAGTTGGTCTTCTTCACCAAACCCTTAGATATCATCTTGTTGTGCCACTTCTTAGCGAGCTGTTCCCTTTGGTTTTCCCCTTTGTCTCTCAGTTGCAACCACTATTGCAGTGGTTTTGCCTTGGTTGTCATGTGCAATACAAGCATTCTGAGAACCCCCAGCTCAAGTTGAGCTAGATGGCCAGTGTGACCGTTACAGGTGGAGGCAGACCACCTGGTGAAGGAAGAGGTGCCAGAGGAGGAGGAGGAGGACTGTTTGGTACTGAGAAAACACTAGGAGCACTTCCTGCCATCTTTATGGGCAATCGTGCACATGCTGAAGCATTCATCAATGCGGTTCAAACCTATTTCTGTTTGAATCATCAGAATTTATTCTTTCAATCATTCTTCACACGTATCATGTTCGTTCTCTGTAGCTGAGAGTTCAACACAAAGCTCAAATGTCAATACTATTGCTGGGGAATTCCAAGAATACAGAACTGAACGTAGTACTAGCCTATTTATTCCCAGCAAAAGGGGGCTATGCCAGGTCATCGTCTGACTGCAGGAGGAAGTGGGGTGATGAAGATGATACAGATCACGATGAAACTCATCAGAAACACAATGACTGAAACTTGATACTTGTGAAATGTGTTTTGCACATTCCCGGACTGGCGATCTGGCAGGCTGTCCTTCCTCCGTACTCTCCTAGCCTGCTGGCTCGGTAACACTACCCCCCCTCCTAGTTACGGTGTCCATGCCAAAAAATGGGCAACGGGGAATTTGGATTGTTAGTGAACCTGAGGGACAGCTTACCAAGGACGTCCTCGAGGTGGTTGAGGCATTGGTGGGCACAAGCAGCTTCAAGACACCCCTGCAATATAGCGTGGGCACGTTTGACGGCGTTGGCCTCAACTTGAGCCTGGTGGAGCGTCTCTGCAAGGGAGACAATCTGGAGGTCGAGGGTGCAGTAGCGTGAGATCTCCATGCAGATGCCCCAGTCATTGAGATCGCATGCAGTGGCAACAAGCTGGTGATACACGACATTGCTAGACTGGAGCGTGTTGACAAACCAGGGTGTGAGGGACTCCAGGACTTCTCCCAGGACGAAGTTGGGGTTGGCATACAACTCTTTGATGTGAATGGGGGCTCCCACCACTCCGATGGTGCCATACACGATCTGGCTGTCATCCAACCTTTTGATAAAAGGGGTGCAGATGGGTGCCTTGGTGATGGGGTCTGGGATGATGAAGGTGGGGAGATGCTTGTCGTTGTACTCATACCCAGTGGGGGTGACAACTGCAGGGGTGGGGATGTGAGCATCTTGCGCATGACGTGCGGCGGCCTCCCACCTGACTCGCATGAGCTCGTCCACCTGTTCATTGGCACAGGTTTGGTATGGACAAGCGACGAGGGCGAGCACCTTCGCAATCAGGAGCAGCTGCTGGGTGGTGGCAATGTCCAGGTCCATACTAAGGAGCATGTTATAGGTGCTCTGTGGAGAGAGGTCCCCATTGGTGTCGAGCTCGAGGTCTTTGAGGCTGGCGGTGCTCTCGAGGCTGGCACCCAGTGGATCAGGCACATGGGTACTACCAGTGGGGGTCGGTGTTTCTTGGGTGGCAGCCGCTTCAGGCTCTCCATAGCTGGAGTCCTCGTACAGACCATTGACGGGGACTGGGATTGGGAGTGCTTTAAGAGGAGGAGGGATGGGAAGGGGGTTGGTAGCCATTGGAGCTGGTTGGCTTGAGTCCGCTGCTTGCCTCTTTTATGGTCACGTGGTTGGGGGTGCACCTTGTGATAATCAGCAATGCGCGCTGGTGCAAAGATCTGAGAAGCGGGCTCCCAGGAATTGTTGGCCACCACTTCTCCTTTCCATTGAATCAGATATTGCAGTTGCTTCCCCTTCCCGTGATATCAATGATCAAGAACTGATTCAACTTCATATTCTTCATACCCTTCCACAATCATCGGCAGTGGCAGGTCAGGATGGTGCCCATACCCCTCCATTTGTTGCACCTTGGTCAGGAGGGACAAGTGGAAAATGGGATGGATCATCCATGCGGGGGGAAGGTGAAGGTGGTAGGTGATGGGAGAGATGACTGCTTCGATAATAAATGGCCCATACTGGCATGGGGCGAACTTCATGGTCCTATAGGGGAGATTCAGATGTTTCCCTTCGAGCCAGATGGCATCCCCCTTGTGGAAGCATTGGGGCGGTGGCAGCCTGATGATCCTCTGCAGGGCAGCATGCACGCAGGCATGCAGCTCACAGGCTCTCGCCCACCTTTGCTTGACGGTGGGGACGGTGGTGGCTGTCCCTTCTACCCCTTTGCAGTAGTTGGGGGTGTACCTGAGGAGGGCTTCGATCAGGATGACACCTGTAGTTGGGTTCCGGCATGTGTTGTGGATCTGAGTGGTGAGGGGAAGCCACTGACTCCAATTGTCTTGGGCAGCATTAGTCATGAGGTGGAGGTACTGCTCTACCCACTGATTCTTTTGCTCGGACAGACCATCCATTTGTGGATGAAACGTGGTGGATATATTCTGCTTAATCTGTAGGCGTTGGCTCATAGCGGTGATGAACTTGGAGGTGAACCACAGGTCACGGTCCAAGATGACTTTTTGGGGCACACCGAACCAGGGGAAAATGTGCTGATAGTAGAGCCGAGCCACTTCTTCCCCTGTGACGGCGGTTTGGCAAGGAATGAAGATTGCCGCTCTCATGTTCCCTTGGTCTACAACTGTTAGTATGGCGTCATGGCCGTCGCTGCAAGGGAGTTGGGTGATTAAGTCTAGACTGATCACTGCAAAGGGGGTTTGGGTGTCATCCAGCTCGTGGCGATACAAGGAGACCTTTTTGCGATGGGTGAGAATCTTGGTTTGCTGACACTGTAGACATCCAGCGACATAGCTTGACAGCCAGCCATGTAGCCCGGGCCACCACACGTAACTTACAACCAGTCATGTCAGCTCATCTCGCCTGGGATGCCTGCTTGTAGCTCGGTCATGAAAGTGGTATGTGATTCGCCACCGGAGCTCGACATTGGTGGGAATGGCCAGTGCCCCCCATGGGGCTTGCCATGCACCATCAATTTGTTGGAGGGGGTGTCGCCCCCTCCATTGTTCAATCTCTGTTAACTGTTTGCTCTGGGCTTTCAGGATGTCATCATAGAGACTGGGTCCAACTGTGTTGACGAATGCCATGGGCGGGAGCACAGTCACACTCTCGTTGTCTTCTTTGGCGCGCTGTACCATTGGCAGGCATAAGAGGAGATCCACGATGGTATTTACCTTCCCCGTGATCTGCACAATCTGCAACTGGTAGTCCTGCAGTTCTAAAAACCACCGTGCGATCCACCTATTGACTTTCCGCGGGTCTTCCAATACCGTAAGTTGGTGTGGTCGGTGAAAATGGTGATGGGGTGCACTGCTCCTCCTAAGTGAGCGTGCCAGTGTTGTAGAGCTTTGACCATGGCTAGTAACTCTTGTTCATAAACATCATAGTTGCACTCCACTGGCATAAAGGTACACGAGTAGAAGGCCACCAGGTGGTGGCTGCGAGCCAGCGGCTTGGTGGGGAGTTTGTCTCCTCCTTGCAAGAGAACAGCCCCAGCTCCGTGCACGGAGGTGTCTGTGGCTAGGAAGAACAGTCTCGAGTAGTTGGGTTGTTTCAACACTGGTTGCTCGCACATTCGCACTCGTAGCTGCTTGAAGGCTTCCTGCTGAGTCAGCCCCCACTTGAACAGGACGTTCTTCTGTGTTAACTCGATGAGTGGGCGCGTGAGTCGCAAGTAGTGATGAATGAAGTATTGGTAGTATCCCATGAAACCTAGAAAGGCTCAGACTTCCCAAACATTGGAGGGAGTCTTCCATTCGCAGACCCCATCGACTTTTGCCGGATCCATATGCACCTCGCTGTTACGATACGACTCATTTATTTTCTTTCTTTGTCTTTCTTTGTCTCATGTGATCTACTTCACAAGAGTCATAGTGACTCTTTGTTTATTTCTCATATGAGTCATAGTGACTCTAGCCCGTTGTCAAGGGGCTTGCATCTTTTGTTTCGGACATGTTTCATACCTACTGCGGACTGCGCCGCAGTTACTTATTGTTCGGATGACTCGATCCTAGTACGCCGTTATGACTCAGTACTAGGATCCCTCTTTACTATAAAGTCAGGCTTGCTAGGTAGCTTGTAGCCTTAGACTTGACTTTTTGTACTCTACGGTACTCGAGCAATCGAAGACCCTTGAATACTCCATCTCTCACGAACCCTCTCCTCTCACTGAAGAATCCTAAGTTCCACTATTGGCTTAGGCTGACTCTTCAACTCGTACATCATTACTGAAGTTCCTCTTCAGAACTTCCCTTGACAACCAGACCCCTTAGTGCAGCATCTCAGTAGAACGACTTAACCCACGTCGGGTGAACGTCCCTACTGTGACGTAACACTTGCCACCTCTGAGCACGACATCCAGGAACTCTATGCTCTTCTTTTTGAAGAGGCACTTTGAGGGACGGAGGAATAAATCTTGTTCTTCTAGCTTTTCCAGGATCTGATGGACCTTATGACGGTGATTGGCAAGATCATCATGTGTATGGATGAGCATGTCGTCTATATAGACAGTGAGCCATCCCTCAGCTATGGGGACAGCAAACATGGTGTTCATCATCTGTTGAAACGTTGCAGGGGAGTTCATGGACCCGAAGAACATCACGCAGGGTTCATATAGCCCCTCGTTTGTGATGAACATGGCCTTCCACTCGTCTCCCTTCTTGATGCACACGTTGTTGTATCCCCATCGCACATCAAATTTCGTGAAGAGTTGCGCATCTTTGATGTGATTGATCAGGTCTGTGTTACATCACAGTAGGGACGTTCACCTGACATGGGTTAAGTCGATCTACTGAGATGCTGCACTAAGGGAGTCTGGTTCTGTTTGTTAAGGGAAGTTCCAAAGAGGAACTTCAGTGAAGATGTACAAGTTGAAGAGTTAGCCTAAGCCAATAGTGGCACTTAGGATTCTTCAGTGAGAGGAGAGGGTTCATGAGAGATGGAGTATCAAAGGTCTTTGGATTGCTCTGAGTACTGTAGGATACAAGAAGTCAAGTCTAAGGCTACAAGCTACTTAGCAAGCCTGACTTTATAGTAAGTAGGGAACCTAGGATTGAGTCACAATAGCATCCTAGGATTGAGTCAGAGACGATAAGTAACTGTGGAGCGCAGTCCGCAGTAATCACAGTACAAGTCTTGAAATGAAAGATATAAGCCCCTTAGCAACAGGCTAGAGTCACTATGACTTGTATGAGAACGTAAGTAAAACGAAGGCGAAAATGAGTCGTATCGTAACACAGCCCCCCTTTCAGGCG
Source organism: Lactarius evosmus (assembly GCA_951394315.1). NCBI lineage: Eukaryota > Fungi > Basidiomycota > Agaricomycetes > Russulales > Russulaceae > Lactarius > Lactarius evosmus. The sequence continues at coordinate 796,271 of OX596125.1, read as the reverse complement.
CAAAGTCGCCTCAACTTTGCCTACATGTCAAGATTACCCTCGTCCGCATTAGACCAGTAAAGGTCATAGTCCGCCTCGTTTACATCCCAATTCTCCTTTTCTTCTTCTTCGTCACCCATCTTGGTGCAGTGGTGGCGGCGTATGAAACCCCAACTGCCAGTGTCTTGGCAGAATGGGCACTGCTCGTATAGGGGACACTCTAATTCTGAGTGCTTAGCATTAACCTTCCGCATTTGTTACACACCTCTGGGGTCCACTCCTCCCTGTCCAACAGCGAGATGCACCCCAAGAGCGTCATCTTGACTTTGCTGCTAGGCCCCACTTCGACTCTAGGGGCCACTTCTTCTTCGGTGTCTGCCGGTGGGCTGGGGGTGGCTGATTGCTTGCCTCCCTTCTTCTTCTTCTTCGGGCACTCTTGTACCTTGTGACCGTACTTGTGGCAGTAGTAACACTTCACTGGCCTCTTGGTCTCCATGTCTTGGAGGATTGGCATCTCCACATGGCAGGATAAGTAGGGGTTGACAGGAAGTGGGTCGGGGGAAGGAACAGGGAGTGAGGTGAAGCCATACGACCTATTAAAGGCCCGGTGAATCTCCCCATATGCGTCTGCCATCTCTAGCCTGGTATGGCACGCGTTGTACTCCTGGTCAGTAACCACCAGTTCCTTCATAATTTCGTCAACCTTCTTTTGTGCATCACAAAGAAGGCTCTCCAGTGTGCCCTTCAGTTCCCTCTTTCCACAGAACCTGTTGACCTCAGCATGAAGGTGGGGGTCACCTATTTTGTTAAGAGCCCAGTTCACTACGAACTCGCTCTGGTGGTGGCGGACAACTGTTTCCACATCTCCTCGGTGATGTGGGCATACGTACGTGCCCGTCTCCCAACATGCACCTCGATGATGCGCTTCTCCTGTCCTATACCCAAGGTTCCCGTGACGGTGGTGTAGTCAGGAGCATAGGTGATGAACTTGGCCAAGACTATTCTTGGTTCAGTCCGATCTAGTCCAAACCTCGGGTTGGCAACGTAGATAGGGTAAAAGAGTTGGGAGTGGGGGTCATTATGGATGTAGCCAGCGGGTGGAAGATAGTTCTCTTCCTCAGCCTCAGATCTAGGGTGCTTGGTGACTGCGTCATCACTGTGCTCCACGATTGGAACACTCCGGATAGCCAGCTGAGGAGCAATAACGCTGATGGGCTCGCTGTGAGTCTCGGCGATAGATATGGGAGCTGGTGAGGAAGGGAGCTGGAGCGTTGGGACAAGGCTGGCGGGAGCAGATGTAGTGGACATAGTAGTAGAGGGGAGAGTATGTTGGAAGGAATGGGTTGTGTTTGTCGTTCTGGCCCATCTTATATATGTTTTACAGCCTTTTGACTTGTTTGGTTCCTTCCTTGCTTTAAACTCCACTATCAGTTTGTCTGCATGTACATCTTCTGCTTTCTCCCACGAACTGTCACTCGTGGGATAGCCCTTCCACTTGATTAGGTAGTAAAGCTTGTGCCCTTTCCCACATTGCTGTGCATCTAGAATCTTCTCGACCTTGTACTCGGGTTCTTCGTTGATAATCTCCAGTGGCGGTTGGGTATAGTTTGGTCCGTGGAGCTCCATTTCTTTATATGGAGTTATTAGATTCGCATGAAACACGTTGTGAATCTTCCATTGTCTTGGCAGCTCCACACAATATACTGCCTCCAATAGTCATTTCAGAACCTTAAAAGGTCCGTGCCATTTTGGCCCAAGTTTAGCCGCTGGGTACAGGGTCTTGAGGTGTGTTCCTTCGATCCACACTTGATCCCCTTCATTGTATGGTTGGAACTTCTTGTTCCCTTTGTGTGCGATGGCCATCATCTTTTGTGCTTTGATGATATTTTCATGGCCATCTGTTCTTGCCTTTTCTATGGCTGTAAGCCTTTCTTCAACTGAAGGCACCTTGCTCTTGGTCATAATTTCAATCTTCGGTGTATACCCTATGAGCATTTTGTAGGGGGTCTTTTGGGTTGTGGCATTTGGCCACTGATTGTGTGCGAATTCTGCCATTGGCAAGTACTTGTGCCAATCGTCTTGTTGTTCATCACACCAGAATCAAAGGTACTGTTCGAGCCATTGGTTTGTCCTTTCTGACTGGCTATCAGTTCTTGGGTGGTATACCATACTGATGTTCTGGTGTATCTTCAGCACTTTGCACAGTCCTTTGGCAAAGTGTGATGTAAATCGGGTATCTCGGTCAGAGATAATCTTCTTTGGGACACCAAACCAGGTGTATACATGTTTTAGGTAGAGTTCTGCTACCCCTTCCGCAGTAATTGTTTCTTGGCACAGTATGAATACTGCCACTTTACTGCAATCATGATCCATGATTGTAAGGATCGTGTTGTATTTGCCCGACAATGGTAATTTCGTGATGAAGTCCATCGCGACTGTTTCAAATGGCAAGGAATTGGTTGGAGTGATTGGGATCATTGCTGGTTTGAGTGGCTGCATATTGATTTTGTTAGCTTGGCATGCTCCACATCCCTTCACGTATTGCTCCACATCTTCCTTCATCTTTGGCCACCAGAAGTCTCGTTTTGCCAGGGTGTAGGTGTTTGTAATTCCTGGGTGTCCGGCGGATGGGGTATTGTGGTAAAAGTGAATTACCCCCCTCTTCAGATCGTTGTCTCCAGCAACGATGATCTGGTCTGTATCGTTTTCGATTTTCCACCAAATTCCAACTAGTTTGGTGAGTGCATAGGTGTTTGACCATTTTCTAAGCTGTTTCTGGCTCTTTTCGTTTGTTTGTTGGTCTTCTTCCACCTGGTTCTGAAGGGATTGATACTTGCGGTGGTTTATAGTTCCACTGTAGTGTTCCCTTTCTTTCTGGTTTGAGGGATTATAATACTCTGATCCCATCATTCATGCAAAACTGAACAAGATAGGTGGTAGAACCACCAGTGCCTTGTTATCATTTTCGCCTTGTTCGTAGTTAGGGCGTTGTGACAACGTGTCCACCCGACCATTCTTCTTCCCGGCTATATGGATCAACTTGAAGTCATATTCTATGAGTTCCGCATGCCATCTTGCTACTCTTCTGTTATGGTCCCCTAGGTTCTTCCAGTATAACAGATTAGTGTGATCTATATGCACCTTCACTTTGAAAGCAGGTTGGTGCAGGAAATGTCTCCAATGTCAGAACATTTCCACAAGGGCTAGAAGCTCCTTGTTATACACATCATAGTTTCTTTGAGCATTGTTCATGGTTTTCGAGAAGAATGCTACCAGGTGGAGCACTCCTTTGTTTCGTTGCATTAGGATGGCTCCCATTGCATAGTTTGAGGCATCAACTTCGACCTCAAACGGTTTTTCTTGGTCTGGTTGTATCAAAACCAGTTCTTCACATATTCGCTCCTTCAGTGTTTCGAAAGCGCTTTGTTCTCTTGGCCCCCAGTTCCATTGAACACCTTTCTTTAGTTGGTCGTTCAATGCTTTTGCAATAAAGGAAAATCCACGGATAAATTGCCTGTAGAAGTTGCAGAATCCTAAAAAGGCCCGAATGTCTTTAGTGGTTTTCGGCATTTTCCATTCTGCCACTCTGGTGACTTTAACCGGATCCATGGTGACGGTTCCCTTTTCCAGGATTACTCCTAGAAATTTGATGCGTTCTACCTTGAAGAGGCATTTGCTAGGCTTTAGGTAGAGATCTAGCTTTTGAAGTCGTTCAAGGACTTTGTTAACCAATTCGCGGTGTTCTTCTTCATCCTTCTTTGTTGTTATAAGGATGTTGTCCATGTAGATGATCACTTGACCTGTTGCTGTAAGATCATTGAATTGCATATTCATCATTCACTGGAAAACCGCAGGGGCATTTTTCAGCCTGAATGGCATCACTGTTGGTTCAAAAAGTCCTAAGTTAGTTTTGAAGGTGGCTTTCGGTTCATCGCCTTCTTGGAAGCGAATATTGTTGTATCCTGCTCGTACATCCATTTTGGTGAATAACCTGGCATTCTTCACCTTGTCGACTAGTTCCTGTATTAGAGGCAACGGGTATCGGTTGGGGATTGTGAAGGAATTTAATTTTCGGTAGTCCACTGCTAGACGAAGTTTTCCATCTTTCTTTCAACAAAGAAGAAGGGTGATGAGTATTGTGATTTTGATGGATGAATATAACCCTTATCCAAGTTATCTTTGATGTATTCATCGAGCTTTTCTTGCTCGCCTTTAGATAACGGGTATATTTTGCAGTCTAGAGTTTTTGGGGCGTCCTCTGTAAAATCAATAGCAATATCCCATGGTTGGTGTACTGGATATCGCTTCACTTCTTCTTTGGAAAAGACCTTCTTCCATTTGTGGTAGTGTTTCGGGACTACCTGGTCCCAAGTTTTCTCTTCTTTTGGCAGTGCCTTTACTGCCATTTCGGTTGATGTCGAGTTTCTTTTGAGGCTTTCTTCATCCATTCAGTGGATAAAGAGTTCTTCCCCAGGGATGCATAACGATGCAGCCTTTTTGGTCCACGCATCTCGTATGTGTACCACTTCTGCATCCATTGTATATGAAAGGGTCTTGATGACAAGTGGTTGCATGCTTTCATCAAGGGTCACGCTTGTCCAATTGATCAATGGCTGGAAGGCTGTGAGCCAAGGGTACCCTAACACCATCTCGTCATCTCCTAGATTGGTGACGAGGAATCGCATATTCTGTTTCTTCTCCCCAGTTCGGACTTGCAGGTCAATGTAGTACTTGATGATTCCTGACTTATTCTGGGTCCCGTCAATGTTCCACACAATGCAGGGTCGTGGCAGCTTTAGTTTGCCAATCTTTATTCTTTTCAGGAGCTTGAAGTCAATAAAGTTGTCCGTGGCTCCTGAATCCACGAGAACTTTTCTTTTGGCTGTTGTGTGTGTAGTTTGTATCAGAGTTGGGATTTGGAGACTTTGATATTTACAAACAAACACATCTTTGAACTGTAATGCATGCGCCTAGACTGGAGGGGTTGTGCGTTTTAAAAATCCTTCCCATGCTCAGCATCCTAAGTGTTACGATACGACTCATTTCTTTTTGATTATTTGTCTTTCTTTGTCTCACGTGATCGATCTCACAAGAGTCATAGTGACTCTTTGCTTATTTCTCATACGAGTCATAGTGACTCTAGCCCGTTGTCAAGGGGGCTTATATCTTTTGTTTCAGACTCGTTTCATACATACTGCGGACTGCGCCGCAGTTACTTATTGTTCGGATGACTCGATCCTAGTACGCCGTTATGACTCAGTACTAGGATCCCTCTTTACTATAAAGTCAGGCTTGCTAGGTAGCTTGTAGCCTTAGACTTGACTTTTTGTATCCTACGGTACTCAAGCAATCGAAGACTGTGAATACTCCATCTCTCACCGAACTCTCCTCTTACTGAAGAATCCTAAGTTCCACTATTGGCTTAGGCTGACTCTTCAACTCGTACATCTTCACTGAAGTTCCTCCTCGGAACTTCCCTTGACAACCAGAACCAGACCCCTTAGTGCAGCGTCTCTGTAGATCGACTTAACCCACGTCGGGTGAACGTCCCTACCGTGACGTAACACTAAGCCTGCTTCAACATTTCATATTTTTCCTTTGTTGAAAGGCTTTTAATAAGGGAAGATTGCATATCAGTAGGGGTGGATTCAGTTTCAGACTGTTCCTCTTCCAATTCTTCCTCCTGTTCGCTTTCTTCGGCTTTAGCCTTGTGAGCCTTCTGAGGAGGTTTCTTGTCCTTTACTTTGTCCAGACAATTTTGTGAGAGGTGTCCTTGCTTGTTGCAGTTAAAGCAATGGCCTTCTTTCTTCTGGACTTCAACATCTGGTTTGTCCACAGTGGTTGCAGCCGCTCTTCCTTTTGTTCCTTTACGATTAAAGTTGGAACGAGAATGGTCTGCCCGAGTATCCATTGCGTCTGAGGCTGGGGCCGGCATTTTGATGCCTAGCATTTTTGCCAATTGCGCGGGGTTCATCTTGCCCATGCCCTTCTTCCTTGGAGTTTCTTCGTAAATCCCCCAAATATTCTGGACTGCAGTGTTGTCCGAGTGGTACTGGCGTACTCCATCGGCCCATCCTCTGAAATCAAGGGGGCGTACCACTTTGTAGATGTGATCCATCATGCGATAGGGAAGTTTAGATGCGAATAGGGAGAGTGTCGACTGAGCATCCAGAGGATACGTTGCTTCAGCAGCAAGAGATTCAAATTGAGTGATAAATGCGTCCACTTCATTTGGTATGAAGGCCAAGTGGCGCAATTTATCTTCAGCTCTTTCTCTTGCTCCAGTATCTTGGAACGCTTGTTCAAAGCCTTGAGACACTGCTGTCCAGTAATATTCATCGTTCAGGAGTCTTCTGTTATTCATTTCACCTAGGATCCAGTTGGTCCACCTTTTGACCCAGTCCTTTACATTTGGCCCTTTTATGAATCCGAGTAGCAGGGCCGCTCGTTTCATTGGTATCGCCATTTGTTCAGCATCCAAGTTCGTGATACGATACAGGTTGAATTCCTGCATGAACTGGTCTGCAAGCAATCGGGTACCATCAAAGTCGGTTGGGGGATTTCCTCCAAGTTTGCCGTTTGCCCCTCCAGGGCCTGCGCCGGCACCTGTGCCCCCACCTGCAGGAACGCCACCCCCTGGAGGACCTCCTCTGGGTGCGCCCCCGCCTGTGGCGGGACCTCCACCTCCAGGTGCACCCCCACCTGCTGGGGGGCCACCTCCTGGTGGTCCGCTTCCTCCTGGTGGTCCTGGGGGCCCACCTCCGGAGGGACCACTTCCTGCTGTCATAGCAGGGGGGTTTCTGCTTCCTCCTGTTCCCGTTCCTGTCTTTGTGAAAAATGTCTGTACTGTGGATGGTGGAACAGCTGTCGTGGTTGTTGCTGCTGCGGTTGTAGTGGTTGTCTGTGTTGCCATTGGAGAACTTTTGTATCACGTCTCTTAGCGGTTGGCATGGTATGCTGGCCTGCCTTCAATGGAGTGTCGTCTGGTGGAATTGCTGTCACTGTCGTTGGTCTGATCGATCTTCTTCCCAGGTTATACAAGGAGGGGACTGGTTGGATTGCAATCCACTTTCTAGTCCTGCTGTCTCGTTGTATAAAGTACCACTGCTCAGTACTTTCTTCATATTCGATGGCAAGGTATGCTGCGCTGAGTATGTTGTATACCCAGAAACCTTCTTCGCCGTCTATTTCCTGCCAAAGGGCTGCTCCTTTTACGTGGGCAGGAACATTGTCGTCTGTTCTCCTCTTGATGGGAAACGGTCTGAATCTGGCAATGGATCTGGATTCAGAAATTCTTCATCCCTTAGCCAGTGTGGCAATAGGTTCAATAGACTTGACTTAATGTTACGTCACGGTAGGGATGTTCACCTGATGTGGGTTAAGTCGATCTACTAAGACACTGCACTAAGGGAGTCTGGTTCTGTTTGTCAAGGGAAGTTCCAAAGAGGAACTTCAGTGAAGATGTACGAGTTGAAGAGTCAGCCTAAGCCAATAGTGGCACTTAGGATTCTTTAGTGAGAGGAGAGGGTTCATGAGAGATGGAGTATCAAAGGTCTTTGGATTGCTCTAAGTACCATAGGATACAAGAAGTCAAGTCTAAGGCTACAAGCTACTTAGCAAGCCTGACTTTATAGTAAGTAGGGAACCTAGGATTGAGTCACAATAGCATCCTAGGATTGAGTCAGAGATGATAAGTAACTGCGGAGCGCAGTCTGCAGTAATCACAGTACAAGTCTTGAAATGAAAGATATAAGCCCCTTAGCAACAGGCTAGAGTCACTATGACTTGTATGAGAACGTAAGTAAAACGAAGGCGAAAATGAGTTGTATCGTAACAGTCTGGGATCAATGGAAGTGGATACTGATTCCAGATGGTATGTGAGTTCAGGCGCTGGTAATCTTGAACTGGGTGTAACTTCCCGTCCTTCTTCTTAATGAAGAAGAAGGGTGCAGTGTAGGGACTCTTGGAGGGGCAGATGTATTGTTTTGCCAATTGCTCCTTGGTGAAGTCTTGCAGGGCGCGATGTTCATCTTGTGTCAGGGCGTAGATCTTCCCAGGTAGAGCAGCAGGCGCATCAGGTTTCAAATCAATGGCATGATCCCACACTCGCTCCACCAGGAAGTGCTGGGCTTCCTCATCACTAAACACCTTCATATGTCGCCAGTACTCTTCTGGCAGCTCTTCTGCTAGCTTCTGAGCATGTTTGGCTAGGCATGATGATACTGTCTGCATCTGGGCCGAGTTGACGGTCTCCAGGTTCTTGGTAAAGTTGATGATGATTGGTAGTTGTTCATACTCAAGCCACCCTTTCGCCCAGTCAATCTTCGGTTGGTGAGTGGTGAACCATGGGTAGCCCAAGATTAGCTGGTTGTCTCCAAGGTTTGTGTTTAAGAATTGGAGGCGTACAGTTCGGCCCCCAGTGCGTACATTTGTGTTGAGATAGTGAGTGATGGCTCCTGCCTTATTTGGGGAGCCATCTACATTGACAATCTTCCGTGGTTGTGGGAGTAGTTTGGCTCACAGGTGTAGTCGACAGGAGAGCTCGGAGTGAATGAAGCACTCCGTAGCCCCTGTATCCAGTAAGGCATTCACTTCGGCCCTCTTAAGTCCGTCGTTCAGATACACACGCAATGACATTGATCATTGGTTCACTAGGTACACTTTACGCAGACTTGTGGCACTAACCCAGGCTGGACAGGTTAGGCCTTTTGAAAACCCTCTCTGTTTTCCTCATAGGTGGCCACTATGGTGGCCAGTTGTTCATCGGGGATCCGGGCAAGGTTCGCTTGAACTTGCTCCCAGGGATCGGTTTTGTTGTTTATCAGGCCCCTGTATTCTTCTTCTATGGACGCTTCCCACACTTTAGGCCTCATAGGGCAGTTGTGGGCGATGTGGCCAGGCTTTGTGCATGCAAAGCAAGGTCCCATGTTCCTTTTGGGGGGGGTCTCGCTGGTGACGGTGGCGTGAGCTTGAGGGTGCCTATACACACAGTTTTGTCCAATATCCATCAGGACCGGGGTGTCGTTAAAGGTGTGGGGGGCGTTTGAGGAATTGTATCGGGGCAAATCTTGGTTTCACAGGGGGTGTGTGGCTGCCTTTTGATATGGTCATGGTGCTGGTGGCACCAGCAGCTTCAAATCTCGCCTCCTATCCAGGATCAACTTCATTAGCTGTTGCGTGCGGGTGGAGTCGATGGTGCGTTTCTTCATAGCAACGTAGGTGTCAATATAGGGAGGGCAGAGTACGTCCGTTAGCACCCCTTGGGGGAGTCCATTGAGGAAGAGTTGCAGTGATTCTGGGTGGTCCAGGGAGTACCCAGTGGCCATGGCCATCTGTTCGAACATGGAGATATACTCGTCGATGTTAGGCCAGTTCATGCGCAGGGTCTCCAACTTCATGCATGCTTTCTCAGCCTTTTGGGAGTCCTGGAACCAGTCACGGAAGCACGCTAGAAATTGTTCCCAAGTCTGAGCGCAATCATAATGATGAGGGTCAAGGCTATTGAGCCAGTTGCCTTGGTCATCAACCCAGCTGGCCACTTCTTCTCCTTGGATGAGCATGAGTACAAGGGTGATGCGGGCAAGGTGTGATCCAAGGAGGTGATTGTGCATATTCACTCGAAAGTATGCTTTCACGGCTCTCATGAATGCATCGGCTTTTTCGTGTGCCCTGTCGAACACCACCGGCAGGGCTCCTACAGTCTTGTCAGTGGTGAATGGGAGTCGCCCTCAGTGATCTGGGGTAGCGCTTCGTGCGCCATCAGAAGGGTCTCCTGATGGATCTCCCGCTGGGGGCCCTTCTGGCTCCTTTCCTTTGTTGGTGGGTCCCTCATCTAGAGCGCAGCTGACATGCGAGACACTTGGTGGGATAGTGATGGTGGTCATCTGCTTTTGTGGTGTCGGGGGGGTCTTTACGTCTTCTAGTATGGGGTGATTTCTGAGGCTGGACGTTGCTTCATCTTTGCTAGTAGCCAGTGAGGTGTACTTTGAGGTGGGGAGCTGTCTCCTTTGAACTTGTTCTGCTGGGGTTAGTTCATTGTGCACCTTGATATCTACGCGTTGGTCTCCTAGGATTGGTCGGTTGCCGGCTCCAAAGAGAATCTGAGTTAGTGTCCCTTGCTTGTTCTGCAAGTGAACGAGCTTGTTGTCGTTCGGGAAAGTCCCCAGTCTAGTGTAGGGGTGATAGATATAGTGTGGGGTGGGTAGGATTGAGGACTCGTTCTCCTCGAGCCTCTTGAGTCTCAGGTTACGCAGCTCCGCATGTCCCGCTCCTAGGTCTTCCTTTGGGGTCGACATGGTTGCCCAGCTAAGATTCTTGGAATTATGTAGCCAAGAGTCCAACACGAGGCTCAAATGTCGATACTATTGCTGGGGAATTCCAAGAATACAGAACTGAACGTAGTACTAGCCTATTTATTCCCAGCAAAAGGGGGCTGTGCCAGGTCATCGTCTGACTGTGGGAGGAAGTGGGGTGATGAAGATGATATGGATCGTGATGAAACTCATCAGAAACACAATAACTGAAACTTGATACTTGTGAAACGTGTTTTGTGCATTCCTGGACCAGCAATCTGGTGGGCCGTCCTTCCTCCATACTCTCCTAGCCCGCTGGCTCGGTAACATTCTCACTCTGATCCAAGGCAAACAAGTCAATGGATGGGCATGCAACCAAGGAGCTTGGTTGGACATGCTGAATCCCTGTACACAAGACAAGTTACAAACTTGGATTCAATTCCTAGCCCAATTTAGGGAGCATTTCCAAGATACTCAAAAAACGGAAAAAGCCCACATGAAACTTGACGATTTGCGCATGCAATGGCCAAATTTGGACATCTATATCACTGAATTCGAACAACTTGCAGGCGAGGCAGATTATTCACTCACCCACCCCGCCATGGTACAGCATTTTCTGAATGGCCTCCCGAGATCTGTCCTAGAAGACACACTCTGACCACCATACATTTACACTTTTCCAGAATTGCACCAACGAGTGATCGAATCCACACACTCGCATCAACTCATGAAGTCCATTATGGATTGACGAAGTGGAAAGAGTGGGCAGTCCATGTTGAGCAAAGGCAACTGGGCACCTCTGAAAGGACCACCCCCGCAACAAAGAGGAGCGGGAGGACCTCCACGTCCCTCTTTCAACTCTAGCAACGCCCCAAGGTTGTATAATAATGTTCCTATACCAATGGATGTCGGATGCAGATGTGCACCAAGATCCAATGGCTGGGTGCGAACTACTCAGACAGACGATCCACTGCAACCAGTTGGACCATGTGTAGCAAGAAGGGGCATATTGCCCACAACTGCCACACTCACCAAGGTCAAAAGGCTCGCATTGGTGACATTGAAGAATGCTCAGAAGAACACCCGTAAGCTTGCAAATTCATCACAGTGGATATTTGCAGTGCTATAGCTGCTTTTCCCAAAGAAGAAATGAAGGCGCTTGCTGCCATGTACGAAAATGAGGAGGGTTTTACGATGGCCTAATCTGTATGGCCTGGATTAGGTCTTAGGAATTGACAAGAATGTACTTAGCTAATAGACGCTCAATAACACTGAAAGTATTTCTTGCTATTGATTCCAAGAGGGCTGATGTCACCAGTGTGACTTAGACTTCTTGACTCAGGGGGAAAGGGATGTAATTTGACAGGAGATTCTCAATACCGTACATGGAATGACTAGCTACACTTTATATCCTCCTGCCAGCTCATGATACCAACATGTCACCACTTCTGAAGATAAGGGGAAGGACCTCCATTTTACCTTCTTGTCTAAAGAAACCCTCCTTACTTCTGCTTCTCCTGCTTCTGTCTGCTAGCACGGTGACAGCTGAACTAAACGCGCTGTTGGACTCTGGTGTAACTGAGAACTTTATTCATCAACAAGTAGCCCAACGACTCCAACTGACTGCCCGAGCACTCTTGTCACCATGACAAATCTACAATGTTGATGGCACGCTCAACAAAAATGGATTCATTATGCACTTTATTGACCTATACACAAGAGTTGGGGCATGCATGCTACAGATGTGTTTTTTCATCACGAACTTAGGGGCAAATGAACTAATCCTGGGGTATCCATGGTTCACCACGTTCCAGCCCCAAATCAATTGGAGCAGAGGGTGGATTGTGGCTGAACAATTGCCACTTGTTCTTACAAATCATGACCCCAACACCACTGCATTGTTCCTGTGTAGTCAGACTCTAGCATCAAAACTAGCAGAGGAAGCTGGGTCTCATAAAGGAAGTTCAACAATTCCGGAAGTATATCAGCGCCATCAAAGCATTTTTAGTGATGAAGAGGCGCAACAATTCCCTACAGCAAAGCAATGGGATCACATGATTGATCTGAAACCAGGCACGCCCACAGCAATGCCCGGCAAGATTTATCCACTATCACAAACCAAGAGGGGCACACCAAACAAATTTATAAGCGAACAACTGCAGAAGAAGTATATTCGACCATTAAAAAGCCCTTATGCAGCTCCGTTCTTCTTTATTAAGAAGAAAGACGGCAAATTGCAGTCGGTACAAGATTACCACAAATTGAATGATTGGACGATAAGGAATCAATATCCTCTGCCACTGATCCCCGAACTTATCACGCGTGTCAAAAATGCCACCTTGTATTCAAAGTTCAACGTGCGATGGGGCTATAATAATGTCTGAATCAAGAAAGGTGACGAATGGAAAGCAGCTTTCATTATGAATGAAGGACTGTTCGAACCTAGCATTATGTTCTTCGGCCTTATGAACTCACTGGCCACGTTCCAAACGATGATGAACACAATATTCCAGGATGAAATCCGCGAGGGTTGGCTCACAATTTATATGGATGATATACTCATTCATATGCCAGAAGACCTTAATGAGCACTGCCAAAAGGTCCATCATATGTTAGACAAACTGAAAACCCATGATTTGTTCCTTAAGCCTGAAAAGTGCCAATTCGAAAGATCTGAAGTCGAATTCCTTGGCACTGTCCTCCATCACAGGTCTATCCATATGGACGAATCTAAAATTAAAGGTGCCCATGAATGGCTGACCCTGTGTACAGTCTGAGATGTACACGCATTCCTAGGCTTCACTGGTTTTTATCACTATTTCATACAGGGATACTTGACGGTCGCTCAACCATTGATTCAATTAACACAAAAGGACGTGCCATTTGCCTGGACTAAAGAACAACAACATGTGTTTGATACACTGAAGTAACATGTGTGCGCCAAGCCAATCCTGCAGCAACCGGACTACTCCAAACTGTTCTTTTTGTCTATGGATGCCTTGGCATACAGCGTGGGCACAGTACTCTCACAGGAGGGTGACACTCCCAATCCAAGAACATCTTGCCTATTTTTGCACCCTATAGTGTTCTACTTGGCTACGCTCATACCCACCAAACGCAACTATGACATATATGAGCGTGAATTTCTAGCTGTATTGAAAGCCCTCACCAACTGGAGGATGCACTTAGGAGGGGCAGCTCATCCCGTGACCATCTTTACAGACCACGCAAACCTACAGTACTGGAAAACGCCATGAAAAGTCAATCGTCAAGTAGCAAGATGGTTTAGTGAATTACAGGACTACAATCTGAAGATCGTACAAGTACCTGAAAAGCTCAATACTGTTGCCGATTTATTGTCCCATCCACCAGTAGACGATAAAGGAGGAGACGATAATCAAGATCTCATGTTGCTACTAGCAGACATCTTCCTTAACATAGTGGACCCTATCAACGATCTTTACTAATTCGTTGCACAGATACAGTTCCGATGAGAATCTGAAGTTGTGGCGATGCAAACACATTATAATCTCCACAAGCTCACTGATGGCTTTCTGCTATGGGTTACAAAGGCAAACCAACTAGTCGTACCAGACAACCTCATAGTGAAACAAGCCATTCTGTGAGAATATCATGACGTCCCCACTGTGGACCATCCAGGATGTGATGAGACGATGCGACAAATCATGGCTGTTTATTGGTGGCCACAAATGTTTGAATATGTCAAGGAATACATTTGTGGCTGTCCCATGTGCCAACAGACTAAAGTACTCACGCATCACCAAAAAATGCCGCTCTATCGAATTCCGTCCAAAGAGGGCACACTTCCATTTGAAACTATAGCTCTTAACCTCATTATGCAGCTACCACGGTGTGGGAAATACGACACCATACTAACTATTGTCGATCACAGTTGTTCGTGCGCCCCAATCTTCATTCCATGTGAAACCACAATCATGGGCGAAGGGTAGCTCAACTTTACTACACTCATGTGCTATGGTGGTTTGGATTCCCACGCAAAGTCATATCTAATTGTGACCTGCGCTTCACATCCTTGTTCTGCAGAAGCTTGTGTAAGAGGCTATCTATTTCTCAAAACATATCAACAGTGTTTCATCCTCAAACAGATGGGTTATCTGAACGAAAGAACCAATGGATCGAGCAGTATTTGTGTATGGTCATCAGTCTCACACAAGACAATTGGGCTGACTGGTTACCTCTAGTGACTGCGGTCCACAATGGGTGTTACAACAGCTCTATTGGCCATGCACCTAGCAAATTGCTGTTTGGCTTTATGCCAGTTCTTAGCCCTATTCGGTCATTTCGATCCTCCATCCCTCAAGTTGAGGAACGATTGCTTCGTATTCAACAAGTATAAAGAGAAGTGATAGCTGCCCTCAATGTGGCTGCAAAAGTGCCACCGCCATAGCAATTCCACAGTGGCGACAAGGTGTGGTTAGATGGAGCTAACATTGCCTTGCCCATGCATAGTCGCAAGTTAAGCCCCCGGCAATATGGACCTTTTAAGATAATGAAAGAAGTATCACCCATGGCGTATCAGCTGGAGCTGCCCACTGCATGGACAATTCATAACGTATTCCACGCATCCCTTCTTTCATTACACCATACCACAGATGCTTACAGGCCACATGCGGAAGATGTGTGTCCACCCCTGGATATTGTCCAGGGCACAGAAGAATTAGAAGTTGAGGAAGTTATCAACCATTGATTTCATGGCCGACACAAGACCCTCCAATATCTGATACACTGGAAGGGGTACTTATGTGCTGATGACAGCTGGGAACCCATGAAACAAGTATTTGCACTGCGACTTGTAGCTAAATATCATTTGAAGAGGCCCCTGGAGTTACCACTGGTGTATAAAGGAAGAGGCAGAGTGAAGCCTAAGAGTCAGTCTTGTAGTATCTCGTGGATTCCTCTATGTTGGCAGCCATCCCCTCTGAAGTTGTTCGTGACCTCATCAAATTGTCTGCAACCTCGTCCCCTGAGGCTGAACCTCATATCTTGGTACCCAGAAGTGAACACAACCTGGCTTGCGAATCTGACAGAGAAGTCCCTGTTGTGACTGATAGCAACAAGGAGAACGTCCCTCCCGCTCCGGTGCCCACTCGAGCTGGTACCCCCTATCCCTTCCAACCTGATCGCTTCATGGATCATGTCTCTCAAGCCAGGCTGGAGGACCTTGCCCTTGGGGATGACAGTTACCTCTCCCCATCCAGCACTCTCGCCACGCTTGACTCAGTTCACGGCCCCATCGATGTGGCACTCACGATGCGTGTCGCTTGAGGACTTGCCATCACAGCCAAGCGTTATCAATGCAGGTATGATAATCAAATCTGTATCACCCTTGTTGAGCATGCCAAGAGGATGGAACTCAAGCAGCAATTACATGCTGTACCTGTCCCTGATGTTACGGACCGGACTTGAACGCTTACTATCAGGTTCTGACTACAGTAGTAAGCTCGTGATTAAGTACATTAGTCAGGGACAGTTAGTTTCACGTGTTATCAGTCAGCAGTAGTATCACATGGTACTGTACGCTTACTGATTACTAGGATAGCGATACTAGGGTTCGAGCTAGATACGCTATAGGCCAACATCATTCGGGAGGCGCTTTAAAGCCCTCCATCTTCGTGTATAAGTAGTAGTCGCAGAAGACCAAGGATCGCCATCTTGGTCTTCTTGAATCATCGGTTTTCCCCTCCATCTCATCTTATCTCTCTCCCGCTTCAAGGGACCATCAGAGGGGCGCACTGCATAAGGTCTACCAAGAGTACCTTCCCAGTTGCAAGGACGTCAACGTGTTAAAGACTTAGGATCTCACGTTTGACTTTGACAAGTCACAAAGCTGAGTACTCACGCCACACTCTCGCCTAAAGCAAGGCCCACGCTTACTGAAGCGTAACACCTGACAACTATGTATGCAACACTGGACAGTGCGAGGGGTTCCTCATCCCAGACAAAGACAATGATGGACAACGTATCAAACCCCCTTTTGTGCAACTCAGGGGGAGACAGCAGCACCGCCTACAGCACGCAAGGAGGATGATATGACAAGGTTTACACGTTTGAACTATTTACGCAAAGCTACAGCGATCTGAATGAAACCATTCAGCTGCTGGATGCCGGGTTTGTCAAAGCTCTTAGCAGCACCGCCGACGTCGCCAAATTTGTGTGCACAGCTATACGACAGACAGGCGACTGGGGTCTATGCGCTGAAGTTGGGCATTATCGATGACTCAATGTTCACATCATCAGCCTCAACACATGCTTTCGACAACTTTGTACCAAGCTCGACACCTATAAACAGCAATTGCTATTCAGCCGTATCTGACTTGAGAACGCTTGAGCGTCAAGCAGAGTGGCCCACATTGCTAACCTCGTATCGTACACCCCTGTTGTCTCACCTACCTGGGTGCCTGCACCTGGCGGTTCCCATGTCAGACGGCCAGGCTGGTATCCCATCTAACTGGAGGGTCATGTCACCATGCCAGCATGCAGAAGCAAGAGAAGTAGAAGCAAGGGGGGGCTTCTTTAGACAAGAAGGTAAAAGGGGTTGTTCTCTCTTATCTTCAGAAGTGGTGCCACGTCGTTTGTATGAGCTGGCAAAGGGGATATAAGATGTAGCTAGTTATTCCATGTATGGTATTGAGAATCTCCTGTCCAATACTAGTCATTCCCCTTTGAACTGAGGATTCTAAGTCACAATGGTGACATAGACACTCCTCTGTCATATGTTGCCTATTGACAAGTCACCTTCTCTATGGCAGTCTTTCTATATATTTAGCCCTTGTGTGGACTGTATGCTACTAAGATGAAAATGTGCACATAGTTAAATTGCTGCTAGGATATTGGCACTACCAGCCATAAATTTTCTGAAACTTCCTCAGATTAACTCTAGGCAGAGATTTAAGATGAGGGATAGCAAATAAGTATTGACCACATACCCTTGTCCCTGCCATACAATTGCATGGTCAACCTTGGCAAATGTGGCTGCATGCTCAGGTTGCCAGACCAGTTCCTATTCTTGAAAGGCACCAGCTATTAAACACCATAGCTTATATAGTTGGACAGAGTCTTCTGGCCCTAGTATTGCCATGATACTTGCTGCCTTAGCAAGTTGCTCTTCAATAAAGTCTTCAATAACTTTCTCAAATTGATCTATCCACCCAATAAGGCAGAACAGTTGTAGTATGTCTCTTCTCTCCTCAAAGTAGTCCTAAGCCTTTTCCTCCTCTTCTATCATGTCTGAGGTATGTTGAGGATCAGCCACTTGTGACTGTACAATAAGTGCACATTCATAACCACTTGATGTCTATTTGAGAACAAAATGACAAGAGGAGGGGATAAATGCACTGCCCAGATCCATCCTTCAACCATCCTGGTACCTCCTCTGCTGCCATGACCCTATTCCTCTCCATGTGTTGTTCCTCTAATAGAACCCACTCTGCTTTGCTGACCTTTTGAAGTCCAGGTGCTTGCTTCCTCCAAGCATACTCCCGCTGATAATCTTGCAGTCTCTCTCTCTTCCTACAAGTTTCCCACATCCAATATCCAACTCAGTCTACTCAACCCTAAACAATATCTCCCAGAATGATTACACACCTTTCATAGTATGTTGCCCTCTTCATTTCAACTGTCAACCATAAAAACTGATCCCCAACAGTTCCATATCTCATAACCACATGCCCTCTCAAGGTACCTGGCAACAAAATTTGTCACTATTTTGGGGTCTCTTCCATCTCCGTCCATTGGTAGCTACCATTAGTGTAACTTGGGGTCCTTAGATCATCAGGCTGTGCCAATATTAAAACTGTCACCTATTATCATCATCACAGCCTTGGCAATATAATTAGGGTGACAAAATTGACACAGTATTTCTCTCCCAAAATATATGCAGTGTAGTCCTCCATACAAACATGATATCTACCTTCTATAGCTAGATTGAGATTAAAGGTTTGACCATAGTATCTCTAGAAGTATTGTATAAGTAAGCCCCATTAATGTAGTCACAACACAACTCAGCTGACTGAGAGCTATAAGGTAATATCAGTAAGCTGCCAAAAAACAACATTATATCCTGTTTTTAAAGCATCACCCTACTGGATAAGCTGCTGAAGCCATGGATCTACAATGATAAGTATGCCCCATTACACTGCTGCCTTTTTTTTTTAGCAATATAGAACTTAGGGCTTATGGTGTGAAGGAATCTGTTAAGGGGAACCACTCTTAAAATGGCATCTAGTCCCCATATCAAGCTACCACCCAGTTTCCATCACTAGCTAAGGCATGAAATGTACCCTTGATAATGCCCCAAATCCCTTCTGGATAATTTGGCAGCTTAGAGAAGGGACCCTCAGTAAAAAGCATTCTTGGTCATTTGAAATATCATTTTACAGTGCCTTTGACAATGCACATGTTACAATATTTCCTTTCCAAAGAGCCTCTCATAAATCCTGATTCCTTCAAACTAAAGCTGGCCTCACATATCACCTCTAGCCTAAAATGTACTTCAAGCTTGCCTCTAGACTATTCCTCACAAGCAAGAAACATCTAATTTTAATACTTAACTGTGGGCCAAGAAGCTTGTACAGTATCTCCACTACTCATAATAATTTGTCTTCATCTAGGTTCCTCCTGGAACCCCAGCCCATTCATGGACTTTATCCCTTATAAAGTTTGCATAGCATACCCTCTCTCCCTTAAAGTCGGGCACTTCATGCTGTAGTACCATCCTAGATAGCCCAACCACTATACCTGGTCCATACTTCAGAGAGAGCCCAATACCTGGCAGCTTCAGATTACACTCCTGGTAGTGTCCTATAGTGGCTAGCAGGTCATACCATTCACTACCAAGATTAGATGTCCTAATGTGCCCTAATGGTGCCATTGCAAATGACAGAAATGCTGCTAAAAACTAAAGTCCATTTGCTAAGGACATCTTGCTCCTCAATCTCTGGATGGTGCCAGAGCCACTTCAAGGTCTCCTGGCCCATATCATAAAGCTGGGGATGAATGACCCCCAGAATGGTGCTCAGAATCATATTTGATTCTGAGATCTGGTCTAGCCAGGCCAAGGCACCTGGCCTTTTGAGATTGGTGCTGACCTGAGGTGCCAGTTGGATAGTCTCTACAGTTCAGATTAGCTGCTGAGTGATAAATATATACAGACTAAATTACTCACCTCATGCCCTTGTTGGAACCACCTAGAGGATAAAGTGGTTACCCCCTTATGCAACTTAGTACCTGAGTGAAATTCTTTTGAGGGTTAGAGCGCCAGGAGCTGCCAGAGGGTGCCTTGTCTAAAATTGGGTACAAGTGGGAAGTTGCCACCATCATTGCACCCTGAAACACATTAAGCATGCTGCCCTGATTTGACAAGTGAAGTTGAATAGGCTTACCTGCCTAGATTCACTCAAGATCTAAGGAAGGTACTAGGCCAAGATCACATTGTCTATATCAATGACAATGCAGGGACTTGATACCACCTAGCCAGCAGCTCCAACAGCTCCAGCAGTTATTAAATCATTCTTTAGAGGGTACTGTCTCCTTGGAGAGGCTTCTGCAGCCTCAGCAGTTTTAGAACCTTGTTTTGCAGGCATCTTTAGGAGCCTATTTGCATAGCATGTAGCATCTCAAGGAACCTTCACTGTAGAGAATATCTCAGTATCTGATCCTTGAGGTACCTAGTCAATATTACTTACCATGGTTAAGAAAAGCATCGGTAAGTGCCTCTGCAATGAACTCTAGCTCCTCAGCTAGACTTAATGGAAGTAGCATTGCTTCCTTTGGCAGCTTTAGCACAGGCACCATAGCACCACCAATTGACTGAGATGATCAGCAGCCTAGCTTGAATTGGAAGTGATCTTGCAGGTGTTCCCTACACAGCTGAGAAAGACTAAGTTGAGAGTGTCAAATTGCTTAGCTAGCCTGCATTCTGGAGGATTCAGGTGTGATGGAGAAACAAGGAAATGGCAAAACTGGCAGCCATGTTGGCAGCCATGTCGCCAGTGCCTAGCTGCTAGGAACCTAACCCATGCTGCCTAGATGCAAAGTTAGCATGAATTATAGAGCTGCTGAGTCCATAATCCTTCAGCATCTACCCCATCCTTGTCTTCACATCATTATACCCCTATGAACACTCAATCCCAACCAGACATTCCCACCCTTGACTCCATGTTCAAGGTCAAATGGTTAGGTGATATTCCTATAAACTCAGACTACTTTCAGTCTGAGTCTGATGTTTTGGATAGGTCTTCTGAGGAGTGGGAGGTATTTTTAGAGGCACCATTACCTGGTGTTGAAGAGGAAGGCAGTGATATGGATGATGAGGAAAGGTATGTCTCAATGACTTATGTGGATTCACTCTATTACACTGATTTCACTTTCTAGGGAGGGAGTCTCATTAACTAAGGAGCAGGTTGACATGCTGGAGAAACATGTGACTGAATTTAGAGCTGCCAACCTGCACCAGTGAATTGGTATTATCAAAAATTGCCTGAGGTGGATCAAGACCAGATGGCAATAAGACACTGCCTTCAACAAGAAGAAGTATAAGACAGTATGTACATCCTCAATTACATTGGCCAACTCTCATAGATTTCTAGCTCATCTGGCAGTATCTCTATAATAAGGGCAGATGTGCCCAAAAGAGATCCACATTCAACCTTAGCAGAAAGTGGACTTACCAGAATATTGTAATAGATGTTCATCAGGAGGAGCTTCATGATATGGCACTTTCATTGTCAAGGTCTAAGGCTGGGTCAGCAGAGTACCTTAGGTGCTACTAAAAGGCCCTCAAAACTGTTGAGGAGGGGTTGAGTGAAGAAACAAGGGCAAAGTATAGAGTGGTTGCCAAAAAATAGACAGAGGACAAGCCACCTCCTTGGCAGCAGCATTGGTACATCCTGGCACCTATTTTTCATGCTGATAGGAAGGGACTGAATCTCACCAACCAAGGATGATGGAAAAGCACAGCATGAGGACATTCCAGGACTTTGCTTGGTATGCATACCACCAAATTGGAATGAGGATTGCTGTTTTGGCAGCATATTGTGATAGAGATGGGGACCTGGCAATTACATTATGTGTATAGAGCCTCTACCTCTACCTACAGATCTAACAAAGTGTTTTATAGTTTTAACATTAATGACTGGTTGGAGCAACTTCCTTCAAGAATTGGAATGGAAACTAGGCAAATGACCCAATGGTTCAAGACTTCTCAAAATGGGCTACCAAATGCTTTGGTCAGTTCTATCCCTATCTGATGGTAACACACTGATGGTCTTTATAGGTAAGGGCCCAAATGATGATGACAAAGAGGGTGGAAGGAAGATCAAGGACACCACCTCTGAAATCAAGTTGAGGACTGATGCTTAAGGGTATCCCATGCTACCAAGCTGGGAATCAATCAAGGATACTGAGCTCATTTACAAGAAGTATCTCATTGGCAGATACTTAAGTGATATATATTGTGTGTAGACTTCAGTTACTCTCTATTAATTAACCCACTTATCTATTTGCAGAGATGGCCTCAGCTAATGGCAAGGGAAGAATCCCATGGACAAGGTTGCATCAAGCACAAGGGGAGTATATTCTTGATGAGTACCTGCTGGCAGGTGTTACCCTGACACAGTACCACCATATTTGGCAAGGGGATGCTAATTCCCTGCTCCAACACTAGACTACAAGGCAAGCTGCTGGACAGATCCCATTCTGCTTCCAGAAGGTGGACACAACTTCTTGGAAGCTCAAGCAGGCTTCAGGGGAGGGTAGTGTCTCAGCTGCTGAGGGACCCAGTGACAGAGGGGAAGGGGGTCCTATTAGCATCAGAAAGGTACAGGCATAGGGTGCCAATAATGAATCCTGGGGAGATGCCAAGGACCTACCTTTGAAGGATGCCCAAGGAGGAGGGGGTGATGGCCCTGGTGACCCAGGTCCAAGCAAGGTAAGTGAGCTCCCAATTCAGGGTGGTAACAGATACTTACCCCCTCTCTAACTTCAGCACATACAGCCCCACCCATGGCCCCACCACCAACATATCTCCACTTACTCAGGACTTGGTAATGTTTCTGAGGAACCTACAGAGCTGCTGACAAAGGGTGATTACCCCAACCCCCCCCTCTTCTAGATGGCCACCCATACCAACAGCTCAGCCCTCTCACCAGTGGTGAATAGGTTAGTTCAACTGCCAAGGTGCCTGACCCTCCTGTATCTGGCAAACTCTGATCTGACTTTCTACCTCAGTCCCCCTTGCTGGAGCACACCCTATGAAGTGTCATGAAGAAACCCTAGGCTAACAAGCTCAAATTCCTCAAGTCTCTCTTAAAGGATAGCGAGTATCAGGACTTGCTTAGGGAGGTCAACTAAATGTTCTTGTCTAATGTAAGTCTCTTTGGATTGTCCCCCATGTATACTATTGAAGCTTTATTTTGGCAGCAAGTTGTATATGCTCAAGTGAGCACCAATCATCCCACTTGGGCTAATTGGTTATAGGCTGAAGCATGGCTCCCAGAGGAGTTCCACTCTGGTGGTGACAAGCCCATTTGGCAGTAGTTGCAGAGTCAGCTATATATGCCTAATGTATCCTCAGAGGGAGCACATGGCAACTCCTCAGTTGATAGCATTGCTCTAGGTATTGGGTGCCTCCTCCATGATATAGAGGCAATGTAGTTCTCTGAGGAGTTCCATCCCCCTCACCATGTTGCCAACAGCAACATCAGCTTTGATATTGTTCCATCAATCATCCATCTGGCCCTGGAGAACTTCTTGAAAATTGTAAGGGACCATAACAACCAGGTGAGTGATTTTAATTATCATTAGGACCCTAACACTTAGTGCTGCCAATCTAGATTGCTGCTAGTGACAGTCAGAAGCTGCTGGTAACTCCACCAAGCACTGGCACCAGCAGAGAACAGAAAGGCAAGTGGCACCAGGTGGGGCAAGGTAATGATGGTGATGTCCATGTCCAAAACCATCAGAAAGTAGACCCACCTGCCAGCAGTGCCCAGGCTTGGTGCTCAAGATGGGCTACACAGCCTACAGAGCAGGCCAAGGTAATACAGTAAGTTGTGCATATCTAAATACTTCTAGAGGGTAACATTTTTAACAGGGAGAACAGTTTAGTGCCATTGAGGAAGAGTAATGGCACAAAGGGAGCCAGTCAGCAGTGAAAGTAGTGATCCCATCCCATATCACCCTTGGCACCCCCTTGGTCCATCCTAGCCTATGTACTCAAACTGTCACTTTTGTTGTAATTCACATAAAATGAAGACTGTCTATTTACATTATTATTTGAGTGGTGAACTGGATACATGAAAGATAGAAGTAAAGACTATAGTGTTTAGTATTGGCAGCTAGAGATCCCTGAGCTTTTGATTGACCTGCTTCTTCCAGTGCTCAACCTGCTTCTTCCATTCCTTAAGGTGGCCCATCCTTCCCTCCAGTGCAGCAACCCTAGCAGTGAGGCTGTGGCCATCATCACTTGACTGAGAAAGAGGAGGGGGGGTTGCTGCTGATGCTGCTGAAAGTGCAGCATCAAGGTTCAAGGGGGAGGGGGAATCTCCACAGAGAAGAGGGCAGGGTGGGGATTGGTTCAGGGGGGATCTGGTGCAGGGGAATCAGCAGGGGATGACTCACTTTCCAGAGTCAGCTGGTGGAGAGGTGCTAGAGTAGTTGAGGGGGAAGGCCCAGACCCTAAGGCCTCAGGTTGCTGGTGGTGCCCATGCTTCCACATATGTAATGCTTTGCCTTAGTATGCACTAGACTTTAGTGTGCTGTGGGAGAGAGTGAATGATATGTGAAATATACTAAGTTGAATATAAAGGGGAATTTTCCCTTAATGTAATGATAGGCTATCAGCAGAGCTTCTCCTGAATCACACTGGCCTAAACTTAAAGACGATCTCTTGCACATGTAACACTAGATGATGGCTCAAGAGCATGCCAAGGGAGATGACAAGAGACAAGAGAATCCAATGACTGAGAATAATGGCAATTGAAGAAGACAAAGATAGTGAATCTTGGTCTTCCACAGCTACTACTTATATATTTACATGAGGGCTTTAAAGTGCCTCTTGGATGGGACTATCCTATGGCATATGTAGCTCAAACCCTACTACAATGATCCTAGGAATCACTCAGCAATCACATGTGATTGCTGGGTGCTAACTGATACAACTAAGTCTATGACTAATTACTACTTACTACCATAGCCACAACTGGTAAGTAAGAGTCCATGCCACTCACTGACATCATATTACTACAATTGTTCAACTCTACTGATGGCCTGGAGGCCTGACCATGACAGCATGGGTTGCTTGCCCTTCTGACCCCCTTTCTGGAGTTTGGCCTGATGTTGATCAAATCTAAAGTTGTATATCTCACTTGCAGAGAAGACCTGGCAACTAGTCTTGCCAGTTTTGGGGTTGAGAGGCATCAAGCTGCACCCCAGTTTGCCATCCCTGCACCACTTGCAAGGCCTAGTTAGATCTGGCTTACAGGTGACACCCTAGCTGCACACCTCTCACACTAGAACTGATTGTTTCAGCTGTCCATTGGTAAAAATAAAATAAATAGTACTAACCTGAAAAATGATGCCAGGGGTAGGGAGGGGAGAAGTGGAGCTATCAGCATCAGATCCCTCAGTGCTAAGACCCTGCCTCTGTGAGGAGGTAGCTGGATGCTTAGATGACTTACCAGGGCCAGCAGCTTCAGCAGCCTTATTGTTATGTCATGGTAGGGATGTTCACCTGATGGGGGTTAAGTCGATCTACTGAGATGCTGCACTAAGGGTCTCATTCTGATTGTCAAGGGAAGTCCTGAGGAGGAACTTCAGTGAAGATGTATGAGTTAAAGAGTTAGCCTAAGCCAATAATGGAACTTAGGATTCTTCAGTGAGAGGAGAGGGTCTTTGGTAAGATATGGAGTATTCACAGGTCTTCGATTGCTCGAGTACCGTTGTGTGGGCTTGAAAGCACACATGTGAGTAATCATGGGCAGAGGGTGGACAAGGGAGGATGGTAAAGGAGAGCCCAAGAGTGAATAGAAATGAGGCTGAGACAACAACAAGTGATTTGGAATGGTGCCCTCATTTGGGCCTGACTCAAGCCGGGATCACACAAAGAAAAGAGAGGGGAAAACAGTGGCAACACGGCGCTCTCGATTCAGAAGGTCAAAGCTAGTTTTAGTACAAGAGAGATAACTACTGTGAGTAGAAATGAGGTAAAGACGAAGTGAGGTCAAAAGTGGGGTGGTTGGGAATGGGAATGCATGGCCAAGAAAGGTACCAATGTGCAGTTACGAGCCCAACGCTCGGGCTGCCCTTACACCATAGAGTACAAAAAGTCAAGTCTAAGGCTACTACTAGCTACAAGTAAGCCTGACTTTATAGTAAACTACAAGGGATCCTAGGATGGAGTCATAAGTATCCTAGGATGGAGTCAACACATCACTATGACAATGAAACAAATAAGTAACTGTGGTGCAGTCCACAGTAATCACAAGCCAAGTCATGAAACAAAAGATATAAGCCCCTTGGCAATGGGCTAGAGTCACCATGACTCGTATGAGAACCTAAGTAAAGAGTCGTCATGACTCTTGTGAGAACACATGATGAAAGGGAGAAATTTTAAAGTGGTGTCATAACACTTATGCTTGCAGTGGTGCTGAGGGGTCTTTTAGTACATTCACAAAATGAAAGGAAAAATAAAGCATACTTACCTTGGCTGGCTCATCTGCCACCATCTCTACATCCTCATCCTCTGTGGGCTGCCTTGGTGGTTTTGGAGGAAGGATCCTGATCCTTGCTAGCTGATGGTGCACTGGCAGTTGCATAGGCGCTGCCAGTGCTAGCACCTTAGTTGCTGCCAGCTCATCAGTTGCTGCTAGCACCTCAAGCATTGACAGATCTGCTTGTGCTGGCTCTTCCTCCTAAGCTGTTGGCTCTTCAGGAGCTAGCAGCTCCCCAGAACCCTGCTCTTGAAGAGACTTTGAAACTTTGGGTGCATAGTAAGAAGGTGAAAGAGATAGATAATATGTGACACACCAAGGTCCTCCCACCTGTAATGTTGGCACTGAATGTCTAGCATGACTTGTGCTGGGGTACTCTTGAATGCTTATATTGCATATATATAACCAAGGCAAACTTGCTGCAAATAGCAAGTGCAACAGAGAATGAAGGGGAAAACCAAAGGCAACAGCTTGCTAAGAAGTGGCACAACAAGACAACATCTAAGGTTTTGGTGAAGAAGACTAGCTAAGGTCCTTAGGAAAGCAGAGGGGAAACTAGAGTGCAATTTCTGAAGACCTCAAAATAGAGAATACATGTGAAGACAAGCTAGTACTTATACTACTAGTATCTAAGGTTCAGACTCAGCATGAACCTTAAGTCCCTATCTCTAGCCAATAGCCATAAGGGCTCTAGCTTCACAACCTGAAACATAAAGGAGAAACATAATTGGACCAGCCTATCAAGGCACTGATGTCCATCAGACATGAGGCAGTGCCCATATAGTACATGAGGTGTCCATCAGAAAGTCCATCAGAATATAGGCATGCAATTGCCTAGTTCATGACATCACCGATAGGGTGACCACACTGCATGCAAAGCAGAGTTTTCAGTTGAATAAAACCTGTAGAAAACTCTGTGGAGTGTTAACCACTTATCAAAGTTTATTTTCTTGAAAAACTTTGAAAAAAATAGTCTAAGTTTTATTTGGGTGGTATAACACACCAAGAAAACTTTATAAAAAAACTCAAAGTTTTATTCAGGCTGGGACATGCCACCCAAAAAAGAGTCAAACTCTCTCACAGATCACATGATACAA
Organism: Lactarius evosmus; assembly: GCA_951394315.1. Classification (NCBI taxonomy): domain Eukaryota; kingdom Fungi; phylum Basidiomycota; class Agaricomycetes; order Russulales; family Russulaceae; genus Lactarius; species Lactarius evosmus. The sequence continues at coordinate 769,154 of OX596125.1, read as the reverse complement.
CTAGAACCAAAAACATAAATTCCTCCTTGCTGTTCATCCCACCTGGGAAAAAATGATATAAACATTTCCATAATTATTTATTGAAACTGTCAAACTCTTTTGACCAGCCACATGTGGCTGCTTTGCACATGACCCACCAAACTTGGCCATACCGTGGCCAGGCCACCATATCCTGACCTTTTTGGTCCCCATTGCACACAGACATCACATCAAAAAAATATTTGGCATAGATTTGGTTATCACACCGTCACATGGCCCACCTTTGCCCACAAAAACCTGTAGCGCTTCTGAGTGCAGGAATCATGGGAATTCTCTGACTGTCTGACCATCAAACATTCAGAATGTCCCACTGGAGTCAACGTGGGACACTCAGACACTCAGAATGTCCCACTGTCCGATAGTGGGACATTCTGACTGTTTGACCATCCGATGTGGGACATGCCAAATGTTTGACTGTTGGTTGGTCACCTGTTATTATTTTTAATTTTTTTGAATCCACTGACCGTGCCAATGTCCTATTTTGCTGTTTCCCTACCTCAGTCTGACAGACACTCTCTTCCCGCACTCACTCATTCATTCCTGCATGTAGACCATCTCACATATCCCTCTTCAAGATGCTTTTTTTGCACATGGACACTCCCTCTATCTACACAGTGTCCCTCATGAGCAGCCCCGACTCGCTGTCTAGCTATCTCAGTGGGAGTGTTCGTGCCCCCTCCCATCAACTTGGTGACATGCTCGATCCTTCAATCCACAAGCTGCCCCTCACAGGCAACCTCAACTTGCTGTATAGCTGCTTCTATGGGAGCATTTGTTGCCTCTTTGGTGACCTCGGTGAGTGTGCTCTGTTCCTACACTACCTCAACCCTTTTTGCCTCACATCTCCCCTCTTCTAGACACTTTTTTTTCGCACATGGACACTTTGTTATGCTTCAGTAAGTCTGTGCCTTGCTTTAGGCAGAAGGGAAGGCGCAAATACTCAGCTTGATGAAAAATGCTAAGTCAAACATAGAGTCACAATACTCAATACATCGACAACAACTGGGAAGACCTCCACAAGTCGGAGTCTTATGCAGTGCAATCCTCGAAGTTGGTCCAACTGAAAGGGGAGGTGAAACTGATGATTCAAGAAGACCAAGATGGCAATTCTTGGTCTTCCCACACTACTACTTATACAAGATGATGGAGGGCTTTGAAGCACCTCCTGAAACACTATTGACCTATAGCAATACTAGCTCAAACCCTAGTACTGCTATCCTAGTAATCAGTAAGCTACAAGTACCATGTGATACTACTGCTGACTGATAACACGTGAAAGATGAAGTCCCTGACTAATATACACAATCACAAGCCTACTACTGTAGTCAGAACCTAGTAGTAAGCATTCATGAAGTCCAAACTGTGACACACTTCCTCTATCCACACAGTGTCCCTCACAAGCAGCCCCAACTTGCTGTCTAGCTGTCTCGGTGGGAACGTTTGTGCCCCCTCCCATCAACTTGGCAGCATGCTGATCCTTTAATCTGCAAGCCGCCCCTCATAGGCAACCTCAACTTGCTGTATAGCTGCTTCAGTGGGAGCATTGGTTGCTTCTTTGGTGGTGACCTTGGTGAGTGTGCTCTGTTCCTACACTACTACCTCAACCCTTTTTATCTCACGTCTCCCCTCTTCTAGACACTTTCTTTTGCACATGAACACCCCCTCTATCTACACAGTGTCCCTCACGAGCAGCCCTGACTTGCTGTTTGGCTGTCTCAGTGGGAGTGTTTGTGCCCCCTCTTTCCCCTTTCGTTCTTGGCATTGATTGACACACTACCACCACTCATTTCCCTCTCGGAATTGCCAAAGGGTAAGAATTGATACATAACAAAGAATGTATGCAATGTGTGACAAGGTGGCATGGACAAGAAATTTAGAGTAAGGTGTGCACCAATTGTTTACAGTCAATAATTGCAGGAAACATATGGCGCACAGTTTCTAGCATGTCTCTGTTAACTGAAGATGGTTTTCTGTCCTGAGGACCAGATAATTTGGTGAGTCACTCTACACATTTGTCCTTCATGCACCACCAAAAGTCTTTCTGTATCTGATGCCGACATGCTACTCCCACATGTAGTCACACCAAGAGCCAGTGACTTGGTGCCTAGAAAGGACCGCTCCATATGCCTCACTTCCTTTTGCATATCCTTGCACACCGATTACTTAGGTTTGAAGCATGCTGAGCCTTACTCATCTATGCACATCACTAATTAGTGGCTGAACACATTCTAATATCATTAATGCCAATTCTGTTACCAGCAGATTCTTTTATGACAGATATTTCCAGTATCAAGGGTTGAGCACTGAGCTTTGAGTTTTCATAAATAACATTCTATCTGATTTCAAAAGAACTAGTGTTGCTCATCTGGTTTGAGAGTCAAATCACAAAAAGTGATAAACTGTACTGTTGAGGATCGGGTAGGTGGGCAAGTGGGTCGGGGCAGTACTCTTAAGCTGATCCGGAGTTGATCCAAAGTTGGTCCTTCAAGCTTTCATGCTTGTATTATCACGCTCCCCATCGTGCTTTTTGTCAATACTTCAGTTAATCATGCCTGTGTTTCAACCCATCTGTACGTGCACCAGTCACAGCTGCGCTGGGAAGGAAATGAGTGATGAGAGGGGTAATCCAGTTCAAGGAAAGAGGCTTAGAATACAGGAGTATTGGGAGCATTGTAGGGGTGATAAGCAGCTCAAGTATATGGTATGTCAGCCACGTTGTAGAGGAGAAACGCATCTCAAGAGTATAGTGCATCAGTGAGAAGGCAATGTATCTCCAGATACGCATCAGCCAGGAGGCGATACACCTCTAGACACAGTGATTTCGCTCACGGTGCCACAAACTACTCAAAGTGGTGGCGAGTCAGCCGGAACCCAGACATGGATTTCTCAAGAGGACAATCTCGCTCACTCCTTGGAAGCTTGTCTTTCTGGTTTTTGGTCAGGGTTACTCCAGGATCTTTGCATTGAAGACCTCATCTTCTGCAAGCCATCTATAGATGACGACCCACACTCCCCCCCCCCCATTGAAGAGCCTTGCAGCAATGAACACCCAGTTCCTAGAGTATCAAGACTGGATAATGAAGATGTTCATTGATACCCATAATCTGGACTGCGACAGGTTTGAACATTGTAGGTCTGTAAAGGACCAGTTACTTGGTGACATTCAGAACAAGTGGATCAAGCTGGACAATTTGAAAGTTCATGCATGGCAGATGGCCTCCCAGACCAGCCACACTATGCCCCCCCTGTCTAATGCTGGTCCAGCTGTCAGTGAATTTGGTTCAACGCGGGTCATAGACACATGTGAGTGTGCTAGCTCAATCTCAGAAGGGCCTTGCATTTACTGGTGTATGTCTGAATTTGAATCTCTAGCACCCCACTTTGAAATGCCACTATTTTCTTCTGATGTCCAACCTATTGTTGTTGCAGTGTATGTTCTTGTTGCCATATTGCACATAGTATCTGGTTTATCACTGAGAGACTGCAGCCAACTCCTCTTCACCCTGAGGTTTATCATCAATCTTATGGTAGAAGACTTTCATATGACTGATAGTCAGGGAAAATTCCTCGCAAAATCTGTCCCCTCAGACACTCACACCATCTTTGACAAGCTTGCTTTGAAACCATCTTATAGAGTCTTTGTCTGCTGTCCTAAATGCTCTGAGTGTTATCCTGATGACGGGCCAGACACCTACCCTGAATTGTGCTCATCGAAACATCTAACCCAACAAATCTGCGGTTGGCGCCTCCAAAGGACTCATATTATAGGCAGTCGTCAATACCTTACCCCTGTCCATTGCTTCTTTTATCATTCTTTCAACGATTGGCTAAGGCAGATGCTATGCTGTCCTGGCATGGAGGATACAATGGATCGCAATACTTCTCTGTCATCTGGTGGTGTCATGGAGGATATCTGGGATGGAGCAGGATTGTACAAAATTCTTGGTGCCGATGGCCATCCTTTCATCCACAAGTGTTTCAATAATGAGGGGTGCTACTTGTTCAGCTTCAATATGGACAGTTTCAATCCTTTCCAGCTCAAGCAGGCTGGCCAGTCTGCCTCTGTCATGGGGTTATACATGATATGCTTGAACCTTCCACCAGAGATGCGCTTCAAGCCTGAGAACATGTTCTTGGCTGGTATAGTTCCTGGCCCAAACAAACCATATATGGACGAGATAAATAATTTTCTGGCCCCCCTGGTCAACGATCTCTTGGAATCCTACATCAATGGGGTACAATATACTTGCACATGGAAATACCCCAATGAGAGAAAGACGAGGAGTGTGCTTGCACTGATTATCTCCAATCTCCCAGCTGCCCGTCAGGCACTAGGTTTCACTGTGCTGCAATCAGCCAATTTCTGTTTGTACTGCAAGTTACAACTCCTAAGTATCTATGATCTCCATCCCAGTAGCTGGGTCCCCCACACCTGCGAGGAGCACCGAAGACTTGCCATCCAATGGTGTGATGCTCTGTTGGACATGCAGCGCACCAAAATCACCAGCGACCATGGGGTATGCTATTCAGAGTTCCTCAGGCTCCCATATCTCAACCCTATCTGGAATCTCTGTGTCAATCCCATGCACACCTTTTTCCTATGTATCATTTCACACCATTGCCGAGACATGTGGGGGATGAATGCTAAACTTGAAGATGGTGATGGCATGACATCCGATTCCCTGCCCTCCAAAATAAGGTTATCACCTGTAAACTGAAGTGCATTCCTCACTTTATGCATGGGAACATTGGACGCCCTACAAAAACTTGGTGCAGGAACACTCTGCAATCTGGCCAAGGGCCAACGCCTTCCAGTGGCTGGCAAAAAGTACAAGCATCTAATGAAAATTTTGGCTAAACATGTATCACTCTCCATTTGCATTTTCCCACCTATTATATTGACTTAATAATGCACAGTGCCACAATAACAGGTGGTTTGACGACAATGAGAATCTAATCTGCCCATTGACAACCAAGGAGCAGCAGATCATTGATGCCATTCCTGACAACACCGACCCCAACAGCACACTGATTGCTGTTTCTGAGGTACACACTGCTATGGAATACTACAATTTCGCAAATTCTGCTGACACCTTCTCAAAGCTCTCATCTGAAGCACTTGCTCACTTGTACTTTTTTAAAGTACAGAACAAGCCAGCTAGGTATGATAGTATGGATATCGATGAGAAGAAGACTTGGAACCTGACTACGATGAGGAAGATTCAAAAGTACTTGAACAACAAGTTGATAGAAGCTCTGGTGGAAGCGGTGTGTGCTACCACCTGTATGTGAGCCTGTCAACTAACGTACTGTGGTAGAGATATAACGAAGGAATCACAGATGAGTCTCAAAACCTCACAACCCCAGACCTAGGGCACTTTTCTTGTGCAAAGCAGGTAAATTCAAACCATAGCAAGACTTGTGTTCTCGGAAGATCAAGGCTCCAAGAAATTTAGGATGACATAGAGAAAACTACATTACCTTCTTGGTGCTCTCCTGCACCACCACGGATTGGTGACAAAGGCCAAGGCAAGATATCTGCTGACAAATGGCAAGTGTTCTGCACCATGCACCTCATTGTGATGTTGGGTCATCTATGGGGTTCTTTGCCTCCCAATAGCTGCGAGAACCAGCTCTTCAAGAACTTCTGCAATCTTGTTGTGGCAATTAAGATTGCTACTGGAAGGTGTATTACGGTTGCCTGTGCTGAAGAGTTTTGTGATCTTATGCTGACATACCTGCATGGACTCACTGAGCTCTTCCCAACATATCAGTTCATCCCATATCACCACATTCTATCCATATAACAGAACTTCTGTCTCACTTTGGCCCAACTACAACATGGCGCTGCTGGGTGTTCAAGCGATATAATCATATGCTCCAGAACATAGAGACAAACAGAAGGTTTGGTTCGTAATTTTTTGTATCATAATGGTAAATCATAGTGATTGCTCACAAACTATAACAGGTGAACTCAAGAAGACATTGTTTGAGTGAATGTGCATGATCTAAAAACTTCGGGGTCTTATTTCCTCATGTGAACACCTGGGACACCACCTACAACCCTTGGCAGACCAGCTTGGAATTTACCTCAACCCCATTGTGAAGGGAACTGTCTTTGATAACTTGACATCTATGGACATGCAGCTGGACGCCGTCCAAGGGGAAGAATGCTGGCTCGAGAAGGATGTCCTCAAACACCTAAAGGAGCTCTTTTCTCACACAGGAAATGTTATGCTTTGGTAAGCGTGGGCCTTGCTTTAGGTGGTGATAAGATGCGAGTACTCTGCTCTGATGTCTATAGCATTGATTACACAGGTAATGCACATGGCTCGACCTTGGCGAGATGACAATCAACTGGGAAAGTCTCTTGGTGACTTTATGCAGTGCGCTTCCTAACTTCAGAGATGTCCCCGCAAGAGACCTGAAAGGAAGTTGAAACCAATGATTCAAGAAGACCAAGATAGCAACTCTTGGTCTCCTCCAGCTACTACTTATACACGATGGTGGAGGGCTTTAAAGCACCTCCCGAATGATGTTGGCCTATAGCGTATCTAGCTCGAACCCTAGTACAGCTATCCTAGTAATCAGTAAGTGTATAGTAACATGTGATACTACTGCTGACTGATAACGTGTGAAACTATGAGTCCCTGACTAATGTAAAGAATCACAAGCCTACTACTGTAGTCAGAACCTAGTAGTAAGTGTCCAAAAGTCTGTTCCATGACAGGAAAGGCATTTCACAAGAATACGCCCACGAGGGCCAGGCAATATAAAAAATTTAGCCATCGCAGGGCCATCTTTAGCCTGTCATCTTTCTCCATTAAGAATAGCCATGTGGTCATTGGTAACAGAATTTCTGGTGATTGGTATGCAGGAAAAATCAAGCAGATATTCACAGTTCCCTTTCAACCATCATCTGAAGCTTACTTTGTTGTGCAGAGGTTCAAAGAGTTCTCAGCGCAAGAGGCCCAACAAGACCCATATCGCCAATACTTCTTGGTTGGTGGTCACCTCTACCACCCTGAACTCGAGGACGAAATCAAGGTAGTAACATGGCAAGATATTGTTGCACACTTTGCCTATACCCCACATGACAGACAAGCATTCGGCTTGCTGTGCTTCCACATGCTGCCTTTGGACAAGGTGCCACTCAAGTCATACTGGATGACCAGTGCTGACTTTTTTTATAAATTGAATCTATGACATTCCCATGCATTCCTTTTCCACTGTACCCTATCTCTGTATACATTTATTTTTCAGCTAATTGTACATTGTAAGGGCATCACATGTGGTACTAATTCCTGCATCTCGTCTTCATATTTGTCACTCTTTGACTCTCTGTCCACTTGTTCCTTGTAGCCTTGATAGATGCTTTGTCATCCAAACTATTCCAGCAATGGTCCAACACCATTCATGAAACCTTCACCTGTCACCCAATTGCAATGCCATCACTCATGTTCTCCTCACCATAAGCCTCGTTATCAGCTGTTACCCAGTCATTGTTACGATACGACTCAATTTCTTTTCTTTCTTGTTTTCTCTTATCTCACGTGACCATTCTCATGGGAGTCATAGTGACTCTTTGTTATTTCTCATACGAGTCATAGCGACTCTAGCCCGTTGTCAAGGGGCTTTCTATCTTTTGTTTCAGATATGTTTCATACATACTGCGGACTGCGCCACAGTTACTTATTGTTCGGATGACTCGATCCTAGTACGCTATTATGACTCAGTACTAGGATCCCTCTTTACTATAAAGTCAGGCTTGCTAGGTAGCTTGTAGCCTTAGACTTGACTTCTTGTATCCTACGGTACTCAGAGCAATCCGAAGACCTTTGATACTCCATCTCTCACGAACCCTCTCCTCTCACTGAAGAATCCTAAGTTCCACTATTGGCTTAGGCTGACTCTTCAACTTGTACATCTTCACTGAAGTTCCTCTTCGGAACTTCCCTTGACAACCAGAACCAGACCCTTAGTGCAGCGTCCTCGTAGATCGACTTAACCCACGTCGGGTGAACGTCCCTACCGTGACGTAACATTAAGTCAAGTCTATCGAACCTACGACCACTCTGGCAAAGGGACGAAGAATTTCTGAATCCCGATCAGTCCTCGGATTCAAACCGTTTCCCATCGAGAGGAGAATAGAAGACGAAGTTCCTGGCCACATAAAAGGAGCAGCCCTTTGGCAGGAAATCGACGGCGAAGAAGGTTATTGGGTATACGACATACTCAGTGCAGCATACCTAGCCATCGAATACGAAGAAAGTACCGAGCAGTGGTACTTCATACAGTGAGACAGCAGGACTAGGCGTTGGACAGCTACTCAACCAGTCCCCTCCTTGTATAACCTGGGAAGAAGATCGATCAGACCAACGACAGTATCAGCGATTCCACCAGACGATACACCGTTGAAGGCAGGCCAGCATACCGTGCCAACTGCTAAGAGATGTAATACAAAAAGTTCTCCAATGGCAACACAGACGACCACCACAGCTGCAACCGCAACAACGACGGCTGTCCCCCCATCCACAGTACAAACATTCTTCACGAAGGGGACAGGAACAGGAAGCGGAAACCCCCCTGCTAGCACTACGGCAGCAGGAAGTGGTCCCTCCGGAGGTGGGCCCCCAGGACCACCAGGAGGAAGTGGACCGCCAGGAGGTGGCCCCCTAGGAGGTGGGGGCGCACCTGGAGGCGGAGGTGCCCCAGCAGGCGGAGGCGCGCCCGGAGGTGGAGGACCCCCTCCCGGTGGCGCCCCTGTTGGAGGCGGGGCAGGTGCCGGCCCAGGCCCAGGAGCGGCAAATGGCAAACTTGGAGGAAACCCCCCAACTGACTTTGATGGTACCCGATCGCTTGCGGACCAATTCATGCAGGAATTCAAACTGTATCGAATCACAAATTTGGACGCTGAACAAATGGCGATACCTATGAAACGAGCGGCCCTGCTACTCGGTTTCATAAAAGGACCAAATGTAAAGGACTGGGTCAAGAGATGGACCAACTGGATCCTTGCGGAAATGAATAACGGAAGACTTCCGAATGACGAATTCTATTGGACAGCAGTGTCTCAAGGCTTCGAACAAGCATTCCAGGATACGGGAGCAAGGGAACAGGCAGAAGATAAGCTGCGCCACCTCTCATTCATACCAAATGAGGTGGATGCGTTTATCGCCCAGTTTGAATCCCTTGCCGCAGAAGCAACGTATCCATTGGATGCTCAGTCGACACTCTCCTTATTCGCATCAAAACTTCCTTACCGCATGATGGACCACGTCTATAAGGTGGTACGCCCTCTGGATTTCAGAGGATGGGCCGACGGAGTGCGCCAGTACCACTCAGACAACACCGCAGTCCAGAATATTCGGGGAATTAACGAAGAAACTCCAAGGAAGAAGGGAGCAGGAAAGATGAACCCCGCCCAATTGGCGAAGATGCTGGGCATTAAAATGCCAGCCCCTGCTCCAGATGCAATGGACACACGCGCTGACCGCTCCCGTTCCAACTATAACAAGGGAACCCGAGGAAGAACGGCAGCGACCACTGCAAAAGAGAAACCGGACATTGAAGTCCAGAAGAAAGAAGGCCGTTGCTACACATGCAACAAACAAGGACACCTCTCCCGCAACTGTCCAGATAAGCAAAAGGACAAGAAACCACCTCAGAAGGCTCGCAAGGCCAAGGCCGAAGAAAGCGAAGCAGAGGAAGAATCTGAAGAAGAGTCCGAAACTGGATCCACCCCTACTGATGTGCGATCTTCCCTCATCAAAAGCCTCTCAACCAAAGAGAAATACGCAATGATCAAAGAGGCTTGGGTAGAAGAGCACGGGGAGGATTTTTAAAACGTACAAACCTAGCGGCCATGGTGCGTGCGTTACAGTTTAAAGATGTGTTTGTTTGTAAATATCGAAGTCTCCAAATCCCAACTCTGATACAAACCTCACACACAACGGCCAAAAGAAAAGTTCTCGTGGATTCAGGAGCCACGGACAACTTTATCAACTTCAAGCTCCTGAAAAGAATGAAGATTGGCAAACTAAAGCTGCCACAACCCCGCATTGTGTGGAACATTGACGGAACCCAGAATAAGTCAGGAATCATCAAGTACTACGTTGACCTGCACGTCCGGACTGGGGAGAAGAAGCAAAACATGAGATTCCTCGTCACAAATCTAGGAGATGACGAGATGGTGTTAGGGTACCCGTGGCTTGCTGCCTTCCAGCCATTGATTGATTGGAGAAGCGCGACCCTTGATGAAAGCATGCAACCACTTGTCATCAAGACCCTTTCATACATAACGGATGCAGAAGTGATCCGCATACGAGATGCGTGGATCAAGAAGGCTGCATCATTATGCACCCCTGGGGAAGAACTCTTTGTCCACCGAATGGATGAAGAAATCCTCAAAAGAAGCTCGACGTCAACCGAAATGGCAGTAAAAGCGCTGCCAAAAGAAGAGAAAAGCTGGGACCAGGTAGTCCCGAAACACTACCACAAATGGAAGAAGGTCTTTTCTGAAGAAGAGGCGAAGCGATACCCGGAACACCAACCATGGGATATTGCTATTGATTTTACAGAGGATGCCCCGAAAACCCTAGACTGCAAAATATACCCGTTATCTAAAGGAGAGCAAGAAAAGCTTGATGAATATATCAAAGATAACTTGGACAAGGGCTATATACGTCCGTCAAAATCACAATACTCGTCACCATTCTTCTTTGTGGGAAAGAAAGATGGAAAACTTCGTCCAGTAGTGGACTACCGGAAACTGAACTCCTTCACAATCCCCGACCGATACCCATTGCCTTTAATACAGGAACTAGTGGATAAGGTGAAGGATGCCAGGTTGTTCACCAAGATGGACGTGCGAGCAGGATATAACAATATTCGCTTCAAGGAAGGTGATGAACCGAAAGCCGCCTTCAAAACGAACCTAGGACTGTTTGAACCAACAGTAATGCCATTTGGGCTGAAAAATGCCCCCGCAGTGTTCCAACGAATGATGAATACGCAGTTTAATGACCTAACAGCAACTGGTCAAGTAATCATCTACATGGACGACATCCTTATAGCAACAAAGAAGGATGAAGAAGAACACCGCAAGTTGGTTAGCAACGTCCTTGAACGCCTTCAAAAGCTGGACCTATATTTGAAACCCAGCAAGTGCCTCTTTGAAGTAGAGCGCATCGAATTTCTAGGAGTAATCCTAGAAAAAGGAACCGTTACTATGGATCCAGTTAAAGTCGCTGGAGTTGCTGATTGGAAAGTGCCGAAAACCACGAAAGATATTCGGGCTTTCCTTGGATTCTGTAACTTCTACAGGCGATTTATCCGTGGTTTTTCCTTTATTGCGAAGGCACTGAACGACCAACTGAAGAAAGGTGTTCAATGGAACTGGGGACCAAAGGAAGAAAGCGCGTTTGAAATGCTAAAGAAGCGAATATGTGAAGAACCGGTTTTGATACAACCGGACCAGAAGAAACCATTCGAAGTAGAAGTTGACGCGTCAAACTATGCAATGGGAGCCGTCCTAATGCAACGAAACGAACAAGGAGTGCTCCACCCAGTAGCATTCTTTTCAAAAACCATGAACGATGCCCAAAGAAACTACGATGTATATAACAAGGAGCTTCTAGCCCTTGTGGAAATGTTTCGGCATTGGAGACATTTCCTGCACCAGCCGGCGTTCAAGGTAAAGGTGCATACAGATCACGCCAACCTATTGTATTGGAAGAACCCAGGAGACCACAATAGAAGGGTGGCAAGATGGCATGCGGAACTCATGGAATATGACTTCGAATTGGTCCATATAGCCGGGAAGAAGAATGGTCGGGCGGACACGTTGTCACGACGCCCGGACTACGAACACGGCGAAGAAGATAATAAGGCATTGGTGGTCCTACCCCCTGCCTTATTCAGCTTCGCAAGAATGATGGGGTCAGAATATTATAACCCCAGCAACCAGAAAGAAAGGGAGCACTATAGTGCAACGGTAAAACATAGCAAATACCAATCCCTTCAAGACCAGGTGGAAAAGGACCAGCAAACGAACAAAAGGAGCCAGGAAGTGCTCAAGAAATGGTCGAACACCTACATTCTCACCAAACTAGTCGGAATTTGGTGGAAGATTGAAAACGATACAGACTGGATCGTCGTTGCCAGAGACAACGATCTGAAGAGGGGGGTAATTCACTTTTACCACGATACCCCATCAGCCGGACACCCAGGAATCACAAACACGTACGCCCTGGCAAAACGGGACTTCTGGTGGCCAAAGATGAAAGAAGATGTGGAGCAATACGTAAAGGGATGCGCAGTGTGCCAAGCAAATAAAATCAACACGCAGCCACTAAAACCAGCTATGATCCCTATTGCTCCAGAAAACTCTTTGCCATTCGAGACAGTCGCCATGGACTTCATCACGAAGTTGCCACGTTCGGGCAAATATGACACGATCCTCACAGTTACGGATCATGATTGCAGTAAAGCGGCGGTATTTATACCCTGCCAAGAGACAATTACTGCAGAAGGGGTAGCAGAACTCTACCTGAAACACGTGTACACCCGATTCGGTGCCCCGAAGAAGATTATCTCTGACCGAGATACCCGATTTACGTCACACTTCACCAAAGGCCTGTGCGAAGCACTGAAGATACACCAGAACATCAGCACAGCGTACCACCCCAGAACTGATGGCCAGTCAGAAAGGACAAACCAATGGCTCGAACAGTATCTTCGATTCTGGTGCGATGAAAGGCAAGACGATTGGCACAAGTACCTGCCAATGGCGGAATTCGCGCATAACCAATGGCCGAACTCCACCACCCGAAAGACCCCCTACCAAATGCTCATAGGGTACACACCGAGGCTTGAATTCGGGACTAAAAGCAAAGTCCCCTCGGTGGAAGAAAGGCTTACAGCCATAGAAAAGGCGCGAACAGACGGCCATGAAAATATCATCAAAGCGCAGAAGATGATGGCCATTGCGCACCAAGGGAACAAGAAGTTCCAACCGTACAAAGAGGGAGATCAAGTGTGGATCGAGGGAACCAACTTGAAGACCCTGTACCCAGCAGCTAAACTCGGGCCGAAGCAGCACGGACCCTTCAAAGTGATGAAACAGCTATCAAAAGCGGTGTATCGCGTGGAACTGCCAAGACAGTGGAAGATTCATAACGTGTTTCACGCGAACCTTCTAACACCTTATAAGGAAACGGAGTTCCATGGGCCAAACTATACTCGGCCGCCACCTGATATCATCAATGAAGAACCCGAGTACGAAGTCGAGAAGATTCTGGATGCGCAGCAACGTGGGAAAGGGCGCAAGCTCCACTACTTAATCAAGTGGAAAGGCTATCCCACGAGTGACAGTTCATGGGAGAAAGCAGAAGATGTCCATGCGGACAAACTGATAACGGAGTTTAAAGCCAGGAAGGGGACAAACAAGTCAAAAGCCCGTAAAACATATATAAGATGGGCCAAAACGACAGAAGAACCCTATCCCCTCCCTCACTCTGATTTCAATCTTCATATGATGTCCGCTACTTCTGCTCCCGCCAGCCTTGTCCCAACGCTCCAGCTCCCTGCCTCATCGCCTCCCGCATCGGTCGCCGACACCCGCTCTGAGGGCGCCATCCCTCCTACTCCTCAGCTGGCTATCTGGAGTGTTCCAATCGTGGAACACAGTGATGACGGAGCTACCGAGCTCCCTGAACTTCCAGTCAAGGAAGCTGAATATACTCCACCCCTTGGCTACATCCATAACGACCCCCACTCCCGTTTGTTTTACCCCATCTACGTCGCCAACCCCCGCTTTGGGCTGGACCGCACCGAGCCAAGAATAGTCTTGGCTACATTCATCACCTACTCACCAGATGAAACAATGGTAACGGGGACCCTTGGGGAAGGACAGGAGAAGCGCACCATAGAGGTGCAGGTAGGGAGGAGAGCGAAGAACTATGGGCTCATGACAGAGGCCCTTTGGAGACAGTTGGCGCAGAACCATGAAACGGAGTTCGTGGTGAACCGCGCCCTCCAAGAAATCGACGACCCCCGTTTGACCGGGGAGATCAACCGCTTTAGGGCAAAGCGGGAGCTGAAGAACACCTTAGACGGCCTGTTGCGTGATGCCCAGCACAAGGTCAGCGAGATTATGAGGGAGTTAGTCCTGGTGGAGCGCGAGTACGAAGCCTGCAAGACCAGGTTGGAGATGGCTGACGCCTGCCGCATCATTCATGCCTCGTTCAACCGTGAGTACCGCCTCCCAACCCGCTACCGGTACTCCCCCGAGCCACTCCCTGTTGACCCACGCACCTCCCGCCGGGCTGAGATGCCCATCCTCCATGACGAAGAGGGCAAGTTGTTGCCCAAGTGTTACCACTGCAGGAAGCGCGGGCACAAAGTTCAGGAGTGTCCCAAGAAGCGCAAGCAGCAGAAGAAGAAGGAGGAGAGAGGGGCCCTTCGCATCCGCATCACCACCTCCACAGTCCAGCAAGAGATGGACGAAAGGGAGCAAACCCCGCAACCTCATGTAGAGGTTGGACCAAGCAGCCAGACGAAGATGACACTTTTGGAGCGTATCGGGTTGCTGGATAGAGAGGAGTGGACCCCGGAGGCATGCGGAAAGTGTGGGAAGGTCGGAACGCACCACGGTGAGCTCGAGTGCCCCCTTTATGAGCAATGCCCCTTTTGTTGCCACACGGGCAGTTGGGGGTTCGTCAAACGTCACAGGTGCACCAAGATGGGCGACGAGGAAGAGAAGGAAAATTGGGACAGCAATGAGGTCGACTATGACCTCTACTGGAATGACGACCCGATGGGCTTGTAAGGCAAAGTCCGGAGTAACTTTGCGCCTAAACGGGGGGCTGTGTTACGATACGACTCAATTTCTTTTCTTTCTTGTTTTCTCTTATCTCACGTGACCATTCTCATGGGAGTCATAGTGACTCTTTGTTATTTCTCATACGAGTCATAGCGACTCTAGCCCGTTGTCAAGGGGCTTTCTATCTTTTGTTTCAGATATGTTTCATACATACTGCGGACTGCGCCACAGTTACTTATTGTTCGGATGACTCGATCCTAGTACGCTATTATGACTCAGTACTAGGATCCCTCTTTACTATAAAGTCAGGCTTGCTAGGTAGCTTGTAGCCTTAGACTTGACTTCTTGTATCCTACGGTACTCAGAGCAATCCGAAGACCTTTGATACTCCATCTCTCACGAACCCTCTCCTCTCACTGAAGAATCCTAAGTTCCACTATTGGCTTAGGCTGACTCTTCAACTTGTACATCTTCACTGAAGTTCCTCTTCGGAACTTCCCTTGACAACCAGAACCAGACCCTTAGTGCAGCGTCCTCGTAGATCGACTTAACCCACGTCGGGTGAACGTCCCTACCGTGACGTAACAGTCATGTGCCTTTCTCCTATTCTCTTCATATTTTCATTTTCTGTTTGCGGCCCACTATCTTTTACCCCAGATTGGGTTTAAAATTAATCAAGACTTTAAGGTTTGAGGGTATCATCATTTTTTTTGACATCGTCTCACAACTTCTTGCACGGATTTTATAAGTTTTCAAATGCAATGCGAGCTCAGCACTCAGATTTGAATTGCACTCAAGTGCTACCTGATTCTTCATTTGACTTATGTTGTGCTTCACATGAAGCGGAAATAAAGGGAGTCTGCATGTGATGCACCAAACTAAGGAGACAAGATAGAGTTTGGGGAGCAGTGACCATAAGTAATGCACCAGAGACCAAGTCTCATATAGGTTACAAAGAATACAATATAAATCTTGAGATTGTCTACTCAACGGAGAAAGGAAGAATGAAGATCCCATTACCAAACTTTTTTGAGTGACTGGTGCAAGAATGAGTAGCAAGGGTGGGAGGACGAAGCAGGGGCAATGGATAGTAGCCCAGGCATGTAACAAATGAGTGAATGAAGAACGCGAGCAGATGGACAGTGAACTTCTGACAGTCCAGTCTGGAGAGCTTGTTGATACCCATCGTCCTCGTGTTTGAGAAATGGCCCCAATCTTAGAGTTCGAAACCATCCTAATCTGCTATAAGCTCGTGTACCACCTGAATCCAACTTCTCCACACCTTGTTGCAAAAAAAGTCGGGGTTGACCCCACCCCCTGATGGGTCTCACATCTCCACAATCTGGTTGAGTTCAAGTAAATGACCTTTCCATCGCTTCTCAAAAGTAGTCAGAAATTGGAGGCGTTCCATTTCCCTGATTTCCTCATACATGTGGAAGGAATTGAGGTAGTATAAAACTACCTGGCGAATATTGGTGTCGTCTGCTGTGGCCAACTGGACATTGCAATGGCAAGACAGTTGGCTTGTGGGATTTTAATGCCCTGCAATAATGTCGGCACTCTGCTCATCGCTAAAAAGGAGAGAGCCCCCATACTTCCAGAACACGTTGGGGTTGAACACCAATGGATTATTCCTATCAGGCTTGGGCCACTGCTTCTTCCAATATGTGTTTTCCAGAATTGACCTCCATTCTTGGGTGGTGAGGGCTGGGAGGTCACCCTCAGGCCTACTCTTGATTTCATTGAAGAGAAGGAGATAGTGGAAATAGTAGACACATTGGTTCAGGGGCTCACCACCCCAGAAGAGGTGGACTGGAGGAAGCGCAAAGCGGCGAGGTGACTGTTGGGAAGCGAGGTTCAGGTGACTGATGTGGTTCATGGCATGCACCCAGACTTCCTGTATCCCTGGGAACCAATCCAGAATGGCACCAGCATTGGTGAGGCACCTTATCTCCTGGTTACTCAGTTGGGTGACCAGGGAGGCCATGCCCATCTTGGACATTTTGGCCCTGCGACCAGCTATGCATGGGTCATTAGTCCGAGTCACGGAAAGTGTAAAATGTGCCTACCTTCATCGCTCATCTTGTTCTTCCTTTTTTCCTGCTTACGTTTGAGCCCCTCTGTTGGGTTGAAGATGTCTAAACATTCTGCATAGCCTCAGGCAGTGGACTCTAGTTCAGTCACAACATCACGTACAAGTGGGGGATAGTACCAATGGTGAAGTGTGTGTAGGAGGGGTTGGATAGACATGGGTTGTGCATTGTACAATTTGCAAGGCAATAAGGGAACTTCCTTTGTGGGATCAAGCACAAAGGTTATCTTATTTATAAGAAGAAGTGCCCCTACAGACCAGCACACATAGTTTGTGTATACCTATGGACCTTCGAAAATGGTGCCCTGAGTTGGTGCACGGACAGGAGGTTGAAAGTTGTCACCAGCATGGATATCATTCTACCAGTCTGAAAATGTATGGAGCTCCAAAAGAGACTGTTGAAGGTTTCGAAAAACTTCGACAAAATCTCACCAAATTCCGAAGTCCTGCTCCAGTTGGCTCAAAGCTTCTAACGCCCTGGCGTATGCATTCATTGGGTGTTGTATAGACCTGGAGTGGGAGGTAACGTTGCTAAATGGATCTTGCAGGGCAGCTTTCAGAGTCTTCCATTTGACTGTGAGTTCATCCAACAAATCAATAATATAAAGCAGGACGGTCCTAAAAAGGAAGGCTAGGCTTATAAATATCTTTACTAAGCGTAAAGCAGGACGGTCCCAAAAAAGAAACTGTGCTTATAAATCAGTTGACTAAGCAAAACTGGGTGGCTGAATTCTCAAAAAGGAAAGTTGATTGGTAAGCACAACTCATGTGGCTAAACTCTTAAAAAGGAAAGTCAATTGGTAAGCACAACTTACATAACTCACTTCCTTAAAAGGAAGTCAAATTACTAAGCAAAAAAGCGCACCTTGCCTTGCCTTAACAACAATTATTTAGCTTCCACATTAAATGTAGGTCTGCCACTTTAATATCTAAATATACTTACACTTCTAGAATGGTTAAAAAGGGGACTGGCTAAGTAAAATCGATGAAACCATTTAACCAAATCAAATAAATTATAAAATATTTTCGACTTCTTAAAATGGAAATTGATTAGTAAGCAAAAAAGCGCACCTCACCTTGCCTCAACAACAATTATTTGGCTTCCACATTAAATGTAGGTCTATCACTTTAATATTTACTTTTCTAAAATGGTTAAAAGGGGACTAGCTAAGTGAAATCAATGCAAACCATTTAACTAAATCAAATAAATTATAAAATATTTTTTGACTTCTTAAAATGGAAATTGATTAGTAATCATAACTCATTTGGCCAACTTCCTAAAAAGGAAGTTAAATTACTAAGCAAAAAGTGCACCTCACCTTTCCTCAACAACAATTATTTAGCTTCCACATTAAATGTAGGTCTACCACTGGAATGCTAAAAAGGGGAACTAGCTAAGTAAAATCAATGCAAACCATTTAACTAAATCAAATAAATTATATTATAAAATAAATTTCGACCTCTTAAAATGGAAATTGATTAGTAAGCAAGGTCTAACTTAGTAGCTGACTTCTTACCTTGCCTCAACAACAATTATTTTTGGCTTCCACTTATCCCTATATCAAATGTAATTTAATATAAAGGGAGCTTGCCAATTATAATAAATGTAACCCATATCAATAAATATAATATAAATATAAATTACTAAATTGCTATATATTTTCTGACTTCTTAAAATGGAGGTTGATTAATAAGCAAAAAGCGACCTTACCTTGCTCAACAACAATTATATTTGGCCTCCACTTATCTCTCTATATTATATGTAGGTCTGCCACCTTAATATCTGAATATATTTACACTTTACTTCTGCCTCTAGAATGGTTAAAAAGGGAACAAGCTAAGTAAAATCAATGCAAACCATTTAACTAAATCTAAATTGATTATTGATTAAATCAATACATTTTTGACTTCTTAAAATGGAGGTTGATTAGTAAGCAAAAAGCGCACCCCAATCAACAATTATTTTTAGTGTCCACTTCTTCCTATATTACAGGTAGGTCTGCCATTTTAATATATTTGCATCTTACTTTGCCTCTGGAATGCTTATAAAGGGAACTAGCTAAGTAAAACCAATCATAATAGATTCAAACCATTTAACTAAATCTAAATTTAATTTAATTGATTGGATTAATAAATAATAAAATATTCTTAGACTTCTTATAAATACTTTTTCAAAAAAGCCTATCCCCTACCTTAATATCAATCCAATTTAACTTCTTTATTTTGACTTCTCTGCCCTTCTCTTATACCTATTTTCTTATCATTAATGATATATCTACCTCTGTATTATCTAAATATATTTTTAAACATGCTTTTTTGCCCTTTTTATAACATTAGCTTGGTAGGGCCAGTTACTTTAACCTAAGATAGACCTAATTTAAGGTCAATTCAGTCAATCAGGATGCTAATCCAGGCATTATAGCCATGGTATGGGTTAACTTTAACTATAAGTACTTCTGGCTTTTTCTTAGGGGTGATAAAGTGTAAAAGTCAATGTAAATAGATAAGTGAGAGAGGAAGTAAAAAGGGAGGTGTTAGTTATACAAATAATAGGGCCTATGAGATAAGTTTAAAGGGATTAGGGGAAGTATGGCTGAGGTTAGGAAAGTGTAAGTGAGTATAATATGATAAAATTTATAGGCATAAGAGTTTTGATATATGGATTGTTAAGCTACTTCCCTTATATAAGGAGGATAGATTATTTATTGCTGCTATTAGATTGCTCTCCCTTAGTCTAACTTTAATTTGTAATTAGTGCTGTTGTTGACCTAAATTTTAGCATATTTTTAAATTTTTAGCTATAGAGGAATTCTCTTGATATAAAGGATTCTTTATAATTGATATCTATGGAGTTTCTTTCCCTTCTTTTCAACTTTATATGTGATTTTGGTTCCTGTTGTTATTATTATATAACTTCCTTTTAATATATAGAAAGGGGTCTTAAAAGTATGCATTCTAATTCTGTCTAAGTTTATATATAAGTAAGATTATAGAATTGAGATTAGCTGGGAAAGCGGGGGTTTGGGGGCATAGCCCCCAACAAGCTGAAGTTGAGTGCCAAAGGCTGGTGAAGGGAACGAAGTGACCAAACCATGCCAAAGGCACGAACTGAAGCTTGTCTGGGTTGATGACCTGGATGTTGGACTTGTCAGGATGAGCTTGCCACATCGACTTATCAACAGGGCAAGTAAGGGCATTGGAGGGGGTGGAGATATTTGACTGGCAGAGAGAAATCCAGGCAAGGTACAGAAATTCAAGGGAGTGCGGCCGTTGGTATACCATCCACTCATGAGGCCCCCAGAGGCCATCTGCACTGATTATAACTGCAGACCAAGGAGGTGGGGTTGGAATGGCATCAACGTTGGCACCTAGTATTACAAAACCAGCTCACCAGTCATCTGCAGAGGCCCAGCAGGTATAGGGGGGAGGAGAAGACATGACTCTGCTTCTAGAAATCAGTTTATTCCAATGTGTAAGATGATGAATATGGATCAACAAACAGCCTGGGACTGGCTGAATGGTGGCTGGCAGACTCTGAAGCAGGAGGTCCAGACATGCTCTCAGGTGATTCCAAGTCATGATCCCATGATCATGGCGCGATATCCAAAGTGCATCACCATATGACCACTCATAGATCTCGTCTCACTGCTACTCCCACAGTCATCAAACTTTTTTTGCACATAAACACTTACTCTATCTCTATCTACACAGCACCCCTTATGAGCAGCCCCAACTCACTGTCTGGCCATCTCAGTGGGAGTGTTCGTGCCCCCTCCTATTGACTTGGCAGCATGCCCAATCCTTCAATCCACAAGCTGCCCCTCATAGGAGTGTTCATGCCCCCTCCCTTCGACTTGGCGATATGGTCGATCCTTCAATATCCACAAGCTGTCCCTCATATGGCCTCTTGGACAATCTTGACTAGCTGTCTACTTGCTTTGGTAGGAGCATTCATTACCCCCTCCAACAGTTACCTCAGTGAGTGTGTTCCCACGCATTCTATCTTCCATCGATATCAGGTCTCGCCCATCCTAACTCACTAATTGCTGCTGTATCTAGTACCTCTACCGGTGTGTCATTAATATGAATTTTAACCTATTCCATGTGAGCAGGAAGTTTTGCTCCATTTATGGAGTCTGATTCTGTCTCTGGCAGTGCCAGGTGAGTACCTTTTCGCTTTTCAATGTACAGCTAACACTCTCTAACCTCTCAGGTTAACACTTTGTCATGTCCCCATCAAGACCTGCCCTTCCTGGCTGGATGCACATCTCCCTCTGCATGGAGAGATATACTGGATCTACACAGACTTTATCCTGGTAAACCACTGGTCACTGCCTGCATGTGCAGCAGATGCGGTGGTGTGCGTACTTACTTACCAGCTATACACTACATCCACGTGTTCCATGTGCTGAAATCAAATTCTAACCTAACCAAGACTATAAAGCCTTGCAGAGACTTTGAATGAAGCAGTCTTTGACGGCCAAATGACCACCTCTATCCTTGGCGACACATCATGCCTTTACAGGGCAACCCCAAGAAGTTGATGGCTATGGTAAGATTTCTCCCAAAGTCACGATCATGTTGTTCTCATTGATATTAGGATGCTTTGAAGTACCCTGTCAAAGTAAGTGGCAAAATGAGCGTGCCACTCACATATTTGACGTTTATGAACAGAGCATTATGTGTCTGAACTCTTCAGATAAGGTAGAGAAGCTCCTTTGGGTGGCTAGGAATCGCAATGAGGTTGCTGCAAACATTAAAGTCTTTGAAATTCGTCATGAGGCTGCCAGTGGAGTAACCTTCAAGGTCATTCAGGCCATCCTTGGCCACACAAGAAACATCACTGATCTCATCCTACGACTGCCATTCAGATGTTTTCGCCTCTTCCCTGAGATCACTATCTTTGATGGCTTGGTCACTCTGGATGTAAATATTCCTCATGTGACCATTGCACCCTTTCTCCTTCACCACCCACATATCATAAACCTGACTTTAGGTCCATGTAGCAACAACCAACGCTGTCCTCTCTCTCACTGTCCAATTCCTCATCTCCAAAACTTAACCTGTCCCCCTAGCTGCATGGGGGCACTGGCATCTGGTAGGCCTGTCACATGGCTTGCCACCACATATGATGGCATTGAAAATACACCTTTTCCCATCCTCAAACTCTTCAACTTCCACCACATTGGGACATCGACCATCTTAATGACACTTCATGTTGATTTTGATCACATAGCCATGCAACTTCTTCACCGCATCTTGGCAGCAGCGTCAGCCCTTCTTAATCTGAAACTAACAGAAAGCAAATTCTCATATGAGGTATGTCATTCCTGCTGCGACATAATTCATAACCTGATGAGATATGGCACTATCCCAGGCCTCAGAAATGCCATGGGATGATGTAGACAGATGGGAAGATGGCTTGCAATCACTCAGGTACTTAAAGCAGTTTTTGCTTCAGTGTTGGTGTTCTCTCAGAGAAACCAATGACATGGAAGATACATTGGTTTGCCAGTGGCTTATCTTTGCTCCTCCGAAACTCCATAATGTCCTTGTTTGGACTGGAGCCTGTCAATGCCAGGGTCGTCTGGTTAGCTGGGGCATAGATGAGGGAAGGGGCAGCTGGCAGAAAATGCATGATCAGGTGATCATAGACACAGAGACCAGCAATGTCTCATTCTCTTAATATAAGAAGTTAGCTATAGAATCATTTTTTTGCTTTCCATGTAACATAACCAGTGATTGACACATTTAGACTTGAAGCTTGGGTGGACCCAGATGTGACAACTGTGTGACAATCATGTTGTGCCCATCACTCTGATCTTAGTACCAGACTCCAGTTTAGTCCCCATGTCACAAATAGATGATCTCTTTGAACAACTTGAAGTCAATAATGAGGACATTCTTCAGGATATCAAGGTGAAAAAGGAATCAGCTGATCACTTAGCAAAGGATGTTAAGATTTTTGAATCCGCATTGAAAGAGCATGAGGTGTGTATTGATATGCCTTCAATATATGTTCCTGCTCTCATCAGAACTCTCAAAGGTAGCGTTGCATAATCAATCAAGGCCATAGGTTGTCAATTTGGGCAGGGCTTAAGCCAGATGACAGGTCAACCTTTGAAGGCAGGGCGGGAAACAGTCACTGAGAAAGACCAACGTGGTGCATACACTACACTATGGAGTGGTGTTCTCTATCTGAAAAAAAGATGTACTATCACCTATAGAATCTATTTTGGACTATATGGATTTAATCAAGAGGAAGGTGGTGTTACTGGAGGGCAGGATCTAGCAGAACTTCAGGCAAGCCCCATCCAGATCTCTCAAGAAAGGCAAAGAGACTACATTGTAATATACAGCACTGTACTACAGCATGTTGTGTCTTCCATGCATACATATACACATACGAGCAGTTCCAATACCAACACAACAATGTGCAAACTTGAAAACAGCAAAATAGGTCATTGGCACAGTCTGGTGATCAGACTGGTTAAACGTTATAGTAAACAAACAGGTAACAGTTTTTATCTTCCCACATTCCACGACCCACCATCCTTGTCACCTCTCAGTCTCACTGCTGCCTCCATCCTTCTTGCCTCACATCTCCCCTCTTCTTTTTTTTGCACATGGACACTTCCTCTATCCACACAGTGTCCCTCACAAGTAGCCCTGACTCACTGTCTGGCTGTCTTGGTGGGAGTGTTTGTGCCCCCTCCCATCGACTTGGTGACATGCCCGATCCTTCAATCCGCAAGCTGCCCTTCACAGGCAACCTCGATATGGACACTCCCTCTATCTACACAGTGTCCCTCATGAGCAGCCCCAACTCGCTGTCTAGCTGTCTTGGTGGGAGTGTTTGTGCCCCTCCCTTTAACTTGGCGATATGGTTGATCCTTCAATCTGCAAGCCACCCCTCATGGGCAACCTCAACTTGCTGTATAGCTGCTTCTGTGGGAGCATTTGTTGCCTCTTTGATGACCTCGGTGAGTGTGCTCTGTTCCTACACTACCTCAACCCTTTTTGCCTCACGTCTCCCCTCCTCCAGACACTTTTTTCGCACATGGACACTTCCTCTATCTACACAGCATCCCTCATGAGCAGCCCCAACTCACTGTCTGGCTGTCTCAGTGGGAGTGTTCATGCCCCCTCCTATCGACTTGGCAACATGCTTGATCCTTCAATCCATAAGCCACCCCTCACAGGCAACCTCAACTCACTGTATAGTTGCCTTGATAGGGGCATTTGTTGCCTCTTTGGTGGTTACCTGGTGAGTGTGCTCCCACACTTTCTACCTTCCTTTGATATCAAATCACCACCATCTTAACTTGCTAATTGTCACTGCATCTAGTCCCTCTACTGGTGTATCGTTGGTATGAAGAATGTCATTTTTCATGTAAGTGGGAAGTTTATGGGGTCTGGCCTTGTGTCTAGCAACGCCCAGGTGAGTACCCTGTTTGCTTTTCAATGTATGGCTAACACTCTAACTTCCCAGGTTACCACTTTTGTTGAGTCCCCATTTTATGGCTGCTGTCGCCCTCTAAGGACCATTAGGTTGCCCCCTCCTACCACCATTGCGGAGGTGCAGTGTGGTGAGCTGCACAGGGAAGTACCCCTTCTTCATGGTTCGATGAAGGTCTGTTCAATGCCTTTACAGGGTTCAAACACTTTGTCTATGGTTTATGTTGGCCCATCTGGGCCATTCATTGATGTACTGATGGGAGCATATTGGTGGCACACCTTAACGGTGCATTGTCAGTCAGTCCATTTCCTTGGTCTCACTCAGTCCCTATCTCTTAGGACTACTGTTGATGCCGATACACTCACAGCTTAGAATTACATTTGACACACTTCTTTTGTATCATGTATTGGCACTGTGGAAATAGGACATTTGATAACGGCCTAGGGCAAGCAGCTGTCATTTTCCTCTGATGCGTGGGCTTCATTTACATAACTTGAGCTAGCAAGCCCTAGCTAACAAGCGACATATTTCTGTAACTCAACACATCTACCTGCGCTTACCAAAGTCATTGTAGGGAACAGAATCCAGGCCATTCTCAAATCAAGGCTCTCTCAAATCTATCTTGGTCCTTGCAATCCTTTGGAATGTTCATTGCAGGTGGATAGCGTTGCCATGTGATACATCAGTTATCATTAACACTGTCGGTCAATTACTTCTTTTGGTGTATGGCTAGTGGCCTGAGTTTGGAATGCTGCATGGGGTCGCTTCTGGTGTCTAGTTCTTTTAATGCACTACAGCGCTGCTAATCTTTTACATACATACACCTCACATTCTGCTTGACCACAGGTGTTTCTGTCATGAGATCTCCACCATCTCCACCACCACCACCATTAAGCCCTTATAAATGACCTTTATGTCTGTACAAAAGTGATGCAGCACTTGAGCCACTACAAAAACATGTGAAGATAAAGGGCACCTTTGACCCAAGCCATCGGCATTTGCTAGATAAAGACACTGAAATGATTGATATCGTTCCAGTCGACCCAAATGTAGGCATGTCTAATCCCCTGTTTGGGTCAGTTGGAAGCCAGGATACTGTGGCACAGGTTGTCCTGGCGAGCATAGGTATTCCAGAACTAGAATAAAACACTCATGACAACCAAGGAGCACCAGAAATGGGGGTGTGTCATTGTTTACTGAACTATGTGTGCTAATGCTCAGTGGTCACTGGTCAGGCCTTGGACAGTCAAAGTGACAGACGAGAAGCGGATGCCAGTATTCGGGAGCCCAAGAAACCCACTAAGGTGCTCCATAAGCCCGAACAAGAAGCCAAGGTAGGTGATAAGCCTTTGTACAACATTTGTATAAATGTACAAATTCTCATGGGTTTCATTAACAGGCTGTTGGCACTCAATTTGACAGTTGGGAGGTTGTTCGACTGAACATGTCCGTTCAAGACTTTCTAACTGAGGTGTGTCAGGAACCTGAACAAGAATCGGATGTACATCAAGATCTCGAACAAGAAATGGAGGTGTGTTGAGAGTCTATGCAATGGACAAATTCTCAATGGCTTTGCAGTCAGAATGTTGGCAGTTAGGAAGTCACCTGCCTGAATAGGGCCATTCAAGCTCTCCAGCATCAAAATGGAGCTCAAGTGGCACCAGAAATCCAAGCTGTGAACCACCAAGATTGTCACTGACGTGACCTTAGACGTTCTCGAATGAAACAACTGGATTGAGCAAAGTGGAATAGAGCAGATAGGAGACTCTCAATACAGTACTACCAATACAAAGAACTCTTTATATATGGTATGAAACACTACGTGGCATCACTTCTGAAGATAACAAAGACCCAACGTGGTTACCTTCTTGTCTAGTCATAACTCCACACCTTCTACTTCTAACCTTATCTGACAAGCTGGCACTTCTCTGTGCTGGCGATGGTAATATCACCCTCTGTTTAGCCGGATTGCCGGCCCAGGCATCCGACGTTCCCATCTCTTCGCTGAAGACCTGGAGGAACTTGGTGTGGGGGCGAAAGCAGGGCATAGTCGATGAGGTTAGTGACGTGAGCGATGCGACGGGAAGCACGCGCGTTTTCCAAATGGATGCGGGAGAATAAAAGTTGTTGTTTGTATGCATCAAGTTCCATGCATAGTTGTCGGATGCAAGTGTTGAGGCTGAGGACGTGAGTGTTGAGGTGTTGGTAACGACCAACTTCAGCACAGAGGCCCCAGTCTCCAGTTTGTCGGATTGCCGAACAAACGAAATGGGCCATGTCCGCGGTGCTGCCAATAGCCTTAACGAACCACGCGTCAAGGGGTTGTACGGTTTGGACGGGTCGCCATGTGCTTGAGTGAAGAGCTCGAAAGTGTAGATATGATCAAGCCTCCCCCCCATGGTTCCTTGCGCTTGGCTACTGTCAATACCTCCGAGACATACAAACAGGGGTTTGATGAATTTGCCCTTGTTGTTTTCGTCGGGGATAACAAACCCTTCACACTGTCCGGTATTAGCTGTAAATCCTTTGGGGACGGGAACCTTGCAGAGTTGCTGCTCCAACTCCATACACTTGGAACGCTCCAGAAGGGCAATGCGTATCTGGTCGTCGTAGCGGTGTTGATAATGTTTAGCTGTGATGGCAAGCCCTCGAGCAACTCGCATCGCGAGGGCAGAGTCGATGGGTCCATGTACCAAGTCGAGCGCTGCCAGGGTACTAGAGGGGGAGAGGTAGCTGTCGTCGCCAAAGGTAATGTCTTCGAGCCTAGCGTGTTCAGTGGCACCCAAGAATCAGTCAGGTAATTTGACCGGGGAGGCGACTCGAGTGGTAGGGGGAGCAAATGGAGTGCGATCCGCCGGGAAGGGAGTCCCAAAGCGTGTTGGAGGGATGGCCGGAGGGATGTTTTCTTTGTCCGACTCGTTCTCACTACCTGGTACGTCGTAGATGGGAGGGCTTTCAGGAGACAAGGTAGGGGAAAGCTCGATGAGATCCCGCACAACTTCAACGGGGATTGAGTCAAGAGTAGCCAAGTTCATGATGTTGATGCGGTCTTAACAGGTCATTTACAAGTCTTTTTATATGTTGACGGTTCGGTAAGGGGGAATTTTTGATGATATTTCGCTACCAAGCGTGGAGCAAATACTTGCATTGCAGACTCCCAGCTGTCGTCCGCACGAGAATACCCTTTCCAATGAATGAGGTATTGTAAGTTGTTATGGCGGGTGTAGAATCGATGTCCAATGACTTCGTCAACTTCTAATTCTTCTAGACCTTGTACTATATTGGGAGGAGGTCGCACGTTGTCTGCATGTGGCCCAAAAGCCGCTGTAACTTGATGAGGAGATAACAACGAAGCATGGAAAATGTTGTGAACGGTCCACGCAGTCGGTAATTGCAATTGATATGCCACTGGTGAAACTTCCTTTGTGATGAGGAAGGGCCCATACCTTCGTGGTGCTAGTTTACGGCTGTGATAGGGCAGACGGATATTGGTGGCGTCCAACCAGACCTTCATTCCAATGGAGAATTGTTGTGGAGGAGGTGCTTTAGCAGCTGCGTTGAGAGCAGCAATAGCTAATATCTGGAATCGTTGTATTTGCTGTAGTCATTCTTCCACATGTGGTACATGTGACTTGAATGCTCGTATTGGAGAAACTGTCGGGGTATACCCAAACAGTAGTTCGGCAGGTGCAAACCTGATGGTGTCGTTGAAGCGTCCATTGTGGATGTTTGTGGTGAGCGGTAGCCAATAAGCCCAGTTATCTTGTGTTAGATTTACTACTGTTCGTAAATATTGCTCAATCCATTGATTTTTGCGTTCGGACAGTCTGTCGGTCCTTGGATGGAAAGCGGTGGAGATATTCTGAGAGATAGTGAGCCATTGGCACAATGCTTTGATGAAGATTGATGTAAATCTTGTATCTCTATCAGATATAATCTTTCGGGGGAATCCGAACCACTTGAGAATGTGATCATAGTAAAGTTGCGCGACTCCTTCGCCAGTTATTTGTGTATTACATGGAATGAAGACAGCTGCTCTTGAACAGCCATGATCCACGATGGTTAAGATGGCATCATATCATCCACATTTTGGAAGTTGCGTGATCAAATCTAATGCAATGGTCTCGAACAGTAAGGTGCCTTCTGCCATAGGAATGCGGTATAAGGGTACACATTTCTTGTGTGTGAGTACCTTGACTTGTTGACAAATCGGACATCCTTGTACATAGTCTTTGACATAGGAGGCGATGCCAGGCCACCAGTAGTGCTTGATCAACTGCTGTTTGGTTTCGTCACGTCCTGGGTGACTGGTGGTTGCTTCTTTGTGATATTCTTTGAGAATTGCTCTTTTTACTACTTCATTGTCGGGGACGACTAGTTGGTTAGTAGTTGTTACCCATTGGGTGAACCCATCGTTAAGATATGTTAGATCATATTTTTCTTGGAGTTTGTTCATTTCTGGTTGCAAACAGAATTGTGCTTGACACACAAATTGATAGAGATTGTCGATGGGATCAGCTAGATTAAGAAATACGTCCGTAGGGAGGAGGGTAAGATCTTGATTATCACTTTCTCCTGTATTGACTCCCAGGGGTCTAGAGAGTAGATCTGCAACAGTATTCCATTTTCCCAGGACTTGCACGATTTTGAGGTGATAGTCCTGTAGTTCATTGAACCAACATGCAATTCGTCGATTGACTTTTCTTGGTGTCTTCCAGTATTGAAGGTTTGCGTGATCCATGAAGACCGTAATCGGATGTTGGGCTCCTCCCAGGTGCATTCGCCAATGTGTTAATGCTTTCAATACAGCTAGTAACTCTCTCTCATATATGTCATAATTGCGTTTGGCAGGAATGAAAGTGGCCAAATAGAATGCGATTGGGTGTAAAAAAGGTTTTGAGGTACGGACATGTGGCGAATCACCCTCCTGTGAGAGTACGGCTCCCACGCCGTAAGCAGAAGCGTCTGTAGCGAGGAAAAAGGGTTTTGAATAATTAGGTTGGCAAAGAATGGGTCATGAGCAAATTCTCAATTTCAGCGTGTCAAATGTGTCCTGTTGATCTTGCGTCCATTGGAATGGTGTATCTTTTTGTGTGAGTTTGATCATTGGTCGCGCGATCGTAGAGTATCCTTGTATGAAATACCGATAAAATCCCATGAAACCTAAGAATGAACGTGGGACCAGTTCCTGGCCCATTTCCGTACCAGATTCTAGGACATGCAAAGGGCCAAGTGAGCCAGAATGAGGCTCGAAAATCTTTGTATTAAGTGGCCTAATGCAGATGAGTACCTAGCAGAATTTGAGCAAACAGCCATAGAAGCGGGATATTCCCTCAAACATCCAGAAACAGTCCATCTAGTCCTTGAAGGACTCCCTAAGATTTTCCTAGGTGATGTACTAAGGCCGCCAAGTGCTACTACATACAAAGAAGCTTGGAAATGGATCATGGATTCAATGTGAGCACATCAACTTGTGAAAGCGATCCTGGAAGGACAAAAATTCAGATCTCCAGGTTCGTGCCCTTGGCCACCACAATCCTATCCACCACTGCCAGGCCCCCCTCCTTCCCACACCAATAATCAGAGATACAACTTGTCAAACACCCCACACTCCATGAATAACATACCAGTACCGATGGACGTTGGAAGAGGACAAGCAAAACAGAGCAACAACTGGCAAGCTCAGAAGGCCAACACTGAAAAGCCCATCACTTTGGAAGACAGCAAGTACCAGTGGGTCTGAGTAATGCACACCAATTCAGAAGAGCCGCTGAAGAGGAAGCTAGGACCATGCTTCACCTGTGGGAAGGATGGCCACATTGCCAGGAATTGTTCAAAACAAGTCCTGCCAAAGGCAAGAGAAGCACAAGTGGCCAAAACAAAGGTCAATCACGCGGACATGCTAAAGGAACATGCGGCGCAACTCAGAGAAGAAGAAGTGGCTGCACTACGAGCACAGTACGCAGACTTGAAGGATTTTCAGTGAGGCAGGTTCAAACGGTCGGAACGCCGCCCACCCAAATGTCGAGTATGGTGTACCTCTCTAATCGCAAGGCATTGAATATGAGAGTTTTTATCCATTACGATAACAAAAAGACTGAAACTCTGGCATTACTGGACAGTGGTGCCATAGTGTTAAGGCCTAGCGGGGCCTTACAGTGCGATGTGCACTGAGGGTACGAGGGGGACAAGGACAGGGTACAAGGACGAGGTGCCCGGTAAGTGGTAACCGAGGCCGAGGGAGTTCTAGGAGACGAAGGTCCGTGAAGGACGACCAAGGAGCAAGGGTTCAAGGGTAAGTCGATGGACTTAGCGGCGAGGTACAAGGGGCTTCGGTCAGACGGCTGAAGTACGGGGGACTAAGTTAAGCGACTTAGGGTCTGTGTGTGCGCGTTGTTATAGCACAAGCGCAAAGCTTCGAGGTGGCTCCCAACTAAGGGAAGACCGACAGTGGTGATGAGACGACGAGAAGGGAGCACACAGTTGGAGGAGTGAGCAGGTCTGGTATTCGCTAGTATGATAGACGAAGACAAGACTAAGGAATAAGCACACAAGTGGTCGAGCTTATATAGGCAGCTACTCTGTGTCCGTCCCATGAGGGGATACTAAAGGAGAACAATAGGGAACGCGAATGGGGAAGGAGAAGAAAAGGGAACAAGGGGAAGCGTAGATGGGGAAGGGTTAGGAAGGGGACTCGGAGTAAGGAAGCGTACATGGTAATGAGTCAACAGGTTAGTACTCCGAGGGGAAGTAAGTATGAGTCAAAGCGATATAGTAAAAGGAAAAATAAGTCCGTGGTGAGCCGGATCACAACACATAGAAAACTTCCTTCATATGAAACTAGTGATCCAATTACGCCTCCCAGTCAGGCGACTCAAAAGACCATGCAACATTGTGAACGTGGACAGAACAGTGAACAAAAACAGGCAGATCACATACTATATGAACTTTGAAGCCTGAGCTAGACATAAAACAGTTCTCTTGCGATTCTTCCTCACAGATATTGGAGACAGCCAGGTGATCTTTGGATACCCCTGGTTTGCAGCCCACCAACCTGTCATCGACTGGGTCCAAGGATGGCTCGATTATGAACAACTCCCGTTGGTGCTCACAATTTTCAGACCAAGGCAAGAGCACGTACGACAAACAATCTCATCACAGCTGGCAGAAAGGAAAGTTGGACCAATAGACGCACTACCAGATGAATACCAGAGACACGCATATATGTTTAGCGACAAAGAGGCACAAAGGCTCCCAGCACCAAGAGTGTGGGACCATGCAATCAAATTAAGAAAGGAGGCACCAATGGTGATTCCTGGAAAGATATACGCCCTCACGCAAGAAGAGAAGAAAGCCCTGAAAGAATTCATCAATGAACAAGTAAAGAAAGGGTACTTGTGCAAATCCAAAAGTCCATATGCCACACCGTTCTTCTTTATCAAAAAGAAAGATGGAAAATTGCTCCCAGTACAAGATTATCGGCGACTCAACAAATACACAATCTGGAATCAGTATCCATTACCGTTGATTTTAGATCTAATCCCCCAAATACAGAACGTGAGCCTTTTTACAAAGTTTGATATTTGATGGGGATACAATAATGTGCGCATATGAAAAGGCAAGAAATGGAAAGTGGTATTTATCACAAAAAAAGGATTGTTTGAACCATGCATTATGTTCTTTGGATTAACAAACACGCTGGCCATGTTTCAGCAAATGATGAACATGATCTTTGCTGTGGAGATAGCCAAAGGGTGGCTCACAGTCTATATGGACGATTTACTCATCTATACCACTGACAATGTCGAAAAACATCAGGAAAAGGTACATCGAGTCCTGGATAAGTTGAGGACGCACAATCTCTACCTAAAACCTGAAAAATGCACCTTTGAGAAGAAGCACGTTGAATTCTTAGGAGTTGTCCTTGAAAACAGGTGTGTTCATATGGACCTGACTAAAGTAGAAGGTGTAAAAAATTGGGCAATCCTGCAAACAGTCAAAGACATGAGATCTTTTCTGGGATTCATGGTGTTATGGTCGACCCTTCAGACTACTCAGAAGTAATAGTGATGTCGTGATTTGGAGTTTCAGACTCTTACTTACCAGTTGTAGCTATGGTAGTAAGCAGTAATTAGTCACAGACTTGTCGTATCAGTCAGCACTCAGCGATTGCATGTGATTGCTGAGTGATTCCTAGGATCGGTGTAGTAGGGTTTGAGCTACTTATGCCATAGGATAGTTCCCGTTCAAGAGGTGCTTTAAAGCCCTCATGTAACTGTATAAGTAGTAGCTGCAGAAGACCAAGACTCACTATCTTGGTCTTCTTCAATTGCCATTGATCTTGCAACTCGCATCCTTCTCTCCCTTCTTACTTCTCTCACCATGGTCTTGTCTTGTCACCTGATCCTTCACAATCAAAGGCAGGTTGAAGTCTACTTGGGCCAATGTGACTTAGAAGCTCCATTGCTTGCCCTGTTGTCATATTGAGGAAGTCGCCTCTACGTTCAACTTGTACCATGCTCACTGCTCTCTCTCACCTCAGAAACTTGTCCAAGTTGGACTGACGCTATGGCAAGGCATAACATTAAGACCAAGATCCTTTCACCGTGGCAAGAGTAACCACCAGAGAAGAGTGGACTGAAGACAGATTTCACCCCTACTTCATCAACAGAAGAGGAGTCCACAATGTACCAGTTCACTATCTGAAGAATGCATACTAGACTGACGGAGGCTATATGATTGAAACACGACATGGAGAATGCCCAGTTGAGTTCAGTTTTGACCATATTTGTTGGTGTCGGGTTGATTACATCCTCAACCAGTGGCAAGTAATCGATATATTGCGAGCCCACCACCGCTGCGACATCTATTGCGACAAAGTAGTAACCAGAGCAGACTGGGGACCCATCAATGGCAAAGAAGAAACTAGTCACTCTGAAAACACCCACAAAGTATCCAAAGAAACCTCTGAGGAAGAAGAAGACACTCAGAACATGCCTACATTCACGCCATTAAACGAACAAGAGACAGCTTTGATAACCCAAGCTGAGTCTATCACCATCCTACCACCTATGACTACAATCACTGAGGAAGTTCCGGTGCAGATACAAATGCCCACACACCCTATTACTGGGGAACCAATGAATGCAGATGATGCTGCTATTATGAGAGCTATAGGACCCGACCAACCAGATCCACCTGTGGGAGGACCCCCAGGTGGAGGAGGATCCCCAGGAGGGTTTCCAGGAGGAGGCAGACCACCGTTTGGAGGCATCGGGGGAGTGCTGCCCATCAGATCTCCTGACTGAGCTCACTCCAATAAATTCGCAGGAAACGCCCCTGAAGTATTCAAAGGGGACAGACACAAGAGCGAAGAGTTCCTTACCCAATGGGAGCTCTACTGGGGGATTAACAACAACAACCCCATCATGGCAAACACCTATTGATGCTCCATGTTCTTTCTCACCTACATCCAAGGAAAAGACATTAATGAATGGATCACTCATACCAGTAGATGGCTCAACAGGCAGGTTACCGGGGGAATAGCAGACACAGACCTGTGCCTGTGGCATGAAGTCATAAGTGCCTTCACCCAATGATTTTCCAGTACCCTTGAAAAGGAGCAGGCACAAGCAGCCCTAAGAAAGGGATTTAGAATGATAGGGGGAGATATTGACATGTACATCACCACTTTCGAGACCCTGGCATGGCAAGCTGGCTATCGATTAGATTCCCCCTTAACCCTCGACATATTCACAAACGGGTTGCCAAAAGAACTATATGAAAAGGTTTTTACCATGGACGACCTGCAATCATTCGATGACTGGAAGACTGCCATAATGAAGCGACAACAGCAGTACATCCACATGAGGGCACAACTTGATCAATATCGAAACCAAGGAGGAGGACAGCAACAAAATTGTACCAACAACCCATGAAGAGGAGGAGGAGGTCCTGGGTGGAACTTGGCCAGAGACCCTAACGCAATGGACACATCAGCCAATCAAATCAGAGGGCGACTTGCAGGGGCTGAGGAAATACTTGAAAGATGGAATCGCCCTCCCCCTCCTCGAGGGTTCAGGAAGGGCAGAGGACAAGGAAGGGACCTCTCTGAAGTTATGTGCTACACTTGCAGAAAGAAAGGTCACCTCAGCAGATATTGCCCATAGCACACCTACAACCGACAAACTGAAGCTGATCGGTATGAGCTAGAAGAATGACCTATTTAGGCGTCAAGGGCCCAGACACCACATGAACGTGCTACCAATTGGATGACCGGGGTAGCTTTAGAGCTGGACGAAGTGAAGGATCTGATTCTCAAAGACCTGTGGAAACAGGAGGGTTTTCAGGACGCCTAAACCCATTGGCCTGGGTGAGGGTGGTTAATTGTAATTCTGTTATCATCACATGCTATCGATCTATGAAAGTTCCAGTTTCGATCTGCACAAATTATGCAATGGCTAACATAAGAGCACTGGTGGACTTGGGAGCCACTGACAACTTCATAAGACCTGCATTTGCTAAACGAATATGCTTGGGCTTACAAGCCCTAGACCAACCAAAAAAGATATGGAACATCGATAACACCGAGAATAGAGCCGGGCTAATCACACACTTTGTAGATCTCCAAGTGCAAACAAAAGGAGTCCACCAGGTACTTCAGTTCCTTCTGACAAACATTGGGACAGAAGACATAGTCCTTGGGTACCCTTGGCTGGCAACATATGAACCACAGATGTCATGGTGTTATGCCACGATCAAGGAAGATGCCCTACCAATCATACTGCAATCTCTCCATCCAAAAGCAAGGGCCTCCACCATTGCAGCAGTCCTAACCACCCAAGAAAAAGACAAGGTAGTCCAACAACTAAAGGAAGACAAAGACAAGGGGTGAGTCATACTTTGTACCACTGCAACCGAGCTGGCCATTAAAGCCCAGCAATATGTCACAAAAGCAGAGTTACCTTCAGAGTACGCATCCTTCGTTAAACTATTCAAAGAAGAAGCCTCTCATCGCTTCCCCACACCGTGAGTATGGGATCACACTATTAAATTTAAACCCAATGCACCGGATGCCCTCGATTGTAAAGTCTACCCCTTGACCAAAGATGAAGACAAGGCCCTTCAAACCTTCCTTATGGAACAACTGGAAAAGGGGTATATATGACCATCAAAGTCCCCTTATGCATCCCCTTTCTTCTTTGTCAAAAAGAAAGATGGGAAGTTGCGCCCTGTCTAGGACTACCATCATGTCGACAACATCACCATTTGCAACCAATATCCGCTCCCTCTTATCACCGACCTTATTACTGATCTCAGCAATGCGCACATCTACATGAAACTTGACATGCACTGGGGGTATAACAACGTATGCATCAAGGAAGGCAACGAAGGCAAGGTGGCCTTCAAAACTAAATATGGCCTCTTTGAACCTACGGTCATGTTCTTCGGGCTCACAAATTCACCCACCACCTTCCAAACCATGATGAACCACATTTGCAGGGATATGATCACTAAACATGAACAGCTCAGCACCACAATACGTGTTTATATGGATGACATTGGGATTGCCACTCACATTGGACATTCCCTTAGCGATTACATCGCTGTTGTTCATGACATCCTCGCTCTCTCCGCCAAACACAATCTCTACTACAAATTGGAGAAATGCCTCTTCCATGCGCCTTATATGGATTACCTGGGGGTAATCCTTGAAAAGGGGGTGACATGTATGGACCCCGTCAAAATTTCTGGTATCAAAGACTGGCCAACACCAACCAAAGTCAAGGATGTCTGCTCATTTTTGGGCTTTTGCAATTTCTACCGCACATTCATTCAAAACTTTGCCACTCACGCACAACCCCTCAACCACCTCACAAAGAAAGACACTGAATGGTGTTGGGGGATAGAAGAAGAACGTGCCTTCCAACAACTCAAACACCTTGTAACCTCCAAACCGGTGCTAGCACACCCAGAGCTGAGTAAACCATTTGAACTAGAAGTTGATGCCTCAGGGTTTACGACAGGAGCAGTGCTATTGCAACAAAAGGAGGATGGTGAACAGCATCCCATTAGATACTACTCCTCCACCCTTAATGCAGCTGAGCACAACTACGACATCTACGATCTAGAACTTCTTGCCATTGTCAAGGCCTTTCGACACTGGTGGCCCTTACTTGCAGGATCACCCAATTGAACCAAGGTCTTCTTGGACCACCTAAATCTACAGTACTGGTGGTCACCACAAAAAATCAGCAGACACATTGCAAGGGAAGTACTGGAGTTATCTGAATATGACTTTGAGATTCACCACATCAAAGGGAAAGCCAATGGAAGGGCAGATGCACTATCATGATGACCTGATTACAACAAGGGTGACCTCAACAATGAAAACATTGTCGTCTTACCTGACAAAATATTTGCCCACGTAACCATAACCTTCAAAATTAAGGACTCTGGAGTCCCCACAGGGCAAGACAAAGCAGCACTAACCTCATGGGTAAATGGACATAACCTGAAAAAAGTCGATGGGATCTGGTACAAGGATGGGGAATGACGGGTGATCACTGGAGGCATCGATAATAAGAGAAGTATTATCCAGGCTCACCATGATCCACCAGCTCACAGACACCCAGGTATTTCACAAACAAGCCAACTAGTCGAATGGTGCCACTGGTGGCCAGGATTGAGGAAGGATGTACAAGAGTATGTGAAGGGGTGTGCAGAATGCCAGAGGATGAAGGTCAACACCAGACCTACCCAAGCTGCACTCCAACCTATATATCCAAAAATTGACACCCTCCCATTCAAAACGATCACCATGGACTTCATTACTAAGCTGCCCTTATCACAGGGATATGATTCAATATTGACTGTTACTGACCATGATTGCAGTAAAGCTGCCATATTTATACCCTACATCGAAGAAATCACATCAGAAGAAACTGTGGGGCTCTATGCGAGATATGTATTCCCTTGTTTTGGACTACCATCTACTATCATTAGCAACAGAGACCCCTGGTTTGCTAGCAGGTTCACGAGAGAATTGTGTAAAGTGCTAGGAATCCGACAAAACATCTCCACCACCTACCACCCCTGAATGGATGGACAATCCGAACGAACCAATCAGTGGCTGGAGCAGTATCTACACTTCTGGGCCAATGAGCAGCAGGACAACTGGTCCCACTATCTGTCACTGGCAGAATTCATGCACAATAACTGGCCCCATGAAACCACCAAAACTACCCCTTTCAAGCTCCTTATGGGGTACCATCCACGATCCGATTGGACCAATAAGCTATCTCCTATCCCTCAAGTCGAGACACATGCTAATCAACTAAAAGCAGTGCAGCAGAGGGCACATGACCTTATTGTCAAAGTGCAGCAGTCATGGGTCCATGCTAAGATAGCGCCCAAGTATCAGGAGGGAGACCAAGTGTGGCTGGAGGGATGGCATCTACGCACCCATCAACCAACCGTGAAATTAGCTGCAAGATGCCATGGCCCTTTTTGGATCACAAAGGTGATGTTACCAGTCAACTATCAGTTGGAGCTTCCCATGCCGATACACCCAGTGACGGGCTAGGCGCACTATCCGATGATTTTGGCATTTCTATCTGGGATTACAGACGATTGCGCTCAGCCTCACAAACGACCAGCATGAGCACAGCCAATGCATGGGAGGGCGCGAAACAGCTGATGCGTAGCAGAGTGGGTCTGGCTTGGCGGCCTGACCACACAGTGGTGCAGCAACTTCGGGTTCCAAGTGGGAACCCTTCAGGAAACTTAGGCAGTTTGACCCCAGGCTATGTGGCAGTGGGGTGCACATCATGGTGCGCCAGTGGTGCCCCTAGTCTGCAGGACCATCAGGTAGGACTGGAGACCTAGCAACCGCGTAGGCTGTTGTAACGACCGGCCGACCACCTCAGGGTGCGCCTTAGACTGTGAAGCCCTGTGGAGCAATCAGCTGATGCAGCTGCACACTGCAGTCGTCGGTCTAATGATGGTTGACACAGGTTTGCTCAAACAAGTGATTGCGGTTGCGGGCCAAAGCAGCCGAAGGTTGGATAGGATAGGTATTTAAGGATTCGTTTCCTATGTATATAGGCAGGCAGTGCGGGTATGGCATAGTACCCAGACCAGTTACACTCTAGATTCCATTTTCCCTCTTTGTGAACCCTCTGCATACCCTTGCATGCGCCAGTGTCCCACCATAGATTCCAGTCTTGCTGCTTCAGTAGCACTTTGCATTTCCTCTAGGCCTGTACGTCTTCTATATTGGCTGAGCGCCGAGCCTACCTTCAGCCCACCTGTGACCTGCACGACTCTACCCTATCAGCGCATTATATTCCTTGACCTCCCAAACCCT
This sequence comes from Lactarius evosmus, assembly GCA_951394315.1. Taxonomy (NCBI): domain Eukaryota; kingdom Fungi; phylum Basidiomycota; class Agaricomycetes; order Russulales; family Russulaceae; genus Lactarius; species Lactarius evosmus. The sequence goes on along the minus strand of OX596125.1, from coordinate 730,372 downwards.
TCTGCTCTTAGCTGCACTTCGACATGCTCAGCAGCGGCTTAGGGTATCAATGCAATGGCAGATACACCCAGTATTCCACATGAACCTTCTCATGCCTTATCGCGAGACACCCATGCACGGACCAAACTATGAGCACCCTCCACCAGATTTGGTCGATGGGGAAGAAGAATACAAGGTCTTGAAGATTCTAGACCATCATTATCATGGCAGAAGGCACCAGAAGCAGTACCTCGTGGCTTGGAAGGGGTACCTGGATTTGGAGAACCAGTGGGTCAACAAAGAAGACACATTTGCCGAAGAAGCCGTAGCAGAGTATGAAAGAGAGCGGCAAAGGTATAAGAAGCCATGCAACTGTGGCAAATCACCTCATCCTACTCCTACTCAATCATCATCCACCCACACCTATCCTCTCTACTATTCCATGCCCTTCATACCCAATGCTGCCTTGTCACAAATCAACTGGTACTACCATGGCACCCCCAAAAGGATTTTTGCTGTTGAGCTGGAAGAAGAGCGCACACAAAATCGACAAGAAGATACTAAGCAAGCCATTGTGGCTGCAGAAGACCGAGGGGGACATGAAACCCCCATCACCCGAGCTGAGTTTACTGCAGTCCTCAAGCAGTTCCCTGCTCAAGCCACTGCAGCCAATGCCACCAGACTGTCCAACGATGACGGAGGTCCCATGTGGGATATCCTCGATGCCGATGGTCTTCCCACCTCTCCGATCCCTTTCACTACCCAAGAAATCCAACTTCTCAGGGACGCACTGGACCGAGGAGCCAAGGTTCACACAGCTCGCGATGGTGATGGATGGGCCAAGTCCCTATCTCTCCTGATACCTCCGAGGCTTGGGACCAACAAGGCCATGGCAGGAGGTGGTAGCCAATTGGAGGGACCAACAGCTGTTGGAAGTGAAGACCCAGAGGCAGGAGATGATGGAGAGGAGGGAGAGGCTGAGGAGGATAGCGACCTTGAGTGGTATTCAGATGTGCATGACTACATTTCCTATGGATGAGATGCTGATGCCCTCACCACCTCTGAAGACCCCATGTATCATGGGGACATCCACGTCCAGCTCAAGGACCAAGCCACCTCCACAGTCCACAGCACTCACTGCTCACATGGGTTCTGGGTCAATTGAGGACCCAATTATGTTCACTTCCCCATCACCACTGCTGACAGCGTGATGCGCCCTGCCAAATACGTCCAGGTCATCTATGGACCTAACCCCATTGACCTAGGGATCATCAACGAGTTGGACCAGGTTTTCCCCAAACCCCTGTATGCTCAGCCTCACCGTTTTACGCAGAGTGAGGAGCACCCCTCCTACTTATGTGAGGACCTCATGATCCTCGATGGCGGCTACAATGAGGTTCTGCACGTCAACCACGCCCTCCATGAGTGTAAGGATGTGTCCTTTATCATGGAGGTCCAGCAATACCAAGTGGTCTGCTCAGTGCTCAGCCAAGTCGAGCAGTGGATGGGTGAGTTGGAGCAGGAGTGGGGCTGGCTCAGCATAGAGGAATTGGGGGTGATACACTGTATGGAGAATGCTAACTTGATGGATGAGGTAGAGAAGTATATGGGGGGTTGGATTGGACTTGGCCAAGGTACGAGGAACTGGTCAACTTGAGAGCAACATGGGTGTTGCCCCTTGAAAAGGGGGTGATGTTACAGTCGACCCTTCAGACTACTCAGAAGTAATAGTGATGTCGTGATTTGGAGTTTCAGACTCTTACTTACCAGTTGTGGCTATGGTAGTAAGTAGTAATTAGTCACAGACTTGTCGTATCAGTCAGCACTCAGCGATTGCATGTGATTGCTGAGTGATTCCTAGGATCGGTGTAGTAGGGTTCAAGCTACTTACACCATAGGATAGTTCCCATTCAAGAGGTGCTTTAAAGCCCTCATGTAACTGTATAAGTAGTAGCTGCGGAAGACCAAGACTCGCTATCTTGGTCTTCTTCAATTGCCATTGATCTTGCAACTCGCATCCTTCTCTCCCTTCTCACTTCTCTCACTGTGGTCTTGTCTCATCACCCGATCCTTCACATTCAAAGGCAGGTTGAAGTCTACTTGGGCCAACGTGACTTAGAAGCTCCATTGCTTGCCCCATTGTTGTATTGAGGAAGTTGCCTCTTGTTACGATACGACTCAATTTCTTTTCTTTTTGTCTCTCTTTGTCTCACGTGATCGTTCTCACAAGAGTCATAATGACTCTTTACTTATTTTCTCATACGAGTCATAGTGACTCTAGCCCGTTGTTAAGGGGCTTACATCTTTTGTTTCAGACTCATTTCACACATACTGCGGACTGCGCCGCAGTTACTTATTGTCCGGATGACTCAATCCTAGTACGCCATTATGACTCAGTACTAGGATCCCTATTTACTATAAAGTCAGGCTTGCTAGGTAGCTTGTAGCCTTAGACTTGACTTTTTGTACTCTACAGTACTCGAGCAATCGAAGACCTTGAATACTCCATCTCTCACCGAACTCTCCTCTCACTGAAGAATCCTAAGTTCCACTATTGGCTTAGGCTGACTCTTCAACTTGTACATCTTCACTGAAGTTCCTCTTCGGAACTTCCCTTGACAACCAGAACCAGACCCCTTAGTGCAGCGTCTCTGTAGATCGACTTAACCCACGTCGGGTGAACATCCCTACCATGATGTAACACCTCTACATTCAACTTGTACCATGCTCACTGCTCTCTCTCGCCTCAGAAACTTGTCCAAGTTGGACCAACGCTACGGCAAGGCGTAACACATGGGGTATTATAGAGCATTCATCTTTAACTACTCCAAAATGGCATGCCTGCTAATCAATCTCACCCATAAAGAATCTGTCTTCGCCTGGGGAGAAGTGCATCAAGGAGCTTTCGAACAATTGTGCAATAAAATCTGCACAAAACTGGTTCTAAAGCAACCTGATCACAGTAAACCATTCTTCCTTATGATGGATGCTTCCACTTATGGCGTGGGAGCCATACTCTCGCAGGGGGGTGATAACATCCACAAACCTGAGGAAGGAGATAAAAATTTACAAAAAATACATCCTGTCACCTTCTACTTGAATACTTTCATTGTGGCCAAAAGGAATTACAACATCTACAAAAGAGAGCTCCTTGCCATAATCAAAGCACTAAGACATTGGCGAAGTTTCCTCGCAGGAGCAACACATCCTGTAACAGTTTACACAGACCATGCAAACTTGAAGTTTTGGAAAACACCCCAAAAAGTGAACCGAAGAGTGGCCCGGTGGATGCTCAAAATGCAGAAATACATGCTAAGGATAGTACAAATTGCAGGAACAGCAAACACCACTGCAGACACCTTATCATAAATGGCAGACAAAGCCCCAAGCCAGCAGGACAACAACGATACAGCCATGTTTCCATCACAAGCCTTCATTAATGCAACCACCATCACGCTCATGAAAGAAATCACAGTGGTACAGAAAGCACATGAAGAGGAAATCAAAAGATGGAAGGACCACTATCGACTGCACAAGGATAAACAAGGGCAATGGAGAACTCGTGATAAGAGATTAGTACTCCCTTTGGAGTTATCCTTGCAACAGAAAGTTCTGCAACAGAAGCACGATAGCCCGCTTGCGGGACATCTCAGATGGGACAAAATGTTACAAACAGTCACACGTGACTACTGGTGGCCAGCTATGTCACAATGGATTTGTCTCTATGTCCAAGGATGTGCCAAATGCCAACAAAATAAAGTGTTTGCATGTCCTAAAATCCCCCTGTACTGCATCAGAACTGATGAAGACACACTATTTGTGGCAATCTCGCTGGACCTAATCACTCAGTTGCCCAACAGTGAGGGTTTTGACACAATACTAACCATTGTGGATCAGGGATGCTTGCATGCCGCAATATTCCTCCTATGCAGAACAACCAACACTAGAGAAGATATTGTGCAACTATACTATCAACATGTATATTGCTGGTACAGACTTCCGCGAAAGATAATATCAGATAGGGACCCCCAGTTCACAGCATGCTTCATGTGAGTGCTATGCATGAAGGTGCACATTCAGCAGAATCTATTGAGTGTGTTTCATCCTCAGACTGACAGGCTCTTGGAAAGAAAGAATCAGTGGGTCGAGCTCTACCTAAGATTCATCATCAGCTATGCCCAAGACAACTGGAGTCAGTGGCTCCCTCTGGCGATGGTGGTTCACAACTTGAGACTTAATAACATGACTCAAACAGTACCCATCAAGACCATCCTGGGGTACATCCCAAAGTATGAACCTGATGACGAGACCTTGACCACCGCAGTTCCCACTGTGGAAGACCAATGGTGGAAGGTGAAGGAGATGTGACAAAAAGTGACAAAAGCGCTCAATGCCATAGCAGTGGCCCCTCCACCGCAAAAATATTGTAAGGGAGAAGCAGTCTGGTTGGACAGGCATAACCTTCCCCTCCAATTCGCAACCAAGAAACTAGTGCCTCAACAGTATGGGCCTTTCATTATCGAAAAGGTCATATTGCCTGTGGCGTATTGATTGCACCTTCCGCCAGCATGGACAGTTCATAACACCTTCCACCCTTCCTTACTCATGCCAGTTATGGAAACAACTGAAAATGGCCCCCCACAGCCACAACCAGTACCAGACATCATCAATGGACATGAAGAATATGAATTGGTGGAGATCATGGGCTACCGAGTGCATGGATGAGCCAAACAGTGCCATACCTCATACAATGGAAAGGGGAGACTGCGGCGGATGTCTCATGGGAGCCTGTGGTGCAAGTATTTGCTCTGCAACTTGTTGCAGCATACCACTGCAGGCATCCACTCCCCAAACATAAAAAGCAAGCAAGAGCTCACCAAATCTCCATCTCCCCTGCATCCTCATGTCTTCCTCCTCCACTCGATCCATCTTCTCTAACAACCACAGCATGTGGAGCTATGCTGAGGCAACAGCAGCACAGGTGTTCAACGCCATCCTCCCTCCATGAACCTCCCACCAAGACGAGGAGGCTCAGACCAACACCCTACCTGCAACCAACATCCCCCTTCCCAGGTCCACCAACTCGTCCACCAGCAGCAGGCCTGTCGATAGCACCAGTAGCAGCAGGGGCTTCAATGGAGGACTCATGACCTTCAATGACCTCATCCTCGGCAACAACAACCACCTGTCCCCCCAGACCGCCCTGGCAGTGCTTGACAGGGCTAGCCCCACTAACACCTCCTTCAACCAGGTCAAGAGCATCGCCATGGGACTTGGCTTCATGGTGCACAAGTACCAAGAACAGTTCAAAGATGCAGAAGAAGAGCTCCAAAAAGTGTGCCTCGAAAAGCAACAACTCGAACAGAAAATCCGTGAATGCCAGCCCAATTGTGCCCCACCCGGATACTTCACAAATGATAAACTTAACAAGTTCATCATTCCAGACAGGCTCAGTGGACAACCAGTCAGAGCTCCCTATGTCAAGCTCAGCGATGACTCTCACCTGGCCTATGGTACAACTGGACGACCAGGAGCCCCCATCTTTATACAAGAAGTATTTGTGGAGCCAAAAATCAAAGAAGGGGAGTTCATCCACCTGCTGCCCCCTTGGCTCATCTGCGCCCTCCATGGGCCCACCCTTGGGTATTGCACTCTTATAGCAAGCATGCGAGATCTCGGCAACTGGGGACTCACAGCCAACGTCAGTCGATACCACGCCACTGACACCAAAGTCTCGCAGGTCAACAAGCAGCTGCAACAGCTTCACAACAAGTGCGACACCCCTAAAAATGAATGAGTCACCTGCCTCCATTATCATGAACTCTTTGCTACATACTCTTTTTCTTTTCTTTTATGTTATCTTATCTTAGATCTCATCTTCACCTTATCCTAAGCCCTTATCAGAGCGGACTTATGTTTATCTCTTGTTCCCATGGCACGTCTTCTCTTTCATGTGCTGTCATTTACTTCCATCACCTTCTGTGATGTTCCTTTACTTATCCACCAATGCCTTAAGCCCTCTGGTGCACAGACCATATACGCATGGACCAACTAGTCGAGTATATTAGCTTGTACCCTTAGACCTTAGCTCCCTAGCTTTGGCTTTGTCAATTCACAGCTTGTTGAACTCATCTTATCCATGTGATCCTCTCCTTGCCTTCATTGGCCCATTTACTGCTCACCTTGTTAGGGAGCCCTTCAAAGCTTTAAGACTTGTGCTATAACAAGGTCTCCATGGATCTTAGATGTCGTTGCACTCAGTGCCGAACCGACTTAGTCACTGTCAGTCTTAGGCTCAGGACTATTACAGAACACTAGAGACCACGCTCCACTGTAGCATGACATCCATTGCCTTGAGATGGCGCACCTCACATTGCAAGTTGGGCATTTAGAGGACGCCATCAGCATTGCCTCTTCCTCCATGCAATTCAGTAGTGCCCAGGTCCCCAACTCTTGCGTTAACATGCCACATCGAGGACAACAACCAAACTAGGGGAGGGTAATGTAGCTGGCAGCTTAGGTAAGACTGGAGAAGTCTAGGCTGAAGCGTAGGGACGGGCAACCAGGCCAGGCATACTGCGCCTCAGTCGATTCTTTTACTCCTATCTCTCTATCTCGCAGTCTGCAGTCTGCAGCTTCTTTGTATAAATAGTAAAGGCTTCTACATCATGTACCTCATAGTTGATTCTCTTGTGACCCAATCCTACTGTCTTCACTCACATTGTGCCCTTCTTTGAGAATCACCCAAGACTAGTGGAGTCAGCCAACTACAGGTGATCCAGGAATTTGACTCCCCCTTCCTGAGCAAGGCAGGCAAAGACCAATTGGTCTACTTCGTCCTCAGAATCATGCGGATTCTCACTCTGTGTGCTTGGAGGATCCAGCTTGGCTTCATCAGGAGTGCCTCCTGGAACTGGCTGATCTTGGGATGAACGCTGCCAGAAGCTACCTGGTTGGTCCTCTACCAATCGTCACCAAGTATGCATCTGCTCAATGTCATGAGATATCTTGGAGGGGGTGCCATCCCCATACACTGGATGGAAAATTACCTTTTGTGATTGACAAAATTTAGGAATATTCTATAATAAAAGGTATTTTTTATCCACTAATTTTCATTATGTAAATTTTTGATAAGGCCATTGAATATTGTTAACACAATTTTAACACACAATATATTAACAATACTGATTTCCTTTTTCTTTGTAATATAGCCTCTATTAGGTTCTAAAAGGCTAATAAGGAAATCTATATTAACTATATGTTGTGCATTAAAAACATATTAACAATATCTAATTGCCTTAACAACATTTTGTATAATGAAAAAGGGTGGATAAAAATTACCTTTTGTTATTGAATATATCTAAATTATGTTAATGATAAAAGGAAGTTTTCCATCCAGTGATAGATATTATCTGGGCAAGTATTTTGCTTCCTCAGGCATGCAGATCGCCTAGGCTGTGTTGGCTCAGGTACTGGATCTACAGGCAGAGGCGGAGCTTGCTGCTCTTCAGGCTCAACATTAATAGGAGCCTTATCATCCCCTCAGGAGGTGGAGTGCTACTCCTTTTTGGTTTAGGTAGCTCAGGTGAAGGGTCAAGATCACCAGGAGTGGTGTCATTTGACACATCATAAGGTGGTTGATTAGATAGAACGTCATCTAACTGGGTTGTTCCTCTAGTTTTACCCTTGGAGTCTCCAGTGGAGCACTTAGGGAATGGCATTTCATCAAATAGGGCTTTGTCTGAATAGAATACAGAATTTGAAGGGCGCATGAATGCATCTGCCTTCATTCCCACTTGTCTACCAAGGTAGATCATTAGCTCACTTTTAGGTGAAAGCTTATTCTAATGGCGGGCTTCAGGGATGTGGACATAAGCCCCACATCCGAATACCCTTAGGTACAAAATGTCTGGTACTTCATTGTTTAATAAAGTGTAAGGAGTCTGCCATTTAAGGCAACTTATTGGAGTTCTATTATAACAATGGAGTGCATGTAATACAGCAAACTCCCATCATGATTGAGGGAGGCAAGCTTCAAGGTGCATTGCCTGAGCTTTATCCATTATAGTGCATATAAAGTGTTCAGTGCAGCCATTCTGTTGAGGGGTATGAGGTGCGCTTTGCAGTATAGTAATACCTGCATCCTTTAATACTTTGATGAAGGTATCCAATTTGTATTCTCCTCCTGCATCAGACATCCACCCTTTAATGGTAGCATTGTATTGGTTTTTTATTAGGGCTAACCATTGTTTAAGAGCAGTTATAGCTGATGCCTTATCACATAGGAGGGTGATCCATGCATAAGAGGTATAGTCATCAATAAAGATGACAAAGTATTTGTATTTGTGGTAGGATGGAATCGGAAAACTCTTCAGATTAGAGTGTATCTGCTTGAAAGGCACTGTAGCCCTTGTAGCAGAGGGAGGATGTGAGGCAGCAGGCATTTTGCCTTGTGCATATCCAGGACATACATGCATATCATTAGGGAACTTAATCCCTTCAGGGAAACCCTTAGTTTGATCCTTAGCATGATGTAGAACATCTTTGGATGGGTGACCAAGACGTCTACGCATAAGGTCATAATCTACTTGATAAATTATAGGAGTCTCATTAAATTGAGCCTCTACCACTGTAGATTTCACATCTAACTAATATAATGTTTGTCCTTTGAATAGGGGTTTACACTAGACAAAGGTCTGAGTCTTATAGTTCAAGGAGATTTGCTGTGAATTCCCTGTAATGTGCATTCCTTGTTATAAGAACTCGCCCATAGAGAGCAAGTGTGTACTCATGGAAGGTATATACAGCACTGGATGGATTCTCATCGTGGTGACTGAACCATTAACAGAGTGCTTTAGTAGTATAGTGCCATATCCTTTGACATAGATAGTATGCATGGCAGTTTGAACTGGAGTTCTATCATTCTCATTTGCTGGCATGTACTCAATGAAGATGCTCAAATTATTTGTGAAATGAGCTGAAGCTCCAGAGTCAAGTAGCCACATAGAAGTAATGCAAGAGCGACACTTGGAGCACTTATTGAAGGGTTCATTATGTTCACACTTCATGATGTTGAGAATGCCAATAGATATATTATGTATTTTTACATTTGACCCATATTTACATGTCCCTCTGTTTATATTTTTTGAAGGATGGGCCAATACTTTATAGTCATTAGTGTTTGTCTCAGACATTGAAGGTAACACATACTCTTCAGTATCACTGCCCCAATCAAGGGATACAGTGTCTTTAGCAGTTCTTGAGTTCCTGGAGGAACCTGGCATAGGCTCTGTCAAGTCTATAATCCCGAATACTTCAGGTGTTGGGGCTCTGGTTGCGCCAGGTGCAAATTGAGTCCCATACTTCTGCCATTCCACATACTGCTGGTGCTCCCTGTGGATTTGCTCTATAACCTCATTAGAGGTTTTACATCTAATAGCCCCAGTGGTCCAAGTGACCCATTGGGAAGCAATGGCTGCGTACTCTGCCATGTCCTTGTCCTCTTGAGTGAGCACCGCTGAGCTGCTCACTTTGGGGGTTGGTGCACAGCTCTCTGAGGATACGTCCTCAATTGTTAGGTTGTCAAAGGCAGAGTCTATGATAGACTCACTGTACAACTCCTCGTTATCAGACACCGTCTGCGGATCTTTGCAACTAGGTGCTAGGACAGACATGTCCATGTCAATTTCAGAGTCATACTCCTTGTCCCAGTTCCAGTTGGAATGGGATGTGACTTTGTGGTCGAAGTCTGCAAAGTGCTGCTCAAGTGTTTTGGTGGTCTGGATTGTTGGAGTAACATCCAGATGCTCCACAAGTGTAAGTGCCTTGTTGAGGGTGTTGTAGGGTCCTGGAGTCCTAGGCTTGGGCCCTGGGACCCATATGACCCTCTCAGTGGTGGACAACAATCCAATGTGCATGACGGTAGACAAGGTTGGCACTGGAAGAGCAGCTGTGTCTGCAATGTGAGAGTGCCCTTGCGGGCCATCATGACCCTTGCCTTTGGAGTTTCCTCCATGCCCCTTTCCCCTAGAACCATGCTGCCTATGCTGCTGCTGGTTCAAGGAGTTTGAGGGGGACTGCTGCTGTGGCTTAGAGCCATGCTGCTATGAGGATGAGGGCTGGTGCCCTTGCTGCTGTGAGAACCCTGGGTTGTTACACTTCTGCTTTACAGTGGACAACTTGTTGATAGACTGCTTCCTGCCCCTTTCCAACTCCCACAGGTTAACTAGTGGCTCCAATATCTTCTCGATAGTGAAGCTGGTGGTCTCGCTAGCAGCGATAGTGAGGTTAGTGATGGAGTCGTATTTAGGTGGAAGGGAGTTCAATAGGAGCATGCCTTTTATAAAGGGGGGCACCTCCTGATTGTTAGTGTCCAAGCGCCTATAGGCAGCTATGAGACGCTGAAGTTGAGGAGTGGGGTGCGCATTGGGGTCAAGGCAGAAGTTGACCACCTCCTTGAAGTCCTTGTAGATGGTAGCTGGAGACAGCTTACCATAAGTGTCCTTCAAGTGAGCCCACACTTCTTCCACAGTTTTGCCATCAATAGTTAGCTGAATGGAGGGTGAAAGGCATAGCACAAGAGACCCTAGGGCCTTGTCATTGTCGATGTCCCAGTCATTTTTGTCCAACTTTTCTTTGGCCATAATGTTGTCCTTGTCAGCAGGGATGGGCATAGGCCAGGTGGCAATAACCTGCCAGAGGTTGACAGTCTTCAAGTAAGCCTCCATGAGGCAAACCCATTTGACATAGTTGTTGCCCTTAAGGATGGGAACAATGGTGGTGAGTTGGGACGACATAGTTTCTTGTAATAATTATCATCAGTACTATGTTTCAAATGTATGATACCAAGTGAGAAGAAAGAAACCAGCATAGCCCCTCCTTGTGGAAGGAACTGCTCCAACACAGACATGCCAAGTGTTACATCATGGTAGGGACGTTCACCCGACATGGGTTAAGTCAATCTACAGAGACACTGCACTAGGGGGTCTGGTTCTGGTTGTCAAGGGAAGTTCCAAGGAGGAACTTCAGTGAAGATGGATGAGTTGAAGAGTCAGCCTAAGCCAATAGTGGAACTTAGGATTCTTCAGTGAGAGGAGAGTTCATGAGAGATGGAGTATTCACAGTCTTTGATTGCTCGAGTACCGTAGGATACAAAAAGTCAAGTCTAAGGCTACTACTACCTGGTGAGCCTGTATTTATAGTAAAGTAAGAGGTATCCTAGGATAGAATGATAATGGCATCCTAGGATCGAGTCATCGAGCAATCACAATAGAAACAATAAGAACTGCAGAGCGCAGCTTGCAGTAATCACATGTAAGATGTGAAACAAAAGATATAAGTGAAACAAATATACCTAAAACAGTAGCCCCTTAGCAACGGGCAAGAGTCGTCATGACTCACAAGGGAAACAAAGATATAAATAAAAGTAAAGAGTCACCATGACTCATATGAGAATGACCACGTGATGGGAAAGTAAAAGGTTGTCACGTGTCCTAAGGCGGTTAGTGAAAAGGAATTAAAATAGGCAGTGTCATAACACAGCCCCCCTTTCAAGCGCAAAGTCACCTCGGCTTTGCCAAACTGAGAGCCCCCTTGATCCAATTGAGGGTCTTCGACTCCTTCCTGAGTCTCTTCTTCTTCTTGCCTTCCTTGGCATTTTCTTTCTTCATCATCTCCCCCTCTGTCGTCGTCGTTCCAGCCTCTATTCTGGTTTCAGTGTGTGGTCCCCCTCCCTCTTCCTGTTTGACTTCTGTGGTGACCCAAATCTCTATCTGGGGTACCTGTCTCCAGGATCTGTTGGCGAAGGGGTGAAGGGAGCAGGTACGTTTGCTTCCTTCCACTAATAGGCCAGCTGATGGGTAGCACCTCTCTTTGCTGCGGCTATTAGTGTCTGGGTTCGTGTGTTGTGAGGCTGGTCGTCCCTCTCCTATGTTACTGTCTTCAACAGTAACACATCTCCCACTCTTCTTGTCGTCCCATCCTCCAGCGTATGTGGTCTGGAAATTCGCACCCACACCAGTTGCAGTGCTTGTGACCAGCAGCAATGGCAGCCTTTTTAAGTGAACGCCTGGCTCCATTCCTAAGTCGTTCAAAGGTGGGGTTGTGAATTTTGTTGGTGCTGTAGGGTGGACAGCCTGTGATCGAATATGCGCATCGCGCCAAGGTACGATGACAGGTGGGTGCCTCCTTGTCTTTGAGGGCTTCTGAGTAGAGACGCAAGTCATAGCTGGGGATTGGAAAAGAGTGCATGGCATATGACTGGGATGAGATGGAGGAGCTATGATGGGAGGTGATGAGGCAGGGAGTGTTGGTACAATGCTGGCAGGAGCAGATGTAGTGGATAGCGTATGAGAGATGGAAGCAGGATGTGGAAGAGGATGGGGTTCATTTGTTGTTTTAGCCCATCTTATATACGTTTTACGGGCTTTTGACTTGTTTGTCCCCTTCCTAGCTTCAAACTCCGCTATCAGTTTGTCCACGTGGACATCTTCTGCTTTCTCCCACGAACTGTCACTCGTGGGATAGCCTTTCCACTTGATTAGGTAGTGGAGCTTACGCCCTTTTCCTTGTTGCTGCGCATCTAGAATCTTCTCAACTTCATACTCAGGTTCTTCATTGATGATATCAGGTGGCGGCCGGGTATAGTTCGGCCCGTGGAACTCCGTTTCCTTATAAGGTGTTAGAAGGTTCGCATGAAACATGTTATGAATCTTCCACTGTCTTGGCAGTTCCACGCGGTACACCACTTCTGATAACTGTTTCATCACTTTGAAGGGTCCGTGCCATTTTGGCCCGAGTTTAGCCGCTGGGTACAGGGTCTTCAAGTTGGTTCCCTCAATCCACACTTGATCTCCCTCTTTGTACGGTTGGAACTTCTTGTTCCCTTGGTGCGCGATGGCCATCATCTTCTGCGCTTTGATGATATTTTCGTGGCCATCCGTTCGTGCTTTTTCTATGGCTGTAAGCCTTTCTTCCACCGAGGGGACCTTGCTTTTGGTCCCAAATTCTAGTCTCGGTGTGTATCCTATGAGCATTTCATAGGGGGTCTTTCGGGTGGTGGAATTTGGCCACTGGTTATGCGCAAATTCCACCATTGGCAAATACTTGTGCCAATCGTCTTGCCTTTCATCGCACCAGAATCGAAGGTACTGTTTGAGCCATTGGTTTGTCCTTTCTGACTGGCCATCAGTTCTTGGGTGGTATGCCGTGCTGATGTTCTGGTGTATCTTCAACGCTTCGCACAGGCCTTTGGCAAAGTGTGACATAAATCGGGTATCTCGGTCAGAGATAATCTTCTTTGGGGCACCAAATCTTGTATACATGTGTTTCAGGTAGAGTTCTGCTACTCCTTCCGCAGTAATTGTTTCTTAGCAGGGTATAAATACCGCCGCTTTACTGCAATTGTGATCCGTAACTGTGAGGATCGTGTTGTATTTGCCCGAAAGTGGCAACTTCGTGATGAAGTCCATGGTGACTGTCTCGAATGGCAAGGAGTTTTCTGGAGTGATAGGGATCATAGCTGGTTTTAGTGGCTGTGTGTTGATTTTGTTTGCTTGGCACGCTGCGCATCCCTTTACGTATTGCTCCACATCTTCTTTCATCTTTGGCCACCAGAAGTCCCGTTTTGCCAGGGCATACGTGTTCGTGATTCCTGGGTGTCCGGCTGATGGTGTTACGGTCGACCCTCCGGACTTATCAGATGTAACAAGTGATGTAGTGATTCGGATCTCGGACTCTTACTTACCGGTCGTGGCTACGGTAGTAAGTAGTAATTAGTCACGGACTTACAGTATCAGTCAGCACTCAGCAGTCGCATGTGATTGCTGAGTGATTCCTAGGATAGCGGTACTAGGGTTCAAGGTAGTATCGCTATAGGTCAACATGTGTTAGAGAGGCGCTTTAAAGCCCTCGTGTAAATGTATAAGTAGTAGCTGCAGAAGACCAAGATTCGCTATCTTGGTCTTCTTTGAATCGTCATTACTCGCATCTATCAATTCTTCTACTCTCTTCTCTTCGCCTTGTGGGCTATTCTGAGCCGACGACTTGTGCTTCATATCTGGAAGCACGTCTCTACTTTAGGCCAGCGTGACACGGAAGCTCCACTGATAGCCTCGTCGTTACGTTAAGGAAGTCCCTTCGTATTCGACTTCGCCGATTTACCCTCCTAGCGCCTGTCCAGGGTCCAAGTCGGACCAACGTCCAGACGAGATGTAACACATCTCATGGACATATACAGTATCTGGCCCCTTATGGGCAATAGCTTGATATGGACTTATTCTGGACTTCATACGGACCGGATCACCTTTTGTTTATCTTTATTATCTTTCCTTCTATTGTTTAGATACCAGTGGTGACTCACTTAATAGTGGCACCACTTTATATTCGTCCAATCATATCCCTTTCTTGGACCTATTGTCGTGTCACACATGTCCTAAACACAATGTGTGCACAGACCATCCCTTCTTGTTTATAAGGGTGGTTGTTTACACCTTCACACTTCAGAGTTCCTTCAACCTCTGAAGTGTAAGTGCTTTTCCTCTTATCTCTTCACACCTTAGACTAATTACTTCCGTAGTACTTGTCTTGCTCTAGGTGTGTAGCTGTAGTGCTTATAGAGTTCCTTCAACCTCTGAAGTTACTTGTCTTGCTCTAGCTTTATCGCTAACCTTTTCACGCTACGTCAGTGCTGTGATCAACAGTCTCTACAGGGCACCCATGTCTGTTACATGTAAAGTGATGACTAAAGGTGTCCACTATATCACAATTTCACTTGTGCTGTATCACGGAACACTGTGTGGGTGTCTAGACATCCTAAAAGGGATATCTGACATGTACGGTATTACTACTTACTCTGTATCGTATCTGTACTATTGTAACTAGCTATAGATAAGGTCCTTACGCCCTTATCTCTTATCTATTTCCAACAGGGCCCATCCCTTTATCAAGGTATTGCTTTTGGATCTTGAAGGGTCCCCCTTAGCGTTAGAGGCAAAAGTGAACTTCTTCGTGAACTATTGTTTCTTTCCTATGTCTGAGTTGTTTCTGAGACTGCGCTGACAATTTACGAATAGCATTTGTACTTACCATTACCAGAGCAAGCGCCAGGCGCACGGGTCCAAGCACACACTGAGACATGCATTGTTGTGTGGCTCACAATCACGGACTAAATGCTTTATTGCCTCATATCTCCTTTTGTTCTCCATAGGACTATTGTCCTCGTATGTCTTAGTATTGGCCTGTCATGTATGTACTTATAAGTGCTGGTATTCGCCCTGAATGTACATCACCATCTTGTTCTTGAAGCACCTGGTGTGCCCATCTTAAGTCACTCCTTGCCCCAGTCTACTTATCTCGTGCTTGACTACGCACCAACGCTATTTCAACCCCGCGCACACTACCGTTGCTCACAACTTCTGGGGGGTAGTTGTGGGGTTAGATGTGTTGAATTTCTAGTGTAGACTACTCGGATATATACTTGGATATATGTACAAGTTGTATCTACACATTCCAAACCATGATGTCATTCCCTTGTCATCCCTAGGATCTAACAATTGCATCTCACACTGATGGCATTGGCCCCACCTGAGAAATTTTGCATTTTATAAAATGGGCCCATTCGTAATATATGTCTACTATTGTTTGATGGGCCCACATGGGTTTCACTGATGTATTAGGTCTTATTGCACATGGGTTTTTATGTATACATGGTCAATTTGTTGCAACATTATGTGAATGACCACAGTGAAGCCACCGTTTGACATTATTTCCCTCGAAGCACGCTAAATCGGCCTTACATTATGGTTGCTCTATTGGCGGTTACCATTCTCGCAAGCTTCGTCTTGCAACACTCTTCATCTCACTTGTGTCTGAGGGATCCCTCAAACGATTATACATTATGCGGTGAGCCCCCTCTCGGTGGCAATAATCACAAGGCCTATACAGAGGTCCAACTGAACTCCTCAAATAGTATTTATTTATTTTTTAGCAAATTGTGTGCGGGAGCATCGTCGATCGACATAGCACTGCCAACAAAATTCTCGCAAGAGCTCAATAGGCGCGAAGAGTAAGTTTGGAGTAAAAATAAGCCGAGTCTTGGCGTGATACCCCCAATTTAGGAGAGTGAGCACCGAACACGATACTGGTCGGATATATATTGCCAGGGGTCGCCATAACCACACTCGAACCGCGATTAAGTGGTGGTTGGTGACCAGTGACCAGCCGAACCCTGACTTTGTATTCCCCGGCCCACAATGTGCAACCCATGCCATGACAATATTCGGTAAAATGTGCGCACGTCTGCAAAAATATGGGGTGTTAAGGGCCATTCTAAGCCGTTCAAACGCGTTCAAACAGTTCGGCAAACACCCCAGTTTTGCAGATACGGACTCGCTTATCGGTAAATGAGGTGGCCAAATGGCGTATCCCCAGCAAGATTATTCTGGGTGGGAGTTTGTACCGGAGTACCACGACGGCCCCGTTTCCATGGCCAAGGACTAATCAGGACAGACGACTCACCAACAATACGCCAAGCCTACCACTGCAAGAAGTGTGTCTGTCTGCTATAAAAGCCGCGTACAACTTGTCGAACCCTCATCATCAACAAACCAGCTTCACTCCCTTTCAACCGCCATTGTAGCTTGTCATGCTTGCACTGTCACTTTTTCCGCTTCTCCTAGCTACAACTGCCTTTGCGGTGCCTTCCCGCAGGCAAACGTCCAACGTCCCTGCCTCTGCTCTGGTTCTACCCGCCGACCAGCAGACGCTCGTTGCACCAACTGAAGATCCAAGCTTTGTTTTGCTGGCCCTCGGAAATCAGAACCTTAATTGTTCGGACGGGAAATACGTGTGAGTCGTGATTAACTTGTCATTTATTTACAAGGACAAACCTGAAAGACGTTGGATAGAAATACCGGGGCCGATGCCAATCTGTTCGACATCACTCCCCTCTTTCCTGGCGACGAGTTTAAGAATATCCAAGTCGATTCATATGATTTCTGGTTGAACTCCTTCTCGACCAATGACCCATTTGACCCGAATTTGATTTCGCAAACCGAGGCCAAGTTCGGAATTAAACTTTCTGGCCAACACCACTCCTCCGAGAAAAATGGAATAATTTATGACCTTACGTCGACATTGGGCCCGGATGCCTCAGTTGTTGCGGAAGTAGCGGGAGAAATCCCGTCACCCGATCTTCGTCCGAACATCAAGTGGCAGGAGCTGAAGGGCGTGTCCGGTAAACTCGGGAAAACAGTCTTCAGTGTCTTCACTAAAGGGGGAGGAGACGATCCGGGCATGTTTGTAAGCATTTCCCGATCTGCGACTGTGGCGCGTAACTAAGTGTGGACCTTTTAGTGCATACCTGGATACCCCGGCAATACGGCCAAGTTTACCGCACAAATTTGTAAGTGCCTAGCCGCTGGTGCTGAATGGGCCTTACAGCCGTTTTCTAAACGATGGAGCACTAGTACCAAAATGGGTTGGTAGCGGTGTCTGCGGAGAACGAAGATAACTACTTATTTAATTTCTGATTGGAAAAAAGATAAGACTTACATTTCTTTTATCTAGTCGATGTGTGCATGCTCGGTCAGTTCTCAGTATTTTTAATTATTATTATTTCAAAAATAATATTCAAAAAAAAAAAAGGTAAACCCCTGGCATCTCTGCCGATGGGAGTTCCCGAAAGCCCGCTACCCATCCTTTTTTGGACTAGCGCTCCATCGTTTAGAAAACGGCTGTAAGTGTTAATCCATCTACACTTCGCAGGGATCTATGGTAGCGAACTCTGAATTTGAACGTCATATGGATTTGCTACATGTTTTTTTTTCATCCACATTCGTTCCGAGAGCGTTTTTCTCCTCTCCCACTGTCCCCGGTCCGGAAAATGGCACTTATTTCTCCACCCGAATTGGACCCGATGCGTCCGCGTTGGGTCTATACGGTATTCGATTATAAGTTTTAATTGCTACAATATTTTTCAGTGTGAGAGAAAAGCTCGGCATGAGCTGATAAGTCACATTCAATCTCAGCCTGTGCGTGTAAATTTTGGAAAAAGGGCCTGTCGTTTTGGATCGCGCTGTAAACGCGAAGCTCGTAATTATACACGTCACACTATCTCAGAAATGAGCAATATATTCTTTGCCTTTGCGTTAACGACCCCATCTGCGTGGCTGTCTGCATTTCCGTCTCTGTCTCTTTCTTAGCCTCCGTCGTATATCCTCTTTTATTCTATCTCACTACTGTCCTCGCTTCCCCTTGGTTCGGCGTCAAGACTATTACTCGCTGCACAGCGGGCAAGAGAGAGTAGGATCCTTGTGACTAACTTAAGGATCGCATCGTTGAACCTCTTCCTAATGGGGAGGTCATATCCTTCAAGTCCACTGGGGACATCAACCCCACCACGTCTCTGTTGGCTATGGACAGTCGATAGAAGGCCTAGACACAAAGGATATGCTCAGGAATCGCTCGTGCAGACGGGCGATGACTGAGGTGCTCGGGTCGTCGTATAGTGTGTATATGTATGTACGTGAGGGGACGGAAGTACGAGAGTGTACGGTAAACAGGCTAAACTATTGTATGTACTACTTTAGTGGAGGTCAACGGATGGTCTATACTAGGTGACGTGCGAGACAGCGGGTGCGGGGCGCCCTGGGCGATCCTGCCAATCCAACAGTCTCTCCGAGACAATCAGCCTGTTTGGGGCCAGAAGTTCTCGAATCCTATGTATGCTCTTTGTCCTACTCTTCTATTTGGGCGCTTATTGTCTTGGTGCGGTGTGGCCATTTTTGATGTGGTCAAATCTGCCCGACGTACCTCTCCATTCGTACTTCTCCGACCCCGCCTTCGTCTCGGGGATATCATTCCCACCACCTCGCGTCAGCGTGATTACCCAAACGACGAGACTGCCTTTGTCGGTCTTGTCCCCGAAACCGGCTCTCTCTTCGCTCTCGGCCCAGACGATTTCCCACTCGTCGCCTTTAGTGGGCCTGTATCTGCGCAGAAAGTAGAGGGCATTGGGGGCACGTCAAAAGGTGGTTTTCTAATCTCGCACGAAGATGACATGCAATGCTACGAGGGCACCACCGACCGAAGATGTCAGACCGGGGTGCGGACTCTCAGAACTGACAGAGCCTCACGCATCGCGGGCCTGCTCGATGGCGTTCCAAGTCCAGCGGCACCTCATTTACCTTCCGCCACTGGGGCCGGCGGCCGCCCCGGGAACACCAATTCGCAAGCATATGAAGGAAACGAGCAGATCGCTTTCGGCGAGGCAAAAGCTGGGGCAGTCCCGTGGCAGTGGACCTCCAGTGTCCCAGAGTCGGCGCTGCTCGGACGGACCTCCTGGTCTCCATCTAGTTCTGCACTACTTCTCACATTGGCGTCTATGGTTGGGACATTACTATGGTTTAAGAGGAAACCACTGCAGAAAGCGCATGTCGCCAATATACCCTTGTCTGAGATATCCATCCTCAATGAAGTGGACCGCAAAGAAACTTTGGTTCAGGAAGCCATCGCAAGTCCTCTATCGACGGGGCCTACTAATAGCTTGACGCATGTTCTGCACTCGGCGTCGCCGGTTGTTGAAACTGCGCCCAGTGCAACTGCAATATCGCCTGAGTATACCCCCCGCATTTCTTCTGGACATTCACACCCAACACCCAACTCGCTGACAATAGCTCCAGTGACTGCATCTCTGATACTCCCGTGGCAACCCCTCTAACTTGAGAATCGCACAACACTGACTTGATGAACATCATAACCCAATCTTGTCCTGCTGTTGTAAAGAAATAAATAAGGTTCTTCATTTGTATTCTGCCACCAAGATGACACAGTCCCAGTGGACCCCTGAACCCAGAATGACAGTTATAGCAAGGGTGCTAGAGCCTGACTGTTTCTCTCACCATGCGGGAATAGATGGCAAATTTCAACAAGAGACCCAATTTATTCTACAACATCACAGATTAGTTAATAAGTTGGTTAATGCCAATCAGATTAAAATCCCCCACAGCATGGTGGATTTATACATCCTGCAATGTTAGCCATGTATTCTTATGAATTCCATTTTCCACCAGTGAGTGGTTTGTGGTTTGTGGTCCTTGGAACACAGGCTCCACCTTGTTCTCAACTATCTCTTATCTTTGTTGTTGGAGAAACCTCACCCAGTGGTGCTAGCAACTGCTAGCAAGTTTCAGACTGCCTGTTACGGCCGAGATCCCGAGTTCCCGCGAAAGCACGCCGCCGAGCTGCCCGAGCTGGCCCGCGTTGGATAACTACAAGCAAGACCTCGATACTGAGGCACTGAGAGAAGCCTTGATGAGAAAAGGCAATATGAGCATGTGGACATTGCGTCCCGAACCAGCTAAGTCCCGCACTCCGGTTGAGAGCAGTGATGAAGAAGCTGACAATCCCTACGAGCAAGATGAAGCTCGCACGCGCGCCATGTACGCGCACTTCTACAGGCGTGATAGCCCAGAGTCACGTGACTCATCACGTGAGGCATCACCTGAGCGTGTGTGCCTCGGGTATGCCGCAGCCGGTTACCCGGTTGATGACGACATGGACTAGGCCTTCGTGCCTGTTTACTGATGGACTTTCTGATGGACGCCTCATGTACTGTATGGGCGCTGCCTCGTGTCTGATGGATGTCGGTGCCTTTATAGGCCGGTCCAATTATGTTTCTCCTTCGTGTTTCAGCTTGTGGAGCCGGAGCCCTTATGGCTATTGGCTAGAGATAAGGACTTAAGGTTCGTGCTGAGTCCGAACCTTACTTACTAGTAGTATAAGTACTAGCTTGTCTTCGCATGTATTCCGCATCTTGAGTTCTTGGAGAATTCGTACCATTCTTTCAACAATCCGCATCACAGTTCCTTCCTGTCTTCCTAAGGGCCTTAGTTGGTCTTCTCTACCAAACCCTTAGACGTTGTCTTGTTGTGCCGCTTCTTAGCGAGCCGTTCCCCTTCAGTTTTCCTTTCGTCTCTCAGTTGCAACCGCTATTGCAGTGGTTTTGCCTTGGTTGTCGCGTGCAATACAAGCATTCTGAGAACCCCAGTTCAAGTCGAACTAGATGGCCGGTGCGACCGTAACACTGCCCAATCTTACAGTGGATGACCCTCATTTCTGTTGCCAGGTCACACTTTGTATGCATTCACTTTATTTATGCCATTGTCAGCTTGCAGTGCAACATCAGGAAAAACCTCCTGCACTAACAAGGCATAATGCTTGGCTAAATTACTGATATTTAAACTAAGGGAGATAATGTACCAATATTTCTCCACTAATACAAGTAATTCTTCTAATGTGCTGTATGGCCATAAATTATCAATAAATATCTATGAAAGTACCATCCAGCAGCAGCTCCCCTTATATGCCAGATGATGAACAGCATACAGGTACTCATAGGGTTGATAGAGACTGAGAGTGTTAATGGAGAGCACAGAGATAGCAAGCATTGTTAGAGAAGATCTAAGGGTTGTCTAGCATACCAGTATGAGTGATAGAACTGATATTACAAGGAAGGGACTTTACCTAGCACACCAGTATGAGTGATAGAACTGGAGGCTAGGAGTGTACATGGTCCTCTACTTATACTACTACAGAGGGTGATGCTGTCATAGTATATAACTAAGTACAAGGTATCACTAGTACAATAGAGACTACAATGAGGAACTAAAGGAGTTTCATATCAAGAACAAGGGCATCCTAGAACAATAGGGAGCCTGGAACAATGATATCATACTGACATCAGAGATAAAGATAACAATAAGAGGAGGTAGTACAATAACAAGTCTGAGATAGTTTATATGATGTCATTGTATAGTGATGTCATAGATAAGTGTAAATACTGTATCTAGATGCCCAAGATCATAAGTCTGTAATCTAATCTACATCTACAGTGTCCTAAGCACTAAGTAGTCTGTAGAGCTGCTAAGTGGGCTGATATGCCCAGTTATGGACTAGGTGATTAACTGACAATTTTAGTGTTTCTATTCAATATTATGGCCAATTGTGCTCAGCCTCATGAATGACTGGTATGAGCATAGCCAATGCATAAGAGAGCATAAAATGGCCGATGTATAGCAAAGCAGGTCTGGCTCAGTGGCCTGACTACACAGTGACTTAGTGACTTCAGATTCCAAGCAGGAATCCTCTAGGAAATTAGATAGTTCAGTCTCAGATTATGTGGCGGTGGGGCACATATCACAGTACATTGGCAGCTCCCCTAGTCTACAGGACCACCAGGTTGAACCAGAGGCCCAGTGACTGCATAGGTTACTGTAATGTCTGATAGACTGCTTTGGGGCTCGCCTTAGACTGTGAAACCCCATGGAGGGATCGGCTGGCATGGTTGCACACTGCAGTCACTGGCATGACAATGGTCAATATAGGCTTGCTTGGACAAGTGATTGTAGTTGCAGGCCCAAGTGGCCAAAGGTTGGATAGGATAGGTATTTAAGGATTCACTTCCCATATACCTAGAGAAGCAGGGGCAGGTATGGTGTAGTACCCAGACCAGTTACACTCTAGACCTCATTTTCCTTCCGTTGCAAATGCTCTGTGCACCCATATGTGCGCCAGTGTCCTCTTGTTGAACCTTAGTATTGCTGCACCAGCAGCTCTTTGTATTTCCCTTAGGCTCATGTGCCTTCCACATCAGCTGAGTGCTAAGCACACCTTTGGCCAATCCTCACCTCACTTGACTTTGCTTGCTTGGTGCATTATATTCCTCAACCTCCTGAACCCTTCTGCTCTTAGCTGCACCTCAACACACTTAGTGGCAGCTTAAGGTATCATTTCTGGTGGCCAACATGGGGAGGTTGGAATATAAAGAGGACCTGTTCAGGAGACTAACTTACAGATCACTCTGCAATTCCATGACTAAGGTAAAGGACCTTGCTCAAAGAATTAACTGCAGCAAGCTATGACCTAGCTTAGCCAGTCCTAGGAAGTTTTACTGACACATCTGACTTACAACCCCTAAGTAACAGTGAACTTAGCAATCTGCCATCCTGGACAAACACACCAAACAAACAACTAAGTAGTGAAGATGAGGTTAGCCTCATCCTGTTGCACAACTCAGCTCCACCATTAGTGACCCGCAGTTCAACAACTTGCACAAGAGCTTGAGTGCAAGCCCTAGTCCAGCAACCACAAGAATCAGCATCAGGTGACATAGTGAACACCCAGCTGACCTCTGGTGCTGTTACGCTTCAGTAAGCGCGGGCCTTGCTTTAGGCGATGGTATGACACGAGTACTCAGCTTTACGGTCCGTGGAGTCAAACGTGGGATCCTAAGTCCTAACACGTTGACGTCTTGCAACTGGGAAGGTACTCTTGGTGAACCTTATGCAGTGTGCTCCTCCGTGTTCTTCTAAGACGTGAGAAGGAGAGAATGAGATGGTCTGGGAAACCGATGATTCAAGAAGACCAAGATGGCGATCCTTGGTCTTCTACGACTACTACTTATACACGATGGTAGAGGGCTTTAAAGTGCCTCTCGAATGATGTTGGCCTATAGCGTATCTAGCTCGAACCCTAGTATCACTATCCTAGTAATCAGTCAGTAAGCGTAAAGTACCATGTGATACTAATGCTGACTGATAACACGTGAAATGTAAAGTCCCTGACTAATGTAAGAAATCACGAGCCTACTACCATAGTCAGAACCTAGTAGTAAGCATCCAAGTCCGGTCCGTAACATCACCCCCTTTTCAGGAGCGACGTCCCCGGAGCCCAGGCGGTCCCATCCATCCTGCCTGTACGTCCTCAATCTGCTGCATCACCCGTGCCTGCTCCAACCTACTGATGCATAACGCCTTGTCTGTTGCCAACTGCCCCCACGTCTCCTGTAACTCCCTTACCCTGGTGTCCAAACGTCCCAATTCCGCCCCAAGTGCTCGGTACCGCCTGATCTCCGCGGCGAGACTCATGTCCTTGCACTCCACAATGGCCCTGTTGATGGCCCTGATGGCGTCGTACCCATTGTCGAAGAGGAACAGGTCCTCCTGTGCGTACTTGATATGGGTGTTGGGGTGCACCATGTACTGGGGTGCGGCATACAGGGGTTTCAGGAACACCCTGTCGGACTCGTCAATCAAGCCGAGCACGATGGGATTGTTGCTCATAATGGCTTGGACATATTTGGCCTGGCGCGTCACGCCATCGGGGGTGGTGATGGGGAAGGAAATGAAATTGGGTCCTCTATTGACCCGGAACCCGTGAGGCGCACGGGCGTTGGCAACGCTGGAGATGGCACGGTCGGCGAGCTGTGGACGGATATGACCCCGGTAGAGGGGGGTCCCGTCCGTGGCGAGGGCGTGGCGGGTTGTATGAGGTGGAGCATTAGCTTCTCTGCCATAGTGAATGTGTGGGTGCTCAGCTGGGTACTGCTCGTCCTCGCTGTCTGTGATTTCTCCCTCTTCTCTCTCATCTCCCTCATGCGGCGTTGGGCTGTTTGTAGCTGTTCTTCCCTCCAATCGTCTGTCACCTCCTTCCACGACTTCTTCGGCTTCATCGCCGCTTTGTACTGCTCCCTGGCATGCACGGACATCCGCACCGTGGTCGAGAGCTCGCCGAAAGTCGTCGACTTTGGCGGTGGTGAAGGGGCAATCGGAGATAGGTTCTCCGGTTGTCGTGTGGAGGATGTGCCAGAGAATGGGCTGGCCGTCGACGTCTGGGGACAGTCGAGCGCTAGCTGCTCCATGTCCTTGAGCAGGGAATTGTTCGAGGGTGCTGTTGAACTCAGCTTCGGTAATGGGTCCCTCAGACCCGGCTCTGTCTCTCGTAGCCACGACGACCTCCTCGGTATCGACAGGAGTTGCTGGTGCCCGCTCTTCCTCCAGCTCGCAGGCAAAAATCCTTTCGGGGGTTCCGAGGTAGTACGAAGGCGTCGAGAGGGCGGCATTAGGGGTGAAGGGCATTGACAAGTGGGAAGTGGTGTTGGTGATGGTGTGTGGGGAGAATGAGATATTGTCACTGGTTCTCCCACTCCTTATAAGTGTTTCTGGTGCGGTCTTTGAATGTTGGTACTCCACAAGTGCTTCATCAGCGAATAAATCTTCCTGGTTGACCCACTGATTTTCCGAGTCAGGGTAGCCCTTCCATTTGATTAGATACTGCTTCTTCTGTTTCTTGCCGAAATGCTGTTCATCTAGAACCTTCTCAACTTCGTATTCTTCCTCTCCATCTACCAAATCGGGTGGTGGCCGCTGGTAGTTTTTCCCATGGAGTGGGGTTTCATGGTACTTAGTGAGAAGGTCCACATGGAACACTGTGTGAATTTTCCATTGCGGGGGAAGGTTGAGCCGATAGTTGACAGGGGACATCACCTGTTCGATTGTGAAGGGTCCGTGCCTTCGGGGCACAAGTTTCGCCGTTGGTTGGTGAGTACGCAGGTGATGCCCTTCTAACCACACGAGGTCTCCGAGTCAGAATTTCGGACCATCTTTGGCTTTGACCCATGACTGCTGCGCTTTGATGATCAATTCTTGAGCGCGTTTCCGCGCTTCTTGAAACTGTTCGGTCCTGAGCGTTACTTGTGGTATGGGTGATGGTTTATCCATCCAATCGGCGTGTGGGTTATACCCCATAAGGAGGTTGAAGGGTGACTCCTGTGTGTATTCGTGTGGCCAGTTATTATGTGCAAATTCTGTGAGGGGTAGATATCTGCACCAATTATCCTGTCATTCGTTCATCTGAAAACGCAGATATTGTTCTACCCATTGGTTTGTTCGCTCTGATTGTCCGTCGGTTCGTGGATGGTATGCTGTGGAGATGTTTTGCTTGATGTCCAGTATTCTGCAAAGTTCCCTTGTGAATCTGCTAGCAAACCGGGGGTCGCGGTTGCTTATGATTTTTGTGGGAAGTCTGAAACAGACGAAAACGTGTTTCAGGTACAAGTTGGCAACTCCCTCCATGCTAATTTCTTCGTTACAGGGTATGAAGATTGCAGCTTTACTGCAATCGTGGTCTGTGATCGTTAGTATGGTGTTGTAACCTCGAGATATGGGCAACTTAGTTATGAAGTCAAGGGCTATTGTTTCAAATGGCATTGCTTCTGGTCTGGGGTATATGGGATTAAGGGGTGCCTTGTCTCGTCTGTGTTGAACTTTAATACGTTGGCATTCGGCGCATCCTTTGACGTATTCCAGTGCGTCTCTTGCCAATCCCGGCCACCAGTAAGCACGTCCTGCCAGTTGGGCGGTTCTTTTGATTCCTGGATGTCTGTGAGCGGGAAGGTCATGATGGTCATGCAATATATGTTGCTTATTGTGTATTCCCCCAGTTACTACCCATCGTGCATCTTTGTACCAAATCCCATCTATCTTTTTAAGGCGATGGGCGTCTATCCATGGTTTCAGAACGGTTTTGTTTTGTTCGTATACGGGATCTTCTAGTGCTATGTCCTGAGGGTTAAGATGATCCTTGGCGGTCCGGATTCTTTCTACATGGGTGCCCCGTATGAAGATCTTGTCCGGTAGCACTGTGACGTTGCTATTGTCCTCTTCCCCTTGACCGTAGTCCGGTCTTTGCGACAGCACGTCCGCCCTGCCGTTGGCCGATCCCTTGATATGGTGAATTTTGAAATCATATTCCGATAGTTCGAGTACTTCCCTTGCTACTCTTCAACTGATCTTTTGAGGGCTTCTCCAGTACTGTAGGTTCATATGGTCCGAGAAGACCTTCGTTCGATGCGGTGATCCTGCAAGTAGCGGTCGCCAGTGTCGGAAGGCTTTGACTATTGCCAGTAGTTCTAGGTCGTAGATGTCGTAATTCCATTCTGCTTCATTGAGGGTGGTTGAGAAATAGCCAATGGGGTGTCGCTTTTTGTCGTCTTTTCGTTGTAGTAATACTGCTCCTATTGCGAACCCTGATGCATCAACTTCTAGTTCGAATGGTTTACTCAGCTGTGGGTGTGCCAGTACTGGTTCCAACGTTACGAGTCCCTTGAGTTTATTGAATGTGTCGTGTTCCGTTCCTGTCCATCTCCACTCTGCTCCTTTCTTGGTTAATTGGTTTAGCGGCTTTGCGTGATGTGAAAAGTTTCGGATGAATGCGCGATAGAAATTGCAAAAGCCCAAAAATGATCGGACGTCCTTGACTTTCGTGGGGGTTGGCCAGTCTTTGATACCGGAAATTTTTACGGGGTCCATGCGTGTCACCCCCTTTTCAAGGATTACCCCCAGGTAATCCATACGAGGTGCATGAAATAAGCATTTCTCTAGCTTATAATAGAGATCATGCTTAGCTGATATTTCTAGTACATCTTTTACTGCCGTGATGTGGTCGTCCATATTTTTCCCTATATGTGTTGCAATACCAATGTCGTCCATGTATTCCCTGATGGTTGTCCCTCTAAGTTCGTGTTTGGCAATGATGTCCTGACATATGTGGTTCATCATTGTCTGGAATGTTGCGGGGGAGTTTGTTAGTCTGAAGAACATTACTGTGGGTTCGAACAGGCCATATTTAGTTTTGAATGCCGCTTTCTCCTCATCCCCTTCCCGGATTCGTATATTGTTGTAGCCCCATCGTATGTCGAGCTTGGTGTAGATGTGGGCGTTGCTGAGGTCCGTGATAAGGTCGGTGATGAGGGGTAAGGGGTATTGGTTGCATATTGTAAACGAGTTGAGGCGTCTGTAATCTTGTACGGGTCGTAACTTCCCATCCTTCTTTTTGACGAAGAAGAATGGTGACGCATATGGGGATTTGGACGGTCGTATGTATCCTTTGCCGAGTTGTTCCGTTAGAAATGCTTGGAGGGCTTGGTCTTCCTCTTGCATAAGTGGATAGACTTTGCAATCTATTGCTTTGGGTGCTCCTTTCTTGAGTTGTATTTCGTGATCCCATACCCGCGAGGGTGGGAATCGGTGTGACGCTTCTTCGTTAAAGAGTTGGTGGTACTCGGCGTAATGGGGTGGCAACTCAGCTTTCGTGGTGTACTGTTCGCCTGGATCGCCAGTTCTGTGGAAGTGGTTCTCCCTTCCACGAATTCTTCTTCTTCTAGTTGTGCAACAATTTGGTCCTTCTGGGTTTCGGTGATCACTTTTGCGATTGTAGGTCGTATGATCCTGGGATTGACAGTTCTGAGGACAACTGGTAATGCATCCTCTCTGATTACCACATGCCTCCAGCTGAAGGTTGGTTCGTATGTGGCCAGCCAGGGATATCCGAACACTATATCTTCATTGCTGATGTCTGTGATGAGGAACCTCATTTCCTTATGGATTCCTTTTGTTTGTACGTCCAGGTCTACGTAATAAGTGATTAGTCCTGCTTTATTTTCAGTGTTGTCGATATTCCATATCTTTTTGGGCCGGTCCAGTGGCTTCATTCCGATTTTCATCCGCTTTACAAAAGCAGGTCGTAGGAAGTTGTTGGTAGCTCCTGAGTCCACCAACGCTCTGATGTCAGCCATGGCATAATTTGTGTGAATCGATACTGGAATTCTCATAGAACGGTAGTGAGTTATGATCACAGAATTACATTTTACTGCCCTTACCCAGGCCGATGGGTTCAGGCGCTTCGAAAATCCTCTCTCTTCCACAGATCCTGTAGTATGAGGTCTTTCACCTCATCTTCTTCTGCGGCTACCCCTTTCATCCACTGGTCGGCGCGTTGCTGTGGGGTTTCTGCTTTGGCTGCCCTGATGGGCTCTTCCTCCCTTTCGTCGTGGTAGGTGTCGGCCCTTCGGCTGTTACCGGGCTGGTTATAGGTGTGCTGCGGGCAATTTCGACTGAAGTGTCCCTTCTGTCCATAGGTATAATAGGTCACTTCCCTTATGTCGCGTCAGCCTCCTCGTCCCCGCCCTGTGAACCCTCCTCTTGGTGGTGGATTTCGGGGATGGGTTCGGTCCCAGTTACCTTGAATTTCCTCAGCCCCTGTGAGCCTTCCTTGTACTCGGTCGGCCGACGTATCCATGGTGTTTGGGTCTCATAGTATGTTGCAAGGGGGACCCCATCCGGTACCTCTTGTGTTCTTCCAGGTTGTATTGCCCCCACCTTGGGGCCTCATTTGGTTAGCTAAGCCACGATGTTGCTCGAGTCGGGCCTTCATGTGTATGTATTGTTGTTGCCTTCTGATGACCGCTTCCTTCCATTCCTGGAAGGTCTGCGGGTTGTCATATGTATATGCCTTCTTGTAGAGATCACGGGGCAACCCATCCATGAATAGATCCATCGTGAGCGGTGAATCCAGTCGGTAATTAGCCTGCCTTGCTAATTGTTTGAACTGTGTGACATACGCGTCAATATCCCCGCCTGTCATCCTGATCCCTCTTTTCAGCATGGCTTGTGCTTGTTCTTTCTTGAGCGTATTAGAGAACCGCCTATTGAAGGCGATGATGACTTCGGTCCATAGCCGTGGGTCAGTGTCAGTGATTCCGGCGGTGACTTGTCGGTTGAGCCATCTGCTAGTCTCCGTGATCCAGTTGTTAACGTCTTTTCCCTGGATGTACGTGAGAAACAACATAGCTTGTCTATATGTGTTGGCCATGATAGGGTTGTTATTATTGATACCCCAGTACAACTCCCACTGGGTGAGGAATTCCTCTGTCTTGTGTCAGTCTCCTTTGAATACTTCTGGGGCATTTCCAGCGAATTTGTTGGAGTGGTGTCCTCCGGGTATTCCAACTGGTCCTATCCCAGGTACTCCTCTGCCCGGGGGTCCTCCTCCTCCTCCTCCTCCTGGAGGTCCTCCTCCAGGTGGTCCTCCATGTGGGGATCCTCCTCCATGTGGTAGTCCCCTTGGAAGCCCCCCATCTCCTGGTGGTGGGTCGGGTTGATCAGGTCCGATTGCTCAAAATAATGCGGCGTCATCTGCCGTCATAACGTGCCCTGTTTTGGGATGTATGGGAAGTGTTACTTCCTGGGTCTCTGTTAACGTAGCCATTGGGGGATAAATCGTGATCTGCTCAGCTCGTTCAATGAGTTCTGGCTCCAGTGGTTCTAACGCTTGTTCGGGTTCTTCATCCGATTTGTTGTCTGATGTGTCAGGTTTTTCTGAGGGTGCGGAGGCGCTTTGAGTTTCCCCGTCGATGAGTCCCCAATCGTTTCTTGCGACTACCTCTTCTTCATAGATATTGCACCCGTATCTGTAAGGTAGAGTGTCAATGACTCTCCACTCCTCGTCTTCTCGGTCGACTCTGCACCAGCAGGTTCATTCAAAGTTAAACTCAACTGGCCGTGGCCCGTGTGCCCCCCTGATCAGGTATCCTTCGATTCCGTTGATACTACCCCAACTGGCTTCTTTGAGATATTGGGTTGGTACGTTTCTTGCTCCTCTTCTTGGGATCTTGTAGGAGCGGAACCCTTCTCAGATCCAAAGTTCTCTTGTGGATACTCGTGCCACGATGATATGAGGATCTTGGTCTTAATGTTACGCTTCAGTAAGCGCAGGCCTTGCTTTAGGCGATGGTATGACACGAGTACTCAGCTTTACGGTCCGTGGAGTCAAACGTGGGATCCTAAGTCCTAACACGTTGACGTCTTGCAACTGGGAAGGTACTCTTGGTGAACCTTATGCAGTGCGCTCCTCCGTGTTCTTCTAAGACGTGAGAAGGAGAGAATGAGATGGTCTGGGAAACCGATGATTCAAGAAGACCAAGATGGTGATCCTTGGTCTTCTATGACTACTACTTATACATGATGGTAGAGGGCTTTAAAGCGCCTCTCGAATGATGTTGGCCTATAGCGTATCTAGCTCGAACCCTAGTATCACTATCCTAGTAATCAGTCAGTAAGCGTAAAGTACCATGTGATACTAATGCTGACTGATAACACGTGAAATGTAAAGTCCCTGACTAATGTAAGAAATCACGAGCCTACTACCGTAGTCAGAACCTAGTAGTAAGCGTCCAAGTCCGGTCCATAACAGGTGCACAACCAATCCAATTGGCTCCGACTCAGCCGATCCCACCTCCGGCACCACTGCCTGTTACTTCAGCTACACAGCTGACTGCACCTCCACCCCTTGCAACTCCGATCCTGCCTCTGGCACCACCACCTGTTACACTAGCAATACAGCTGACTGCAGCTCCTATCTCCACAACACAACAACCAAACCCTATAACCACCTTGGCACCTTGACCAATGCCTCTTGCTAACTTACCTAGCCAACATGAGTGGTTGGCCCTGAGATTTAGTGAGGACCATCCAGAAGAAGCCAGACAGTACTTCGCAGAACTGGAAGACCTGTTCAATTGATATGGTGTGGTCAACAACCAAGAGTAAAAGCAAGGCACCCTCAAGTACCTTAGTATCAATGTGGCCAGGCTCTGGTGTGGAACAGCAGCATGGGCTGATGTAGCTAAGACCTATGATGAGTTTAAAGCTAGCATCCTATGCCCCTACCTGCAAGCAGGTGACAAGGTGACCTACACTATCCAGGACCTTGATGTAAAAGTTGGCAAGCAGGTCCACATTGGCATACTTACTGTACCTCAAGAGACCTCAGCGAATATCATCGGCAATTCCTACTCATCTCCCAGTATGTTATATCACGGTAGGGACGTTCACCCGACGTGGGTTAAGTCGATCTACTGAGACGCTGCACTAAGGGGTCTGGTTCTAGTTGTTAAGGGAAGTTCTAAAGAGGAACTTCAGTAAAGATGTATGAGTTGAAGAGTCCGCCTAAGCCAATAGTGGAACTTAGGATTCTTCAGTGAGAGGAGAGTTCGGTGAGAGATGGAGTATTCAACAGTCTTTGATTGCTCGAGTACCGTAGAGTACAAAAAGTCAAGTCTAAGGCTACTACTACCTGGTGAGCCTGTATTTACAGTAAAGTAATAGGTATCCTAGGATAGAATGATAATGGCATCCTAGGATTGAGTTATCGAGCAATCACAATATGAACAATAAGAACTGCGGCACACAGCCCGCAGTAATCACATATAGGATGTGAAACAATAGATATAAGTGAAACAGATATACCTGAAACAGTAGCCCCTTAGCAACGGGCAAGAGTCGTCATGACTCACAAGGGAAAATAAGTAAAGAGTCACCATGACTCTTATGAGAACCAAATAAGTAGCAAGTCACCATGACTCGCATGAGAATGACCATGTGATAAGAAAGTAAAAGGTTGTTACATGCCCTAAGGTGGTTAGAGAAAAGGAATTAAAATAGGCAGTGTCATAACACAGTACCTAGTCACCAAGGGCCACATGTTGGTGCAAGAGCAATCACATGCCTTCCTACACAGCTTCCAGCTGAGCTTAGAACACAGCGTAAGGCAGTGACTGTAATTAAAGAAGCCAGACCACAATCCTCAAGATACAGTATGTACAACCTAGCCAATATATATGATGTGGCCATCTTTGTGCTTATAGGGACAGCCTTGACCACCCTCCAACCCACACTAACCCAACTGGCAACAATAGCATAGACGAGTGCAGATGTCAAATTGGAAGTGCTCACATTGGCCATGACCTCACTTACAGAGATGTTCAAAAATGTACTAGAGACACAACAATCAGGTGGCAGGCTGAGGACCACAGGGCCTTGGCTGACCAGCAATTCCACATTGCAGTGCAACTTCTGCAGCATGCCTGAACACTTCATCCATGAGTGCAAAGTAGTGGCAGAATACATCCAACTCAGCAAGTGCAAGCACAACCATGAAGGCAAGGTAGTACTTCCCTTCAGAGCAATGGTCCTGTGTAAAATTACTGGTGCATGGTTGTGTGACTGTGTTGATGAGTACCACTGGTGGAACCCAGGACAAGTAGCAGCTACACAAATGTTACTAGAAATGAAGACACAAGCTAGTGAAGCCTCTAGCCAATCATCTGACAGCAAGATAGTCCAATTCACAGAACAGTGCCCTGAGGCAGGCCAACTGGGAGTCTACGCTCTCTGCTAATAGTATCCTCCATAAGGCACCATGTTAATGAGGCAGCAATAAGCCAAGGACAACACCCTGGCCAGAGCTGATCATGACAATGTGGCTGCATTGGCCAGCCCATCGACCAGCCCAAAGCAGGCACAGCACAATGCACCTTCACACCTAAACCAAGCACCCAGAAGTGTACCAGTGATGTCGGCAGACCTGAGTGATATGAACAAGGTAGAGCACCCATATGTGTGGGCAGTAGATGCAGCAAATAGTAGACTGGCCAATGCAAGTGGAGCTGGGAAGAGGCTGATGCCTCCACCACTCAAGAACAACCAAGCATATACTACTACAACTAAGATCTATGATAAGAAGGTCATGTGCACTGTCTACGACTAGATGATGAACATACCAATCATGATCACCTAGCGGGAGCTACTCTCCCTAGCTTCAGAGCTATAGACCCAAGTTGCTGATGTGACTATTAGATGGCACATCTCTCATGAGGTGACTCAGGCAATGATAGAGGAAGTAATGAAGGATGAAGCAAAGCCTAACTGATCAGCAAGTCAAGAAGAACACATGCCAGCAGCCTTCATGATTGCAGCATGTACACCTCTGGCTAATGCAATGATCATTATAGACCCCTATGAAGCATACCTCAAGGACCATCCGGATAGTAAACAGTTTACGCAAGATAGCATGGAAGTCAGGGCTGAGTCAAACTCACTTTGGGTGATCCTACCAGTTGTTGACAACCAGGAGAAGGTTGAGGCAATCCTGGATCCTGGATGTCAGATAGTTGCGATGTTAGAGGAAGTCTGTAACACTCTGGCACTCTCCTATAGCCCAACCATATGCCTCAACATGGTATCAGCCAATGGCAGTGTCAACCAATCACTTGGCCTGGCCAGGAATGTGCCATTCCTAGTGGGTGAAATCACACTATACCTCCAAGTCCACATCCTTTGCTCACTGGCCTATAACATATTGCTTGGCTGGCCTTTTGACATCCTAACCTAATCAGTGGTCTGCAACTACTAGGATGAGAACCAGACTATCACTATCCTCAACCCAAACACCAGCAAGTATGTGACAGTGCTAACCATCCCACATGGAAGCTACCACTTCGCCAAGTGGCACAAGCTGATGTGACAAGTCCTGCAAAGCCAGTCGACCCAAGAGGATGATTTTCAAGTATCAAAGATTTGGTGCCTCACCAAGGAGAGCTTGCAATCACCATAGAATACAATCCCAAAGAAAAGCAAGTCTCAGTCAAAGCTTGCATACTGTTACCAGCCGATACCACCAACCACAAAATTGTGGCCATCTATGTCTCCCTTTGTGATTCCAACACACCTGAACTAACTTCATGTCTCCTATCATACTCATCCCAGAAACCAGAGTGCCATTCACCTATCTCTAATATTTCACCTTATGTCTTATTCCATGATACCAAAGTGCCACTTGCAATCTTTGCAGGCAAGAAATACAAGCCTATAGCCCTCAAAATCCACCCTATAGAAATAGAACTCCCAAGTTGATTCTATATTATTCATGAGATCAAGGGTTACCCCCTTCGAGATTTACCACAGTTACCTACTTGACTAGCCAACTTCTTGCCCACCAGCCAATACATGGCTGAGCGCAAGGAGCAATTCAACCACATCCATGGAGGTGACTTCCTCCTAACAGAAGAGTGCAAGCTCATACACCAATTCATGTGCCTACAGAACTGAGCCTTTGCTTGGACTGATAGCAAGCAGGGCCATTTCTAGGAAGATTTCTTCCCTCTAGTTGAAATTCTGACAGTCCTGCACAAGCCATGGACCCAGTGCAACATTCCAATTCCACCAGGCATCTACAACGAAGTCTGCCAACTTATCAAGAATAAGATTGACACTAGAGTTTATGAACTGTCAAATTCATCCTACTGGTCGCACTGGTTCTGCGTGGTCAAGAAGGATGGCAAATTGCTCTGCATCATTCACAGCCTGGAACCACTCAACAAAGTTACCATCAAGCATGCTAGAGTCACCCCCTTTACTGATCAGATTGGCAAGCACTTCACTGGCCACATATGTGGTGGGATGCTCAACCTCTATGTCAGCTATGATAAGCAAGGCATCTCAACTAACTCATGCAACCTAACCACTTTCCAGTCTCCCTTCAGAGCGCTTCAGCTGGTTACCCTACACATGGGTTGGATAAACTTGGTTCCTATATTCCACGACAACATCACCTACATCCTTCAGCCTGAAATACCCAAAACCATAGTTTCCTACATAGATGATGTGCTGATCTGTGGACTGGCTGATCAGTACTTACTAGCCAATGGTACTAAGGAGCACATCCCAGAGAATCCAGGCATTCGCCAATTTGTATAGGAGCACCTCCAAGGTGTCAATTGCATTGTGTAGCACATCAAATATTTAGGTGGTACCTTCAGTAGGTACAAGTCCACACTTTGTGCTGAAGAGATCACAGCAGTTGGACACCATTGTACACCAATTGGCCAATTACCTGAACCCACTTTGTCACGGATCAGACTTATACGCTTACTATCAGGTTCTGACTACAGTAGTAGGCTTGTGATTCTTACATTAGTCAGGAACATTATCTTTCACGTGTTATCAGTCAGTGGTAGTATCACATGTTACTTACAGCTTACTGATTACTAGGATAGCAATACTAGGGTTCGAGCTAGATATGCTATAGGCCAACAATTGTTCGGGAGGCGCTTCAAAGCCCTCCGTCACCTTGTATAAATAGTCGTGCAGGAAGACCAAGAGTCGCTATCTTGGTCTTCTTGAATCATCGGTTCCAAGACTCCTTTCTTCATCTCTTGCAGAGATCGTCATTGAGATAAGGAGTGCACTGCATAAGGTTACCAAGTAACCTTCCCAGTTGCCAAGTCGTCGTTGCGTTACAGCCAATATGCTTCGCATTCGACTTAGTCCTAGCTGAGTATTCGCGCCCTACACCTGCCTAAAGCAAGGCCCATGCTTACCAAAGCGTAACATTGTTGAACTCATCTCATCCATGTGATCCCCTCCTTGCCTTCATTGGCCCATTTACCGCTCACCTTATTGGGAGCCCCTTCGAAGCTTTGAGACTTGTGCTATAACAAGGTCTCCATGGATCTTAGATGCCATTGCACGCAGTGCCGAACCAACTTAAGTGCCCTTAGTCTTAGGCTGGGACTTGTTACAGAACACTCTAGAGACTACACTCCGCTATAGCATGACACCCTACATGGCTCCTATGGGCCCATACATGCTAATGCCTAATGCATATTAAGTTGATCCTAGGCCCATGTGAGCACTTGCACTAGAGACTTTCCAGCCTAATATAGGGTGGCACAAGCTCATTAGTAGGGAGAGTACATGTATGTTATGGGCCCATGTAAATTCTTTGGTCAGTAGCTATCCCACCAGCCACACTAGTGAGGTGGGTTAACACAAACCCTTTGTTAGATAATTATATAAAACCCATGCATAATTATTCACAATATATATTTATTGGCCCATATGAATAGATACACTTCTAACACATAGTGGGCCTACATGGGCTTTTCCAATGTACATGACACATTGTCACATGGGTTCTACTAACTACTGTGCCTAAGATTTGCATCATGGGCTCTAATATTGACCTTCAGGGACCTTAAAGTCTGAGATCTGAGCATTCTTAAAGATGTGACTGTCACAAGTGCTGCCTTCCTATCTGGGAAGGATGTAGTTAAAGTTCATGCCAATGTCACAGGCTGCTAGAACATTTTGTGTAAGATGGCCTTTCTGGTTCCTATAAGATACATGCTTTCCTTCAGAGATGTGAACCAGTATGTGTGTGCCATCCAGTGCACCAAGACAGCCCACAAAATAAGGGAAAAATGCCTTAGATCATCTAATAATCTCATACATAGGTGTATTGTGTATAGGCAGCCTAACATAAGCCTAGTAAACAGCCTCCAAAGTTAGCACATCTAGTGTCACGAACCTATGCCTTGGTCTGTGACAGGCCAAGAGACTTCAAGAAATTAAGAGTGAAAGTCACAAGCAACTTTCCTACCTAGAGTCACGTGACTTTCCAGTCACGTGATCTGGCACTACAAGTGAGGTCACATATCCTTAGTGAGTCACGTGATTTGACCTCCCATGTGGGTCATATAATATGACATGTGACCAGCCACTAGATGTGACCACGTGATGTAACCATGTGACAAGTCACATGTTTGATGGTGTAACCCATCATGTGACTTTGTTGATCTGTTGATCAGGTGATCAACAATGGATAAGGTTCTGTTTATCGACTCTGTTGATCAATAAACAATGGGTTTATTATTGATCAATAAATAGACTCTTGTTGATTGATAAACAATCTTTGTTTATCGATTGAGCATGTATCGCTATTGGTTCTGGATATGGACAGAAGCAGAGCTTCAAACCTGAAACACCAGGATTATATCTAATTGGATGTTATTGTTAGATAGGCACTTGATGCGCACCTGTGAGTGAGTGTTACGATACGACTCAATTTCTTTTCTTTCTTTATCTTTCTTTGCTTCATGTGACCGTTCTCACAAGAGTCATAGTGACTCTTTACTTATTTCCCATACGAGTCATAGTGACTTTAGCCCATTGTCAAGGGGCTGTCATCTTTCGTTTCAGACTCGTTTCATACATACTGCAGACTGCGCCACAGTTACTTATTGTTCAGATGACTCGATCCTAGTACGCCATTATGACTCAGTACTAGGATCCCCATTTACTATAAAGTCAGGCTTGCTAGGTAGCTTGTAGCCTTAGACTTGACTTTTTGTATCCTATGGTACTCGAGCAATCGAAGACTGTGAATACTCCATCTCTCACCAAACTCTCCTCTCACTGAAGAATCCTAAGTTCCACTATTGGCTTAGGCTGACTCTTCAACTTGTACATCTTCACTGAAGTTCCTCCTCGGAACTCCCTTGACAACCAGAACCAGACCCTTAGTGCAGCGTCCCAGTAGAATGACTTAACCCACGTCGGGTGAACATCCCTACCATGACGTAACAGTGAGACATAGCTCGCGCACGGACTATGTACTCAGGTATATAAACCCCCCTGAATCTACAGATAGCCCTCAGACTGTCCACTTGTAACTACAGTTCCCACTTGGTCACACTCCTATCAGTATTGTTACGCTTCGGTAAGCGTGGGCCTTGCTTTAGGCGGCGGCGAGACGCGAGTACTCAGCTTGGAATTCTGCTAAGTCGAACGTGGAGCTTTCGGTCTCAACACGTCGATCGTTGCAACTGGAAGGTATCTTCAAGATAAGCCTTATGCAGTGCTCTCCCTCCTTCGTGAGGCGGACTAGTGGTGACTTGGAAACCGATGATTCAAGAAGACCAAGATGGCGATCCTTGGTCTTCCGCGACTACTACTTATACACGATGGTGGAGGGCTTTAAAGCGCCTCCCGAATGATGTTGGCCTATAGCGTATCTAGCTCGAACCCTAGTATCGCTATCCTAGTAATCAGCTGCTAAAGTACCATGTGATACTACTGCTGACTGATAACACGTGAAATATGAGTCCCTGACTAATGTAAGAATCACGAGCCTACTACTGTAGTCAGAACCTAGTAGTAAGCGTAAAGTCCAATCCGTGACATCACCCCCTTTTCAGGAGCGACGCCCACGGAGCCCCGGTGGTCCCATCCATCCTGCCCGTACGTCTTCAATCCGCTGCATCGCCCTTGCCCACTCCAACCTACTGATACACCTTGCCTTGTCCGTCGCCAGCCGCCCTCTTGTGTCCTGCAGCTCCGCTATCCGCGCCTCTAATCGCCCCATCTCCGCCCCTAACGCCCGGTAGCGTCGGATCTCGGCGACGAGACTTATGTCCTTACATTCAAGGACAGCTCGGTTGATGGCCGCAGCGTCGTCGTATCCCCCATCGAAGATGATCAGGTCTTCTTGAGCGTACCTGAGATGGGAGGCGGGGTGCACCACGTACTGGGGTGCCGCATACAGGGGTTTCGGGAACACCCTGTCGGACTCGTCGATCAAGCCAAGCACGATAGGATCGTTGCTCATGATGGCTTGGACGTATTTGGCTGGGCGCGTCACGCCGTCGGGGGTGGTGATGGGGAAGTGAACGTAATCGGATCCCCTATTGATCCGGAACCTGTGTGGCGCGCAGGCGTTGGCGATGGAACCGACGGCTCGGTTGGCGAGTTGGGGACGGATATGACCCCGGTACAGAGGGGTTCCGTCGGTGGCGAGGGCGTGTCGGGTTGTATGAGGTGGTACATTAGTTTCTCGGCCATAGTGAATGTGGGGGTGCTCAGCGGGGTAACTCTCATCCTCGCTGTCCGTGACTTCTCCCGCTTCTCTCTCATCTCCCTCATCCGGCATTGGGCTGTTTGTAGCTGTTTGTCCCTCCAGTTGTCGGTCACCTCCTTCCACGACTTCTTCGGCTTCATCGCCGTTTCGTACCGCAGCCTGGCGAGCTCTGACGTCTTCACCGCGGTCGAGAGCTCGGCAAAAGTCGTCGACTTCCGCGGTGGTGAAGGGTCGGTCGGCGATGGGGAGTCCCGTGTCGGCGTGGAGGATATGCCACAGGGCCGGCTGCCCGTCAACGTCGGGTGACAACCGAGCGCTGTTGGTACTCCTTCCTTGAGCGGGGAACTGGGCGAGGGTGCTATGGAACTCAGCTCGGGTGATGGGCCCCTCGGGCCCGGCTCCGTCTCCTTCAACCACGACGACCTCCGTCCCATCGACAGGGGTTGTTGATGCCCGCTCTTCCTCCAGCTCGACTGCAAAAATCCTCTTGGGGGTTCCGAGGTAGTACGAAGACGTCGATGAGGTGGCATTGGGAGTGAATGGCATAGGTTGACTGGGAGTTGTGATAGTGGTGGTAATGGGAGAAGGTGATGGGTTGTTTTCGCAGACTCTCCCACTCCTTATAACGGCTTGTGGGGCGGTCTTCGAATTTTGATACTCCGCCAGAGCTTTGTCAGCGAATAGGTCTTCCCGGTTGACCCACTGGTTCTCCGAGTCGGGGTAACCCTTCCATTTGACCAGGTATTGCTTCTTCCGTCCTCTGCCGAATTGCCGTTCGTCTAGAACTTTCTCAATCTCGTATTCTTCTTCCCCATCTATCAAATCGGGTGGCAGTCGTTGATAATTCTTCCCATGAAGTGGGGTCTCGTGGTATTTGGTGAGAAGATCCACATGGAACACTGTGTGAATTTTCCATTGCGGGGGAAGGTTGAGCCGGTAATTGACAGGGGACATCACCTGTTCTATCGTAAAGGGACCATGTCTTCGGGGAGCGAGTTTGGCCGTTGGTTGGTGCGTGCATAGGTGGCGTCCTTCTAACCACACGAGGTCCCCCGTCTGGAACTTTGGACCGTTCTTGGCTTTGACCCATGACTGCTGTGCCTTAAGAATTAGTTCCTGAGCATGTTTCCGTGCTTCTCAGAACTGTTCCGCCCTGAGAGTGACCTGGGGAATGGGTGATGGTTTATCCGTCCAGTCCGCTCGCGGGTTATACCCCATGAGGAGGTTAAAAGGGGATTTTCGCGTGTATTCATGTGGCCAGTTATTATGAGCGAATTCTGCGAGTGGCAAGTATCCGCACCAATTGTCTTGCCTCTCATTGGTCCAGAAGCGGAGGTATTGTTCCACCCACTGGTTCGTCCTCTCAGATTGGCCATCCGTTCGTGGGTGATATGCGGTGGAAATATTCTGTCGGATGCCCAATACTTTGCACAATTCCCTGGTGAATCGACTTGCGAATCGTGGGTCCCGATCACTTATGATCTTCGAGGGGAGTCCGAACCATGTGAATACGTGTTTTAGGTAGAGGGTTGCAACTTCTTCTGCGCTGATCTCTTCGTTACAGGGTATGAACACCACCGCTTTACTGCAATCGTGGTCCGTTATAGTCAGTATAGTGTCGTATCCTTGCGAACGTGGTAACTTAGTTATGAAATCGAGTGCTATGGTTTCGAAGGGTAGCGCTTCAGGTTTTGGGTAGATGGGATTAAGAGGGGCCTTGTCGCGCTTGTGTTGCACTTTGATGCGTTGGCATTCAGCACATCCTTTAACGTACTCCAGTGCATCTTTGGCCATTCCGGGCCACCAATAAGCACGCCCTACGAGTTGTGCCGTTCATTTGATTCCTGGATGTCCGTGAGCTGGCAGGTCGTGATGATCATGGAGTATGCGTCGCTTATCGTGGACTCCTCCGGTGACTACCCGTCGTCCGTCCTTATACCAGGTGCCTTCTATTTTCTTGAGCTGGTGTGCATCTACCCAAGGCATGAGGATGGATTCTCTTTGTTCGTATATTGGGTCTGGTAGTGCGGTGTCGTTGTGTGTGAGGCTATCTTCATTTGTTTGCATGTGTTCTATTTGAGCCCCTCGTATGAACATCTTGTCCGGTAACACCGTGACGTTCTGGTTGTCTTCTTCTCCTTGGTCGTAGTCTGGTCGTCTTGACAGAGCGTCCGCCCTTCCATTCGCGGTTCCTTTGATGTGATGAATTTCAAAGTCGTATTCCGATAATTCGAGTACTTCCCTGGCGACCCTTCGGCTTATTTTTTGGGGGCTTCTCCAGTACTGCAGGTTCATGTGGTCGGAGAAAACTTTCGTTTTGTGCGGTGATCCTGCTAATAGGGGTCGCCAGTGTCGGAACGCTCTTACAATTGCTAGTAATTCCAGGTCGTAAATGTCGTAATTCCTTTCGGCTTCATTGAGGGTAGTGGAGAAGTAGCTGATTGGGTGTCGTTTACCGTCGTCTTGTCGTTGTAGTAGTACCGCTCCTATTGCGAATCCTGAAGCATCAACTTCTAGTTCGAATGGTTTACTTAACTGCGGGTGAGCCAGTACCGGGTCTGATGTGACGAGCTTCTTGAGGTTGTTAAATGCGTCGTGTTCCGTTCCCGTCCACCTCCAGTCGGCTCCTTTCTTTGTTAACTGGTTCAGTGGTTTTGCGTGGTGTGAGAAGTTTCGAATGAATGCGCGATAGAAGTTGCAAAAGCCCAGGAATAATCGGACGTCTTTGACCTTTGTAGGGGTTGGCCAATCTTTGATACCGGAAATTTTGACGGGGTCCATGCGTGTCACCCCCTTTTCAAGGATTACCCCCAGGTAATCCATTCGAGGTGCATGGAACAAACACTTCTCCAATTTGTAGTAGAGGTCGTGTTTTGCCGAGATCTCCAATATGTCTTGAACTGCCGCTATGTGATCTGCCATGTTGCATCCTACTCGTGTTGCTATCCCAATGTCGTCCATGTATACTCGTATTGTGGTCCCCCGTAGTTCATGTTTGGCTATGACGTCTCGACATATGTGGTTCATCATCATCTGAAACGTTGCGGGTGAGTTGGTCAGTCCGAAAAACATAACTGTGGGTTCGAATAATCCGTATCTTGTTTTGAAAGCCGCTTTTTCTTCGTCTCCCTCTTTGATGCGTATGTTGTTGTAGCCCCACCTAACGTCGAGTTTGGTGTATATGTGGGCGTTACTGAGGTCCGTGATTAGATCAGATATGAGGGGCAAAGGATACTGGTTGCGTATGGTGTAAGCGTTAATCCGTTGATAATCTTGTACGGGGCGTAGTTTTCCATCCTTCTTCTTGACAAAGAAGAACG
The DNA here is from genome assembly GCA_951394315.1 of Lactarius evosmus. Classification (NCBI taxonomy): domain Eukaryota; kingdom Fungi; phylum Basidiomycota; class Agaricomycetes; order Russulales; family Russulaceae; genus Lactarius; species Lactarius evosmus. The sequence continues at coordinate 687,923 of OX596125.1, read as the reverse complement.
GTGATGCATAGGGGGACTTCGAGGGCCGTATGTATCCTTTGTCGAGTTGTTCCGTTAGGAAGGTTTTAAGGGCTGTGTCTTCTTCCTGTGTTAGTGGATAGACTTTGCAGTCTATGGCCTCGGGGGTTCCTTTCTTGAACTGTATTTCGTGGTCCCATACCCGCGTTGGTGGGAAGCGGTGTGACGCTTCTTCGTTAAATAGTCGGCTGTAGTTGTTGTAACAGGATGGTAACTCAGCTTTGGTAGTATATTGCTTTGCGTTGATTGCCAGTTCGGTGGACGTGATTCTCCCCTGTACGGATCCTTCGTCTTCGAGTTGTCGTACGATGTCTTCTTTTTCTTCGGTCATGATGGTTGCGATGGTAGGTCGCATTCTGTTGATCCGAGGGTTGACCGTTCGTAGTACCACCGGTAATGCATCTTCCTTGATAACTGCGTGTCTCCAGCTGAAGGTTGGTTCGTACGTGGCCAGCCACGGATAGCCGAAGACAATGTCTTCGTTGCCTATATCAGTTATGAGGAATCTCATTTCTTTGTGGATTCCCTTGGTTTGTACGTCCAGATCTACATAGTGAGTGATGAGTCCTGCTCTATTCTCGGTATTGTCAATATTCCATATCTTTTTGGGTTTTTCCAGCGGTTTCATCCCGATTCCCATCCGCTTTACAAAAGCGGGACATAGGAAGTTATCAGTGGCTCCGGAGTCCACTAATGCTCTGATATCGGCCATGGCGTAATTCGTGCGAATCGATACTGGAATTCTCATAGAACGGTAGCGAGTTATGATCACAGAATTACATTTTACTGCCCTCACCCAGGCCGACGGGTTCAGGCGCTTCGAAAATCCTCTCTCTTCCACAGGTCTTGTAGTATGAGGTCTTTGACCTCGTCTTCTTCGGCTGCTACCCCTTTCATCCAGGTATCCGCTCGCTGCTGCGCGGTTTCCGCCCTTGCCACTTGTACCTGTTCGGGTTCGTACGGCCCGGTGTCTGTCCTTCTGGTGTTGCTTGGTTGGTTGTAGGTGTGCTGTGGGCAATTACGACTGAAATGCCCCTTCTGTCCACAGGTGTAGCAAGTGACTTCCCTTATATCGCGCCGTCCTCCTCGTCCTCGTCCTATAAACCCTCCTCTTGGTGGGTTTCGGGGGTGCGCTCGGTCCCAATTTCCTTGTATTTCTTCGGCGCCCGTGAGCCTCCCTCATACTCGGTCGGCTGATGTGTCCATGGCGTTTGGGTCCCTGAGGATGTTACAGGGTGGTCCCCACCCGATGTTGCGGGTGTTTCCCCATCCGCCTCTGTTGTTGTTGTTGTTCGCTTGTTGCCTTCCCGGATTCGTGAGGCCTCGATGTTGCTCCAGTCGAGCCTTCATGTGTATATATTGTTGTTGTCTTCTGATAACCGCTTCTTTCCACTCTTGGAAGGTCTGTGGGTTATCGTAGGTGTACGCCTTTTCGTATAGGTCTCGGGGTAGGCCATCCGTGAACAAATCCATTGTGAGTGGAGAGTCCAGTCGGTAATCAGCTTGTCGCGCTAGTTGCTTGAATTGGGTGACATACGCGTCGATATCTCCCCCGGTCATTTTGATTCCTCTTTTGAGCATTGCTTGGGCTTGCTCTTTTTCTAACGTATTTGAGAACCGCCTGTTAAAGGCCGTTATTATTTCGATCCATAGACGTGGATCGTTATCAGCGATCCCGGCGCTGACTTGTCGGTTGAGCCATCTGCTGGTCTCCGTGATCCAGTTGTTAACATCTTTCCCCTGGATGTATGTGAGAAACAACATAGCTCGTCTGTATGCATTGGCCATGATGGGGTTGTTGTTGTTGATTCCCCAGTATAATTCCCATTGGGTAAGGAATTCTTCGGTCCTATGCCGATCCCCTCTGAATATTTCTGGGGCATTCCCTGCGAATTTGTCGGAGTGGTGCCCTCCCGGTATTCCGACTGGTCCTGCTCCGAATAATCCTCCTCCAGGTAGTCCTCCTCCTGGTGGTCCTCCGTCTGGTGGTCCTCCTCCTGGTGATCCTCTGCCCGGTCCCGGGGATCCTCCGTTTCTCGTCGGGGGGTCTGGTTGGTCTGGTCCGATTGCTCGGAATAGAGCGGCGTCGTCCGCTGTCATTACGTGTCCCGTTTCTGGATTGATGGGGAGCGTAACTTCTCGTATTTCTGTTAGTGTAGCCATTGGTGGGTGAATGGTGATCTGCTCAGCTCTTTCTATAAATTCTGGTTCTAGTGGTTCCCGTGTTTGAACCGGTTCTTCGTCTGACTCGCTATCTGAAGTTGCTGGATCTTCCGAAGGTGCGGAGAAGCTTTGATTTTCTCCGTCAATGGGTCCCCAGTCGTTTCTTGCGACTACTTCTTCTTCGTGGATGTCGCACCCGTATCTAGATGGTAGAGTGTCGATGACCCTCCACTCGTCGTCTTCTCGGTCGACTCTGCACCAGCAAGTTCGTTCGAAATTGAACTCAACTGGTCGTGGTCCGTGTATTCCTCTGATCAGATATCCTTCTACTCCGTTGATACTCCCCCAACTGGCTTGTTTGAGATATCGGACGGGTACGTTTCTGATTCCTCTTCATGGAATCTCGTAGGATCGGAATCCTTCTTGGACCCAAAGTTCTCTTGTAGATACTCGCGCCACGATGGTGAGATCTTGGTCTTAATGTTACGCTTCGGTAAGCGTGGGCCTTGCTTTAGGCGGCGGCGAGACGCGAGTACTCAGCTTGGAATTCTGCTAAGTCGAACGTGGAGCTTTCGGTCTCAACACGTCGATCGTTGCAACTGGAAGGTATCTTCAAGATAAGCCTTATGCAGTGCTCTCCCTCCTTCGTGAGGCGGACTAGTGGTGACTTGGAAACCGATGATTCAAGAAGACCAAGATGGCGATCCTTGGTCTTCCGTGACTACTACTTATACACGATGGTGGAGGGCTTTAAAGCGCCTCCCGAATGATGTTGGCCTATAGCGTATCTAGCTCGAACCCTAGTATCGCTATCCTAGTAATCAGCTGCTAAAGTACCATGTGATACTACTGCTGACTGATAACACATGAAATATGAGTCCCTGACTAATGTAAGAATCACGAGCCTACTACTGTAGTCAGAACCTAGTAGTAAGCGTAAAGTCCGATCCGTGACAAGTATTGCTTCCATGTTTGTGTTGCTCTACCTCTTGTCCAGCTTCCTCATGGTCCTTGTCATCCTTGTTGTTGTGATCCGGCTCACCACGGACTTATTTTTCCTTTTACTATATCGCTTTGACTCATACTTACTTCCCCTCGGAGTACTAACCTGTTGACTCATTACCATGTACGCTTCCTTACTCCGAGTCCCCTTCCTAACCCTTCCCCATCTACGCTTCCCCTTGTTCCCTTTTCTTCTCCTTCCCCATTCACGTTCCCTATTGTTCTCCTTTAGTATCCCCTCATGGGACGGACACGGAGTAGCTGCCTATATAAGCTCGACCACTTGTGTGCTTATTCCTTAGTCTTGTCTTCGTCTATCATACTAGCGAATACCAGACCTGCTCACTCCTCCAACTGTGTGCTCCCTTCTCGTCGTCTCATCACCACTGTCGGTCTTCCCTTAGTTGGGAGCCACCTCGAAGCTTTGCGCTTGTGCTATAACAACGCGCACACACAGACCCTAAGTCGCTTAACTTAGTCCCCCGTACTTCGGCCATCTGACCGAAGCCCCTTGTACCTCGCCGCTAAGTCCATCGACTTACCCTTGAACCCTTGCTCCTTGGTCGTCCTTCACGGACCTTCGTCTCCTAGAACTCCCTCGGCCTCGGTTACCACTTACCGGGCACCTCGTCCTTGTACCCTGTCCTTGTCCCCCTCGTACCCTCAGTGCACGTCGCACTGTAAGGCCCCGCTAGGCCTTAACACTTGTTGTATTCACCACCTTATTCGGTGTCACGTTGTTCCTCTGCCACCACCCGACATACCTTGTGTACCACAGGATTCACTACAGTGTTTGAGTAGTGAGTCACCACATCTAGTATATAATGGATCCATCTAGATAGGGTGGGTCACTGGTGGCATCATGCTAAAACTAATATATTACTTCATTATAATATCCCTGCTTTATTGGAACCACTCTTGTAACACCCAATTAGATAAACACCAGCATGCATAATTCAGAAAATATGCAGAGGTGCTCAGCTGGGGACATATGCAGTGTCCTGTACAAGCTGGCATCCCTTGCCAAGATAGTCAAGAACTTCCTGAAGACATGTTTACACAATCTGAATTCATCATAGAATCTCTTGTTAGGCCCAGCTAATAGATTTTCAATCCAGCATTGTCCAGATAAGCTAGATATATTTTTGGCCATTTTGTCAAAGCACATCCCATATGTGAGAACTAAACCTGCAGCCAAAGATACAATTATAATAGCAGCCCTAAGCACAATACCAAGAAGACCTTTGGGTGTAGTGGCCATCAGTTTTGTGCAGAGATTAGATCAAGACATGTCCATCTGATCTGTAATGTGACAGGTCCAATTCCATTGGTCACACTATGTGATGGTTTGTCATACTATGTTATGATTTGAAGCAATAATTTATTTTGTGCATTTAGAAAACTCTATATAAAAATAATGTTGCCACACATGACCTCTTTGCCCCACCTGGAGTGAAGAGGTCATATGCAGCAATGTATGAAATGGAATCAGGCACCAAACAGGGCCTAATTGTTGGCAGGATAACATCTTAGCCCGGTCTTGACCTTCTTTTATAAAAATAAAAAGTTTCTGCATTTATGTTCCACCACTCACCAAGATGACAAAGCGGCCCCAGGAGACCCCCATCCCCATTATGTCACTACAACAAGATCCGGTTGTTTTACTGATCCCGCGGGAATAGATGACAAAAACTATATATTGCAAACGACCCGATTTATTCCACGATATCGCATATTGATTACAGCCGTTTTCTAAACGATGGAGTGCTAGCCCAAAAAGAGTTGGGTAGCGGGGTTTCGGGAACTCCCATCGGCAGAAATGCCGGGGCTTACCTGTTTTTTTTTAAATTTATTTTGAAATAATAATAATTAAATACCGAGAAATGACCAAAAAAATGACAAGTCGGCAACTAGAGCACGTACGCATCAACTTAGTGCCGTCCCTAGTGGCCTGCTAAGACATTTACAAGACGGCTTGAGGGTGGTAAGGACTCTGGTTGGACAACAGTATGAAGTCGCTTGAGCACATCTGACAATGTGAAACCATCCACTCGTTTGGAGCACCGGAAAGACATGCAGTTGGACAATACAAAGTCGCTGAGTATACGAAACTCTCGGAAGGACTTGTGGTTGGGTGAAGAACTAGCGATAATTCAATTTATTCCTGTGCTTTTTTCAGTTATAATGCACGATGTGAAGGGGGGATTTGTTACCTTTGCACATGGATCCTACTGGGCGACCCAAGTTCCAACAAGTGGCATACCACCCACCCATGCCGCCTCATGGTGCCCCGCCCCATCCACCACCTATGCCGCCTCATGGTGCCCCACTCCATCCCCCACCTATGCTGCCTCATGGTGTCCCGCCACAAGCGGTGTACCCTCCACTCGCACCACCCCACACCGCCCTACCACACGAGCCACAGGGATACCATGGGGTGCAGTACCCGTATCCCCCAATACCACCATATCCGCTGTTGCCGCACAGTTATGGTCAGCCCTTCCAAGGGTGGCCAATGTATGCACCCTACATGCCGGCCCTGCCAGTACCGGCACCAGCCCCAGTGCCACCAACCCCAGCACCACACACTGGCATGGTGGGAAATGCATCAGCGCACCATGCTGCTGAGGCTCTTGAAGCCGTATATATACCAAGAAAATACCTGAACGCAGAACGTCGGCCAGGAGGTAAGTTATTTGAAGTTGTGTGATGCAAAAATGACTCACCTGATCTCGACTTGAAGCTTGGGACTTCAAGGTTGATGTAGTCACAAGTACCACTAAGAGGTCGTTTATGGCTCATACCGGATTGACCTGGGATAAATTCAATGAGGAGGTCACAACCCGGCTGAGCGATGACACGCCAAAACCGGTCCAGTTAGCATATAAGATCTCTGGGGAATCCGGGAAGATGGTGGCCTTGAGCAATGTGGTCGAATGGGACGACGCACTTATGCGCATATACGCCAAAATAAAGGCCGCGCGCAAGCACGCTGTGAGCCTGGATGTCAAAAACGTGGTAAGTATTTACGACCTATAAACTAGATGACTTACTAATTTGGACTTGCGAAGACAAAGCCTCCTTCAAAGGTGTCTAGAGCCAGAGAGAAGCGGGGGCGTGAGGACGATGTTCCCCTGCCTGTGAGCAATGAACTACAGGCTCAGAAGCGTGCGTTCCAACAGCTCGAAAGGGAGCTAAATTGTGAAAAGCACAAGGGCCACTGCGTCGTTGATCGCTCGGGTGGGCGTGACAATCACCATCGCCTTAGCTTTGCAGAAATGACACTGTGGGCAAAACAAATTGTGAGCAGTAGTTCATGCGACAGTCTACACTGTGCTCACCTGGCTTAGTCAGTGGGCAAGGCGACAGTGTTTAGCCACCCGCATAGCCTAAACTTTGACCGCCCGCCGACTAAAAAAGCCCGACACTCGAGCAGCGCACCCGAAGTTCATGTTGCGGTGAACATTACCCCACCAATTCCTGGAAAAGAGGCGTCATACACAATAAACACGACGACTCACCGAATCGATCAGCGCCCCCTACCAAGCCAGGGGACGCCCACTAAGCCAGAGAGAGTGCCATGTGTGGTAAGCAGCGAAGTGAAGCTAGGTGCCAAAAAAGGAAGGGTATTGGTGAAAGAGGAAAGCCAGGATGTGGTGGTTGAGTGGCCAACTTATGAGCAGGACCCATTGGGCAAGGACGAGATCGATGACAAGGAAATTTTACCTCCCATTGAGGTGCTGGCAGACGAAGACGAGGTAAAGACGGAGATTTCCGGATATGAGTAGTCACATAGTCACCTGTGACGTCCCATGCTTGTGACACATAGTGGCCATGGTCAATCATTGCCCCAGACGTGAATTTTCAGTCAGTGGAAAAGGACATGCGCTCATTTGTGGGAGTGAATAAATTGACAAAAATTTTGAAAGGCTATGGAATGTACTCGGCATGCTGGTACCACCCGTAGGCATCCTCTGGCATGACACTATGAATTGCCTCCCACATAACTGCGTACGTGTCTGCATCATCTCCCTCAATCTCACCAAATACATAATCCCGATTGGCACGGAGCCACGCCTTTATGGAAGAAAACGCTTCCTCAATGGGGTTCAGATCAGGAGAATACGGCGGGAGGTAGATGAGACATGCCCCACGCTCCTCTACCATTTCCTGGATACCCTCTACTCTATGAATTGCTGCATTGTCCATCACGATAACTGAATTGGGGAGCGGCCATGGTTCCATGTGCTCGAGGAGCCCTGCGATAAACACCCGAAAGCGATCTCCATCGATGGAGTGGTCGTATACTTCAGCATGTATGATCCCATCGAGCGATAGCGCCGGAAGTATAGAGTACCTATTGAGATTAGCGCATATTCAACTAGAGTATTATATTCTTACCTTGTCCCCCGTACAAAAAACTCACGACGACGCGCACGATCCCCGCGTTGAGCCCAGGCATAAGGGCGCCTTAAAGTCATCCGATTGAAGTGGCTTTCATCAACGAAAACCAGTTGATGGGGTTCGTAGTGTTCGCCGATGAGCATCTTGTATGCGGTACGCTCATCATCGTTTTGTTCGATTGCTGGCCATGTGACCTGTGGGTTACCCAGCTCAGTCCAATAGTACATGTAAGAAAGAAAGAAAAAAAAACACACTGCCTTCATTGTGTATCCCAATCGCCTCATGGTCCTCCAGACTGTCGGCATTGAGACATGGACCCCAGTAGCCTCGAGGAGGTGTGTTTGAAGTTCTTGAAGATTCATGTCCGGCTGGCGCTGTATGCAGCCCTCAATAAACTGGTTTCATTAGTACTGAAAAGGACATTACAGTAAAAGACTATGGACGCACCTGAACATCGAGTCCGTCCAGGAGACATGGCTGGCCAGGGCACACTGGGATTTGCACTACCTCACCTGTCTGACGATATTTCTGCCGTAGTCGCCTCAGTGTACACTGGCTGATCCCTAGACAATCCCGGATCGTTGGATCGGGTACACCTCTGAGAGAAAGCTCCAAGGCTTTCTCCTTGATTTCTCGAGATATAAAGCGACAGCCCATACAACAGAAGGATGAGAAACAAGACAAAAAGAATGTTGAACGTTGAGACACGGAAACAAGACAGAAAAAAAAAACGTAAGTCTTATCATATTTCAAATCAGAAATTGAATAAGGGGTTATCTTCGTTCTCCGCAGACACCGCTACCAACCCGTTTTGGGCTAGCGCTCCATCGTTTAGAAAACGGCTGTAATAAGCAAGTTAACACCCGTCCGTCTTGTGATGTTAGTCGTATTTTCTCATGAATTTCGTTCCTGAACGTTTCGCGAACCTCAAACCACGGTCTCTGCCTTGTCCTCAACAACACTTGATCGCCGTCGTAGTGAGACTTTGATCCTCAAAGGCTACCGAAAGGTCGTGAAGAGACGCGGTTTCCACATTACATCGTCCGGATCTGCTACTTTATCTTGTGCTTCCCACTGCCTCCTCAATTCCATTGCGGAACTAGAACTACGGCGACAAGAGAAGAACCTCAATGCCCCAGAGGGGAATGTGCGCCCACCTAACCCCTAAGCTGATGAACATTCCGTTTTGTAGACACCAGGAAAGCGACTCCCGTCAAGTAGCAGATGATTTCCAATTCACTGCTCGAGGGGACAAGGATTCAGACGCAGGAACTAACAGTCCACAATGCCAGCGAGGGAAGCGCTGATGCCAGCGCCGAGAAACCCGGCTGTCCATAGTTCGAGATAGAAATGCGGCGTATTCTGATGGAGATCACAAGGACCGCCTCGTACACCGCACACACATTCAGACGCCAGATATCTTGCTATTACGTCTAGATCCTTCGTTCGAACCAAGTGACTGAGAACTCATACCTAATCTTCAATCAGCATTCGTTTGTAGTCCGTGCTTAGCAATCCGTCCTCTGGAACCACCGGTACCTCAGATACACCTCACGAAGACTGGACGAATTGGCGAGATTTCCCAGAGTCGCCATGAGAAACTGGGGAAAGTGGCGGGCCTAAGATATACCTTCACCCACCCACGTGTATGGTAATGGCACAAGGTGGAATATGATATTAAAACAGTCGCGCACCAAAGACGACATCGCGGAGATCAAGAAACAGGTCCATTGAAACGCCGAGTGCGATATTCCTGACTTTACTCGCCCTCCCTGGGATGAAGTAATACTAGTGACAACAAGAAACGGCGTACATACTTTGCAGAATGAGGCCATGTTGTCTTGCTATTGCCGGAAAAAAGGCCAAATCCGATACACTCGATATGTGCAGGACAATTGCGACGGTGAAGCGCTCACATGAGAAGAACGACTTGTAGTTGCGCACTTGAAGGGAGACCGAATGGAACATCTTCCGAACAAGGTGAAACTGTCAATCGGTATAAAAGCAATGGCGCTTCAGTACATAGCAACGAGGGTATACCTTGTGAATGGTTCTTGGGGAATCGTATAATAATAACAGACATTACCCTTGACCTGCGAGAAATCATCGACAGTAATAGCTCTACTACCGTTCGATTGGCTTTCCTCCTGCTGTGGTTCTCTTCGGGCTGTTTTCAACCCAGAAATCATCACTTGCCAGAACTTCCGCAAAGAACTATTCCAGTTTTTCCTATGCACAAGTCATTCTATCTGCCAGGAGAAAGAAGTCACGTTGTCGACCTCGGTGTATGCATTTTCGGACATGGATTAACAAGGAAAAACAATTGAATGTATCGTATTTGACTTGGGAAAACCACCTTCTGGTGCGTTGACGCAACTCAACATATATGTCGCTCTTTCCAGAAGTCAAGGGACCTGCGCTGGTCTTCTCTTTGCCGTTCGTCGCATCGTCGCTCGTCGCTTGATAATTAGCACTTGGATCAGAGCCCATACATAGCGCCATAGTCACTATCAAAAGGAGAGCCGCTCTGGGCTATAAAATTTGTTCGAGAGTTACTTTTTCCTGATGTCACGACAGCCTTTGGGCTCCAGCTATTTTGGTTTTTGTCGTACACTGTTCGGATAACCTGATCCGACTTCGACTTCGACCCCCTCCTGTCCTGTCTTGGCGTGTTACAGTTCTATTAATCGTAGGTTACCCACGTCTTAGCTACGACTTATTGCGGTATCACTTGCAAGCGCAGAGTTTTTTTTTTTTTTTTAAAAAACTTTCCATGCCTATGCCGACCCAATTCACAAACACGAAGTGCGCGATGGGGCATCCACCACCGAGACATCAGACGACACCACCGCGACTTGATGCCGGATCATGAACTGCAACGACGCGGCGACGGGGCAGGACCTTCAACTTGTGCGCATCCAGTTACACGACACACGTCGGAATGTCCGAAACACCTCTGGCTACTGCGCGGGTTCCATGTCATCGTGTCGCCTAGCTAGCGACGGAAAAAGGTGTAATGATGGTGAGTCGAACCCGGAGAGTGGGATCGGAGAGTTGCCAGAAGTCGGGCCCACAGCTACGTCCGGCAAACACGCACAAACGTCCGGCACAGTCTTAGGCATTCCTATACAACGGTTCCTCTTGACAGAGATAGAATGAATAGTTTCAATAGGTTACCGTCTATAAGAGTATCTGTTGTCACTTGTTCGCAGATCTTGCACGCTAGGTTATCGAGACGATGACCGTGCAGTAAAAAGGACGCACCCCAGGCCCATTGCCGATCTGATCCTACAACATAAAACGTTACCCCTGAGCCTCAGGTCCGTAAATGCACCTGCTGTTAGGATAGCAGGAGATGGCGATAGTCTAAATGCTAACTACGTGGGGGGTGGCGATTGCTCGGAATTGGAAACTTTTCATCGTGAAACTGCGAAGTCAGAAGGGTGAGATCATGACGAACGGGTTGGGATTTGGAGAGCACCCGGCCACTCCGTTAGGAATTTACTCAACTTACACGTGATATGTCAGGTGATCAAGGGCGGGCCAGCTCAACGTAACAGCTGGGTGCAACCACTGGCACGCTTCTTGGTCTCGTAAAAAAACATGGCACGATCCTCGTAGGTTCCTGATGCTGGAAGAAACGGGATAATTGTCAACCGTTGATTGGTTTCATGTTCTATCGCTTGGAAGCTCGATGGCAGGAGGCCCCACATTCCGCTCCGAGAATATGGCACGATCACAACTACCGGACACGAGCTCGCCTCGTGATGTGCTTCATTGTACGCTCTAAGCGAACTTCTCAACAGTGCGGAGTTACTGTGTCTGTCTGTGCTCTCCGATGCCTCCGATGAAATGTAATGTGTTCCACGCTGGACCTGGACCCCGCGGTTTGGGGACATACGGTGATCCCAGTAATCCGAGGACATAATGGCAGCTGCGCGAGCTCCTGCCCGATCTGCTCCGCAATGTTCCGCCACCATTGGCTCAGTACTAGTAGGCCTAGACACACTCAGAGGACCTTGCTCGCCAACATGTTTCACAGTGTAGCGGGTACAGGCATAGATGTGGGCATGTCATTACATATCAGAATTTATATACGTATTGAGTGCGCTTGGTGGGCATCGAGATTTCAAGGGGAGTAAGGGGAGTGGCTAAACCATATGAGCCGGCACCGCTTCTCCGAACCGTTGCAAACCTGACGTAGATGTGTTCCTTACAGTAGTTATGGAGTATTCAAGATTTATATACCACGGAGCCCTCACGCTGTACGACAACACCCTCTCTAGCCGCCATACTCTCCCCAAATGGTCTTCGGGCGTTTCGACAACCAATCACAGCAAAAGACGGAAGACTCGATGCCGTCGTCCTTGACAGTGTTGCCGACCGCCTCTTTCCACGCCAGTAGCTACGAAGTCGTTCTCGAGCCAGCGGACGATCCACAGCAACTGCCACTGGCGCGCAGGTGGCTTGCCGTACTCTGTATCTCGACCGCGGCCATATGTATCACCGGTGCCTCGTCCATGGTACGTTGAGGCCGCTCCTCCCGAACGAAGCGTCGTGTTGATACGGGGGCACGTCCCGCCGCATTGCAGGCGGCATTCGCGGAGGAGGCCATGGGCAGGCAATTTCACGTAAGCCAGGAAGTTACGATCCTCGGCATCAGTCTTTTCGTTTTGGGCCTCGGCGTCGGGCCACTCGTCGCGGGCCCAATGTCAGAAATATACGGGCGCAGCGCCGTCTACAGCGTATCGTTCAGCCTTTTCTTCGTGTTTATGTTCCCCATAGCGTTCGCGCCGAACATAAGTAAGTCCATGGTGCGTTAGAGCCTAACCTGGAGCGATAACGCTGTGTTAAACTCCAACAGCTGTGTATCTGGTCTTTCGGTTCCTTGCCGGGTACTGCGGGGCCGCGTTTCTCAGCTTAGCTGGGGGCAGCGTCAGCGACATGTTCTCAAATTCTGAAGTAGCTACGTACGTCTCCGTTCGGCTGTGATCTTCTTGCATGTCTCATATGATATGGGACAGTCCGATGGCAGTCTACACAATTTGCCCTTATATAGGCCCTGAGATTGGGCCGATTCTCAGTGGGTGAGTACGGTGTCCTACATGAGCGCATGAATGGCTAAAAAGACGTGAACAGATTCATTAATCAGCATTGGCACTGGAGATGGACGTTCCACGTCCAGATAATCTGGTCCTTTATCCAGGCAGTGGCCATCATTCTCGTAAGCACAGGCCTTTGTGGCGTTCGTCGGGGCGCTAAGTCCGGGCGTCAATTCATCAAAGGTTGTGCCGGAGACCTGTGCTCCTGTGATCCTCAAGTGGAAGGCACAACGGTGGGCCCTTCTCCGAAGGAGGCTCTTGATATACTCAAAGGACTTATGTAGTCTTCGGGAGACTACTGGTAATCCAAAGTGGTACGCACCGATCGAAAGAGAACCACACGTCAGTTTAGCGCGAACATTGCTTGACAATCATTGGAAACCTTTCTGTGAGTCATCGACCACCGATTCACAATCTCGGAGCCCGCTCACCTGATATTGATAGACTACGTGATGTTCGATTATATGCTGTTGCTATTGAACATATGGTACATTTGAACCCCACTCGCTCACTCGCAGGCGAAACGGCGCATTGCGATACGCAGCTGACATCTTCACAGGAACGCACTGATCCTCGGGATCCTATACTTGACTTTCCAAGCTTTTCCGATCGTATTCGTGGGAAAGCACGGGTTCAACATGCAATGCACGGGCCTGACATTCCTAGGAATGGCGGTAGGGATGCTCCTCGGCCTGGCCACTCAGCCTTACTGGAACCGGTGCGGACCCCTTTCTCCCTCAGACCTTCGAAGGTCCAGAAGACTGATGACATCTCGAAGGCGGTACCGCGATTACAAGGACACACATGGCCAGGAGGAGCCGCCGCCAGAGTTTCGACTGCTGATGGGGCAGGTGGGGGGCGTGCTGGCGCCGATTGGACTCTTCTGGCTGGCGTTCACGACGTACCGCGGCGTGCACTGGATCGTGCCGATACTCGCGACGGTCCCGTTCGGCACGGCCACCTATTTCATCTTCGCGTCCTCCATGACGTACATCGTCGACGCGTACCGGTCGGTCGCGGCGTCCGCGCTCACGTGCAACGCGGCAATGCGCACGATCTTCGCCGCGGCATTCCCGCTTTTCGCCGTGCAGATGTACGACACGCTCGGCACGGTCGGCGCGACGGCACTTCTGGCGGGGCTGACGACTGCGATGGCGCCACTCCCGTAAGTCACGTTCTTCGTGCCATCATTTCTAGCCTGCCAGTGTCGCCGCTCCCTCAGCATGGAAACGCATGACTAAACTTCTTTTCTTGGCTCAGGTTCGTGCTGGACTACATGGGTTATCGGACTCGTAAACGAGAAGCACAGGCCCGTGCCAGCAAGGCCTAGTTGTCTATGGGTGTATTGGACCCTAGAAGGCGAAAATTCTGGGTGTGTTTTTAGTAATACTGGACAGAAGTAATATCGGTGGATTCCGTAAAATTACCGTAGATGGAGTTTCCTAGTAATTTTATATACTGTAGTGGTTTGGCTGAAGTGTCTCGTGTACTGTGCGTGATGATAAATCCCGAACGAACGAAAAAAAATCCTACGTGACGCGTGTACAGGTCCGGGATCTCAGGCCGAGTGGACAGATTGGGCTTTTGACAAGGAGTGCGATGTGAAACGTATTGTGTACGACCCTTGGAACGTACCGCTTCTTCATCGTGGTATATTAGAGAGTGGGTAGGCGTCTGGACGTCCGGACGTCCAGCTTGGATGTAAGAGCTAGTCACGCGTCAATATGTTAGATAAGCTGAATTTGCTAATTTACCAGTCAGGCATGTCAGGGACAATCGGGGTCCTTCAACTACCACCGCACATCACATCCGGCGATGAGGGTCAATGTGCACACGGCGATTGTCGGAGAGACTGTCGTCCTAGTCCCCTATCGGTATGTGTCTTCTTCAGGGTCCGGACGGCCGCCTATGACCCTCCAGGGCTAGTATAGTGCAGAGCATGTAGAGGTCTGCCCTCACAATTAGCATATAGATACCCGTCCTGGGATATCTGATCCACAGGAATCTCTGGGCAGACATATCATGCATGGATGAAAAGCACGGAACTACGCGACCTCACCGCGAGCGAGGAGCTCACACTAGAGGAGGAATATGCAATGCAAAGTGAGCCCCCCTCCCCTCTGGTACCCCGGCCTACAGGCCTAAACCACGCGCCGAACAGGAAGTTGGCAGGAAGACGAGGATAGTGCGTGGACTATCATAGGGACACATGCAGTGTGTACCTAACACGAGACCCAGAACTCACCTTCATCGTACTCGCTCGCCCACTGGAACGCGTCACTCCCGACCACGACGACGACAGCCCCGACCTACAGCTCACAAATGACGACATCAGGGCACTGCCCATGATCGGCGATGTGAACCTTTTTTTCAAGCACCAGCGCGACGACCCTGAGTTCGAGGTCGAGTGTGAGGTGATGATCGCTGGTGCGTACTCCATAGCCCACTCATTTCCCACCTCTCCTCCACTTCCCCTGGCGCTAAATGAGACGCCCGACTGCATCCCCTGCAGAGCCCGCGTACCGCGGACAGCGTCGCGCACATGCGGCCCTCGCGCTTCTCCTATCCTACGCGTGTGACACGCTCGGCATCCGGACGGAGTCTTTCGTGGCGCGCATCGGCGCGGGCAACGCACGCAGCATCGCGCTGTTTTCTGCACTTGGCTTCAGCGTCGTCCGGACTGTTGCGGTGTTCGACGAGGTCGAGATGCGGGTCGTCGGTCTTGGGGACATGAGCTGTCCAGGAGGGCGAGTGCTAGAGTACCCCTGAAACTCGGCAGCCAGTGGTGGCATCCGGCAGTAGATCAGCCCAATACTCCGAACGCTCTTTCGGTGTATATGCATGCGCGAGTTTTATTACATGATAGGGTCGTTCAGAAGCTCCCTTTTGTCCACCGACTCAGGTCCCGATCCCAATCGATGCTCTAACTCTCCGTGAGCTCAAGATACTGGAGGGTCTGTAGCAACTGCTCAGGTGGATCATGTCACAATCACAAGCAAGGGATGAGGCGAGTACTAGTACAGCGGGGTGTGAATCGGCGAGACCGACAACACTCAAGCACGTGGGTCGGAGTGGGAGCTTGGTATATTGTAAGGGAGCACTCGGTGATGGTATACAGACGGGAACAAAGGATGAAGAGAGAGGGAAAGGAAAAGAGACTGAGGACGTCCGAGATGGTGAGGACGTCCTTATAAGCAGGTTTCTCGGGCCCTGGAATGCGTGCGGCGTTACGGGCATTCCAGGATTGGTTTTACGAATGATAAAAGAAGCTCGACGATCGACATGACCGGAGTGTGGAAATTGAAGGAAGTATGTTGGTATGCGTACTTACACGGAGTCACGAACCTACCCTTACTCACACGTGACCTGCAAAAGAATTGAAGCACCCACATAAGCACTACCACCACCCCGCTATGATGGACCCCTCTACTTATTTCAGATTGCTCCTGGTGCGTGGTGTCAGGCATAAATTGGGAGCCTGACATGGCGCCAGTTAGTCCGACGCAGTTCGCCATCAGTTGCACCCATGGGCTTTTTGTTACCAGTGACTCGGAGATAGTGCACTCACGCACACACACTTGCACGTTGGTATCCAGAAAAAAAAACGCGGAATCGCAAAACAAACATTATTGGTACAGACGTGAATTTCACTGTTTTAGTTTTACCAACGAGACAGAAATGCCTTCTTCTGCGTAGTCTTGCAACACCACTGGCCGCGGCTCCCACCTAAGAGCCTTGGCGCGCTCGCCCCGAGCGAGCTGACTGGAACCGAGGAACATCGATGCCCTACGGGAGGAAAAAAGATATACGCGTCATCAGTATGACGCAAAGGAACACGTAGAGAGCGACTGGAGCATAGTGTCATCGCCACACGCACGGATAGGGGACATCAGACAAGGAAATGCTATGTGCCGTGGCATCTTCCAACTTTCCTTTGCGCGCAAGGACGCTGCCGAACACGGTCGTGATGTGCTTCCACGACAGCGGCGTGCTGACAGAAATGTAGTACCTCGCGTACGGGCTCGCCTTGGCATCCGCGCGGCTGAATATGCGTGCAAGTACGCGCCTGTAGAGGTCGACGAGGTCATCCAGGCGCACCTAAGGTGATAACATTATTAGTTTTGCCCGCGATGATGGGCGGCTTCAGGCAAGAACGGAGGAACGGAAGGACCGCGCACCATGTAGAAGATGTTATCGCCTTCCCCGACGTAGATGGCCTTTTTGAACGCGAGTGCGAGCTGGATCATGAAACGGAAGAAGAGCGACGCGGACGGGACGGGCCCTGTCGACGGGCCGACAACTGCGCCAGGGCAAATGATGTACGACTCCGTGTAGCCCTCTTCCGAAGCGCGCAGAATACTAGGCAGCAGCGGTGTGCTTATTTGAGTACACACACACACCAATGAACAAGAAGGACGTACGGTACGTCCACTTGCCCATGCAACTTCTGCGGAGTAATCGCGCGAATATCCGCTTCGTCTCCGTCCTGTCCGGCGAAAAACAAGAGATGAGCTTGCAGAACCACACACACCAAAAGAAATAGTCGACAACGCGGACGCACATTCCAGACTTTGCTGTTAGGGTCCTGCTTCCCCTCCTTCCCGCCGTCAAAGAATACCGCCACCCCACTCATGTGCAACAAGACGGCCGGGGGCTGCTTGTCCTCCACGACGCGCGCCTTGTGCCCGGCCAGAATAGCGGTGGAGAGTGCCACGTCATCGGCGTCTGCCGCATTGACGGTGATGTCTGCCGTGCGGGCATGTTTGGTGATAAGATCGGCGTCGCTGAAGCTGCCCTGGACGACCTCTACGCCTAGACGGCTGACCGCGTCGACGTGCTCGGGGTTGCGCACCAGTGCAGTGACTTTGAGATCCGGGTAGATCTTGCGTAGGTCAACGAGCACAGCGCCTTAGAAAAACTGAAAGTGAGACACTGATGCTGTCGTGGCGCCACGCTTGAAGATGCGCAGTTGTACGGACCTCCGATGTAACCTGTCGCGCCAATGAAGAACACGGTGGACATGGCTTTCAGAATCACCTATATCGATGAATGGGAAAGGCTGGGGATTAATCAATCCGATATATATATAGGGCTGGTAATTCATGACGGCCCCGTGGGGCCGTCATTCATCAAAATTCTCGGATGCTTTTGATATTGTAGTGTATGCCTTCATCTACAACACATCAGTATTAGCCAATATTAGTTTTTGATGGTTTTTTGGCCTGAAAAGCCATAAAAACCATGAAACCACTTACAGCCGTTTTCTAAACAATGGAGCACTAGTCCAAAATGAGTTGGGTAGCGGCGTTTCGGGAACTCCCATCGGCAGAAGTGAGTGCTTGACTTTCCGCACCATTCCCACAGAACGGTCCGCTTTTGCCGTTTCTCCGCTACTAAGTTTCAAACTCCGTATTTTAAATTCTTTTTATTTTTCATATTTTATTTCCAGAGTTAAATACTGCATTCCAAATAAAAACAAATATGACAAAAATAGATGAAAATAACATGCAAATAATGCATCCATGTATTGTTGGATGTGTGGGAAGCCCATTGGTGCCACTTCCCACTTGCACCCCCTTCCCCCATTTTCACATGCCATTTGCACTCCCCTCCTTTGTGTGCAAATAGGGCATGCAAATGGGGGTGGTGTGGAAATGGTGTTGGCACTTCCCCTCCCCCTGTTGCTGTGGCACCCTGCCTTGTGTGTGCCCCCTCCATTGGTGCACCCAGCCCCCCTTTACCTGCACCACCTCTCCCTTCCACCTTCCTTCCCCCCTTCCCCCCTTCCCTGCCCTGTTGGTCCCCACCCTACCCCTTTGCACACCACCCCCATTCATATGTGAACTGGGGGCTATGTAAGAACCCCCCCTCCCCCTTTTTTGCCCCCAGCCCCCGTTTGTGTGTGAAGGAGGCATGGGAATGCAGCATGCAGGAAAGGTATGCCCCCCCCCTTTTTTTAATGTGCCTTCTGTTCACATGTGAATAGAACACATGAATGTGTGGCTGCAATGGGGCACACATGGGACAAGCCCCCTCCCCCCTTTGCAACCTGCCCCCTTTATGCAATGGGGCACACATAAGACATCCCCCCTCCTTTGTGCCCTGCCTCTGTTTTTATGCAGGCATGGGGACCATGCAGGAAAGGGTGCCCCACATGCCCCCTTTATAAGCACCTCAGTGCAGGCAGGGGGACTATGTGGGAAGGGGTTCACCTGCCTACCCCCCTTTGCGAACACCTTAGTGAAGGCACAAGCAGGGGCACATGGGGGCAGGGGCACTGCAGGAATAGGACCACCCCCCCCTTTTGTGAGCACCCTAGTGCAGGTGGGGTGGGTGTGTGAACCCTTTCCCACACTGCCTGCACTGGGGTGCTTGCAAAAGGGTGGGGCAGACCTGTTCTTGTACTGTCCCCCCAGTACCCCTGCATGTGCCTGCGCTAAGGCATTCATAAAGGTGGGCAGGCAGGCAGGCACTTTCCCACACTGCCCCCTGGGTGTTACACTTCGGTAAGCATGGGCCTTGCTTTAGGCGGTGAAGAGGCACGAATACTCAGCTTGGATAGTACTAAGTCAAATGCGAAGCCTGAGTGCTATAACGCAACGACGGTTGGCAACTGGGAAGGCGACTTGGTAAGCCTTATGCAGTGCAAGTCCTTGTCTTCGTCGATCTCCTCAAGAGATAAGATGGGACTGATAACCGATGATTCAAGAAGACCAAGATAGCAACTCTTGGTCTTCCTGCACCACTATTTATACAAGATGATGGAGGGCTTTGAAGCGCCTCCCGAATGATGTTGGCCTATAGCGTATCTAGCTCAAACCCTAGTATCGCTATCCTAAGTAATCAGTAAGCAGTAAGTAACATGTGATACTACTGCTGACTGATAACATGTGAAAGTATCGAAAGTCCCTGACTAATGTAAAGAATCACAAGCTTACTATCGTAGTCAAAACCTGATAGTAAGCGTACAAGTCCGTTCCGTGACATCACCCCCTTTCCAGGAGCAATGCCCACAGAGCCCAGGCGGTCCCATCCATCTTGCCCTCATGTCTTCTATATGCTGCATCGCTCGTGCCCACTCCAACCTACTGATGCACCTGGCCTTGTCCGCCGCTAACCGCCCCCTTGTGTCCTGCAACTCCGTAATCTGCGCCTCTAGTCGTCCTATCTCTGCCCCCAGGGCCCAATATCGTCGGATCTCGGCAACAAGGCTTACGTCCTTGCACTCAAGGACCGCTCGGTTAACGGCCGCGGCGTCGTCGTACCCCCTGTCGAAGAGGATCAGGTCCTCTTGGGTGTACTTGAGGTGGGAGGTGGGGTGCACCACGTACTGGGGTGCCACGTACAGGGGTTTAGGGAACACCCTGTCGGACTCGTTGATCAGGCCGAGCACGATAGGGTCATTGCTCATGATGGCCTGGACGTATTTGGCCGGGCGCGTCACGCCGTCGGGGGTGGTGATGGGGAAGTGAATGTAATCGGGTCCCCTATTGACCCGGAACCCGTGACGTGTATGGGTGTTGGCGATGGAACCGACGGCTTGGTCGGCAAGCTTGTTACGTCACGGTAGGGACGTTCACCCGACGTGGGTTAAGTCGATCTACGGGGACGCTGCACTAAGGGGTCTGGTTCTGGTTGTCAAGGGAAGTTCCGAAGAGGAACTTCAGTGAACAATGTATGAGTTGAAGAGTCAGCCTAAGCCAATAGTGGAACTTAGGATTCTTCAGTGAGAGGAGAGTTTGGTGAGAGATGGAGTATTCACAGTCTTCGATTGCTCGAGTACCGTAGGATACAAAAAGTCAAGTCTAAGGCTACAAGCTACCTAGCAAGCCTGACTTTATAGTAAAGAGGGATCCTAGTACTGAGTCATAACGGTGTACTAGGATCGAGTCATCCGATCAGTAAGTAACTGCGGCGCAGTCCGCAGTATGTATGAAACAAGTCCTGAAACAAAAGATGCAAGCCCCTTGATAACAGGCTAGAGTCACTATGACTCGTATGAGAACGATAAGTAAAGAGTCACTATGACTCTTGTGAGATCGATCACGTGAGACAAAGAAAGACACAGAAAGAAAAGAAATTGAGTTGTATCGTAACAAAGCTGGGGACGGATATGGCCCCGGTAGAGGGGGGTCCCGTCGGTGGCGAGGGTGTGTCAGGTTGTATGAGGTGGTACATTAGTTTCTCGGCCATAGTGAATGTGTGGGTGCTCAGCTGGGTAGCTTTCGTCCTCGCTGTCCGTGACCTCTCCCGCTTCTCTCTCATCTCCGTCATTCGGCGCTGGGCTATTCATAGCTGTTTGTCCCTCCAGTCGTCGGTCACCTCCTTCCATGATTTCTTCGGCTGTGCCAGTGCCTCGTACCGCTCCCTGGCGTGCTCAGACTTCTCCACCGCAGTTGAGAGCTCGGCAAAAGTCGTCAACTTCCATGGTGGTGAAGGGTCGGTTGGCGATGGGGAGGCCGGTGTTGGTGTGGAGGATGTGCCAGAGGGCTGCCTGTCCATCGACGTCTGGGGACAGACATGCGCTGTGGATTCCTCGTCCTTAAGCGGGGAACTGCTCGATGGTGCTGTCGAACTCAGCTTGGGTGATGGGTCCCTCGGACCTGGCTCTGTCTCTCTCAGCCATGACGACCTCCGTGTTGTTGGCAGGGGTTGTTGATGCCTGCTCTTCTTCCAACTTGGTGGCAAAAATCCTCTTGGGGGTTCCGAGGTAATACAAAGTCGTCGAGTGGGCGGCATTTGAGGTAGATGGCATGTGGGGTTTTGGAGTAAGAGTGGTAATGGTAGTGGGAGAGAATGAGATGTCCTCCTTGGTTTTCCCACTCCTTATAAATGTCTACGAGGCGGTTTTTGAATTTTGGTACTCTGCAAGGGCTTCGTCGGCAAATAGATCTTCCTGGTTGACCTACTGATTGTCCGAGTCGGGGTAGCCCTTCCATTTGACTAGGTATTGCTTCTTCCACCCTCTGCCGAAGTGCTGCTCGTCTAGAACCTTCTTGATTTCGTATTCTTCTTCCCCATTCACCAAGTCGGGTGGTGGCCGCTGGTAATTTTTCCCATGGAGTGGGGTCTCGTGATATTTGGTGAGGAGGTCCACATGGAACACTATGTGAATTTTCCATTGCGGGGGAAGGTTGAGCCGGTAATTGACAGGGGACATCACCTGTTCTATTGTGAAGGGTCCATGCCGTCGGGGGGCGAGTTTCGCCGTTGGCTGGTGGGTACGTAGGTGGTGTCCCTCTAGCCATACGAGGTCTCCAAGTCGGAATTTAGGGCCGTCTTTGGCTTTGACCCATGACTGTTGTGCTTTTACGATTAGCTCCTGGGCGTGTTTCCGTGCCTCTCAGAATTGTTCGGCCCTGAGTGTCACCTGTGGGATAGGTGATGGCTTATCCGTCCAGTTGGCTCGTGGGTTATACCCCATGAGGAGGTTGAAGGGTGATTTCCGTGTGTATTCATGTGGCCAGTTATTATGTGCGAATTCAGCGAGGGGCAAGTATCCGCACCAATTGTCTTGCCTTTCATTCTCCCAGAAGCGGAGGTACTGTTCCACCCACTGGTTGGTTCATTCAGATTGGCCATCTGTCCGGGGATGGTATGCAGTGGAAATGTTTTGTCGGATACCTAGCACTCTACAAAGTTCCCTTGTGAAGCAACTGGCGAACCGCGGGTCTTGGTCACTTATTATTTTCGAGGGAAGTCCGAACTGTTACGGCTGAGATTTCGAGCTCCCGAGAAAGCATGCCACCGAGCTGCCCGAGCTGGCCCATGTTGGACAACTACGAGCGAACCCTGGATTCCAAGGCATTAAGAGAGGCCTTGATGAGAAAGGGGGACCTGAGCATGTGGACACTGCGTCCCGAACCAGCTAAGTCCCGCACTCCTGTCGAGAGCAGCGACGAAGAAGCTGACGACCCCTACGAGCAAGATGAGGCTCGCGCGCGCACCATGTATGCGCACTTCTATGGGCGTGATAGCCCAGAGTCACGTGACTCATCACGTGAGGCATCACCTGAGCGTGTGTGCCTCGGGTATGCCGCAGCCGGCTACCCGGTTGATGACGACATGGACTAGGCCTTGGTGCCTGATTACTGATGGACTTTCTGATGGACGCCTCGTGTACTGTATGGGCGCAGCCTCGTGTCTGATGGATGTCGGTGCCTTTATAGGCCGGTCCAATTATGTTTCTTCCTTGTGTTTCAGCTTGTGGAGCCGGAGCCCTTATGGCTATTGGCTAGAGATAAGGACTTAAGGTTCGTGCTGAGTCCAAACCTTATCTACTAGTAGTATAAGTACTAGTTGGTCTTCACATGTATTCGCTATCTTGAGTTTTTCAACAATCCGCATCACAGTTCTCTCCTGCTTTCCTAAGGGCCTTAGTTGGTCTTCTTCACCAAACCCTTAGACAACTGTCTTGTTGTGCCGCTTCTTAGCGAGCCGTTTCCCTTTGCCCCCCTTCGTCTCTCAGTTGCAACCACTATTGCAGTGGTTTTGCCTTGGTTGTCGCGTGCAATACAAGCATTCTGAGAAACCCAGTTCAAGTCGAACTAGATGGCCGGTGCGACCGTAACACGAACCGTGTGAACACGTGTTTTAAATATAGGGCCGCAACTTCTTCCATGTTGATTTCTTCATGGCAGGGTATGAACACTACAGCTTTGCTGCAATCGTGGTCCATTATAGTCAGTATGGTGTCGTATCCCTGTGAGCATGGTAACTTAGTTATGAAATCAAGTGCTATTGTCTCGAAGGGCAATGCTTCCAGTTTCGGGTAGATGGGGTTGAGTGGTGCTTTGTCGCGTCAATGTTGTATCTTGATGCGTTGGCATTCGGCACACCCCTTGACGTATTCTAGCGTATCTTTGGCCATTCCTGGCCACCAGTAGGCACGTCCCACAAGCTGTGCGGTTCGTTTAATGCCTGGATGCCCGTGAGCTGGTAGGTCGTGATGATCATGGAATATATGTCGTTTATCGTGAATTCCCCCTGTGACTACCTGTCGTCCATCCTTGTACCAAGTACCTTCTATTTTCTTGAGTTGGTGTGCATCTACCCATGGTGTTAGGATGGATTATCTCTGCTCGTATACTGGGTCTGGTAATGTGGCATTGTCTTGTGTGAGGTGATCTTTGTTCATTTGCATTTCTTCTATCTGGGCGCCCCGTATGAATACCTTGTCTGGCAATACTGTGATGTTTTTGTTGTCTTCCTCCCCTTGGTTGTAGTCTGGTCATCTTGATAGGGCGTCTGCTCTTCCGTTTGCCGTTCCTTTGATGTGATGAATCTCGAAGTCGTATTCCGATAATTCGAGTACTTCCCTGGCAACTCTTCGGCTTATTTTCTGTGGGCTTCTCCAGTATTGTAAGTTCATGTGATCGGAGAAGACTTTCGTCTTATGGGGTGATCCTGCCAGTAGTGGTCACCAGTGTTGGAACGCTCTTACAATTGCTAGCAGTTCCAAGTCGTAAATGTCGTAGTTCCTTTCAGCTTCGTTGAGGGTGGTGGAGAAATAGCTGATCGGGTGTCGTTTGCTGTCGTCTTGTCATTGTAGTAACACTGCTCTGATTGTGAATCCTGATGTGTCAACTTCTAGTTCGAAGGGTTTACTCAACTGTGGGTGTGCCAGTACTGGGTCCGAGGTTACAAGTCCCTTTAACTTGTTAAAGGCGTCGTGTTCTGTTCCTGTCCACTTCCAGTCGGCTCCCTTCTTTGTTAGTTGGTTCAGTGGCTTTGCGTGGTGTGAAAAGTTCCAGATGAATGCACGATAAAAATTGCAAAAGCCTAAGAATGATCTGATGTCTTTGACCTTGGTAGGGGTTGGCCAATCCTTGATACCGGAAATTTTGATGGGGTCCATATGTGTCACCCCCTTTTCAAGGATTACCCCCAGGTAATCCATACAAGGCGCATGGAATAGACACTTCTCTAGTTTGTAGTAGAGGTTGTGTTTAGCCAAGATTTCTAGTATGTCCCGAACCGCTGCTATATGATCTGTTATGCCGTGTCCTACCCATGTTGCTATACCAATGTCGTCCATGTATACCCGGATGGTAGTCCCCCGTAGTTCATGTTTCGCTATGACGTCCTGACATATGTGATTCATCATAGTCTGGAACGTCACTGGTGAATTGGTTAGTCTGAAGAACATGACCGTAGGTTTAAATAGTCCGTATCTTGTTTTGAAGGTGGCCTTCTCCTCGTCTCCCTCTTTAATGCGTATGTTGTTATACCCCCATCGCATGTCGAGTTTGGTATATATGTGGGCATTGCTGAGATCGGTAATCAGGTCGGATATAAGGGGTAAGGGGTATTGGTTGCATATTGTGAATGCGTTAATCCATCGATAGTCTTGTACCGGACACAATTTACCATCTTTCTTTTTGACAAAGAAGAATGGTGATGCGTATGGGGATTTTGAGGGTCGTATGTATCCTTTGCCGAGTTGTTCCGTTAAGAAGGCCTTGAGAGCGGTGTCTTCTTCTTGTGTCAGTGGGTAGACTTTGCAGTCTATGGCTTCCAGGGTTCCTTTCTTGAATTGTATTTTGTGATCCCAGACCCTGGTTGGTGGGAATCGGTGTGATGCTTCCTCATTAAACAATTTGTGGTATTCGGCGTAGTAGGAAGGCAACTCAGCTTTAATGGTATATTGTTTTGCCTGAATTGCTAGTTCAGTGGACGTGATCCTTCCCTGTACAACTTCTTCATCCTCAAGTTGTTGTACAATGTTTTCCTTTTGTTCCGTTGTGATAGCCGCAATCATAGGTTGCATCCTGTGAATTTGGGGATTCACCGTGCATAGTACTATGGGTAGGGCGTCTTCCTTGATGACTGCGTGTCTCCAGCTGAAAGTTGGTTCGTATGTGGCCAGCCACAGGTAACCAAAGACAATGTCTTCGTTGCCTATATCTGTTATAAGGAATCTCATCTCCTTGTGGATTCCTTTTGTTTGCACATCTAGATCTACGTAGTGCGTGATTAGTCCAGCTTTATTCTTGGTGTTATTGATATTCCATATCTTTTTGGGTTTTTCCAGCGGTTTCATCCCGATTCCCATCCGCTTTACAAAAGTGGGGCGTAGAAAGTTGTCGGTGGCTCTGGAGTCCACCAATGCTCTGATATCAGCCATTGCGTAATTTGTGCGAATCGATACTGGAATTCTCATAGAACGGTAGTGAGTTATGATCACAGAATTACATTTTACTGCCCTTACCCAGGCCGATGGGTTCAGGCGCTTCGAAAATCCTCTCTTTTCCATAGGTCCTGCAGAATGAGGTCTTTGACCTCGTCTTCTTCTGCCGCTACTCCCTTCATCCATGTGTCGGCCCGTTGCTGGGCGGTTTCGGCTCTTGCCGCTTGTACGGGTTCTGCTTCCAGTTCGTATGGTCCTGTGTCGGATCTTCTACTGTTGCTGGGTTGGTTATAGGTGTGCTGCAGGCAATTGTGACTGAAATGTCCTTTATGTCCGCAGGTATAACAGGTCACTTCCCTCATGTCATGTCACCCTCTTCCTCTCCCCATGGCTCCTCCTCTCAGTTGCATATTCCTCTGGTGATTGCGATCCCAGTTCCCCTGGATTTCTTTGGCTCCTGTGAGTCTCCCTCGGACTCTATCTGTGGAGGTGTCCATGGCATTTGGGTCTTGTAGTATGTTGCGAGGCGGTCCCCATCCTGTGCCTCTTGTGTTCCTCCACATCACGTTGTTGTTTCCCTGTGGCCTTACTTGGTTCGCGAGGCCTCGATGTTGCTCCAGTCAGGCCTTCATGTGTATGTATTGTTGTTGTCATCTGATAACTGCCTCTTTCCATTCCTGGAAGGTTTGCAGGTTATCGTAGGTGTAGGCCTTCTCGTATAGGCCTCGAGGTAATCCATCCATAAATAGATCCATCGTGAGAGGTGAATCCAGTCGATAGTCAGCTTGTCGTGCCAACTGTTCGAATTGCGTTACATACGTGTTATGGACCGGACTTGGACGCTTACTACGAGGTTCTGACTACCATAGTAGGCTTGTGATTGTTTACATTAGTCAGGGACTTTATCATTCACGTGTTATCAGTCAGCAGTAGTATCACATGTTACTTACAGCTTACTGATTACTAGGATAGCGATACTAGGGTTCGAGCTAGATACGCTATAGGTCAATATCGTTCGAGAGGCGCTTTAAAGCCCTCTATCATTGTGTATAAGTAGTAGTCGTAGAAGACCAAGGATCGCCATCTTGGTCTTCTTGAATCATTGGTTTCTCATTCCCTTCGACTTGCAAAACTCTCAGGACTGCAAGAGGGAACACACTGCATAAGGCTGACCAAGAAGCCTTCCCAGTTGCAAGACAGTTGACATGTTTGGACTTAGGATCCCACGTTCGACTTCAACACTATAGAGCTGAGTACTCACGCCTTATTACTGCCTAAAGCAAGGCCCACGCTTACCGAAGCGTAACAATACGCGTCAATGTCCCCTCCCATCATCTTGATCCCTTTCTTCAGTAATGCTTGGGCTTGTTCCTTTTCTAGGGTGTTTGCAAATTGCCTATTGAAGGCCATGATGACCTCGATCCATAGGCGTGGATCGTTATCCGCGATTCCAGCTGAGACTTGCCAGTTGAGCCATCTGCTTGTCTCTGTGATCCAATTGTTAACGTCCTTTCCTTGGACATAAGTGAGAAACAACATAGCTCGTCGGTAGGCATTGGCCATGATGGGGTTGTTATTGTTGATTCCCAAGTACAGTTCCCACTATGTGAGGAATTCCTCTATCTTCTGTCGTTCTCCTTTGAATACTTCCAGGGTGTTCCCTACAAATTTGTCGGAGTGGTGCCCTCCGCCTGGTGGTCCGCCCAATGGTCCTCCTGCTGGTGCTCCTCCTCCGGGTAGTCCTCCTCCGGGTGGTCCTCCTCCGGGTGGTCCTCCTCCGGGTGGTCCTCCTCCGGGTGGTCCTCCTCTGGGTGGTCCTCCTCCGGGTAGGCCTCCTCCGGGTAATCTTCCTCCTGACGGCGGATCAGGTTGGTCGGGTCCGATTGCTCGGAATAGCGCCGCGTCGTCTGCTGTCATGACATGTCCCATTTCAGGGTGGATAGGGAGCGTAGTCTCCTGTGTTTCTGTCAGCGTGGCCATCGGAGGGTAAATGGTGATTTGTTCAGCCCTTTCAATGAACTCTGGTTCTAATGGTTCCAACGCTTGGTTGGGTTCTTTGTCTGTTTTGGATCCGGGGGATTGAGCACATTCTGATGCGGATGCGCTTTGTACTTCTCTGTCAATAGTCCCCCAGTCGTTTCTTGCGACTACTTCTTCTTTGTATATGTCACACCCATATCTGTAAGGGAGAGTGTCGATGACTCTCCACTCATCGTCTTCTCGGTTGACTCTGCACCAACAAGTACGTTCAAAATTGAACTCAACTGGTCATGGCCTGTGGGCTCCTCTGATAATATAACCTTCTACTCCATTGATTGTGCTCCACTGGGCCTCCTTGAGGTATTGGGTTGGTACGTTTCTGGCTCCTCTTCTTGGGATTTTGTAGGAGTGGAATCCTTCTCGAAGCCAAAGTTCTCATGTAGATACTCGTGCCATGATGAGGGATCTTGGTCTTAATGTTATGCTTCGGTAAGTGTGGGCCTTGCTTTAGGTGGTGAAGAGGTGCGAATACTCAGCTTGGATAGTACTAAGTCAAATGTGAAGCCTGAGTGCTATAACGCAACGACGGTTGGCAACTGGGAAGGCGACTTGGTAAGCCTTATGCAGTGCAAGTCCTTGTCTTTGTCGATCTCCTCAAGAGATAAGATGGGACTGATAACCGATGATTCAAGAAGACCAAGATAGCAACTCTTGGTCTTCCCGCACCACTATTTATACAAGATGATGGAGGGCTTTGAAGCGCCTCCCGAATGATGTTGGCCTATAGCGTATCTAGCTTAAACCCTAGTATCACTATCCTAAGTAATCAGTAAGCAGTAAGTAACATGTGATACTACTGCTGACTGATAACATGTGAAAGTATCGAAAGTCCCTGACTAATGTAAAGAATCACAAGCTTACTATCGTAGTCAGAACCTGATAGTAAGCATACAAGTCCGTTCTGTGACACTGGGGACAACCTTGTGAGCACACGCCTTTCTAGTGGGAGGGCACGTGAACACCTAGCTAGATTGACTTAGAAAAAAAAAGTGTAAATTGTATTATCTAATAAATATAATTTCTTTTGTTAATTAAGAGACTTAAAAATTGTGTGTTTGTAAATCTGTAAAATTTTATATTATCAAATAATTGTGAAATTCTGTGCTTAAGTAAGTAGTGAAAATGTGTTTTTAGGCAGACTCAATTTGAGGATGGGCCGAAGCGGACCATTCTGTAGGAATGGTGTGGAAAGTACGCAACTGCAGAAGTGCTAGGGGTTTACCTTTTTTACAATATTTATTTTTTGGAATAATAATAATTAAATACCAAGAAAAATGTAAAGTCAGTGACTAGAGCACATACTGTAAGCCTTTGACTTTCTGCAAAGATTCCATGGTTGTCATGGAATGGACTTGGATGCTTACTATTAGGTTCTGACTACAGTAGTAGGCTTGTGATTCTTTACATTAGTCAGGGACTCATACTTTCATGTGTTATCAGTCAGCAGTAGTATCACATGGTACTGTAGCTTACTGATTACTAGGATAGCAGTACTAGGGTTCAAGCTAGATACACTATAGGCCAACACCATTTGAGAGGCACTTTAAAGCCCTCTATCATCTTGTATAAGTAGTAGTGTGGGAAGACCAAGGATCACCATCTTTGTCTTCTTGAATTATTGGTTCTACCTCCTTCCCATTGGACCACCTCCCAAGGTTGCACTGCATAAGACTCCACTTTGCGGAGGTCTTCCCAGTTGCTGTTGACGTATTGAGTACTATGACTCTACATTTGACTTAGCATTTTGATTGAGCTGAGTATTTGTGCCTCCCATCTTGCCTAAAGCAAGGCACATGCTTACCAAAGCATAACAATGGTCCAGTGTAAGGGCTGCCCAGCCCATGGCCTTGAAATTGGCCATTTCCAACAGTCTCAGGTCTCAGCACTCAGCCACTGTGCACTAGTCACATGTTACCCATATCTCAGACATCGCCATTCACTTCACCCATCTTCCCCTATCACTCTGCCTTGCCTCATACTCACCCTTGTCTCCTTACCCCCACCTCTTACCAGTTGCTCCTTGCCTCTTGCCTCATTGATCTCACTCCCCTTCTCACCCTTATTGGATGCCATTCAATCAACACTACTAGCACCTCATCTTTTGACTCCAACTACAACAATGACAGCCTCAAGTTACCTGCCATCACCCTCACATTCTCGCCACAGTCCTTTCATGCCCTTGCCTTCACCATCCACACCACCAATCTAGGCTGATCAACATCATGCTATCTGTTACGCTTCGGTAAGCATAGGCCTTGCTTTAGGTGGTAATAAGGTGCAAGTACTCAGCTCTATAACGTTGAAGTCGAACGTGGGATCCTAAGTCCGAACACGTCAACTGTCTTGCAACTGGGAAGGCTTCTTGGTTAGCCTTATGCAGTGCATTCCCTCTTGCAGTCCTAAGAGTTTTGCAAGTCGAAGGGAATGAGAAACCAATGATTCAAGAAGACCAAGATGGCGATCCTTGGTCTTCTATGACTACTACTTATACACAATGATAGAGGGCTTTAAAGCGCCTCTCGAACGATATTGACCTATAGCGTATCTAGCTCGAACCCTAGTATCGCTATCCTAGTGATCAGTAAGCTGTAAGTAACATGTGATACTACTGCTAACTGATAACACGTGAATGATAAAGTCCCTGACTAATGTAAACAATCACAAGCCTACTACGGTAGTCAGAACCTCGTAGTAAGCGTCCAAGTCCGGTCCGTAACACTATCTTCCTTGTTCTCATCAGACTATTTTAGTGTCACACTCTCTGTCTTGGGCATAGGCATGCTCTCTTTACTCTCATTTCTGTAGCTGTTCTAACCATTTATAATATTACTTAGTGCATGATGATGTCATCTCTGGCACTGGTGTTCAGCCATGCTGCCCTACTTACCAACTCCCCTATTTCATGTACTACTCATGCCCTTACCTTGCCGCTTCCATGTGTTTGCATTTGTTGACAACCTTATCCTTACAGACTTTTTATTTACTTTTCCCCTCATTTCAACATTCTCCCTTACACTTCTCAACTTAGTGTTTTCGACTGTGAAACTCTTAGATACAGGCTCATTTATATATAAGACCCTAGACTGTCACGTTCAATATCATCATCTTCCCTGTTCATTCTCAATTTTCTTTGTGTGAACTTAGCCTTTTGGATTAGGCCTGAGAACTAAGGCATCTGGACCACTTCGTCTGCATGATTCCTTGACTCCTTTAAAATCTTCTTCAACTCTGAAACTAAGTAACTAAACTACTGACTCTCTACTCTCTTAGGCTGCAGTTTTCCATTGCGCAAGTGACTTGTCTGCTAATAGATGGGTTCTGTGCCTGACTCTCAATTCTTGTCTCGTTCCCTTTGTTGACAAAGACCCTTCTTGTTAACTTCACATATAAATCTATGTACACCTAGGCTCATCTCCAATCCCCCTCTCCTGAACCTTCTAACTTTACTTAAATGCTTGGGCAGCTCCCCTCCACCTCAACCTCCATCTGTTGAAGCGTGATCTGAGTTAAGAGTCACATGCTTTGTGGGAGATGCTTGAGTCATCTCATGGACATATACAGTATCTGGCCCCTTATGGGCAATAGCTTGATATGGACTTATTCTGGACTCATATGGACCAGATTGCTTTTGTTTATCTTTATTACCATTTACTTCTTATTGTTTAGATACCGATGGTGACTCACTTAATAGTGGCACCACTTTTATTCGTCCAATCACGTCCCTTTGTATTGTTCTCATATGCCACCTGTGTGTCAAACATAGAGTGCGCACAGACCATCCCTTCCTGTATATAAGGGTGGTTGTTTACACCTTCACACTTCAGAGTTCCTTCAACCTCTGAAGTGTAAGTGTGCCCCCTACTCTCTCCACACCTTATAGCTAACACTTCCGTAGTACTTGCTTGTGTCTAGGTGTGTAGCTACATGCTATAGAGTTCCTTTAACCTCTGAAGTTACTTGCTTGTGTCTAGTGTTATAAGCTAACCTTTCACATGCTAAGTTAGTGCTGCATTCAACACCATCCATGCTCAGTCACATGAAATTCACGCACACACTTTTGAGCATGTACACTGGACCACTCTACCCATTTCTCAGCCACTCATTTTCAAACTCCGCTTTTTTCGAACTTTCTTTACTCTTTCATATTTTATTTCTACACAGTAAATACTACTTGTAAACATGATAATAATAAAGTAAAATAGCATGTAAATAATGTGGTCTATGTATTGGTTTGGGGGATGTGTGGGAGGGAGGGGAAAGGGGAACAAACAATGCTTTCTTCCAACCCACATTATGGCTGCTTCTTTTAACATCCCCACTGGCCCACCTATCACTGAAAGGGGGTGCATATACCTTGTTTCTGAAGTAAAGGTATGCCATGGCAAACACCCCACAATTGTCACGCTACAGCGGAGCGTGGTCTCTAGTGTTCTGTAATAGTCCTGAGCCTAAGACTGACAGTGACTAAGTCAGTTCGGCACTGAGTGCAATGACACCTAAGATCTCTGGTGACCTTGTTATAGCACAAGTCACAAAGCTTTGAAAGGCTCCCTAACAAGGTGAGTGACAAATGGGCCAATGAAGGCAAGGAGAGGAGGCAGAGATAGACGAGTTCAACAAGCTGTGAATTGACGAAGCCAAAGCTAAGGAGCTAGGTCCTACAAGTACAGGTTTATATACCTAGCTACTCCATGTCCGTCCTAGTAGGTAAGTATGGTCCGTGCACAAGAGGGCTTAAGGCCATTAGTCAAATATAAGTGGTGCCATAGAACATCGTAGAATGTGATGGAAGAAAAGATGACAGCGCGTGAAAGAGAAGACGTGTCATAGGAACAAGGGGTAAACATAAGTCCGCTCTGATAAGGGCTTAGGATAAGATGAAGATGGGATCAAAGATAAGATAAGAAAAAAGAGAAGAAAAAGAGTACGCAGCAAGGAGTCTGTGACAACAATGATGCCCCCATATAGGAGCATTACATACAACCACAACAAAGGGGAAATGCCCTTGGAGTGGGCCAATAAGGACAAGTTCCTGGTTTGGCTTGTTGCTAAGAAACACAAGAAGACAATCAAATTTGTTGTGGGTGCCACTGTTACACCTTGCCCTGGCATGTACTTGACTTATAGTGCCCCTAAAAACTGTTCAAATGTTTTGAGCATTTAGCTTATTTTGGATATAATGTCTGAAATAGAGGGGTTCATGACATGCACCTATGCTTGTTTGAAAGCCCTTTATCATAGCTATCCAAGAGTATACTATATGTGTCCTCAACATCCTTAGATACTCAGATAATATATATTCTTTCAAGAGTACCCATTTGAACAGTTTTTGTGTGATGGTATCCAAGAGTAGTATTTCTCAAATAGCAATACTGATTCTTGTTCCAGAACCCTAAAATTGAGTATGGAGATCATGTAACATATAACAAAGTTGAAACAGGTACAAACAACCCAAAACAACCACTTCTTCCTTACCATCATCATTATGAAATCCCTCTCTTCTTATTAAGTCAACTACATCATTTCCCTTCTTCAGGCTGGCCACCCAGTCTGAAGTATAGCCAGAGCTGCCCACAGAAGCATTGGGACAATTAGTAATATTCATCAAAAGTACCTCTCAGATCATATAAAGTCCTCTGGACGCTGTCCTGTCAAGCTCTCCCAATATGATATCTGCTATGCTGCACATCTTCTTGGCTCTGGGGAAGCAGAAACTGCTCCTCAGGTTGCTAGAAGGCTGAAGGCCATCAAGGGTATCACTATCTGCAATCAGACAGTTCAAAATTGCTTTAAGAAGGCAGGCCTTAAAGCAGTTGGAAAGCAGAAGAGGCCCTATCTTGAGCCAAGCTATCGCAAAGCTAGAAAGGACTTTGCAGAAAAGTACCTCTACTGAACTGTGGAAGACTGGAAGAAGATTATTTGGTGAGATGAAACCAAGATCAATTGCATGGGCTCAGATAGCAAGAAATGGGTCTGGAAAAAACAAGGGGAGCACCTCACTGAACGTCTAGTGGAGCCTAGACTCAAGCATGGAGGGGGTTCCTTGATGTTATAGGGCTGTATGACTTGGGAAGGAGTTGGGAATGCAGCAAAGATTGATGGGAGGATGGACACTGATCTTTATTGCAGCATTCTGAAGGAGGACCTGCTAGGATCCATCAAGTATTTTAAGAAGAAGTGCAAAGATATTATCTTTCAGCAAGATAATAACCCAAAACACAAGAGCAAGAAGGCCACATCCTGGTTCAAAGACCACAAGATTAAGGTCATGGAGTGGCCAGCTCAATCCCCAGACCTTAACCCCATTGAACACCTTTGGGTTCATCTCAAGCAGCAGCTATCAGCATACCCTACCACCCCAAAGGGGATTAATGAGCTATGGGAGTGCACTCAAAGGGAGTAAGAGGGTATTGAACCATCTGTGGTTCAGAATTTGATAGAAAGCATGCCTAGGAGGGTGATTGAGGTATATAAAGCAAATGGAGGATACACAAACTACTAATTTTCACCATATACCCTATGTAAATAGTAACGTACAAAAGCTGTTCAAGTGGGTACTCTAGAATTAATTGCCCATATCTTCTTATATAGTTAAGCTATAACTATACATAAAATGTCCCCAGAAACCCCTTATTAAGGGCTTTAAAACAAGCCTAGGTACATGTCATGAACCCCTCTAGTTCAGAAGATATATTTGAAATAAGCTAAATGCTCAAAACATTTGAATGGTTTTTGGGGGCACTGTAAGTATGCTGTGTGGAGAGTAAATAATAACGTCATAATACTAAGTTGAATACAAAGGGGACTTCCTTAATGAAATGACAGGCTAGCAGCGGAGATTCACTAAGTTATGCTAGCCTAAATTCTTGAGCTGTCTTCTTTACAAGGAGTATGAGATGGTGACTTAGAAGTACGCCAAGAGCGATGATGAGAGAGAAGAGGATCCAATAATGAAGATCAATGGCAATTGAAGAAGACCAAGATAGTGAATCTTGGTCTTCCACAGCTACTACTTATACAGTTATACAAGGGCTTTAAAGTGCCTCTTTGAATGTTACTATCCTATGGCGTAAGTAGCTTGAACCCTACTACAACAATCCTAGGAATCACTCAGCAATCACATGCGATTGCTGAGTGCTGACTGATGCTACTAGTCTGTGACTAATTACTGCTTACTACCATAGCCTAAACTGGTAAGTAAGAGTTCATGTGTGATGACAACACAACTACTACAAGTTGTCCAATATAACCGATGGCCCAAAGGCCCGACTGTGACAGCCACCAAGGAATCAGATTCACCAACTTGATGGGCATAGCACATGTTCAGGTGCTCATAGGAATACTTAGGTGGGAAGACAGATTGTGAGAACACCCACCAATGGGACTGGAAGATCCCATCTATGAAAACTGGCTGCCAATGCAGCCTTATTGTCAAGCAGTATCTGGACACTGAGACTATTCTTGGGAAGTACGAGGACCAGCATGATCACGCACTCAGCAATGAGAACCTTTATTTCCTCAGACTGTTAGACAACATCTGGAACCTTGTGATGGATATGATTCACACAGGTACAGATCCCAAGGTGATAGTAAGTGACATTCAAAAATTCATTTCCTGAGCCAATGGCTATTGTCTAGATGTGACATGTATGTGAATCCTGCAAGCCAATGGATCACAATTACCACATGACCATGCATAACATCAGCCATGTAATGTTCGCACCAAACGTCTCGCACGACTTGTGCTGGGTTACTCTAAACGCTTGTATTGCACATGTACAACCAAGGCAAAACCACTGCAATAGTGGTTGCAACAGAGAACAAAGAGGGAAATCAAGGGGAATGGCTTGCTTAAGAAGTGGCACAACAAGACAATGTCTAAGGGTTTGGTGAAGAAGACCAACTATGGCCCTTAGAAAAACAGAGGGGAGACTAGGATGTGATTTAAGAGAATCTTAAGATAGGGAATACATGCAAAGACAAGCTAGTACTTATACTACTAGTAGATAAGGTTCAGACTCAGCACAAACCTTAAGTCCTTATCTCTAGCCAATAGCCATAAGGGCTCTGACTCCATAAGCTGAAATTCAAAGGAAAAACATAATTGGACTGGCCTATTAAGGCACTGACATCCATCAAACACGAGGCAGTGCCTATATAGTATATGAGGCATCCCTTAGAAAGTCCATCAGAAAGCAGGCATGAAGGCCTAGTTCATGTTGTCACCAACCAGATAACCAGCTTCTGCATACCTGAGGCACACACACTCAGGTGATGCCTCATGTGATGTGTCACGTGACTCAGGGCCAATATGCCCATAGAAGTGTGCATACATCTTATGCATACAGGCTTCATCTTGTTCATAAGGGTTGTCAGCCTCTTTATCACGACTCTCAGTAGGGGAGTAGGACTTAGCTAGTTCAGGGTGTAATGCCCACATGCTTAGGTCTCCTTTCCTCAACATTGCCTCTCTCAAGGCGTTAGAGTCTAAGGGTCTCTCATAGTTGTCCAATGTGGGCTGGCTTGGGCAGCTTGGCGGTGTGCTTTCATGGGAGCTTAAGGGCTTAACTGTGACAAGCCACCTCTGTCAGATCATTGAGAATGATGAGATCCATCTGGATGACAATGACACGATCTCCATCAGACTATAGGTGATAAGGCTCTGGCAATCTGGTGCAGAAGCAGTCCTAAAGGACAAGAGGGACCCTCCTCCACCAGGATTGGGTTTGTCAGAAGAGTCATTTGTCCTATACATACAAATAGAGTTCCAGATGGACTGCTTCCATACACTTGGTTCAGATTTTCTTTCACATAATTGTGCAAGGTATAAACAACATATTTGTAAAAAACCATATGCATATATGCTTTATAGTACACTAAAACCCACATGGGCCCATATGGTAAAAGTGAGTGAATGTCAGGAATGGGCCCATTAGATAGAACTACTAAATCTCTCATATGGGGCCAGCTACACCAATGTGAGATGTGGATCTAATAAATGGATGGGCCTATTGTTATAGTGTTATGTCACGGTAGGGATGTTCACCCAACGTGGGTTAAGTTGATCTACTGAGACGCTGCACTAAGGGGTCTGGTTCTGGTTGTCAAGGGAAGTTCCAAAGAGGAACTTCAGTGAAGATGTACAAGTTGAAGAGTCAGCCTAAGCCAATAGTGGCACTTAGGATTCTTCAGTGAGAGGAGAGGGTTTGTTCGGTGAGAGATGGAGTATTCAAAGGTCTTCGATTGCTTGAGTACCATAGAGTACAAAAAGTCAAGTCTAAGGCTACAAGCTACCTAGCAAGCCTGACTTTATAGTAAATGGGGATCCTAGGATTGAGTCACAATAGCATCCTAGGATCGAGTCAAAGATGATAAACAACTGCGGAGCGCAGTCCGCAGTAATCACAAGCCGAGTCTTGAAACAAAAGATATAAGCCCCTTAGCAACGGGCTAGAGTCACTATGACTCGTATGAGAACGTAAGTAAAGGAAGGCGAAAATGAGTCGTATTGCAACACAGCCCCCCTTTCAGGTGCAAAGTCGCCTCGACTTTGCCTACATGTCAAGATTACCCTCGTCAGCATTAGACCAGTAAAGGTCATAGTCCGCCTTGTTTACATCCCAATTCTCCTTCTCTTCATCTTTGTCACCCATCTTGGTGCAGCGGTGGTGGTGTATGAAACCCCAACTACCCGTGTGGTGGCAGAATGGGCATTGTTTGTAAAGGGGGCACTCCATCTCCAAGTGCTTAGTGTTGACCTTCCCACATTTGTTACACACCTCAGGTGTCCATTCCTCTCTGTCCAATAGCAAGATACGCTCCAAAAGCGTCATCTTGACTTTGCTGCTAGGCCCCACTTCGACTCTAGGGGCGACTTCTTCTTCCGTGTCCGCTGGTGGAGTGGGGGTGGCTGACCGCTTGCCTCCCTTCTTCTTCTTCTTCGGGCACTCTTGTACCTTGTGACCATACTTGTGGCAATGGTAACACTTTACTGGCCTCTTGGTCTCCGTGTCATGGAGGATAGGCATCTCCACATGGCGGGATGGGAAGGGGTTGACAGGAAGGGGGGGTGGAACAGGAAGGGTGGTGAACCCGTATGACCTGTTAAACGCACAATGGATTTCTCCATACGCGTCAGCCATCTCCAACCTAGTGCAGCACGCGTCATATTCTTGGTCCATCACTACCAACTCCTTCATGATTTCATCGACCTTCCTCTGTGCATCATGAAGAAGGCCCTCCAGTGTGTGTTTCAGTTCCCTCTTGCCACGGAACCTGTTAACCTTGGCATGTAAACGGTGTGCGGGCTCGAAAGCATGCGCGTGAGTAATCGTGGGCAGAGGGTGGACAAGGGAGGATGGTAAAGGAGAGCCCAAGAGTGAATAGAAATGAGGCTGAGACAATGACAAGTGATTCGGAACGGTGCCCTCATTTGGGCCTGACTTGAGCCGGGATCACACAAAGAAAAGAGAGGGGAAAACAGTGGCGACACGGCGCTCTCGATTCAGAAGGTCAAAGCTAGTTTTAGTACAAGAGATAACTACTGTGAGTAGAAATGAGGTAAAGACGAAGCGAGGTCAAAAGTAGGGTGGTCGGGAATGGGAATGCGTGGCCGAGAAAGGTACCAACGTGCAGTTACGAGCCCAACGCTCGGGCTGCCCTTACAATGGGGGTCACCTATCTCATTAAGTGCCTGGTTCACCATGAATTCGCTTTGGTGGTGACACGATAACTGCCCCCACATCTCTTCGGTGATCTGAGCATATGTACGTGCCCTTCTCCCCATGTGCACCTCGATGGTGCGCTTCTCCTCTCCTATACCCAATGTGCCCATGACCGTTGTATAATCAGGAGCGTACGTGATGAATTTTGCCAAGACTATTCTTGGCTCCGTCTGGTCCAGTCCGAACCTAGGGTTGGTGACATAGATAGGATAGAAGAGCTGGGAGTGGGGGTCGTTATGGACATAGCCAGCAGGTGGAAGATAGTTCTCTTCCTCGGCCTCAGATCCAGGATGCTCGGTGGTTGCGTCATCACCGTGTTCCACGATTGGAACACTCCTGATAGCCAACTGAGGAGCAGGTGTGCTGATGGGCTCACTATAAGTCTCAGTGATCGGTGCGGGAGGCGGTGAGGAAGGGAGCTGGAGCATTGGGACAAGGCTGGCAGGAGCAGATGTAGTGGACATAGTAGTAGAGGGGAGAGTATGTTGGAAGGAATGGGTTGTGTCTGTCATTTTGGCCCATCTTATATATGTTTTACGGCCTTTTGACTTGTTTGGTTCCTTCCTTGCTTTAAACTCCGCTATCAGTTTATCCACATGTACATCTTCTGCTTTCTCCCATGAACTGTCACTTGTGGGATAGCCTTTCCACTTAATGAGGTAGTGGAGTTTGTGTCCTTTCCCACGTTGCTGCGCATCCAGAATCTTCTCGACTTCGTACTCGGGTTCTTCATTGATGATATCGGGTGGCGGTCGGGTATAGTTTGGTCCGTGGAGCTCCGTTTCTTTATATGGAGTTATTAGATTTGCATGAAACACGTTGTGAATCTTCCATTGTCTTGGCAGCTCCACACAATATACTACCTCCGATAGTTGCTTCAGGACTTTAAAAGGTCCATGCCGTTTTGGCCTGAGTTTAGCTGCTGGGTACAGGGTCTTGAGGTGTGTTCCTTCAATCCACACTTGATCCCCTTCTTTGTATGGTTGGAACCTCTTGTTCCCTTTGTGTGCAATGGCCATCATCTTTTGTGCTTTGATGATATTTTCGTGGCCATCTGTTCTTGCCTTTTCTATGGCAGTGAGTCTTTCCTCAACCAAAGGGACCTTGCTTTTGGTCATTATTTCAATCTTCAGTGTATACCCTATGAGCATTTTGTAGGGGGTCCTCTGGGTGGTGGTATTCAGCCATTGATTATGCGCAAATTCCGCCATTGGCAGATACTTGTGCCAATTGTCTTGTTGTTCATCACACCAGAATTGAAGGTACTGTTCGAGCCATTGGTTTGTCCTTTCTGACCGGCCATCAGTTCTTGGGTGGTATGCTGTACAGATGTTCTGGTGTATCTTCAGCACTTCGCACAGTCCTTTGGCGAAGTGTGATGTAAATCGGGTATCTCGGTCAGAGATAATCTTCCTCGGGACACCAAACCGGGTGTATATGTGTTTCAGGTAGAGTTCCGCTACCCCTTCCGCAGTAATTGTTTCTTGGCATGGTATGAATACTGCCGCTTTACTGCAATCGTGATCTGTGATTGTAAGGATCGTGTCATATTTGCCCGACAATGGTAATTTCATGATGAAGTCCATTGCGACTGTTTCAAATGGCAAGGAATTGGTTGGAGTGATTGGGATCATTGCTGGTTTGAGTGGCTGCGTATTAATTTTGTTAGCTTGGCATGCTCCACATCCCTTCACGTATTGCTCCACATCTTCCTTCATCTTTGGCCACCAGAAGTCTCGTTTTGCCAGGGCATAGGTATTTGTAATTCCTGGGTGTCTGGCAGATGGGGTATCGTGGTAGAAGTGAATTACCCCCCTCTTCAGATCGTTGTCTCCAGCAACAATGATCCGATCTGTGTCATTTTCGATTTTCCACCAAATTCCAACGAGTTTGGTGAGCGCATAGGTGTTTGACCATTTTTTGAGCTGTTTCTGGCTCGTTTTGTTCGTTTGTTGGTCTTCTTCCACCTGGTTCTGGAGGGATTGATACTTGCGGTGGTTTATAGTTCCGCTATAGTGTTCCCTTTCTTTCTGGTTTGAGGGATTATAATATTCTGATCCCATCATTCGTGCAAAACTGAACAGGATAGGTGGTAGAACCACCAGTGCCTTGTTATCGTTTTCGCCTTGTTCATAGTCCGGGCGTCGTGACAACGTGTCCGCCCGACCATTCTTCTTCCCAGCTATATGGATTAACTCGAAGTCATATTCCATGAGTTCTGCATGCCATCTTGCTACTCTTCTGTTATAGTCCCCTGGGTTCTTCCAGTATAACAGATTAGCGTGATCTGTATGCACCTTTACTTTGAAAATGGGTTGGTGTAGGAAATGTCTCCAGTGCCGGAACATTTCCACAAGGGCTAGAAGCTCCTTGTTATATACATTGTAGTTTCTTTGAGCATCGTTCATGGTCTTTGAGAAGAATGCTACCGGGTGGAGCACTCCTTCTTTGTTTTGTTGCATTAGGACGGCTCCCATTGCATAGTTTGAGGCGTCAACTTCGACCTCAAACGGTTTTTCTTGGTCTGGTTGTATCAATACTGGTTCTTCACATATTCGTTTCTTCAGTGTTTCAAAAGCGCTTTGTTCTCTTGGTCCCCAGTTCCATTGAACACCTTTCTTTAGTTGGTCGTTCAATCCTTTTGCAATGAAGGAAAATCCACAGATAAATCGCCTGTAGAAGTTGCAGAATCCTAGGAAAGCCTGGATGTCTTTAGTGGTTTTAGGTGTTTTCCATTCTGCAACTCCGGCGACTTTAACCAGATCCATGGTAACGGTTCCTTTTTCTAGGATTACTCCCAGAAATTCGATACATTCTACCTCGAAGAGGCATTTGCTAGGCTTTAGGTAGAGATCTAGCTTTTGAAGTCGTTCAAGGACTTTGTTAACCAACTTGCGGTGTTCTTCTTCATCCTTCTTTGTTGCTATAAGGATGTCGTCCATGTAGATGATTACTTGACCTGTTGCTGTAAGGTCGTTGAATTGCATATTCATCATCCGCTGGAAAACTGTGGGGGCATTTTTCAGCCCAAATGGCATTACTGTTGGTTTGAAAAGTCCTAAGTTTGTTTTGAAGGCGGCTTTTGGTTCATCGCCTTCTCGGAAACAAATATTGTTGTATCCTGCTCGTACATCCATCTTGGTGAATAATCTGGCATTCTTCACCTTGTCGACTAGTTCCTGTATTAGAGGCAATGGGTATCGGTCGGGGATTGTGAAGGAATTTAATTTTCGGTAGTCCACTACTGGATGAAGTTTTCCATCTTTCTTTCCGACAAAGAAGAAGGGTGACGAATATTGTGATTTTGATGGACGAATATAACCCTTGTATAAGTTATCTTTGATGTATTTGTCGAGCTTTTCTTGCTTGCCTTTAGATAATGGGTATATTTTGCAGTCTAGAGTTTTTGGGGCGTCCTCTGTAAAATCAATAGCAATATCCCATGGTTGGTGTACTGGATATTGCTTCGCTTCTTCTTCAGAAAAGACCTTCTTCCATTTGTGATAGTGCTTCGGGACTACCTGGTCCCAAGTTTTCTCTTCTTTTGGCAGCGCCTTTACTGCCATTTCGGTTGATGTCGAGTTTCTTTTGAGGCTTTCTTCATCCATTCAGTGGATAAAGAGTTGTTCCCCAGGGGTGCATAACGATGCAGCCTTTTTGGTCCACGCATCTTGTATGCGTGCCACTTCTGCATCCGTTCTATATGAAAGGGTCTTGATGACAAGTGGTTGCATGCTTTCATCAAGGGTCGTGCTTCTCCAATCAATCAATGGCTGGAAGGCCGCGAGCCAAGGGTACCCTAACACCATCTCATTGTCTCCTAGATTGGTGACGAGGAATCGCATATTCTGTTTCTTCTCCCCAGTTCAGACTTGCAGGTCAATGTAGTACTTGATGATTCCTGACTTATTCTGGGTCCTGTCAATGTTCCACACAATGCGGGGTCGTGGCAGCTTTAGTTTGCCAATCTTCATTCTTTTCAGGAGCTTGAAGTCGATAAAGTTGTCCATGGCTCCTGAATCCACGAGAACTTTTCTTTCGGCCGTTGTGTGTGTAGTTTGTATCAGAGTTGGGATTTGGAGACTTCGATATTTACAAACAAACACATCTTTAAACTGTAACGCACGCGCCCAGACCAGAGGGGTTGTGCATTTTAAAAATCCTTCCCATGCTCAGCATCCCAAGCCTGCTTCAACATTTCATATTTTTCCTTTGTTGAAAGGCTTTTAATAAGGGAGGATTGCATATCGGTAGGGGTGGATTCAGTTTCAGACTGTTCCTCTTCTGATTCTTCCTCCTGTTCACTTTCTTCAGCTTTAGCCTTGCGAGCCTTCTGAGGAGGTTTCTTGTCCTTTACTTTGTCCGGACAGTTTCGTGAGAGGTGTCCTTGTTTGTTGCAGTTAAAGCAACGGCCTTCTTTCTTCTGGACTTCAACATCTGGTTTGTCCACAGTGGTTGCAGCCGCCCTTCCTTTTGTTCCTTTACGATAAAAGTTGGAACGAGAATGGTCTGCCCGAGTATCCATTGTGTCTGAGGCTGGGGCCAGCATTTTGATGCCTAGCATTTTTGCCAATTGCACAGGGTTCATCTTGCCCGTGCCCTTCTTCCTTGGAGTTTCTTCGTAAATCCCCCAAATATTCTGGACTGCAGTGTTGTCCGAGTGGTACTGGCGTACTCCATCGGCCCATCCTCTGAAATCAAGGGGGCGTACCACTTTGTAGACATGATCCATCATGCGATAGGGAAGTTTAGATGCAAATAGGGAGAGTGTCGACTGAGCGTCCAGAGGATATGTTGCTTCAGCAGCAAGAGATTCAAATTGAGCAATAAATGCGTCCACTTCATTTGGTATGAAGGCCAAGTGGCACAGTTTATCTTCAGCTCTTTCTCTTGCTCCAGTATCTTGGAATGCTTGATCAAAGCCTTGAGACACTGCCATCCAATAATATTCATCGTTCAGGAGTCCTCCATTATTCATTTCACCTAGGATCCAGTTGGTCCACCTTTTGACCCAGTCCTTTACGTTTGGCCCTTTTATGAATCCGAGTAGCAGGGCTGCTCATTTCATTGGTATTGCCATTTGTTCAGCATCCAAGTTTGTGATACGATACAGGTTGAATTCCTGCATGAACTGGTCTGCAAGCAATTGGGTGCCATCAAAGTCGGTTGGGGGATTTCCTCTAAGTTTGCCGTTTGCCCCTCCAGGGCCTGCGCCAGCACCTGCACCCCCACCTGCAGGAACGCCACCCCCTGGAGGACCTCCTCCGGGTGCGCCCCCCCCTGTGGCAGGACCTCTGCCTCCAGGTGCACCCCCACCTGCTGGGGGGCCACCTCCTGGCGGTCCGCTTCCTCCTGGTGGTCCTGGGGGCCCACCTCCGGAGGGACCACTTCCTGCTGTCATAGCAGGGGGGTTTCCACTTCCTCCTGTTCCCGTTCCCGTCTTTGTGAAAAATGTCTGTACTGTGGACGGTGGAATGGCCGTCATGGTTGTTGCTGCTGCGGTTGTAGTGGTTGTCTGTGTTGCCATTGGAGAACTTTTTGTATCACATCTCTTAGCGGTTGGCACAGTATGCTGGCCTGCCTTCAACGGAGTGTCATCTGGTGGAATTGCTGTCACTGTTGTTGGTCTGATCGATCTTCTTCCCAGGTTATACAAGGAGGGGACTGGTTGGATTGCGATCC
This sequence comes from Lactarius evosmus, assembly GCA_951394315.1. Classification (NCBI taxonomy): domain Eukaryota; kingdom Fungi; phylum Basidiomycota; class Agaricomycetes; order Russulales; family Russulaceae; genus Lactarius; species Lactarius evosmus. The sequence goes on along the minus strand of OX596125.1, from coordinate 643,659 downwards.
ACTTTCTAGTCCTGCTGTCTCGTTGTATAAAGTACCACTGCTCGGTACTTTCTTCGTATTCAATGATGGGGTATGCTGCGCTGAGTATGTTGTATACCCAGAAACCTTCTTCGCCGTCTATTTCCTGCCAAAGGGCTGCTCCTTTTACGTGGGCGGGAACATCGTCGTCTGTTCTCCTCTCAATGGAAAACAGTTTGAATCCGGCAACAGATCTGGATTCAGAAATTCTTCGTCCCTTAGCCAGTGTGGCAATAGGTTCGATAGACTTGACTTAATGTTATGTCATGGTAGGGATGTTCACCTGATGTGGGTTAAGTCGATCTACTGAGACGCTGCACTAAGGGGTCTGGTTCTGGTTGTCAAGGGAAGTTCCAAAGAGGAACTTCAGTGAAGATGTACAAGTTGAAGAGTCAGCCTAAGCCAATAGTGGCACTTAGGATTCTTCAGTGAGAGGAGAGGGTTTGTTCGGTGAGAGATGGAGTATTCAAAGGTCTTCGATTGCTTGAGTACTGTAGAGTACAAAAAGTCAAGTCTAAGGCTACAAGCTACCTAGCAAGCCTGACTTTATAGTAAATGGGGATCCTAGGATTGAGTCACAATAGCATCCTAGGATCGAGTCAAAGACGATAAACAACTGCGGAGCGCAGTCCGCAGTAATCACAAGCCGAGTCTTGAAACAAAAGATATAAGCCCCTTAGCAACGGGCTAGAGTCACTATGACTCATATGAGAACGTAAGTAAAGGAAGGCGAAAATGAGTCGTATCGTAACATATAGGGGAAAATGCTGCTAATAGACTACAGTGGGCCTAACATTGAATAAGTGTAGAGCTATTGAACCTCTTGAGTGGGCCTATCATCCATGCCCAGAGATGTTGTCCAGACATGTTGCCAATAATCTCATATGGGCCCAGCAAGCTCTCAGGAGGTGCTGCCGATTGCCTCAAATGGGCCTAGTGCTGCCATTTGGGTATACTGCCAATGGTCTTGAATGGGCCTAGTATTGCTCCTCTGAGATGCTGCCAATGGTCTTGAATGGGCCCAGTGTTGTTCCTTGTAGATGCTGCCAATGGTCTTAAATGGGCCTATAAGCTCTCCTAAAGTTTGCTGCTGATAGTCTTGAATGGGCCTATTAATTTTCCTAAGGTGTGCTGCTGATGGTCTTGAATAGGCCTAGTGTTGCTCCTTTGAGGTGCTACCGATGGTCTTAAATGGGCCCAGTGTTGCTCCTTTAAGGTGCTGCCAATGATCTTGGATGGGCCCAGTGTTGCTCCTCTAAGGTGCTGCCAATGGTCTTGAATGGGCCCAGTGTTGCTCCTCTGAGGTGCTGCTGATGGTGTGGGATGGGCCTAGCAATTACCTGAAAGATCTCACCAATAATTTCCACTTGTGTTACGCTTTGGTAAGTGTGTGCCTTGCTTTAGGCAAGATGGGAGGCACAAATACTCAGCTCAATCAAAATGCTAAGTCAAATGTAGAGTCGCAGTACTCAATACGTCAACAGCAACTGGGAAGACCTCCGCAAAGTGGAGTCTTATGCAGTGCAACCTTGGGAGGTGGTCCAACAGGAAGGAGGTAGAACCAATGATTCAAGAAGACAAAGATGGTGATCCTTGGTCTTCCCACACTACTACTTATACAAGATGATAGAGGGCTTTAAAGTGCCTCTCAAATGGTGTTGGCCTATAGTGTATCTAGCTCGAACCCTAGTACTGCTATCCTAGTAATCAGTAAGCTATAGTACCATGTGATACTACTGCTGACTGATAACACATGAAAGTATGAGTCCCTGACTAATGTAAAGAATCATGAGCCTACTACTGTAGTTAGAACCTAATAGTAAGCATCCAAGTCCATTCTGTGACATCACCCCCATTTCAAGGGCAACACCCACGAAGCCCAGGCAGTCCCATCCACCCCACCTTTACGTCCTCGATCCATTGTAATGCCCTGGCCCACTTGAGTCTACTGATACACCATGCCTTGCCCATTGCTAACCTCCCTCTGGTCTCCTGCAGTTCCCTGATACACACCTCCATTTGCCCCAACTCCGCCCCCAAGGCCCAGTAGCACCTTATCTCCCCAACAAGACTCACATCCTTACACTCCCTGATGGCTCAGTCAGTTGTGCATACCTCATTGTAGCCAGTGTTGGAGAGTATGAGATCCTCCTGTGCATACTTGAGGTGTGTGTCGGGATGCACCACGTACTGGGGGCATGGTGTACAGTGGTTTTGGGAACACCCTGTTGGACTCGTTGATCAGGCCGAGCACAATGGGGTTGTTGCTCATGATGGCCTGGATGTATTTTGCCTGGCGCATCATGCCGTTGGGGGTGGTGATGGGGAAGTGAATGAAATTGGGTCCTCAATTGACCCAGAACCCATGAGGTGCACATGTATTGGTAGTGGGGGAGGCTGCGCTGTTGGCAAGCTGGGGATGGAAGTTCCCTTGGTAAAGAGGGGTCCTGTTGGTGGTGAGAGCGTGTTGTGTTGTCCAAGGTGGATCATCGGCTTCTTGGCCATAGTGTATGTGTGGGTGCTCAGCTGGGTATCCCACATCCTCATCGTCTGTAATTTCTCCCTCCTCTCCTTCAACTCCTGTCTCCTGCTCTGGGCTGTTTGTAGCTGTTCTTCCCTCCAGTCACTGGTCAGCTCCTTCCACAACTGTTTCGGCTTTATCGCTGCTCTGTACCGCTCCTTGGTGTGCATGGACGTCTTCACCATGGTCAAGAGCTTGCCAAAACTTGTCAACCTTGGCTGTGGTGAATGGGCAGTTGGCGATGGGCTCCCCGGTGTCGGCATTGAGAATGTGCCAGAGGGCTGGCGGTCCCTCGATGTTGGGTGACAGGCAAGCACTGCGGTCACCTCATCCTTGAGCAGGGAATTGGGTGAGGGTGCTGTGGAACTCAGCTTCAGTAATGGGTCCTTCTGACCCGGCTCAGTCTCCCTTAGCCATGATGACCTCTTCATTGTTGACAATGGTGTTTGATGCCTGTTCTTCTTCCAGCTCACATGCAAAGATCCTCTCAGGGCTTCTGAGGTAGTATGATGAGGATGTGAGAGTGGCATTGGGGGTAAAAGGCATTGACGTTGGGGTTGTATGAAGGAGGTGGTAGGAGGAGAGAACTGATGGGTCTTTGTCCTTTGTTCGTCCTGGCTTTACATATGTAGATGCAGTGCTCTTTGTAAGTTGATACTCTGCAAGGGCCTCATTGGCGAATAGATCATCCTGGTTGACCCACTGATTTTCTGAGTCGGGGTACCCCTTCCATTTAACAAGGTATTGTTCCTTCCGTCTTCTGCCAAGTTGCTGTTCATCTAGAGTGTGCTCCACTTTGTACTCCTCTTCCCTGTCCACCAAATCAGGTGGTGGCCATTGATAGTTTTTCCCATGGAGAGGCATCTCCTGATACTTTGTAAGGAGATCCACATGGAATACTGTGTGAATTTTCCGTTGTGGAGGTAGTTTGAGTCGGTAGTTGATAGGGGACATCACCTGTTCTATTTGAAAAGGGCTGTGGTGTCTTGGAGTGAGTTTTGCCATTGGTTGATGGGTGTGAAGATGTCAGCCTTCCAGCCACATGAGGTCCCCTTCTCTGAATGTTGGCCCCTCTTTGCTCTAGACCCACAATTGTTGCGCCCTTGTGATAAGTTCCTAGGCCTTCCTCTGTGCTTCTTGGAACTGTTCTCCTGAGGACCACCTGTGGTATTGGTGATGGCTTATCCGTCCAATCAGCTCTTGGGTTATACCACATGAGGATGTTAAAGGGTGACTTCTGTGTATATTCATGTGGCCAGTTATTATGTGCAAACTCTGCAAGGGGTAAGTACCCATGCCAGTTGTTTTGTCGTTTGTTTGCCCAGAAGCGGAGGTACTGCTCCAACCATTGGTTGGTGTCGTGATCCAGCTCACCACGGACTTACTTTTCTTTTTACTTTACCACTTTAACCTTCTTTCGGACTTCCTCTGAGTACTAACCTGTTGACTCATTACCATGTACACTCTCTTACTCCGATTCCCCTTCTCCCCTTTTCCCCTTTTGCGCTTCCTATTGTTCCCTGTTCTACCCTCTTCCCCATTCACGTTACCCTTTGTTCCCTTTCAGTATCCCCTTCATGGGATGGACACGGAGTAGCTACCTATATAAGCTTGACCATGTATATGCTTATTCTCCAGTCTTGTCTTCGTTTATTATACTAGCAAATACCAGACCTGTCCACTCCTCTCTGTGTGCCTCCTTCTCGTCGTCTCACCACCACTGTTGGTCTTCCCTTAGTTGGGAGCCACTTCGAAGCTTTGCGCTTGTGCTATAACAACGTGCACACACAGACCCTAAGTCATTCAACTTAGTCCCTCGTACCTTTGGCCTTCTGGCCGAAGCCCCTTGTACCTTGTCACTAAGTCCACCGACTTAGTCCCCCCTCGAACCTTGGTCATCCTTCGTGGACCTTCGTCTCCTAGAACTCCCTCGACCCTTGTTGGCTTTACCAAGCACCTTGTTCTCGTACTCTGTCTTTGTCCCCTCGTACCCTCAGTGCACGTCGCACAGCAAGGCCCCGCTAGGCCTTAACAGTTGGTGTGTTCTGATTATCTGTTGGTTCAAGGGTGATAGGCTGTGGATATGTTTTGCTTGATGTCTAGTACTCAACATAGCTCCCTTGTAAACCAGCTTGCAAAGTGGGGGTCCCAATTGCTTATGATCTTCATTGGAAGTCCAAATCTGATGAAGACGTGCTCCAGGTACAGGGTGGCTACTCCCTCTGCACTAATTTCTTCTTGGCATGGTATGAAAATCGCAGCCTTACTGCAATTATGATTGGTTATTGTCAGTATGGTATCACACCCCTTTGATGAAGGTAACTTAGTGATAAAGTCGAGTGTGATGGTCTTGAATGGTAGAGCTTCCGGTTTAGGGTAGATGGGATTAAGAGGTGCTTTGTTCTTTCCATGTTGAACTTTGATTTGTTGGCATTCAGTGCATCCTTTGATGTATTCTAATGCGTCCTTTGCCATGTTGGGCCACCAATATGCATGATTCACAAGCTGGTGGGTTCTTTTAATCCCTGGATGTCTGTGAGCTGGTAGATTGTGATGATCATGTAAGATGCATCACTGATTGTGAATCCCCCCGGTTACCACTCGTTGTCCATCCTTGTACCAAATACCTCCTATTCTTTTAAGTCTATGAGCATCTACCCACAGTTTGAGTAGTTCCTTGTTTTGATGGTATACTAGGTCTATGGGTGTGGTGTCGTCTTGGGTGAGATATTCCTTGGTGATCTTCATTCCCTCAATGTGGGTCCCTCATATGAAGATTTTGTTGGGCAGCACTGTGATGTTGTTGTTATCCCCTTCTCCCTGATCATAGTCTGGCTATCGTGATAAGGCATCAGTGTGGCCATTTGCTGTTCCTTTGATATGGTGAATTTCAAAGTCGTATTCCAATAGTTCTAACACTTCCCTAGCCACTTGTCGGCTTATTTTCTGCGGGCTTCTCCAGTATTGTAGATTCATGTGGTCAGAGAAGACCTTGGTTTTGTGTGGCAATCCTGCTAGTAGCAGTCTCCAGTGTCGGAAGGCTCTCATGATGGCTAGTAGCTCCAGGTCATAGATGTCATAATTTCATTCTGCTTTGTTAAGGGTGGCTGAAAAATAGCTTATCGGGTGCCATTTGCCATCTTCTTTCTGTTGTAGTAGTACTGCTCCTATTGCAAATCCTGAGGCATTAACTTCTAGCTTGAATGGTTTACTTAGCTTGGGGTGTGCTAGTACTGGTTCTGACATGACTAGTCTCTTGAGTTTGTTAAATGTGTTGTGTTCTGTGCCTATCCATCTCCATTCAGCCCCTTTCTTTGTTAGTTGGTTAAGGGGTCTCATGTGATGTGAGAAGTTGCAAATGAAAGCCCTGTAAAAGTTGCAAAATCTGAGGAAGGAGTGTACATCCTTGACTTTAGTTGGTGTAGGCCAGTCTTTGATGCCTGAAATTTTGATGGGGTCCATGCATGTCACCCCCTTTTCAAGGATTACCCCCAGGTAATCCATATGAGGTGCATGGAAGAGGCACTTCTCCAGTTTGTAATATAGGTTGTGTTTTGCGGACACTTCTAGTATGTCCCGTACTGCTTCGATGTGGTCATCCATTCCATGTCCAATTCGTGTTGCTATTCCTATGTCATCCATATAGACCCATGTGGTTGTTCCTTGGAGTTCATGTTTCGCGATAATGTCCCAGCATATGTGGTTCATCATTGTTTGAAATGTTGCCAGTGAATTGGTGAGTTCAAAGAACATAACTGTGGGTTCAAAGAGCCCATACTGTGTTTTGAATGCCACCTTCTCCTCATCTCCCTCCTTGATCCTTACATTGTTGTACCCCCATTGCACGTCTAATTTGGTATATATGTGTGTGTTGCTGAGATTGGTGATCAAGTCAGAGATGAGTGGTAGTGGGTACTGGTTTCATATGGTGAATGTGTTGATACAGCAATAGTCCTGCACAGGTTGTAATTTACCATCTTTCTTTTTAACAAAGAAAAATGGGGGTGTGTATGGTGATTTCAATGGTTGTATATAGCCTTTGCTAAGTTGTTCTGTGAGGAACACTTTGAGTGCCATATCTTCATCCTATGTGAGAGGATAGACTTTGCAGTCTATTGCTTCCAGTGTCCCTTTCTTGAACTGTATTTCGTGATCCCACACCCTCGCAGGTGGGAATCGGTGTGACACTTCTTCGTTGAATAGTTGCCAGTACTGGGAATAGCATGAAGGTAACTCAGCTTTGACTATGTATTGGTTGGCTTGAATTGCGAGTTCTGTGGATGTAGTCCTTCCTTCCACAAATTCCTCCTCTTCGAGTTGTTGTACTATATATTTTTTCTGTTCTTCCATCATGATGGTTGCAATTGTAGGTCACCCATGGTTGGTTCAAGGATTCACAGTTCATAGTACCACTGGTAGTGCATCCTCTTTGATGACCACATGCCTCCAACTGAAGGTTGGTTTATAAGTGGCCAGCCAGGGGTAGCCGAATATGATGTCCTCATTTCCAATGTCAGTGATGAGGAATCTCATTTCTTTATGGATTCCTTTGGTCTGGACGTCCAGATCTACGTAGTGAGTGATTAGTCTGGCTTTATTTTCTGTATTGTCAATATTCCATATCTTTTTGGGCCATTCCAGTGGCTTCATTCCTATCCCCATCCACTTTATGAAAGCGGGTCTTAGAAAGTTGTCAGTGGCTCCAGAGTCCATGAGTGCTCTGATGTCGGCCATAGCATAATTTGTGTGAATTGATACTGGGATTCTCATAGATTGGTAGTGAGTTATGATCACAGAATTACATTTACCCACCCTTACCCAGGCCGATGGGTTCAGGTGCTTTGAAAATCCTCCCTTTTCCATAGGTCCTGAAGTATCAGGTCCTTTATGCCATCTTCTTCTGCTGCCACCCCTTTCATCCATAGGTCTGTGTGTTGTTGGGGGGTTTCTGCTTTTGCCACCCTACTCGGCTCTTCTTTGTAGGGTTCTGCGTTGATTCTGCAGCTACTTCCTGGTTGATTGTAGGTGTGCTGTGGATAGTTACAGCTGAAATGTCCTTTATGTCTGCAGGTGTAACATGTCACTTCCCTCATGTCTCATCTACCTCAACTGCATCCCATTGCTCCTCTTGGGTTTCTGGGATGTGCTCAATCCCAATTGCCCTGGATTTCTTCTGCCCCTTTAAGTTGTCCTCTTACCCAATCTGTGGATGTGTCCATCGCGTTTGGGTTGTGGAGGATGTTGTGAGGAGGGCCCCATCCGGTTCTGCATGTGTTTCTCCACTGTCCTCCTGTGTTGCTGTTGCCTTGCCCTCCTCAGTTTGCAAGTCCTCAATGTTGCTCAAGTCGGGCCTTCAAGTGGATGTACTGTTGTTGTCTTCTAATGACCACATCCTTCCATTCCTGGAAGGTCTGTGGGTTGTTGTAGGTGTATACTTTCTCGTACAGGTCACGGGGTAGCCTGTCTGTGAACAAGTCCATAGTAAGGGACAAATCCAGTCGGTAGTGAGCCTGTCTTGCCAGTTGTTCGAACTGGGTTATGTATGCATCAATGTCCCCTCCTATCATTCTAAGCCCCTTCTTTAGCATAGCTTGGGCTTGCTCTTTCTCCAAGGTGTTGGAGAACCTTTGATTAAAGGCTGTGATGACCTCGATCCATAGGCGTGGGTCATTATCCACAATACTGGCGGTTACTTGCTGGCTGAGCCATCAACTGGTTTCCGTGATCCAGTTGTTAACATCCTTTCCTTGAATATAGGTAAGGAATAACATAGCTCATCTATAGGTGTTGGCCATGATAGGGTTGTTGTTGTTGATACCCCAATATAGTTCCCATTGCATTAGGAACTCTTCTGTCCTGTGTCTGTCTCCTCAGAATATTTCTGGTGAGTTGCCCACAAATTTGTTGGAGAGGTGGCCACCTGCCAGTATTCCTCCTCCCAATGGTCCACCTGGTGGGCCTCTCCCAGGCAGGCCTCCTCTGGGCGGGCCCCTTCCAGGCAGACCTCCTCCCGGTGGGCTTCCTCCTCCTCCTAATCCCCTTTCTCTCGGGAGATCGCCTAGTGGCGGGTCAGGTTGGTCTGGACCTATTGCTCAGAATAATGCGGCATCATCGGCTGTCATGACATGTCCTGTTTCTGGGTTAATGGGGAGTGTTGCTTCTTGGGTTTCAGTGAGTGTAGCCATTGGTGGATGGATCGTGATCTGCTCAGCTTGTTCAATGAATCCTTCCTCTAGTGGTTCAAGCACTGTTTCTGGTTCTTCATCTGTGCTTGGGGATGTGGATCTTCCGGTTGGTGTGGAGGCACTCTGTGTTTCTTCTCCGTCAATTGCTCCCCAGTTGTTTCTTGCTATGACTTCTTCTTCGTAGATGTCACACCTGTATCTGTATAGGAGAGTGTCAATAACTCTCCACTTGTCATCTTCTCAGTTGACTCTGCACCAGCAAGTACGTTCAAAGTTAAACTCAACTGGTCATGGCCCGTGGGCTCCCCTGATGATATAACCTTCTACTCCGTTGATGGTGCTCCAATGGGCTTCTTTTAGGTATTGTACAGGTACATTTCTGGTTCCCCTTCTTGGGATTTTATAGGAGCAGAAGCCATCACAAATCCAGGGCTCTCTTGTTGATACTCACACCACGATGGGATCTTGGTCTTAATGTTACACTTTGGTAAGTGTGTGCCTTGCTTTAGGCAAGATGGGAGGCACAAATACTCAGCTCAATCAAAATGCTAAGTCAAATGTAGAGTCATAGTACTCAATACATCAACGGCAACTGGGAAGACCTCTGCGAAGTGGAGTCTTATGCAGTGCAACCTTGGGAGGTGGTCCAACAGGAAAGAGGTAGAACCAATGATTCAAGAAGACAAAGATAGTGATCCTTGGTCTTCCTGCACTACTACTTATACAAGATGATAGAGGGCTTTAAAGTGCCTCTTGAATGGTGTTGGCCTATAGTGTATCTAGCTTGAACCCTAGTACTGCTATCCTAGTAATCAGTAAGCTATAGTACCATGTGATACTACTGCTGACTGATAACACGTGAAAGTATAAGTCCCTGACTAATGTAAAGAATCATGAGCCTACTACTATAGTTAGAACCTAATAGTAAGCATCCAAGTCTGTTCCATGACAACTTGGCCCCACATTGCATGAATTCCTTACTAGCATAGTCCTTCAAGTGTGGCAATATTCACACTACAATTTGTTGCAGTTCTAACTGTAAATCCACCTCCTATTTTTACTTGAAGCTCAACATGCCATCCACTAGTCTACCACTAGCTTCCAAGCCCACACCTACTATTTATCCTACTCCTAGTCCTGATCTAACTCTAAGTCCTTTGCCATCTCCTCTATCACATCTATTAGTTCCACATTCATTTGATAAACCTCTTGAAGTTCCAAGTAGATCCTTCTAATTCTATTAGCTTTGGCATGTAAGATGGCCACCCTAGTTTTGTATTCCTGCTCATGCTGCTAGTTTTAATAGATTATCAGTGTCCACTATATTGTTAGGTAGTCAATATAACTCACCAAATCAGGAGTATCTACTACCCTTATATCTGCCCCAGAGTTGGAACTCCTAGAAGCCTCTGGCATCTCCATATCTCTCAGCAGTGGAGCATGCTGACCCCATATCCAAGCTATGTTAATAGAGTTAGAGGCATGTTGTATAGTAAATTTGAGACTTACCATGACCTCCACCTGAATTCCCTTGAGCTTCAGCCAGCTCAGGAGTGCCTACTACCCTTATATTTGCCCTAGAGTTGGAGCTCCCAGAAACCTCTAGCTGCTCCCCATCTCTCAGCAGTGGGGCATGCTTACACCACATCCAAGCTGTGTTAATAGAGTCAGAGATATATTGCTACCAATAAATTTAAGACTTATCATAAGCTCCACCCAAATTCCCTTGAGCCTCAGCTGGCAGTTCAGCACCCATTCCAAAGTCCTCACTCCCTCTCAGCAACTCATCATCCACCCCAGGCTCCTGGAATTGAAGTGGAAGAGGGCTATCAAACCTAAAGTTCTCACCTTCAAGTAGAGGACCAGGATTGGCCTCCACATCTGAAGTGATGGGCAGCAGTGGGGCACCAAACCCAAAGTCATTACCCACTGCTGGAGAGGCTCTCTGATCATGGCTATACCTGATCTCATAAGGGAGTGAAGTATAGGACTGGGCCATAGAATGAATAATGGATTGGGGTAGGGAAACTTTGGCTAGGATGGGTGTATAATGCACAATGTGGCTTGCACTAGCACATTTTTTGCTAAGCCACCTCCTAAAATAGTAATTTCAGCAGCTCTAGCAGCTCTAGCACCAGTTATGGCAACTTCAACATTGCCCAAAAAACAACAATTTCCACAAGTCTACTATCATTTTCAATCTTATCACAGACCCTACTCTTACTATGTCCTCACTCCTCCGAGTTGCAAGCTGTGTTGAAGCTGCAGTGAAGGCTTATGTCTCTGTTAAAGAGCATATAGACCAAAAGCTGTGGAAAAGGCACTTTATGGATGAGAAGGTATGCTCCTCATTTAGGTGCTCCATCAGCCTCATCTCCATTTTTTAATTAGTATAAAGCAATTTTGGCATTTCAGCAAGCTAGGAACAGGCACCCTATGTGTCACAGTCAAGCTTTTAAGCTCTCAGGAAAGCATGCTGCTAAGCTGTCTGAGCCAGCCCAAGTTGGATAACTATGAGAGAAGCCTCAATTTGAATGCCTTAAGAGAGGCTCTACTGAGGAAAGGCGATCTAAGCCTATGGATATTGTGCCCTAAACCCTGACAAGCTAAGTCCTTCTCCCCAGATGAGAGTGAGAGTGAAGCTGAGGACCCCTACAAGCAGGATGAAGCTTGTGCATGGAAGATGTATGCCCACCTCTATAGGCAAGATGTGGACAGGTCACATGATGTATCATGTAAGGTATCACCTGACCATGTGTGTCTTGGCTATGCAGCAGCTAGCACTGCATGCAAAGCAGAGTTTTCAGTCAAATAAAACCTGTAGAAAACTCTGTGGAGTGTTAGCCACTTATCAAAGTTTATTTTCTCGAAAAACTTTGAAAAAAATAGTCTAAGTTTTATTTGGGTGGCATGACACACCAAGAAAACTTTATAAAAAAACTCAAAGTTTTATTCAGGCTGGGATATGCCACCCAAAAAAGAGTCAAACTCTTCTCGCTCAGTGTCATGGCCAAGGTTTTAAGCTCCTGCAAGAGCACGCTGCCAAGCTGCCCGAGCCGGCCTGCATTGGACAACTACAAAAGAACCTTAGATTCCAAGGCATTAAGAGAGGCCTTGATGAGAAAGGGGGACCTCAGCATGTGGACACTACATCCAGAACCCCAATCAGCTAAGTCATCCCCACCTTCTGAAGATGAGGAAACTGATGATGAAGCATGGATGAACAGGGGTTACGCTCACTACTATGGTGAGCAGGACAAGGAAGGATCATGTGATATATCACGTGAAGCATCACCTGAGCATGTGTGCCTTGGGTATGCAGCAGCTGGTCACCCAGTTGGTGATGACATGGACTAGGCCTTTGTGCCTTGTTTCTGATGAACTATCTGATGGATGCTTCATGTACTGTATGGGTGCAGCCTCATGTCTGATAGATGTTGGTGCCTTTATAGGCCAGTCCAATTATGTTTTTCCTTTGTGTTTCAGCTTGTGGAGCCAGAGCCCTTATAGCTATTGGCTAGAGATAAGGACTTAAGGTTCGTACTGAGTCCGAACCTTATCTACTAGTAGTATAAGTACTAGCTTATCTTCACATGTATTCGCTATCTTGAGTTCTTCAGAATCCGCACTCTAGTTTCCCTCTGCTTTCCTAAGGGCCTTAGTTGGTCTTCTTCACCAAACCCTTAGACGTCATCTTGTTGTGCCGCTTCTTAGCGAGCTGTTCCCTTTGGTTTTCCCCTTCATCTCTTAGTTGCAACCACTATTGCAGTGGTTTTGCCTTGGTTTTCATGTGCAATACAAGCATTCTGAGAACCCCCAGCTTAAGTCGAGCTAGATGGCCAGTGTGACCATTACACTTAGGTTTTCCATGTAAGAAAGAGTTTGATAATAGTCAAACTCTTCTTGCTCAGGTTTTCCATATGAGAAAGAGTTTGATAATAGTCAAACTCTCTCACAGATCACATGATACAACTAGAACCAAAAACATAAATTCCTCCTCACTATTCATCCCACCTGGGAAAAAATGATATAAGCATTTTCATAATTATTTATTGAAAATGTCAAACTCTTTTAACCAGCTGCATGTGGCCGCTTCGCACATGACCTGCCAAACTCGGCCACACTGTGGCCAGGCCACCATATCCTGACCTTTTTGGTCCCCATTGCACGCAGACATCATATCACAAAAATATTTGGCATAGATTTGGTTGTCACACCGTCACATGGCCCACTTTTGCCTGCAAAAACCTGTAGTGCTTCTGAGTGTGGGAATCGTGGGAATTCTCTGACTGTCTGACCATCAAACATTTGGAATGTCCCATTGGAGTCAATGTGGGACACTCGGACACTTGGAATGTCCCACTGTCCGATAGTGGGACATTCCAACTGTTTGACCATCCAACGTGGGACATGCTGAACGTTTGACTGTTGGTCAGTTGCCTGTTATTATTTTTAATTTTTTTGAATCCACTATTGTGCGCCTGGGGCATAGTACCCCATCACTTTATTACAACGGTCCCCTGTATTTATGCATTGAGAAATATGTGCTACCATTAATATTAAGAGGACGAAGTGTCCAGTTTACAGCAGCGTCAATGTTTTACGAATAAATGCTGAAGTGCTAGAGGTGAGTAAGTGGTGGCACGTATGTACACCAATGCATGTAAACAATTCCGGTACTCACCACACATCTCACACATCCAATACTCACAATCGGTCACCACTACCACCGCTTTCTCTATACAATGTGACTCAATCTGTTCACCTTTGCCCTCCTGCTGGTGTCTTTGTGGTTGGTGCGTCGCTCTACTCACTCATTCCTTTTTCACCACTGAGTTCTTGAAAAAAGTCCATCAACTTTAGCCACACTTGGGGACAAATCACCTTCAAGCACGTCTGGTTCAATGCAGCAAACCAGCATGTAGGCATGCTGTGATTTGTGCTCTCCTTTGGGACCCACACCAACAATGGGCAGGACGCATAGTGATAGAGGGATGAGTTGGACACACTTTCATTGAATTAGTTTTAGTTGGTCTTCACCTGTACTTCAGGTGTCACCACTGCTGCATTCAAGTAGACATATTCCCATCAGGTGCAGCTGAGGATGGGCCCTATGCCTGCATCAGCCATGCACACAAGCAGCACCAGTCAGGACTTCAAGGGCTGGTCTTGATAGTGTGGAAGGTCAGTGGAAGGGTAGCCAATAGGCTGGAGGTTGAACTGTCAGACAAGTGAAAGGTGGGGGTGGTATGACTACAAACCTCTAGGGTGCCAGAGTATGCATTAGTGCCTATGAAAGTTGGTGTTGAAATGCTTGACAGAAATGTTGCGTCCAAAGTCACTGTCAGTGGTCTTAATGGTGTTAAAACTTGAGACTGTTCCGTGCCAACAAAAACAAGAGATGAAGTGTTGAACGAGTTGAACTAGGACATTGTGACAGGGTATCTATAACATCTAGCTATCGAGTCTGGCGTGATCTGACGCTCTGTGAGGAAAAAAGAGAGACAAGACTCGCCACTCCCGCCCTACCCCATTTTCCTTTTGCTCAACTCGGCACCTCCCAGTGGTGCCGAGTCGAGGTTGACCACCCCACAGAGATGGCAAGTAATTTGTACCAATGTCAAGCCAGTAGAGGGGCTAGATACAGTGACAACTAGTGAGTTAAGATGGCCAATATCAATGGAAGGTAAAAAGGACACACTCACCTAGGTAACCACCAAAGGGGCACACCAAAGCAACTATATGGTGAGTTGAGGTTGCCCATGAGGGGCAGCTTGTGGATTGAAGGATCAGGCATGTTGCCAAGTTGATGGGAGGGGGCATGAATGCTCCCACCAAGACAGCCAGACAGTGAGTCAGGGCTGCTCATAAGGGATGCTGTGTGGATAGAGGAAGTGTCCATGTGCGAAAAAAAGTGTCTGGAAGAGGGGAGACGCGAGGCAAAAAGGGTTGAGGTAGTGTAGGAATAGAGCACACTCACTGAGGTCACCAAAGAGGCAACAAATGCTCCCACAGAAGCAGCTATACAGCAAGTTGAGGTTGCCCATGAGGGGCGGCTTGCAGATTGAAGGATCGACCATATTGCCAAGTCAAAGGGAGGGGCACAAATGCTCCCACCGAGACAGCTAGACAGTGAGTTGGGGCTGCTCGTGAGGGACACTGTGTAGATAGAGGGAGTGTCCATATCAAGGTTGCCCATGAAGGGCAGCTTGCAGATTGAAGGATCGGGCATGTCACCAAGTCGATGGGAGGGGGCATGAACGCTCCCACCAAGACAGCCAGACAGCAAGTCAGGGCTGCTTGTGAGGGACGCTGTGTGGATAGAGGAAGTGTCCATGTGCAAAAAAAAAAGTCTCTTGAAGAGGGGAGATGTGAGGCAAGAAGGGTGACCATATCACCAAGTTGAAGGGAGGGGCACGAACACTCCCACCGAGACAGCCAGACAGCGAGTCAGGGCTGCTCATGAGGGACGCTGTGTGGATAGAGGAAGTGTCCATGTGCAAAAAAAAAGGTGTCTTGAAGAGGGAGATGTGAGACAAGAAGGGTGGAGGCAGCAGTGAGACTAAGAGGTGACAAGGATGGTGGGTCATGGAACGTGGGAAGAGAAAAACTGTGACCCTCCAGCCTCCAGCCTCCATTTACATGTACTATACAGTACAGTACAGTCACTTCGTCTGTTCACCAGACTGGTGCACTATGGAGTATTGGATATAGTCGTGCTTGAGGCATCATGGGGTCAGAGACTGTAAAGTTATCTATTTCTTTTTGACAGGGATGGAGGGCCACCATTTCCTATCTTTTCATTTTTAAGAGACATACACCAAACAGCAAGTCCTTGTGTGCTCATGTGGAAATTGCACTCATTCCAATTGTCAAGCTACCTAAGATAATTGTAATTGATCTTGTAATTTATGTCAGTTCCTATTCAAAGTTGTTTATATATGTTGCTAAGTGTGCCACTGCTGTCGCTGTCACACTGGCATAAAGATACATTATCCACCATGATAGCAGGACTGCCAGGATTGCCAGGATTGCCACATTTATCCAGAATTTTCATGTGAAGACCTCATTTTGGTTCCCTCCAATGTTATCTGGGTGATGAAATCATGCAAATCAGATTCTCACATAGTACCAGAAATGGGTTCTACACACATGCCATCAATGTGGATGGCACCCCAACAATGCTTGGGGTGGTTGCCCATAAGAAAACATAAAACCTGCCTCATTTCTCTGCGCAGGTCACGATCAAGAACTGATCATCTTCCTTCAAAAATGCAGTCTATGCTCGGACCACAAAGTCAGTGGAGTCACTCAACTGAGCATTGGATGTAATGCACTGCAAGAGTGCATACTTTTGAACCCTCTATAATGATTTTATTTAATATTGTCCTTCTCAAATGTGCACACACCCACCACCATGGTTCAAGGATAGCAGCTAGTCCCCACGCTTGGTATCCCATACATGGACATTGGTATCACTTGCAGCACCTGCCACAGCAAAACCCTTGTGAGCAAAGCATACAGGCTGGTTCTTTGCAAGTTTAGGCAGCATAGTCGGGGCTTGCCACCATTGCAGACTTTGGACAGTGCCCAACCTCAAATCTTGCACCTCAAAAGCATTTGACAACCCAAATGTTGCAACAAACCTGCCATCAGGAGATAGGGAAAGGGTACCACTGTAGCCAGGGTATGGTCAATAATCACATCTGTATAGGAATGCCTCACATGTACCAGTCCTTCATGGGCAATTGCCAAAGAACTGTTATATTCATCACATCCCAGCACCTAATAGAGAAGATGAGGCATAAGTAATAGTGTAGGGATTCAATGGTGCATATAATTCCATGCCACTTGTATGATACCACAGCAAAGGATGCAATCACAGCGGCGCTTTGATCTTCCCAATTGACAGAAGTGACCTCCACTTCTCGACGAAAATCAATCGTACTTGGAGGAGGAAGCTTAGCCTTCAACTCCCATTTCTTGACTATGCAAATCAACTGTGCATGAGTGAACATCAGCATTCACATATGAACATACCTTGTAGATCAGTCTGTCTCTGATGACTCCAAATCTTGACGTTGTCCTTGGCCACAGATATTGGGAAGGTATTGTTGAAGTTCAGGGATATACAGTGAACTGTGGTACTGTGCCCCTTAAAAAATGTTGTCTTAACATAGCGCTGCACTTGAGTCAGTAAATGTGGAATCAAATCTATCCAAGTTCAGGGCCTTATACCTCTGTGATATCCACTAAGGATATCATACCATTTTTGCACCCAAAGACAAACCCCTTTGAGTTTCTCACCCACACAAGGGAGAGAACAGGTGAATGAGCCTTGATGTGACATAGAGCAACACCAGACCATGTAGACCACACAAGCACAGTGGAGTCATCACTACCTGTTACAAACCTATGTCCATCAGAACTAACCACCATTGCGTTGATGATGGATTCATGTGCAAGGAGGTTGAAGTGTTCCTGATACTCTAGCCATTAAGACATGAAAGGTATATTAGTGTGCTTCAAGAGAGAACATGCGAGACAAAGGGCCGTGTCTGAACACATGTGGCTACCCAAGCCTTGTGACCGACTTGGATACAAAGGTGGCTCACCTCACATTCTTGAACTTTGCCATGGCCCCAGTTCCCCCACAAATGATCCTCAGTAGACCACACCAATTCTTAAATGTTACACCCATCAACCATATGGGAATAACAGTTGTTGATCTGGGAGACATGGATGAGGGTTCAGAAGCGCCTCATTCATCATCCTTACCCCCAACATTAGTGAAGCTGTTCAAAGACATCTCAAGAGATAGCAGGCACAGATCTCTCCCTCAGACAATCAGAGACATATGGCCATCATCCCCCATCTCGACTTTTGAGGAGTCTGATAAGAATGGTGAGGAGGTAAGAGAGATGGGCTCTTCCCTAGGCAGTGCAAGCAATGGTGCTTCCCCTCAACAAGTACTAGCCAAGGACAGTGAAGTATCACTTCATTCTTCCCATGTGAGCTGAGCCTATTGATAAATGGCTGGTATCTGACATATTGGTGCAGGGAGCAATGATCCCTTGGTTGTCGGCTTGCATCAAGAAGGAGAAGATCAAGATGTGCTAGTTCATGGTGTAGAACAAAAAGGCCACCATCAAGCCACCTGTCTTGCACATGAGTATTCAACTGGAGCTTGGTGATCTGTTCATTAATCAATTCTACTCCGAGGAGCACGGTGTGCAAGTCCTTCAAGTATGGCTCCTAGTAATGGAAAGCGGCTCAAAGAAGAATCTCATATGGAAACAGGTGTGAGCCTGAGACTTCTTGCAGGGTTTGGTCATGTCTAATTCTGGAGCAAAGATTGCTGAATCTGAGAAGGTGCACCACCCCAAGCTAAAGCACCATATTCTTGCCTTTCAGCCAAGCGACACAACTACCCCTACATGGATTCTTTCAAATACTGATTGTTGATTGAGGACTATGCCTCAGATTGTACTTGGCTAGGGCTCAGTTTGTAGGTAGTCTACAATGACGAAATGTATTGAAGGACTCGGAAATATAATTCATGATCAGTGCAATTATTTCTAAACTCTGGCATCGACTTAGACTAAGATCTTGAGCTTAAGCAGTCCTTGAATGACCAACCGTTAATGCGTCAACTCGTGCCTTTGCTTAAATTATCCAGCCCTCATGGCAGCCCTACAATGCCCTTTGATACTATGCCACTCCCCTGGTCTAGCTCTTCTGCCCCATCTGACGGCAAGGCTCAGTCTGATCACCAGACCCAGTTTGGCCATCAGGGATTTCTGAATGAGCAGACATCAGATGTGGTTTGTGCTACACTTCTTAGGAATCATATGCCATCTGACTCTTCTCTAGCCACTCTTGCAATGATGGATATGCCTTGGCAGTTTTCTTTACAGCGATGAGGCGGATAGCACACAGCAGTTGAATGACAAAGCGAGTCATGTTGTTCTCCCTTCTTTGATTTGGAAAAGGCCTGGAGTCATCACACTTTTATCGTGCATCATCATCCTGTGGGTAGTCTCTGTGCCCTCCACAAACTTTACATTCAAGTTGTCACCTCCACCCTTGCTCCCATTTGCACTTTGCATCTTCATAAACAGATTCAACATCTTTTCTAGCAGCCACCTTCCTACCGCATTTACATGGGGATGTTATAACTTGGAATTTCATTTTGGGCCAGACCCTACTAGTGCACTATCCTCCATCCTTGAACATGGCAGTCTCTCTGCAGGTGGCAGGACAACTGATGAATTGACATCTTCGACTTACTCCCCTCTCAGTCGCAGAAGTTCTGCAATGTGGAGGCATATATTTTCACAGGGCACCAGAGCAGTCAATTCACCAGCCCTCACGTTGATGGACGGGATACAGCCCGGACAGTGCTGGGCTTTCCATGGTGATTCCAGACAGCTTGGAATATGGCTTGCCAAAGCCATCCAGGTATCCACTCTAACTGTGGGGCACACAAATTTGTTGTCCACAATTTCCACTCCCAAGAATGTCGCACTTTGGGGCTTAAAGCCTATGAATAGTGATTTTTACACTTCTTTAGGGGATGTGGGCACCCCTAGACCAAACTTTGGATCTAGATATTGTGGTGCTTATCTTCTCTCTGGGATTTATGAGCCTACCCAGTCCACCCCATATCAGAATTTTACTGCTTGTATGGACTCCTCACACTACGCTGATTACTTTGATCACATGATTGTTGAAGTGTCCGGAAATTGGGGTCACCTAACTTTTACTTGTATCTATCACATCCAGATTTACGGTACAGCAACTATTGACTAATTACATCATCTTAAGTTCCGTTTCTGTACCACACAACCTCTTGAACAGTGATCATGAGTCTACTCTCACAACAGCTGCATTGCACCAACTACAACACAGGCTGCTCAAGGGGAGTTTTGCAACCATGGCGCTGAGTGTCCATGTCCTCTTCCAGTGCATTGTGGTGATGCACTTTCACTCACTCTGCTGCTCAGCGCTCAGATCCACACCATCATATTTATTAGGTGGTGACTTTCAACATCACACTGCACTACTACACGTGCACAAAACTTTGCACTTGCATCCATCATGGCTGTTGTGTCCCATACCATCTGGTTTTCTCTCCACCTGGTGCATATCACCCTCCATGCCACCTTTGGCACACCTTATAAATCTACAGGGTAGAGGGCCTGTGAAGACTAGATATGTTGTCATGTTCATGTAACCTATCAAACATGTTAAACTATATCTTGGTCAAATTGTACTTGTACAACATAGATACAGGCCTCGCATACATGATACAATATTATAGGGAGTAATACAAGCATAATAACGTGACATACATCACTGCCTCTCATCAAGTGAAGTAATGCTCAAAGTGTGTCTCTAATGGAGTTGTCACGACTTGAGTTGTGAGTGTCCTCTTGCTGGTTCAGAGAATTAATTGTGGGGGCCATTGGTATCACCATTTCAAGAGTTTCATATTGTGTCCTGATGGAAGATGGAGTGGGTGACACTTGAGGTGACAAGGGGGGCGAGATTGTCTCAGAATCAGGTATCCCATTGTGATCACTCTCTGGTGTTGGCAATGCACTTAAGATACCCACCAAAATTGCCTCAATTGACTGTAACTTCTCATTTACATTTTGTTCTATGAAAGGTTAGAGGGTTGAAGCTTGAAGCATCATGGAAATTAAGGCAGACGAACCAAAGTTGCTTTGCCACTCCCATGTTGAGCTGTCCATCCATTCCTGGTGGTCACTCATTCTCAAGTGTAAGGAAGTAAAACCCTCTTCTATCTCGTCCTTAAGTTTCATGAGCTCTACCATTGCCATCTGGATGCCATCACTAAGTAATACACAGATATGGGTAGAAGAACATGAGACTTACCTTGGCCTGGTCAAGATGATTCTTAAGCACTTTGAGTCGCTCCTCTGTCTATTCATTCATAGCATGGACCTTTGTAACATCTGTTCTCATTGTGTCCAAGCTGCTTTCCATTGCCCATTTAAGATCGAGCATCTGACTGTCCTGCTTAGATGTGCTCATGGGTTATCAGGGAGCTGGGTGAGGGTTGACATGTAGATCGGTGTGGATAGGTAGGACAAAGGCACTGTGCCTCACCTATACTCTTGCCTACCTCTCCCTTTGTTTAGGCATTTTGCACATGCTCTCGGAACTTGGGAGGGCATCTAATCACATTTGCTCTACACTCTGTGTAGTAATGGATCCCTAACTATGTAATAATGGATCTCTAACTACGTAGCAATATAATTTAACTGGGGTTCTGATTTTGCAATTTTCCAAACATGTTTAGGAGCCACTCATTGAGGCCACTGATGTCAGTATTCTCTGACAAGGGTCGGGCCTCCCCATTTGCAAGTGGGATGTATTGTGCAGCCAGCCTGTGAAAATAACTGAATATCAGATCAGGTGCCCAGAGACCACAATGTACACACCACCACTCTTTGTCTGAGAACCGCATATCCAATGGTGGCTGGGTGTCCAGGAGTTCTCTCTCAGAACCTTTCAGAGTGTTCAACCAACCAGGATCATAGCAGTTCTCAGGAAACCCCATGACAGCAACTCCATCTTTTGAATGAGAAGAGTGGATGCGAAGATGCCTACTGTTGCCTTGTTGTGCAACACTACGCCCATCCCATTTCTCACCACAAGCCAGGAGGTCCATCAATCTAAGCCATGTTATCAGTTCATTAGAGTGCCATTCCTCCTTCACAATAGCATAACAGCCCTATCTGAGATTGGCACCATTTTCATGGTCACTCTTGTCATCACTGAGAACTGCATGTGACATTTGACTCAGGGGCTTGATGAATTGGCAAAGACCATGGTAATGCAGTGCATTTACCTGGCTATGGAAATGCTGGAAATGATAGAGGCCGTTAATAAATGTGTACAAGAAAATGAGACATCCTTACAGTCTTTTTGCATTTCTCAACCCTGATACACTGCGAAGCCACCTTATAGGCTGTCCTTCCTCTGGCAGTTGTCATCATCTTATGGCGGGTCAATTGTAATGACTGCAAATATGCCATGAAGTACTTTGGCAGATCCTTTGAATTGTTGATTGGGAGATCCTTCTGGAGATAATCACCTGCAAAAATTTCAAACAGGCGAAGGTTCCAAAGGCTCTTTTCAGGATGTGTTGTGGAAAAGTCTGCCTGAAATCATTCCTTAGAGGGCCCATCCTCATCATTGCAGGTTTTGTTATATTTGAGAATATCCTCCTCAGATGCAGGCTCAGGAGGAACATTTGTGTGATGATGTCTCCCCATCATCGCATTCATATGTTCACAAACACTTTCCTACAGTACCAGTGTAAGTACAGCAAAGCTCATTTGGTGAAATAAAACATACCTGGCAACAGAGTTCATCAGGATCTTTATGAACAGTTTTCTAAGCAGGTGCCCTAAATTTGCATGCCTTTCTTGTTGGTGTGGGCATAGCCTCATCCTCATCCTCAACCTCATCCTCGTCCCTGCGTGTTGACAATGTGGCTGTTTTGCGTTGTAGGTGTATTACTTGGCTGACCGCTAACTCCACCATCTTCATATTCCGTTCAATTGCAGCAGAGATTGCAGAGAAATGGTTTGAGCACAGCCCTGCACAAGGCATGACATCACCTGGGGAATGGGAGGGCTTCCTTGGTTGTGAGACACCCAGGTACTACTTAGAAGGAGGGACCTACCTCCAATGGAACTGATGGGTCTCTGTTGAAATCAGTGTCTATGTGCTCTGGAGATTGGGGAGGCTTATTTTGATCATAAGACACCTGGGTACCTGGAAGAGGGAGGAACGTACCTCAGGCAGACATGATGGCTCCCTTTCAAGTATCGTGTCTGTATGCTCTAGAGATCGGGGAGACTTTCTTAAGTGTAAGATACTTAGGTCCTTGGAAGAGGGGAGTGAGCGTACCTCTAGCTGACGTGATGGCTCCTTATTGACATCCATATTGCTGTGTTCTGTGGGATACTAAAAAAACAAAGGGTTATTTCTCAGTGACATCCTATGGAACAACATGAAGACATATGCTATCAGGTTTTTCAGGATGGAGTTCTCCCTGCCTTATATTGCATAGGTCCGCAGCAACATTAAGCAAGAGTTTGTGTGATAAAGCATGTCTGTGACATCATGACATGTCGGAGAGTACCTTGGAGACACTCTATGGCACTCACTTCAGAGCTTTTGGTGGTTTCTTGTGTTTGGTGCCACTGCTAGGCAAATCTCTAGCAGCAGGAGTTTACTATCACTCCATGAAACATATATGATGGATGCTTGCACTCCATACCTCGCATTCCTTGTTGGAGGCTTCCTGTTTCTGCCACTCCTGGGTGAGCCTTTTGTAGTGCAGTAAAAGGAAAGCCCCCATGACATACCTGGTGGTTAAGGTCTCCGGCTTCTGGTTCTTGCTGTTGTTGGGTGATCCTCTCACCCTCCTAACTGACCATCAGTCCTTGCTGCTGCAAGGTAGATACTATGTCACCACTCAAGCACAGAATCCTCTTGAGCAATGTACTTCATGCTCCCGGATGACCCATTCTTCGACCTATGGTTGGCACCTTCTGTAACTGCGCTGCAAAACAAAAACACCTGTATGATATACCTGGTGCCCTGGGTCAGCTACCCCCTGCTCCTGCTGGTGCAAGGTGAGTCTCTGTAGGAAGAGGCACAGATATCCTATGATATGCCAATGCACTATAAAAGGAACCTTTAAAGAAACATACCTCGTGCTCCTGATTAGTCACCTCCGTCTCTCACTGTTGCTACATGGAACTGAACAAATGGTGGAATAAAAACCCTCGAGCAACATACATGAGCTGCCTCCTGTTGTTGCTGCCACTGCTTATACATGAACTGTTGACATTTGTCATAGAGTTGCATGGCGGATACCTTTGAGTAACATACCTGGTGTCCTAGGTCAGTCGCCTCATGTTAGAGATTGTATTACGTGACACACCTGGTATTTACAGATGGCTTCCTCCTGCTGCATCTGCTGCAATGCGAGCTTTCAACATCTGTGTCAGCATTACAAAGAAAAATAGCCTTGAATCTCATACCTGGTGCTGCAGCTTAACCTCCTCCCATTGTTGCGAAGCAAGTCTCTGTAGGAGTCTCATACATTGTACGCTACCTGGAAAAGGGAACTCATAAGTGACATACTTCGCGCTCCCAGTTGGCAGTCTCTTCCACTTGTTGCTGCAACGCAAGTTTTAGATGCCTGTGTCAGCAATACAAAGAAAAGAAAGCCTTGGGTGACATACCTGGTGCCACTGTTCAGCCTCCTCCTGCTCTCATTGCCACAAAGCAAGTCTCTGTAGGAGTTTCATACATTGTATGCTACCTGGAAAAGGGAACTCATAAGTGACATACTTCACACTCCCAATTGGCAGTCTCTTCTGCTTGTTGCTGCGATGCGAGCTTTCAACGCCTGTGTCAGTGATACAAAGAAAAGAAAGCCTTAGGTGACATACCCGGTGCTGCTGTTTAGCCTCCTCCTGCTCTCATTGCTGCAAAGAAAGTTTCTGTAGGAGAACCTCATACATTGTATGCTACTGCAAAAGGGAACTCTTGAGCAACGTACTTCACACTCCTGATTGATGGTCTCTTCTGATCATTGCTGCTGCTGCATTTCAGGCTGTTACGTCACGGTAGGGACGTTCACCCGACGTGGGTTAAGTCAATCTACGAGGACGCTGCACTAAGGGTCTGGTTCTGGTTGTCAAGGGAAGTTCTGAAGAGGAACTTCAGTGAAGATGTACGAGTTGAAGAGTCAGCCTAAGCCAATAGTGGAACTTAGGATTCTTCAGTGAGAGGAGAGGGTTCGTGAGAGATGGAGTATCAAAGGTCTTCGGATTGCTCTGAGTACCGTAGGATACAAGAAGTCAAGTCTAAGGCTACAAGCTACCTAGCAAGCCTGACTTTATAGTAAAGAGGGATCCTAGTACTGAGTCATAATAGCGTACTAGGATCGAGTCATCCGAACAATAAGTAACTGCGGCGCAGTCCGCAGTATGTATGAAACATATCTGAAACAAAAGATAGAAAGCCCCTTGACAACGGGCTAGAGTCGCTATGACTCGTATGAGAAATAACAAAGAGTCACTATGACTCCCATGAGAACGGTCACATGAGATAAGAGAAAACAAGAAAGAAAAGAAATTGAGTCGTATCGTAACACAGCCCCCCGTTTAGGCGCAAAGTTACTCCGGACTTTGCCTTACAAGCCCATCGGGTCGTCATTCCAGTAGAGGTCATAGTCGACCTCATTGCTGTCCCAATTTTCCTTCTCTTCCTCGTCGCCCATCTTGGTGCACCTGTGACGTTTGACGAACCCCCAACTGCCCGTGTGGCAACAAAAGGGGCATTGCTCGTAAAGGGGGCACTCGAGCTCACCGTGGTGCGTTCCGACCTTCCCACACTTTCCGCATGCCTCCGGGGTCCACTCCTCTCTATCCAGCAACCCGATACGCTCCAAAAGTGTCATCTTCGTCTGGCTGCTTGGTCCAACCTCTACACGAGGTTCCGGGGTTTGCTCCCTTTCGTCCATCTCTTGCTGGACTGTGGAGGTGGTGATGCGGATGCGAAGGGCCCCTCTCTCCTCCTTCTTCTTCTGCTGCTTGCGCTTCTTGGGACACTCCTGAACTTTGTGCCCGCGCTTCCTGCAGTGGTAACACTTGGGCAACAACTTGCCCTCTTCGTCATGGAGGATGGGCATCTCAGCCCGGCGGGAGGTGCGTGGGTCGACAGGGAGTGGCTCGGGGGAGTACCGGTAGCGGGTTGGGAGGCGGTACTCACGGTTGAACGAGGCATGAATGATGCGGCAGGCGTCAGCCATCTCCAACCTGGTCTTGCAGGCTTCGTACTCGCGCTCCACCAGGACTAACTCCCTCATAATCTCGCTGACCTTGTGCTGGGCATCACGCAACAGGCCGTCTAAGGTGTTCTTCAGCTCCCACTTTGCCCTAAAGCGGTTGATCTCCCCGGTCAAACGGGGGTCGTCGATTTCTTGGAGGGCGCGGTTCACCACGAACTCCGTTTCATGGTTCCGTGCCAACTGTCTCCAAAGGGCCTCTGTCATGAGCCCATAGTTCTTCGCTCTCCTCCCTACCTGCACCTCTATGGTGCGCTTCTCCTGTCCTTCCCCAAGGGTCCCCGTTACCATTGTTTCATCTGGTGAGTAGGTGATGAATGTAGCCAAGACTATTCTTGGCTCGGTGCGGTCCAGCCCAAAGTGGGGGTTGGCGACGTAGATGGGGTAAAACAAACGGGAGTGGGGGTCGTTATGGATGTAGCCAAGGGGTGGAGTATATTCAGCTTCCTTGACTGGAAGTTCAGGGAGCTCGGTAGCTCCGTCATCACTGTGTTCCACGATTGGAACACTCCGGATAGCCAGCTGAGGAGTAGGAGGGACGGCGCCCTCAGAGCGGGTGTCGGCGACCGATGCGGGAGGTGATGAGGCAGGGAGCTGGAGCATTGGGACAAGGCTGGCGGGAGCAGAAGTAGCGGACATCGTATGAAGATTGAAATCAGAGTGAGGGAGGGGATAGGGTTCTTCTGTCGTTTTGGCCCATCTTATATATGTTTTACGGGCTTTTGACTTGTTTGTCCCCTTCCTGGCTTTAAACTCCGCTATCAGTTTGTCCGCATGGACATCTTCTGCTTTCTCCCATGAACTGTCACTCGTGGGATAGCCTTTCCACTTGATTAAGTAGTGGAGCTTGCGCCCTTTCCCACGTTGCTGCGCATCCAGAATCTTCTCGACTTCGTACTCGGGTTCTTCATTGATGATATCAGGTGGCGGCTGAGTATAGTTTGGCCCATGGAACTCCGTTTCCTTATAAGGTGTTAGAAGGTTCGCGTGAAACACGTTATGAATCTTCCACTGTCTTGGCAGTTCCACGCGATACACCGCTTTTGATAGCTGTTTCATCACTTTGAAGGGTCCGTGCCGCTTCGGCCCGAGTTTAGCTGCTGGGTACAGGGTCTTCAAGTTGGTTCCCTCGATCCACACTTGATCTCCCTCTTTGTACGGTTGGAACTTCTTGTTCCCTTGGTGCGCAATGGCCATCATCTTCTGCGCTTTGATGATATTTTCATGGCCATCTGTTCGCGCCTTTTCTATGGCTGTAAGCCTTTCTTCCACCGAGGGGACTTTGCTTTTAGTCCCGAATTCAAGCCTCGGTGTGTACCCTATGAGCATTTGGTAGGGGGTCTTTCGGGTGGTGGAGTTCGGCCATTGGTTATGCGCGAATTCCGCCATTGGCAGGTACTTGTGCCAATCGTCTTGCCTTTCATCGCACCAGAATCGAAGATACTGTTCGAGCCATTGGTTTGTCCTTTCTGACTGGCCATCAGTTCTGGGGTGGTATGCTGTGCTGATGTTCTGGTGTATCTTCAGTGCTTCGCACAGGCCTTTGGCGAAGTGTGATGTAAATCGGGTATCTCGGTCAGAGATAATCTTCTTCGGGGCACCGAATCGGGTGTACACGTGTTTCAGGTAGAGTTCTGCTACCCCTTCCGCAGTAATTGTCTCTTGGCAGGGTATAAATACCGCCGCTTTACTGCAATCATGATCCGTAACTGTGAGGATCGTGTCATATTTGCCCGAACGTGGCAACTTCGTGATGAAGTCCATGGCGACTGTCTCGAATGGCAAAGAGTTTTCTGGAGCAATAGGGATCATAGCTGGTTTTAGTGGCTGCGTGTTGATTTTATTTGCTTGGCACGCTGCGCATCCCTTTACGTATTGCTCCACATCTTCTTTCATCTTTGGCCACCAGAAGTCCCGTTTTGCCAGGGCGTATGTGTTTGTGATTCCTGGGTGTCCGGCTGATGGGGTATCGTGGTAAAAGTGAATTACCCCCCTCTTCAGATCGTTGTCTCCAGCAACGACGATCCGGTCTGTATCGTTTTCGATCTTCCACCAAATTCCGACTAGTTTGGTGAGAATGTAGGTGTTCGACCATTTCTTGAGCACTTCCTGGCTCCTTTTGTTCGTTTGCTGGTCCTTTTCCACCTGGTCTTGAAGGGATTGGTATTTGCTATGTTTTACCGTTGCACTATAGTGCTCCCTTTCTTTCTGGTTGCTGGGGTTATAATATTCTGACCCCATCATTCTTGCGAAGCTGAATAAGGCAGGGGGTAGGACCACCAATGCCTTATTATCTTCTTCGCCGTGTTCGTAGTCCGGGCGTCGTGACAACGTGTCCGCCCGACCATTCTTCTTCCCGGCTATATGGACCAATTCGAAGTCATATTCCATGAGTTCCGCATGCCATCTTGCCACCCTTCTATTGTGGTCTCCTGGGTTCTTCCAATACAATAGGTTGGCGTGATCTGTATGCACCTTTACCTTGAACGCCGGCTGGTGCAGGAAATGTCTCCAATGCCGAAACATTTCCACAAGGGCTAGAAGCTCCTTGTTATATACATCGTAGTTTCTTTGGGCATCGTTCATGGTTTTTGAAAAGAATGCTACCAGGTGGAGCACTCCTTGTTCGTTTCGTTGCATTAGGACGGCTCCCATTGCATAGTTTGACGCGTCAACTTCTACTTCGAATGGTTTCTTCTGGTCCGGTTGTATCAAAACCGGTTCTTCACATATTCGCTTCTTTAGCGTTTCAAACGCGCTTTCTTCCTTTGGTCCCCAGTTCCATTGAACGCCTTTCTTCAGTTGGTCGTTCAGTGCCTTCGCAATAAAGGAAAAACCACAGATAAATCGCCTGTAGAAGTTACAGAATCCAAGGAAAGCCCGAATATCTTTCGTGGTTTTCGGCACTTTCCAATCAGCAACTCCAGCGACTTTAACTGGATCCATAGTAACAGTTCCTTTTTCTAGGATTACTCCTAGAAATTCGATGCGCTCTACTTCAAAGAGGCACTTGCTGGGTTTCAAATATAGGTCCAGCTTTTGAAGGCGTTCAAGGACGTTGCTAACCAACTTGCGGTGTTCTTCTTCATCCTTCTTTGTTGCTATAAGGATGTCGTCCATGTAGATGATTACTTGACCAGTTGCTGTTAGGTCATTAAACTGCGTATTCATCATTCGTTGGAACACTGCGGGGGCATTTTTCAGCCCAAATGGCATTACTGTTGGTTCAAACAGTCCTAGGTTCGTTTTGAAGGCGGCTTTCGGTTCATCGCCTTCCTTGAAGCGAATATTGTTATATCCTGCTCACACGTCCATCTTGGTGAACAACCTGGCATCCTTCACCTTATCCACTAGTTCCTGTATTAAAGGCAATGGGTATCGGTCGGGGATTGTGAAGGAGTTCAGTTTCCGGTAGTCCACTACTGGACGAAGTTTTCCATCTTTCTTTCCCACAAAGAAGAATGGTGACGAGTATTGTGATTTTGACGGACGTATATAGCCCTTGTCCAAGTTATCTTTGATATATTCGTCAAGCTTTTCTTGCTCTCCTTTAGATAACGGGTATATTTTGCAGTCTAGGGTTTTCGGGGCATCCTCTGTAAAATCAATAGCAATATCCCATGGTTGGTGTTCCGGGTATCGCTTCGCTTCTTCTTCAGAAAAGACCTTCTTCCATTTGTGGTAGTGTTTCGGGACTACCTGGTCCCAGCTTTTCTCTTCTTTTGGCAGCGCTTTTACTGCCATTTCGGTTGACGTCGAGCTTCTTTTGAGGATTTCTTCATCCATTCGGTGGACAAAGAGTTCTTCCCCAGGGGTGCATAATGATGCAGCCTTCTTGATCCACGCATCTCGTATGCGGATCACTTCTGCATCTGTTATGTATGAAAGGGTCTTGATGACAAGTGGTTGCATGCTTTCATCAAGGGTCGCGCTTCTCCAATCGATCAATGGCTGGAAGGCAGCGAGCCACGGGTACCCTAACACCATCTCGTCATCTCCTAGATTTGTGACGAGGAATCTCATGTTTTGCTTCTTCTCCCCAGTCCGGACGTGCAGGTCAACGTAGTACTTGATGATTCCTGACTTATTCTGGGTTCCGTCAATGTTCCACACAATGCGGGGTCGTGGCAGCTTTAGTTTGCCAATCTTCATTCTTTTCAGGAGCTTGAAGTCGATAAAGTTGTCCGTGGCTCCTGAATCCACGAGAACTTTTCTTTCGGCCGTTATGTGTGAGGTTTGTATCAGAGTTGGGATTTGGAGACTTCGATATTTACAAACAAACACATCTTTAAACTGTAACGCACGCGCCATGGCCGCTAGGTTTGTGCGTTTTAAAAATCCTCCCCGTGCTCTTCTACCCAAGCCTCTTTGATCATTGCGTATTTCTCTTTGGTTGAGAGGCTTTTGATGAGGGAAGATCGCACATCAGTAGGGGTGGATCCAGTTTCGGACTCTTCTTCCGATTCTTCCTCTGCTTCGCTTTCTTCGGCCTTGGCCTTGCGAGCCTTCTGAGGTGGTTTCTTGTCCTTTTGCTTATCTGGACAGTTGCGGGAGAGGTGTCCTTGTTTGTTGCATGTGTAGCAACGGCCTTCTTTCTTCTGGACTTCAATGTCCGGTTTCTCTTTTGCAGTGGTCGCTGCCGTTCTTCCTCGGGTTCCCTTGTTATAGTTGGAACGGGAGCGGTCAGCGCATGTGTCCATTGCATCTGGAGCAGGGGCTGGCATTTTAATGCCCAGCATCTTCGCCAATTGGGCGGGGTTCATCTTTCCTGCTCCCTTCTTCCTTGGAGTTTCTTCGTTAATTCCCCGAATATTCTGGACTGCGGTGTTGTCTGAGTGGTACTGGCGCACTCCGTCGGCCCATCCTCTGAAATCCAGAGGGCGTACCACCTTATAGACGTGGTCCATCATGCGGTAAGGAAGTTTTGATGTGAATAAGGAGAGTGTCGACTGAGCATCCAATGGATACGTTGCTTCTGCGGCAAGGGATTCAAACTGGGCGATAAACGCATCCACCTCATTTGGTATGAATGAGAGGTGGCGCAGCTTATCTTCTGCCCGTTCCCTTGCTCCCGTATCCTGGAATGCTTGTTCGAAGCCTTGAGACACTGCTGTCCAATAGAATTCGTCATTCGGAAGTCTTCCGTTATTCATTTCCGCAAGGATCCAGTTGGTCCATCTCTTGACCCAGTCCTTTACGTTTGGTCCTTTTATGAAACCGAGTAGCAGGGCCGCTCGTTTCATAGGTATCGCCATTTGTTCAGCGTCCAAATTTGTGATTCGATACAGGTTGAATTCCTGCATGAATTGGTCCGCAAGCGATCGGGTACCATCAAAGTCGGTTGGGGGGTTTCCTCCAAGTTTGCCATTTGCCGCTCCTGGGCCTGGGCCGGCACCTGCCCCGCCTCCAACAGGGGCGCCACCGGGAGGGGGTCCTCCGCCTCCGGGCGCGCCTTCGCCTGCTGGGGCACCTCCACCTCCAGGTGCACCCCCACCTCCTGGGGGGCCACCTCCTGGCGGTCCGCTTCCTCCTGGTGGTCCTGGGGGCCCACCTCCGGAGGGACCACTTCCTGCTGCCGTAGTGCTAGCAGGGGGGTTTCCGCTTCCTGTTCCTGTCCCCTTTGTGAAGAATGTTTGTACTGTGGATGGGGGGACAGCCGTCGTTGTTGCGGTTGCAGCTGTGGTGGTCGTCTGTGTTGCCATTGGAGAACTTTTTGTATTACGTCTCTTAGCGGTTGGCACGGTATGCTGGCCTGCCTTCAACGGTGTATCGTCTGGTGGAATCGCTGATACTGTCGTTGGTCTGATTGATCTTCTTCCCAGGTTATACAAGGAGGGGACTGGTTGAGTAGCTGTCCAACGCCTAGTCCTGCTGTCTCGCTGTATGAAGTACCACTGCTCGGTACTTTCTTCGTATTCGATGGCTAGGTATGCTGCACTGAGTATGTCGTATACCCAATAACCTTCTTCGCCGTCGATTTCCTGCCAAAGGGCTGCTCCTTTTACGTGGCCAGGAACTTCGTCTTCTGTTCTCCTCTTGATGGGAAACGGTTTGAATCCGAGGACTGATCGGGATTCAGAAATTCTTCGTCCCTTTGCCAGAGTGGTCATAGGTTCGATAGACTTGACTTAATGTTACGTCACGGTAGGGACGTTCACCCGACGTGGGTTAAGTCAATCTACGAGGACGCTGCACTAAGGGTCTGGTTCTGGTTGTCAAGGGAAGTTCCGAAGAGGAACTTCAGTGAAGATGTACGAGTTGAAGAGTCAGCCTAAGCCAATAGTGGAACTTAGGATTCTTCAGTGAGAGGAGAGGGTTCGTGAGAGATGGAGTATCAAAGGTCTTCGGATTGCTCTGAGTACCGTAGGATACAAGAAGTCAAGTCTAAGGCTACAAGCTACCTAGCAAGCCTGACTTTATAGTAAAGAGGGATCCTAGTACTGAGTCATAATAGCGTACTAGGATCGAGTCATCCGAACAATAAGTAACTGCGGCGCAGTCCGCAGTATGTATGAAACATATCTGAAACAAAAGATAGAAAGCCCCTTGACAACGGGCTAGAGTCGCTATGACTCGTATGAGAAATAACAAAGAGTCACTATGACTCCCATGAGAACGGTCACGTGAGATAAGAGAAAACAAGAAAGAAAAGAAATTGAGTCGTATCGTAACACAGGCCCCTAGCATTGTGTCATGGTATGCTCTGTATGAAAATACGTTGAACTGACTTACCTCATGCTCCTGGTTGGCTGCTCCCTCTATTTGCTGCTACCATGAGAAGACATCCTATTATTTACATTGTTATGCAATGGAAGAAGCAATTTTGAGTGACACACCACATCCTTCACTTTGCCTTGCTTGCACACTGCCTGGCTCTGCTAGGGGGTGGTTTGAAATCTTATGCTTAAAAAAACTATATTATTTTTTTTTACCTCACGCTCATGCTCCCTGTGGTCTCTTGCCACACTCTTTCACCATGGTTTTTGCTGTAATTCTGTTACTATTTTATATGGTTATTTGTGAACCTGTCCTACATTATTTGAGTAGCTTCCTCCTTTCTTGTGTTGAGATGAGGTCAACTTCTTGATCTAATACACTATCAGAAAAAATGTCATGTAAACTGGTAAGTCCTGCGCACAAATCTTGCCTCATTATCTTTCTTCAGTTGCTCTGCCAAAGTTTAAGCATCTTGGTGGTTTTTCCTCATACAGTTTATGATGCAGTCCACCTTCTCTCCAGTTTAGTCATTGCTTGAACACCATCAGAAGACTCCTTCAATATCTGGAAGGAAACTCATTTGGACTGGAACTGAAACACATTAGAAGACAAACACACCATGTCCACCATGTGCTGAACCAGACATTTAAAATATCTAGAGGTGAACTCCTCTGTATGGATGATGATCTGCTTCGTGACAGGCTGTTTACTTTCAGCAGCAAATGCGGTGCAGGTTCTAGGGAAATCAGCACATATCTTCCCGCTCGTCTCTACCAGTACCTTGCACAAAGTTTTTGCCTCTTTTGCTTCTGCCATGTCGCAATACATATCAGTCTGGAAGACAGCCCCAATCATAATGCATTCCCACAGATTGTGAAGGAATCACAAACCTCATCCATTACCCTTCCAAACTCCATTAGAGTGGGGACAGTGATCCCTGGATTCAACTTGTCTAGCTCGGTCTTGCAAAGATCATGAAGAAGATCACATGATTCTTTAAAGCTCCAGATTCTGGCATCATTTGTCTGCTTGAACCACTTTATGCCAGAAGTCAGCACACATAAAACAAATTTAAGGGATAGGGCACCTGATGCACAGCCAGGTCACTGATTGCTTCACATTTCTTCCTTATCTCCTCAACTTTATTGTCCACTGACTTGGCAGCTGAGATATGCTCCAGGGTCATGGCACTACTTGGTTTGCTGAACACCTGAGGCTCCTGATGTCCACTAATTGTATGGGTCCCTCCATTGTCTGCAGCTCTGTTTCTTGCTGCCTTGATGTTTAATTCTCAAGACACAGCACCTCTCTTCTCATGAGAGCTTGGAGTGCATTGAGACTATTTCAGAGTCTACTAAGCCTCCGATATGGTAGCACATCAACTGCTGACATACATTTGTCTTGTGTTTGAGCTCTGGGGGCTCAGCAGCACAAGATTCCAAAGCAAATTGCATTGCATCCAGTCATTGAGACCCTTCTAGGTCCATAGTTCTCACTACTCCCAGTTGGTTATCATGAATCTCTGCAGTCTGTCCATAAGCCTACTAAGATTTGTATATAAAGTGGTGAAAATGTTTGGTTCACCTGCATTTGCCCTTCACCATCTTTGTTACCGTCACCAGCACAGAGAAGTGCCAGCTTGTCAGATAAGGTTAGAAGTAGAAGGTGTGGAGTTATGACTAGACAAGAAGGTAACCATGTTGGGTCTTTGTTATCTTCAGAAGTGATGCCACGTAGTGTTTCATACCATATATAAAGAGTTCTTTGTATTGGTAGTACTGTATTGAGAGTCTCCTGTCTGCTCTATTCCACTTTGCTCAATCCAGTTGTTTCATTCGAGAACGTCTAAGGTCACATTGGTGACATTAGACTCTCAATCCTTCTGTTTTCACGATGACTGACCGTTTCTACATTCGAGATTTCGGGGTCAACAAAGACCAACCTCGGAACCTACACATTTACTTGGCCACAGAGGGCCAGTACCGAAGCATTCCAGTAGAACATCTGGTTTACGACCCCTGACCGAACGACATTAGTAGTCATCCCATCCACTTGTTCAACGACAAAGGGGCTCTATACGAAGTCTCTGTGGATCCAACCGATCCCATGTGCCCAACATACAGAGGCAACCATCACACCGATATTGAAGCCTACGACGAAAGTAACGTAGTATCACTCGACCCAAACAATCGCTTTTCAGTTCTCTCTATAAACGAGTCTCCAAGATCGGTTACACCCAACCAAGAGTCCTACAGAAACGAACCTATCCCAGCACAACTCCGTACATCACCAATCCTTCTAGGTATGACAACTACAGTAGCGCATACACAGACAATCAAAGAAGCAGATCAACCGAGGGCCAAGACGCCTAGTTTTCCTACTCACTCTGTTGCAGGGTTTCTTAGCCG
Source organism: Lactarius evosmus (assembly GCA_951394315.1). Taxonomy (NCBI): domain Eukaryota; kingdom Fungi; phylum Basidiomycota; class Agaricomycetes; order Russulales; family Russulaceae; genus Lactarius; species Lactarius evosmus. Next base: position 608,907 of record OX596125.1, on the reverse strand, counting down.
AGGACAATACCTAGGGCGACTCCTGGATCCGAATCCTAATCCGGGAGGAGATGACCCTGGTAGAGGCGGCACTGGAGGAGGAAGACCTGGAAGCCCTAGAAGTCCAGGAGGACATGGAGGCAGAGGACATGCTGGAGGCGGAGGTGGGCCATTCGGAACGGAGAAGACTCTAGGGGTGCTACCAGCAATCTTCAGTGGCAACAGAGACCAAGCAGAAGCCTTCATCAACGCCATTCAAACCTACTTTCAGTTGAATCATCAAAATCTATTCTTTCAATCCTATTTTACGCGAATCACATTCATCCTTACGCTGATACAAGGTGAACAAGTCAACGGTTGGGCAAGAGATCAAGGTGCATGGCTAGACACGTTAAATCCTCGTACGCAAGACGAGTTGCAAACCTGGGTTCAATTTTTAGCATGATTCCGCAACCATTTCCAAGATACTCAGAAGACAGAAAAAGCCTGTATGAAATTAGAAGATCTCCGGATGATATGGCCTAATGCTGACGCCTATGTCATAGACTTCGAGCAGCTTGCACAAGAAGCGTCTTACGACCTAATTCATCCTGCGACCATTCAACATTTCTTGAATGGTCTACCAAAGTCAGTGCTTGAAGATGCCCTCAGACCTCCGTACGTCTATACCTATGAAGAATTGAAACAACGAGCTATTGATTTGACTCGATCCCATCAACTTATGAAGTCAATCATGGATTGACGAAGTGGTAAAAACGCGCCACCGCGAGCTCCTGCCACACAATGGCAACCACCAAGAGGACCTCCTCCGCAATGCGCTAACCGGCCTAATTACAATTCCAGTAACACTCCTCGCTCACATAATAATGTGTTCATCCCCATGGACGTAGGAAGAGGACAAGCATCCAGAAATGGAGGATGGGCTCGTATGGTCCAAAATGAACAGAAGAACGAGCAAAATGAAAACCTGAGACCAAAAGGACCATGCTTTGCATGTGGAAAAATGGGTCACATTGCGCGGAACTGCTACTCCCGCAATAAACCTCAAACTGCTTGACGAACAAGGGCAGAAAGTGAAGAAGAAGAAGGCATGAATTATACGGCTGCTGACATTAAACAGGCCATTGCTAGTCTTCCCGAGAATGAAATGCGTGCATTAGCGGCAATGTATGAAAGTGGAGAGGGTTTTACGACGGCCTAATCTGTACGGCCTGGATTAGGTCACAAGAGTTGACACACATGTACCTAGCGAATAGAAGATCAATGACATTATGGGTATACTTCACGTTTGACTCAAAGAGGGCTGAGTTAGTAGCCTTGCTCAATTCGGGAGCAACAGAAAACTTCATCAATACGAAAATGGTGAAAAGATTACAAATCACGGCAAAAACCCTTGACGCTCCTAGACGCATTTATAACGTCGACGGTACCCCGAATCGACATGGATCTATTACCTATTTTATCAACCTATACACTAGGACGGGCACCAAAATTATACGAATGCGTTATTTCATCACAGACCTAGGACCCAATGAGTTAATACTAGGATATCCATGGTTCGCGGCATTCCAACCTCAAATTGAATGGAATCGGGGATGGATCTCCATGGATCAATTACCAATAGTACTAACAAATCATAACCCGGTCGCGACTGATCTATTTATCAGAAGTAGTACCTCCCAGACACTTGCATCTAAACTGGCCGAAGAAGCAGGTTCGCACAAGGGAAAAGGAGAACTTCCCGATCAGTATCATAGACATGCAAAGGTATTCAGTGACATCGAAGCGCATAGATTTCCAACATCAAAGGAATGGGATCACGCAATCGATCTGAGAAAAGATGTGCCTGCCACATTGCTGGGGAAGATTTACGCATTATCTCAAGATGAACAGAAGGCGTTACATGAATTCTTGAAGGAGCAATTACAAAAGCAATACATACGTCCATTGAAAAGTCCCTATGCTTCCCCTTTCTTTTTCATTAAAAAGAAAGACGGCAAATTACGTCTGGTTCAGGACTATCAACGTCTGAACGAATGGACGGTCCAGAATCAATACCCATTGCCACTTATCCCGGAGCTTATCGCACGCGTCAAAAATGCGGCTCTATTTACTAAATTTGATATTAGATGGGGCTACAATAATGTCCGCATCAAAGCCGGAGACAAATGGAAGGCGGCTTTCATTACCAACAAAGGCTTGTTCGAGCCACAGGTAATGTTCTTTGGCTTGACTAATTCGCCATCTACATTTCAGATGATGATGAATGCCTTGTTCCACAAAGAAATCAACAAAGGATGGATAACGATCTATATGGACGACATACTGATCCACACCATTGACAATCTAGAACTCCATCAAAAACTTGTACATCGTACACTTACGAAACTAGCTCACAACGACCTTTTCCTCAAACCGGAAAAATGTCTATTTGAGAAGAAAGAAATCAAATTCTTGGGAGTCGTTCTTAGCCATAGGACCATCCAAATGGACGAAGCCAAGATCAAGGGTGTCCGAGAATGGCAAGTCCCTTGTTGTGTACACGACGTACGAGCATTTGGTTGCCTTGAATAAGGGTAAGGGTAAGGGCAATTCAGGTGAGGAATGATCTGAAGAACAGGTTTTGACTGTTCAGATGAAAGTACAATTCAATGGCATTAACAAAGGAGTTGGTGCTTTCTCTTGCTCCATTGAATATGTGAGGGAGTGCTCCGAGGGTCTTCTCCATTCTGAATTGTCCAAACAGGAACCCTCCTGCAATGCTTTTATCGTCCGATCCTCCTGGTGGGCTTCTGTGTGAGGGGGGACCAAAGTGGCTTGGTGGTCTGTTGCCCTCTCCTCCACCCGATGGTCCTCCTTCTGGTGGCCCTCCCCTGGCTGGTCCTTGGTGAAGTGTTTGCCCTACTCGCTCTGCTTCATGTGCCTTCCCTTTTGATTTTTGTCACATCCGCATGGTGGTTTGAGTTACAGTCATGGTTGCTATAGCATGTAATTCCGGAGGAATAGGGATGCTTCTGTAGGAGTTGTTAGGTTGGTGCATTGGCATAGATCTTTGAGTTTTGGCATCGTCCTGTCACTGTCTCTTAACTTCTGCAAGGGTTAGTTTGTTGAATGTTTCAATATCGTTGCAGCATGCTCCTCTTGCAAGCCTTCCAAACTCGTCATAATGAAACTTGTAGAGTGTTCTGTTTTCATTTAGGATGTGCACAAGTTGGTTATCGTTGATGTATATTCCCGTAGATGCCTCTGAGTGGTACATGTAGTGATTGAAGGGGATGTCTGAGAAGGTCCCTTCCTCTACTCATGTAAGTCGCTGGTTAACTGGCTCAGATAGATCTGCTCTGAGATCATTCCCAGTTAGTAATACGGCCGTCTTTGGCAGAAATAGTTGATTCTAGTGTAGTTGGCTAACTCCACTAGTCTTGGGTGATTCTCAAAGAAGGGTGCAATGCAAGTGAAGACAGTAGGATTGGGTCACAAGAGAATCAACTATGAGGTACATGATGTAGAAGCCTTTACTATTTATACAAAGTAGCTGCAGACTGCAGACTGCGAGATAGAGAGATAGGAGTAAAAAAATCAACTGAGGTGTAGTATGCCTAGCCTGGTTGCCCATCCCTACACTTTGGCCCAGACTTCTCCAGTCTTACCTAAGCTGCAGGCTACATCACCTGCTTGCCAAAGCAGTTCCACCCACTAATCTGGGATCACCTAACACCTCTAATATATGTGAATATACCTATAGGGACATTCTAAAGATGCCTAACAAGTAACAGGAGGAGTGGCATAATGCATGCCACAAAGAGTTAGAGTCACTTTGCAAGCGCAACGTCTTCAAGCTAGTAAACCCTCCCAAGGGGAGAAAGATAATCAAAAACAGATGGGTGTTTGATGTAAAACCCGATGGCCGTAAAAGAGCCAGGCTAGTCGCCAAAGGCTTCTTGCAGGTTGAAGGCATAGACTATGACAAGACATTCTCACCAGTGGTATGGTTTGAGACCGTCTGGATGATGATCACACTTGCAGCACTGAAAGATTGGCACATCTCCAGACTTGATGTCAAAACTGCCTTCCTATATGGAGAGCTTGATGAAGAGCTCCACATGGAACAACCTGAAGGGTTTAGAATCCCTGGCCAACAAAACAAAGTACTGTGCCTTAAACGCACCATATATGGACTTAAACAAGCTGCCTTAGCCTGATGGAGAGTGCTTGATAAATCCATGGCTGCTATAGGCTGCACATGCCTCTTAACAGATTCTGGAATATTCATCAATAAAAATAAAACCATTATCATCATTGTATATGTTGATGATGTATTATTCCTGGGATCTGATAAGCCTGCGATCAACTCCCTGAAGCAACACTTCATGAAACTCTGGGAATGTAGGGATCTAGGGGACACACAGGAGTTTCTCTGCATGCGCATAATTAAATCAGATGGTCAGATTAAGATCGACCAAGTAGATTATCTACAGAAAGTGCTGCAATGGTTTAATCTCCAGAATGCAAAAGCAGTCCCCACTCCATTGCTGGAAGGCTATCACCCTACTCTAAACAAGGGTCCTGCAGATCCAGAGCTTCGCTTGCAATACTAGCAGGTGATAGGATCACTCCTATACATTATGCTTGGAATGCAACCAGACATAGCCTTTGCCATGACAAAAATGTCACAATACACCACAGACCCCACAGAGGATCACCTGAGTCAAGTGCTATATATTTGCCACTACTTAGCAGGTACCTCAGATTATGCCATAATATATAATGGCAAATCAGATGGCAGTCTAGTTGCATATGCAGACTCTAATTGGGAATCAGATCCTTATACAAGGAAGTCCATGACAGGCTATCTAGTGAAACTAGCTAGTGGGGTATTTAGCTGGAATTCAAGAGCACAGTAATTAATTGCGATGTCTTCCACAGAAGCTGAGTACATGTTGCTCTCTGATATGAGCAAACAATTGGTCTGGATAAGAACTCTTCTCAAAGAGTTATGAATAAACATCAGGCCAATCCCACTATGCAGGGATAATCAAGGATCTATATTCCTTGCATCCAATCCTGCTCAGGAGAAGCAGATAAAACATATTGATCTACACTATCACTACATACACAAGGTCATCTGCCAGAAGCAGATAGAGCTCCTCTTCATTGAAGGAGCTGAGAACCCCACTGACCTATTCACTAAAAACCTGGGTTGCATCAAGTTCCAGAAGTTTAGGGAACAGTTAGGCTTGGTGTTCTATGACACCAGATAAGCTACTATGACATCACTCAGAGCGCCTAGATGGCTGCACTTAGTGAGGGGGAGTGTTGGAAATAGATAAGAGATAAGGGCGTAAGGACCTTATCTATAGCTAGTTACAATAGTACAGATACGATATGGAGTAAGTAGTAATACTGTATATGTCAGATATCCCTTTTAGGATGTCTAGACACCCACATGGTGTTCTGTGATACAGCGCAAGTGAAATCACAATATAGTGGACACCTTAAGTCATCACTTTACGTGTAATAGACATGGGTGCCCAATAGAGACTATAAATACTCCTATAGGGAGAGTGCAATAGACACACTTGAGTACCCACTCATCTCTTACATTCTCTGCGTGATACACTCTCCCAAACCACCTTATTACAAGGTGAGTTACATTTACTATATGCTGCGCTTTATGCTGCACAATAGGCCCAACAAGCATTAGGTAGATGCTGCTGGTTGCCTCAGATGGACTCAGTGGTACTCAGGAGGAGCTGCCAATTGACTCAAATGGGCCCAATATTGTATATGAGAAATACTACCGATGGTCTTGAATGGGCCCAGCATTGTCCCTGAGATACACTGCTTATGGTCTCAAATGGGCCCAGCACTCCCCCTTAGAGATGCTGCCAACAGTCTTGAATAGGCATAGGGCTGATCTTGAGACAAGCTGCTAATGGTCTCAAATGGGCCCAGCATTTCTCCTCAGAGATACTGCCAATAGACTCAAATTGGCTTAGGGCTGCTCCTGAGAAAAGCTGCTAATGTGTTATGATACAGCTCATTTTCTTTCTTTCTTTCTTTCTTCTTGGACGTGATTGTTCTCACAAGAGTCATGGTGACTCTTTACTTATTATTTCTCTCATATGAGTCATGATGACTCATGCCTGTTGCTAAGGAGCTGTTGGTTTTACTTACATCATGTTTCACATCTTACATATGATTACTGCAGGCTGCGCCGCAGTTCTTATTGTTTCAAACTTGTTGTTAGGATCCTAGGATGCTATTGTGACTCAATCCTAGGATCCCTCATATTTACTATAAAGTTAGGCTTGCTAGGTAGCTTGTAGCCTTAGACTTGACTTTTTGTACTCTATAGTACTCAAGCAATCAAAGACTGTAAATACTCCATCTCTCACTGACCTAACTCTCCTCTCACTGAAGAATCCTAAGTTCCACTATTGGCTTAGGCTGACTCTTCAACTTGTACATCTTCACTGAAGTTCCTCCTCGGAACTTCCCTTAACAACCAGAACCAGACCCTTAGTGCAGCGTCTCAGTAGATCAACTTAACCCACGTTGGGTGAACGTCCCTACCGTGACGTAACATTAAGTCAAGTCTATCGAACCTATTGCCACTCTGGCTAAGGGACGAAGAATTCCTGAATCCAGATCAACCCTTGGATTCAAACCATTTAACATCGAGAGGAGAACAGATGACAACGTTCCTGGCCATGTAAAAGGAGCAGCCCTTTGGCAGGAAATTGACAGCAAAGAAGGTTACTAGGTATACAATATACTCAGCGCAGTATACCTCACCATCAAATACAAAGAAAGTACCGAGCAGTGGTACTTCATACAGTGAGATAGTAGGACTAGGCGTTAGACAGCTACTCAACCAGTCCCCTCCCTGAATAACCTGGGAAGAAGATTGATCAGACCAACTACAGTGTCAGCAATTCCATCAGATGACACACCATTGAAGGCAGGCCAGCATACTGTGCCAACTGCTAAGAGACGTGACACAAAAAGTTCTCCAATGGCAACACAGACAACAATAACCACAGCTGCAACTGCAACAATGACGGCTGTCCCCCTATCCACAGTACAAACATTCTTTACAAAGGGGACAGGAACAGGAAGCGGAAACCCCCCTGCTAGCACTATGGCAGCAGGAAGTGGTCCCTCTGGAGGTGGGCCCCCAAAACCACCAGGAGGAAGCGGACCACCAGGAGGTGGCCCCCCAGGAGGTGGGGGTGCACCTGGAGGTGGAGGTGCCCTAGCAGGAGGAGGCACACCCAGAGGTGGAGGACCCCCTCCCAGTGGTGCCCCTGCTGGAGGTGGGGCAGGTGCCGGCCCAGGCCCTGGAGGGGCAAACGGCAAACTTGGAGGAAACCCCCCAACTGACTTTGATGGTACCCGAGCCCTTGCAGACCAATTCATGCAGGAATTTAACCTGTATTGTATCACAAATTTGGACGCTGAACAAATGGCTATACCGATGAAACGAGCGGCCCTGCTACTCGGATTTATCAAGGGACCAAATGTAAAGGACTGGGTCAAGAGATGGACCAACTGGATCCTTGCGGAAATGAATAATGGAAGACTCCCAAATGATGAATTCTATTGGACAGCAGTGTCTCAAGGCTTTGAACAAGCATTCCAGGATATGGGAGCAAGAGAAAGGGCAGAAGATAAGCTTTGCCACCTCTTATTTATACCAAATGAGGTGGACACATTTATCACCCAGTTTGAATCTCTTGCTGTGGAAGCTACATATCCCCTGGATGCTCAGTCAACACTCTCCTTATTCCCATCCAAACTTCCTTACCGCATGATGGACCACATTTATAAAGTGGTATGCCCTCTGGACTTCAGAGGATGGGCCAACGGAGTGCGCCAGTACCACTCAGACAACACTGCAGTCCAGAACATTAGGGGGATCTACGAAGAAACTCCAAGGAAGAAGGGAGCAGGAAAAATGAACCCCACCCAATTGGTGAAAATGCTGGGCATTAAAATGCCAGCACCTGCTTCAGATGCAATGGACACTCGTGCTGACCACTCTTGCTCCAACTTTAATAGGAACAAAGGAACCAGAGGAAGAGCAGCAGCGACCACTGCAAAGGACACCCCAGACATTGAAGTTCAGAAGAAAGAAGGCCGTTGTTTTAACTGTAACAAGCAAGGACACCTCTCACGCAACTGTCCTGATAAAATAAAGGACAAGAAACCCTCCCAAAAGGCTCGCAAGGCAAAAGCTGAAGAAAGCGAACCAGAGGAGGAAGAGGAAGAATCCAACACGGAATCCAACCCTACTAGTGTGCAGCAATCCCTCATTAAAAGCCTTTCAACCAAGGAATTATATGAAATGTTGAAAGAAGCTTGGGTAGAAGAGCACAGGAAGGATTTTTAAAACACACAAACCTGGTGGCCTGGGCACATGTGTTACAGTTCAAAGATGTGTTTGTTTGTAAATATTGAAGTCTCCAAATCCCAACTCTGATACAAACTGCACACACAACAGCTGAAAGAAAAGTTCTCATGGATTCAGGAGCCACGGACAACTTTATTGACTTCAAGCTCCTGAAAAGAATGAAGATTGGCAAACTAAAGCTGCCACGACCCTGCATTGTGTGGAACATTGACGGGACCCAGAATAAGTCAGGGATCATCAAGTACTATGTTGACCTGCAAGTCTGAACTGGGGAGAAGAAACAGAATATGTGATTCCTCGTCACAAATCTAGGAGATGATGAGATGGTGTTAGGGTATCCATGGCTCGCTGCCTTCCAGCCATTGATTAATTGGAGAAGTGCAACCCTTAATGAAAGCATGCAACCACTTGTTATCAAGACCCTTTCATATGTAACGGATGCAGAAGTGACCCACATACGAGATGCATGGATCAAGAAGGCTGCATCGCTATGCACCCCAGCGGAAGAACTCTTTGTACACCGAATTGATGAAGAAACCCTCAAAAGAAGCTCCACATCAACAGAAATGGCAGTAAAGGTGCTGCTAAAGGAAGAAAAAAACCTGGGACCAGGTAGTCCCAAAACACTACCATAAATGGAAGAAGGTCTTTTCTGAAGAAGAGGCAAAGCAGTATCCAGAACACCAACCATGGGATATTGCTATTGATTTTACAGAGGACGCCCCGAAAACCCTAGATTGCAAAATATACCCGTTATCTAAAGGCGAGCAGGAAAAGCTCAACAAATACATCAAGGATAACTTAGAAAAGGGTTATATCTGTCTGTCAAAATTGCAATATTTGTTACCCTTCTTTTTCATCAGAAAGAAAGATGGAAAATTTTGACTGGTAGTGGACTACTGAAAATTGAACTCCTTCACAGTTCCAGACCAATACCCATTGCCTTTAATACAGGAACTAGTGGACAAAGTAAAGGATGCCAGGTTATTCACCAAAATGGATGTATGAGCAGGATACAACAATATTTGCTTCCAAGAAGGCGATGAGCTGAAAGCCGCCTTCAAAACGAACCTAGGACTTTTTAAACCAACAGTAATGCCGTTTGGGCTGAAAAATTCCCCTGCAGTTTTCCAATGAATGATGAACACTCAGTTTAATGACCTCACAGTGACTGGTCAAGTGATCATCTATATAGATGACATCCTTATTGCAGCAAAGAAGGATGAAGAAGAACACCGCAAGTTGGTTAGCAAAGTCCTCGAGCGCCTCCAAAAGCTAGACCTCTACTTAAAGCCCAGTAAATGCCTTTTTGAGGTAGAACACATCGAGTTCCTAGGAGTAATCCTGGAAAAAGGAGCTGTAACCATGGATCCAGTCAAAGTTGCTGGAGTCGCAGAATGGAAAACCCCGAAAACCACAAAAGATATTCAGGCCTTCCTTGGATTCTGCAACTTCTACAGGCGATTCATCCATGGATTTTCTTTTATTGCAAAGGCATTAAACAATCAACTAAAGAAGGGTGTTCAATGGAATTGGGGGCCAAAAGAAGAAAGCGCTTTTAAAACATTGAAGAAGCGAATATGTGAAGAACCGGTTTTAATACAACCAGACCAGAAGAAACCATTCAAAGTTGAAGTTGATGCATCAAACTATGCAATGGGAGCCATCCTAATGCAATGAAATGAACAAGGAGTGCTCCACCCAGTAGCATTCTTTTCAAAAACCATGAACGATGGCTAAAGAAATTATGATATATATAACAAGGAGCTCCTAGCCCTTGTGGAAATGTTTCGACATTGGAGACATTTCCTGCACCAACCAGCTTTCAAAGTAAAGGTGCATACAGATCACGCCAATCTATTGTACTGGAAAAATCCAGGAGACCACAATAGAAGGGTGGCAAGATGGCATGCAGAACTCATGGAATATGACTTTGAATTGGTTCATATAGCTGGGAAGAAGAATGGTCGGGCAGACATGTTGTCATGATGCCCAGACTATGAACAAGGTGAAGAAGATAACAAGGCATTGGTGGTCCTACCACCTATCTTGTTTAGCTTTGCATGAATGATGGGGTCAGAATATTACAACCCCAGCAACCAGAAGGAAAGTGAACACTACAGTGCGACAATAAATCATTGCAAGTATCAATCCCTTCAAGACCAGGTGGAGGAAGACCAACAAACCAATAAAAAAGCCAAAGAAGGCTCAGAAAGTGGTCTAACACCTTCAATCTTACCAAACTTGTTAGCATCTGGTGGAAGATTGAAAATGACACAGACCAGATCATCATTGCTGGAGACAACGATCTGAAGAGGGGGGTAATTCACTTTTACCACAATACCCCATCCATGGGACACCCAGGAATTACAAACACATATGCCCTGGCAAAGCGAGACTTCTGGTGGCCAAAAATAAAAGAAGATGTGGAGCAATATATGAAAGGATGTGGAGCATGCCAAGCAAATAAAATCAATACGCAACCACTCAAACCAGCCATGATCCCCATCACTCCAGAAAATTCTTTGCCATTTGAGACAGTTGCTATGGACTTCATTACAAAGTTGCCACTTTCAGGCAAATATGACATGATCCTTACAATCATGGATCACAATTGCAGTAAAGCGGCAGTATTCATACTGTCACGGAATGGACTTACCAAATGCTTACTACTAGGTTCTGACTACAGTAGTAGGCTTGTGATTGTTTACATTAGTCAGGGACTCATACTTTCACGTGTTATCAGTCAGCAGTAGTAATAGTTGCTTACTTCTGCTTACCGATTAACTAGGATAGCGGTACTAGGGTTCAAGCTAGTATCGCCATAGGTCAATAGTGGTTCAGGAGGCACTTTAAAGCCCTCCATCGTCTTGTATAAATAGTGGTGTAGGAAGACCAAGATTCGACATCTTAGTCTTCTTGAATTATCAGTTTCTCAACTCCTTCACACCCCTTAGGAGGTCCTGAAGTACGAAGGAGTGCACTGCATAAGACTCATGAAGAAGTCTTCCCAGTTGCTAAGTCACACGTTGAAGTCCGATTGTTCCACAATTGCGACTTAGTGGATTATATGCCCCGAAGTTGAGTACTCGTGTCTCATCAGTGCCTAAAGCAAGGCCCACGCTTACCGAAGCATAACACATACCATGCCAAGAGACAATTACTGTGGAAGGGGTAGCAGAACTCTACCTGAAACATGTATACACCCAGTTTGGCATCCCAAAGAAGATTATCTCTGACCAAGATACCCAATTTACATCACACTTCGCCAGAGGCCTGTGCGAAGTGTTGAAGATACACCAGAACATCAGTATGGCATATCATCCAAGAACTGATGGCCAGTCAGAAAGGACAAATCAATGGCTAGAACAGTACCTTTGATTCTGGTGTGATAAAAGGCAAGACAATTGGCACAAGTATTTGCCAATGGCAGAATTTGCGCATAACCAATGGCTGAATGCTACTACAAGGATGACCCCTTATGAGATGCTCATAGGGTACACTCCACAGATTGAAATAGTGACCAAGAGCAAGGTCCCCTCTGTGGAAGAAAGATTAACTGCCATAGAGAAGGCAAGAACAGATGGTCATGACAATATCATCAAAGCCCAAAAGATGATGGCCATCGCACACCAAGGGAACAAGAGGTTCCAACTGTACAAGGAGGGAGATCAAGTGTGGATTGAAGGAACACACCTGAAGACCCTGTACCCAGTGGCTAAACTCGGGCCAAAGTGGCACAGACCCATCAAAATCATGAAATAGTTATCAGAAGCAGTATATCATATGGAGCTACCAAGACAATGGAAGATTCACAACATATTCCATGCAAACCTTCTGACGCCCTATAAGGAAATGGAACTCCATGGGCCAAACTATACCCAGCCACCACCAGATATCATTGATGAAGAACCTGAGTATGAAGTTAAGAAGATTCTGGATGTGCAGCAACGTGGGAAAGGGTGCAAGCTTCACTACTTAATTAAGTGGAAAGGATATCCCACAAGTGACAGCTCCTGGGAAAAAGAAGAAGAAGTCCACATGGAAGAACTGATAGCGGAGTTTAAAGCTAGGAAGAAGACAAACAAGTCAAAAGCCCATAAAACATATATAAGATGGGCCAAGATGACAGAGGGACCTCATCCCACTTCACATCCTGCTTCCAACCTCTATACAATGTCCGCTACTTCTGCTCCTGCCAGCATTGTCCTAACGCTCCAGCTCCCTGCCTCATCGCCTCCCCCATTGGTCACCAATTCCCACAGTGAGGGTGCCGTCCCTCTTACTCCTCAGTTGGCTATCCGGAGTGTTCCAATCGTGGAGCACAGTGATGACAGAGCCACCGAGCTCCCTGAACCTACAGTCCAGGAAGCTGAGTATACTCCTCCCCTTGGTTACATCCATAATGACCCCCACTCCCGCCTCTTTTACCCCATTTATGTCGCCAACCCCTGTTTCGGGTTGGACCGCACAGAGCCAAGAATAGTCTTGGCCACATTCATCACCTACTTGCCGGACTGTACAATGGTGACGGGGACTCTAGGAGAGGGACAGGAGAAGTGCACCATTGAAGTGCAGGTGGGGAGGAGGGCAAAGAACTTCGGGCTCATGACAGAGGCCCTCTGGAGGCAGTTAGCATGGAACCACAAGGCCGAATTCATGGTGAACCACGCCCTCCAAGAAATCAATGACCCCCATCTAACTGGGGAGATCTCCCACTTTAGGGCAAAGAGGGAGCTGAAGAACACACTCGAGGGCTTGCTACGTGATGCCCAGCACAAGGTCAACGAGCTGATGAAGGAGACAGTACTGGTGGAGCGCAAGTACAAAGCCTGCAAGACCAGGCTGGAAATGGCAGACGCATGTCGCATCATCCATAGCACTTTCAACCGTGAGTACCGCCTTCCAACCCGATTCTGCTACTCCCCTGAGCCACTTCCTGTCGACCCTTGCACCTCCTGCTGGGCTGAGATGCCCATCCTCCACGACGAAGAGGGCAAGTTACTGCCCAAGTTTTACCATTGCAAGAAGCGTGGGCACAAAGTTCAGAAGTGCCCCAAGAAGCGCAGGCAGCAGAAGAAGAAGGAGGAGAGGGGGGCTCTACACATCCACATCACCACATCCACCATCCAACAAGAGTCAGACGAGAGGGAAGAAACCCCAGAACCCCATGTAGAAGTTGGGCCAAGTAGCCAGATGAAGATGACGCTCATGGAGCATATCAGGTTGATGGACAGGGAGGAGTGGACCCCAGAATCATGTGGGAAGTGCAGCAAGGTTGGAATGCACCATGGTGAGCTCGAATGCCCCCTCTATGAACAATGCCCGGCCTGCCACCACATGGGCAGTTGGGGTTTCGTTAGGCGTCACAGGTGCACCAAGAAAGACGATGAAGATGAGAAGGAGAATTGGGACAACAATGAGGTGGACTACAACCTCTATTGGAATGACGATCCCATGGGGATGTAAGGCAAAGTCTGGAGCAACTTTGTGCCTGAAAGGGGGGTTATGTTACGATACAGCTCATTTTCTTTCTTTCTTTCTTTCTTCTTGCATGTGATCGTTCTCACAAGAGTCATGATGACTCTTTACTTATTATTTCTCTCATGTGAGTCATGATGACTCATGCCCGTTGCTAAGGGGCTGTTGGTTTTACTTACATCATGTTTCATATCTTACATGTGATTACTGCGGGCTGCACCGCAGTTCTTATTGTTTCAGACTTGTTGTCAGGATCCTAGGATGCTATTGTGACTCAATCCTAGGATCCCTCATATTTACTATAAAGTTGGGCTTGCTAGGTAGCTTGTAGCCTTAGACTTGACTTTTTGTACTCTATAGTACTCGAGCAATCAAAGACTGTGAATACTCCATCTCTCACCGACCTAACTCTCCTCTTAATGAAGAATCCTAAGTTCCACTATTGGCTTAGGCTGACTCTTCAACTTGTACATCTTCACTGAAGTTCCTCCTCGGAACTTCCCTTAACAACCAGAACCAGACCCTTAGTGCAGCATCTCAGTAGATTGACTTAACCCACATCGGGTGAACATCCCTACCATGACGTAACATAATGGTCTCAAATGGGCCCAGCATTGCTCCTCAGAGATCCTGCCAGCAGTCTCAAATGGGCCCAAGGCTGCTCCTGAGATAAGCTACCAATGGTCTCAAATGGGCCCAGCATCACTCTTCAGAGATACTGCCAACATTCTCAAATGGGTCAAGAATTGCTTCTGAGACATTCTGCCAATGGTGTTAGATGGGCATGCTGCTACTCCTCAGTGATACTGCCAATTGACTTGAATGGGCATAGCATTGTTCCTAAGATAAGCTGGTGATGGTCTCAAATGGGCCTAGTGCTCCTCCTCAGAGACACTGCTGACAGTCTCAAATGGGCCAAGCATTGCTCCTGAGACATGCTTACGATAGTCTTAGATGGGCCCACTGTTGCTCCCCAGTGACACTGCCAATTGCCTTATTGCCTTGAATGGGCCCAGCATTCTTCCTGAGACAAGTTGCTAATGGTCTCAAATAGGCCCAACATTGACTCTGAGAGGTATTACTAATACAGAAACTTTGAATGGGACCTGCTGAAGGTCTCAAATGGGCCCAGGATTCTCTTGGATGTACTTCCAATTGCCTTAGATAGGCCCAGGGCACCAACAGCCCCTCCAGCTGCCACAGAAGTCGTCATGGCTGAAGGAGACTGAGCCGGGTCCGAGGGACCCATCACCCCAGCTGAGTTCAATAGCACTCTTGCCCAATTCCCTGCTTAAGGATGAGGCCCCAACAGTGCCTGTCTATCACCCAATGTTGACAGGCAGCCAGCCCTCTGGCACATCCTCCATGCTGAAACCGGAGAACCCATCTCCAACTGCCCCTTCACCACTATGGAAGTCGACAACTTTTAGCAAGCTCTCAACCACAGTGCAGATGTCCACACATGCTAGGGAGTGGTATGAGGTGGCGATGAAGCCGAAGAAGTCATGGAAGGAGGTAACCAAAGACTGGAGGGCCCAACAGCTACAAATAGCCCAACACCAGAGGGAGGAGCTGAAGGAGAGGAGGGAGAGACAACAGATAGCGAAGATGAGAGCTACCTAGCTGAGCACCCACACATTCTCTATGGCAGAGAAGCTAATGTACCACCTCATACAACATGACACACCCTTGCCACCGACAGGACCCCCCTTTACTAGGGTCATATCCATCCCCAGCTTGCCGACCAAGCCATCTCCACTGTCACCAACACCCATGTGCCTCACAGGTTCTGGGTCAATAGAGGACCCAATTTCATTAACTTCCCCATCACCACCCCCAACGGTGTGACATGCCAGGCCAAATATGTCCAGGCCATCATGAGCAATGACCCCATCATGCTTGGCCTGATTGACAAGTCCGACAGGGTGTTCCCCAAACCCCTGTATGCCACACCCCAGTACATGGTGCACCCCAACACCCACCTCAAGTACACACAAGAGGATCTCATCCTCTTCAATGTGGGGTATAACAAGGTTCATGCCATCAACCAAGCTGTCCTAGAGTGCAAGGACATAAGTCTCGTCACAGAGATTAGGCAGTACTGAGCCTTGGGAGTGGAGATGGAGCGGCTAGAGGCATGGATCAAGGAGTTGCAGGAGACACAGGGTCAGTTAGCAACAGACAAGGCGGTGTGTATTAGCCACTTAGAATGGGCATGGGCTCTACAGAGGATTGAGGATATGAAGGCAGGATGGATGGGACCACCCAGGCTCTGTGGGCATCACTCCTGAAAAGGGGGTGATGTCATGGAATGGACCTTTGTTGCTTACTATCAGGTTCTGACTATGATAGTAAGCTTATGATTCTTTACATTAGTCAGGGACATTATCTTTCACATGTTATCAGTCAGCAGTAGTCATAGTTGCTTACTTCTGCTTACTGATTACTAAGATAGCAGTACTAGGGTTTGAGCTAGTATTGCTATAGGTTAATAGCTATTCAGGAGGCACTTCAAAGCCCTCCATCATCATGTATAGATAGTAGTTGGAGAAGACTAAGAGTTGCTATCTTGGTCTTCTTGAATCATCAGTTCTATCCTCTCTTATCTCTTGTGGAGATCCCTGAGTCAGAGGAAGTGCACTGCATAAGAGCCAACAAGAGGCCTTCCCAGTTGCAAGTTGTCAACATGTTGAGTCAAGGCACTCCACAATCAACTTAGTGATATTAAGTATTCAGAGCTAAGTATCTGCACCTTCTCATTGCCTAAAGCAAGGCCCATGCTTACCATAGCGTAACAATAGGTGTCTCTACTGTGTACTATAGCAAATACAAGTCAATGAAAATTCCAGTTTCATTCCGTACCAAGAGCACCATGGCTGACTGACACATCCTAGTGGACTCAGGAGCCACTGATAATTTCATAACCCCACAATTCGCAGCCTGCCTTAGGATCACATCTCTTCCTTTTGATAAACCTCGCAAAATATGGAACATAGATGGCACCACAAACAAGGACAGACTCCTCACACACTACACTGATCTTGAAGTGCAAACCAAGGGACAAACAAAAATCATGCAATTTCTCACTAATCTAGGGCTGGAAGAAATGGTCTTAGGATACCCTTGGCTCATAGGATTTGAACCTAAATTCAGTTGGGAGACAGGAACCATTGAAGTAGCTGCACTTCCTGTTGTGATTTGATTGATAAATTGGCAAGACCTTAAATTAAGAATGCTCAAAACCATGGACAAAGAATAGGAAGACAGCGATCAATTGTTCATGGGAATTAGAACTATATCCACTGATTTAGCAATCCAACAAGGGAAAAGGATATTGTCATCCCAGAAGAGTATCGACAACACACCAAAGTCTTCTCTGAGGAGGAGTTTAATAAATTTCCTCCATCCCAACCATGGGATCACACTATTGAATTCAAATCTGATACCCCAGATACTATAGATTGCAAAATCTATCCTCTTACTTAGAACAAAGATCAAGCTCTTGCCAAATTTATCAAGGAACACTTGCAAAAGCAATACATCTGACCCTCAAAATCATCCTATGCCTCTCCATTCTTCTTTATCAAGAAGAAAGATGGAAAACTTCATCCCATCCAAGACTATCACAGAATCAATCAATATACCATCAAGAACCGATACCCATTACCACTCATTCCATATCTTATTACTCAAGTCCAAGATGCCCATATATTTACCAAATTCAACATTCGATGGGGGTATAATATCCGTATTAAGGAAGGAGATGAAGGAAAGGCAGCATTCAAAACCAAATATGGCCTTTTTGAACCCCGGGTCATGTTCTTTGGTCTTATGAACTCACCAAGTACCTTCCAGATGATAATGAATCACCTCTTTTAACCCTTGCAATTAGAATTTTCACCCAAAGGAACAGAGATTGTTGTATATATGGATGACATTCTTATTGCCACAAAAACAAATCTAACTAATCATCGTTCAGCAGTATATGCTGTTTTACATCTTCTTGACATAAATGATCTTTACCTCAAACCATTGAAATGTACATTCAAATCCCCTCACATCAATTACCTGGGGGTAATTCTTGAAAAGGGGGTGATCCACATGGACCCTGTCAAAATTAATGGCATTTTTTCTTGGCCTATCCCTCAAACAGTCAAAGATGTCTGGTCCTTCCTAGGCTTTTGCAACTTCTACTGCACCTTCATAAGAGGCTTCGCATAGATAGCAAAACCCTTAAACACCCTTACAAAGAAAGAACATATGTGGGAATGGACAGAAGAATGTCAACAAGCATTTGAGGAATTAAAACAACATATAACCACTGATCCCATCCTTCAGCAACTCAATATATCCCAACCATTCATCCTAGAAGTAGATGCCTTGGGGTTTGCCACTGGTGCCATACTTCTTTAAATGGGCAAAGACCAAAAGAAACATCCAGTTGCATACTATTTGGCAACCTTCACCAAAGCCAAAAGAAATTACAACATATATGACAGGGAACTCTTGGCAATAGTAAAAGCCCTTTGGAACTGGTGCCATCTACTGGCAGGATCATACCACAAAATCATTATCTACACAGATCATTCCAATCTCCAGTACTGGAAACAACCTCATAGGATCAGTAGACACGTTGCATGAGAAGTAGTGGAACTAGCCAAATATAACTTCAAGTTACACCACCTACCTGGAGAACAAACTGGAAGAGCAGACACATTATCAAGATAACCTGATTATGATCAGGGGACAGATAACAATCAAAATCAAATCGTACTTCCAGAAAAGCTGTTTATTAATGCCATAACCCTTAATTGGCAACAGGTAAAGGAAGTCCAACAGGAAAGTGTCCTCCAAGGATGGAAAGATCTGTATCAGCTCAAACAAGTAGAAGACATGTGGTGGAAGAATGACAAATTGGTCATCACAAGGGATCAAAAAGGAAGATGTGAATTGATAAAACAATACCATGACCTGCCAGCATAAGTACATCTGGGGATATCATATACAATCGACCTTCTGGAACAAAAGTACTGGTAGCCATTACTCTGCTTAGAAGTCAAGGATTACATCAAAGGATGTGGGGAATGTCAACAGAATAAAGTCAATACAAAACCCACAAAAGCCCCACCCTTTCCTATTGGAGTTAAGCCAGAAACCATGCCCTTTGAAGTTGTTTCCATGGATTTCATCACTAAACTTCCAGAATCCCATGGGTTTGACTCAATTCTCACCACAACTGATCAAGGATGCTCAAAAGCCATAGTCTTCATTCCCTGTAAAGAAGCTATAACCAGAGAAGATGTGGCTCAACTATATCTCCGACACATCTTTTGGATCTACAGCCTCCTCCAACATTTCATATCCAATTGCAACCCCAGATTTGTGTCTAAATTCACATAAGAACTTTGCAAAGCCTTACAAATATAACAAAACATATCAAGCACTTATCACCTGCAGACAGATGGTCAATCCAAAAGGACAAATCAATGGTTGGAGCAATACCTCTGTTTCTGGTGCAATCACCAATAAGACAATTGGGCACCAATGCTTCCTATCTGTGACAATTCAATGACATCATCAGCGATGTTATAGGGTGATGTCATGGCAGGATGACATAGGAGCTGACTGAGCGCAGTATGACATCAGTATTACTTAAGATTGCTCAGCCACAGTAGTACTTTCTGTAATGTTCTCTTACATTCTTTCACATTCCATACCCTTCTAGCCAATCATCTAGTAATGACTCCTAGTTACTAGACAACTTGTATAAATACTGGCTTATAACAAAGACTCAGACCCTAAGTCTAAGTCTCTTGAAATCTCAGCATTCTATATCCCTTCTTATCTGCTAAGACAAAGGCATTGTGAACACTTTGGGCTTAGTAAGCACAACTTCCTCTTCTGGCATATATGTTCCCATGCCACCAGCATCTCCTAATCTTTGACTCTGAGACTAAGTTGACATAAGTCTCATGTTCAAAGTCACCTGACCAGACGTCATATGACCAGCTCAAGTCAAGCAACTTAATAGTGCCACTGATGCTACATTAGACTCAGACTTCACCTTTCAACACGAAGTCAGATTTCTTCACTTGGGATCAGCAATACACCTTTGTTCCCCCACAACAGTTTGAACCATTTTTTGTCAACAACAGAGGTGCATGAAACATCCCTCTATGGTACCTCAGAAAAGCCTATTGGGCCAAATGCAGAGACTGAATGGGTTACTTCACATGACATCCTGACACCAATCAAGAGATTGAAGTTGAGTTAGAATGAAATGGGGACATCGTTCGTTGGGTAGAACTAGCATACTCATCATGAAAAAGGTGCTATTATGCATGGAACATTGTCGAACCAGTCTATAGCCTTCGCATCTGGCAAGAAGACATTGTAAATCAAATGGATAAGGGACAAATTGATGGAGATGTCAAGTCCAATTCAGATCAAGCTCCAGACAGCAACCCCATAAACAATTCCTTTATACAGGTTGACACCCAAGACCCTCCTGAATTCCAAGAAATCCTCCCTTTTGCAGATGACCAGGCAGACAATATTGACCTCACTAAACAAATCTCCCAGATTCACATCTGATCAAATTCAGATCCACTTCTTAACACTATGATGACAACTACAGCAATGACAACTGCAATCTCCACCGCGCCATTATTTCCATCTCTTGTATAAGTGGGAGGAACCACCAGAGGCAGTAGCCCACCAGCTGGAGGGCCTGTAGGCAGAGTACCTGGTGGAGGCCCCAGACCAGCAGGTGGTGCCCCAGGAGGAGGTGGGGGAGGACCACTGGGAGGAGGAGGTGGAGGAGGACCACCAGGTGGAGGCGCCACACTTGGAGCAGGAGGGCATGCCACTAGCAAACTATTTGGATGGGAACCCACTCCATTCAATGGAGACCAAACCAAAGCCAATAAATATTGACTTGCATTCCAGTTATACTGGGCAATGAATGAAATCACGAAATATTTACAGTACCATTCATACAAGCTGTTCTATTCCTCAATTCATTGAAGGGATGGATGTACAAAACTGGGTCAAGGCCTAAGTCGACTGGTTATTGGATCAAGTTATGAACCACAGCCATAACCAAAATGAAGAATGGCTATTGAAGATCATTTCAAGAGTGCCTTCACTAACACAACTGCAGAAACACGAGCCCAACACAACATTTCAAAATTAAAAATGGAACAAAATGCGCTGGATGATTACATCACGTGATTTCAATCTCTCACTGAAATGGCTGGTTATGATCTTGATAATCTGGCTATACTTGAAAAATTTATGGATGGACTCCCACAAGGACTTGTCAGCAATATCATAAATATGGCAGCACCCATTTCCTGGGATGATTGGATGCATAAAGCATGGTGATACTATCAGAATTTCGTGTTCTTACAAAACCAGTTTAAAAAAACCAATAATTGTCCTGCTAAATCACCACAGTGGCACCCTTTTCAGAAACCACGCAATCCTAATGCAATGGATACAACACCAGATCAAATCCGTGCCTGTGCTCTCACTACTGATGAACGAGAATGCTTCATGAAAGAAGGATGTTGCTTCTATTGTCGCAATCTCAGACATATGAGTCACAGATGCCCCAAAAAGGCATCTCGTGTGGCAATGGCCTCCACAGTCCCAGCCACAGCTAATCCAAAAAAGGAAGGAGAAAGTTCAACTCCAACTCAAAATTCAACTCTGACCAGCCCAACCTCAGCCAAAACCACAGATGAGATTATAGCATTCATTTCTGGACAAGATGATAAATGGAGGGATGATTTTATTAGAAAGGCCTTCATGGAAAACCAGGATTTTTCCCAAGCCTGAACCCATCAACCTGAGGTAGGGCAATAGGTGCTTCAAATGTGTATTATAGCCAATTCAAATCTATGAAAATACCAGTCTCTTTTTGTACACAAAGCACCATGGCTGACCAACAAATCCTTGTGGATTCCAGAGCAACAGACAATTTTATCACACCTTCATTTATTCAACGACTTGGCATTATGACACTCCCTCTCCCCAATGCCCAAAAAATCTGGAATATCGACAGCACTACTAATCAAAACAGGCTGCTAACGCATTTCACAGATCTTGAAGTATAGACAGTGGGACGAACTCAAATCATGTGATTTCTCATCACTAATCTAGGACCCAAAGATATGGTTTTGGGATACCCTTGGCTGGTGGCCTTTGAACCACAATTCCATTAGGAAACCACTACTATCGATCACAAAGCACTGCCTGTTGTAATTGGATCTATCAACTGGAGGAAGATGAAATTATGGACTATCACTACCAAAGAAACAGATG
Organism: Lactarius evosmus; assembly: GCA_951394315.1. Classification (NCBI taxonomy): domain Eukaryota; kingdom Fungi; phylum Basidiomycota; class Agaricomycetes; order Russulales; family Russulaceae; genus Lactarius; species Lactarius evosmus. Next base: position 586,703 of record OX596125.1, on the reverse strand, counting down.
ACCTAGATGAGGGAGATGAATCATGGATGAGAATCCATTCTATTGCAACTGATCTGGCCATTCAACATAAACAAGAAGAGGTGGAAATACTACTGGAATACCAGAAGTACACCAAGGTATTCTCTAAAGAGGAATCTCAATGCTTCCCACCAAGTCAACCCTGGGATCATGCAATAGAGTTCAAACCAGACACCCCTGATGTCATTGACTGTAAAGTATACCCCTTAACACCAACCGAAGATCAGGCACTGGTTTAATTCCTGGATGATCATATCCACAAGCAATACATCACTCCTTTAAAATCTCCTTTTGCATCTCCATTCTTCTTTGTGAAAAAGAAGGATGGTAAGTTATGCCTAGTTCAGGACTATCAAAAAATAAACCAATATACCATTCACAATCAGTACCCCCTACCACTCATCCCTGATTTAATCTCACAAGTAAAGGACTGCCATATTTTCACTAAATTTGACATCCACTGGGGGTACAATAATATCTGCATTAAGAAGGGTGACAAACTAAAGGCCACCTTCAAAACTAAATATGGCCTCTTTAAACCCCATGTTATGTTCTTTGGACTCACAAATTCCCCAAGTATGTTCCAAACCATGATGAATACAATCTTCCAACCCCTTCAAATGGAGTTTGCCCCTTTGGGAACTGAAATCATTGTCTACATGGATGACATTTTGATCGCTTCACACACTTCCCTTCCTGATCATCAGTGTGCCATACATGCAGTCCTTTGCCTTCTTGATACACACAATCTCTACCACAAAGCCTCTAAGTGCACCTTTGAGTCACTGTGTGTCGATTACCTAGGGGTAATCCTTGAGGGGGGGGTGATTCACATGGATCCCATCAAAATCAACAGCATATGCCTCTGGCCCACACTAAAAAACCTCAAAGACATCCAATCCTTCCTAGGCTTTTGTAACTTTTACTGTGCATTTATCAAGGGCTTCGCCCATATCACTTGACCACTGAATATGTTAACAAAAAAGGACAACCATGGCATTGGACCACTGAACAACAAGACACCTTCAAAATGCTCAAACACATAGTGTAATGGTCGCACTGGCTGTCTAGCATAACTTGTGCTAGGGGGTTCTCAGAATGCTTATATTGCACACAACAATCAAGGCAAAACCACTGCAATAGTGGTTGCAACTGAGAAGGAAAGGGAAAGCAAAGGGAAATGGCTCGCTAAGAAGTGGCACAACAAGATGACGTCTAAGGGTTTGGTGTAGAAGACTAACTAAGGCCCTTAGGAAAGCAGAGGGGAACTAGAGTGCGTATTTCAGAGAATCTCAAGATAGAGAATACATGCAAAGACAAGCTAGTACTTATACTACTAGTAGATAAGGTTCGGACTAAGTACAAACCTTAAGTCCTTATCTCTAGCCAATAGCCATAAGGGCTTCAGCTCCACAAGCTGAAACACAAAGGAGAAACATAATTGGACTAGCCTATAAAGGCACCGACATCCATCAGACATGAGGCAGCGCCCATACAGTATACGAGGCGTCCATCAGAAAGTCCATCAGAAATAAGGCACCAAGGCCTAGTCCATGTCATCACCAACCAGGAAACCAGCTGCAGCATACCCGAGGCACACACACTCAGATGATGCATCACATGATGCATCACATGACTCATCCTCATTCTGCTCATTATAGTAGTGAGTGTAACCCCTGTTCATCCATGCTTCGTCATCAGTGTCTTTGTCATCAGAAGGTGGGGTAGACTTAGCTAGTTGGGGTTCTGGATGCAATGTTCACATGCTTAGGTCACCCTTCCTCATTAGAGCCTCTCTCAAGGCATCCAAATCCAGGGTTCTCTCATAGTTATCTAACATGGGCTGGCTCAGATAGCTCAGTGGCATACTCTCATAGGAGCTCAAAATCTCAGCTGTGACACATAGTCACAAAAGACCCTGTGCTTGTTCAACCCATTCTAATGAACCAGTTTGAGCTAGAAGTGGATGCTTCTAGATTTGCTACTAGGGCAGTCCTTCTCCAATAAATGGACAACAAAAAGAAACATCCCATTGCATATTATTCTTCAACCTTCACCAAAGCAGAACGTAATCATGATATCTATGATAGAGAATTACTCGCTATCATAAAAGCACTTCAACATTGGCACCACTTCCTCACAGGCTCCCCATATAAGATAATCATCCATACAGATCACTCCAATTTTCAATATTGGAAACAACCTCACAAAATTAGCCAATGGGTAGTGCGAGAAATGATTGAACTAGCTGAATTCGATTTTGAATTGTGCCATATACCTGGAGTAGCCAATAAGAGAGCTGATGCATTGTCATGACACCCCAACTATGATCAAGGAGAGGATGATAATCAGGATCAAGTCGTCTTACCTGAAGATGTCTTTGCATAAACAATTGTGCAATGGAGAGCCAAAGAATTTGCCCAAGAATATAACATTCTTAAAGCATGGATAGACCCATATCAGCTAAAGAAAATTGGTGACTATTGGTGGAAAGAAGGCAAACGGGTATTGACGCAGGGAATAGACACCCAGCATAACTTAATCAAAGAATATCATGACACACTATCACAAGGCCATCCCAGCATTGCCCAAACCATTGATCTAATTGAATGACAATTCTGGTGGCCATTGTTATGGCAAGAGGTCAAAAGTTATGTCACAGGATGTGCCCTATGTCAACAAAACAAAGTTAACACCCATAAAGTCAAACCACCCCCATTCCCTATCACAGTACAACCCAAAACAATGCCATATGAAGTAGTATCTATTGATTTCATTACTAAACTACCCATATCACATGGCTTTGACACAATCATCATGATCACAGATCAAGGATGCTCTAAAGCTGCGACCTTCATACCCTGCCACGAAACCATATCAGGGGAAGAGGTGGCTCAACTATATCTCCATCATGTCTTTAGACTTTTTGGTTTACCACAAAAAATCATCTCCAATTGCAATCCCCAATTCACTTCTATTTTTATGAAGGAACTCATAAAGGGGCTTCAAATCAAACAAAATATTTCAACGGCATATCACCCCCAGACCAATGGGCAATCAGAGCGAACAAATCAGTGGCTTGAAGAATACCTTCATTTTTGGTGTAACCACCAACAAGATAACTAGGCTTCTCTTCTACCGATCACTGAGTTTGTGCACAATACCTGGAAACATGAAAAAGCTAAAGAAGTGCCATCCATGATCCTAATGGGGTACTACCCACATGCCACATGGGTGGAATATACTACAGAAGTTCCACAGACCATGCTCCAACTTGATCAATTTAAAAGAGCCTGCAAAGAAGCATTGGAAAACTTACAGAAGGCCTACCAAGTGACCAACATTCCCTCCATGTATAAACCTCATGGCCCCAGCAATTTGGTATGGCTCGAAGGGCATAATCTGTCAACTTCCCATCCAACTGCCAAATTAGCACCTCAGTGCTATGGTCCATTCCCTGTCAAATGTGCTCTCTCCCATGTGACCTTCAAGTTAGAATTACCACCACATTGGAAGATCCATCTGGTCTTTCATGGGAGTCTACTAACTCCATTTAAGGAAACAGAGACACATGAACCAAACTACATGAGGCCACCACCTGACCTTATCAATGGACAGGAAGAATATGAAGTGGAACAGATTCTTGACAGCCACTGTACAGGTGTAAGAAAGTGTCTACAGTACTTGGTATAGTGGAAGGGATACACCCCTGCAGATAACCAATGGGTCGCTGCTACAGATGTATATGCACCCAACCTGGTAAAGAATTTTTATAACCAGTATCCCCATAAAATCAGAAGGATAAAAGGCAAACGTATCAACACAAAACAATCATCACTTCCACCCATTAATCCTCTCATGTCTTCTCCCAATGCCAGCTTTATGCAAAACCAAGAAGCCATCCCACTACTGGATGCCCTCTCACCTACTGCTATTGGTACACCCAACAAAGGACACCTTTCACCTCCTTGACCTGTACTCCTCCTCCACCCCGACCAAGATGACCCACAGCAAAACATGGCAGCTAGAAGCACAGAAGAGGCCCCAGTGCCCCACAACAATGCCCCTCCCAGGTTTATCAGAAATGAAGGCCTCAATTACATCTTCTTCCCAGTCCTCGACAAACGCAACACCTTCATCAACCCTCCCTTTGTTCAATTCACTGGAGGAGGAGATCCAATGGTACTGGCACAACTTACCAGAGAAGGTCCAATTTACAGGGGACCACTATGGGCTGATGAATATGCCATGGCAGGACCTGTCCCCATTTACCACCCTAAACAACTTCACATTCTGTCCAGTTTATTCCACCACCGCAACCTCCTCTTCCAGGCCTTGTGGGAATTAGGTGATAGAGGGTTGCTGGCGGAGTTGGAATGATATCAGGTATCCTTAGTAGACCAGAAGAATTTGGAGGATCAGATCATGCAGTTGGAGACGCACCTCACAATTCTCAAGAGGAAGCAACATGAGTGCATTTTATGTATGGAGAAGGGGTGACTGTGGGAGAGGGCAATAAACACTACTATGGGTGTGCTTCTCTCACTCGCCATCAATAATGAAGAATGATATGGGCGTCATGTGTGAGAAGGGGGTCATGTGACAATTCAACAACATCATTGGTGATATCATAGGGTGATGTCATGGCAGGATGACATAGGAGCTAACTGAGTGCAGTATGACATCAGTATTACTTAAGATTGCTCAGCCACAGTAGTACTTTCCATAGCATTCTCTTACATTCTTTCACATTCCATACCCTTCTAGCCAATTGTCTAGTAATGACTCCTAGTTACTAAATAACTTGTATAAATACTGGCTTGTAACAAAGACTTAGACCCTAAGTCTAAGTCTCTTGAAATCTCAGTATTATATCCCTTCTTATCTGCTAAGACAAAGGCATTGTGAACACTTTTGGGCTTAGTAAGCACAACTTCCTCTTCTGGCATGTACGTTCCCACACCACCAGCATCTCCTGATCTTTGACTCTGAGACTAAGTTGACATCACTGCATGCAAAGCAGAGTTTTCACACAAATAAAACCTGTAGAAAACTCTGTAGGAGTGTTAACCACTTATCAAAGTTTATCTTTCCGGAAAACCCTAGAAAAAAAAGTTTGAGTTCTTAAAAAAAAAGTTTAAATATTTTCCGAGTCATGTGAGACTTCCCTCCCCAGTCCCTGCCAAATGAGCTGGGAAAATCTCACGTGATCAGTTTTCTAATCAAACTCTTTTTGTGAATGCCTGGGCCGTTATAATAACAACTTAAACTCTTTTTTTTCAAAGTTTTTCCGAAAAATAAACTCTGATAAGAGGTTAACACTCCACAGAGTTTTCCACAAGTTTTATTCAACTGAAAACCCTGCTTTGCATGCAGTGGCATAAGTCTCATGTTCAAAGTCACCTGACCAGATGTCACATGACTGGCTCAAGTCAAGCAGTTCAATAGCACTGCTGATGCTACACTATCACAGAATTCACACATAACCAATGGAAACATAAAAAAGCCAAAGAAGCCCCATCTAAGATATTAATGGGGTATTATCCATGATCGGAATGGAATGCAGCAAGCACGGTGATACCACAAGTTTCAATGTGCCTAGATCAATTCAAGCAAGCGCGTGAAGTAGCCCATCAGAATCTGATAAAGGCATATCAAGTGACTAAAGAAGTGATGTTATACAAAGTGTTCAAAGTTGATGATTGGGTATGGCTAGAAGGGTGTAATCTGCACATGTCACATCCAATGGCAAAATTAGCTTCATAACGCTACAGGCCATTTCAAATCAATCAAGCACTGTTACACATAGTATACCACCTAACCCTACCTAAAACATGGAAGATACATCCCATGTTCCACACAAGTCTTCTAACCCCATATCATGAAACTAGAACCCATGGACTGAACTTTATAAGACCCCCTCCTGACATTGTGGAAGGGGAAGAAGAATATGAAGTGGAAAGAATTGAAGATTCTAGACATTTTGGATGTAAAAGAGCTATACAGTATCTGGTGAAATGGAAGGGATATCCCTTATTGGATAACAAATGGGTACATTGTGATCATCTAAATGCACCTGACCTTATCAAGGAATTTCACCATAAATACCCACACAAAGCTTGAGGAGTAGACATCGACTCTTCCATGTCTTCCCCGTCTCTACCCCATCCATTACTCTAGTAAACTACACCCCCACTCACTCCCCTAATGGCCAAAACTATAAAGAAACCCATAAAGCACTTGACACAGAAGAACTTGCTACCCATCTATCCAACATCAGACACCTTCCGGATCCTGTCACTCTACACTTCCTTCACCCCAACCAGGATAACGTGCAGCAAAACATGCCAACTAATCCAGCTCCACCTCTGATGCGAGTTCTCCCTGACCCCCCTGAGGGATTTGTCCACAATCTAGGTGATAACTTCATAATGTTTCCTGTCATGAATGAACAAGGTGAGTATGTCAACCTGCCTTTCATCCACTACATGATGGGCAACAATGCCCTTATACTCACCAAGTTCATGCCTAATGGCCCCATCTATGGAGCCCCCTTAGTAGCTAAAGAACATTCATCTTCCATGCCACATCCCACTTATAATACAGCTTAACGACACCTCCTCTCCCCCAACTTCATTCATTGCAGCATCATGGAACAGGCTATCATCGGCATGGGAGATAGAGGAGTTCACACTGACTATGATAGATATATTGGACTCACCAACAAAAGCTGACTCCTTATAGAACAGATCAAGTTGATGGAGTTGAGGGTCAACACAATAGAACATTGCAGCTGTGAGTGCCTCTTATGTCTTGAATGGGCCAAAGTGTTGGATAGGCTTTCTGAGCAAGAGGGAGGAGTTATTGGACAATTGGAGGAATCGATGATGATTGGGTGATGTGGGGGTCGCACTTGAAAAGGGGGTCATGTAATGATCAAAGGCTCAATTATTGATTAGTGTTATAGGGTCTAGATTGTACAAATAGCTATGACATCATTGGTGACATAGTAGTAGTATGATGTCATCTGACGTAGTAGGAGTCATGTAACTGACTCACATCATAGTTCATGACTCATACTGATTCAACTTGGTATGAGTCATAGTAGTTGATGAAAATGTATATAAACCCACATGTATAGGAGCAAAGACCTTAAGTCTGAGCTCTTCTAAATCTCAGCCTTTGTTCTCATTCCTTTCTAGTTCACTGCATGCAAAGCAGGGTTTTTAGTTAAATAAAACTTGTGGAAAACTCTGTGGAGTGTTAACCTCTTATCAGAGTTTATTTTTCGGAAAAACTTTGAAAAAAAGAGTTTAAGTTGTTATTATAATGGCCCAGGCATTCACAAAAAGAGTTTGATTAGAAAACTGATCACATGAGATTTTCCCAGTTCATTTGGCAGGAACTGGGGAGGGAAGTCTCATATGACTCAGAAAATATTTAAACTTTTTTTTTAAGAACTCAAACTTTTATTTCTAGGGTTTTCCAGAAAGATAAACTTTGATAAGTGGTTAACACTCCTACAGAGTTTTCTATGGGTTTTATTTGTGTGAAAACTCTGCTTTGCATGCAGTGGTTGGCATTAAGTGTGAACACTTTCACTTGTGCTTAGCTAATCACCTCCTTCCTATCTGGGTGAAACATCCCACAAATTCCTGACTTATGATCTGTTGATCCCAATGATCATGTGATCATTCAACTTAGTTGTGAAATCATCTCTTGAGCTTATATCAAGCTGATAATGCCACTGAGCATTACACCACTGATGGGTCTTGCCAGCTGTGCATAGGAGGGTTCACCAGGGCATCACAATATGCACCATTGCTTGCTTTAAAGTTGAATCTGTACCCAAGTCCATCATTTGAGGATCTTATGGGAGCTAAGACCCTGAGGAGGTAGTCAAGTTAGTATTCACAATAGTTAATACATAACTGTGTGAACTGGCTGAGCTTCCTTCAGTTTGCAGTGGCAAACTGATGGATTCTGCAGTGGCCAACCAATTGTGGACATTCTTCATAGTGCAAGGACCAGAGAACTCCTTCTTCTCATTGTAGAACCTGTGGGATGAAAATTTGAAAGCCAAGTCCCAGTGACAAAGTGTTGTTTCAGTGAGTTGAAGCATAATGGTATATAGTTGGGGATGAAAAAAGGAAGATACCAAAATGATATACATCTTCAGCTTTTGGGCATCATGTGCCACTGAAAGTGGCATGGGCAAGTTAAGAACTGATGACTCATCATCCTCATTGCCTGCAGCAGAAGCTGACCAACATTGTGTTTTTTCTGCCTCCACCTCCCTGCAATACATGGCCCTTTATACCCTTATCTTCTTACCCTTTCCTTAGTTTTCTTCACCTCTATCTCAGTTCTTGCCAATGTTCACTAAGCACTAGGTGTCAGGACAGTGGTACCTCATTCAGGTGTGTTATTAAATACTCAGATCTGTTGCCACTACCATCTCCTTGGTTAGCAGGGGCTTCCCTTACCTTTACTAGCAGACCAACTTTTAGGGCTGTGCTTGATGCAGTGACTGATGCCCCTAGCCCTTTTTTGGCCAATGCTTGCAGTACAGGCTGTGGTGCCATTGAATCCTTGAGCTTTTGTGTAGTATGTTCCTCTATCTTAGCAAGATGACAGATCCCTGCTTTGCAAGCTTCTTCTCTGGCTTGCTTTTCCTCTGCAGTTATTTCATCATTGGCCCTCTTGGGAGCCTGTATGCATCTCTGAGGGCTTAAATCCACTAATCCAGAATGCTGATACTTGTTCTTAGGGCAAGTAGTCAGGCAACTCATGATGACAAGATAAGAACACCCAAGAGGGCAAACATGAGTGAAAAAAGTGGGTTGTTGAACATATATAAAAATAAATAAAAAAGCACTAACTTTCAAGGTCCATATAGTAGTACATTTCACTTGAACACTTTAGGTCTGGTAGTTCTGCTATGCCACTGTCAACTCGTTGATAAATTTCACAACACACCCATATCCCCCCCTTCAATGTCACAACTGTATCACTATCCCCACCATGGCTGCAGCAAAGTCTTAAAGAACAAATCTGGCCTAACACAACACCATCACTCTAAGCATGGGTATTTGCACCCTCCACAGTAACACCATTCACTATCTCCACCCTGTCAGTTTGGTGATGGCCATTATTGATATGTCATCTATGGTCTAGGGCCATATATCACTGACTATGAAGAGCAAGTCCTCTTAGCATGTATTGTACAAGGCTGGTGTGGAAAGTAAGTGATTTCTATCTATGCAGAGTCTCTTATGTCTTAATACTATGCAGGTGCATAGTGTTTCCAGATGACTTGGACACAGGAGGGCCACTGCACACCCAAGAGCATCTCAAGGTTCTATTTGAAGAGACTACCCCTGGCATTATGTGGGACCAGTATGGTGTGGTTGGTGATGTCTTGGTGTGTAGATCACACACCCTTTTGCTGTGTATTAGTAGAGCTAATTTCCCTGCGCTAGCCATTTACATATCACTTTCCACGAGCAGACATATACAAGTTACTGGCCCTAGACATCTTACACCAGCTCATAAAAGGTACATTCAAATATCACCTTGTTGCATGGGTAGAGCAATACCTTGAGAAGGAGCATGGGCCATCGCAAGCATAGGAAATTATGGATGACATAGATAAACAGTACATCGCACTCACAAATTACCCATGGCATACTGTCCTCATACTGTGCTGGTATTTCTGTCATCCCTCCCTTTTCACATCTCTGCTGATTTCCTAAAGGCCATGGCTTTGAGCAGTGGACTGGGGATGACTCTAAAGCACTGATGAAAGTCAGTTCACATAAATCTCATTTTTAGCAGATTAATACTTACCTAGGTGTAGGTTTACCTGCCAGCCATCAAGGGTTATGTTCCCTATGACATGGTGCACTGTTTCTGAGCCTTTCTCAAATTCTGTTACATCGCCCACTCCAACATCATTACTAAACAGACCATAGATAATTTGGAGGATGCATTAAGATGTTTCCACCAGTACCATTCAATATTTCAAGCCACTGGAGTTCACCTCAACGTTTCCTTACCATGACAGCACTCTATAACTCATTATTCAATGCTTATTTGGTTTTTCAGTTCCCCAAATGGCCTTTATTCTTCAATCACAGAATCCAAACACATCAAGTCAGTGAAAGAACCTTGGCAATAGTCCAACCAGTACCACACTCTGTTACAGATGCTCCTTACTAATCAGCAACTCAACAAGCTAGCAGCTGCATGAGCTGACTTTCTGAACTGGGGTATGTTAAATGGTTCTGTTCTGGACAGTTATGCTAAGACACAAGGTATGACTTTTGTTACTTGTACTTGAATTGCCACTCATAACTTCTCTTTAGGAGTGCAGAACAAACACAAGACTGCCAATGCCACTGGTGGTGTTGATAATGACACATGTGCCTGGACTTGACCCCCTACCACGATCAATGACCCATCATGTACTATAGAGAGTGATGTTAGGCTTGGGAGCATCCCAGGTAAGTACCAGCTCTGGTATTGTGCTCAGATATCAGCTAACTTATTTCAGATCGATGGCATATATATGATATCTCCTCACTAGCTAATGAACTCAATGTACATGGCTTTCCTCAGCTCATCAGTCACTTTCTGTGTAAGCAATTGGACAATAGCAGTGTTCATAAAGACCCCAACCACACCTGTTCAAGATTTGCACCAGGTTATATCTACATCTTCAACCATGCAACTGCAACATTTCACACCCCCAGTGATCCAAGTAATGACAATGGCATGCAATAGGAAGTTATTTGGGCAGCACCTTCATGGCTCAAGGGAATGCCACATTACAACTGTATATTTGTCAACAGTAACAATGAAGTCAATGGCATGCGTGGGATGGAGGTTGCACAAGCTATATGCTTCTTCTTATTCATGTATCATGGCATCTCTTACCCTTGTGCCTTGGTTCACTGGTTCAACCACATCTCCAAAGAGCCAGATGAGGACACAGGAATATAGATGGTTGCTCCTGATTTTGATCACAGTGGAAATTCTATTCTTGCAGTCATCCATATCAACTGCATCTTTCATGCAGCACACCTGGTTCCAATATTTGGGAACTCATTCATTCCTGATAATATTATGCATGATAACTCACTGGATTATTTCAAGGGGTTCTATGTCAACTAGTTTGTCAATCATTATGCATTTGACATTGCTTCTTAGGTGACATGAGAGAACAGAGTTTTTGCACCATGTATGTTATCACATCTAACTCACAGTCAAGCCCGCAATGCTAACAATTTGTCACTTGCCTTGAGCAGGGTTCACCGTTCCCACCATTTTCTAAGTATCAGTGAGGTGGTGGTGAATGCATTGGGTTGGCACACTAGTGGTGAGTAATTTCTATGGGTAATACATCAGCCTGAGGAGTGTGACCGCCTTCGAACACCCAGCTATGTACTTCAAATTGACAATGTCTTACTCACTTTCTACTCTTATAAACTTATACTACATGTTTGAGTTAAAACTGGCTCTGAAAAGCCTTATTCTTGATTAATGTGCTTATTGGTCACTTAGTATTGGCTGACAGCTTAGTGGCATAATGTTCAAATTTAAGCAACAAATAAGTTGAGTTAAGTTTTTGTAGTTTTGCTAATGTGCTAGCACCACTGGGCAAGGTTTCTCCAACAACAAAGATAAGAGATAGTTGAGAATGATGTAGAGCCTGTGTTCCAATGATTACAAACCACAAACTGCTCACTGGTGGAAAATGGAATTCATAAGAATACATGGCTAACATTGCAGGACATATAAATCCACCACACTGTGGGGGATTTTAATCTGATTGGCATTAACCAACTTATAAACTAATCTGTGATGTTGTAGAATAAATTGGGTCTCTTGTTGAAATTTGCCATCTATTCCCACACAGTGAGAGAAACAATCAGGCTCCAGCACCCTTGCTATAACTGTCATTCTAGGTTCAGGGGTCCACTGGGACCATGTCATCTTGGTGGTGGAATACAATGAAGAACCTTATTTATTTCTTTACAACAGCAGGACAAGATTGGGTTATGATGTTCATCAGGTCGGTATTGTGTGATCCTTAAGTTAGAGGGGTTGCCACAGGAGTATCAGATGCAGTCACTGGAGCTATTGTCAGCAAGTTGGGTGTTAGGTGTGAATGTCCAGAAGAAATGCGGGGGGTATGCTCAGGCGATATTGCAGTTGCACTGGGTGCAGTTTCGACAACCAGCGATGCCGAGTGCAGAACATGTGTCAAGCTATTAGTTGGCTCCAGCGATAGAGGACTTGCGATGGCTTCCTGAACCAAAATTTCTTTGTGGTCCACTTCATTGAGGACGGATATCTCAGACAAGGGTATATTGGCAACGTGCGCTTTCTGCGGTGGTTTCCTCTTAAACCATAGTAATGTCCCAACCATAGACGCCAATGTGAGAAGTAGTGCAGAACTAGATGGAGACCAGGAGGTCCGTCCGAGCAGCGCCGACTCTGGGACACTGGAGATCCACTGCCACGGGACTGCCCCAGCTTTTGCCTCGCCGAAAGCGATCTGCTCGTTTCCTTCATATGCTTGCGAATTGGTGTTCCCGGGGCGGCCGTCGGCCCCAGTGGCGGAAGGTAAATGAGGTGCCGCTGGACTTGGAACGCCATCGAGCAGGCGCGCAATGCGTGAGGTGCTGTCAGTTCTGAGAGTCCGCACCCCGGTCTGACATCTTCGGTCGGTGGTGCCCTCGTAGCATTGCATGTCATCTTCGTGCGAGATTAGAAAACCATCTTCTGACGTGCCCCCAATGCCCTCTACTTTCTGCACGGATACAGGCCCACTAAAGGCGACGAGTGGGAAATTGTCTGGGCCGAGAGCGAAGAGAGAGCCGGTTTCGGGGACAAGACCGACAAAGGCGGTCTCGTCGTTTGGGTAATCACGCTGACGCGAGGTGGTGGGAATGATATCAAAATGGCCACACTGCACCAAGACAATAAGCGCCCAAATAGAAGAGTAGGACAAAGAGCATACATAGGATTCGCGAACTTCTGGCCCCAAACAGGCTGATTGTCTCGGAGAGACTGTTGGATTGGCAGGATCGCCCAGGGCGCCCCGCACCCGCTGTCTCGCACGTCACCTAGTATAGACCATCTGTTAACCTCCACTAAAGTAGTACATACACTAGTTTAGCCTGTTTACTGTACACTCTCGTACTTCCGTCCCCTCACGTACATACATATACACACTATACGACGACCCAAGCACCTCAGTCATCGCCCGTCTGCACGAGCGATTCCTGAGCATATCCTTTGTCTAGGCCTTCTATCGACTGTCCATAGCCAACAGAGACGTGGTGGGGTTGATGTCCCCAGTGGACTTGAAGGATATGACCTCCCCATTAGGAAGAGGTTCAACGATGCGATCCTTAAGTTAGTCACAAGGATCCTACTCTCTCTTGCCCGCTGTGCAGCGAGTAATAGTCTTGACGCCAAACCAAGGGGAAGCGAGGACAGTAGTGAGATAGAATAAAAGAGGATATACGACGGAGGCTAAGAAAGAGACAGAGACGGAAATGCAGACAGCCACGCAGATGGGGTCGTTAACGCAAAGGCAAAGAATATATTGCTCATTTCTGAGATAGTGTGACGTGTATAATTACGAGCCTAGCGTTTACAGCGCGATCCAAAACGACAGGCCCTTTTTCCAAAATTTACACGCACAGGCTGAGACTGAACGTGACTTATCAGCTCATGCCGAGCTTTTCTCTCACACTGAAAAATATTGTAGTAATTAAAACTTACAGGGAGGGGGTTAGCTATTTGATAACACTAAATTTCGCAAGGTAACTAATATCTCAGGGATTTTTCTCTCTACTTAACTGCACCTGAATTTTGGAAGTCCGCAGCTCTCTGTAAATACCTACGGGGCCTATCGTTTTGGATCGCGCTGTAGTGATCGGATACCGTATAGACACGCGGACGCATCAGGTCCAATTCGGGTGGAGAAATAAGTACCATTTTCCGGACCGGGGACAGTGGGAGAGGAGAAAAACGTTCTCGGACGATAGCAAATCCATGACGTTCAAATTCAGAGTTCGCTACCATAGATCCCTGCGAAGTGTAGATAGATTAACACTTAAGGCCCATTCGGCACCAGCGGGTAGCCACTTACAAATTTGTGCGGTAAACTTGGCCGTATTGCCGGGGTCCCCAGGTGCGCACTAAAAGGTCCACACTTAGTTACGCGCCACAGTCGCAGATCGGGAAATGCTTACAGACATGCCCGCACCGTCCCCTCCCCCTTCAGTGAAGACACTGAAGACTGTTTTCCCGAGTTTACCGGACACGCCCTTCAGCTCCTGCCATTTGATGTTCGGACGAGAATCTGGTGGTGGGATTTCTCCCGTTACTTCCGCAACAACTGAGGCATCCGGGCCCAATGTCGATGTAAGGTCATAAATTATTCCATATTTCTCGGAGGAGTGGTGTTGGCCAGAAAGTTTAATTCCATACTTGGTCTCGATTAGCGAGATCACAATCGGGTCAAATGGATTATTGTCCGAGTCCGAGAAGGAGTTCAACCAGTCATCACATGAATCGGCTTGAATTTTCTTAAACTCGTCGCTAGGAAAGAGGGGTGAGATGTCGAACAGATTGGCATCGGCCCCGGTATTTCTATCCAACGTCTTTCAGGTTTGTCCTGTAAATAAATGACAAGTTAATCACGACTCACACGTATTTCCCGTCCGAACAATTAACGTTCTGATTTCCGAGGGCCAGCAAAACAAAGCTTGGATCTTCAGTTGGTGCAACGAGCGTCTGCTGGTCGGCGGGTAGAACCAGAGCAGAGGCAGGGACGTTGGACGTTTGCCTGCGGGAAGGCACCGCAAAGGCAGTTGTAGCTAGGAGAAGCGGAAAAAGTGACAGTGCAAGCATGACAAGCTACAATGGCGGTTGAAAGGGAGTGAAGCTGGTTTGTTGATGATGAGGGTTCGACAAGTTGTACGCGGCTTTTATAGCAGAGACACGCTTCTTGCAGTGGTAGGCTTGGCGTATTGTTGGTGAGTCGTCTGTCCTGATTAGTCCTTGGCCATGGAAATGGGACCGTCGTGGTACTCCGGTACAAACTCCCACCCAGAATAATCTTGCTATGGATACACCATTTGGCCACCTCATTTACCGATAAGCGAGTCCGTATCTGCAAGACTGGGATGTTTGCCGAACTGTTTGAGCTCGTTTGAACGGCTTAGAATGGCTCTGAACACCCCATATTTTTGCAGACGTGCGCACATTTTACCGAATATTGTCATGGCATGGGTTGCACATTGTGGGCCGGGGGATACAAAGTCAGGGTTTGCCTGGTCACGGGTCACCAACCACCACTTAATCGCGGTTCGAGTGTGGTTATGGCGACCCCCGGCAATATATATCCGACCAGTATCGTGTTCGGTGCTCACTCTCCTAAATTGGGGGTATCACGCCAAGACTCGGCTTATTTTTACTCCAAACTTACTCTTCGCGCCTATTGAGCTCTTGCGAGAATTTTGTTGGCAGTGCTATGTCGATCGACGATGCTCCCGCACACAAGTTGTTAAAAAATAAATAAATACTATTTGAGGCGTTCAGTTGGACCTCTGTATAGGCCTTGTGATTATTGCCACCGAGAGGGGGCTCACCGCATAATGTATAATCGTTTGAGGGATCCCTCAGACACAAGTGAGATGAAGAGTGTTGCAAGACGAAGCTTGCGAGAATGGTAACCGTCAATAGAGCAATCATAATGTAAGACCGATTTAGCGTGCTTCGAGGGAAATAATGTCAAACGGTAGCTTCACCGCGGTCATTCGGAAACGAGGTTGTTTGTTTGCATTTTACGAGTTGCGATGTTGTTGGCATAACATCGCAAAAGAAGTCCGGGAAACAGATTGCAAGAAAGATTGCAGAGGACCCTATTATAATAGACTGTTTTTTTTTTATCGAAGATGGTTTCGCAGCCGCAAGACAGTTACGGTATTTGTAATCCCGTTACGGGACAAATGGTCTCCGGCAGTGTCCGGGAAGAAATGATGCACTGGATACGGGCCAGGTTCCTGTACTACAGTACAGTGGCCTCCAATAATGATACATAATTTTTCAATTTTCATCCCATCCCAACTCAACAAAAAGTGCTTCAATAATGATTTTCTCATCCCCAAGCTTGTCCAGACCTATGAAAATTTACTTGATGCTTCCCTGGCTTTCACTCTCAGCCTATGTAAAGCTTCAGGGGTGTATGTGTCCTATGCTAGGAGGTAAGGGCAATTTTTACCAGTGGGTTGATCTACCCTTCACATTGAGAACGGCCTTGATGCACTCTGGCATAGAGGCCACCAGCGACTCCAACTTTTCAGCAGGGATCATCCTCCATTCAGCTTACAAGGCCACTTTCATTTCCTCATTGTTCTTTGGCCAATGCTTCTTCTGGATGGCATCTTTCATGACTTTCCATAGATTTTCAATTGGGTTATGATCAGGGCTGTTTGCCAGCCACTCCATCTTCATCAGCAAGTGGCTCTCCCTCCAAGTTTTCAGGGCCTTGCTTCTGTGCACTAGGGCACCATCCTCCATAAGTGTCAAGGCCAAAGTGTCCTCCTGGCCCTTTAGAAATGGACCTAATGCTGTATCATACATGATCTCAATGAAATCGGCTATGGTCTGCCTCCCAGGTGGCATGATGACCAGGGGAAGTTGTCTATCACCAACAAAGGCACCCCAAACCATCACTGAGGTGCAGCCACTTTTGAAACTGGGGGCCAAATAGTCAGAATTGTATTTTTCATCAACTCTGCACCAGACCAGTATCTGCTATGAGTTCTTGCCAACTTCAAAGGATAACTTGTCAGTTCAAATGACCCATCTCCAGTCCTTAAGGGTCCAGTTTTTGTGCACCTATGCAAACCTGAGCCTCTTGGCAACATGCCTATCATTTAAGAAGGGCTTTCTTGTGGCAACCTGCGAATTAAAGCCCATGTGTTACGCTTCGGTAAGTGTGTGCCTTGCTTTAGGCGATGGTAAGACACGAGTACTCAGCTGTACGATGGCAAAGTCGAACGTGGGATCCTAAGTCCTAACACGTCGACAACTTGCAACTGGGAAGGCTTCTTGGTCAGCCTTATGCAGTGCGTCCCTCTTGCGGTCCTAGTATTCGCAAGGCAAGAAAGATGGAGTTAGAAACCGATGATTCAAGAAGACCAAGATGGCGATCCTTGGTCTTCTGCGACTACTACTTATACAAGATGATAGAGGGCTTTAAAGCGCCTCTCGAACGATGTTGGCCTATAGTGTATCTAGCTCGAACCCTAGTACCACTATTCTAGTAATCAGTAAGCGTATAGTAGCATGTGATACTACTGCTGACTGATAACACGTGAAAGTAAAGTCCCTGACTAATGTAAAGAATCACAAGCCTACTACTGTAGTCAGAACCTAGTAGTAAGTGTCCAAGTCCGATCCGTGACACCATGTCATAAGCAGCAGCTCAAATTGTTGAAGTGGACATGTTCATTGCCATTAAATCTGTGATATCTGCAAGTGGGTGGTGCTGGTCTTGTGTCAGAAGATGCTTGAGGGACCTCTTGTTGCAGCCTGAAAATTTTGGTGGTCTGCCTGGCGACTTGGGGGACTTGACAGTCCCATGTTCAGTGTGGTTCTTGAGAATGGTGTAAACTGTTGACTGCAGATGGCCGAGTGCCCTGGCAATTTAGCCACCTTAGATGCCAGCTTTGCACATTCCAATGATGCAGCCCTTTTCCTTGGATGTTAGTGCTTGAGTTTTCATAATGGTGACAGGAGGGTTTACTCTGAAGGAGAGCAGAGATTGGACATGGGGTATCTCGGGTGGGTTGAGTGGTTCAGGTGAAGCTACGAAAAATTATGTATCATTATTGGAGGCCACTGTACAGTACAGTTGTACTCAACAAACCTCGCCCATTCTCTCAACATATTTCAAGAATCGCCTGCCTTCGAATTGTAAGCATGCATTATGGCAGCTGTCCATCTGTCGGCTGCGCTAACCCTAACCGCATTGTCATCAACCACCCGTTTCCTAGCCTTCTCCAGCCCAGGTTTGAAGGTCGGAGGATTGGATCCGTACCGCGTTGTGGCGTCAGGGGGTAAATGGGTGGTATTCTACATGGTACTAGTCGCGATTTGTTGGGATCCAGCCCGCCTGGCTAGACTCGATAGTTAGATAATTATCATATTTCCATAAGTGAATAATTATCTAACAATAACACTCTGGGAGATAGGAGCGTACGCTCTACTCCGCACCACCACGCTCGCTCCTCATCCCCAATATATTTGCTTCCCCGCTGCTTTCTATTCCAACACGATTGCTTACCCTTTGCGTGCAATTGGCTAGATCTGACAGTAGATGCTTTCCCAGACGATGTCCTGATGTATTCTTTCTCATCAGGAGGAACCCTTGCGACTTTCCATGGGATTCTGAGAGTGTATATGTCAGTGTGAAATGCTTGCTCGTGGATGCCGATCGCCTTTTTTCCTCCCTCTTCCCCTCCCTTCTGCTTTCTCTAGGCAAGTAACTGATCTCCCTAAAGTTGACGCGCAAAAGCCATTTTAGCTCTTGCTAGCACAGGTACGGTCGGAAGGTTGGCTGGCTGGCATCTTGCTTGCGTGCTTCACCCATGATGTCCCTTCCATCAAGTTAGGATTTGCGGCACAGAACAAACGTCGATCAAGTCAAGCTGAGGACGTGAGCTGTTGTACGAAATATATGTGGTTGCCGTTTACCTCCGTGCTCCGATCTCTCCTAGGCATCACCCACATAATCCATGGTTGGCATGTGCAACGTGTTTAAAAGGCAGAGATAGCTTATCTGTCCCACCTTCCCTTCTGGGCATAATGGTGACTCTGTTGCGGGAATGACCTGCTGGTCGTGCATAACCTGTCGATAGTGAGTAGGTTGGGTCGCTCATGAGGGCGTCTCACATCCCCATTTCCCCTTATATCTGTCTGCGCACACAAAAGGATCGCAATTCGAATGCAGAGCATCGAAGAAAGTATCTTCAGTATCCATTATGTAGATACCCAACGTGATCCCAAATGCCACCCCGTTCACGATCAAGTATACCCTATAGGAGAGCATATGAAAAATTAGCAGCTTGGGCATAGCCATGGCTATGGCGGTTGCATGTGCTGGCGTTCGCTGAAAGGCGTCCAACGCGCGACCTCAGGCATCAGGCCTTAGCTCACATCAGCGCCCCATCAGCGCTTGTCGCCGGAACGGGAGCCAGCGTGCAACTTGGTCCCATCCTGCACAACAGATGTCTGTTTGTATTTGACGTCTTGCACGACGAGCAGCGCCAAGTAATCACCAGTCAGATCGGTTCTCGAACCAAAGATATGCCAGGTACGAAGTACTACGCCTGTATGACTCCTTGCTAAGAATTATGAACGAACATGTCGACGACCTGAACACTGAGACACTGGACGTGTAAATCTGATGAGAAAGCGGAAATCATTCGTAAATGCGAAGCGTGCTGTATCACGTAGAGTAATACACCGGCTGTACGTTATTAATCTGCCTTAAAGTGCAGAGCGCCCCACAATAAAGTGCAGTAGGCAAAAGGTACTTCAAGGAATGGTCGACATGAGGGAATCGTTGGGTTTCATGACAGGGTGTTGTATTTGTTCACAGGTAACACTTGGCTGTGTTGAAGTTGCTGGCGTAACGAGTGAACTAGTGAACGTTGAACGTTGAACGTAATTGTAATTGAAATTGTAGTCCAACAGCGCATGGAAACGGGTCGTTATGCCGGGGCCGTGTTTTATAACCAGGAAAAGAGAGTAGCTCAACGTATCGCACTGAAAGTCAACAATAGCGCAGATTAGATGGGGTCCCCTCTTCGGCTACTGTATTGGCCAACAATATTCTGACAAAAATGAGGTTGAAATCGTACAGCGGTTTTAGGTGCGGCCGGAAAAACGGGCCGTCGAGAATTTGCTGGCGCTAAGCAACTAAGCGAGGTTTTGCCGGATATCGTTCCCACCATGTGAAATGCACGCAGTATGCGCCAACTCCAACCTCTGCTACTCGGCGTCGAAGA
Source organism: Lactarius evosmus (assembly GCA_951394315.1). NCBI lineage: Eukaryota > Fungi > Basidiomycota > Agaricomycetes > Russulales > Russulaceae > Lactarius > Lactarius evosmus. Next base: position 566,586 of record OX596125.1, on the reverse strand, counting down.
GCAGGTCGAACCCGAAGGTCGGAATTTGGTGCACACTCTCGTATCGGTCATCCGCCACTTCACCGGGGCCGTTTTCGTGCTGTTACGGAGCGGGATGTTTGTCAGCTTATGGCGCAGCTCTGGGTCACTGCGATACTTTTCGCGCCGCTGCTGTCAACGAATTTGAGGAAGCCGCGGGGGAGCACGGGGCGAGGCAGTAAATGTTGTTGAAACGCGTCTCTCCACGATCTTCCGGTACGGTATCCTATTCTGGAGATCAAACTCGATCGAAGATCACCACAAAGATCAGGGATTGCTAAGGACAAGGGGGAGCCCGTGTTCTGTGGGTCGCGGTCGTGGGCTACTAAGAGTACTCCAAAGTAAAAAAAATACATGTCCAACATCGCAGTATGTACAGATCCACTGGTACCATACCCCATGAGGTAAAGCCGATCTAATTGGCGCTAAATGACTTGCTACTAGTCTCCTAGAATAAGCAGGATCTGCTGTATTTAATTATTTTCGCCGTTTATTACCGCACGACGATAGAAACAACCGAGATCCAACAACCTTTGGTCGCCCCATTCCACCATGTGTTATGGTGCTATTCCGGGGTCGGGGATCTCCCGGAACCGCAAGGCAACCTCGGTATGTGTAGTGGTGGATAAATGCGGAACCTTTTGTTTGTTTACAAAAGCAAGAAGAGATCGGGCTACGAATATTTATCAGGCACACAGTCACCTACGCGAAGCTTTCAAACCAAGCCACGATGTAGAGTCGTGCGATCCTGAGCTCAGTCACGGAGGTCCTGCTTCCCTTACCTGCACCACTGGGTCTCAATTCGGGGCTGTAGATAAAGGAGGCCCCATTTTCCAGAGATTCGTTCCTGCGTGTGTGTTTGGTGGAACAAACGAACGATCAAAATTTATTGAACGAGATACCAGTCTCTAAGAGTAGTACTCATAACAATCCATTTCCGGTGCACTTCAAGCTGACCGAAAAGCCAGGGACCCTAGGAAAGGAATGCAAAACGCTCTTGGCGTGAATGTGAATGCAAAAAAAATACGTCGCACTCCCACACAGCGTTCAAATTCAGAGTTCACTGCCATAGAGATCTACGAAGGGTAGATAAGATTAACAGTCAACGCTCATCTCAGCATCAGGGGCTGGACACTTACAGTATTGTGTGGTAAACTTGACCGTAATATCGCCTGATCCAGGCGTACACTAAACGGCTCACTTTAGTCGCGCACTGCCGCCGCAAATCGGGAAATACTTACATGGCCAGGCGGGTCTCCCCCTACGGTGAGGACACGGAAGACTTTGGTTGCGAGCTTGCCGTACACGCCTTTCAGCTCCACCCAATCAACGCTCGGAGGACCATTTGGTGATGGAATTGTAGCAACCACGGCTGCAAAAACGATGGCGTCTTGGTTGCCCTTGGTCGGCCCGCTAGATGTGAAGTCCCAAACTGGGACCAGTTCTTGATCCTTCTCAACAAAGTAGTGTTGGCCAGAAACCGAAATCCTATACTTGTCTTCGAATTTCCGGGCCAAGGACGGATCATAGGGGTCGCTACGGTGGCTGTTTGACCAGTCAACAAATGCATGGTCTTGAATTGTAAAGAACAAGGAGTTGGCGTGGGGTCCACAATAGAGGCTGGATATATCGAACACCTGGACAGCGGCCCCGGTAGATCTACACAACGTCTTTCAGGTTTGTCCTTGTCTGGAAAAACGACAAGGCAACTACGACTCACGTGTATTTTCCCGAGTCCGAACAGGAATAGTTCTGAGTCCCGACGCCTAACGTGACAAAGTCCGGCGAATCATTTGGAGCAACGAGCTGATGCTGGTTTTTGGGTAGCTTCAGAGCAGAGGCAGGAATGCAGGAAGATTGCCTGCGGGAAGGCGCTGCAAAGCCTGCTGTGGCCAAGAGAAGCGGAAGGAGTGACAGAACGAGCATGGCAAGTTGCACCGGTGGTCGAAAGGGAACGGAGCTGGATTAATTTTGGTGACGTTCCTTCAAGTTGTACGTGGCTTTTATAGCAGATGCGCTTCTTGCAGTGGTAGGCTTCTTGATGTATTGTTGATGGCTCATCTCTGTCTTGATCAGCCCTTAGTTACGGAAATGGCGGTGCCGTGGTACTCCGGTACAAACTCCCTTTCAGGAGAAGCTTGTTGAGGATACGCGATTGTGTACCTCATAAATCATTGCGCATATTTTACCGAACGAACGAACGTTGTCCGGCATAAGAGTTGGTACATTGTGGGTCGGGAATAACCAGGTTAGGGTTTGACCCCGGTCACCAACCGCCACTCAATCGCGGTCGAGTGCGGCTATGATGAGCGGCCAATCGGTGCTCCTCGGCAGAATACATCCGACCAGAGCACCGTGGCCGGTGTCTCTCTCCCGAGTTATTAGGGATATGGTCACCTTCGGCTCGCATTTACTCCAATCTCCTCATCTGCTACGCCCTTATGGGCATTGTTTTGTTGGCGGCGCTATGGTTGATTGACAGTACTCTTATGCGGACACACGCCTTGAATCATTCAAGTTCAGTTGGACTAGGCGCTTACTTTTTGTCACTGGGGCAAGCACTTGGGCACTCACTAGATTTCTTTTATTGTCATTTGAACGATCCTCGGACACAGGGACTAACAATGAGGCCCCGAGATTGTTGTCCGTAAATAGAACAATCATACCGTAGATTGAAAACTTTTTATGACCAATATTTTGTTATCGGGGATGGGTCTCGTTATAGCCACAAAAAAAAGGTCAAGTGGATGGTACAGTAAGGCATTGTGATACGCAATATTTGACGGAAGACAAGGGCCGGGCCGGGAAGTCTCAGTCCGACGTGCCCAAGGGCTCCCAGGTTAGAGGTTTGCTGTTGGACGCCATAGGTTCAAGATAGAGGTAGCACCGGCACTAAATATGCTCCCTCCTTCCTCTACACTGGCGGGTACAACACTTGGGACGAGGCGGTCGCACAAACGACTCGGTCTTTACCAGTTTTTGACCGCTTACAACAGACAAAGCCTTTGGGCATCGAGATTTAGGATTTGGTCCTCTCTTTCATGGCGGTCCGTTGACCATTAGTGGGTCATCAAAATCACTGTATTCTCTCCATAGCAACTGGTGTAGGACCCTTCTTCAATTTCCGAGTGCCGTAGATCTTGGACAAAAGAATATACCTTGGTATTGCCCCGTGGACGATGCAGACAAAGCGCACCACGAGGGAGGAACGGATCGCCACAAGACCCGAGAGTTGTTTACGCCGTTCTGGGCCGGATTTTCGGGGTACGTACTATTTCAGTATTTGACAGATTAGGAAGACAATGCTTTACTGTATGCCCCATACGGGCGAGTGGTCATAAAGCCGCGGCAAGACAGCTTCTGTCATATGGTCAATTGCGGCCGTCAAACAGCCCTCGTTTGGGAGATGCCGTGGCCGTTCAGTGGTCCCATCGTGAACGAGTTCGTGTGTTCATTGTTCTCTGTGTCTCTCCCCTAGACACCTCCCCAATTGAAGTGTACGCCGGTATGAAAAGTAGATACGCCAGCGCAACTCAATCTCCTTGAGAGCTCGACGCTGCCGACGTTGGAGGGCCATCACCCATGCTGACAACTCCCGGTCCCTTCACACCGTGGTGAAGCCAGTGAAGCTCCGGGTAGAACAGGTTGTCCACTTTGTCCGACACTCTTATTGCCCCGCCCCCCCTCTCTCCAGTTCACTGCATCCCTGCGGACGGGCTTTAATCCTGCTGCTAATTGTTGGTTAACAAGCAACAGCGCGACGAAAGACGATGGACAAGTGCAGGTGAATGACACCCCCAAACGGGACGCTATCGGATCCTTCTTTTCTTTTCAGTCTTGTTTATCATGTTGAAATCCGGGCTCACACCCACCGAACACTCAGGTGGAGGGTTGGTTGCCATATCCTTGCTGGCGACCGGCACTCATGCCCCTTGCCTGTGGCCACAGTTCTGAAGTTAGGACTAGTCACGACAAGTCGTTGTTAAACTCGTACGGATGAATGTACATATTTAACTTTTGAGTTTCTCATTGCGTCAACGTGTATGGGTCGTCTCGTAAATGGTACGGCATGGAAACTTTGGATCGTACAACCCCAGGGTATAGACCGTAGCTAGTACTAACGTGGCCTACTTCCTACCTCAAGACTCGAGCCTTTCCTCAAACTCCTTCTGCGTATTGACGATGGTTACAGGGCGACCAGTGAGCAGGCGCGCGGTGGTGAACTTCTCAGCAGATGACGCTGGTTGGTTTTCCAAGTAAAGAAAGTCGAGCGCTGGCAACACTTCGGCGACCATCTCCCCGCTGAAGTCTTCAAGCGCAAGAGAGACGTGCTCTGCAAAATTCTTATGTACGCCGAGCGTCCGCACCGCGGTGAACGGGCGGAAGAGTTGCAACCATTCAATGTCGTCCGTACCCTCTGGTTGAGGACCAAGATCTCCTGGATAGATCTCAAGACGAACCACATTGGAGAACATAGAGGAGAACTGGCTGACCACCTGGGCTGTGTGGGAATATTGCCAGTCTAACCCTTGGCACGATATTAGAATCGAGATAGATGTCCGATTAGGCGTCCAGTCGCTAGAGTGACCCATGTCGAAGAAGGCCCAGTCAGTTTGAAAACTAATACCTGCTCGTCTAAGTAAGGCTAGTCGGGGGTCTTCTGAGCGACCGATAAACCTGACGAGTTGTGGAATTTGCAGGTCAGAAAGTTGATTATAATACGTGGCGTGGATCTTCTGGAGTTGAGGTGCATCAATTTGGGCCACCAGGACCTCCAAATACTCTCCAACACCGTGGAATTGAAAGTTGGTTAGAGAGGGAAGGACAGTCCGCGTTACGGGAGGCAGGTGTATTCGATCAGGGGAAGCCGGCGATTGGAATACAATGGAAAGGGATTCGAGCCGGGCCAACGCGGCTAGACCCGTAACTATTGCTTCCGGTGAAATGTAGCCATTCCGTGGAATGTTGCTGAGTACGAGATCGACAAGGTCACTGGCCGACGAAAGGAGCGTTGGTAATGTTGGATAGGGAATGCCTCGTAGGCACATGAACCGTAGAGATGGGGCAGATGCACCCAGAAATGTATCGGGAAGAACCGGCGCATCCTCGCCCACCAGTGAAAGATCGAGATGCGTCAGCGCCGGAAATGGCTGATGCATCGCCGCAGATACCTTTCCCAACTGCGAGCCTGTCACGAGGAGATCGACGAGGCGTACACGATCGGAGTGCTCGAGTGCGGCAATGACGTCATCCTCGTCGCTAGGAGGAAGGCTCATGTCATATCCATAGTCAATGACGAGAGGAAAAGCTGGCCAGCAACTCAGATACTTCCTGACAGGAGTTCCGCGTGTGCAAAAGATCTGAAGGTTGAGACGGAGTGGTGATGCAAAGATGATTTCTCGCCATCTTTGGCATACATGCGCTGGTGTGTACCACTGCCATGTGACATGGCGGAAGGGGAACTGATGAGGCTGGTGACCCTTCTGGCACAAGTCAAAAATTTCCAGCAAGACATCGCTCGGAAGCATGTTGATCGTCGTTGTATGTCTATAACTTTCCTCTGTGTCACACAATTCAGTTGCTGTTGCAATTGCCACGCTATATTACTGTAAGAACGTACCTTGACCCCGCACATTCCTTCGTCCCTCGAAGAGATTTCCAGCGATCTCTCTAATCTTCAAGTCTTTGTGGGGGCCATAAGAGGTGGCGCAAGACGATGAACCACTTGGCAGGAGCGCGTGATCGCTAATTGAAAATAAGTATTAAGTACTCAATCAACGTCAGCTACTGCAGAAGAAGGACTAGACACACCTTTGAAAGCTCATTGTTGAAGGTGATAATGAGCTAGTGGACGGTGCGGCTTGGCTTATACTGTGCGAGTACAATAAAAACCCAGTACAGCCTCTCCACTGCTACGAAATGGCAATGCCAATATGTCAGGTGACTTTTAAATTTAGGAAGCATTACACTTCTGTTGTCCGCCTATTGTTAGTGTTCAGTTCAAGCGCCTTTTTCACACTACGCTCCATTGCGGGTTGCTCTGCATTCAGGCTCTGGAGATCTAGTACCTAGAAGTCAGGGATAGTAAGAGAAAAATCTCACGAACGTCGTCACAAGTGTAGGTTGTGTCGGTGTTGTTGCAAGTAGTGACCGACCCATTCCTTCATCCGCCCCGACCTGAGTCGACCTGAGTCGCTTGTCCGCCCTTTCTCACGAAGGTGCTACCGACCACTCGCAAATATCGCAGAGATGGTGACGAGTGATGGCGGAGCATGGAGGTAGGTAATTGGGTGAGAACGAAACTAGACAGGACGAGCCTGTCTATGCTGGCCCAACACTCTCGTCATCATGATGAGGTTAAGGACGCGCCGTACGGGCAAGTCAGTCACGTGCTAGTGACTGACTCAGAGCGGAGGATGATTTGGGCTCGGACACGAGGGGAGTTTTTGCTGCGAGTCGACACTTTCTTATTGTTTTTTGCCCCTTCTTTTTAGGACTTTTTATACATACAAGTACGCTAATTTCATACGAGCCCCTTTTTAAATACTGAGTAATATACATGGTTATTCGGGCACGAAACCGAGGCGCAAAGCGGTCGTGCTTGCTTTTGAGTCGAAACCGTAAAAACTATTCATACAATAAAGGGATTCCCGAAGGAACATTCGGGAATATGAAGTCACCCGTGTCGTACTCATACATCACAGTTGCTCAGCACAGAGCTTCCGGGACTGTGAAACAAGAAACAATAAACTTTGTTACAGAACACGGAACCGAAAACGCACAAGCCCCTGAGGGGCTTTTTCCAAAAATTTTAGTCAGGCTTGCACGAGACAAGCCCCCGAGGCCGAGCGTGATTCACGCGCTCGCAAACGCCGCTCCGGCCTTCGGAATATGAATCTGTCACATGGGGTGATCCTCTGTCTCATTCATGGTGTCCCTGTGTATTCCAATCGCATCGCTAGACGTCGACAAGCAACACCGTGACCGACAGGTTTGTAGGGGAATGATGCCCTGAGTGCGACACTGCTACCATGTCCCTCTCTTCCCCTCCACTTTTTTTCGCGTAACTCACGTCGTAGTACTTTCTTACCTTCGCTGAGCCCTCAGGCATCAGGTATAAGATTCGGCTGCGCCGTGCTGTCAGTGATGGAAAACCAAGCTCGCACAAAATTCTTAATTCAAGACCAATACAACAAGTTCATTGCGATGATCCAAACGTCACACATCTACGCCTACTGCTCTGGTCAGGGTTATACAACACATATTCCAAACCTTCACGCTACAGATATAAGATGTCACGCGCAGTAAGGCGTGTCGTTCGTGGGTCGGTTAAGAGTTCGTGCGAAGATCGGCAATCGGCCGATCGGAGCAGTGGTTCACAAGACGAGAGGAAATCGGTGTATTCGTGAAGCTAGTGGTACGAGAAGCTACTGCAGGTGAATACAGTAGGTCGAGCTTAGGGCTCAAGGGTCAGATGCGAGACAGTTTAAATACAGGAGGGTTGAGTCATTCTGTAGAAAGCGTTCGAGTCATCGTAACTAACGAGTCATCGTAAATGTGAGGAGTTGTATCGAGTCAGGAGAAAACGAGTCTTCGTGAGGCGGTGTGACATAAGACGACTCAAATACGCTATCCACTGTCGGCATTCTTTCCCCCCCCCTCCCCCCCCTCCTTCCTATCCAACCCATATGCTGAGATCTCTCATTCCCTTCAAAAATGCCCTCGATTATTGTGTATTTCTTGGCTTGATCACTCTAAGTGTTTCTTGATGCCATTCCCGGTTTTTAAATAACTCTATATGTAAATTTGTGTTCATAGTTCAAGTAGTATTCGGTTCCGAGTCTTCTATCATATTCCGCTTTCGTGTTGACGAATGTTACAGGGCGACCAGGGATCCGGCGAACAGCGAGGAACTTGTCAACAGATGACACCAGCTGGTCCTCTAAGCAAAGAAGGTCAAGGGCTGGCAGCAGTTCAGTGGCCGTCTCCTCGGCGCCTTCTTCGAGTGCACGGGCTACATATCCCGCGAATTGTCTAGACACAAACAAATCCCGTACAGAGGAGAATGGGCTGAGGAGTTGCAGCCATTCGATGTCGTCCATACTCTCTGGTTGGCAGTGTGGCTCGACCAACTGATTAATGGCTAAGTAGACCATATCGGAGGTTATGGCGGAGATGTGGCCGAGTGCCTGAGTTATGTGCGAAACTTGCCAGTCTATACCCTGGCATCGGATATAAATACGAAAAGGAGTGGAGTATTCCCGATACTTGGCATAAACGGAAAAGGAGATGCCGTTGGGATCAAATACTAAGCAGCAACGCCGAGATAAGGATCGCTTGAAATGTTCTGAGCGATCGATAAAATTGGAAATCTGGGGTACTTCAAAGTCAGGGAGCTGATTCAAGTAACGTATATCGATCGAGTCGAGTCGAGGGGCGCTGATTCGTGCCGCGAAGTCCTCCAAATACTCGCGAACACCCCAGAAGGAAAAGGAAGTGAGAGCGGGAAGGACAGTCCATGCTCCGGGGGGCAGGAGTATCCGATCAGGGCGGGAAGTCGGTGATTGGAAACCAATGGAAATGGATTTGAGCATGGTCAACGTAGCCAGACACGCAACCATCACTTCGGGTGAAATGTAGCCAGTCTGGGGTATGTTGTGAAGTTTGAGCTCGACGACGTTGCTGGCAGACAAAAGGAGAGTTGGTAATGACGGATAGGGAATGCCGGATAAGCAGATTTGCTGTAAATTCGGTGCAGATGCTCCCAAGAATTCATTGGGAAGGTCCAGTGCATTTCCACCTTCAGAGCGAATCGAAAGAGATGTCAGCACCGGAAATGGCTCCTGCATCACCTTGGCTATCTTTTCCAACTGCGAGCCTGATATGTCGAATACGACATCGTATATGCGATCGGGGTGCTCAAGCGCAGCGATAATATTGTCTTCATCATTAGGCGAAATGGTGAGCCTAGGATAGCCGTGGCTATAATGAATAACGATAGGAAAGGCTGGCCAGCTACCCAGGTTTTTCCTGACAGGAATTCCGTGTGTGCAGAAAATTCGGAGATGGAGACGGTGTGACGACGCAAGTACGATTTGTCGCCATCTTCGGCACACGTGCACCAGGAAGTGCCATTGCCATACATAAGGATGATAGTTGTGGCTGTACCTGTTATCCTTTCGATAGGAGTCAAATATTTCAAGTAAGACATTGTCTGGGAGTATGTTGATCGTTGTTGCGTGTTTTTTACTATCGCCTGTGCCACACAAAGTCAGTACTTTCTAGAGTCGCCACGAGGGCGCTTGATGGCACACCTTGAGCGCGTATGTTCTTTCGTTTCTTGCGGCGACCTTGAGAAGTTTTCAAGCCTTTGGAAGCGCCACGCGAGGTGGCTCTGGAAGACAAATCAATTGGCAGGGAGAGTGGACGGATGCTCATTGGTGATCAGTCACACGGTAGTGAGTACAGAGTCAATTGCTTCGCGAATTCGACAAATCCTATTAGCAACCACGTGACAATAGCGGGTGTAAAGCGACCCGCGACTTCGGAAAACGATGAGAAGTCGAGCCCGAGTCCGCCGAAAGGAATAGAGAGCGCGAGGCCAATGAGCACACCGACAAGTTCAAGAACAACAGCGCGAACACTAAGAGACAAAAGACATACAATTTACACTAGGTTAATTTCACGAATTTGTAAAGATGACGAATCTGAAATCATGAGGTATCTGACTTGGGTGGTACCTCATTGGTGTGCTACTTTGCGCATCGGCAGTGTTGCAAGAGAAGGGCAAAACGTATGGAGTTAAATTCTAGAAGACAGCTCTATATTTGGGGGCCCGTTGGCCCGTCTTTCTTATCCTCCGCTCCTGGTATATCATAGTCATTTATAGCCTACGGCGTGAATGCCAAATGCGAAGGGAGAGTGAACCAGATGATAAATTCTCAACAAAGAGGTCTGCAAAGATGACAGCACTGACCTTTCCGTAGTCCTCAAATCCCCAGTCCCGCTGCGACCCGTCTTTCAGATAGCTACTATCACCCAATACCCTCCGGGTCCAACCACCAACAACCGCAAGCTGTGCGGCATCTCCTGCTTTGCGGTCTAGCACCGTTAGCGAGCAGCAACCGGCACGAAACGAGAGGTCTCGTTCGCCCACTAGCTCCCGCGCGAGGGCAATGACCGGCGCGACGTGGCTAACAAGTAAAACCCGCCTGTGCGCCCCAGCAAAGCGCCGCTGCACCTCCGGGACAAAAGCGGTGAGAAAGTCCGCGGCACGGTCGTGCAAGCCGTCCACGTCCTCGCCCTCGGGGGAGGGGTACCACAACGAGGACCACGAGTCATCGATCTCGGGGAAGTGAGGCTTGAGGGCGTTCGCGGACAATGGGCGAGGATGGAGACCCGTCCCGGGTTCGACGGGCGAGAACCACTCAGATATGCCTGTGTAGGTGTAGATTGACAGAGGAAGAAAATACTCAAGTTTGAGAAAATCGAAACGAAGGGCATGTCTGCAGGCTCAGCCTTAGCTCACCGGATTCGGCATATATCGGTAATCCTAACGCTATCGACGTCGGTTTGGACGTTTGCAAGCAGCGATCTTAGAGATCAAACGTTATTGAAACAGGATATGTATTTGGATTTTCCTCTCACAGGTTGGGGAGGAAAATATTGCTGTTGGACGCTGGTCTTCGGGTAGTGACAGGAAGTAATTGGCAACCTCTTCTGCTTGTGCCTTAAAAGAAAGAGAAAAAAGGTAGTGGTCAAAACATGCGGATGTCGTGGTCGGATCTGAAGCACACACCTCTCCGAACGCGGAAAGTGGAGGATCGTAGGGGAAACTAGTTGGGCTCTTCCTATGCGATAAGACTTGGTCAATGCTGTCCTAGCTGGGCCAAAAAGCTCGGTTATAGACGAATACCAACCAGTTTGTGGTCACCCAGTCCAACCTGAAACCTGCATCACGGTGAGCTGCGGGTTATGCGACAGCACACTTCTGTGTACTGTACCATGTCTGAGGATGTAGATAGTTTCCAACGTCATGGGGAAAAATCAAGTGAACAATCAGAGATCCGATGCACCATCGTATGTGCCGGAAATCATGGTGATTACATAACGATTCCCAGACATATGTCTGTGATGACCCCGGCGCGGCGGGACGACGAGAAAATCGTAGAGAAAACCATGACTAGCAAAGCACCACATATCGGGGTCGCTACCTGCCAACATATTAGCACGGCCTTATCACATAAGTACAGACATGGAACGCACCTCTCACTGCTTTGCTGAATGAGGCGTCGTGGTTCGTCGTACTTTCTACCCAACCACACGGCGGAACATTTTGGGGTTTCCTAGTAGGCGGGGCTATGGTTCAATAAACGACTATTAGGGCGAGCTGCGCGGATCACCTGTAGGTCAAATACGCCTGTGACAGGGCAGCGGCCAATGTTCGTCGATCTGGCGAACGGGGCTCTCTATGTGCCGTCGTTGGGAACGTTGACACTGTGGGTCGTGCAATCTAACACGAACTGTGAGAAAAAGTCGCACGAGTGCCAAAGGACTCGCACAGTTGCGTGCCAGCAACCGATATCCGATCATTCGAACAAGGCGCGCGCGAGCTGGTCGTTCACAGGTCACTAGTCACTAGTCTGCTGACTTGGAGCACGGCCTACGTCTGGGAGCAGTACTAGTATTAGCGCGGGACGAGCGGTGTGCCGTCGTCAACGTGAACACTCCCAACTCCGGAGCGACCTCATTGCTGCCACACTTGGTCGCTTTACAGTAGCGGGCTGGCAGAAGCGCGCGACGCGCGGAGCGGAATGCAGACCGTGGCGGCGTGCACGAGTGGACGGGCCGGCGGAGCGGTATCCGACCAATGTGCACGTGTACAGCCGCCAATGGGAGGATTAGAAACCACTGGAACCGGGAATTGATCTTTAAGTGTAAAATGTCGGAAAAAACTCGATTTGGACTTAAATATTTTTTTGTGGGTTTTTGTGATGAAATATTAGGGCAAGAACTAAAGTTTGTAAGATCACGTGCTCGTCTACGCACCTATTTTGGCCGACATGTGATTTACAAACTTTAAATCTTGCCATCACATAAACCCACAAAAAAATATTCAAGTCCAAATCGAGTTTTTTCCGACATTTTACACTTACAGCCGTTTTCTAAATGATGGAGCGCTAGCCCAAAACGGGTTGGTAGTGGTGTCTGCGGAGAACGAAGATAACCCCTTATTCAATTTCTGATTTGAAATATGATAAGACTTACGTTTTTTTTTTCTGTCTTGTTTCCGTGTCTCAATGTTCAACATTCTTTTTGTCTTGTTTCTCATCCTTCTGTTGTATGGGCTGTCGCTTTATATCTCGAGAAATCAAGGAGAAAGCCTTGGAGCTTTCTCTCAGAGGTGTACCCGATCCAACAATCCGGGATTGTCTAGGGATCAGCCAGTGTACACTGAGGCGACTACGGCAGAAATATCGTCAGACAGGTGAGGTAGTGCAAATCCCAGTGTGCCCTGGCCAGCCACGTCTCCTGGACGGACTCGATGTTCAGGTGCGTCCATAGTCTTTTACTGTAATGTCCTTTTCAGTACTAATGAAACCAGTTTATTGAGGGCTGCATACAGCGCCAGCCGGACATGAATCTTCAAGAACTTCAAACACACCTCCTCGAGGCTACTGGGGTCCATGTCTCAATGCTGACAGTCTGGAGGACCATGAGGCGATTGGGATACACAATGAAGGCGGTGTGTTTTTTTTTCTTTCTTTCTTTCTTACACGTACTATTGGACTGAGCTGGGTAACCCACAGGTCACACGGCCAGCAATCGAACAAAACGATGATGAGCGTACCGCATACAAGATGCTCATTGGCGAACACTACGAACCCCATCAACTGGTTTTCGTTGATGAAAGCCACTTCAATCGGATGACTTTAAGGCACCCTTATGCCTGGGCTCAACACAGGGATCGTGCGCGTCGTCATGAGTTTTTTGTACGGGGGACAAGGTAAGAATATAATACTCTAGTTGAATATGTGCTAATCTCAATAGGTACTCTATACTTCCGGCGCTATTGCTCAATGGGATCATACATGCTGAAGTATATGACCACTCCATCGATGGAGATCGCTTTCGGGTGTTTATCGCAGGGCTCCTCGAGCACATGGAACCATGGCCGCTCCCCAATTCAGTTATCGTGATGGACAACGCAGCGATTCATAGAGTAGAGGGTATCCGGGAAATGGTAGAGGAGCGTGGGGCACATCTCATCTACCTCCCGCTGTATTCTCCTGATCTGAACCCCATTGAGGAAGCGTTTTCTTCCATAAAGGTGTGGCTCCATGCCAATCGGGATTATGTATTTGGTGAGATTGAGGGAGATGATGCAGACATGTATGCAGTTATGTGGGAGGCAATTCATAGTGTCACGCCAGAGGATGCCTACGGGTGGTACCAGCATGCTGAGTACATTCCATAGCCTTTCAAATTTTTTGTCAATTTATTCACTCCCACAAATGAGCGCATGTCCTTTTCCACTGACTGAAAATTCACGTCTGGGGCGACGATTGACCATGGCCACTATGTGTCACAAGCATGGGATGTCACAGGTGACTATGTGACTACTCATATCCAGAAATCTCCGTCTTTACCTCGTCTTCGTCTGCCAGCACCTCAATGGGAGGTAAAATTTCCTCGTCATCGATCTCGTCCTCGCCCAATGGGTCCTGCTCATAAGTTGGCCACTCAACCACCACGTCCTGGCTTTCCTCTTTCACCAATACCCTTCCTTTTTTGGCACCTAGCTTCACTTCGCTGCTTACCACACATGGCACTCTCTCTGGCTTAGTGGGCATCCCCTGGCTTGGTAGGGGGCGCTGATCGATTCGGTGAGTCGTTGTGTTTATTGTGTATGATGCCTCTTTTCCAGGAATTGGTGGGGTAATGTTCACTGCGACATGAACTTCGGGTGCGCTGCTCGAGTGTCGGGCTTTTTTAGTCGGCGGGTGGTCAAAGTTTAGGCTATGTGGGTGGCTAAACACTGTCGCCTTGCCCACTGACTAAGCCAGGTGAGCACAGTGTAGACTGTCGCATGAACTACTGCTCACAATTTGTTTTGCCCACAGTGTCATTTCCGCAAAGCTAAGGCGACGGTGATTGTCACGCCCACCCGAGCGATCAACGACGCAGTGGCCCTTGTGCTTTTCACAATTTAGCTCCCTTTTGAGCTGTTGGAACGCACGCTTCTTGTTACGTCTCGCTGGGACGTTGGTCCGACTTGGACCCTGGATCGGCGCTAGGAGAGTGAATCGGCTAAGTCGAATACGAAGGGTGCTTCCTTAACGTAACGACGAGGCTAGCAGCGGAGCTTCCGTGTCACGCTGGCCTAAAGTAATGACTTGCTTCCAAATATGAAGCACAAGTCGTCGGCTTAGAATAGCCCACAAGGAGACGAGGAGAGAGTAGAGAAGTCGAGAAGGAAGAGAAATGGCGATTTCAAAGAAGACCAAGATAGCGAATCTTGGTCTCCTACTACTACTATTTATACACGTACGCGAGGGCTTTAAAGCGCCTCTGGAATGGAACTGTCCTATGGCGTAAGTAGCTTGAACCCTACTATACCGATCCTAGGAATCACTCAGCAATCACATGCGACTGCTGAGTGCTGACTGATACTCTAAGTCCGTGACTAATTACTACTTACTACCGTAGCCACAACCGGTAAGTAAGAGCCCGAGACTCCGAATCACAATATCACCTTTACATCTGATAAGACAACGAGGGGCCGACCGTGACACTTCTGAGCCTGTAGTTCATTGCTCACAGGCAGGGGAACATCGTCCTCATGCCCCTGCTTCTCTCTGGCTCTAGACACCTTTGAAGGAGGCTTTGTCTTCGCAAGTCCAAATTAGTAAGTCATCTAGTTTATAGGTCATAAATACTTACCACGTTTTTAACATCCAGGCTCACAGCGTGCTTGCGCGCAGCCTTTATTTTGGCGTATATGCGCATAAGTGCGTCATCCCATTCGACCACATTGCTCAAGGCCACCATCTTCCCGGATTCCCCAGAGATCTTATATGCTAACTGGACTGGTTTTGGCGTGTCATCGCTCAGCCAGGTTGTGACCTCCTCATTGAATTTATCCCAGGTCAATCCGGTATGAGCTGTAAACGACCTCTTAGCGGTACTTGTGACTACATCAACCTTGAAGTCCCAAACTTCAAGTCGAGATTGTTACGGTCGGCCCTTCGGACTTGTTAATACAGAAGCGATGTTGTGATTCGGAGTTTCGGACTCTTACTTACCAGTTGTGGCTACGGTAGTAAGCAGTAATTAGTCACGGACTTAGTAGCATCAGTCAGCACTCGGCGATCGCATGTGATTGCTGAGTGATTCCTAGGATCGGCGTAGTAGGGTTCGAGCTACATACGCCATAGGATAGTTCCATTGAAGAGGCGCTTTAAAGCCCTCGTGTAAATGTATAAGTAGTAGTCGATGAAGACCAAGACACGCCATCTTGGTCTTCTTCAATTGCCATTCATCTTCCAAGTCGCATCCTCTACTCCCTTCTCTTCTCTCTTATCGTCGTGTGCAGTTGTCACCTGGTCCGGCTCGTATACCGGCAGGTTGAAGTCTATTCAGGCCAATGTGACTTAGAAGATCCGTTGCTAGCCCCGTCATTGTATTGAGGAAGTCGCCTCTACATTTGACTTGCGTCGCGTTTACTGTTACCTCGCCCAGAAATTCGTTCAAGTCGAACGAGCGCCACGGCAAGGCGTAACATTAAGACCAAGATCCTACCATCGTGGCGAGAGTAACCACCCGAGAACAGTGGGACACCGACGGATTTCATCCGTACAACCTCCTGCGACGAGGCAGTCGCAACGTCCCAGCCCGATATCTGAAGAACGCCTACTGGAGCAGCTCTAACGGCGTAGAAGGATACGTCATCGAGACGCGAAGGGGAGAACGCCCAGTTGAGTTTAGTTTCGATCATCTGTGTTGGTGCGCGGTCGACTACATCCTAGACCGGTGGCAAGTTATCGCCCCATTACGACCCCATCACCGTTGTGATATATACACCGACGAAATAGTCCCACGTTCTGACTGGGGACCCCTTGACGGAGAAGAGAACGCCAGTCACTCCGAGAATACTCACGAAGTATCGGAAGACGCGTCCGATAACGAACAACCCCGATCTCCTTCACCATTGAACCAAGCGGAGGTCAACCTTATTGAACAAGCTGAGTCTATCAACATCCTGCCACCCATGACCACCATGACTGAAGAACCTCGGGGCCTAGTACAACTACCTCTGAACCCTGTTACTGGGGAACCCCTAACCGCCGACGATGCAGCCATCATGAGAGCCATAGGACCAGACCATCCGGACCCACCGGGAGGAGGAAGCCCGGGAGGAGGAGGAGGACCACCCGGAGGAGGACCACCCGGAGGGGGACTACCAGGCGGGGGACCGCCGTTCGGGGGAGTACCACCAGTCGGATCCCCTCCCGAACGAGGTCACTCTGACAAATTTGCAGGAAACGCACCCGAAGTATTCAAGGGCGACCGACATAAATCCGAAGAGTTCCTCACGCAGTGGGAACTGTATTGGGGGATCAACAATAACAACCCCATCATGGCTAATGCTTACAGGCGTTCCATGTTCTTCCTCACGTATATCCAGGGGAAGGACGTTAACGAATGGATTACCCATACGAGCCGATGGCTCAATAGACAAGTCACTGGAGGAATTAGCGACTCCGACCCACGCCTTTGGCACGAGGTCATCAGCGCTTTTACAAGACGCTTCTCCAACACCCTTGAACGGGAGCAGGCCCAAGCAGCCTTAAAGAAAGGAATACGAATGACCGGGGGAGACATTGACACGTACGTGACCAACTTCGAGACATTGGCACGACAAGCTGGCTATCGCCTAGACTCCCCGTTAACACTCGACATCTTCACAAATGGGTTGCCACACGACCTCTATGAGAAGGTCTTTACTATGGACGACCCCCAGACATTCGAAGATTGGAAAACCGCCGTCATGAAAAGGCAACAGCAATATATTCACATGAGGGCCCGCTTAGAGCAACATCGAGGACCAGCGGGGGGGTCGGCCCCAAACCGCGGCAATCAACCACGACGAGGAGGCGGAGGAGGAGGGCCCGGGTGGAATCTCCCAAGAGACCCCAATGCTATGGACACCTCCGCAGATCGCATTCGAGGACGCCTCGCTGACGCAGGAGAAATACTCGAACAATACCGCGCCAAACAATGGCCGCGTGGGGGATTTATAGATCGCCGAGGAGGGCGAAGAGACTTTTCCCAAGTTACGTGTTACACTTGTGGAAAAAAAGGTCATATCAGCAGGCAGTGTCCACAGCACACTTATAATCGACGCTCCGAAGCCGATCGATATGAACCAGAAGAACAACCTATTCAAGCGTCGCGGGCTCAAACACCGCGTGAACGAGCCACCAATTGGATGACGGGGGTAGCAGCGGAACCTGACGAAGTAAAGGACATGATCCTAAAGGATCTCTGGAAACAAGAGGGTTTTCAGGACGCCTGAACCCATCGGCCTGGGTGAGGGCAGTCAATTGTAATTCGGTTATTATCACGCGCTATCGTTCTATGAGAATTCCAGTTTCGATCCGCACGAATTACGCTATGGCCGACATAAAAGCATTGGTGGACTCCGGAGCCACCGACAACTTCATACGTCCCGCATTTGCCAAACGAATGCACCTGGGCATACAAGCCCTTGAACGACCAAAAAAGATATGGAACATTGATAATACAGAGAATAAAGCGGGGCTCATCACCCACTTCATAGACCTCGACGTCCAGACAAGAGGCATACGTCGAACTCTGCGGTTCCTCCTCACCAACATCGGGAACGAAGACATCGTACTAGGATACCCCTGGCTCGCCACCTACGAACCTCAAATGTCGTGGAGGTTCGCCACCATTAAGGAAGACGCACTCCCCATCATCCTACGATCAATTCAACCGCCACCAGCACCTTCCATGATACAAGTCGCACTCACTGCGGAAGAAAAGGAAGTGGCTGTCCAACAACTCGAAGAAGAAGGGCCAGTGGCGCTCCGCACCACGTCTACCGACCTGGCCATCAAAGCGCAACAGTACACCACGAGAGCGGTGTTACCACCGGTGTACGCATCCTTCACGAAACTTTTTGACGAAGAAGCCTCCCATCGATTTCCCCCTGCACGAGCCTGGGATCATGCCATTGACTTCAAAACTACGGCACCCGACGCTCTCGACTGTAAAATCTACCCTCTCACACAAGACGAAGACAAGGCGCTCCAAGCATTCCTTACGGAGCAGCTACAGAAAGGGTACATACGCCCTTCCAAATCACAGTACGCCTCTCCTTTCTTCTTCGTCAAAAAGAAGGACGGAAAACTACGCCCTGTGCAGGACTACCGACGCATCAATGACTTCACGATTCGCAACCAATACCCCCTTCCACTCATCACGGACCTCATCACAGAACTTAGCAACGCCCATATTTATACCAAGCTCGACGTGCGGTGGGGTTACAACAATGTCCGGATCAAAGAGGGAGATGAAGGCAAGGCGGCCTTCAAAACGAAATACGGTCTCTTTGAACCTACAGTCATGTTTTTCGGCCTCACCAACTCACCCGCCACCTTCCAAACTATGATGAATCATATCTGTCGTGACGTCATCGCAAAACACGAGCGACTGGGCACCACGATACGTGTTTATATGGACGATATTGGCATTGCCACTCACATCGGCCATAGTCTTGCAGACCACGTCGCCGCTGTCACGGACATTCTTACACTATCGGCCGAACACGACCTCTACTACAAACTGGAGAAATGCCTTTTCCATGCGCCTCGTATGGATTACCTGGGGGTAATCCTTGAAAAGGGGGTGACACGCATGGACCCTATCAAAATCGCGGGCATCAAAGACTGGCCAACACCCACCAAAGTCAAGGACGTCCGCTCTTTCCTTGGCTTCTGCAATTTTTACCGAACATTCATCCGCAATTTTGCTTCCCACGCTAAACCACTCAACCACCTAACAAAGAAAGACACCGAGTGGCGATGGGGAGTAGATGAAGATAGGGCCTTTCAGACGCTTAAAAACCTCGTAACATCGGAACCGGTACTCGCACACCCCGAGCTGAGTAAACCTTTTGAACTAGAAGTCGACGCCTCAGGATTTGCAACAGGGGCCGTACTCCTACAACGAAAAGAGGACAACAAAAGACACCCCATTGGTTATTACTCATCCACGCTCAACACTGCCGAACGGAACTATGATATATACGACTTGGAACTACTCGCCATCGTCAAGGCTTTCCGACACTGGCGCCCGCTACTCGCAGGATCCCCTCACCGTACCAAAGTTTTCTCCGACCACCTGAACCTGCAGTATTGGCGATCGCCACAGAAAATCAGTCGGCGAGTAGCAAGGGAAGTGTTGGAACTTTCCGAGTACAACTTCGAAATTCATCACATTAAAGGAAAGGCAAATGGGAGGGCTGATGCCCTGTCACGACGACCGGACTACAACCAAGGAGAAGCAGACAACGAAGATGTCATAGTCTTACCCGACAAAGTCTTCGCACGAGCGTTGACAACAGTGCAAATCACAAACACGGGACAGCATGACCATCAGGATGAAGCCACGCTCCGACCATGGGTAGACGGACACAACCTCAAAAAGGTATCGGGAACCTGGTATAAGGACGGACGCCAACTGGTAGTTACCGGTGGGCTGGAAGACAAGAGAAGTGTCATTCGCACCTTTCACGACTCTCCCGTTCACGGACACCCAGGAATACGACGAACGGGCCATCTAGTGGAACGACAGTACTGGTGGCCAGGACTGCGAAGGGATGTCATGGACTACGTGAAGGGGTGTGCAGAATGCCAAAGGATTAAAGTCAACACCCGACCTACATGGGCCCCCCTTCAACCTATATACCCCAAAATTGACGCCCTCCCGTTCGAGACCGTTGCAATGGACTTTATTACTAAACTTCCCTTATCGCAGGGATACGATTCGATATTGACCATCACCGACCACGACTGCAGTAAAGCAACGATATTCATACCATGCGTAGAGGAAATCACATCCGAGGAAACCGCGGGATTATACGCCAGATACGTGTTCCCTCGATTCGGACTGCCCACTACTATCATCAGCGACAGAGACCCTCGGTTTGCGAGCAAATTCACGAGGGAACTGTGCAAGACTCTGGGAATCGCCCAGAACATCTCAACGGCCTACCACCCGAGAACGGACGGACAGTCCGAACGGACCAATCAATGGCTGGAACAATATCTACGCTTCTGGGCGAATGAGCAACAGGACAACTGGTATCACTATCTGCCAATGGCGGAATTCGCGCACAATAACTGGCCCCACGAGGCCACGAAAATGACACCTTTCGAACTCCTTATGGGATATCACCCGCGGGCTGATTGGACCAATAAGCCATCCTCTCTCCCACACGTAATGTCGCGCACTAATCAACTAAAAGAAGCACGACAACGGACACGGGACCTTATCGTGAAAGCACAGCAATCATGGGCGCACGCCAAGACAACGCCCAAGCATCAGGTGGGGGATCAGGTGTGGTTGGAAGGACGTCACCTCCGGACCCATCAGCCAACCGCGAAATTAGCTGCAAGACGCCACGGACCATTCCGCATCATAAAGGTGATGTCACCTGTGAATTACCAGTTGGAACTTCCCACGCAATGGCAGATACACCCCGTATTTCACACCGACCTTCTCACGCCTTATCATGAGACACCCACGCACGGACCCAATTACACACGACCCCCACCGGACTTGATTGAAGGGGAAGAAGAATACGAGGTCTCGAAGATTCTAGACCATCGGCACCACGGCAGAAGACGGAAACTGCAGTACCTCGTGGCCTGGAAGGGATACCCGGACTCTGATAATCAATGGGTTGATAAGGAGGACGTGTTCGCCGAAGAAGCCGTAGCGGAGTACGAACAGGGACGGCAGAAGGATAAAAGGACCCTCCGATGCGGCGAGTCCTCCCATCTCCCTTCTTCCCGAATACAATCCACTTCCACTCAAACATCCCTGCCTATGCCATTTACGCCCGATGCCTCCCTCTCGCCACTTAACCAATACTACCACGGCACCCCCGAACGGATTTTTGCCGTCGAGTTGGAGGAAGAGCGCGCACAAGGCGCCCGAGAAGATACCAACCAAGCCGTCGTGGCTACAACAGACCGAGGGGGACGTGAAACCCCCATCACCCGAGCTGAGTTCACAGCCACTGTCAATCGATTCCCCGCTCAAGCCACCGCAGCCAACGCCGCCCATCTGTCAGACGACGATGGAGGTCCCCTCTGGGACATCCTCGACGCGGATGGTCTTCCCACCTCTCCGGTCCCTTTCACTACCCGCGAGATCCAACTTCTCGGGGACGCACTGGACCGAGGAGCCAAGGTTCGCGCAGCTCGCGACAGTGATGGACGGGCCGAGTCCCCACCTCTCCCAATACCTCCGAGGACTGGGACCGACCAGGCCGTGGCGGGAGGTAGTAGCAGATTGGAGGGATCAACAGTTGGTGGAAGCGAAGGCCCGACGCCAGGAGATGATGGCGAGGAGGGAGAGATTGAGAGCGACGACGAGATCGAGCTCTATTCAGATGCGCACGACCACATTTCCTACGGACGAGATGCTGACGCCCCATCCAACACCACTCCACACGCCCTCACCACCGCCGGCGACCCCGTCTACCGCGGGGATATCCGCCCACAGCTCGACGACCGAGCCGTTTCCACCGTCTGCGCCACCCATTGCCCACACGGGTTCAGGGTCAATCGCGGACCCGATTATGTTCACTTCCCCATCACCACCTCCGACGGCGTGACGCGCCCTGCCAAGTACGTCCAGGTCATCCACGGACCAAACCCCATCGTTCTGGGGCTTATCGACGAGTCCGACCGCGTGTTCCCGAAACCCCTCTACGCGCGTCCTCACCGCTTCGGTCCCCACGAAGAGCGCCCCTCCTACTCGCGCGAGGATCTCATGATCCTTGATGCAGGGTACGACGAGGCTGCGCGGGTCAACCGCGCCCTTCGCGAGTGCAAAAACGTCTCGCTCACGGCGGAGGTCCAGCGGTACCGTGCAATCCGGTCCGCGATCACGCGGATCGAGCAGCGCATGGGGGAGTTGGAGCAGGAGTGGGGCCGGCTAAGTACCGAGGAGTTGGGAGCGATACATCGCATGGAGAATGCGAACTTGATGGATGAAGTGGAGAAGCGCATGGGCGGGTGGATTGGGATGGGCCAAGGTACGAGGAATTGGCCTCGGTCGACTTAGCTGCAACGTGGGCGTTGCCCCTTGAAAAGGGGGTGATGTTACGGTCGGCCCTTCGGACTTGTTAATACAGAAGCGATGTTGTGATTCGGAGTTTCGGACTCTTACTTACCAGTTGTGGCTACGGTAGTAAGCAGTAATTAGTCACGGACTTAGTAGCATCAGTCAGCACTCGGCGATCGCATGTGATTGCTGAGTGATTCCTAGGATCGGCGTAGTAGGGTTCGAGCTACATACGCCATAGGATAGTTCCATTGAAGAGGCGCTTTAAAGCCCTCGTGTAAATGTATAAGTAGTAGTCGATGAAGACCAAGACACGCCATCTTGGTCTTCTTCAATTGCCATTCATCTTCCAAGTCGCATCCTCTACTCCCTTCTCTTCTCTCTTATCGTCGTGTGCAGTTGTCACCTGGTCCGGCTCGTATACCGGCAGGTTGAAGTCTATTCAGGCCAACGTGACTTAGAAGATCCATTGCTAGCCCCGTCATTGTATTGAGGAAGTCGCCTCTACATTTGACTTGCGTCGCGTTTACTGTTACCTCGCCCAGAAATTCGTTCAAGTCGAACGAGCGCCACGGCAAGGCGTAACAGAGATCAGGTGAGTCATTTTCACATCACACAACTCCAAATAACTTACCTCCTGGCCGATGTTCTGCGTTCAGGTATTTTCTTGGTATATATATGTTACGTCACGGTAGGGACGTTCACCCGACGTGGGTTAAGTCGATCTACTGGGACGCTGCACTAAGGGGTCTGGTTCTGGTTGTCAAGGGAAGTTCCGAAGAGGAACTTCAGTGAAGATGTACGAGTTGAAGAGTCAGCCTAAGCCAATAGTGGAACTTAGGATTCTTCAGTGAGAGGGGAGTTCGGTGAGATATGGAGTATTCACAGTCTTCGATTGCTCGAGTACCGTAGGATACAAAAAGTCAAGTCTAAGGCTACTACTACCTGGTGAGCCTGTATTTATAGTAAGTAAGGAGGTATCCTAGGATAGAATGATAATGGCATCCTAGGATCGAGTCATCGAGCAATCACTAATGAAACAATAGGAACTGCGGAGCGCAGCTCGCAGTAATCACATGTAAGATGTGAAACACTAGATATAAGTGAAACAAAGATGTGTCTGAAACATATAGCCCCTTAGCAACGGGCAAGAGTCTTCATGACTCACTAGGGAAATAAGTAAGAGTCCCTATGACTCTTATGAGAACCAAACAAATAGCAAGTCACCGTGACTTGTATGAGAATGACCACGTGATGAGAAAGTGAAAAGGGTCACGTGTCCTATAGGCGAAATAAGAGAGGGGATTAAAATAGGCAGTGTCATAACACAGCCCCCCTTTCAAGCGCAAAGTCGCCTCGGCTTTGCCAAACTAAGAGCCCCCTTGATCCAATTGAGGGTCTTCGACTCCTTCCCGAGTCTCTTCTTCTTCTTGCCTTCCTTGGCAATCTCTTTCTTCATCTTTTCTCCCTCTGTCGTCGTTGTCCCAGCCTCGATGTTTGTTCTTCTGGGTGGTCCCCCTCCCTCTTCCTTTTTGACCTCCGTGGTAACCCAAATTTCGATTGGCGTCACCAGTTTCTGGTGGAGTCTCCAGGACCTGTTGGCGAGGGGGTGAAGGAAGCCAGTTCGTCGGCTTTCTTCCACTAGTAGGCCAGCTGATGGGTAGCACCTCTCTTTGCTGCGGCTACTAGTGTCTTGGTTCTTGTGTCTTGAGGCTGGTCGTCCCTCTCCTACATTACTGTCTTCAACAGTAACACATCTCCCACTCTTCTTGTCGTCCCATTCTCCAGCGTATGTGGTCTGGAAATTCGCGCCCACACCAATTGCAGTACTTGTGACCGGCGGCAATGGCAGCCTTCTTAAGTGAACGCCTGGCTCCATTCCTGAGTCGTTCAAAGGTGGGGTTGTGAATTTTGTCCGTGCTGTAGGCCGGGCAGCCTGTGATCGAATATGCGCATCGCGCCAAGGTACGATGACAGGTAGGTGCCTCTGTGTCTTTGAGGGCTTCTGAGTAGAGACGCAAGTCATAGCTGGGGATTGGAAAAGAGTGCATGGCTTATGACTGGGATGAGATGGAGGAGCTATGATGGGAGGTGATGAGGCAGGGAGTGTTGGTGCAGTGCTGGTGGGAGCAGATGTAGTGGATAGCGTATGAGGATTGAAATCAGAGTGAAGGAGAGGATTGGGTTCCTCTGTCGTTTTGGCCCATCTTATATATGTTTTACGGGCTTTTGACTTGTTTGTCCCCTTCCTGGCTTTAAACTCCGCTATCAGTTGGTCCACATGGACATCTTCTGATCTCTCCCACGAACTGTCACTCGTGGGATAGCCTTTCCACTTGATTAGGTAGTAGAGCTTGCGCCCTTTCCCACGTTGCTGCGCATCTAGAATCTTCTCGACTTCGTACTCGGGTTCTTCGTTGATGATATCAGGTGGCGGCCGAGTGTAGTTCGGCCCATGGAACTCCGTTTCCTTATAAGGTGTTAGAAGGTTCGCATGAAACACGTTATGAATCTTCCACTGTCTTGGCAGTTCCACGCGGTACACCGCTTCTGATAGCTGTTTCATTACTTTGAAGGGTCCGTGCCGCTTCGGCCCGAGTTTAGCCGCTGGGTACAGGGTCTTCAAGTTGGTTCCCTCGATCCACACTTGATCTCCCTCTTTGTACGGTTGGAACTTCTTGTTCCCTTGGTGCGCAATGGCCATCATCTTCTGAGCTTTGATGATATTTTCATGGCCGTCTGTTCGCGCCTTCTCTATGGCTGTAAGCCTTTCTTCTACCGAGGGGACTTTGCTTTTAGTCCCAAATTCAAGCCTCGGTGTGTACCCTATGAGCATTTCATAGGGGGTCTTTCGGGTGGTGGAGTTCGGCCATTGGTTATGCGTGAATTCCGCCATTGGCAGGTACTTGTGCCAATCGTCTTGCCTTTCATCGCACCAAAATCGAAGATACTGTTCGAGCCATTGGTTTGTCCTTTCTGACTGGCCATCAGTTCTGGGGTGGTACGCTGTGCTGATGTTTTGGTGTATCTTTAATGCTTCGCACAGGCCTTTGGCGAAGTGTGATGTAAATCGGGTATCTCGGTCAGAGATAATCTTCTTCGGGGCACCAAATCGGGTGTACACGTGTTTCAGGTAGAGTTCTGCTACCCCTTCCGCAGTAATTGTCTCTTGGCAGGGTATGAATACCACCGCTTTACTGCAATCATGATCCGTAACTGTGAGGATCGTGTCGTATTTGCCCGAAAGTGGCAACTTCGTGATGAAGTCCATGGCGACTGTCTCGAATGGCAAAGAGTTTTCTGGAGCAATAGGGATCATAGCTGGTTTTAGTGGCTGCGTGTTGATTTTATTTGCTTGGCACGCTGCGCATCCCTTTACGTATTGCTCCACGTCTTCTTTCATCTTTGGCCACCAGAAGTCCCGTTTTGCCAGGGCGTACGTGTTTGTGATTCCTGGGTGTCCGGCTGATGGGGTATCGTGGTAAAAGTGAATTACCCCCCTCTTCAGATCGTTGTCTCCAGCAACGACGATCCGGTCTGTATCGTTTTCAATCTTCCACCAAATTCCAACTAGTTTGGTGAGCATGTAGGTGTTTGACCATTTCTTGAGCACTTCCTGGCTCCTTTTATTCGTTTGCTGGTCCTTTTCCACCTGGTCTTGAAGGGATTGGTATTTGTTATGTTTTACCGTTGCACTATAGTGCTCCCTTTCTTTCTGGTTGCTGGGGTTATAATATTCTGACCCCATCATTCTTGCGAAGCTGAATAAGGCAGGGGGTAGGACCACCAATGCCTTATTATCTTCCTCGCCGTGTTCGTAGTCCGGGCGTCGTGACAACGTGTCCGCCCGACCATTCTTCTTCCCGGCTATATGGACCAATTCGAAGTCGTATTCCATGAGTTCCGCATGCCATCTTGCCACCCTTCTATTGTGGTCTCCTGGGTTCTTCCAATACAATAGGTTGGCGTGGTCTGTATGCACCTTTACTTTGAATGCTGGTTGGTGCAGGAAATGTCTCCAATGCTGAAACATTTCCACAAGGGCTAGAAGCTCCTTGTTGTATACGTCATAATTTCTTTGGGCATCGTTCATGGTTTTCGAAAAGAATGCTACCGGGTGGAGCACTCCTTGTTTGTTTCGTTGCATTAGGACGGCTCCCATTGCATAGTTTGACGCATCAACTTCTACTTCAAATGGTTTCTTCTGGTCCGGTTGTATCAAAACCGGTTCTTCACATATTCGCTTCTTTAGCGTTTCAAACGCGCTTTCTTCCTTTGGTCCCCAGTTCCATTGAACGCCTTTCTTCAGTTGGTCGTTCAGTGCCTTCGCAATAAAGGAAAAACCACGGATAAATCGCCTATAAAAGTTGCAGAATCCAAGGAAAGCTCGAATATCTTTCGTGGTCTTCGGTACTTTCCAATCCGCAACTCCAGCGACTTTAACTGGATCCATAGTAACGGTTCCTTTTTCTAAGATTACTCCTAGAAATTCGATGCACTCTACTTCAAAGAGGCACTTGCTGGGCTTCAAATATAGGTCCAGCTTTTGAAGGCGTTCAAGGACTTTGTTAACCAACTTGTGGTGTTCTTCTTCATCCTTCTTTGTTGCTATAAGGATGTCGTCCATGTAGATGATTACTTGACCGGTTGCTGTTAGGTCATTAAACTGCGTATTCATCATTCGTTGGAACACTGCGGGGGCATTTTTCAGCCCAAATGGCATTACTGTT
The DNA here is from genome assembly GCA_951394315.1 of Lactarius evosmus. Classification (NCBI taxonomy): domain Eukaryota; kingdom Fungi; phylum Basidiomycota; class Agaricomycetes; order Russulales; family Russulaceae; genus Lactarius; species Lactarius evosmus. The sequence continues at coordinate 539,455 of OX596125.1, read as the reverse complement.
GGTTCGAACAGTCCTAGGTTCGTTTTGAAGGCGGCTTTCGGTTCGTCGCCTTCTCGGAAGCGAATATTGTTATATCCTGCTCACACGTCCATTTTGGTGAACAACCTGGCATCCTTCACCTTATCCACTAGTTCCTGTATTAAAGGCAATGGGTATCGGTCGGGGATTGTGAAGGAGTTCAGTTTCCGGTAGTCCACTACTGGACGAAGTTTTCCATCTTTCTTTCCAACAAAGAAGAATGGTGACGAGTATTGTGATTTTGACGGACATATATAGCCCTTGTCCAAGTTATCTTTGATGTATTCATCGAGCTTTTCTTGCTCTCCTTTAGATAACGGGTATATTTTGCAGTCTAGGGTTTTCGGGGCATCCTCTGTAAAATCAATAGCAATATCCCATGGTTGGTGTTCTGGATACCGCTTCACCTCTTCTTCAGAAAAGACCTTCTTCCATTTGTGGTAGTGTTTTGGGACTACCTGGTCCCAGGTTTTCTCTTCTTTTGGCAGCGCTTTTACTGCCATTTCGGTTGACGTCGAGCTTCTTTTGAGGATTTCTTCATCCATTCGGTGGACGAAGAGTTCTTCCCCAGGGGTGCATAATGATGCAGCCTTCTTGATCCACGCATCTCATATGCGGATCACTTCTGCATCCTTTGTGTATGAAAGGGTTTTGATGACAAGTGGTTGCATGCTTTCATCAAGGGTCGCGCTTCTCCAATCGATCAATGGCTGGAAGGCAGCGAGCCACGGGTACCCTAACACCATCTCGTCATCTCCTAGATTTGTGACGAGGAATCTCATGTTCTGTTTCTTCTCCCCAGTCCGGACGTGCAGGTCAACGTAGTACTTGATGATCCCTGACTTATTCTGGGTCCCGTCAATGTTCCACACAATGCGGGGTCGTGGCAGCTTTAGTTTGCCAATCTTCATTCTTTTCAGGAGCTTGAAGTTGATAAAGTTGTCCGTGGCTCCTGAATCCACGAGAACTTTTCTTTCGGCCGTTGTGTGTGAAGTTTGTATCAGAGTTGGGATTTGGAGACTTCGATATTTACAAACAAACACATCTTTAAACTGTAATGCACGCGCCATGGCCGCTAGGTTTGTGCGTTTTAAAAATCCTCCCCGTGCTCTTCTGCCCAAGCCTCTTTGATTATTGCGTATTTCTCCTTGGTTGAGAGGCTTTTGATGAGGGAAGATCGCACATCAGTAGGGGTGGATCCAGTTTCGGACTCTTCTTCCGATTCTTCCTCTGCTTCGCTTTCTTCGGCCTTGGCCTTACGAGCCTTCTGAGGTGGTTTCTTGTCCTTCTGCTTGTCTGGACAGTTGCGGGAGAGGTGTCCTTGTTTGTTGCATGTGTAGCAACGGCCTTCTTTCTTCTGGACTTCAATGTCCGGTTTCTCTTTTGCAGTGGTCGCTGCTGTTCTTCCTCGGGTTCCTTTGTTATAGTTGGAACGGGAGCGGTCAGCGCGTGTGTCCATTGCATCTGGAGCAGGGGCTGGCATTTTAATGCCCAGTATCTTCGCCAATTGGGCGGGGTTCATCTTTCCTGCTCCCTTCTTCCTTGGAGTTTCTTCGTTAATTCCCCGAATATTCTGGACTGCGGTGTTGTCTGAGTGGTACTGGCGCACTCCGTCGGCCCATCCTCTGAAATCCAGAGGGCGTACCACCTTATAGACGTGGTCCATCATGCGGTAGGGAAGTTTTGATGCGAATAAGGAGAGTGTCGACTGAGCATCCAATGGATACGTTGCTTCTGCGGCAAGGGATTCAAACTGGGCGATAAACGCATCCACCTCATTTGGTATGAATGAGAGGTGGCGCAGCTTATCTTCTGCCCGTTCCCTTGCTCCCGTATCCTGGAATGCTTGTTCGAAGCCTTGAGACACTGCTGTCCAATAGAATTCGTCATTCGGAAGTCTTCCGTTATTCATTTCCGCAAGGATCCAGTTGGTCCATCTCTTGACCCAGTCCTTTACGTTTGGTCCTTTTATGAAACCGAGTAGCAGGGCCGCTCGTTTCATAGGTATCGCCATTTGTTCAGCGTTCAAATTTGTGATCCGATACAGGTTGAATTCCTGCATGAATTGATCCGCAAGCGATCGGGTACCATCAAAGTCGGTTGGGGGATTTCCTCCAAGTTTGCCATTTGCCACTCCTGGGCCTGGGCCAGCACCTGCCCCGCCTCCAACAGGGGCGCCCCCGGGAGGGGGTCCTCCGCCTGCTGGGGCACCTCCGCCTCCAGGTGCACCCCCACCTCCTGGGGGGCCACCTCCTGGCGGTCCGCTTCCTCCTGGTGGTCCTGGGGGCCCACCTCTGGAGGGACCACTTCCTGCTGCTGTAGTGCCAGCAGGGGGGTTTCCGCTTCCTGTTCCTGTCCCTTTTGTGAAGAATGTTTGTATTGTGGATGGGGGGACAGCCGTCGGTGTTGCGGTTGCAGCTGTGGTGGTCGTCTGTGTTGCCATTGGAGAACTTTTTGTATCACGTCTCTTAGCATTTGGCACGGTATGCTGGCCTGCCTTCAACGGTGTATCGTCTGGTGGAATTGCTGATACTGTCGTTGGTCTGATCGATCTTCTTCCCAGGTTATACAGGGAGGGGACTGGTTGAGTAGCTGTCCAACGCCTAGTCCTGCTGTCTCGCTGTATGAAGTACCACTGCTCGGCACTTTCTTCGTATTCGATGGCTAGGTATGCTGCACTGAGTATGTCGTATACCCAATAACCTTCTTCGCCTTCGATTTCCTGCCAAAGGGCTGCTCCTTTTACGTGGCCAGGAACTTCGTCTTCTGTTCTCCTCTCGATGAGAAACGGTTTGAATCCAAGGACTGATCGGGATTCAGAAATTCTTCGTCCCTTAGCCAGAGTGGTTGTAGGTTCGATAGACTTGACTTAATGTTACGTCACGGTAGGGACGTTCACCCGACGTGGGTTAAGTCGATCTACTGGGACGCTGCACTAAGGGGTCTGGTTCTGGTTGTCAAGGGAAGTTCCGAAGAGGAACTTCAGTGAAGATGTACGAGTTGAAGAGTCAGCCTAAGCCAATAGTGGAACTTAGGATTCTTCAGTGAGAGGGGAGTTCGGTGAGATATGGAGTATTCACAGTCTTCGATTGCTCGAGTACCGTAGGATACAAAAAGTCAAGTCTAAGGCTACTACTACCTGGTGAGCCTGTATTTATAGTAAGTAAGGAGGTATCCTAGGATAGAATGATAATGGCATCCTAGGATCGAGTCATCGAGCAATCACTAATGAAACAATAGGAACTGCGGAGCGCAGCTCGCAGTAATCACATGTAAGATGTGAAACACTAGATATAAGTGAAACAAAGATGTGTCTGAAACATATAGCCCCTTAGCAACGGGCAAGAGTCTTCATGACTCACTAGGGAAATAAGTAAGAGTCCCTATGACTCTTATGAGAACCAAACAAATAGCAAGTCACCGTGACTTGTATGAGAATGACCACGTGATGAGAAAGTGAAAAGGGTCACGTGTCCTATAGGCGAAATAAGAGAGGGGATTAAAATAGGCAGTGTCATAACAATATACGGCTTCAAGAGCCTCAGCAGCATGGTGCGCTGATGCATTTGTTGAAGCGTGATCTGAGTTAAGAGTCACATGCTTCGTGGGAGATGCTTGAGTCATCTCATGGACATATACGGTATCTGGCCCCTTATGGGCAATAGCTTGATATGGACTTATTCCGGACTTCATACGGACCGGATCGCCTTTTGTTTATCTTTATTATTCTTCCTTCTATTGTTTAGATACCGCTCGGTGACTCACTTGAAAGTGGCACCATTTTATATTCGTCCAATCATATCCCTTCTTGGACCCATTGTCGTGTCACACGTGTCCTAAACACAATGTGCGCACAGACCATCCCTTCTTGTTTATAAGGGTGGTTGTTTACGCCTTCACACTTCAGAGTTCCTTCAACCTCTGAAGTGTAAGTGCGCCCTCCTCTTTCTCCACACCTTATAGCTAACACTTCCGTAGTACTTGCTTGTCTTTAGGTGTGTAGCCGTAGTGCTATTAGAGTTCCTTCAACCTCTGAAGTTACTTGCTTGTCTTTAGCCTTTCACGCTAACCTTTTACCTGCTAAGTCAGTGCTGCGTTCAACAGCATTTCCCACCATGCCAGTGTGTGGTGCTGGGGTTGGCGGCACTGGGGCTGGTGCCGGTACTGGCAGGGCCGGCATGTAGGGTGCGTACATTGGCCACCCTTGGAAGGGCTGACCATAACTGTGCGGCAACAGCGGATATGGTGGTATTGGGGGATACGGGTACTGCACCCCATGGTATCCCTGTGGCTCGTGTGGTAGGGCGGTGTGGGGTGGTGCGAGTGGAGGGTACACCGCTTGTGGCGGGACACCATGAGGCAGCATAGGTGGGGGATGGAGTGGGGCACCGTGAGGCGGCATAGGTGGTGGATGGGGCGGGGCACCGTGAGGCGGCATGGGTGGGTGGTACGCCACTTGTTGGAACTTGGGTCGCCCAGTAGGATCCATGTGCAAAGGTAACAAATCCCCCCTCCACATCGTGCATTATAACTGAAAAAAGCACAGGAATAAATTGAATTATCGCTAGTTCTTCACCCAACCACAAGTCCTTCCGAGAGTTTCGTATACTCAGCAACTTTGTATTGTCCAACTGCATGTCTTTCCGGTGCTCCAAACAAGTGGATGGTTTCACATTGTCAGATGTGCTCAAGCAACTTCATACTGTTGTCCAACCAGATTCCTTACCACCCTCAAGCCGTCTTGTAAATGTCTTAGCAGGCCACTAGGGACGGCACTAAGTTGATGCGTACATGCTCTAGTTGCCAACTTGTCATTTTTTTGGTCATTTCTCGGTATTTAATTATTATTATTTCAAAATAAATTTAAAAAAAACAGGTAAGCCCCGGCATTTCTGCCGATGGGAGTTCCCGAAACCCCGCTACCCAACTCTTTTTGGGCTAGCGCTCCATCGTTTAGAAAACGGCTGTAAAGATCAATTCCCGGTTCCAGTGAACGTTACGTCCTTTCCACCCTACTATTTTTTATTTTTGTTTGGTTCCACGGCCAACGGATGTGTGTTTAACTGGGGTACGGCGCGCCCTTATCATATTAGTCTTGTGTGTGGCATTGTCAACTTCATATCTTCTTATCTTTCTCCATGCTGTTGTTGGCGGCCGAGGTCAGGACACCGAGTCCAAGTAAAACACAGCAAGTCTTCTCTCAAATCCCAATACTACGAATAGACGTATGTGACGGAAAGAAACAAAGTGTCTGGTTATCTCCCAAGTGCTACGGGAAGATGATTAGAATAGTTGGCTGGTACATACAACACTAGTCATAGAGAGTAAGCAATCGGTACATGATTTTCTCCTATCTGCTAAGGTGGAGTCTCTTATAGTATTCCCACGGGTCGCTGACAATGGTCACAGGGCGATAAGAGTCCCGGCGAACTGCGACAAACTTCTCAATGGATGAGGATGACACCGGTTGGCCTACTAAGCAAAGCAAGTCAAGGGCAGGCAACACTTTGGCGACCATTTCCTTGGTGACGTCTCCGAGTGCAAGAGCAACGTGCCCCGTGAACTCCCTAGATACACGCAACATCCGCACGGCGGTAAATGGGCGAAAGAGTTGCAACCATTTGGTGTCTTCCATACCCTCCAGTTGACTACTTTGTTCGACCTGAGTGATGCCGAGACGAACTACGTCGGAGAGTATAGTTGAAAACTGGTTGGCCACCTGAGCTATTTGCGAGACTTGCCAGTCCACCCTCTCACACGAGATGGAAACCGTAATAGGGCGTCGATGTGGACGGCTTTCGTGATGAAGGTTGAGGGAAACCCGGTGCCTTCCAAAAGTTATTTCTGCTTGTCTAAACAGGGTTAGTTCGCGGTCTTCTGAGAGATTGATTAACTTGAGAAGTTGAGGAAGTTGGAAGTCAAGGAACTGATTGAAGTACTTTATCTCAATTGAACCGAGTCGAGGAGTTTCGAATTGGGCCACGAGGTCTTCCAGATACTCGCAGTCACCCTGAAATTTAAGGGAGGTGAGAACGGAAAGGACGACCCGTGTTTGGGGCTCCGCCAGACGTCTTAGATCAGGGCGACGAAGAGTTGGTGACCGGAATTCAATCCGGAGATCTTTGAGCTCGGTCATTGTGGCCAGACAAGTAACCATTGCCTCCGGGGGAATGAAACCGGTCTTGGGGATATTGCAAAGTTGGAGACTGACAAGGTCAGTGACTGACGAAATATGTGTCCAAGTTGGTAACGAGGGAAAGGGAATGCCGTCCAAGTAGATTTCTCGTAAACACGGAGCAGATCCGCCCAAGAAACCATCGTCGAGGACTGGAACATCCTCATCTTTGGATGAAAGCCAAAGATGTGTCAGCGCTGGAAATGGATCCTGCATCACCGCGACCACATCCTCCAACTGCGAGCCCGTTACGCCAAGCTGGACGCGGCGCACACGTTCTGGGTGCTCAAGTGCGGCGATGATATTATCTTCGTCATGGGAAGTAAGGTTGTGAAGGATATCGACAATAGCAATACGAAAGGCTGGCCAGTAACCCAGAACATCTGTGAGAGGCGTTCTATGCGTGCAGAGAATTTGGAGGTCAAGACGACGTGATGATGCAAATACGATTTGTCGCCATCTTCGGCATACGCGCACTAGTCTGTGCCAATCCCAGACAGGGTGAAACGGGAACATGCGATCGTGATGGTGGTTAATTCGACAGGAGTCAAATATTTCCAGTAAGACACCATCTGGAAGGGTGCTGATTGTCGTCGCGCGTCGGTAACTCTTGTCTATACCACACAAGTCAGTACCCGTTCCGATCACCACGTGGGAGCTGAAATGTGTACCTTGAATCCGTACTAGAGCATTCCCTCGTTTCTTGCAGCGGGGATCATGTGAGGTGGTACCAGAAGATGGACCGCCCTGCCGGGAGACAGGGTGGTCGCTGATTAATATTTGACGGCAAGTATACAGTCAGTTAGTCAGTGATATGGCAATGGCGGCCTTGGACACACCTGTAAGAAGCCATCGGTAGAGTGAATAGTTAAGTTTGGTGGACGAAGCAGCTGCTCTTGTACTAGTACAGGCGCTTCGAGTAGTATTCGCTGTACAGATGCCGGCGATATGCAATGGGAGTGGGCGTGTATACCGCAAGTTAGAGAACGTGTCCAGAACACCACCACCACCACCACCACCACCACCACCACCACACGTTAGAGTTGCACGATTTGAAGACCTCAAACGAGGCCAGGGAAATCTATTCGTGAGTGTGAAGCGTATCGGACATATCATTTCCCGTAGAATAATACACCATCTGTGAGATGGCTGGAAATATCTACCGAGTCAAGGTGCGATCCGCAATAATGCGTGGTGAGCAAAATGTGCTTAGACGGGACAATAGAATGGAAGCGCCCAGATTGTTCAGCCCGTACACGTTCACAGATAGCACCTTGTGGTCTAGGTGGGCCGACGACGGATCTGGCGGGCACTGCATGGCTCGGTTTGTCCAACATGCGAACTTGGCCCGGGGTTAAGGGTCTGCTGAATGGACTGGATCTAGACTGGCCCAGACCTCGAGACACCACACACGCATGGAGGTGGCTAGCTGGAACAGATGCCGGCAATCATGGTACAGGAGGATGAGATCGTCGAAGACTCGGAGAACCCCGTGTCCATGAAGGACGGCGTCTAGCCACAACTAACACCATGAGCAGTTTTTCCCACGGCACAATGCGGACCAAGGATGGGTGTTCAAAACGTGCCGCGGTCACCGGTCACCAGTCACCAATGGCCCTCTACATATTACCGTAAACCATAGTAAGATCCACCTATTAGAAGGATGCCTGACCAGCCATAAGCACAAATATACCTGACCCCTCGTATATCGGCCTGTGAAAAGCCATAGTAACCACTACACCATTGGTAAGGCGGCCCCTTCCAACGAGCAGTGCATTCCACGGCTGGCCGCACGCGCCAACAGATGGATGAGGCAAGATCAGGGGGCGGTATGAGATACGGGACCAATTTTTCTCCGGAACTCTCTCTTATTCGTGACGTAGGACTTGACCCCTTCATAAAACCCAGCTTCCGTGACGACGATGGTTACAAGGTGACCAGAGAGCCAGCGGACTGCGAGGGACTTCTCAATGGATGATCCCGACTGGTCATCTAAGTAGATCAAGTCAAGGACTGGTAACACCTCGGCGACCATTTCCCTGGCGACGTCCGTCTTCCAGTGCAAGAGCAACGTGCCATGCGAACCCCCGAGACACATGTCGGTAGAGAATTGGCGGAGGAGGTGCAGCAATGCGCTTTGTCCGGCGGAGCGGCCCGCGACGCGGACCGGCGCTGCGGCGGGAGCGCACAATGCGCTGTGAACGCCGCGGCCAATTTTTTCCTTTGAAGCCTGCTTCGTGTAGGCGTTTCCTTTACCCGCTCAATAACAATGATCTTATTTCTGTATTGCTAGGTTACGGATTCGTATCAAGCGCGAGCACCCCGAGCCCGAAGTCACAAGGGCGGCACGCCGACTTTCGCTATTCCTATGTACCTCAGTTATGTCTTTACGGCTTTGGCTTCGGTCTCGCTCCCTCCGCATGTAGGGTCCAATGACCCATTATGTATGTTCCTTATCTCAGTTTGTGCCCCCTGACTCGGTCCCTTTGTGACGCGTTCACATTTCAGCTCGTTGTTGGTTAATGTCGTCTTTTCTCGAACGTTCTGGTTCTTACACCCTATGGCACTCCAAGTAGTATAAAATGTACTTGGTTTGGACTCAAAGTAATCATCCAGCTGTTGTATTGTTCTCGAACCTCGTCCGCGCGCACTCAAAACTTCCTCCTTCGACTGAAACTCGACTCATTACATTTCGCATAAAACCGGCCCGGGTTGCGCGACTCGTTCTCATCACACGTCACAGCGTCACGACAAAGTCACGTTGTCACTAAGCCATTCGTCCAGAGTTGCGCCAGCCCGGCATCGGGAGAGCTTGAGATGAATCACACGACCCGGACGGCTTTCAGGGCACGGAGATATCCCGAAGGTGACGAAGTAATGTGAAAAGTTTAGGTCTGCATGCCCAATTAGGGTCAACTCGGGGTCTTCGGGGAAATCGGCGAACCTGAGGAGTTGCGCAACTTGAAAGCCAGAAAGCTGATTTAAGTAGTACTTAATGTAGATCTGGTTGAGTCAATTTGGGAACCGAGCTCCTCTAGATACCTGCAAGCACCCCAGAATCCAAAGGAAGTGAGAATAGGAAGCACAGTCCGTGCTATGGGAGGCGGGCGTAATCGACCAGGGTGAGGTGCCTCCCGGGTGCATGTATGTGCGATAAACTCGGGTCAGATCCGCCTAGAAATCCACTAGGAAGGGTAGGTGGATGCTCATCACTCCAACGAAGAGTGAGATGTGTCAGTGCCGGAAATGGCTCCTGCATCTGCATCGCCGTGGCGACCTATCTTAACTGCGTGGCTAGTAAGCTAAGCTTGATATCCGGGACTGCACCAATGGGGGTCCGCGTTTGCCCAGTCCGACAACCACTTTGACCAGGGCTCGAGCACGAGCGAGACTGGAGAGGAATTTAGGTAACGTCTGGAATCCATGAGACGCCATGATAAGAGCGTACATTCCTGCTATCCACGTTATCCAGTCAATATTTAGAAATTGCTACTACTTCTCGTCCCATCAGCGTTAGCGTATGCTCTAGTCTTCATGCTCCACGTAGCATAGGATGTACATGGCCCCTAATTATCCAGTCCCATCACCGTTGCCTCTCTGCAATGGTCCCCCTTATTCGAACGGATTCAGTGGCAGGCCCATCAAACTTGATGCGCATGTACATTTCACACTGCTTCAAGAAATCCCTGCTGGAGATCTCCCTGCCACCGGCAAAAAATTCTAAGAGCGGCAAAAACTCCTCCGGGATGGTGAAGAACTGGTCCTGATTTTCCAGTAATTCCGTCACAGCCTTGATTCCATAGGCATATTTGTCATCCTTCCATCTGTCCTCATTGACATTTGGTATCGGGCCACCTATAGGGAGGAAGTCCGTGATATAAACCTGGCTACCTGGGAAGAGCATGCCCGGACATATCACACACGCGAGGGTTGAGAGGTCCAACCGGGTCCCAAAGTCATCTTTCGCAAACGACGAAAGCCGTTTCAGGAAAACGAGAAGGACCTCCAGCGTGTCTCGGTGACACTTGGGCAATACGAGCGTCAGCATATGTAGCAACCGCTTGCGCTCCTCGTCATTCGGCAAACCTAGAAACCAGACACGGCGTCACCGATACGTAACCCGGGGAAATGTTTCTCAGACTCACCAGCGGTTGCAATGAACAGTCCTTGCAACTTGAGTGTCAAAAGGGGATCCGGAAGCTCACGAAGGAACTTCGTCAGCAAATACACCATTTCCTCAGGGCGCTCCTGGGCGAAAATAACAGAATAGGGGTCACGGTCGAACGCAGAAATGAACCCCTTTCGCCGACGGTCCCTGCTCCCCTTCCTGAAGTCGATCGCCATGTCTACAACATAGTCAATATCGGTGAGCGTGGCGAGCCGGCGTAGGTATGCAACACGTACGCACCCATCTGTCGCATTGCCGAGATCATACCATCGACGAACCATGGCACTTTAAGTGTGGTTCCCGATGCGCCGAGTAACGAGTCTACGCCTTCCCGCTCGACGAGAAGCTCCAACGGCACCCCCAAGACGCCTTTCAGCCGTATATGTCACCATGAGCCCAACCAACCCGACAAGCAGGAAGCGATCCATCAACGCACCTTTCTTTTTCCGGTCATTTCCTCCTTTGAACAGCTTCCCCCAAAATCTCTGCCGCTTCACCTCGAACAGCTCCAGGACCTGGTCCAAGTCCATTTTATCACGTAGCGACGAGCGGTACAGTACCGCTACGGCCGCATGGCGCACGATCTCCAGTTCACGCGACGAGAGCTCTGCGACGTAGGGCGCCAGGTTCTGTGGCGGGACCGAGAGACCCTGCTCCGTCGTTTGCGTCGCCTCAGCAGATTGCGGAATATCTGGGAGCGTGGGCAACTCGAGGGGCGATAAGGGCGGTAGTCCACGGCGCTGTCTCAGCGTGTTTTCAGTCTCCTCGGGTCGCGGAAGGTCTGCAGGCGTAGGCTCAGGTGGTAAGATCCTCGATGGATTGCCTTTCGGCATGTTTGCGACTCCGGGATATGCCACCTTGCCGCTTGGGCTCTCGACAGCGGGCAAGCCCTTCGGAATACGGGCCGTTGCGGGGAGCTTCCGGAGCTTCCGGTCGAGGTGGTCGCTCTTCATACGCGTCACATCTTGAGAACTATGAGACGGGTCGGTCTCTCCGGAAGTGAGTGAGGCCGTGTCTGCAGAAGTGGTTGACAGGATATCAATGGCACACGCAGTTATGGGGAGGGCATAACACGTACTAGTAGGGATTGGCGTAATGATGTTCTTTTCCTTGAGAAGGAGATGTAGCCTCCTCAAGGCTACGTTCAGCAAAAACACATTCTGCTCGAGGCGCGACACCGTCTGAAAACCTTCACGGCAGCCCGAGTGCGCATGGTCTGTGCAGTAGATCGTGGTTGGCACCGCTCCGTATGATCGAGTACTTTTGATGCTGACCGGCGACCAGACAAAGAGGTCCACGTTTGCTGGGGGGCGCCGCGCGGTCGAAATTACTGGGGCAACACTCCCGTCTCCAGCCCCTCTCCATGACTTGACCAGGGCCTTGTCCTTGCTATCCGCAGTTGCAGCCGGGGCTGCATCTACCCCACAGATTGCGCATCGAACACATCTCGAATGCCAGCGTTGGTACGTGCCAAGGCGAACGCAGTCTTCCTCGATAGTGCGGGCGCATGCGACACATGTGTCACGCGGAGGGCTCGGGACTTGAACGTTGCTGAGTGCAAAGTCCCGCGAAGCGTCAAGGAACGGCGACTCCCCAGCAATCTCTGGAGCAAGACTACGGAAGCCGTACGTGACCCCATAAGTACTTGTGTTGATCGATGGGGAGCGCTGGGAGAGTGGGACGTCGTCTTTCGCCCCTGCTGTCATCCTGCGCGCGGACGGACTCCCTTTTTGTTCGGCGAGCATGTGAAGTTTGTCGAGGAAAGACAATAATGCGACGCCAAGGCCATGATCCCGTCCGAGCTTAAGAGCGCTTGTGAGCGTTATGCGAATGAGGAGCTTGAGATAGTGTGCAATTCCAGTGACCAATGTCATCAGCTCTTGCGTCATACCCAACCGCCCTGCGCCTGTGTCCTGGGTGCGCGAGAGCAGTACGAATAGGTCTCTCAACTTTCTGCAGAGCATACGAGATTCTCTGACGTGTGATATTCCTGAAGCAACCAATCAGAAATGGGTCGACAGAGGCTGGGCAGCATACCTCTCACGCGCAGCTGAGCGAAATGCCATTCGAGGTCATCGATTGTTGCAAAAAGCACTTCCACGTAGAGGATAGCCCTCTCGGCCATTCGAATGGATTCCAGGTATAACCCGCTGCTTATATGTCTTAGCATGTTAGATATGCTCACCGCACATGACTCCTCATACGCGGAAAGCACTCTGGAAAGAATATTAGAGTCCTTTTCGAGGGGGAGAAAGGACGGGAAATCCACTCAAGGCTTACGTCCAGATGCGATATACCTGCTGCTCCATCCTTATTTGCTTTTCCTTCAACGACACATGTGACTCCTGCCGCTCTACCTCCACGTAAGGAGGTTCGATTGTGTCTGTGAAACCTCTAGGCAAACGGGGTGCGACCCTCACGTTCCAGTACTTCGCATAAGGACCCATCATCAGCGACGCCAAATAGGCTAGCTCGAATTATCACAGACCTTGTGAATCATATAACATTCCGGATGCCAGCACTCATCACGCCGGTTCCTATTAATCTCCACGTATTGCTTCAGAATGGCAGTACTGCAGCCGAAGCACTTGACGGCAAAACGCGTCGAATAATGGTAATGGCAATACACGTCATCACCGTATTCGTAATACGAGTCTTGAGGACCAAACAACGTTGGACATAAGGTGCATGTGAAGTGTTCGACATGATATTTTTTGTCTGCAGGAAAGTCAGGTGGACTCCGGCAATCGCCATAAAAGCATGTGACCTACTACACGCCGTAATGTAGCTCCCTCTCAATGCACAACTACAATTAGCACAAATCAGATCTAACCTCCTGAAGTAATCCCTTTCACACAATGGTTGCTGCTTTCCATCAGGATCGTCAATAGGGAAGAATTTGGAAGCAACGACATCCCCGCAGTCCTGAAAGGAGTGAATGAGGCGTTAAAAACTGGAAGGTAAGGGCACTTACGATACACTTAAAACATTGAAGATGGAAGATAGCCCCGAGCGCTCGAATGAACGCACCCGCCATGGGAAGACCGCAAGTACGGCAAAACCTGGAGAGAGTGAGGTCCACATCCATCATTTAGTAAGAACAGAACGAGTGGAAGAAGAAAAGGCGGGTGCGAGGGTGTAATCACTCACATCGCGGTGACATTAGGACCAACAGGCTGGTGACCCTCAGACGCGTATTCATTTCCACCCCCGGCACCGCCCTTCGGGGTACTTGGGCGAGCTGAGACTGGGATTATGTCGGTGAACACAGACCGTTGGGGTAGGTCGTTGTTGAAACTGTCAACGAGTGACGAGATACCGTGGTAGCGGCTGTCGTGTTTAAACTCGCTTGTTGATCCAATGGTAGATCTTGTTGACCCAACAGTAGATTTGCGTAACGACTGCACGAGGTGAGGCAACCCAGACTGATCTTGGCGCCCGTCTGCACGGGTCGAAGGGGATAATGGCATAAAGCCTCTACTCCGTCCCACACCAGATGCTCCGGAATTTGAATTTTCATACGACGGAGATTGATCATATTGGTCGTGGGAGCTGCTGCTCGGGGTACTTGAGCGACTGTCGGAGGGCGATGTCGAGATGTTGGTAGTGAACACAGAACCGCGATCCGACGAGTCTAGGTCCCCACATGAGAAATTTGCTAGCGACGAGATATCATCGAGGTACATTCTGTCATCGGGTTCGTTGAGTGTTCGGACGGAGGGTCCCGGAGATGGCAACCTGACAGAATGCCAATCTGGGCTGTTCTGGATGGAGGGGCGAGAATAGATTGAGGACAGGTCCTCATTGTCATCGTGAGGAAGTTGGTCCTGGGAATGGCCAACCATGATCAGCACGAGTGAAACTGTGGAGGGTGGGGATAGCGAGCGATATCAGTCGAGCACCCTGTCGCTGGGCCGATTCAAGGCTGGAGACAAGGTCAGCGACTTGCGGTGCTGGCAGGATATGCAGTGCACTGACATAGTAGCGCCCAAGCCGACAGTGAGCGATGACTAAAATGCGGCAGTGCACTGCGTGCCGTCGTGGGAAATATCACGCCGCCGGTCGGGTCCCCATGCAGGTTTGACTTCGACGGTGTGCGGCACTGTGCGTCACGGTAGATATCAACCATATCTCGTAGACACTACGCTCCGCAATGTACTCTACCCTACAACACAAAAAATTGTCGCTTCTGGATTGAGGAGCTGGCCTGAGATTAGAATAGGTGGTCACAATTTACTGAAAAGGAAGAAGTAGGACCGTTTCTGTGAATATCATCAGTTTAGAGCTTGGAGCTGCACCGAATATCGTACGACGTGCTTCGATCCTGTTGTCCTTCCGGATTGTCCACCAAGTGAACCACCGTGTTATGTCAGAAGGAAGAGTCTTAGTGAGTGTCAGTCAGAGTTTTCAAGTTAATGCAATCTGGGTTTGAGTTAGGAGGTCAGATCACGTATATTTCGCAAAGCAGGCGAACCAGATGTAGTTGTGAGGATCATATCGTGTATGACATAAGCGCCCAACAGGTGCCAGTGTGCTTCATCTAAACTTGAAACAAGCATGTCTCTATGTCACAGCACTGCCCGAAGCGCCTTTCCCAAGAGTATTCCCATTTCAACTTCCAGGAGGTTGTTCGACCTAATTATTGGCTAGCCGGTCTAATTCAGAACCTAGTTGGTCAGAACCGAATCGAGTGTTGGATCCCGGAGCCACGAGGGAGGCGAACCACGAACCCTTCAAAGCTTTAGAGAAAAACAGACCCTTTTATTGGGTGCTCCGACGTTACTGTTCCTTTCTTCTTTTCTTTCACTGCCATTGCCGGTGTTCGTCATTGCGCGCGACACGACCTGCTATCATCGCTACCCGCGCATGGGGCCAATTTCATGGCTCACAGGCGTGGCGTTTTCTGGTGACGTCGGTGGCGTATGTTTCTCTGCGATAACTCGGAGCGTCGCTTCCTGTAATCATT
Source organism: Lactarius evosmus (assembly GCA_951394315.1). NCBI lineage: Eukaryota > Fungi > Basidiomycota > Agaricomycetes > Russulales > Russulaceae > Lactarius > Lactarius evosmus. Next base: position 524,128 of record OX596125.1, on the reverse strand, counting down.
CTCTTGTATCTTTTCCGCGACTGGGCACGCCAGCACGCCGCACCGGGGTCTGTGGACAGGAGAATGAGCTGTGGCGTCGAAATCAAAGCGGCGAATTCCGCAACGCTCTCAGCACTGACTTCCCTTCGCCTTGACTCGCACAGCGCCGCACCCTAGCACCCTCAACTCTTGAAACTCTACAGCTGCTAAGCCGCTCTCGGAAGTGGGGAAGGTTTATCATGTACTGGATACATAACGGGGATAATTTCTGAGCAGCGTTGGCACATAACAGTTTGATATATTGTACAGTGTAATGTTAAGGCGTATGGTAGCCGGTTACAAAATAGTCAATAGCACAGGGACCAGTGGCGTTCCAGCGAAAGAAAAACATATTTCTTAACCACAAATCAAGTCTTGTACAGCCAAAAGGGAATTTTGAGCGAGCAGGGACGTTACGTTAGTAGATAGAGACAGCACCAATCAAACAACCGTAACTTCTTAGTCATACATAATCTAAAAACCGGACTCACCGCTCTCGTAATGCACGGATACGGGGTAGCCGGAGCGCTCACGCACCGCGGCAAATCGCTCGATAGGGGAGGGCGTGGGAGCCCGGGAGCCGCCTATGTGAAGCTCGCGCAGCGACGGCAATATGACCGACGTCCCGGTGGCTTGTTCGAAAGTAGAGGCGACGACGGATGCCAGCGCATCTGAAACTCCGAGGCTCTTCACGCCTGGGAAAAGGCGGAAAAACTCCAACCACTGCGCGGAGTCCGCCTCGCTCGGGTCTCGCCAGGCGAACAAGTCGGACGACGCCATGATGTCCAGCCGTTCTGGGCTGGCAAAGAGGGCAGAGAGCTGTCTGCAGATGTGGACCAACGTAGACATCTGCAGATCTACGTCGTCGTACGAGACGTGCAGCTTGAAACTCCCTGGCGAAGACGAAGTTGGCGAGTGCTGAAATTCATGGGTAACGGCGATTTCGGCATCTGAAAGCCCGATGGATGTCTGATGAGGCGACCTGAGCGTTTTCGCGCGACCAATGAACTGGGAAAGTTGCGGAATGTTGAACGAGCTCTGTTCAAATAACGTCACATCGAATCGCTCCAGAGCGGGAGCATCCATCCTGGTGACGAGGCTCTCCAGGTAGTTGACGTCACCTCTGAATTGAAAATCGGTTAGAGCGGGGAGAATAGCACGACTCCGTGGGTATGAAGCTGTTATTCTTTGATTAGGGCGAGACACTGGGGGGAGGAAGAAGATCTTAAGGTACTTGAGCCCAGTCGTTACGGATAGACCATGGGCGAAGAACTCGGGTGAGATGTACCCGGAATTTGGGATATCTTCAAGTTGAAGAGAGACAAGTTCGGGGGCGGACAAAAGAACCCGCGGTAACATAGGAAAGGCGGTGCTAACTAGACGAATGTCGCGCAGTCTTGGGGCGGCGCCACCTAAAAATGCAGTGGGAAGAATTAACGACCTCATAGTATCCTGGGATTCAAGCTGAAGGCGCTCTAGTGCTGGAAATGGCGCTCTTAACAACACAAATGACCTTGCCAACAGGGACCTTGTCACAGTGAGGTTGATTCCGCATATACGATCGGGATACTTGAGTGCGGCGACAACATTACCCTCGTCTTCGGAAGCCAAGTGCTCCAAGTGCTCGGGTGGGGGGTACCATATAGTAATGGGAAAGGTAGGCCAGCAATCTGCAGACTCCCTGAGTGGTTTTTCGTATGTGTAGACAAGTCGAAGGTCGAGACGGTGCGGCGATGCGAAAACGATAGTTCGCCATCTTCGGCATACATGCGCAAGTCTATGCCATTCCCACAGGCCGGACGATGTAGACTGAGTAAGTAGCCGATGACAGTCGAAAACCTCGAGAAGGATCTCGTTAGGGAGAACTTCGATTGTCAAACCTCGATCTTCCCCGCACTAGTCAGTCGATGTCTCAAACACTATGCGAAGTGAAAACACACTCTGATCCCGTTGTCTATTTGGTTCCTCACACCAAATCGCGAGGCCGTCTTCGAGTTCCTTCTTTCTCCCTTCAAAGATGTCTTCTGCTGGCGGCTCCCGTTTAGCCTTCGAAAACAGGCGGCGAATTGTCTCATTGACTTTGGCGATAATACCGAGTGCGGAGAAAAGTCGACGGGCGGCCGTTTTGGCGCGACAGTTGGGTGAAGGCCTATGGCGAATGCCCCACCGTCTCAGCTGAGACGGGGCCAGTGAAGGTCGTGCACTCACCGGAAAGGACTCATTGGCGGATGCAAGACGGACTGGGGTGTGAAATAAGAGAACTTATATTTGACATTGACGGAACATGAAAAGCGTGCACGGGTGGGTGGCGCATTGAAGGCGTGTCCATCACATATACTCAGACACCGCTTGGCTGTGCACATCGCCGCCTCGCGTTATGAGCACGGATATCCATTTGTCACGAATAGATGGATGGTGTTGTCATCCACATATAGCGGTGGTTCTGTACTCGAGTACACCACACAGGATGTGTATATGCGTGAATTGCTGTACCATGACGGTATTTTGTCCTCGACCGAATGGCCCGTTTGTAACCCGATGTGGGTTAGGCGTAGCGCCTAATAGTTCGGTTTGAGAAGACAAATCGTAGGCGCTGCTGCTGTAGCTGTTGCCGCACCGGAACGGTATTCGGTGCCATTTTTGGAAGAGGGCTTCCCCGGTCCGGAATTCGAGCGGAACGATGCTTCTCTCCTGCCGGCCTTGATAGAGACACATCGGCCTCATTGCCTCCTCACCTCGATGAAAGGTACGTAATACATTCATTAATGCAACGCTGCTGTTCGGAATCGTGCTCAAGTATTAAGTGACCGAGGGTCTGCTGAGCACATGAGCACAATGCTTCCTGCCTTTTGCCAGATGCGCTGAGTAATTGCCCCAGTGGGCAGTGCGGAAAGAGAGTGTTTATAGGCACACTCGTTCGATTACCTCTAACATCTGGCTGCTTGCACGTCGGCTCCATGGTGGTCATTTCGAATCTGGAAGTTAATGTCCTTCAATACGTTATTTCGATTACCTGGCCCTGCCTTACCGCTTGTCCCGTTCGTCAATAGACTGGGCACGATCGACTGCCATATACAACAGGCATACCTCTCGGATGCGATCACACAAATACCTGCCCTTGGAGAACTGGCTCGCTGAGGGTAAGTGGGACCGGAGATGCGCCGATGTGGGAGCGAGCAAGAAGTGCGAAGGGAGTGATGGGTTGGGCCCGCTTCGGCGTGCTCGATGCCGTGTCCGATGGCCAGGAATCTTGAACTACCCCATCTAACATGCGGACCGACTTTTCTGTACTGTATTCTGGCGTGTCGTGCCACGAGGCCGGAAGTGCCCGCTTAGCATGATGCATCCGGGTCCTCGAGGTCGCACAGCGCGGAGCAGTGCCGTTGTCAGAGTGAGGGTATGTACGCACCCAAACGTCCAGTATTTTAAGTTGACGGCGACCTTGGAAACGAGGTAAGGACATTGTCTCAGTGTCAATGTCCCATGATAGACGTACGCCGCAGAGTCGACAACCGCAACTCAGACGAGCCAAGGCTCCCCGGCATGCTTGTGGAGACGACGGTCTTGTTGAACCAGAGAATAGTGAGACCAAGAAATGGCGGGTGCTGGCGAATGAATGTGTCTGTGGGGTCGAGGATAGGGCCCTTCTAACGCACGATATCCGAGTGACCATCCCGACACATTGGCTTACAATACACGAACGGACCCTAAGTTGTCATATTAAGAGGTTTCTAGTAATGGATTTTTTAACATAAAATAAAAATGAGAGATAGAGGTGAACATACGAGAGCAAGGTCGCTCGTAACATAAAAATGGGTGTACGTGACGAAATTGGCCAGACAGTAGGTAGAGAATATAGACCCTCAATGGTGATAAGAGAGAGAGGGTATATAAATCGCTCATATGATCATGGACCAAGGGGGCAGTAGTTTCAAACAATGCATAGCTATGGGGCGATCAGAGAGCCCGCGAGCAGTGAGGAATGGTTCGACGGTTTCCTGTACCAACGCGAATTCCTGGGGCTCCTCAAGGAACAGACTCCGTAACGCAGGCAGCATTTCCCCCTGCCCTGTGGCACCTGCTAGGGAAAGAGCGATATGCGACCCCAGCGGCTCGGATACATAAAGCTCCACCACAGAAGAAAATGGGCGGAAGAGGTTAAGCCACTCTGCAGGGTCCACATCGTCTTTCCAACCTGTTTGCCTTGTAGTCGAGTCGATCTTGAGCCATTTGACGTCGGAGAGGAGGGGCAACGACTGGATGCAAATTTGAGCTACGGATGAAATTTGCCAATCTAGGTCTTTGCACAAGATTTTGAAAGAAAGGGAGCCGACAATCGGAGATCCGGTCGATCGTCTCACCTGCCAAAGCCTGAGTGAGACAGCTGTCTTGCTCGAGATCATTATTGCATCATTGCCCGATCGGGTGACCCCTGCCCCTCTGTGCGACAAATAAACTGACAAAGCTGTGGAACGTCGAAGATGAGCTGGTGAAAAAAAAATTCTGAAGGAGTGGTGTCGATTCTGGCTACAAGGTCTTCCAAGTATTCGCTACCCCTGTAATGTAAACTCGGTGAGGGTTGAAAGTGTCGATCGAGTAAGCGGAGGAGAGCTGCTTCTCCTGCACAGGGCGCGGGGAATGGGACCCAATTTCAAGTGTCTTGAGCTGAGACAAGTTGGAAATACCAGCGGCAATCGCTTCCGGTGAAATGTAGCCAGAGTTTGGGATCTTCAAAAGCTGAAGATTGATGAGGTCCCCGCAAGACAAAAGGAGTTTTGGTAATGCCGGATACGGGATACTGCTTAAGGAGATCTTTTAGAGACGAGGAGCAGATACACCCAAGAAGCCTTGAGAAATTATCGACACCCCAACGTCCACTGACCAGAGTCGGAGGTTTATCAATGCAGGAAACGGCGCCTCTATCACACCTAAAACTTTTTCTAGAAACGAGCTCGTTGTAACAAGCTCGATGGAGCGTACGCGACAGGGGTTTTCGAGCGCAGCAACGAGGTTGTCCACATCTTCGGACGACAGAAGGGAAACAAACCTCCACTGGAACATTTATGACAACAGGAAATGTTGGCGGCCAGCAGTCCAGGTACTTCCTCACGGGTGTTCCGACCGTACAAAGGAGTAGTAGATTGAGATGGCGCGGCGATGCAAAGACGATGTATTGCCAACTTCTGCACACGTGTACAAATGTGTGCCATCTCCAAGGACCATCCTGGAATTCCATGAGGCCCACTCTATAGAAATCGAAGATCCCCAGGAGGACATCGTCGGTGAGTGTTCCGATCGTCCCTGTTCCGATAAAAGTGAGCGATCTGTTCTGTTCTGTCCCAAGACAAGCCGAGGTCACTGCTTGGACTCCGAATCGGACATACCTCGTCGGCACAATTGTTTTCCAGATTCTTCCGAATCGCAACGGCGCATGATAGATACTACCGTGACTCTCGGCTTCCAAGATGTCAGAAAAATCGTCTGTGGTTAGATCGATGTCCGCTTGTAAATGGGGGGTGAACCTGCGGTATACATCGACTCCTCATATACAGGCTAGTTATGAGCCGAGTCTGTGGTCACGAATGGTACCCAACTACCAAGCCAATTACTGTAATTACGAAATTAGTGTAGGGAGTAATAGTCTTGGCATCGACCAAAGGAGGAGCGTAGACAGTAGTAAGATAGAAATAAAAGAGGAATCACGACAGAAACTGAGACGGAGACGGAAATGCGGACGGCGACACATGCAGAATCGTTGACGCGAAGGTAAGGTAAAGAATATAATGTTCATTTTCTGATGTATGTGCTTACGAGCTTAGCGCTTAGCTCTTAGTAACACTGGAACCGGGAATTGATCTTTAAGTGTAAAATGTCGGAAAAAACTTGATTTGGACTTAAATATTTTTTATGGGTTTATGTGATGAAATATTAGGGCAAGAATTAAAGTTTGTAAGATCACGTGCTCTTCTACGCACCTATTTTGGCCGACATGTGATTTACAAACTTTAAATCTTGCCCTAATATTTCATCACATAAACCCACAAAAAAATATTTAAGTCCAAATCAAGTTTTTCCCGACTTAAAGATCAATTCTCGGTTCCAGTGTAACCGAATACCGTGTAGACCCAACGAGGACGCATCCCTTACATTAGGCTCGCCGATCACAGTATTTTCAGAATGATAGGCATCTCGAACCTATATGAGACCTACCATATTACCTTTTTGTAAATGATAAATAAAAGATAAAAGATAAAAGGCCCTAATAGGACTGATAAAATAAAGATAAGACATATCTTTTTGAATCATATCCCAGAAAACCGCCCAAAAAATATTTTGCCAAAAACGGCTGTAATCCCGGTCGCGGTGAACTCTGTTGCTGCTGGTTCTCTTTGCTGGGCGCTTTCCGAGTCTATTGCACAAATGGATCGGAGACGTCATGCATCATGCATCATGTCCTGACGCTGACCGCCTTACTGTATACGGTAGGGTGGCGGCATTGTCAGCTCATTTAATACCTTTGTCTCAGCCTCCAAAGTCCTGCGCGCCTTGTTCTCTCTCTTCTCTAATTCCCACCCTTGTTCACCCTCATGGCATCTGAGGTCGTTATAGTCGAAGTCGTCGAGTTCGTCTCTACCGACCAGTGTTCAGCGGATCCCTCCCTATTCAAGGCAGTTCGGGACATCGTGCAGGGCTGGCAGTAAGTTTCATGTTGGCACACCTCCGAGACAGTTTCACAAACCTGAGTGATCTCCCCGGCAGAGAGAAGGGCCTGAAGGGGCAGTACTGGGGCACGACCGTGGAGAAGTCCAACAACATATACTGGGTCCTTTGTGAGTTCACCGGAGCCGCCTTCGAGCTCGATGATAACGGGGTCTTGCATGCGCAGTTTGGGAGTCGCGCGCGCACGCGGCCGCCTTCGCGGCAGATCCGTCGTACCCCGAATTCATCCAGAGGCGCCAATCCCTGGCAACCGCTCCCATGCGTGACCTCCACGTGCCCCTGTCTGGGACCCCACAGCTGTACGTCGACGCGCCTATCACCGAGGTCGACTTCTACAAGACGGACGACACCCGCATAGAGGAAACGCATGAATTTGCACGCAGCTTGATACACCACGTTCGGTCGCTTCAGCTGCCAGGTTTCATTGGGTCCGGTTATGGTATAGCCGACGAGGATCCCACGGTAGGCGTTTACTTCGCTGGATGGAATGCCGTTGAGGTACGCCGTGACATAGGACATCACGGCTATATGGAAACTGATCCGCTGGAAGGACCATATGCGTTTGGGCATGGAAGAGGGACACGAGAAATTTAAGGATGGAGCTGAAGAAATCATGAGGCAATTGAAAGACCTTATCATCGTGCACATGGCTCTCAAGAAGCATGGTGCGTAAGGCCTAGGAGAGGTTGCTTCGACTATGCAATTTCGTGGCTAAAATCCCTTTCACCTTCAAATCAAAATCGCCAACAGATTCTCCTAATTTGTTATCTGTTTACAGGCCCTCACTGTGTTTATTGCATTTTCATGCCTATTTAAGTACACTACAAGTAACTTACAAACTAAGATCCGTGGTCTGTATTCCAGAATATAAATGGTTCAAAAAAAAAAACTTACAAACTATTTCTCCCTGAACATCTGGCTATCTTTGATACTGTGACCACTCGGGGCCTGGAGCTAATGCGGAAATGTAATAACAAGCAAGCAGGTAGAACAAATATGATACATGCAGCTGGGAAAGATTCACTTCAGGTTCTTGAACAGGTGATGAACGTTCTTGCTTACCGGGTCGGGAAGCCCTCCTTAGTTGAAGTTATGTTCCAGTACAATGTACAGTAAGGTAGAAGACATCAGGAACTGACATGGGTTATATAAGCTAGAAGTCATCCTCCGAAGAACACCTTGTAACTTTTTCACAACTGTTAGGAAGCACAAATTAAGAGCTGGGAAGGGTGGAGAGGATATGTAGTTACAATCCTCAGCTTTTACTTTTCCAAAATTCTTTCAACTAGTGAAGTTACAAGATGTTTTTTACTCCTTATTTGCAAGTGTGTTTTATCACTATTTTCCACCTATCTGTATGTTTTATAGATGGTGATCCTAAGAATTTGGCATCGGTAATAGGTCACGTGATCTGATTACTAAGCATGGGGAATTATTCTGTCTACCACATAGAGTGTTCAAAAACCTCTTCATGGTTCATAGAAAAGCTGCTGCAAAGGCCCAGATTCAGAATTTTCAGAGGTCTTATAATAAGTGGAGGAAGATTGGGGAAGGTGACTAGGAATGTGAGTGAATTCCCACCATATTTCAGCACCAGTGACGTGAATGGGGTTATTTCTGAAATTAAGATATTGCCTCCCCTGCTTCTAAGGCTTCCACTGCAGAGTTTCCTAATAACCCCAAATCTGATGAATCAAGTGATAGTGAAATTGTTGAGTTATCAGCACTCAATAACTTCTGCAAAATATTTGAGCAGGCTCAAGATCTTGTCACATGGGATCAACATTTACAAAAACATAAGTCTGCACAACTAAAAAAATACACTGGCAGGTCAAAAAGAACACTGGCATGGTGTTAGGAAGAACAAAAAGTTGCCAGGACAAATGGGTCTCAGTTCATCACCAACTTCTTCCAATCAACATGGGAGTCCCCAGCTCACATACCCATCAATTGGCTTGAGGATGAGGAAGGTTTAAGTAGCAGTGGGGGTGAAAGGATTAAGGAGCTTGAAGATCCTGAAGATTCTGACTGTCAAGGATGTATATCTGAAGATAACATTACCATAGATAAAGGTGCACAAAGACACATAGCCTTAGGTTTCCTAGACTAAGACTGTATTGAAGGAAACCCACCCATTGATAATGTATGGTGCATAGAGGTCGAGGAGAGCTCATTAGGTGAAGAAAATGAAGTGGGGACATCTAAGCGCACACCAGAGCAGATTATTAAGCATATGCTTCAAGACCTTTGGAATGGCTACAGACCTAATACCCAGGAGCCCACAACACCCACAGATATGGCCCTAGACCCCCTTATAGATGAGGTCATGCTGTAATTAGCTTGCTAGAGCCTTGCCATTATGGGTAAAGACAAAAATCTTGATGTTGTTCTTTGTGCATGCATCCTTACCATGATAGGTGTCTTAAACTTGTTCTTGGACAAAAACCTTGGCTATACCTGGAGAAAAGCATCAATAGTTGCAGCATAGACATAAGGACAAGGGGTTGCACATGCCTGGATGCTTCGCAAGTGGACCTTGCAGTACCTGAAGGACAGGTCCATCCTGGCTCATCAATATTCAATTGGCTAATGGTCTATTATTAAAGATGAAGATGTGGCCAATGAAATACAAATGGCACTTACTAAGAAGACAAAATGTGGTGGATACATCACTGCTACAGGCCTTGTGGAGGCAGTGGAGAGTGCCCCAGTGCAGGCTTGCTTTACGAAACTGGGAATTTCAAAGCCAATAATATCCAAATGCGCAGCTTGCCAATGGATGGGGAAGATGAACTATCGTTATGGCAAACGAGCAAATGGACTTTATATTGATGGCCATGAGAAGGATGAGGTGGTAGAGTATCAACATGCTTTCATTGAGCAATGAAAGGCTTATGAGTCACATTTCCATCTTTGGGACAATGAGGGAAATGAACTCCCTCGGCCTTAGGGATATCCTGTTCTCAGGCATCAATTCTGTCTTATCCTCATCACTCATGATGAGTCTACATTCTTCCAAAATGATGACTGCAAGGCTATATGGCAACATGAAAGCAAGAAGGGCACTCCAAGACCAAAGGGCGAGGGACAGTCAATAATGGTTTCAGATTTTCTCACAATGGAGTGGGGCTATCTCTGTGATGATATAGAGTGTGCCATACCTTTTATATAATCTCTTATTTTTATTTACCCACCCCTAGAGAAGCACACATTCTCTTCAAGGCTGGAAAGCAATGTGATGGTTGGTTTGGAACTAATGAGTTACTTGCCCAAGTTGACCATGCCATCAATATTTTTGAGGGCAAGATGTCACGCTACAGCGGAGCGTGGTCTGAGTATGTTCTGTAATAGCCCTGAGCCTGAGACTGACAGCGGCTAAGTCGGTTTGGCACTGCGTGCAACGACACCTAAGATCTCTGGTGGCCTTGTTATAGCACAAGTCACAAAGCTTCGAAGGGCTCCCTAACAAGGCGAGCGATAAATGGGCCAATGAAGGCGAGGAGAGGATTCAGAGATAGACGAGTTCAACAAGCTGTGAATTGACGAAGCCAAAGCTAAGGAACTAAGGCCTACGGGTACAAGCTAATATACTCGACTAGGTGGTCCGTGCGTACGTGGTCCGTGCACCAGAGGGCTTAAGGCCATTGGTGGATAAGTAAAGGAACATCACAGAAGGTGATGGAAGGAAATGACAGCGTGTGAAAGAGAAGACGTGTCATGGGAACAAGAGATAACTATAAGTCCGCTCTGATAAGGGCTTAGGATAAGATGAAGATGAGATCGAAGATAAGATAAGATAAAAGAAGAGAAAAAGAGTACGCAGCAAAGAGTTCATGACACAAGACAAATGGCAATGTGCAAGGCCACTTTATGTTTGACAATGCCCTGAGCCACTGTAAGCATGCACCAAATGCACTCTCTGCCTGCCAGATGCCTAAACATGTGTCTATATGTCCCCTCATTCATGGATAACTCACCACATTCCCCAATAGTCCCAAAGAAGGGGTGGAGTCCACAGCCAGGTGGGCCCCACATCCGTGATGGAGTCCTGCCTGATGGCAGTGCACAACCATTTTACTTCCCTAAATGTTATGTCTTGCCCAGATGTGCACTAGACTTTAGTGCACTTTATTGACGAGAGTAAACAGCAGTGCAAACTACTAAGTCAAATACAAAGGGAACTTCCCTTAGTTGTAATGACGGGCAGAACAGTGGAGTTTCTTCAAGTCATGCTGGCCTAAAGTGAGAGTTGACCTCTTGTATATAAGTCACAAGATGGTGACTTAGGAGCACAAAGAGAGAAAAGAGAAGAGAGAGAAGAATACAATGTGAAAGATGAATGGCAATTGAAGAAGACCAAGATAGCGAATCTTGGTCTCTAGTGACTACTACTTATACAGTTATATGAGGGCTTTAAAGCACCTCTCCAATGTTGGCTATCCTATGGCATAAGTAGCTCAAACCCTACTATGCTGATCCTAGGAATCACTTAGCAATCACATGTGACTGCTGAGTGCTGACTGATATAACTAAGTCCATGACTAATTACTACTTACTAGTCACAACTGGTAAGTAAGAGTCCACACCACTCGCAATGACACTTCAACTACTACTTCAATTCTGATCCTGATCCTTCTGATGGCCTGAGGGCCCAACTGTGACACTAAAGATCATCCGACAATGCCTAGATGGTTCAAGGGAATGGAGGTGATCATCTGTGAATGTGGACTCTGGCCAGAATAAGGCCTTAAAGCTGACTGCAATCCTAGATGTGATTTGGGTGGCAGCAATTGTTGCTGTTGGCAGCTTCTCTACACACAACCTAATTTCATTGCCTAGAAGACCCAACTTGAAGGGGTTATTGAATCGTGTGGTCACTTGTGTGACTATTATCCAAAATACCATTGTGAGCTTAATTTTATTGAACAATACTGGGGTGCAGCAAAACTGCGCTTTCACTCTGTAGACTGCATGAAAAATTTGGAGCAGATGGAGTAACTTGTTAAGCAGTGCCTTGATGATGTCCCTCTTCTTGAAATCCAATGGTGAGTCCTTACATCTTATTCTCCATCTCATTATACTTATATGTCCCATTAGGTTCACAAATTGCTCAGCACAGTTTATCTCAGCCTATGCAGAAGGACTCACAGGTGTGCAAGCAGTATGGGCAAACAAGAAATATCATGGTCATTGCACACTTCCCTCAGAGATGATTGCCAAGATTAAGAGAACAGTTCATGCACACTTTCCATAGCTATAGAATAGCACACTCAATATATGGATTTTACCCATTCTACTATAAAAGCATACACCATGCTTTTGTGGTACACAACAGGGTAACTCTGTGAAATTGGCATGATTACATAAGCAGAACCCTAGGGTTAGAACCTTACATAACCCGTGTCAGTTCCTGATGTCTTCTACCTTAGTGTAGCTATCAACCATACTGGTTGACATATACGATCAGGCTAACTCTCAAAATCCACTTCTAAGCAAAACTGGCTAGCAACCAGCACAGAGGGTGTTACAAAGCACACACATTAGTAATGACCATCCCACAGCTAAATGCAGACCCACACTGGATCACCGTGAGACTGCACTGTGATGGATAGCATGGATACAGTATAGCACTGATCACCCTTCACCCCAACTTTACAGCTGTTTTCTAAACAATGGAGCACTAGTTCAAAATGACTTAGGTAGTGGGCTTTTGGGAACTCCCATTGACAGAAATGCAGGGGGCTTACCTTTTTTTTTTTTTTGAATATTTCTTTTGAAATAATAATAATAAAATACCAAGAAATGACTATTGACCTAGTGCCATCGAGTGGCCTGCTAAGATAAAAAAAAAGTGAGTCTTATCTTTTTTCCAATCAGAAATTGAATAAGTAGTTATCTTTATTCTCCATAGACACCACTATAGTGTTTGACTTTCCACACCATTCCCATAGAACAGTCCACTTTTTCTGTTTCTCTGCTACATAGTTTCAAACTCCATATTTTAAAATCTTTTTGTTTTTCATATTTTATTTCTAGAGTTAAATATTGCATTCCAAATAAAAACTATACCCCCTGGTGTCTGTGAAAGGCTGTAGTACCCTTCCACCAAGCCATCCTATGTTAGCATATATCTGCACCTATATATTATGTTATGGTAGGGATGTTTACCCAATGTGGGTTAAGTTAATCTACTGAGACACTGCACTAAGGGTCTGGTTCTAGTTACTAAGGGAAATTCCAAGGAGGACCTTCAGTGAAAGATAAATAAGTTGAAGCAATGTCTAAGCCAATAGTGGCACTTAGAGTTCTTCAGTGAGAGGAGAGGGTTCATTTGGTGAGAGATGGAGTATTCAACAGTCTTTGATTGCTCAAGTACCATAGAGTACAAAAAGTCAAGCCTAAGGCTACAAGCTACCTAGCAAGCCTAACTTTATAGTAAATGGGAGGATCCTAGTACTGAGTTACAATAGTGTACTAGGATTGAGTCAACATGTCCCCAGGACAACAGAACAATAAGAACTGTGGAGCATAGTCTACAGTAATCATGAGTAAGTTGTGAAACAAAGATCTATGTTATGTTTGCACTGAATGTCTAGCATGACTTGTGCTGGGGTACTCTGAATGCTTGTATTGCACATGTACAACCAAGGCAAACTCACTGCAATAGCGAGTGCAACAGAGAATGGAGAGGAGAAGACCAAGGCAATGGCTTGCTAAGAAGTGGCATGACAAGACAATGTCTAAGGGTTTGGTGAAGATGACCAACTAAGGCCCTTAGGAAAGCAGAGGGGGGGGGAACTAGAGTGTGATTCTGAAGATCTCAAGATAGGGAATACATGCAAAGATAAGCTAGTACTTATACTACTAGTATATAAGGTTTGGACTCAGCATGAACCTTAAGTCCTTATCTCTAGCCAATAGCCATAAGGGCTCTAGCTCCACAACCTGAAACACGAAGGGAGAACATGATTGGACTGGCCTATCAAGGCACTGCTATCCATACAGTCACAAGTCCTTTACACAAGGTGTACATCAGAATGTCCATTAGCAAACAGGCATACAATGGCCTAGTCCATGATATCACTGATAGGGTGTCCAGCTGCTGTATAGCCAAGACATACATGCTCAGGTGATTCCTCATATGATACATCATGTGATTCAGTCATGTCCTGCCCATGGAAGTGGGCATACAACTTCCTAGCACAAGCTTCATCTTGCTTATACTCATCAGCATTGTTGTCATCACTCTCATTCGGTGAGGAGGACTTAGCTGGTTGGGGTGTGGGTTGCAATGCTCACATGCTAACATCACCTTTCCACTTCAGAGCCTCTCTTAAGGCATTAGAATTAAGGCATTTCTCATAGTTGTCTAACACGGGCCAGATGGTGTGTGTGTTTAGATGTCAGTAGTCTTGCACTGGCCATAATTTGCCATCTTTTTTCTTAATGAAGAAGAATGGTGCTGCATACGGGCTTTTGGATTCCTATATATATCCCTTCTTGATCTGTTTGTCTATGAACTCTTTTAGCGCTTTCTGCTCTTCTCATGTGAGTGCATATATCTTTTCTGGTAGTGTGGAGGGAGTGTCATCTTTTAGATCAATAGCATGGTCCTAAATGCATCACTCAGGAAAGCATTGAGCTTCCTTGTCGCTGAACACGTGTATGTGTCTCTAATATTCTTCAGGCAATGCTTCAGATATCTTTCCCTCTTTCTCAGCCAATTGGGATGCTATTGTTTGCTACAGGTGTTCGCAATATGGTGAGTGAATGGTTAACACCATTGGTAGTTGTTTGTAGTTGAGCCACCCTCTTGCCCAGTTGATGATGGGTTGGTGGATGGCAAACCACAGGTATCCAAAGATCACCTGGCTGTCTCCTATGTTTATAAGGAAGAATCGTAAGAGCACCGTTTTGCTCCCTGCTTGCACTTCAAAGTCCATATAGTGGGTAATCTTTCCATTTTTGTTCAGCGTTCTGTCTATGTTGATGATGTCCCAAGGTTGTTTAAGTCTTTGAACCAGAAGCCGTAGTTGAATTGCTAACCTTGAGTGGAGGAAGTTTTCCATTGCCCTGCTATCAAGGAGTGCTAACATTTCAGTCTGTTTTTTGTTGTATTGAATGAACACTCTTAAATTCATAGACTTGTGATTAGAGAAGTACATTGTATGCAACTTGGGTGATGGTGAGGTTCCAACCAACTGAACTCACCTTATTGAAAATCCTCAAGATCTTCATATTGTGCTTGGAGCAATGCTGCCTCTTCCTCTCCTATTTTTGCAGCATGTTCCTTGAGGGCTGTAGTGTGGTTGACTTTTGTGGTTGTGACTTGTGCCTCCTAAGCTTTTAGCTTAACTCATTTTGCGCAGTTTCTGGCTATGTACCCCTCCTTGCCGCATATAAAGCATGGCCCTAGCTTTTATTTTGGGGCCTCCTTGCTTTCTGTGTGTGTTACTCATACCCATTGGTATTTGCCATCCAGTAAATAGATCAGAGGTTCCTCTGATTTGGCCTTCCTTGCGTGCCAATTATTGTTCCACTTGGCTCTCCCTCATCCAATGTCCATAGGTACGGGCATGTTGTTCATGGAATGTGGAGTGTTGGAGGAGTTATATCATGGTGCTATGGAGTGTGAGGGAGGTGGGCCGCTTGGTGGCAGATACAACTGTGGGGGCCATGGTCATGGTCCTGTGTTGCCTGTTTTGTGACTGTCAAGGATGGCTTTGACAAGTTGATGTGCCTGGAAAGACTGAATAATTCATTGGCAGGCTTCTGCATATGTAGTTGCACTTGGAGGTCATAGTACATTGTTCAAGATGGCCTTTGGCAATCCTTTGAGGACTAGGTGTACAGTTTTGGGATGATTAAGCAAGTAGCCTGCTTCTGCAGCCATTTGCTTGAATTTTGCTAGGTACTCATCTACATCTGGCCATTTTATTCAAAGGCTCTCAAGCCTCATCCTTGTTTGTTCTGCTCTTTGAGTATCTTGGAATCTAGTGTGGAATTGGGCTAGGAACTGATTCCACATTTCTCTGTCATTGTCTCTGATGGGATGTTATTCACTCAGCCATTGCCCTTGTTGTCAGACCCATTCTGATACCAGATCACCATGTATTTGTTACACTTCGGTAAGCGTGGGCCTTGCTTTAGGTGATGGTATGGCATGAGTACTTAGCTGAGGTTTATCACGAAGTTGATTGTAAAGTGTGGAGCTATAACACAATGATGGCCAGCAACTGGGAAGGTCACTTGGTAGGCCTTATGCAGTGCACTTTCCTCTCTGTCAATCTCCGCAAGAGATAAGAGGACGAGTTATAACCGATGATTCAAGAAGACCAAGATAGCGACTCTTGGTCTTCCCGCACTACTATTTATACACGATGATGGAGGGCTTTAAAGTGCCTCCTGAACAATGTTGGCCTATAGCGTATCTAGCTCAAACCCTAGTATCGCTATCCTAGTAATCAGTAAGCTGTAAGTAACATGTGATACTACTGCTGACTGATAACACGTGAAAAGTACAGTCCCTGACTAATGTAAAGAATCACAAGCTTACTACCATAGTCAGAACCTGATAGTAAGCAACTAAGTCCGATCCATGACATCACCCCCTTTTCAGGAGTGATGCCCACGGAGCCTGGGCGGTCCCATCCACCCTGCTCTCACCTCCTCTATCCTTTGCATCGCTCGTGCCCATTCCAACCTGCTGATGCACCTGGCCTTGTCTGTTGCCAGTCGCCCTCTCATGTCCTGCAACTCCGCTATGCGCGCCTCCAAGCACCCCATCTCTGCCCCTAGGGCCCGGTACCGTCGGATCTCAGCAATGAGGCTTATGTCCTTACATTCAAGGACGGCTCGGTTGATGGCCGTGGCGTCGTTGTACCCCCCGTCAAAGAGGATCAGATCCTCTTGGGCGTACTTGAGGTGGGAGGTGGGGTGCATCATGTACTGGGGTTGTTACGATACAACTCATTTTCTCCTCTTGTTTATCTTTCTTTCATGTGATTGTTCTCACAAGAGTCATAGTGACTCTTTATTTATAGTTCCCATACGAGTCATAGTGACTCTAGCCCGTTGTCAAGGGGCTTATATCTTTTGTTTCAGACTTGTTTCATACATACTGCGGACTACGCCGCAGTTACTTATTGTTCGGATGACTCAATCCTAGTACGCTATTGTGACTCAGTACTAGGATCCCTATTTACTATAAAGTCAGGCTTGCTAGGTAGCTTGTAGCCTTAGACTTGACTTCTTGTATCCTACAGTACTCAGAGCAATCCAAAGACCTTTGATACTCCATCTCTCACAAACCCTCTCCTCTCACTGAAGAATCCTAAGTTCCACTATTGGCTTAGGTGGACTCTTCAACTCGTACATCTTCACTGAAGTTCCTCCTCAGAACTTCCCTTGACAACCAGAACCAGACCCCTTAGTGCAGCGTCTCAGTAGATCAACTTAACCCATGTCAGGTGAACGTCCCTACTGTGACGTAACATTAAGTCAAGTCTATCAAACCTATTGCCACTCTGGCTAAGGGACGAAGAATCTCTGAATCCCGATCAATCCTTGGATTCAAACCGTTTCCCATCAAGAGGAGAACAGATGACGAAGTTCCTGGCCATGTAAAAGGAGCAGCCCTTTGGCAGGAAATCGACGGCAAAGAAGGTTATTGGGTATACGACATACTCAGCGCAGCATACCTCGCCATCGAATACAAAGAAAGTACTGAGCAGTGGTACTTCATACAGCGAGACAGCAGGACTAGGCGTTGGACAGCTACTCAACCAGTCCCCTCCCTGTATAACCTGGGAAGAAGATCGATCAGAC
This sequence comes from Lactarius evosmus, assembly GCA_951394315.1. Classification (NCBI taxonomy): domain Eukaryota; kingdom Fungi; phylum Basidiomycota; class Agaricomycetes; order Russulales; family Russulaceae; genus Lactarius; species Lactarius evosmus. Next base: position 506,563 of record OX596125.1, on the reverse strand, counting down.
CAATGACAGTATCAGCAATTCCACCAGACGATACACCATTGAAGGCAGGCCAGCATACTGTGCCAACCGCTAAGAGACGTGATACAAAAAGTTCTCCAATGGCAACACAGATGACCACCACAGCTGCAACCACAACAACGACGGCTGTCCCCCCATCCACAGTACAAACATTCTTCACAAAGGGGACAGGAACAGGAAGTGGAAACCCCCCTGCTAGCACTATGGCAGCAGGAAGCGGTCCCTCTGGAGGTGGGCCCCCAGGACCACCAGGAGGAAGTGGACTGCCAGGAGGTGGCCCCCCAGGAGGTGGGGGTGCACCTGGAGGCGGAGGTGCCCCAGCAGGTGGAGGACCCCCTCCCAGTGGCGCCCCTGTTGGAGGCGGGGCAGGTGCCGGCCCAGGCCCAGGAGTGGCAAATGGCAAACTTGGAGGAAACCCCCCAACCGACTTTGATGGTACCCGATTGCTTGCGGACCAATTCATGCAGGAATTCAACCTGTATCATATCACGAATTTGGATGCTGAACAAATGGCAATACCTATGAAACGAGTGGCCCTGCTACTTGGCTTCATAAAAGGACCAAACATAAAGGACTGGGTCAAGAGATGGACCAACTGGATCCTTGCGGAAATGAACAATGGAAGACTCCCGAATGACGAATTCTACTGGACAGCAGTGTCTCAAGGCTTTGAACAAGCATTCCAGGATACGGGAGCAAGGGAACGGGCAGAAGATAAACTGCGCCACCTCTCATTCATACCAAATGAGGTGGATGCGTTTATCGCCCAGTTTGAATCCCTTGCTGCAGAAGCAACGTACCCCCTGGATGCTCAGTCGACACTCTCTTTATTCACATCCAAACTTCCGTACCATATGATGGACCACGTTTATAAAGTGGTACAACCTCTGGATTTCAGAGGATGGGCCGACGGAGTGCGCCAGTACCACTCAGACAACACTGCAGTCCAGAATATTCGGGGGATTAACGAAGAAACTCCAAGGAAGAAGGGAGCAGGAAAGATGAACCCCACCCAATTGGCGAAGATGCTGGGCATTAAAATGCCAGCCCCTGCTTCAGATGCAATGGACATACGCGCCGACCGCTCTCATTCCAACTACAACAAAGGAACCTGAGGAAGAGCAGCGGCGACCACTGCAAAAGAGAAACCAGACATTGAAGTCCAGAAGAAAGAAGGCCGTTGCTACACGTGCAACAAACAAGGACATCTCTCCTGCAATTGTCCAGACAAGCAAAAGGACAACAAACCACCTCAAAAGGCGTGCAAGGCCAAGGCTGAAGAAAGCGAGCCGGAGGAAGAATCAGAAGAAGAGTCCGAAACTGGATCTACCCCTACTGATGTGCGATCTTCCCTCATCAAAAGCCTCTCAACCAAAGAAAAATATGCAATGATCAAAGAGGCTTGGGCAGAAGAGCATGGGGAGGATTTTTAAAACGCACAAACCCGGCGGCCATGGTGCATGCGTTACAGTTTAAAGATGTGTTTGTTTGTAAATATTGAAGTCTCCAAATCCCAACTCTGATACAAACTTCACACACAATGGCCAAAAGAAAAGTTCTTGTAGATTCAGGAGCCACGGACAACTTTATTGACTTCAAGCTCCTGAAAAGAATGAAGATTGGCAAACTAAAGCTGCCACGACCCCGCATTATGTGGAACATTGACAGGACCCAGAATAAGTCAGGAATCATCAAGTACTACGTTGACCTGCAAGTCCGGACTGGGGAGAAGAAACAGAACATGAGATTCCTTGTCACCAATTTAGGAGATGACAAGATGGTGTTAGGGTACCTGTGGCTCGCTGCCTTCCAGCCATTGATCAATTGGAGAAGCGCGACCCTTGATGAAAGCATGCAACCACTTGTCATCAAGACCATTTCATATACAATGGACGTAGAAGTGATCCGCATACGAGATGCGTGGATCAAGAAGGCTGCATCATTATGCACCCCTGGGGAAGAACTCTTTGTCCACCGAATGGATGAAGAAATCCTCAAAAGAAGCTCAATGTCAACAGAAATGGCAGTAAAGGTGCTGCCAAAAGAAGAGAAAACCTGGGATCAGGTAGTCCCAAAACACTACCACAAATGGAAGAAGGTCTTTTCCGAAGAAGAGGCGAAGCGGTATCCGGAACACCAACCATGGGATATTGCTATTGATTTTATAGAGGACGCCCTGAAAACTCTAGATTGCAAAATATACCTGTTATCTAAAGGCGAGCAAGAAAAGCTTGACGAATACATCAAAGATAACTTGGACAAGGGCTATATTCGTCCATCAAAATCACAGTACTCGTCACCATTCTTCTTTGTTGGAAAAAAGGATGGAAAACTTCGTCCAGTAGTGGACTACTGGAAACTAAACTCCTTCACAATCCCCGACCGATACCCGTTGCCTCTAATACAGGAACTAGTGGATAAGGTGAAGGATGCCAAGTTGTTCACCAAAATGGACGTACGAGCAGGATACAACAATATTCGCTTCTGAGAAGGTGATGAGCCGAAAGCCGCCTTCAAAATGAACCTAGGACTGTTTGAACCAACAGTAATGCCATTCAGGCTGAAAAATGCCCCCACAGTGTTTCAACGAATGATGAATACGCAGTTTAATGACCTCACAGCAACCGGTCAAGTAATCATCTATATGGACGACATCCTTATCACAACAAAGAAGGAAGAAGAAGAACACCGCAAGTTGGTTAGCAAAGTCCTTGAACGCCTTCAGAAACTGGACCTCTACTTGAAACCCAGCAAGTGCCTTTTTGAAGTAGAACGCATTGAATTTCTAGGAGTAATTCTAGAAAAAGGAACCGTCACCATGGACCCAGTTAAAGTCGCTGGAGTTGCTGAATGGAAAACACCGAAAACCACAAAAGATATTCGGGCTTTCCTTGGTTTCTGCAACTTTTACAGGTGATTTATCCATGGATTTTCCTTTATTGCGAAGGCACTAAACGACCAACTGAAGAAAGGTGTTCAATGGAACTGGGGGCCAAAGGAAGAAAGCGCTTTCGAAACGCTGAAGAAGCAAATATACGAAGAACCAGTCCTGATACAACTGGACCAGAAGAAACCATTCGAAGTCGAAGTTGATGCGTCAAATTATGCAATGGGAGCCGTCCTAATGCAAAGAAACGAACAAGGAGTGCTCCACCCAGTAGCATTCTTTTCGAAAACCATGAACGATGCCCAAAGAAACTATGACGTATATAACAAGGAGCTCTTGGCTCTTGTGGAAATGTTCTGACATTGGAGACATTTCCTGCACCAACCAGCATTCAAAGTAAAGGTGCATACAGATCATGCCAATCTATTGTACTGGAAGAACCCAGGAGACCACAATAGAAGAGTGGCAAGATGGCATGTGGAACTCATGGAATATGACTTCAAATTGATTCATATAGCCGGGAAGAAAAATGGTCGGGCGGACACATTGTCACGACGCCTGGACTACGAACACGGCGAAGAAGATAACAAAGCATTGGTGGTCCTACCCCCAATTTTGTTCAGCTTTGCAAGAATGATGGGGTCAGAATATTATAACCCTAGCAACCAGAAGGAAAGGGAGCACTATAGTGCAACAGTAAACCATCGCAAATACCAAACCCTTCAAGACCAGGTGGAAGAGGACCAGCAGACAAACAAAAGGAGCCAGGAAGTGCTCAAGAAATGGTCAAACACCTATGTTCTCACCAAACTAGTCGGAATTTGGTGGAAAATTGAAAATGACACAGACTGGATCATTGTTGCCGGAGACAATGATCTGAAGAGGGGGGTAATTCGCTTTTACCACGATACCCCATCAGCCGGACACCCAGGAATCACGAACACATATGCCCTGGCAAAATGGGACTTCTGGTGGCCAAAAATGAAAGAAGATGTGGAGCAATACGTAAAGGGATGCACAGCGTGCCAAGCAAATAAAATCAACATGCAGCCACTAAAACTAGCTATGATCCCTATTGCTTCAGAAAACTCTTTGCCATTCGAGACAGTTGCCATGGACTTCATCACGAAGTTGCCACTTTCAGGCAAATACGATACGATCCTCACAGTTATGGATCACGATTGCAGTAAAGCAGCAGTATTTATACCCTGCCAAGAGACAATTACTGCGGAAGGGGTAGCAGAACTCTACCTGAAACACGTGTACACCCGATTCGGTGCCCCGAAGAAGATTATCTCTGACCGAGATACCCGATTTACGTCACACTTCGCCAAAGGCCTGTGCGAAGCGTTGAAGATACACCAGAACATCAGGATGGCATACCACCCAAGAACTGATGGCCAGTCAGAAAGGACAAATCAATGGCTCGAACAGTACCTTCGATTCTGGTGCGATGAAAGGCAAGACGATTGGCACAAGTATCTGCCAATGGCGGAATTCGCGCATAACCAGTGGCCAAATTCTACCACCCAAAAGACCCCCTACGAAATGCTCATAGGGTATACACCGAGACTTGAATTCAGGACCAAAAGCAAGGTCCCCTCGGTTAAAGACAGGCTTACAGCCATAGAAAAGGCGTGAATGGATGGCCACGAAAATATCATCAAAGCACAAAAGATGATGGCCATTGCGCACCAAGGGAACAAGAAGTTCCAACCGTACAAAGAGGGAGATCAAGTGTGGATTGAGGGAACCAACTTGAAGACCCTGTACCTAGCGGCTAAACTCGGACCAAAGTGGCATGGGCCCTTCACAGTGATGAAACAGCTATCAGAAGCGGTGTACCGCATGGAACTGCCAAGACAGTGGAAGGTGCATAACGTGTTTCACGTGAACCTTCTAACACCATATAAGGAAACGGAGTTCCACAGGCCGAACTATACCCGGCCGCCTCCTGATATCATCAATAAAGAACCCGAGTATGAAGTTGAGAAGATTCTAGATGCGCAGCAATGTGGGAAAGGGCGCAAGCTCCACTACCTAATCAAGTGGAAAGGCTATCCCATGAGTGACAGTTCGTGGGAGAAAGCAGAAGATGTCCACGCAGACAAATTGATAGCAGAGTTCAAAGCTGGCAAGGGGACAAACAAGTCAAAAGCCCGTAAGACGTATATAAGATGGGCCAAAACGACAGAAGAACCCCATCCCCTTCCTCACACTGCTTTATCTCTTCATACGATGTCCACTACTTCTGCTCCCGCCAGCCTTGTGCCAACTCTCCAACTCCCTGCCTCATCGCCTCCCGCATCAGTCGCCGACACCCTCTCTGAGGGCGCCGTCCCTCCTACTCCTCAGCTGGCTATCCAGAGTGTTCCAATCGTGGAGCACAGTGATGACGGAGCCACCGAGCTCCCTGAGCTTCCAGTCAAGGAAGCTGAGTATACTCCTCCCCTTGGATATATCCATAACAACCCCCACTCCCGTCTCTTCTACCCCACTTACGTTGCCAACCCATGTTTTGGGTTGGACCACACGGAGCCAAGAATAGTCTTGGCTACATTTATCACGTACTCACCAGATGAAACGACGGTAACAGGGACTCTTGGTGAAGGGCAGGAGAAACGTATGATAGAGGTACAGGTAGGGAGGAGGGCGAAGAACTACGGGCTCATGACAGAGGCCCTTTGGAGGCAGTTGGCATGAAACCATGAGACAGAGTTCATGGTGAACCGTGCCCTCCAAGAAATCGATGATCCCCACCTGACCGGGGAGATCAACCACTTTAGGGCAAAGCGGGAGTTGAAGAACATGCTCGATGGCCTGTTGCGTGATGCCCAGCACAAGGTCAGCGAGATCATGAGGGAGCTAGTCCTGGTGGAGCGCGAGTATAAAGCTTGCAAGACCAGGTTGGAGATGGCGGATGCCTGTCATATTATCCATGCATCCTTCAACCGTGAGTACCGCCTCCCGACCCACTTCCATTACTCCCCCGAGCCACTCCCTGTCGACCCACACACCTCCCGCCAGGCTGAGATGCCCATCCTCCATGATGAAGAAGGCAAAGTGTTGCCGAAGTGCTACCACTGCAAGAAGCGCGGGCACAAAGTCCAGGAGTGTCCCAAGAAGCGCAAGCAACAGAAGAAGAAGGAGGAGAGAGGGGCCCTTCGCATCCACATTACCACCTCCACCATCCAACAAGAATCGGACGAGAGAGAGCAAACCCCAGAGCCCCGCGTAGAGGTTGGACCAAGCAGCCAGAAGAAGATGATGCTCTTGGAGTGTATCAGGTTGCTGGACAGGGAGGAGTGGACTCCCGAGTCATGCGGAAAGTGCGGGAAGGTTGGGATGCACCATGGTGAGCTCAAGTGCCCCCTCTATAAGCAGTGCCCCTTTTGTCACCACACAGGGAGCTGGGGGTTCGTCAAGCGTCACAGGTGCACCAAGATGGATGACGATGAAGAAAAGGAGAATTGGGACAGCAACGAGGTCGACTACGACCTTTACTGGAATGACGACCCGATGGGCTTGTAAGGCAAAGTCCGGAGTAACTTTGTGCCTAAACGGGGGGCTGTGTTACGATACGACTCATTTTCTCCTCTTGTTTATCTTTCTTTCATGTGATTGTTCTCACAAGAGTCATAGTGACTCTTTATTTATAGTTCCCATATGAGTCATAGTGACTCTAGCCCGTTGTCAAGGGGCTTATATCTTTTGTTTCAGACTTGTTTCATACATACTGCGGACTACGCCACAGTTACTTATTGTTCAGATGACTCAATCCTAGTACGCTATTGTGACTCAGTACTAGGATCCCTATTTACTATAAAGTCAGGCTTGCTAGGTAGCTTGTAGCCTTAGACTTGACTTCTTGTATCCTACGGTACTCAGAGCAATCCAAAGACCTTTGATACTCCATCTCTCACGAACCCTCTCCTCTCACTGAAGAATCCTAAGTTCCACTATTGGCTTAGGCGGACTCTTCAACTTGTACATCTTCACTGAAGTTCCTCGGAACTTCCCTTGACAACCAGAACCAGACCCCTTAGTGCAGCGTCTCAGTAGATCAACTTAACCCACGTCAGGTGAACGTCCCTACCGTGACGTAACAGGGGTGCTGCATACAGGGGTTTCAGAAACACCCTGTCAGACTCATCGATCAGGCCAAGCATGATGGGGTCATTGCTCATGATGGCCTGGACATATTTGGCTGGGCGCATCACGCCGTCGGGGGTGGTGATGGAGAAGTGAATGTAATTGGGTCCCCTATTGACCCGGAACCCATGAGGCGCACAGGCGTTGGCGACAGAGCCGATGGCTCAGTCGGCGAGCTGGGGACGGATATGACCCCGGTAGAGGGGGGTCCTGTTGGTGGCGAGGGCGTGTCGGGTCATATGAGGTGGTATGTCATGATCCGGCTCACCACGGACTTACTTTTCTTTTTTACCTTATCGCTTTCCTTACCCTCAGACTATCTCGGAGTACTAACCTGTTGACTCATTACCATGTACGCTCTCTTACTCTGATTCCCCTTCTTCCCTTTTCCCCTTTTGCACTTCCTATTGTTCCCTGTTCTACCCTCTTCCCCATTCACGTTACCTATTGTTCTCTATTATAGTATCCCCTTCATGAGACGGACACAGAGTAGCTACCTATATAAGCTCAACCACTTGTGTGCTTATTCCCTAGTCTTGTCTTTGTTTATCATACTAGTGAATACCAGACCTGTCCACTCCTCTCTGTGTGCCTCCTTCTTGTCGTCTCACCACCACTGTCGGTCTTCCCTTAGTTGGGAGCCACTTCGAAGCTTTGCGCTTGTGCTATAACAATGCGCACACACAGACCCTAAGTCGTTCGACTTAGTCCCTTGTACCTTGGCCTTCTGGCCAAAGCCCCTTGTACCTCGTCACTAAGTCCATCGACTTAGCCCCTTTCGAACCCTCATTCCTTGGTCATCCTTCGTGGACCTTCATCTCCTAGAACTCCCTCAGCCCTTGTTGTCTTTACCAAGCACCTTGTTCTCGTACTCTGTCTTTGTCCCCTCGTCCCCTCAGTGCACGTCGCACAGTAAGGCCCTGCTAGGCCTTAACAGGTGCGGCGTACAAGGGCTTCAGGAAGACCCTGTTGGATTTGTTGATCAGGCCAAGCACGATGGGGTCATTGCTCATGATGGCCTGGACGTATTTTGCCTGGCGCATCACGCCATCAGGGGTGGTGATGGGGAAGGAAATGAAATCGGGTCCTCTATTGACCCGGAACCCATGAGGTGCACAGGCATTGGCGACACTGGAGATGGCATGGTCAGTGAGCTGGGGATGGATATGACCCCAATAGAGGGGGGTCCTGTTGGTGGCGAGGGCATGGCAGGTTGTATGAGGTGGAGCATTAGCTTCTCTGCCATAGAGAATGTGTGGGTGCTCAGCTGGGTACCGCTCGTCCTTGCTGTCCATGTCTTCTCCCTCCTCTCTCTCATTTCCTTCATTCGGCATTGGGCTGTTCATAGCTGTTCTTCCCTCCAGTCGTCGGTCACCTCCTTCCACAACTTCTTTGGCTTCATCAACACCTCGTATCACTCCCTGGTGTGTGCAGACATCTGCACCGTGGTTGAGAGCTCGCCAAAAGTCATCGACTTCGGTGGTGGTGAAGGGGTGGTCCGCGATGGGCTCCCCGGTTTCAGTGTGGAGGATGTGCCAGAGGGTAGGCTGGCCATCAATGTCTGGGGACAGATGGGCGCTGCCTGCTCCGTGTCCTTGAGTGGGGAATCGGGTGACAGTGCTGTGGAACTCAGCTTCAGTGATGGGTCCCTCGGACCCGGCTCTGTCTCCCTCAGCCATGACGACCTCCTCGGCATCGGTAGTGCTTGTTGGTGCCCACTCTTCCTCCAGCTTGCAGGCAAAAATCCTCTTGGGGGTTCTGAGGTAGTACGCAGTTGTTAAGAGGGCAGCATCGGGAGTGAAGGGCATGTAAGTGTTGGGAGTGGTAGTGGTGATGGTAGTGGGAGAGAATGAGGTATTGTCGCAGGTTCTCCCACTCCTTATAAGCACCTGCGGGGTGGTCTTTGAATGTTGGTACTCTGCAAGGGCTTCATCGGCAAATAGGTCCTCCCGGTTGACCCACTGGTTTTCCGAGTCAGGGTAGCCCTTCCATTTGACCAGGTATTGCTTCTTTCATCCTCTGCCGAAATGCCACTCGTCTAGAACCTTCTCAATTTCGTATTCTTCTTCCCCATCCACCAGATTGGGTGGTGGTCGCTGGTAGTTTTTCCATGAAGTGGGGTCTCGTGGTATTTGATGAGAAGATCCACATGGAACACTGTGTAAATTTTCCACTGTGGAGGAAGGTTGAGCCGGTAGTTAACAGGGGACATCACCTGTTCTATTATGAAGGGTCCATGTCTCCAAGGGGCAAGTTTTGCCATTGGTTGATGAGTGCGTAAGTGGTGTCCTTCTAGCCACACGAGGTCTCTGGGTCAGAACTTTGGACCATTCTTGGCTTTAACCCATGACTGCTGCACTTTGATAATCAGTTCCTGAGTGCGTTTCCAGGCTTCTCGGAATTGTTCTGCTCTGAGCGTTACTTGTGGGATGGGTGACAGCTTATCAATCCAATCAGCCCTTGGGTTGTACCCCATGAGGAGGTTGAAGGGTGACTCCCATGTGTATTCGTGTGGCCAGTTATTATGCACGAATTCTGCGAGGGGTAGGTATCTGTACCAATTATCCTGTCGCTCGTTTGCCCAGAAGCGAAGGTATTGTTCTACCCATTGGTTCATTCGTTCTGACTGCCCATCGGTTTGTGGATGATATGCCGTAGAGATATTTTGTTTGATGTCCAATATCCTGCAGAGTTCCCTCATAAATCTGCTGGTGAAGTGGGGGTCATGGTCACTTATAATTTTTGTAGGAAGTCCAAAACAGACGAAAATGTGTTTCAAATAGAGGTCGGCGACCCCCTCTGCACTGATTTCTTCATTACAGGGTATGAAGATTGCCGCTTTACTACAATCGTGGTCCGTGATCGTTAGTATTGTGTCGTACCCCTGAGATGGGGGTAACTTAGTTATGAAATCGAGGGCTATAGTCTCGAATGGCATTGCTTCCGGTTTGGGGTATATGGGATTAAGAGGTGCCTTGTGTCGTCCATGTTGAACTTTAATGTGTTGGCACTCGGCACATCCTTTGACATATTCTAAGGCATCCTTGGCCAACCCCAGCCACCAATAGGTGTGTCCCGCCAGCTAGGCGGTTCTTTTATTTCCTGGGTGTCCGTGAGCAGGAAGATTGTGATGGTCATGCAGTATATGTCGCTTATCGTGAATACCCCCGGTCACCACCCGTCGTGCGTCTTTATACCAGATTCCCTCTATCTTCTTGAGCTGGTGTGCATCTACCCATGGTTTCAGGATGTCCTCGTTTTGTTCATATATAGGGTCTTCCAGTGTGGTATCTTCGGAGGTAAGACGATCCTTGTTGGTTCGTATTCCTTCTACGTTGGCACCACGTATAAAGACTTTGTCTGGTAGTACCGTGATGTTGTCGTTGTCTCCTTCGCCCTGATCGTAGTCCGGCCTCTGTGATAGTGCGTCTGCTCGTCCGTTTGCTGATCCTTTGATGTGGTGAATTTTGAAGTCGTACTCTGATAGTTCAAGTACTTCCCTTGCCACCCTTCAGCTGATCTTCTGAGGGCTCCTCCAGTATTGTAAGTTCATATGGTCTGAGAAGACCTTCATTTGATGTGGTGATCCTGCGAGCAGTGGTTGCCAGTGTCGGAATGCCTTGACTATTGCCAACAGTTCTAGGTCGTAAATGTTGTAGTTTCGTTCGGCTTCATTGAGGGTGGTTGAGAAGTAGCCAATAGGATGTCATTTCCCATCGTCTTTCCATTGTAATAACACTGCCCCTATTGCGAACCCTAATGCATCGACTTCTAGTTTGAATGGTTTACTCAGCTGTGGGTGTGCCAATACCGGTTCCGACGTTACAAGTCCTTTGAGTTTATTGAACGCATTGTGTTCCGTTCCTGTCCATTTCCACTCGGCTCCTTTCTTTGTTAGTTGGTTCAGTGGTTTTGCATGGTGTGAAAAGTTTCGAATAAAAGCGCGGTAGAAGTTGCAAAATCCTAAGAACGATCGAACATCTTTGACTTTGGTAGGCGTCGGCCAGTCTTTGATACCGGAAATTTTGACGGGGTCCATGCATGTCACCCCCTTTTCAAGGATTACCCCCAGGTAATCCATACGGGGTGCATGGAATAAGCATTTTTCTAGTTTGTAATAGAGGTCATGCTTAGCTGATATTTCCAGTACGTCTTTGACCACCGCAATGTGGTCTTCCATACTTTTCCCTATGTGTGTTGCAATTCCGATGTCGTCTATGTATACCCTGATAGTTGTCCCTCTGAGCTCGTGTTTAGCAATGATGTCCCAACATATGTGGTTCATCATTGTCTGGAATGTTGCGGGGGAGTTCGTTAGTCCAAAGAACATTACCATTGGTTCAAATAGGCCATATTTAGTCTTGAACACTGCTTTTTCCTCATCCCCTTCTTTGATCCGTATGTTGTTGTAACCCCACCGTACATCAAGTTTGGTGTATATGTGGGTGTTGCTGAGGTCCGTTATAAGGTCAGTGATAAGGGGTAGGGGATACTGGTTGCGTATTGTGAACGAGTTGAGACATCTGTAGTCCTGTACCAGCCATAATTTCCCATCCTTCTTTTTGACGAAGAAGAATGATGATGCGTATGGAGATTTGGATGGTCGTATATATCCTTTGCCAAGTTGTTCTGTTAGGAAGGCCTGGAGGGCTTGATCTTCTTCTTGCGTAAGCGGGTAGACTTTACAGTCTATTGCTTCCGGTGCCCCTTTCTTGAGTTGGATTTTGTGATCCCATACCCGTGAAGGTGGGAATCAATGTGACACTTCTTCATTGAAAAGTTGGTGGTAGGCGGCATAAGAAGGTGGTAACTCAGCTTTCGTAGTATATTGCTTTGCCTTGATTGCCAATTCCGTGGAGGTGGTTCTTCCCTCTACGAATTCTTCTTCTTCTAGCTGAGCAATGATATGATCCTTCTGGGTTGTGGTCATTGCTTTGGTGATTGTTGATCGTATGATCCTTGGATTGACATTTCTAAGGATGACCAGTAACGCATCTTCTTTGATCACAGCGTGTCTCCAGCTGAAGGTTGGTTCGTATGTGGCAAGCCACGGATATCTGAATACTATGTCTTCACTGCCGATGTCTGTGATGAGGAATCTCATCTCTTTGTGGATTCCCTTTGTTTGTACGTCCAAATCTACATAGTGGGTGATTAGTCCTGCTCGATTTTCGGTATTGTCGATGTTCCATATCTTTTTTGGCTGTTCCAGCAGCTTCATCCCGATTCCCATCCGCTTTACAAAGGTGGGTCGGAGGAAGTTGTCGGTGGCTCCCGAGTCCACTAATGCTCTAATGTCAGCCATGGCGTAATTTGTGTGAATCGATACTGGAATTCTCATAGAACGGTAGCAAGTTATGATCACAGAATTACATTTTACTGCCCTTACCCAGGCTGATGGGTTCAGGCGCTTCGAAAATCCTCCCTTTTCCACAGATCCTGTAGTATGAGGTCTTTTACCTCATCTTCTTCAGCTGCTACCCCCTTCATCCATTGGTCTGCTCGTTGTTGTGGGGTTGCTGCTCCTGCCGCTCGGACGGATTCTTCTTCCCTTTCTTCATAGGCATCGGTCCTTCGGCTGTTGCTAGGCTGGTTATAGGTATGCTGCAGGCAATTTCGACTGAAGTGCCCTTTCTGTCCACATGTATAACAAGTCACTTCCCTTATGTCACGTCGGCCTCCTCGTCCTCGTCCTCCATATCCTCCTCTCAGCGGTGGATTTTGGGGATGGGCTCAGTCCCAATTACCTTGGATTTCTTCGGCTCCCATGAGTCTCCCTTATACTCAGTCTGCTGATGTATCCATGGCATTTGGATCACGCAGTATGTTGCGGGGAGGTCCCCACCCAGTGCCCCTTATGTTCCTCCATGTCGTGTTATTGCCCCCTTGTGGTCTTGATTGGTTGGTGAGGCCCCTGTGTTGCTCTAGCCGAGCCTTCATATGTATATATTGCCGCTGTCATCTGATAACTGCTTCCTTCCACTCTTGGAAGGTCTGGGGGTTGTCGCACATGTACGCTTTTTTGTATAGATCACGGGGTAGTCCATCCATGAATAGATCCATCGTGAGTGGTGAATCCAGTCGATAGTTAGCCTGGCATGCCAACTGTTTAAATTGTATGACGTATGCATCGATATCCCCTCCTGTCATTTTGATCCCTCTCTTAAGCATTGCTTGGGCCTGCTCCTTTTCCAATGTGTTTGAAAATTGCTGGTTAAAGGCCGTGATGACTTCGATCCACAGTCGTGGGTCGTTATTGGCGATTCCAGTGGTGACTTGTCGATTAAGCCATCTACTGGTCTCTGTGATCCAGTTGTTAACATCTCTCCCCTGAATGTAAGTGAGGAACAGCATAGCTCATCAGTATGTGTTGGCCATTATGGGGTTGTTGTTATTGATGCCCCAATACAGTTCCCATTGAGTAAGGAACTCTTCGGTTTTATGTCGATCTCCTTTGAACACTTCTGGGGCATTTCTGGTGAACTTGTTGGAGTGGTGCCCTCCTGATACTCTGATTGGTCCTGCTCCGGGTATCCCTCCGCCTGGTGGTCCTCCTCCCGGTGGTCCTCCATATGGGGATCCCCCTCTGTGTGGTGGTCCTCCTGCGCCTGGTGGCCCTCCTGCTCCTGGTAGTCCTCCACCACCTGTGGGAGGGTCAGGTTGGTCTGGTCTGATTGCTTGGAATAGTGTGGCATCATCTGCTGTCATGACCTGTCCCATTTCGGGGTTAATGGGAAGTGTGACTTCCTGGGTTTCTGTTAACGTAGCCATTGGGGGATAAATGGTGATTTGCTCAGCTCTTTTGATAAGCTCTGGTTCCAATGGTTCTAGTGCTTGTGCAGGTTCTTCGTCTGATTCGTGATCTGAGTCTTCGGGGTCTTCTGAAGGCATGGAGGCACTTTGAGCTTCTCTGTCAATAGGCCCCCAGTTGTTTCTCATGACTACTTCTTCTTCATAGATGTTGCACCCATATCTATAAGGTAGGGTATTGATGACCCTCCACTTGCCGTCCTCTCGGTCAACTCTGCACCAACAAGTTCGTTCGAAATTGAACTCAACTAATCACAGCCCATGTGCCCCTCTGATTAGATACCCTTCTACTCTGTTGATGCTGCCCCAACTGGCTTCTTTGAGATATCGGACTGGTACGTTTCTTGTTCCTCTTCATGGGATTTCATATGAACGGAACCCCTCTTGGATCCAAAGTTCTCTTGTGGATACTCGCGCCACAATGTAGATCTTGGTCTTAATGTTACGCTTCAGTAAGTGTGGGCCTTGCTTCAGGTGATGACAAGACGCGAGTACTCAGCTGATCGATCGACTAGTCAAACATGGGACTCTAAGTCCTAGCACATTGACAACTTGCAACTGGGAAGGCTTCTTTGTATGCCTTATGCAGTGCTCTCCCTCTGATCACGAGACTTTGAGAGGGACGGAAAAGGAGTTGAGAACCAATGATTCAAGAAGACCAAGATGGCGACTCTTGGTCTTCTGCGACTACTACTTATACACAATGATGGAGGGCTTTAAAGCGCCTCCCGAACAATATTGACCTATAGTGTATCTAGCTCGAACCCTAGTATCGCTATCCTAGTAATCAGTAAGCTACAGTACCATGTGATACTACTGCTGACTGATAACACGTGAAAGAAACTGTCCCTGACTAATGTACACAATCACGAGCTTACTATCGTAGTCAGAACCTGATAGTAAGCATAAAGTCCGATCCGTGACACCTGGCCCCCCCTAGGCAACCCTCTCCCTCTGGCTGAGCACATCCAGTCACCTGCTGTTATGCTTCGGTAAGCATGGACCTTGCTTTAGGTGGTGATAAGGCGCGGGTACTCAGCTTCGTAATATCCTAAGTTGAATGTGGAGCACCGAGCTTCAACACAACGACGATTTGCAACTGGGAAGGCTTCTTGGTAAGCCTTATGCAGTGCACTCCCTGGTCACAGATCTTCTAAGTAAGACTGGAGAGGAGTCATGAAACTGATGATTCAAGAAGACTAAGATGGCGATCCTTGGTCTTCTCCTACTACTACTTATACACGGTGACGGAGGGCTTTGAAGCGCCTCCCGAATAGCTATTGACCTATAGCAATACTAGCTCGAACCCTAGTACCGCTGATACCCTAAGCCGCTGCTGAGCGTGTCAAAGTGCAGCTAAGAGCGGAAGGGGTCGGGAGGTCAAGGAATATAATGCGCCAATAGGGTAGAGTCACGCAGGCCGCGGGTTGGCCAAAGGTAGGCTCGGCGCTCGGTCGATGCAGGAGACGTACAGGCCTAGGGGAAATGCAAAGTGCTGCCAGAGCAGCGAGACTGAAATCTACTGCGGAACACTGGTGCACACAAGGGTACGCAGAGGGTTCACAAAGAGCAGAAATGGAATCTAGAGTGTAACTGGTCTGGGTACTATGCCGTACCTGCGCTGCCTGCCTATGTACATAGGAAATGAATCCTTAAATACCTATCCTATCCAACCTTCAGCCGCTTTGGCCCATAACCACAATCGCTTGTTTGAGCAAACCCATGTCAACCATCATTAGACCAACGACCACGGCGTGCAGCTGCATCAGCCAATTGCTCCACGGGGCTTCGCAGTCTAAGGTGAACCCCGAGGTGGTCGGCTGGTCGTTATGACAGCCTACATGGTCGCTGGGTCTCCAGTCCTACCTGTTATGCCTTGCCGTGGCATCTGTTCGACTTGAACGGGTTGCTGGGCGAGAAGACAATAAGCGTGACACAAGTCAAACGTAGAGGTGACTTCCTCAATACAACGATGGGGCAATCAATGGATCTTCTAAGTCATGTTGGCCTAAAATAGACTTCAACCTGCTGCTGGATATGCCAGGCTAGGTGACGCAAGCACACGACACTCAGAGAGATGAAGAGGGAGAAGAGGATGCGAGATGACAGATCAATGGCAATTGAAGAAGACCAAGATGGCGTTTCTTGGTCTTCAACAACTACTACTTATACAGATACTTGAGGGCTTTCAAGCGCCTCTCCAATGGTAACTATCCTATGGCATAAGTAGCTCGAACCCTACTACGCCGGTCCTAGGACTCACTCAGCAATCACATGTGATCACTGAGTGCTGACTGATACAACTAGTCCGTGACTAATTACTACTTACTACCGTAGCCACAACAGGTAAGTAAGAGTCTGAAACTCCAAATCATGACATTACTATGACATTTGATAAGTCCGCGTGGTCAACCGTAACATCACCCCCTTTTCAAGGGGCAATGCCCACATTGCTCTCAAGTCGATCGGGGCCAGTTCCTCGTACCTTGGCCTAGGCTGATCCACCCTCCCATGCGCCTCTCGACCTCATCCATCAGGTTAGCGTTCTCCATACGGTGTATGACCCCCAGCTCCTCGGTGCTAAGCCAACCCCACTCCTGCTCCAACTCGCCCATGCGCTGCTCAATCCGGGTGATCGCGGAACGAACTGCGCGATAGCGTTAGACCTCCGTGACCAGTGAGACGTCCTTGCACTCATGGAGGGTGCGGTTGACGCGCATGGCTTCGTCGTAGCCACTGTGTTGAGGATCATAAGATCCTCGCATGAGTAGGAGGGCTGCTCTTTGTGAAGCCCAAAACGGTAGGGCCGCGCGTACAATGGTTTGGGGAAGATACGGTCGGACTCATCGATGAGCCCGAGGATGATGGGGTTAGGTCCGTAGATGACCTGGACGTATTTAGTGGGGCGCATCACGCCGTCGGCGGTGGTGATGGGGAAGTGAACATAATTGGGTCCTCGATTGACCCTGAACCCGTGTGGGCAGTGAGTGCCGCGGATGGTGGAGATGGCCCAGTCTTCGAGTTGGGGGCGGATGTCCCCACGATACATGGGGTCTCCAGCAGAGGTGAGGGCATGGAAGTGGTGTTGGATGGGGCGTCAGCATCTTGTCCATAGGAAATATGGTCGTGCGCATCTGAATACCACTCGAGCTCGTCATCGCTCTCAACCTCTCCCTCCTCTCCATCATCTCCTGCCTCCTGGTTTTCGCTTCCAACAACTGTTGGTCCCTCCAGTCGGCCATAACCTCCTGCCAAGGTCTCATCGGTCCCAGTCCTCGGAGGTATCGGGAGAGGTGGGGACTTGGCCCGTCCATCACTGTCACGAGCTGCGTGAACCTCAGCTCCTTGGTCCAGTGCGTCCCTGAGAAGCTGGATTTTGCAGGTAGTGAAAGGGACCGGAGAGGTGGGAAGGCCGTCTGCGTCGAGGATGTCCCACAGGGGACCTCCGTCATTGTCTGACAGGCGGGCGGCGTTGGCTGCGGTGGCTTAAGCGGGGAACTGCTCGAGGATGGCTATGAACTCAGCTCGGGTGATGGGGGTTTCACGTCCCCCTCGGTCTCCTTCAGCCACAACGTCTTGCTTGGTATCTTCTTGGCGGCCTTGTGCGCATTCTTCTTCCAGCTCGACAGCAAAAATCCTTTCGGGGGTGCCGTGGTAGTACTGGTTGATTTGCGAGAGGGTGGCATCGGGTGTGAATGGCATGGAAGTGAAGAAGGAAGTATAGGTAGATGATATTCGAGAGGAAGTGAGATGGGAGGACTCGCCATGTCAAATGGGCCTCTTATCTTTCCATCGCTTTGTTCATACTCTGCAACAGCTTCCTCGGCAAATACGTCTTCCTTATCGACCCACTGATTGTCTGAGTCAGGATACCCTTTCCAGGCCACGAGGTACTGTAGTTTATGTCTTCTGCCGTGAAGCCGGTGGTCCAGAATCTTCAAGACTTCGTACTCTTCCTCCCCATTGACCAAATCCGGTGGTGGCCGCGCATAGTTTGGTCTGTGCGTGGGTGTCTCGCGATAAGGCATGAGAAGGTCAGTGTGAAACACGGGTATCTGCCATTGTGTGGGAAGTTCTAACTGATAATTCACAGGTGACATCACCTTGATGACTTGGAAGGGTCCGTGGCGCCTTGCAGCTAATTTCACGGTTGGCTGATGGGTTCAGAGATGACGTCCTTCCAACCACACCTGATCCCCCACTTGGTATCTGGGCATCGTCTTGGCGTGGACCCATGACTGCTGTGCTTTGATGATAAGGTCCCGTGTCCGTTGTCACGCTTCTTTTAGTTGATTAGTACGAGACGTCACACGGGGAATGGAGGATGGCTTATCGGTCCAATCGGCTCGCGGATGGTATCCCATGAGAAGTTCAAAGGGTGTTGTCTTGGTGGCCTCGTGGGGCCAATTGTTATGCGCGAATTCTGCCAGTGGTAGATAGTGATACCAATTGTCTTGCTGTTCGTTGGCCCAGAAGCGCAGGTACTGTTCCAGCCATTGATTGGTTTGTTCCGACTGCCCATCCGTTCGTGGGTGGTAGGCAGTCGAAATGTTCTGAGTGATCCCCAGAGTCTTGCATAACTCCCTCGTGAACTTGCTTGCGAACCGGGGATCCCTGTCACTAATGATGGTAGTTGGAAGTCCAAAGCGCGGGAATACATATCTGGCATATAGCCTAGCAGTTTCTTCAGACGTGATTTCTTCCACGCAGGGTATGAATATGGCGGCCTTGCTGCAGTTGTGATTGGTGATAGTCAGTATCGAATCATATCCCTGGGATAAGGGAAGTTTGGTAATAAAGTCCATGGCCACGGTCTTGAACGGAAGGGCATCAATTTTGGGGTATATAGGCTGGAGGGGTGCCCACGTAGGTCGGTTGTTGACCTTTATCTGTTGGCACTCTGCACACCCCTTGATGTAGTCCATGACATCTCTCCGTAGTCCTGGCCACCAATATTGTCGTTCCACCAGGTGGCTCGTTCGTCGTATTCCTGGATGGCCATAAACAGGAGGGTCGTGGAAGGTACGAATGATACTTCTCTTGTCCTCCAACCTGCCCATGACAACCTGTTGTTGCCTGTCCTTGTACCAGGTTCCCGACGTTTTCTTGAGGTTATGTCCATTCACCCATGGTCGTAGCATGGCTTCATCCTGGTGGTTCCCTAGTCCTGGGTTCGTGACCCACAGCGTTGTCATGGCTCGTGCGAAGACTTTGTTGGGTAAGACCATGATGCCTTCGTTGTCCAGTTCTCCCTGATCATAGTCTGGGCGTCGGGAGAGGGCGTCGGCCCTACTGTTCGCTTTTCCTTTGATGTGGTGAATCTCGAAGTCATACTCGGAAAGTTCTAGTACTTCCCTTGCCACTCGTTGGCTTATTTTTTGTGGTGATCGCCAGTATTGTAGATTCAGGTGGTCCAAGAAGACCTTGGTGCGATGGGGAGACCCTGCTAGTAGGGGTCTCCAGTGTCGGAAGGCTTTGACGATGGTGAGTAGTTCTAGGTCGTATATGTTGTAGTTTTGTTCAGCGGCATTGAGTGTGGATGAGTAATAACCAATGGGGTGTCTCTTGTTGTCAGACTTGCGCTGCAAGAGTACGGCTCCTACTGCAAACCCTGAGGCATCGACTTCCAGTTCAAAAGGTTTACTCAGCTCAGGGTGTGCCAGTACCGGTTCCGATGTTACAAGGGTTTTGAGTGTTTGGAATGCCCGTTCTTCATCCTCCCCCCATTGCCATTCAGTGTCCTTCTTCATTAGGTGGTTAAGGGGCTTGGCATGAGAGGCAAAATTGCAGATGAACATTTGGTAAAAATTGCAGAAGCCGAGGAATGAGCGGACATCTTTGACTTTAGTAGGTGTGGGCCACTCCTTGATACCCGAAATTTTGACAGGGTCCATGCGTGTCACCCCCTTTTCAAGGATGACCCCCAGGTAATCCATACGAGGCGCATGGAAGAGGCATTTCTCCAGTTTGTAGTAGAGGTCATGTTCAGTGGAGAGCGCAAGGACATCCTTAACGGCGGCAATGTGGTCCGCAAGGCTATGACTGATGTGAGTGGCGATACCAATATCGTCCATGTAAACATGTATCGTTGTGCCCAGTCGCTCATGTTTCGCGATGACGTCGCGACAAATATGATTCATCATGGTTTGGAAGGTTGCCAGTGAGTTTGTGAGGCCAAAAAACATAACAGTTGGTTCAAAAAGGCCATATTTTGTCTTGAAAGCCGCCTTCCCTTCGTCACCTTCCTTGATTCTGACGTTGTTGTAACCCTACTGTATGTCAAGTTTGGTGTAAATGTGAGCATTGCTTAGTTCTGTGATGAGATCGGTGATGAGTGGAAGGGGGTATTGGTTGCGAATAGTGAAATTATTGATGCGTCAATAGTCCTGTATGGGGCGTAGCTTCCTGTCCTTTTTCTTGACGAAAAAGAAAGGGGATGCATACGGGGATTTAGAAGGCCGAATGTACCCCTTCTGTAATTGTTCGGTGAGGAAGCTTTGCAACGCCTTATCCTCTTCTTGTGTCAGTGGGTAGACTTTGCAATCAAGGGCGTCTGGTGCTGTTGGTTTGAACTCAATGGCATGGTCCCATGCCCGTGTGGGGGGAAATTGGTGAGAGGCTTCTTCATCAAAGAGTTTTCCAAATGATGCGTACTCTGGTGGTAACACGGCCTTCTCGGTGTACTGGCGTGCTTTGATGGCCAGCTCAGTTGACGTGGTATGTAGCGTGGTCGGTCCCTCCTCTTCTAGTTGTTGGACGATTGCCTCTTTTTCTTCAGTGGTGATTGTTGCCATGGTGATGGGTGGTTCTGTTGATGGTTTGATAGATCGTAGGACAATGGGGAGTGCATCCTCTTTGATAGTGGCGAATCGCCACGACATTTGGGGTTCATAGGTGGCAAGCCAGGGGTATCTCAATACAATGTCTTTGTTTCCAATGTTGGTGAGGAGGAACCGGAGGGTCCAGTGAATGCCCTTGGTCTGGACATTGAGATCTATGAAATGTGTAATAAGTCTGGCTTTGTTTTCCGTATTATCAATATTCCATATCTTTTTGGGTTGTTCAAGTGTTTGTACGTTCAAGTGCATCCTTCTGGCAAATGCAGGACGTATGAAGTTGTCAGTGGCTCCTGAGTCCACTAGTGCTCTTATGTTGGCCATTGCGTAATTCGTGCGAATTGAAACTGGAATTTTCATAGAACGATAGTGCGTGATGATAACCAAATTACAATTGACTGCCCTCACCCAGGCCGATGGGTTCAGGCGTCCTGAAAACCCTCTTGTTTCCAGAGATCCTTCAAGATCATATCTTTCACTTCGTCGGGCTCCGCCGCTACTCCCACCATCCAGTTCATGGCTCGCTCACACAGGGTTTGAGCCCGTGAGGCCTGGATAGGTTGTTCTTCTGGTTCGTACCGGTCTGCTTCAGTACGTCGGTTGTAGGTGTGCTGTGGGCATTGCCTGCTAATATGACCCTTTTTTCCGCAAGTGTAACACGTAACTTTGGAAAAGTCTCTCCTGCCTCCTCGTCGCTTCATAAACCCTCCGCGAGGCCGTTGTTTGGCGCGGTATTGTTCGAGTATTTCTTCTGCGTCAGCGAGGCATCCTCAAATACGGTCTGCCGAAGTGTCCATGGCGTTGGGGTCCCGAGGGAGGTTCCATCCAGGACCTCCACCCCCCCCGTGTCGTTGATTGTTGCGGTTCAGGACTGATCCTCCTGTTGATCCTCGGTGTTGTTCGAGGCGGGCCTTCATGTGAATGTATTGCTGCTGCCTCTTCATGACAGCGGTCTTCCACTCGTCAAATGATTGCGGGTCGTCCATAGTGAAGACCTTTTCATAAAGGTCATGTGGCAATTCGTTTGTGAAGATGTCAAGCGTCAACGGGGAGTCTAGGCGATAGCCAGCTTGTCATGCCAATGTCTCGAAAGTGGTCACGTACGTGTCAATGTCTCCTGCGATCATCCGTATCCCTTTCTTTAGTGCTGCTTGAGCCTGTTCCTTTTCAAGGGTGTTGAAGAAGCGTCTTGTGAAGGCGCTAATGACTTCATGCCAAAGGCGTGGGTCGGAGTCGTTTATTCCTCCTGTGATCTGCCTATTCAACCACTGGCTTGTGTGAGTGATCCATTCATTGACGTCCTTTCCCTGAATATAGGTGAGGAAGAGCATTGAATGTCTGTAGGCGTTAGCCATGATGGGATTGTTGTTGTTAATTCCCCAGTACAATTCCCATTGCATGAGGAACTCTTCTGATTTGTGCTGGTCTCCTTTGAATACTTCAGGCGCATTTCCTGCAAATTTGTCAGAGTGGCCTCGTCCTGGAGGAGATCCGACTGGTGGTACTCCCCCAAGTAGTGGCCCTCCTCTGCCGGGGAATCCTCCTCTGCCAGGGAATCCTCCTCCGCCTGGGAATCCTCCTCCTGGACTTCCTGCATCTGGTGGCCCACTTCCTAGTGGGTCTGGTTGGTCAGGCCCGATGGCTCACATGATAGCTGCGTCGTCGGTGTTTAGGGGTTCCCCGGTAACGGGGTGTATGGGCATTTGTACTTGAGCCGGGGGTGCTTCAGTGATAGTGGCCATGGGTGGTAGAACGGTAATAGACTCAGCTCGTTCAATGAGGTTAATCTCTGCTTGGTTTAGCGGTGATGGAGATCGAGGTTGTTCGTTATCGGAAATGTTCTCTGATACCCTGTGAGTACTTTCGGAGTGACTTGCGTTATTTTCTCCATCAATGGGTCCCCAATCTGATCGTGGGAGTACTTCGTCGGCGTATATGTCGCAGCAGTGGTGGGTTTGTAGTGGAGAAATTACCTGCCACCAGTCTAGGATGTAGTCGACCGCACACCAACACAAGCGATTGAAACTGAACTCAACTGGGCGTTCCCCACGTCGTGTCTCGATAATGTATCCTTCAGCTCCGTTAACGCTACTCCAATATGCGTTCTTCAGGTATCAGACAGGCACGTTACGACTTCCTCGTCGGGATAGATTGTACGGGTGGAATCCATTGATATCCCACTGTTCCCTGGTTGTTACTCTCGCCACGATGAGTAGATCTTGGTCTTAATGTTATGCCTTGCCGTGGCATCTGTTCGACTTGAACGGGTTGCTGGGCGAGAAGACAATAAGCGTGACACAAGTCAAACGTAGAGGCGACTTCCTCAATACAACGACGGGGCAATCAATGGATCTTCTAAGTCATGTTGGCCTAAAATAGACTTCAACCTGCCGCTGGATATGCCGGGCTAGGTGATGCAAGCACACAACACTCAGAGAGATGAAGAGGGAGAAGAGGATGCGAGATGACAGATCAATGGCAATTGAAGAAGACCAAGATGGCGTTTCTTGGTCTTCAACAACTACTACTTATACAGATACTCGAGGGCTTTCAAGCGCCTCTCCAATGGTAACTATCCTATGGCATAAGTAGCTCGAACCCTACTACGCCAGTCCTAGAACTCACTCAGCAATCACATGCGATCACTGAGTGCTGACTGATACAACTAGTCCGTGACTAATTACTACTTACTACCGTAGCCACAACAGGTAAGTAAGAGTCCGAAACTCCAAATCATGACATTACTATGACATTCGATAAGTCCGCGTGGTCAACCGTAACACTACCCGATGGTCCCGCAGACTAGGGGCACCGCTGGCACACCGCAATGTGCGCCCCACCACCACATAGCCTGGGGTCGAACTGCCTAAGTTTCCTGAAGGGTTCCCACTTGGAACCCAAAGTCGCTGAACCACTGTGTGGTCAGGCCGCCAAGCCGGACCCACTCCACTACGCATCAGCCGTTTCGCGCCCTCCCACGCGTTGGCTGCACTCATGCCGGTCATTTGCAAGGCCAAGTGCAATCAGCTGTAATACTGGATAGAAATGCCAAAATCGTTGGATAGTACACCCAGCCCATCACTGGGCATATCACCGCTATCCTAGTAATCAGTAAGTGTATAGTAACATGTGATACTACTGCTGACTGGTAACATGTGAAAATGTAAAGTCCCTGACTAATGTAAAGAATCACGAGCTTACTATTGTAGTCAGAACCTGATAGTAAGCATTAAAGTCCATTCCATGACACCTGCACCATCTCCTAAGCCTCTACCCATTCCCCCTCACCTCCATACTCCTGAACCTTGCCACCCTCTTACCCATTCTCTCATCTGAGCTCCCCCGTCTCATTAGTTGACCTTGGTAATGACCACTTCAATGATGACCCCCCAGAGAACTTCAAGATCTATAACTCACATTGGGCCAATCATGCCCAATACTCCTTTCCCATCACAGGCCTAGACGGCACTCCCAAATGCCCCCATTACATCTGTTATGAATGGGACCACAAGGGCCATAATCACTACATCTTGGAGTGTCACAGGGACACTGGCCACTACCAAGATTATGGGGCTCCACTTGTTGCCACCCCCTTCCATGGACCTCCTCCCTCCTTCCCTGATAACACTAACCTCTCTCCCTTCCACACCAACCACCCAGACAAAGAGGCCATAGAAACTGGCCTTAGAGTCCTTAATGACATTGGGGTCAACACTGACATTGATAGGTACCACCATCTTGAGGATGAGCATCATACCCTGCTAGAGAGAGAGAGAGACCTGGCAGATGCCTAGAATAACTGGAGGAGGAGATTGGGGGTTATCCAGCAGAGGCTGGTTACATCATAGGAGTGCACATGCCTTCATCCTTACCTGATGGGAAATGCTTACATCCCTCACCCATGCTACACCAACAACACAATTGCATCCTCTGGTATTCCCATTTGGGAGTACCTGAAGAGCCAACACCTAGGAGGGGAGCACTACACCCACTGTTGAAGTGTGATGTGCACTCATGTGTGCAAACACCTCAACATTGGGAGTCAGCCACACCTCAGGTGCAGAGAAGAGTACACCCTGGAGGTGTAACAGCAGTAGAGTCGAGATATGTGGACTCATACATACAAACACTCTTTTGATATTGTTACTTAGTCACTTAGATTCTTTGATTTTTAAATATCAGGATAGTTACAATTAGAGGTGATCATATCAACCCCAGTATGTATGCTACTGAGATACTACTACAGTACATGCCCATATACAATATTCACATGTATTCATGACTCTGCAGTGGTATTTAATTCCTCATTGTATGCACTGACACACCAGAAACTTATGCTTCTTCTGGTGTGCCAGGTGAGTAATATTGCTTTACTTGAATACAAGAAACTTACGCTTCTTCTAGTGTGCTAGACTAATCACTCAGCTGCATCTGTTCATCACCCACTTCCCCATGCCTTGGCTTCATGATGAAGAGAAGCCAGGTGTGTTCTGATGAATCCTATTGCAGGGTCAAGAGTCCCATGCCTCCGAAAAGAAACCACTTCCCAACCCCCAGCCCATCTGCCCTTCAGCCCTCAAGTGCACCAAGTGCCATGTCCCTAATGTCACCTACTCTGCCAACAACTGCCCCATGTGGAAGTGTTGCTTCTACTGTGACAACATGGGTCACACCACCTGGAAGTGCTGGTACCCCCACTCCAGATGCTACACCACTGGGAACTGCCACATTCCCCCCAAACACAGGCACTTCAGGGGTGGCTGTGAGTGGTATTCCAAGGCCTGGCATTCCTGCTATGGGAATGAGACTTATAATGGGGATTATGATGCCTATGAGAACGTGGATTGGGAGGCCGAGGATCAAGGTGATTGATGCATGAAAGCATCTACCAAGAGCAGGGGTGATGTTATGATCCAGCTCACCACAGACTTATTTTTATTTTTACCTTATCGCTTTTACTTGTCCTCAGACTATCTCGGAGTACTAACTTGTTGACTCATTACCCTGTATATTTCCCTACTCCAATTCCTCTTTTATCCCTTCCCCTTCTGCATTTCCTTTTGTTCCCTTTTAGTACCCCTTCATAGGATGGACATAGAGTAGCTACCTATATAAGCTTGACCAGTTGTACACTTATTTTCCAGTCTTGTCTTCATTTATCATACTAGCAAATACCAGACCTTGACTACTCCTCTCTGTGTGCCCCCTTCTCATTGTCTCACCACCACTGTCAGTCCTCCCTTAATTGGGAACCACCTTGAAGCTTTGTGCTTGTGCTATAACAATGTGCACACACAGTGTCGTGATCCGGCTCACCACGGACTTATTTTCTCTTTTACTATATCGCTTTGACTCATTCTTGCTTCCCCTCGGAGTACTAACCTGTTGACTCATTACCATGTATGCCCTCTTACTCCGATTCCCCTTCTTCCCTTTTCCCCTTTTTGCACTTCCTATTGTTCCCTATTCTACCCTCTTCCCCATTCGCGTTGTCTTTTGTTCCCTATTATAGTATCCCCCTTCACGGGATGGACACCGAGTAGCTACCTATATAAGCTCGACCACTTGTGTGCTTATTCCCTAGTCTTGTCTTCGTTTATCATACTAGCGAATACCAGACCTGCTTACTCCTCCAACTGTGTGCTCCCTTCTCGTCGTCTCATCACCACTGTCGGTCTTCCCTTAGTTGGGAGCCACCTTGAAGCTTTGCGCTTGTGCTATAACAACACGCACACACAGACCCTAAGTCGCTTGACTTAGTCCCTCATACTTCGGCCATCTGACCGAAGCCCCTTGTACCTCGTCACTAAGTCCATCGACTTACCCCTTGAACCCTTGTTCCTTGGTCGTCCCTCGTGGACCCTCGTCTCTTAGAACCTCCCTTGGCCTTGGATACTGTCTACCAAGCACCTCGTCCTTGTACCCCGTCCTTGTCCCCCTCGTACTCTCGGTGCACGTCGCACTGTAAGGCCCCGCTAGGCCTTAACACACAGAACATCAACTCTAAATTGGCTTACATCATACCTCATCCCTAAGTCTCTGACTTAGTCCCTTGCCCCTTGTCATCCCTTGTGGACCCTTGTCACCTTGTCATCTTCAAAGACCCTTACCTTGTACCTTGTTATCCTCTTGGACTCTTATCACCTCATACCCTGTTGCCCTCCTTCATACCTCATCCTCATCACTTGTCACTTGTACCTTTGGTGCACACCACACAGCAAGGCCCTGCTAGGCCTTAACAAGAAGTATCTGTGGGAACATGAGCATTTGGGTGTGATGACAGACCAGCAGGGTTGTCGTTGAAGACCAGAGCAATGGAATCAGGAACAGATTCCTGACAGGCTGCACTCAGAGCAGGCTAGACAAGGGGAAGCTATTGTCAAAGCATACAGAACAAAAGCAGGTGAAAGACCTGTTTCTTCTGATGCATTGAGTTGTTCACCCTCTAGTCAAATGGACCCACTCTGGGTGTCACGGAACGGACTCTCATGCTTACTACTAGGTTCTAACTACAGTAGTAAGCTCGTGATTCCTTACATTAGTCAGGGACTTTACATTTCACGTGTCAGCAGTAGTATCACATGGTACTTTAGCAGCTGATTAGGATAGCGATACTAGGGTTCGAGCTAGATACGCTATAGGTCAATACTGTTCGAGAGGCGCTTTAAAGCCCTCTATCATTGTGTATAAGTAGTAGTCACAGAAGACCAAGGATCGCCATCTTGGTCTTCTTGAATCATCGGTTCTCTCTTCATTCGCGACTCGTCTCTATTCCCTGGAAGATTACCAAGTAGGGCGCACTGCATAAGGACTACCAAGAGTACCTTCCCAGTTGCAGGAACGTCAACGTGTTAGGACTTAGGCTCCCACATTTGACTTTAACATCACAAAGCTGAGTACTCATGCCGTATTCTCGCCTAAAGCAAGGCCCACGCTTACCGAAGTGTAACACTGGGAATGCCCCAAGAGGCCTGGTATCAACACTGTTTGTGCACAAGAAGTCACCAAGTTCTTGGTGTAATCTGCATTGAGCAAGTGGCTTGCAACTTGCCATCTGAAAGAGTCAAGGTGCCAAGCCAGAACCGACAGAGTCATTTGTGAGCACACTGATAGATTACAGAATTGAATATGGACAAAGTCAGACAGTTGGAACGCAAACCTCAGATATCGAAATCGGCCGGGTTCGAACATAACCAAAAAATATACAAATAATCAATTAAATTCAAAAAATACTATGGACTTCCCACTGGGCATCATGCATCATGTCCTGACATTGACCGCCTTACTGTATACGGTACGGCAGCGGCATTGTCAGCTTGTTTTTCATTTTAATAGCTTTGACTCAGCCTCTAAAGTCCTGTGCGCCTTGTTCTCACTCTTCTCTAATTCCCACCCTTGTTCACCCTCATGGCATCTGAGATTGTCATCGTCGAAGTCGTCGAGTTCGTCTCTACCGACCAGTGTCTGGCGGATCCCTCCCTATTCCAAGCAGTCCGGGACGTCGTGCAGGCTTGGCAGTGAGTTTCCTGCTAGCACACCTCCGAGACAGTTTCACAGACCTGAGTGATCTCCCCGGCAGGGAGAGGGGCCTGAAGGGGCAGTACTGGAGCACGTCCGTGGAGAGGCCCAACAATATGTACTGGGTCCTTTGTGAGTTCACAGGAGCCGCCTTTGAGCTCTACGATAACGGTTTTTTTTTTTTTGCATGCGCAGTTTGGGAGTCGCGCGCGCACGCAGCCGCCTTCGCGGCAGATCCGTCGTACCCCGAATTCATCCAGAGACGCCAATCCCTGGCAGCCGCTCCTGTGCGTGACTTCCACGTGCCCCTGTCTGGGACCCCACAGCTGTACGTCGACGCGCCTATCACCGAGATCGACTACATCAAGACGGACGACACCCGCATAGAGGAAACGCATGAAGTCGCACGCGGCTTGATACAGCACGTTCGGTCGCTTCAGCCGCCAGGTTTCATTGGGTCCGGTTATGGTATAGCCGACGAGGATCCCACGGTAGGCGTTTACTTCGCTGGATGGAATGCCGTTGAGGTACGCCGTGACATGGGACATCACGTCTATATGGAAACTGATCCGCTGGAAGGACCATATGCGTTTGGGCATGGAAGAGGGACACGAGAAATTTAAGGATGGAGCTGAAGAACTCATGAGGCAATTGAAAGACCTTACCATCGCGCACATGGCTCTCAAGAAGCATGGTGCGTGAGGCCTAGGAGAGGTTGCTTCGACTATGCAACTTCGTGAATGGAATTCCTTTCGTCTTCAAATCAATAGCGCCAACAGGTCTTCCTAATTTGTTATCTGTTTACATGCCTATTTAAGTACACTACTAGTAACTTACAAACTATATCTCCCTGAACATCTGGCTATGACACACGCAACGGGGAAAGGTTCATTTCAGGTTCTCGAACAGGCGACGAACGTTCTCGCTTACCGGGTCGGGAAGCCCTCCTTAGTTGAAGTTATGTCCCAGTACAACGTACAGTAGTGATGGCTGTCAACCACACTGGTTGACTATGTGATCAGGCTAACTCGCAAAACCCACTTCTAAGCAAAACTGGCTACATCAGGAAAATGGAATGTTGCTAGGGGCCACTAGCCAGCACTAGCTGGAACTAGTGGCACCAGGTCTAGTGTGTGTTAGGTTCCTCTAGTAACCGCAAGTCAAGTCCATTTTACTGATGTAGCACCCGGCACGGAGGGTGTTACAAAGCACACGCGTTCGTAACGACCATCGTGGGCCAATTGCAGGACCATGCTGGACCACCGTGGGACCACACCGCGATGGATGACATGGATACAGTACGGCACTGATCACCCTTCACCCCCAACTTTAAATGGACGGGGTCCATGCAGAAGGTTCAGATCGTTCCTAGCTCACTCAGGGGGGGGTGAGGTCACCCACACCAGGGACAATCCCAGGTCAGGCGGCACGAGACTTATCAAGTTCGTTGGCAAAAGCTTCGTGATTGTTGATAGGGACACTTGGCGGCTAGCACATGAAGTTGAGGTCGTTGGGAGTCCGGGAAACTGGATGCCCAACAAACTAACGAGACGAAACGAAACGAAACGAAACGGAATGGCACTACTGCAGCGCTTAGCAAGTAACGACAGTGGTGTTCGTCTGAGTCAGCGCTTTTTTTCTTTTTCTTTTTCTTTTTTTTTTTTGGATTCCGGAGTACGTGTCTAAGACAAAGACCGGTCGTAGCGCGAGCTGTACTACAGTTATGAAACCACTAACGCCGAGGGGCACCCTTTACAAACTATGTGAAGGTATGTAGACACCAAAGAGCGTGGAATCCGTAAAGGAGGCAAGTAAAGAGAAAGAGTGGCTAAGGGCGGCGGAAAGGCCTTACCCGAAAGTTTACTGACTTAGCAGGAGACGAAGAGAGGGTCGTCTTCAGAGCATCAGCGTCGGGCCCACTTGGAATAGCACAAATTCTACCGTACATAGCGCCATAAGGATGAAAGTAAGGAAACATAGGCGTCGAGTCTCAGCAGTCCCGCTGCGAAACCAAGACGGCTGTCCTAATGATACATAGGTACCGCGAAGCAGATAACGGAGGCATGTCAGTGAGCGAAGTGTGTCATGGTCAACCTAAAACATAGTTCCATAAAAACATCAAGTGAAAGAGGAAAAGATGACGAAGCAGAAACATTTTGGATGAGTTGCAAATAGCTAACGGACAACACCAAGACCCTAATCGTTGTCGCTCAGATAATCGGACGAATCGTCTCTCGTATAGTGCACAGATACAGGGTGACTGGAAAGTCGGCGCGCGGCGACGAACGGCTCGATGGACGGCGGAGACGCAGACGACTCGAACCCGTCCAGGTGGAGATCGCGCAGCGATGGCAGGATCCCGCGTGCCATATTCCCGGTGACCTGTTCGAGCGTGGCGGCGATGTTCGGTACCAGCGCGCCGGTCACCTCGAGCTTCCTCACGCCTCTGAAATGGCGCAGGAGTTCCAGCCATTTCGCCGAGTCCGTCTCGCGCGGGTCGCGCAGGGAGAACAGCGTGGGAGACCCGTCCGCGTCGAGGGCCTCCACGCTGGAGAGGAAGCTGGAGAATTGCCGGCCGACGTGGACCAATATGGACATCTGCCGGTCCACGTCGTCGCACGAGACCTGCAGCCGGATGCTCCTCGAAGCGGAAGAAGAAGGTTGTGGAAGAAGTCGAAAATCGTGGGTGATGGCGATGTCGTCTTCCGCAAGTCGGATGGACGTGCGGTGCGGAGACCTCAGCGTCCTCGTGCGATTGATGAATTGGGCGAGCTGTGAGGTGTCGAACGTGTTGAGTTCGAGAAATTTTATGTCGAGTTGCTCGACGGCAGGAGCGTCGATTCTCGCGACGAGGTCCTCCAAATAGTCGCTGTTGCCTCTGAAGTGGATTTCAGCGAGCATGGGGAGGATAGAACGGATTTTCGGGGTTGAAGGCGCGCGTCTCTGGTCCGGACGGGAGCTTGGGGGGTGGAAATAGACCTTGAGGAGTTTGAGTTGGGTCGTCGCGGATAGGCCAGCGGCAAGGGCCTCTGGCGAGAAATACCCAGAACTCGGGATGTCATCGAGCTGAAGAGAGACAAGCCCTCGAGCAGACTGAATTAACAGGGGTAATGCGGAGAAGGCGGTGCCGGTCAGGTGAATATCGCGCAATCGTGGAGTGGATCCACCCAAGAAACCAATGGGAAGGATCAACGGCCGCGTCGCGTCCTGCGATCCAAGGCGAAGGCACTCCAACGTGGGAAATGATGCCTGCAATAGTGGGGCCGATTTTCCCAATAGGGATTTTGTCATAGGAACGTTGAGCTCGCATATGCGATCAGGGTGCTTGAGTGCGGCGATGACGTTGTTCTCATCCTGCGAAGTTATGGGCCGGTACCGGGTGGGTCGGGGGTATCGTATGGCGACAGGTAATGCTGGCCAGAATTCCAAGGTCTTCCTGACGGGCTGTTTGTAAGTGTAAACAAGTTGCAGATCTAGACGGTGCTGTGATTCGAATATGATTGATCGCCATCGGTTGCACACGTGGACGAGTCTATGCCATTCCCACGGAACCGATGACAGGCCAGAGGCCCTGAGGGCCAACAGTCGATGCCAGTCGAATATCTCGAGGAGAGCTTCGTTGGGGAGAGCTTCAATGAATGCTGGTAGACCAACCTCTCCTGCTCCACACAAAATTGTCAGTGTTCTGCGCATATTGAGCACCAAGCACGTACCCTGAACCCTTTCTTCGCGTGTCTCTTCATGTTGAAGCCCATGAACGTGTTCCTTCTCTCCTGCAACTACCTCCCATTCTTCAAAGGTGCTGTACCTTGGCGCCTGCTCATTTTTGTGGAATAAACGCCGAAATATTGCGTTGACTTTGGTGATAACCACGCGTGGGGAAAGCAGTCGACGGAGAGGTCTCCGAGCACGGCCATTTGGAGAGGATCTATATTGAGGACTCGTCAGCTCGGTATGGCCTCGCAACGGAGCAGGTGAATGTCGGATACATACCGGTAGAGGTTCATTGATAGATATGCGGCCCGTTGAGGGTAGGCCGGTTGCCTTTTATCTGGCATTAGGACATGACAAGTGAGTGTGTTGAATGAGAAGCGCTCTTGTCACGGTACCACATTGCTGTGTACATTCCGTCCTAAGACTGTTTAGTTCTCCTATCGGAAAACAGTATAATTTTGACGTGTTGATTCTGTATGCATGGGCCATCATAGAATATACGCGTTTCTTCCGGGGGTACTGTGCTTTGTTGTGCCTTCTCTTTTTTACTTTCCAAAATACGAGCGCCTGTTGGGAGGTGGGATTAGGTGGCTCGACATAAAGAAAAGTTACTGAGGAGAAACAAGTGTAGCAAGGGGGGTCGAGGTTTAGGTTAAGGCGGTACACAACGCGGACGGGGGCAAGAGCTGGGTGAACAACACGCGCCGGCGGTACATGCAACATCCTCGTCGTACCCACGCCAGTACGAAGACACCGTACTGTAGTTGCGTATCTATCGCTCACCAATTTTGCTAATTACGGCTTAATGGTGGTAATGTTGTTTGCAAAGAGTAGGCGCCTCCAAGAGCGCGACGTCCCTGTCAACGTTTACTATAGTGGTACACTGCCTCATAGAACATGTTGGACACCTTTCTGTAAAGCGGATCCCAATTGATTTGCAATTGGTTACTGATTCGCCTAATGGCCTTGTTTACGACTTGTAAGTGCCGACACAACCATGCGTATCATTGTGTCAACGAGATATTCTACTTTATAGTACAAAAGTTTTTGTTTTTCGACAACTGCAGCGCGGCAGGCAAACTTTTTTGGTCAATCCTTTCGCTTTTGTCAAATATAGCAAGGATACGGAAAGGGTACCGTCCAGGTCCGCCCAACCGCCGCCAGCTGCCTGCCGAGAAAAAGATGCCTCCTGGTTCGGTGATACGGAATCTGATAGGCCTGCCCAAATACGCCACTTTTATGAAAGGAAGTGTTGGAGCGGAACTAATCTCCCAGGGCGACTTACTGGAGGTGGATGAGGCTGGCCCCGGGCAGCATGTTGCGCTGCTTCACACAAGGCCGCATAGGCTCCACCCATTGGCCATCCTCACCTCTGTAGCATGTCGCGCCACGGTGCGTGATACACGCACCCGATTACACCACGCAACTCATGGCACGCGAGCTGGGCGTTGAGTTCTGACCCTCTCAAACCAATCGCAACCGTTCGCTTCTTCGCCTCGCCGTTGCTTGTGCGTAAATGCAGACCATCCGACGGGTGCGGGCTTGTTTAAGTTCATAATCCGCCGACCCAGGAGATGTAGTTGACAGCAGAAGCTTCTCTCTCTCACGCACTCAATGCCTCAAGGTCCGAAGACCGAGGGGTCCCCTCACTTGGCTGAGCTGCAGCGCCTATAACAGCAGGTCTTGGAAGACGCGGGGGAGTACATCCCTTCGACCTCCTTGGGCGCGGCGGGCGACTGCTCACATTTCATAGTGCACCGTAAGTGCCATCGAGATGGCCTTGTGGCGCTTCGGGAACAAAGTCAAGAGATGAGACCCGGGTAATAGTGAGCATGGGAGCGAGGCGGCGAAAGAGCATCATTGGTGCTTGTGTAGTATAGGGTTTTAGCACGGAGCGAGAAAGGGCCTAAATTACCGTAACGATCGCCTGGCTGGAAACCACGCGGCGTGAGGTGATGCTCCTTATGTGGGTAGGTCGCATGTCCGAGCCTCCATTTTGCTTTAATCTGGTTGGGGAGCGCTCCTTGCACTTCCATTCTCCCGTCCGCCTGGTCGGGGAGATTAATTGAATGAGCACCGCACTACGACACGCGACGCCATTCTCTCTCCGAGAATGTGATGTGATATATCTCCCAAACCCCCGTATGAGAAAAACTTGAACCCCTTTGGCGATATCACAGGATATAGGACGCGCGTGCAGGACGACAAAGTTGCCCTCCGTATTCCAATAGCCGTCAACGTAGGTGGACTCAACGCTTGACGAAGACCGTCTTTTAATTAACAAACGTGCCAGTAGACGCAGTCTTATGGCTCACAGGTGGAACCCCACTGAGAGACCCAAACGCCGATCCAGATAAGAGTTGTCACGGAGAAACGGGAGGAGATAGATGGAGGGGGGTAGGCGAGGAAACCGCGTAGCTGGAAGAGGTCGTCGATAACAACTATTAGCAGTTGAAAACCGTGACACTCACGAGCGAAGAAGTCTGAACTGCAGTGGTCGTAAGCTCTTGATAGATTGGTCATTCAAGCCAAGTCGTGAAGAGGGATCTTCGACATCCAGGATCTGGCAATAGTCTGGCACCGCGAACGCGTATCGCTCTCCTGAATAGTGGGGTAATTACCGCACTCCACATCATAAACACCTCGTGCAGACGCAGAGTGATAAAAATCTGATGGGCATGGAGTTGGACCCTGAGCGTCG
Source organism: Lactarius evosmus (assembly GCA_951394315.1). Lineage (NCBI taxonomy): Eukaryota > Fungi > Basidiomycota > Agaricomycetes > Russulales > Russulaceae > Lactarius > Lactarius evosmus. The sequence continues at coordinate 471,927 of OX596125.1, read as the reverse complement.
GTGATAAGCCGTGGTTGACCTGAGCGTCGTTTCTTGCTCGCTTGACATTGACGCGCAGACGGCGGCACTAAATAACACATGGATCACAGCCGTTGAACGTTGAGCGCTGAGTGACGAGTATGGGGGAGCAGGCGTAGCCGCCAGCCCAGACTCCGACGCACCAATTCAGCCAGCGGACTTAAACGCCACTGAGGGGATTATCGATATCATCAGATTGTGGATTGTGGATTGTGGATTGTGGATTAAACGCCCCCCCCCCCCCCCCAAAAAAAAAAAAAGGATCTGATGTCCAGAAAGAGCAGAAGAGAAACACTGAGGCCATTGGATAATCGGGATCAGACGACGTGTGTCGGGTAACATTGTGGCAAGACGCTGGGAATATCGTAAACGAGGGTGCCTAGATAAGCGCCGTTGGGCGGTGCGTCTCGAAATTTTTACATGTCCGTCGTAATCGATCGCGTAAACGCTGCGTTCAGCTGATAGTTCTACACAACACCGTAACCTCGATTTGTTCACACTACAAGCAACCCAGGTCGACGACTGAACCTGCGTAGCGACGACGGCATCCTCTGTGTCTATGCCCATACCTCCAATCGATCCTGACTCTCTTCCCGACTGGCTTGTAAACAAATGGAACGTTTTTTCCTCCCTACTTCGGTTTCCTTTCCGTGTTGTGGTGCGGACAGTGAGTCTCTGTGTGGTAAATTATCGGTGTTCCGGCGCGGGTGTGAGTACATATTAAACGCGACGTGACAGAGGCTTACGCCGGCTACAGTCGATACCTGCACCTGTCTATCCCTCACGCTTACCTAAATGTCCCGCGTTCATGGGCAAAGGGACCGTTGCCTTGGGGCTCGCCAGCGTACAAGTGCCAGGATATCTACGTCGCCATCTATTCGCGCCTGTGATCCACTACGAGTCGAAGGGTGAAAATGGTACGTAATCAACAAACTAGTCCGAAACCAACCCGAGAACATTGACGGTACAGAACATATACAACAAGACGACATCGCGCAGAAACAAAAAGAAGAGGCAAACAAGCGATGAAACAATACTATCGTCCACGACGCTACACCGCAAGTGTACGCGGTAGCATCGGCGAAAGGAAGAAAAAAAAAAGTTATCGTTATCAAAGCCCGGCAGCCCACGAGGCGCTTTCCGCCCGGGTCTCCGCCGTTTTGGAAACCTTTTTGGAGGTACTGGTGGAGGTACGGGTAAGCCTCTTCGCCATCACGTCGGAGAACAAAGCTCCGATCTCCTCTCCATTTGTCAGACACTGATTTAGCCGCGCTTCGAAAGCCTTGAGGAGCCGTTCAACTTCTTGCCTTTTCTCTTTGGCCTCGTCCTGCGACGTGCTCCGGCACGCCTCCTGATACTTCTTGTCTTTGTGACGACTTGCGGAGTCTCCACGGGCGAAGTAATCCCCGCAAGTGGGGCAGAACGTGAGTTTCTGTGGGTGTTTCTCACTGCTCTTGCAGTGTCTTTTAAAAGTCACCCAAGTGCTGATTCGCGCCTTGGGGCACAACTTGCACTTGATTATCCTGACCGCTCCGCGCTCCTCGTCCGCCGGGGTCGTCTGGAGCATCAACCGCTCCCTCTTCGACAAGTCTCCTGGGATTTTGTAGAGATTCTCTCCGTCTTCGGCGTCCTCCACACTCTGAAGGACGATCTGCTGCTGCTGCGCGCTCCCCGTCTGAAGCCGCATTTCCACCTGCTCTCTCTCCTCAATCCAAGGCAACTTTCCCTGCTCAAGGGCTCCCACCGACCCCTGCGGGACACTAAGTCCCGGCAAAGATCGGTGGTATACTCCCTGCGCTGTCGTGGACGCGAGCATCTCCGCTCCGCATCCCGCCACCTTGGATATACCATTTGATTTGTGTCGGATCCTCGTGTCAAGGGAGCGATAAGTCCGTTTGGTGGACTCCGCTCCCTCCGGGACCCGTGTTGCCTCTGGTCTGCTCCTCTTCTGCCGGCCGGATCCGTTACCCTCGCTATTCTCGTTGTCAGCCTGCAGGACATCATTAAGTGTAGGTATTCATACCTTATGCGCTTCCGCTTCCCGAGGGAATGCGATGGTACACCCGTTTCGTTTGTGACCATCGTCGCTGGTGCTACTGTTGGCGCTGCGAGGTAATGATTGGACGAAAAACAATCCGGCTGGGCGGGAAAGCCGGGAACACTAGTGCCAGAAGAATGGTCACATGTCGTAAAAGCGAATCGGGGAAGTTAAAAGCACGCACGACATATGATCGTACATGCCCGTGGAGTCAAGGCCCGAAGTGTAATCGAACGGGGCCTGTCCAACGGTGCCGCCACCTTCCATGAGCCAATAAGGGGCCGCGTAGGTAAATTGATTGGGGTGCGAAGCCCCAGCGAGGTCGACGTGCGATGACGGGAAGCCCGATGTTGGAACCTAATAGTCGATCGTGGTGAGTAGAGCCCGCTAAGTTGGTTACTGGTACTCACGAAAGAGGGCGGGGCACCAAACGTGGGGATTGGATCCCCAGTAACATCGCTCTGCGGCGTCGGAAGCGAGCTGACATCTGTGGAGGCTTTGGATCAAGTAAGTACGAACGAAGAGCAGGTCGCTGGAGGAGACTTACACGGGGTGTCAGAGAACGAGGTAGTAAAATCCTGCGGCATAACAAGGTGAGTGACAAGATGAAACGACAACTAAATGTCTCGTCCCCACAGGTTGTGTAAAGAAAGATCCTATACTGTATGCATCCGTGGTGTCGTCGGTGGGGAAGGGTGGCGCGGGAGCTGGCGCGAACGTGGTACCTATGGTGGTGGCATCCGGGAGGGGGACGCCATGGCTGGGCATTTCCATGGCCGCCATCACTTCGGACGTCCAGTCGGTATCCTATGACGGATGTAAGTTCTCTCATGTCCAAAAGGCGAATATGCTCACGAATCCGGTTTGAAACCCGAATGATTCAGTGGGGGTTGTGCCACTTTGTCCCCAGGAAAAGGTGGGATCCAGGGTATCGAAGGAGGAGCCCTCCACTGTGGGCTCTGGTTGAGAATACCCGACGGCCAGAGCCCACGCTATCATTTCCTCCTCACTTGCGGCAGGTGCGTCAGGCCAGAGCGAAAAGGCGAGGGCATCGGCATTGGCTGCATGGGGAGGATTCATCGTGGCTTGGTGAGTTGGTGTGTGAACGGTAATTATTTGGAGACTGCGGAGAGGAGGCGCGCTTTTAACAGGTTCCGGAGATACCACAATGTCGCAAAGCGCGCGCAGGCCATAGCCCTGTCGGACAATCGCACTCACGCGTGCCTATGCCGGCATCATTTCGGGTTTCGCCGTTTTCGCCTTGACAATGCTGTGCAGAGTCGCTTGTGCCCAGCTGTGTTTAAATCGGCCTCATGGCCTTCACGCGCTAAAGATCCTTTGATTTCCGTAACTTGGGAGGCGAACTAATTTCAATGAGTTTCTTCTTATCTACCGAAGAATCCCCGTCAGGATCTAGTAGCAAGCGGAGGATTTCGGAGTGTCATTTGCCCTTATTAAGTAAGGGTCGTTTGTACTATCAAAGGGCGCCCTGATGGGCATTCCACAATCAGGAAGACAAGGTCCGCAGCGCGTCGCGGCGGAACAAAGGGCCCAGGCGGCGCGTCCTGTGTCCGAGCGGTGCGTCTTGTGTCCGAGCGGCGCGTCCCGTATCCAAGGGGGACGTGGAAAGACTCGGAGCTTCAATTCAATGTATAGTACAATGTGCAGTCCCCGCTCACTGTTTGCCCCTGATCGTGGTTGACTAATCCCGAGAGTACATGGTCAAAATGATGTGGAAGGCAAACACGCCTAGCACAGCGCGGTTTATGCCCTCCTGGTGCGACATCCAAAGGGACACGCTTTCGCAGGGCCTGATTGGGGCGTCACCTGGAAATCAGACTGGAGGCAAGGTTGTGACTGACTACGTTTCGCTTTCGCCTTGAACGTACTGTATCTCTACACAACGACTCGGAAACTGCCTTGAGCGCTCAAGCAAGTCCAACCGCATGGCACACCTCGCACGTGATTATTCCACAATAAAACGGTCACCGGCCGTAGCGGCCCGGTTTTTGTCTCAGTGAGACTAATTCTCACGGCTAGGGTTTTGCTCATTGTTGCTGGGCGCTGACCAACGCTGACCGCTTGACCTGGGTCGCGTCCCTGACGGGGGTTACATTGACATAGAAGTTAAGCTCCTTCTATGGTTATAGGGCACGGGTAAGGCTGACAGCATAACATATTCACGTCCGGGTACTTTTGAAACTGTCGGAGTGGAGTCCCGGTTCGTCACCCGTTCGTCTGTGGCCTTTATGATGAAGAGCAGGTAGACCTAGCGTTGTTATTTATATGATATGATGCCGCCTACACCGCCAGCGATGGCAACGCCAAAGTTGCGGAGCAGTGCGATGAGGGGAAAATGGAAGAAAATCTGTACTGTTCCCGTTAAGCCTACACCGGTGTAGCTGCGCGAATGCCAAAGCCAAAGTCCACCGATATAGAAATTCGTTATTTTCATATCCAACCTCGGAGATCTGAGCGCTCCAGCTTCCGCCACCATTGTATAATGTACGGTTCACACGGCCCCTGTACTAGGAACTAGCCTGAGGGGCCAGTCTCTTTGTCCGCTATCATCACCAATGAGCTCTCACAGGTGTGTGCAGGTCCCTTTGTTCGCTATATCAATTAACTGAATATTTGATACCAATCTTCGACCAGTGAGCGTTTGCTCTTACTTCCAAGTGGTTCGTCCTCTGGTGCCGTTTCACATGGCCCTCGTGAAGGCTTGAATATTTCTCAATTTGGCCGCAAGTGGCGAGGGGACGTACGGGACCGAGGTACGGATTCAAGCACACATGTGGCAACTACGATAAGTGTTGACTTGGGTGGAATAGACGAGGATTACGGATGTGCAACGACGGCCGACACGCTCCCAGACGATGTCTTGATCGAAATATTCAACTCCTGTAGAATCAATGGGCCCAAATGCCACTGGAATTGGGAGAGACTGGTGAACGTATGCCGAAGATGGCGACGAATCATATTTGCATCATCACGCCATCTCCATCTCCAACTTTGTTGCTTTGAGATGATTTCTGTCAGGAAATATCTGGATTTCTGGCCAGCGTTTCCAATAGCCATTCACTATCACCTTGACCTCGATCCAAAACTGGAAGATAGTGCCTTTGCTGCACTCGAGCACCACAATCGTGTGTGCTCTCTCTTCCTTATTGCAACGGGCCCGCAGTTCGAAAGGCTGGCCACGGTCATGCGGGGGCCATTTCCAGCGCTGAAACATCTGAAGTTGCTAGTAGCAACATATGAATATCGATATATCACGGATCCGCCGGTCCTTCCAGGTGGATTCTTGGGTGGATCTGCACCGTGTTTACAGGACGTCGTAATAGAAGGCATTCCCCTTCCAGAATTACCAACACTCCTTTTGTCGGCTCGTGACCTCATCACTCTTCAACTTACCGATATACCGGGGACCAGTTGCATGTCACCTGAGTCGATGGTCAGGGGTCTGGCCGCATTGACTGGGCTCAGATCTCTTACAATCGGATTCAAACCGTCGAGTCCGCGTGTTAAGCGGACGCACCTGCACCCCGTAATACGGGCTGTCTTTCCCGCTCTCACGTCCTTTCGATTCGAAGGTGGCAGTGACTATTCAGAGGATCTCGTGACCCGAATCGACTGCCCTCGGCTCAGCGACATCGATATAACTTACAGGGGCGAACGTGATGACTTTCAAGTTTCGGAACTTTTCAAGTTCATCGATCGCTCAGAAGACCCCCGGCTGACCCAGGTCGGATGGGTAGATTTTAGCTCGGCCTGCGGTGAGGGTGCCAACCTCAAAATCTATCATGCAGACCTTTCCGATATGGCGGTGCTCATGTACTTCCGAGGCAAACAATGGCGAAGTTCACATGTGGTCCAGGTGTTAGGCCGGTTCACCGCTAAGCTCCTCGACGCGCGCCATCTCTACGTCCGCTTGCATAACCGCTGTCCAGAGTTAGGCTACAATGAATGGGTGCAAATACTCCATCCATTCGCCGCTCTGCAGACGCTGTGGGTTTCTGGGTATTCGGGAGGATACTGCGTTTCTCTTGCACTCAAGGACATCATAGCCGCCAAATCGTTGCCGTCCCTTGATTTGCTTTGCTTAAGCAACCACTCGGTGTCACTGATTACTGATCTAGATGCTGATCTCCGGCTCTCCGGCCATCCTGTAACCTGCATCAGGAGTGTACGGGAGTTCGATGAATGGGTCAAGCCGTACCTGGGCAAATCAAAGGGAGTCCCGTCCACTTGGTGCTAGGTAGTCTATACACAGCGTCCTGAGCGAGGAGTGTGGGCCACAACAGTAACGCAGCATGGAGGATCTGATTCTGTGACCGCCGTGTGTTCAGCGAGTGTAAGAATCCAGATATGGTGTACTACTGCTAGCTGCGATAGCGAAAAGTGAGAAGTAAGGGAACCGATAACGTTGCGGATCGTGACCGAGACGCCATCCACCTGCACTGTCCACCCGTTGCTGTTCGTCGCATTGTTGCTCATAAGGTTGCCATAAAATGGAGAGCGAGACTCTCGTACACTGCGCCAGATGGGATACCACACCCAAACGGCTGTTCTTTTTTCTTTTGACCCATTACCACTTCCGCATCTAATATCTAATACTCGCCTCCGTATCCATAGATCAGTGGCGGCCCCATTCCATATACAGAAGATTATGCAAAGTATCACTTGCCCGGTTCGACGCGCACCAGACAGCTCCGGCTTCGGAACTGCAAGGCTATCGAGATAGACAGCCACATCGTGCTCATCACGCGTTAGTGATAGTTATAGAACCGTATCAAGGGAATGGCCAACGGGGGGCTAACAGACTCCAAACGGTGGTGCGGAAAACCCGACTAAGAACGCCAAGGTACCTCAGAACCAGAACTCGGAGCAACAGCGCAGGTCAAAGGCTCCCCTCGAAGGTAAGCTATCGCAGCTCTTGTGAGGGCGCGCAACACCACGGCGGCTTCTGAGTCACTGATATATGCGTTAGATAGAAAGCACCTGAGATAGAAGTTAGGGGAAACCACTGATCCCGTTCTAAGCCTGACTGGTAATCAGGTACCAGCGTTGCCGTTCACGGCGCCTAGCACTGCGCGGTTTATGCCCTCTTGGTGCAGCACGCGAAGCGACATGCTTTTGCAGGGCCTGATTGGGGTGTCAACTGGTAATCAGACTAGAGTCCCCACGATTCCCTGGGCCCTCATGAGGCCACTCGAGACAAGAAGAAAGAAATGGAGGACATAGACGTGGACCAAGGACACATAACGATGGACGCCAGCAAACCACTCGACCACCCACAACTCATGCCAAGGACGCCTTAAGCGCCCCATCGATTTCAACGCTTGACAAGAAGCCAAGCGCTCCAGTCCATGGAGATGGGGGGGGGGGGGCTTATGATATAAGGAGGACATACATGCAAGGGCGATGCAGTAAACGGTAATTGTAAATAAGAAATAGTGCTAATCAGCCCCAAGCGCACTACGATGGATTCAAAGAAACAGACTGGAGGCAAGGTTGTGGCTGACAAAGGTTTGCTGAACGCGTCTCTACACAACGACTCGGACACCGCGCTGACAAGCAAGTCCAACCATTAGGCACACCTCACACGTGATTACACTAACAAACAAACGGACGCCAGCCGGAGCGGACCGCGGCCGGCGGTTGTCTCACAACCAATTTATTTCGCATGAGGCGTTTCCGTCAGAGCATATGAGCCCCAGTTCCAAGAGCAGGCGTTCTACACGAAATTTCTCATGTCTAGGGTTTCGCTCATTATCACCGACCACTTGACCTGCGTCGTGTCCCTGATGGGTATCGTGGCCGTTTTTATCTCCCGCCTTGGCGACATGGGCACGGAAGTTATGCTCCTTTCGTGGTTTAAGGGCACACGTATGGCTGACAGTATAACCTATTCGCGTCTGGATACTTTTGGGACTGTAGGAGTAGAGCCTCAGTTCATTGCCCGTCCATGGATGGCTGCAGCCTTTCTGATGAGGAGCGGGTAGACCTAACGCTGATACTAGCAAGCCAACTCGAGACTGCGAAAAGGTGGGACACCCAAGACGTATCACGGCTCAGCCAACTCTCGAGGAGCCTGACACCTGTAGCCATGCTGCAGCTTGTCGATGACGAGCTAGCACTATAACGGCGTCGTTCAGGGAACGAGCTGGCAGGCTACCACCGCTCTTGAGACGCCACCAACACAGTCAGTGATGACAAAGCCAAAGTTGTAGAGCAGTGCGATGAGGAGAAAATGGAAGGAAAGAACACGTGTCAGTACTGTTCCTGTCCCTCTTAAGCATGGCAGAGGGCCGCGGCGCAGTTGTGCGAATGCCAGTGACCGCACAGAGAGAGCTGCAGAGTCGCGCTGATGTCAAGTCAAGTCCACATATATAGAAGTTCACCATTTTCATGTCCAACATACATCACATGGAGCTCCAGGCTTTCAGGGGCCTCGGCGCACATGCCGATGGGAAGACCGCCACCATTGCATAGTTCCATTCGGGTCACAGGGCCCCTGTACTAGCTCAGGGGCAGCCTCCTTGTCCACTATCTACATTATCGATGAGCTCTCGCAGGTGCGTGCAGGGCCCTTCGTTCGCTATATCAATTAACTGAATATTCGCCACCAATCTTCAACTAGCGAGCGTTTGCTTTCTCTCCCAAGTCATCCGTCCTCTGGTTCCGCTTCATATGACCCTCGTGAAGGCTTGAATATTTCTCAATGTGGCCGCAAGAGGCGAGAGGACCTACAGGATCGAGGTATGGCTTCAAGCCCACGGTGGCGACTGCGACAAGTGTTGATTTTGGTGGCATAGACGATAATTACAGATGTGCAACGACGGCTGACATGCTCCCAGAAGATGTCTTGATCCAAATATTTAACTCTTGTAGATTCGATAAGTCCGATTACCACCCATGGGAATGGGTGGGACTGGCGAACGTATGCCGAAGATGGCGAAGAATCATGTTTGCATCATCACGCCGCCTCCATCTCCGACTTTGTTGCTTTATGAGGATTCCTGTCAGGGAATATCTGGATTTCTGGCCAGCATTTCCAATAGCCATTCAGTATAGCCTTCACTACTATCCAGGACTGGAAGGTAGTGCCTTTGCTGCACTCGGGCACCGCAATCGTGTGTGCTCTCTCTCCCTTTTTGCAACGGACACGCAGTTCAAAAGGCTGGCCACGGTCATGAAGGGGTCATTTCCAGCGCTGACACATCTGGCGCTAACACAATATGAACATGGATATAATACATATCCGTCGGTCCTTCCAGGTATACTCTTGATTGGATCTGCACCGTGTTTACAGGACGTCATAATAGAAGGCATTCCCCTTCCAGGAATACCAACACTCCTTTTGTCGGCTCGTGACCTCATCACTCTTCAACTTACCGATATACCGGGGACCAGTTGCATGTCACCTGAGTCGATGGCCAGGGGTCTGGCCGCATTGACCAGGCTCAGATCTCTTACAATTGAATTCAGTCCACCGGGCCCGGATGTTAAGCGGACGCACCTGCACCCCGTAATACGGGTTGTCTTTCCCGCTCTCACGTCCTTTCGATTCGGCAGTGGCAGTGACTATTCAGAGGACCTCGTGGCCCGAATCACCTGCCCTCGGCTCAACCACGTCAATATAACTTACAAGGGCGAATATTATGACTTAAAAATGTCGGAACTTTTCAAGTTCATCGATCGCTCAGAAGACCCCCGGCTAACCCAGTTCGGACGGGTAGATTTTAGCTCGTTCAGTGACAGTAACAATGGCACCCTCCGAATCTATCATGCACACCATTCCGATAGCACGGTGCTCATATCCTTTCAAGCCCTAGGATGGCGAACTTCACTCGTAGTCCAGGTGTTCGGCCAATTCACCGCTAAGCTCTTCGATGTGCACTATCTCTGCGTCCGCACGTATCCTCACTATTCAGAGTTAGGCTACAATGAATGGGTGGAACTCCTCCGTCCATTCACCGCTCTGCAGACGCTGTATATTACTGGGTATTCGGAATCGCACTGCATTTCTCTTGCACTCAAAGACATTATAACCGCCAATGCGTTGCCGGCCCTTGACTTTCTTTGCTTAGAAGACCACTCGGTGTCATCCATTACTGATCTCGATGCTGATCTCCGGCTCTCCGGCCATCCTGTAACCTGCGTCAGGGAGTTCAAAGAATGGGTCGAGCGGTAGGTGGGAAAAACAGGGGAAATGCCGTACTCTTGGTACCGCATTAGGTACACGGGTCAGAAGGAGGGTCTCTTCGTTCTACACTAAATACAAAACAGTAGGTGGATTTGTGCAATGTAGAAATGGACTTGTCGTGTCTCGTTGTGGACTCAGCGTCCTGAGCTCAGAGCGTGAACGACAACAGCAACGCAGGTCGGAGAATCTGATTCTATGACCGCCGTGTGTTCAGCGAGTGTGAGAAGCCCGATATGTGTAATAATACTGGCTACGAAAGCGAAAAGTTAGAAGAGTGGGAGCCCTTAACGTCGAGTCGTGGTATATGCGTTAGATAGAAAGAGCCCGAGGTAGAAGTTGGGGGAAACCACTGATTCATCAAAAAAGAGAAAAGGAACACTGATTCCATTCTAATCCAGACTGGTAGTCTGGCACCAGCGTTGCCGTGGGTTCTAGTACCTTCGTTCGTGTTACGTGGCGTAGTTGAGTGATGTGAGATCTAGTAGACGTCGATATAAATCAGATACCAGAGTGTCTTTATAAACACTAAGTTCAAGAAGCTCCCCGGCGCACCGGCAGGACGACTCACGTACGTATATGGTACTCGTGTGAAATTTCACTTTAAATTGCGACTTATATACAACGCTATCGAGACGAGAATGGGGAGGGGTCTAAACGCAAGGTGTTAGTATTTCCGGTTGTATCAGCAGTCGTTCCATGGAGACGGTGTGCGCGAACTAGTAGTGTAGCCTGGGGAATTGCGTCTATATACTGTACGGGGATGTGTGAGAACGTAAGCAGAGAGAGAGAGATCCGTGTGTGAACCAGCAGAAGCAGAATGTCAACATCTTTCTAAAAATGCAGAGAATTTAAGAGTAGATGAGGCACATATAAGGCGCTCGTGTTGAACGAACAGGAAAGGGGCACCACCGATCAGCCCGACCACACACGCCTACAGAACTATTCCCGACTCTACACTCAAGTCGTCGGGCGACTCGTTGGGGCGGGTGTGAAGCGGTGAGAGCGGGAGGGAGGCCGCGTAGTGCACAGTCAGGGGGCGACCGGAGCACTGGCGCGCATCAGCGAACTTCTGGAAGGGTCCGGGTGCTTGACACCTTCCGATGTGGAGGTCGTGCAGCGCCGGCAACACCCTGCGGACCATGTCCTCGGGGAGCTGTTCGAGCGCCGACTCGATGCTCTGCACGAACATGCCGGCCACCTCGAGCTTCGTGACGCTCTTCAGATGGCGGAAAAAGTCCAGCCAGAGCGCCGAGTCCATCTCGTCCGGGTCCAGCCAGGCGGACCACGGGAGAAACGACCGCATGTCGAGCCGCTGCACGCCCGACAGGAGCGCGGATAGCCGCGTGAGGATGTGGGGCAGCGATACCTGCAGATCCAGCTCGTCGCACGTGATCTGAAGCTGGAAATGGCTCGCCGAGGGCGACGGGTGCTGGAATTGGTTGACGACCAAAATCTCGTCCCCCATGAGCAGGATGGACATCTGGTGAGGCGACGCGAGCGGTTTTGTGCGGCCGATGAACTGTGAGAGCTGCAGGGTCTCGAATGCGCTCGGTTTGTAGAAGGTGATGTTGAGTCGCTCCAGAACGGGCGCGTCGATCCTGGAGATAAGGTCCTCCAGGTAGGCGCTGTCGCCGCAAAAGTGGAGTTCGGTAAGGGCAGGGAGGACCACACGGGCTTTCGATGGCCGCCCTGCGCTTCCTGTGTCCCGGAAACCACCTGAAGCAAATGGTAGGAAATGGATCCGCAGGGACTTGAGTCGAATCGTCATAGATAGGCCAATGGAAAGCGACTCGGGCGAAAAGTACCCCCTTCTTGAGATGTCATCGAGGCGAAGAGAGACAAGGTCCCGGGTAGATAATAAGAGCAGCGGCAATGTAGGAAAGGCGATACCACTCAGGTGAATGTCGCGTAATCGCGGGGTGAATCCACCCAGGAATCCCACAGGGAGGAGGGCCGGCGATGACTTCATCGAATACTGTGATTCAAGCCGGAGATATTCCAAGGCGGGGAACGACGCCAGGACCTGCGCGCCCGATTTTAGTAGCAATGACCTTGTCAGGATGAGGTTGATTTCACGTATGCGATCGGTGTGCCGGAGGGCAAAGGAGACATTGTTTTCATCCTCGAGACACTGGGGCCGTCCTCGTACCACGCTTTGCCGAGGGTACCATATGGCGATAGGTAAGGTTGGCCAACCGTTCAGAGCCTTTTTCCCGACCCGAGCCGGTCGCTTAAAGGTGTAGACGAGCCGTAGGTCTAAACGGTGCGGCGATGCGAACACTAGGGATCGCCACCTTCGGCATACGTGGACGAGCCGATGCCATTCCCACGGACTCCAAATAGGACCCGCGGACGACGACGGGTCGTCCGGGTCCGAGTCTGTTACGGCAGCCAGTCGGAAGCAGTCAAAGATTTCGAGAAGCACGTCGTCCGGGAGCATTTCGATTTTGGCGTGTTGCTTGATCTCGCCTGCGTTAAAATGATAGTCAGCTCTGTAGATCTAGAGGTGCCGTGTGCGCTCTGTACGTACCTCTGCCCCTTCGGTTACGTGACCTGCAGAAAAGCGTTACGGTGCGACCGAGCTTTCGCGTAACTTCGTTCCGCGACGTCTGCCCTGCTTCGGAAAGTATGCGACGAACCGGCGCATTGACCGCGGCGACGACGCCCCGTGGGGATAATTGGGGCCATCTTTTGACCATTGTGATTTTGTGCACACGACGTCAAAGTCGGTCTATACCGAGTTGCTTCGTTAGCTAAACCTGGCCCCTGCAACAAACGGAGACGGGATAGGCTTACTAGCAAGAGCACGCCAGGGCATGAAAGACGGCTATTAGGGGTAGATGGACGGCGACCTTATGTGCGCGTCAACGGTGGCGGCCGTGACCGTAGTACCCGAGTCACATCATGATATTATTTGTATTCGTACACTGCATCGCGGCTATCCACCCATCGCCTCCTCCTCCCACTCACTTGCTGGAGATGACTTACTGATCCTTCTTATTTTTCGAAGATTCTGATGATCACGAAATCTTTACTGGCGGTGATCCTCGTGAGCGGACAAGGCTCATCATAGAAACCTCCCGATAATTACAACAGCTCCTGTACATGAACGTCTAAACAAGTTTTTTCCACCGTAAAATATTTGTTTTATATTTTTATTTATTATAAGGGGTTTATTTTCTGTAATCAAAGCACACTGGAACCAGAATTGATCTCTTAACGAAAAATATTCGAAAAAACCCGACTCAGACTCAAATATATTTTTTGTATAGAATTTGAGTCTAAGTGATAATATATTAGAACAAGATTTAAAGTTTGTGGATCACATGCTCGGCTACGCACCTATTTTGGCTGTCATGTGATCTACAAACCTTAAATCCTGCTTTAATAAATCCCCGCATAAGCCAAATTTATTCAAAAGAAATATTTATGTCTGAGTCAAGTATTTTTTCACTAAAAGATCAATCAATTCCCGCTTCCAGTGCGTGTTCTGACGCGAACCCCGCCAAAACTTAACATCGAAGGTCATGAGAACAAATCAATATATTCTATAGCGCACAGCAAATGAAATCAGAGTTCGTCGTGAATACCCTCCAGATGCGGTGTCTCACTTGTTAGCGAAGCAGTGAGGGTAGAGGAAAGGTCGGGCGTTACGTGAGGCAAAGTGTCGCTGATTTCATGCTGCTCGTCTAGCACACTGGTCGATAGCGGGTCCCCACTTGACCCTGCTGCGTGGACAACTTGAGACGCTACGGCGGTCGTCACAGACGCGACAACGGACGCGGCGACTGTTGCCACGCTATCCGTGTGAGTGACTGCTTTCTCCATCACGACTCCGTTGGCGACCAGTCGCTCGTCGCTTCGATCCAGGGAGGGCAAGAAGCGTGTCCACCAGAAGGCGATGCGCAGTCCACGATCGACGATGCGCTGTTTCAGAATGAAGAGGACCACAAGCGCGAAGAAGATGAGGGCTGTGAATATCAATAGCCGGTCGAGCCAATCTGCCTTCTCGAGCGCAGTGACAAGCTGCTTCGAAGTACCGAGTAAGCCACTAAGCAGGTCTTGAGTTGACGACGTAGCTTTGAGGGAAGCGGTAGATGCCTCTGGACGCACAGGTCAGGCGGCCGAATATGAGAACGACGCAGTGACGCACTAACCGAGCATCTGTGTGGACAGGACGGACTGCTCGAGCTCGTTCTGCATTAATGCCATCGTCCTTCTAAGGGCATCCGTGACTTCTGTCTGTTTTTCCATCACCGTGTCCTCTCTGTGATCGAATGAGCGCATATTCAGAGACCCAGATTGATTATACATACGTGGATTTCCCTCCAGGGGACTTCGCTTGCTTCAATACAGACGAGCGTAGTAGTTCCTCTCGATTTGAGGACGCTTTGGAGTCGATAGCTCGTTTCGAGGCGAGCAAAGCCGACCGCATGTCTCTCCTCAGTCTAGGAGCTTGCTGAGACGCTAGCTCTGAGAAAACCAGAACTTCACGTACTGCGAAAGGTCCGTTCGGAAACCCTCAACGATACCGCGGAGGTCTCTCCGGTTGCGCTCACTGCGTTGAATGTCGACGGATTCATCTAGGGACTACTGGCGACCATTTAGTACGCATAAAAGCCGAAGTCCCGTGTATCCTCACCTCGATGAGGCGCGTGACTGTCTCCAAGTCCTCACGAAGCTCTGCGGCGTACTGCTGTTGTGTTGCGAGGGACTCCGTGCAGCCACGTAGACGGGGTATCTGGAAGTCGCGCAAATCACTCTGTCGTCGCTCGATAGAAGCAATAGAGGCGGTGGTAGCATCGTCGAACGTGGGGGGCAACGGCGGCATAATGGTGAGCAGTGAGAGCTGCAGGCGACAGCGCGATTCTGCAAGGAGTAGTGATGACTAATACGTGTCAAGTGGGAATAGTACGTAATGCTATCCGTGCCTTTTTCAGGAGGGTCTTTTCGGCAGCCTGAGCCTAACTTAGAAGTCCAAGGATCGCTTGTTGCTTGTTGTTGCCCTCTCCGAGTCGATTCCTACGCCGCCACAATGGCACATTATGACGTATTTCGTCACCACCTCGCAATCAGGTATCCTGCCTATGGATACGCCCTTTGGGAACCGAGATCGGCGTATTCATATCCCACGGTGAAGATCGGCGACGTCGGTTTCATTCGCCAGGGCAGATTTCACCGTCTCTTCAATGCTTTACTGCCCGCAGAAGATCCATCACATGAAAACTTTGGTGTCCCAGAGCAACACGAGCAACTTGAGCTTAGCATAAGAGAACACATCACCCCTGGCATTCTCAGTCCCAACAACTTGTATTCGACCGGAGTCACCTTGGAAACTGCACTGAGGGAATGGGCCACCGAGTAATTGGGGTTCACGGTCTATAAAATATCGTCACTCAGATTTCCTCAGTCCTGACAGCCCCGCGGAAGTCGAATTTTCGTGCGGAAGGAAGCAAGGCGCGGTATTATCCCTTCCAATACAAGCTAGGTCCGAGAACACTGTAGCACTCGGGGTTTTTGGCAAGTGGATGATCAAGCATATTGACTGCTGGTTCGCCTGGGTTCGACGGCTTGGACTGGGGATCGACCGGATGGAGGATATAGTTCTGGTCACTGGGACTGATCTTACAAGATCCTGGACTAATGTCGCTTTCCCCGGTGGCCAGGAAGGCGCAAGGGTATCATACAGGGTTAACGTGGCTACCCGCGGTGGTACTGTTGCTATCAACTGGATATTCTCACAGGAGCGTAATCGAGGGGCGGTGTTGAATTGTGGCCCTGATGGTGAAGTATGGCAGTATCCGATTCGTGTTGGCCAGTGAATCCTGAGATACCTCTTGCATAAATTTGTTCACTCCAGGATCTACCCGAAGACCAATGCATATTTGTACGGGGGTTTCGCGTCGCTCGCAAGCTCATGGTCCTGCCACGGGAGCTTAAAGCGGCAGCCGGACCCAATCCGGACCTAAAGGACGACGACTGTGAACCAGACATGGAATTCATACCAATATCGGCTGTGCCTGAGGTAGATCCCTTTCTGGAGTTTTCTGGCCTTCGCCTTAACTTTCGAAGTACCGGGATCCTCTTCACATACTATTAGAATATATTGCAGAAGTGAGTAATTACTATGGACAGAAGTCCTAGTTTTTCTCCTCGTCTTTGGTACTAATAGGTACTTCATAGGAGGCACCTAACTGTGAAATGGCCCTCGTTCATGACGATGACCTGACCCGAATTGATGGACTCAGTGATGTCACTGCGAGTGGAAATTTATACTGTACTCGGATTGTACCAATATTTTTGCCTGCAGTTACTAGAAGACCTCCAACCAGATTCGGTATTACATCACCTCCGATACCTCAAGCCGAAAGTTCATGATGTTCTACTTGGCACGGGTGAGCTCTTACCAGCTCCCAATCCCTCTATTCTCACAACGGTGACACGAAAGTTCCGTCGTCCGGTAGCAGTAGTGCAAATACCGATGCAAGAACCTCTAGGGTAGCTATGCTTTCAACTATATTCGAAGGGCGGTGTAAGTCCTATATTCTGCGGAAGTTGCTCCATGACTGCATTGCATCTGATAGCTCCATCGCCGACATTATTTGCGCCTCATCAAAGCCTTGACCACATCAGCGAGTCACCACACGTGGGAGGATATCATCGGCCGCACCCGTATAGGAGTAAGCACTGCGCCACGACGAAGTAATCTTATCCCTGATTTATCTCCTAGGTTCTTCAGAAGTTCCCAGCTCCTCGATTCAGCCTATCGTGTACCCCCCAATGCACACATCCTCTCCTTCAAATTCCTCTCAGCGTAGCTTTGGAAGCGGCGGGCTACCGCCTCTTCCCCAGATAGGGGACAGGCGTTTACTGACGCAGATTTTCACTCATCGCAGTTTGGCCAGGAGGCCTAAGCGTTCCTTTGAGGATAGCCCTGATGATCTGATCCCGGACAACGAACAGTGGGTCTATTATTATTCCCTCCATGCATGACGACACTCGCCTGATTCTGAGGAAGGTTAGTGCACATTGGCGATCCAGTGTTTAGCTTGGTAGTGACCGACTTGATTCGAGACCTCTTCCCGCATCTATCCGTTGGTCCCTCCTCCGTTCGTTGTATTTGTTGCATCTACCCTTGGCTATTGTCCCTGAATGTTACCCTTTAGAGAGTAAGAGATCGCCTAAAGAGCACCATTACACTCGCGAGAGTGTACGACACTTCCTTTGTGGCGCCAGTATCGTTCACTGACTCTTCCCCTCCAGTGCGGTCTTGTACAGACTACATGAGCGTCTCCTGGTTCAAACTGCCCAAGCCGCCGAAGTCAAAGCGTCGCCAAACGCACAGGGTACGTACCATTTAAAACGCAGAACCCACATGCCGATTTCTAATTTGTCACCCTGTCGAAAGCCGAGGTCTTCAAGGTATTGTATCGCCGTCGCTCTTCGATGTAGCAATCAAGGAAAATACTTATATGCAGGCTTACATAGGGGGACTCTACCGAGAACAGGGTATGGGTCCCGTCAATGAATGGCTCCGCTCGCTTTTCGAGTTGTTTGTTCAAGACGCGTACGAGAACATACGCCACGAAGGTCTTATGTCATCTGCGCAACCTACACCTCCGCCGCCACTTCCATACGTGGGGTAACTCAACCCGTGCCCTGAAATAGGAAGCTCAGCAAGATCGGATGCGTAAGTTCAGTGCTTTTGTATCTATCATCTTACCTATGTGTCTGCCTCCTCAACCCACACTTCAGATATGTGACTGGGAATTCTTCGTGAAGGAAATCTGTGGGTCCTGGGGAGTCACGGTCCCGGTAGCACGTGGGGGGAGAATTGGTGGGCAACGGCATTATATAGTTAATTTACTCAGGAAATGTGTGCATGCACAGCGGGAGCTGTATCTCATCGTGTTCTTTACAATAGCCAAGAGTATATGTAGCGTAAATAGTTGTGTGACAGTAATGTCACATACGTTACATGTAACTACCTGATGCCGCCTGACCCCTTTCACTGGATGGAAATCTCCCTTTTATGGCTTATAAAATCATAACATATCTGTAACAAAAGGCAATTGAATTTCCTTTAATTTGTATGATGCAAAATTCAAGAATGGTGATTATATATTGTTATGCTAAATTTGTATCACAAAATCAAATCAAAATGATATGTATTGATACAAATTTGTCACATCTCTAGTAGGCCAAAAAAAATTATCATTTTGATAAGATGTTTCACTTAGAAATAGGTTAGCAAAATGCAAATCAAATATATTCTTCCAAGTGTAAATGGCACTTTGTTATGCCATTTGATTTGCATTTTTCTAACCTATTTCTAAGTGAAACATCTTATCAAAATGATAATTTTTTTTGGCCTACTAGAGATGTGACAAATTTGTATCAATACTATCCCTGACCCCCCAGTCGGACAGGACCCCTCAGTCGGACAGCTTTATTTCTCACTCATTTCTCACTCGATTGCTACCAAATTAAGTTTATGGTGTCTAGTACTACTCCTTAATACACTCCGATTGTTTTTTTGTTAATATCTTTTTGCGTTGTGAAGTTAGTAAAATGGCATTCTGTCACGCCCGGGAGCCCATGCCGTGTCGGGGTTTGAATGAGTGGCTGACTCCCTTCCAAAAGTGGAAGGAGGTGCGATGGCGTCTCGACCCTTTTCCCACACGCTTCAGACCACCAATGGACAAGCGGAGTTCTACAAATTACCAAAACGGGACTGTGACAAGCGTGACTGTCCGACTGAGGGGTCCTGTCCGACTGGGGGGTCAGGGATAGTACATATCATTTTGATTTGATTTTGTGATACAAATTTAGCATAACAATATATAATCACCATTCTTGAATTTTGCATCATACAAATTAAAGGAAATTCAATTGCCTTTTGTTACAGATATGTTATGATTTTATAAGCAATAAAAGGGAGATTTCCATCCAGTGTTTTCTCTACGTCCGATTACCCAATACCCGACTCACTATGCTCTTACCCGCCCCTTCCACAAGGGTCACTCTTTTTACATATCCACGATCCGCATGCTCGATCCGTCCACATTGCCAACTCTATATTAGTACCACCGTTCATACTATGTACTGCTCCGGGATATAAATTTGTTCAAAAAAAAAATTTTTTGATGCCTAGTTCTCTCTGTCCTGCTCTTCCAGCCACGCACCTAATTCTATTGCCGCACACATACTTTTGCGTGATTATCCTACAATATATGCACTATACCATCACAATGTCTTGCCGCCTCTCGCGAGTCCAACACAGGGCGTCACACTTATCTCGTAAATGTGAACCAAAACCCGAGCTCGCCGTGAACGAGTGTAAGCAGTAACCGTGGCCCGGCAGGCTTGCTGGCGGGTACTGTACAACATACATTGTACTCGTAGTTCCGAAATGAGTATTAGATTGGGCGGCAGGTGGCATGGTGTGTATATAACAATCCAGTCCGCCTTCCCCTTGAACGGATCCCCAAAGAGGTGTAGGCCAGTGCAAGAGTATTACTATGATATGCGTATCATCTGTCGGCGCTGTTTACATCGGTGACTTCGTGCCCACGATCCTGTTCCGTTCCGCTTCATCACGCCGAATGGGACTTGAACAAATCAACTATCATTTATTTCAGATTCTTTTTTTTTTTTTACAAACTTCGGGGATATAGGGCGAAGGCGATCAGAGAAACTCTTTGTAGGGGGGGGGGGTTGTGGGGCTTAGAGTCGAGATAGGCGAACACGAGAAATAAGAACGTCAAAGGTACAACACGAAGAGAGTAAAGAAGTATGGGGTTCTGTACGTTTCGGGACACAGGACGACGGAAGCAAGAAAAAAGATGGCTATATAAGGCACGAATCACATCTTTCCGATCAGTTGAGTGGTGACTTGACACAGGGAGGGCGCATTGTGATATCACGAAAGGACAACCTACATCGAAGTTACTCCTCCAGGCCGAAAAGACCGGGAACAGTAACAACGATCCTGGTGGCACGGCGGGACGCGTCATGTATCTGCGACGGACCAACTGGGCTGTTGATATTATAGCGGTCAGAAGCGATGTGCAGAGAATCCGTTGGCACATACCTCAAACATTTTCCCCGAATGCTTAAACTCCACTAGATGACATCGCAGACACAGTCACGGTACATCTTGCACGAAATGTGGCCCTTCTCCACACTCGTCGCGCATGCAAACAACAGGTTGTGAAGGAGGATTAATCACTTTTCCAGGCCCCCATGCATGGACTCCAGATGACGTTTGAGGTCATGTTTGCGCGTGAAAGGATGCCCGCAGTCACCTTCAGGACACACATATGGTTTTTTTCTGTTTGGGTTGTGCGTGTCCATGTGTGTCTTCAGATTATGCTTCCGTGCAGACTCTACAAAGGAACATTGAGTTTCTAGAAAAGAAATAAAAAGTTCCACTTACGGTGACCGCAGTGAGAGCATATGAATTTCGTCCTGATGGGGCCCGTGCGGATTTGTGTGGTTGGCGCAGCGTAGACGAGGGGCCCAATTGCAGCACTCTGAAAGGCAGCGGTGATGGTTTGCGGGGAAATTCCGACGGATCCATCGTCATACTGTGCCCTGACCGCGTGGTCATATGGGGAGACGGCCGGGGAGAACTGTGTTGGTCCGAAAGAATCGGGAAACGCGGGCAGGTCAGAGAGCACGGAATTGTGCTCGGAATCGACATCACTGTGTACGGAGCCGAAGTCAAAGTCGAAAAAGTCGAAGTCGAGGGGCGACGGATAGCTGGAAGTAGAACAAGTCGTCGTGGGAGAGTACTCGGAGGTAGCGGAGTCCTCGGTAGACTCTGTCGAGAATGTGTATTGGGATGGCGAGACGAGGGACGGAGTGGAACCACGAATGATGGAAAGATCATATATCGGTGTCGGAAGTTGGACATCCTCATCGAAGTCTTCGAGTGCTAGATCTTCGAACACCTCGTCGAACGACTTGGCAGGGGGGGGTGCAAAAGGCAGACCCGCCCCGTCACTTTCGGGGGGCTGAGAATAAAACAAGAAATCAGGAGACATGGTATAGCGTTGAGATAGGAAGTAGGTGGTAGGTGGATATGTGAGAGGGAGATGAGAGGAGAAGAAAGCGGTGAGACTGGGACGATTAAATGAGAATATGGGGCAGCTGCGGACTTATCTCCCTGACAGGTCTGCTCATCCCGCTTATCTAATATTAGGATCGCATGTCGGCTCGTGTGCTCGTGTCCAGAACCAAGTTGGTGAGACAACGTCCTAAGATGGCAGCCTCTTACACCGGAGCTAGGCTCGTTTCCTACGACATTCAGGTTCATAACTCGCCGCAGCACATCACAAAAGACGCAATGCCTGGCGGGTTCTCACACCTGTCAGGATCCACAACAAACCACGTAAGTGGAAGGGCCGACATGTGTACCTCTCGGGCTGCGCAAACCTCGCGGGGTGCTGGGCGTGATGGGTTATTTGCATGGTGTAGAGGGACAAGAGATGGCCTAGTGCAAATTAGTGCGACGCAGGACTCTAACACCGGGACTCGGTGACGAAGCTAATGTCTTCACCATCCTGAGGAACCCTGCTCATATTTGCGTAACGGTTGTAAAGATGTGCTTCACTAACGGCGGAATTGTTTCCAACGCCGGAACACCACGTCAGATCATGAAATAAAACGTTCCTTCCCACCGTAGCATCATACAGTAGGGTAGCCAGTGCCATCACTTAGATGGCACGGTCTTTCCCATGTTGCCGGAGCTCCTTTCGTCGAGAAAATCTTGCTTCGGCTGGAAAAGATCACATCGATCACACCCCACAAATAATCCACAACCAGGAATCTCTCCACCGGATTCCCGCGGCAACTCAGGCCAGGTTCCTCAAGACCGCAGTCCCCCTTTTCCGCCTGGAAGGCGTGATCCTACTCCCTTGCAGACCCGCATCACCATTGCCGCTCTCATCGAACATCAATTTACTTAGCCGACTTCGCCTCGGTGATCGGTACTGCTATTATTACACAAATCTGGATTTCCCAAGGTGGTGCTTCTCTCACTGACTCCGAACACGACATCCGAGATCCCCCCCGCCGCCACACAGCGTACACCCAGTTCAGGCAGAGTGGCGTCATCTTCACTCACCATTTCACCCAACTCTTGTCTTCCTCGTACCAGAACATTGCACCGCCAGGGTTTCGACACGATCAAAAGCTGCCTTGATTTCCAGTTGCGCCACATCTTGCCCAAGGCGGTGGTGATACGGCCCGAGTTCAAGGGGGTCCATAGTGTTAGTGTCACGGGGTTGACCGGTTGACCCCGCGAAGCGTTTCTATCATGTTGCCAAGCCGGCGCCGTGGCTGTATTGGCGCAATTCGCGAGATCTCACCGGCGCTCCGGGACTTTCGCCTGCAGGAGGGGATGTCTGCACATGCGCGTACATCCATCGAGCAATTCACGACTGCGTGGCGGCTATCGGTCCTTCCGTATCGGTGCACTAAGTTACGAGGATTTGGGTGATGGTACATCATACCTTCGACCAGCGCCCTCCACCAACATTTCGGCAGGTATTTATTTCCGTGTTGAGGAGATTGTTTACTCCCCACTCCCCGGCGGTTTCCAGATTACTCCCGCTCCCCAGTTCCTGTCGATATCGTGATGCACAATGTTCATAGTTTTCGTTGTTTTGAACTTACCGTACTTCGGCGCGATATATGGTGTGTCTCTTACGACATCCCACATCGGTCGGTCTATTGAGTAGCGTGTGGGAGATGCACCACTGGACAATCACACACTGACTGCGGTCAGATCGAACGACAAACACATGCGACTAGCCCAAAAGACAAGTACAGCGAAGGCGTGTGCAACGACAACCGGACACGTGTTGGTTTTTCAGGAGACGTGCCTTCTTATTCAAGTTATCGATATAATAATCAATGGCCTGACACGTCTGCTGCGCAGAACTTTGATCGGTCTTTGACCACATGTAATTTTGGGGCATTGTTTGCGAGGTTCCCCCCCCCCCCCCGCAAAGCGCTGACCGCCATCATTTACGTACAGTTCAACTCGTGACCATAATACAGTACATCTGACTCGACTCCCGGGCGCTATGTGATCATCCACCCACCATTGGCCATCCCTGCATCCACAAAAACGGGCGCCGCATCAGCATTGAATATTGAATGCGCATGCGGAACTACCAAGCGAAGCTGCAGCGGGAGAAAAGAACGTGGCTAAGCGAAGCGCGCGGCGCAAGAAGGAGCCCGCGCGATCATATTGTGAGCGTATATAAAACGCCCGGTCAGGTAGCGATACGGGAAAAGATAGAAAGTGGGACTGGAGACAAGATGGAGTAGGAAGTGAGAGTGTGTCAACGGGTCGCGTGACCGAGGGTTAGGGTTGGGACGTACAGCGGCGCGTCAAATTTGAATGTTTGAACGCCGGTACTAACTACGCATCGTCTCGCCACCCATTGGCATGGTGACGAGCCGACGTTGGAGTCTTGGCTTGGCTGTCTCACTGTCGGCATCTCCACTGATGTGCCCAATTCTTGTCTCGATGATTAGAGTCGCCGTTGCCGAGTGAGATTGGACTGAGGCTTCCGAATCCTGTTTACGGTGTCCGTGGTGCTGTCGCAGGTGTCCATTACTTTCTTCACAATGGGTATACCGTACCATCATAATTTTTTCGTGAGTCCAACGCAGAGCGTCACACTTTCCTCGTAATCTGGGAACGATACCCGTGCCATGGACGGGCGTAAGGCACAATGACCTGGCAGGTACTACTATTTTTTATTTTATTTTTAAATTCCATTCGCGTGCACCCAAGAGTACAGAAACCCATGTAGCACGTTTACTGTTAAGTCCTTCCCGGATGTGCTTTGTGGTGGTGTTACAAGTAATCCTACTACGGAAAAGCAGAACTTGTAGTTCCGAAACGAGA
Organism: Lactarius evosmus; assembly: GCA_951394315.1. NCBI lineage: Eukaryota > Fungi > Basidiomycota > Agaricomycetes > Russulales > Russulaceae > Lactarius > Lactarius evosmus. Next base: position 447,735 of record OX596125.1, on the reverse strand, counting down.
CGCTATTAAATTGGACTAGAATGGCGGGCGACGTCGTGTGTATTCATCAACCCAATCCCTCGTCTGTCGACGCTCTCTATATCGGCTGCCAGTGGTGACTTCGTGCCCACGACAATCATCACGCCGAATGGGACTTGAGCAAATCAACTATCATTTATTTCAGATTCATTTTTTTTACAAACTCCATAGGGGAATATAAGGTGAAGGCGATCAGAGAAACTCTTTGTAGGGAAAGTGTGGAGGGGCTTTAGAGTCAAGACACGAACACGGGAAAGAGAAACGCGAGAGGTACCGTATGAAGAGGGGAATATCGACAGATGCCAAAAGAGGATAATGACGCACATGGGGTTCTGTACGTTTCAAGGCACAACACAACAGAAGCAAGAAAACCGATAGCCATACAAGGTACGAATCACATTTACTCGATCAATTGAGTGGTGACTTAGCACAGGGGAGGGTGCTTTGTGATATCACGAAAAGACAACCTACATCGAAGTTACTTCCGGTCGGAATGACCAGGAGCAGCAACTACGATCTTCCGGTGGCACGGCGGGACGCACCATACACCTGCGACGAACCATCTAGGTCCCTAATATTATAGTGGCATAGAAACGTCAGGAGGTGCAATGAGCAGAGAATACGTTGGTACATACATCAAACGTTTCCCCAAACGCTTAACCTCCACCAGATGACATAGCAGTCACAGTCACGGTATATCTTGCGCGAAATGTGGCCATTCTCCACACTCGTCGCGCATGTGAATAACAGGTTGTGAAACTGAGGATTGGTCACTTTTCCCGGACCCCATGCATGGACTTCAGATGACGTTTAAGGTCATTACTGCGTGTGAAAGGACGCCCGCAGTCCCTTATAGAACACACAAATGGCTTTATCCTGTTTGTGCTGTGCGTTTCCATGTGTTTCTCGTGGTTATGTTTCCGTTCAGACTTAGACTCTAGAAAGAAACATTGAGTGTCTAGAGAAAAAAAAAAGTAATAAAGGTTTCACTTACCGAAACCGCAGAGACGGCAAGTAAATTTCGTCCTGATGGGACCCGTGAAGATTTGCGTGTTTGACGCAGCGCAGATGGGGGGGTCTGTTGGAACTGCGGGGGCAAGACTCTGAAAGCCGGCGATGAGAATGTGCGGAGAAATGCCGACGGGTGGTCGATAGGGCCCATCATCAGACTGTGCCTTGACCACGTGAATGTATGGGGAGAGGACCGGGGAGAGCTGAGTTGTTCCGAAAGGACCAAGACACGCGGACGGATCAGAGAACACAGGATTGTGCTTGGGATCGACACCACTATCCACAGAGCCGAGGTCAACGCCGAAAAAGTCGACATCGAGGGGCAGTGGATAGTTAGAAGTAGAATGAGTCGCGGAAGGGTGCTCGGGGGCAGCGGAGACCTCGGTGGACTCCGTCGAGAATGTGTATTGGGATGGCGAGACGAGGGACGGAGTAGAACCACGAATGATGGGAAGTTCATCTAGCGGTGTCGAAAGTTGGAGATCCCAATGGAAGTCTCCACCGACTATTTTTTCGATCTCCTTGTCGAAGGAATCTGTAGTTAGATCCTCATTGTCACATTCTGCGGGCGGAGGACAACACAAGAGATCATGAGACATGGTATACCGATGAGATGTAGAGTAGGTAGTGGATGGGGGTGAGAGGGGGAGAAGAGAGAAGAGAGCGGCGACTGGGACGATTAAATGGGAGTGAGGCGGTGCACCTGCGAACTTATCTCCCTGAGATCTTAAGCCCGATGGAAGCTCACCTCGATTATGTAATAATAGGTCCGCATGTTGACTCGTGTGCTCGTGTCCAGAACCAACGTCCTTAGATGGCAGTCTCTCACATCGGAGCTAGGCTCAGGAAGCGACGACATTCAGGTCCATATAACTCGCCGCAGCACATCACAAAAGACGCAACCCCCGGCGGGCTCTCACACCTGTCAAGCTCCACGGCAAACCACCACGTAAGCGGAAGGGTTGACATGTGTACCTCTCGGGCTGCGCAAACTTTGCTGGGTGTTGGAGGTGACGGGTTATTTGTGTGGTGTATAGGGACAAGCGATAGCACAACGCAGATCAATGCGACGCTGCACTCTAACACCGGGACTCGGTGACGAAGCTAATGTCTTCACTATCCTGAGGAACCCTGCTCATATTTGCGTATCGGTTGTGAAGATGTGCTTCACTAACGGCGGAATTGTTTACAACGCCGGAACACCACGTCAGATCATGAAATAAAACGTTCCTTCCCACCGTAGCATCATAGGGTAGCCAGTGCCATCACTTAGATAGCCTGTCTTTCTTATGTTGCCGGAGCTCCTTTCGTCGAGAAAATCTTGCTTCGGCTGGAAAAGATCACACCCCACGAATAATCCACAACCAGGAATATCTCCACCGGATTCCCACGGCAACTCAGGCCAAGTTCTTCAAGACCGCCGTCCCCTTTTTCCGCCTGGAAGGCGTGATCCTACTTGCAGACCCACATCACCGTTACCGCTCTCATCGAACATCAATTTACTTAGCCGACTTCGCCTCGGTGATCGGTACTGCTATTATTGCACAAATCTGGATTTTTCAAGGGGTGCTTCTTTGACTGACTCCGAACACAGCATCCGAGATCCCCCCGCCGCCACACAGCGTACACCCAGTTCAGGCAGAGTGGCGTCATCTTCACTCACCATTTCACCCAACTCTTGTCTTCCTCGTACCAGAACATTGCACCGCCAGGGTTTCGACACGATCAAAAGCTGCTTTGAATTCCAGTTGCGCCACATCTTGGCTAAGGTGGTGATACGGCCCGAGTTCAAGGAGGAGACCATAGTGTTAGTGTCACGGGGTTGACCGGTTGACCCCGCGAATTGGCTCACCCTTCTTAACACTCTCCCGGGCCTGAAGAGTTTCTATAATGCCGCCAAGCTTGCGCCAAGGCATGGTGGGCTGCATTGGCGCAATTCGCGAGATCTTCCCGGCGCTCCGGGACTCTCGCCTGCAGAGGGGGGGATGTCTGTACATATGTGTATATCCATCGAGCAATTCATGACTACGCTGCTGTCGATCCTCCCGTATCGCCGCACTGGGGGGTTTTAGATGATAGTAAATCATAATTAAAGAATGAAGGATTTCTTTCGATCGGCGCTCTCCGTCGGCATTTCGGCAGGTATTTCCATGTTGAGACTGTTTTCTCCTTGGAGATTTCCGGATTATTCTCGCTCCCCTCGGTATCATGATGTCCATGGCTTCGTTATCTCAAACTTGCCGTCTGGCGGCACGATATCTGGTGACGCTTACGACACCCTACACTGGTCGGCTTATTGCGTGGTGTATGGGAGGTGTCCCACTGGACAATCACATACTGACTGCGGTCAGATCAGAAAAAGAACACATGCGACGGGAGAAGCACCCTGAAGGACAAGATCACGAACGCGTGTGCAACAACAAACGAACACATGTTAGTTTTTAGGCGATGTGCCTGTATATTCAAGTTATCGATTATCTATGGCCTGACACGCTTGCTGCGCAGAATCTTGATCAATCTTTGACCACATGTAATTTTGTGGGGCATTGTTTGCGATCTTCCCCCTGCAAAGCGCAGTCGGCCATCATTTACGTACAGTTCAACTCATGACCACAATACCAATTTCCGAGCTTCGTCTTACTCGAGTCTCAGCGCTATGTGATCACCGGCTACCCCTGCGTACACAAACAAGGGTGATGCATCAGCATCGAATGGGTATACAGCATCCGACCAAGCGAAGCCGCAGCGGGAGAAAGAACGAGGCAAAGCGAAGTACGCCGCAAGAGGGAGCACGGCTAAGAAGTCATGCAATCGTATTGTGAGCGCAAATTCAGCGCGCGGTCAGGTAGCGACACGGAAAATATGTGGCACAGAATGAGGCCGGGAAGACAAGATGAAGTAGGTGAGGGCGCGAATGAATGCAGGAATGCACCCGCCCGGCGTTACCAGGCAGTACGGGTCGGCCGACTTCCCAGTCATGTGACCTCTGCCCGGGAGTGCGCCATACGGCACCGTGACTCCGAGGTACAGTACCATCGCCTTTCTTTTTCTCGTCGATTTTTGCCTCGATCTCACTACTATTCCACTTCTGTTGTCACTTTGTACGCATTCCCAGAGAATGCGTGAGAGTGCGGTGTCAGAGCGTCACCAGGAGTGCAGACTTCACTTCCCAGGCGCCACACTGCCTTATCGCCTTCAGTTTCGGCCTCACCGCTCAGTTTCATATGACCTTTGCTAGAGGGCTCTCACATTACTCCTTCAGTTTCCACTTCATTTCCAAACGATGCGTTCATAAATGCGTTCGATACCTTATGATTTTTGGGCTGCTCGTATTTACAAACAAAGATAAGAAATTTGTAAAAATTGTAAATCTGTGCATCTGGATCATCGCTTCGCGTCCTTTGCCTTTATCTCCGAGCTCGACTCGTTGTCTCGACTTCACTCCGAAATCGCATGTACCTTCGCGTCACTAGGGGTGCATATATTTCAAGAAACATAAACCAGATGCATAAATACAGTGATCTTACTATACCTCTATTAACAGGATCACAAGACGTCTGACGTTTGCAAGGCAATTGCGTCAATGAAGAAAGACCGACACTCTCCAGTCGTCCTTCATCCATACCAAATATGTTTATTCAGACATAGATCCGGTTACTGCCCATGGCCTGCCCAGAACCCAAGGGACCAACACAGGGCTGCCATTTATGTATATTGGTCAGGGCGCAATATTCACGGTTTGGACGTTGAGCGCTAAGTGCTATGGCATCATAGCCCCAACCCTAATACAGGACATTCACTCTTAACAGTGAACTATCTCCAGTAAGTTATGACGCAGGCACCATCTCGAAAATCATCCCAAGTTGGTGAGACAAGCTCCGCTGAAGGTGGCCCCGTCCGGAACCACTCCCCAGGTGTCGCCATCACCGCAATCAAGGCCCTAACCTGCCGTATATACCACAAAGCCAGGCAAAAACTGAGAGAAGAGCCTTCTGAAGGAGGCAATACCGCGCAGAATGCTGTTGCCTTGGCCCTTTCACCTCTCCGCGATAAGCTACGTAAGCACAAGGCCCGCCGAGGTGCGCACATCTCATAGGCACAAAATGGGATTGATAGCTGATTTGCGTGATCCAGAAACACATCCGGCGGCCCAGACACTACCAGAGGACGTGCTTATCGAAATATTTGATTTCCATCGACTGGCTGCAGTTGAATGCGGTCCATGGAAATGGCACAGACTTGCGCAGGTGTGTAGAAAATGGCGGTATGTCATATTCGCGCATCCGCGTCTCCTCGATTTGCGTATTGTCACTACATACAATAAGCCGATCTGGAAGTCCCCGGATTTCTGGCCAGTCCTCCCTATCATTATATGGTATCCCCAATCAGCGCTACACCCATTTTTATTACCGAAAGACGAAGATAATATCTCCGATATCCTGAAGAATCCTGCTCGTATATGCGAAATGCATATCGATATGTCAAAATCCCTGTTAAGCAAGTGTTACTCATCGTGGAAGGGCCCTTTCCCGGTACTGGAACACCTTCAACTGAGACCACGGGATACAACGCGTACGGTTATCATTCCTGGTAGTTTTCTGGGTAGTTCCACCCCACGACTACGTGCTGTTCACTTAACGGGCACCGCCATTTATATGTTACCACGACTCATCTCGTCCTCCAAAAACCTTGTCTCTCTTCGGGTGGAAGACATCACACGCAACGGATACGGCACGGGTGAGGATCTCGCCATTGGACTTTCCACAGCGGCCCAGCTCAGGTCCCTCCAACTTGACTTTGGTGGTTCCCGATTCACCTCGGACTTCCCAACACGGGGAGATCCTTCGCCCTTGTCTTCTCGCATCATCTTCCCCTCTCTCGCTGAATTTCGATATGCGGGTGAAAATATGTACTTCAGGGACTTCGTATCTAGGATCGATGCTCCTGTAATCGAGCAAATCAGGGTATCGTTCCTCTATACTATTGGATTCGATGCTTACAAAAGGGTTGATTTCTTCGGTCTTGGGGATGCGCTGAGATCCTCTCCCCATCGTACAACTCATATTCGCCTTTTGAAGCATGCCATCATTTTCACCCACCATTTCATCCGACCCCCATCTTCCTCACGGACAGTTCGAGTGCGGCTCCCTTATCGAGGTGACACCGATATTCTCGTGCACAAAATCTACCTCGGGTTGGAGTCTCGTGACGCCCTACCAAAGGTGACACGCCTCAAGATCGAGGCATATCCTGGGTATTTGGCTTGGCATGACGAAACGAACCCTACCTGTTGGTTCGCCCTTCTCCGCGCTCTTACGGGTTTGGAGAGGCTCCACGTCGTCGGAAAGCAGGTGTCAGGCATCACGTCTGCCTTGGCTCAGCTCACCGGGGAGGCGGTCTGCAAGATCTTGCCAGCGCTTCGGGACCTTCGCTTGGGGCCTCGAGCGCCTGCATCGACGCCCGCATCCATTGAGCCATTTATTGCTGCGCGGCAACTATATGGTCTCCCTGTATCGGTGCACTACAAGGGATCGGACCAGACCAACGACAATTGGTGCGAATGGATCAGGATTTAAGGATGAGGTTTTATTATTGTCGCCGGGTAGGTACTCAGTGTTTAGGTTCTTTCTACTTGGTTCCTGACAGGCTAGATTCGCTCTCCAGTTCCTGTGGTGTCATGCTATAGTTTTCATTAACTCTAATTTTGCTGAACGATGGCATGTCATACTAATATTCCACAGAACACAGTAATATGCAACCCCTTGCGTAGGAAGTACGATCACCGGTCTACCGTGACTCCGAGGTACTGTATCTCGCTTTTCTTTTTATCGTTGAATTTTTGCCTCAGCCTCATCACTATTCAATTTATATTGACACTTAGCATGCATTCCCAGACAAAGCGCGAGCGTGCGGTGTCCGAGCGCCACGAGGAGTGTTGACTCCACTTCCCAGGCGCCACACTGCCTTATCGCCTTTGGTTTCGGCCTCACCGGCCTCACCGCTCAGCTTCATATGACCTTTGCTAGCGGGCTCTTACATTACTTCCCCAGTTTCCACTTCGTTTCCAGACGACGCGTTCATAAACGCATTCGATACCTTATGCGACTCGTATAAACAAACAAAGATAAGAAATTTGTAAAAATAGTAAATCTGTGCTACTGTCCCACTCTGTTCTCGAAGTCTTCCGAGTGTACAATTGTGCTCTGTGTACTTTACCTTTATCTCCGAGCTTGACTCATCGATTCGACTGTTGCATTTCGGCATGCTCGACCCGGCCGACCGAGCGTTACTCCCGGACAAGATCGCAACCGCCGCTTTCATTCGTAGGCATTCAAAAGATTTCAGACCATTTATTAATGTTTATTTTCGGTTGAGTACATTCTCTGCGTTTTCTATTACTCAGTCCGTATCGATTTAAACAGGGGCCCGCGCACCTCTTTACCACTACACCGCTTTGCGTTCTAGCCACTCTACAACGTTACACTCATCTCTAGCTCCGCCCTCTTTATTTCTATCTATTTCCTCCGATTTACGCTAGTTATTGGTAAAACGTAGATAAAGTGTATCTAAAGTTTCGTATGTACTCGAACCAATCTCATCCTGTTCTTGAAAACCCCTTCGTGTGCTCTCATCTGATCCTTGTCTGAAGCGAAGTTCAAATCGCTCTCATTATCACTCGCGCTTTATTCTGTCCTCTATCGACTTCGTGCTATCTTGCCGACCGAACCGACTACCTCGGACCCCTGACCGGCTGCTTCCCGCCGGCTCCCGACTACCCATATCCCACCATCGATTTCACTCCGAAGTCGCGCGTACCTTCGCATCACTGGGGGTGCATATACCAGATGCATTTCCCCGCCATTACAGTATCTAGGTCACGAGACATCTGACGAATGCAAGGCAATCGCATCAGCGAAGAAAGATTGACTCAGGGACATTCTCCAGTCGTCCTTCATCCATACTGAATATTTTTATTCAGATATAGACCCGGTTACTTGCTCGGAATCTGCACAGGACCAACATAGGGCTACCATTTCTGAATATTCGTCACGGCGCAATATTCATCGTTTAGACGTTGAGCGCTAAGCGCTAAGGCATCAAAGTCCTTAACCCTAATACAGGAAATTCACTCCTAACAGTGAACTATCTCCAGTAAGTCATGTCCCCGGAACCATCGCGAAAATCGTCCGAAGTCGATGAGACGCGCCCCGTCGAAGGTGGTCCCCTCAGCTCCTCAGGTGTCGTCATCACCGCGATCAAGGCTGTGAGTTGCCGCATATACCACAAACCCGAGCGTGAACCGAGAGAAAAGCCTTCTGAAGGAGGCAATACCGCGTGGCGTTCTCTTTCCTTGGTCCTTTCACCTCTCTACGACAAGCTACGTTGGCACAAGGCCCGCCGAGGTGTGCACATCTCAGAGGCATCTTCCGCTGATAGAGACCGGTGTTGCGCTGATCGGGGGTACCATATAATGATAGGGAGGACTGGCCAGAAATCTGGGGCCTTCTGGATCGGTTTATTGTATGTAGTGACAATACGCAAATCGAGGCGACGCGGATACGTGAATGCGACAAATCGCCATTTTCTGCACACTTGCGCAAGTCTGTGCCATTTCCATGGGCCACGTTTGATTGCAGCCTGTCGATGGCAATCAAATATTTCGATAAGCACGTCCTCTGGTAGTGTCTGAGCTGGATCACGCAAATCAGCTATCAATTCCATTGCATGAAGATAATATCTCCGATATCCTGAAGAATCCTGCTCGTATATGCGAAATACATATCGATATGGCAAACTCCCTGTTAAACAAGTGTTACTCATCATTGGAGAAACCGTTCCCAGAACTGGAACATCTTCGACTGAGACCACGGGGTGCAATGCATACGATTACCCTTCCCGGCAATTTTCTGGGTAGTTTCGCCCCACGATTATGCGTTGTTCACTTAATGGGCATTTCCATTCATATATTACCACAGCTCATCCCGTCGTCCAAAAACCTCGTCTCTCTTCGCGTAGAAGGCGTCACACGCAATGGGTATGACACGGGTGAGGACCTCGCCATTGGACTTTCCGCAGCGAGCCAGCTCAGGTCCCTCCAACTCGACTTTGATATTCTCCCCTTCACCTCAGACCTGCTAATACGGGGAAATCCTCCACCCATGTCTACCTGCATCGTCCTCCCCTCTCTCACCGAATTTCGATATATGGGTGAACATACGTACCCGGACTTCGTATCTAGGATCGATGCTCCTGTACTTGAGCAAATCAAGGTACCGTTGTTATATACAATGAGGTCCTCTGCCTACGAAAAGGTTGATTTCTTCGGTCTTGAGGAAGCGTTGAGATCCTCTCCCCTTCGTACCACTCATATTCGCCTTTTGAGGTATGACATCATCTTCACCCACCATTTCGTCCAACTCCCAACTTCCTCACTAGTAGTCCATTTGCGGCTCCCATGCCGAGGTGACACTGATATGCTCGTGGACCAATTCTGCCTCGGGTTGGAATTCCAGGACGCCCTACGTAAGGTGACACGCCTCAGCATTGAAGGATATCCTAGGTATTTGCTTTGGCGTGACGAAACGAGCCCCACCCCTTGGCTGACCCTTCTCCGCGCTCTTACGAGTTTGAAGAGGCTCCGTGTTGTCGGAAATCAGGAGTCGGGAATCACGTCTGCATTGGCGCAGTTTAACGGGAAGACGGTCACCAAGATCTTGCCGGCGCTTCAGGACCTTCGCTTCGGGCCTGGGACGCCTGCATCGACGCCTGCATCCATTGAGCCATTCATCACTGCGCGGAAACTATATGGTCGTCCAATATCAGTGCACTTCAACGGATTGGACCGGAATAACGAATGTTGGTGCGAGCGGATCAGGATTTAAGGATGAATTGTCGCTGGGTGGGGGTTCAAGTTCGGTGTTAAGGTTCTTACTACTAGGCTCCTGACAGGCCTGACAGGTTAGATTCGCTAATTCCCATCTGAGTCACGCTATGGTTTTCATTTTCTCGAATTTTGTTGAAAGATGATACTAGTATTACATAGCATGTAGCAATATGCAGCCCCTTGCTTAGGAAGTACGCCGCCATCCGTGCACACGAGCTAGATGTCCTGCACCGTTTACGCCGGTTCAAAGCTTGTGGACCCGCCAGCTGTTTGCGTTTGCAATGTCCGAGATCGCGGTGGCAGGGTGCCTCTGTGGTGTTCGTCAATTCGAAAAACGGCTCTGCGGCGTAGAAGGGAGAAAATGAGAAACACACGACAGTCCCAAGATCACTGATAAGGCGCACCGCCGAACGGACTAGTTGATTGCTACTGCCAGTGCTAGCGCTGTTGCCGTGACCATGAGCCCCATGAAGTAGAATGCCACCGAAGATCAAGTACCGTGGGGCAGGATCAAAACTTGCGAGGGGCGCCGGACTTCAAGAAGAGGAACGAACGGATGGAAGGGCTGGATTGGTCGGCCATCCAGCGGGAGAAGGAACGAAATATGGAAATGACTTTCCCGGGAATGGAAAGGGAAAGAGCAAGTCTCATCAGCGCTGAGCGAGAAAAAGAACCGTGAATCAAAGGTGGTCCCAACGGGTTCCCCAAAAGCGATGCTGTCGGCACAACAGTTTCTTCTGCATGCTCTCCAGTGATACAGGCCATTCTTTACAGTAACTCGTACAAACGATCATCTTGTGTACATGTGGCAAGAAATCTTCTCTCTCTTTCAACATGCGAGATCATATCCCTAGTGTCGATAAGATCATTGGCTGACAAAAGATGCATCGGGATTTCAGTCGAAAAGGAAATGCCTCGTAAGAGACTTCCTGTAAGGCGGGGCGCTTCCACCAAGTACTAACCTACGGGGAAGACTTCATTTCTGTCTAACCAAATATGTGTCAGAGCTGGAAATGGCTTCTGCATTGACGGGTTTATGTTTTGCCACACAGATACTGTTACACCAAGGTGCACGGCGGGCACGATCAGTAGGCTCGAGTGCTCCAACGACATTATCTTCGTCTCTTGATGAGAGGTATTCGACGACGATAGGAAAGACTGGCCAGTGACAGAGACCCTTCTTGACAGGCGTTCCATGTATGCAGAGAAGCTCTAGATTGAGGCGGGATGGTGGTGCAAATATGAGATGTCGCCATCTCTGGCAGGCGTGCACAAGCTGCCACTCTGAGTTGGTGTGTTCACGGAAAACGCTATGAGCGCAACCCGTTCTACAAAAGTCACATATTTCTAGCAGGGCGCTGACAGAGAACGACTTGGATGGAATTGTATTTCCAGTGCTAGCAACAGAGTTCCCAATAAAAAATCCATGAAAGTAAGGCAAAAGGGGAAAATAAATTAATAAACAAAGGCATCTAAATGAAACGATGCTAAAAAGCGATGTCACAGCAGAAGCTGTGAAAAGGTGACAGAAAGGACGATAAAAAGCAGCACCAAAACAGAAGAGCTCAAAAGCCGAAAGTGGAAGCGGTCGTATTTTTTTCACTGATGGGATCGGTTTGCGGCGTGTATGTAGTTTGCTGGTGGGACTGCCATATCACCAAGGAGGAAGTAAGCGCTGCAGTTCTAAAAAGTTAGGTGTCCCTAAACCCGTGACCTGTGTACGGAGCCCAAAATCAATCGACGTAGAAACGAAGAGTAAAAAAGTTTCGGGTGACGAACAGGATCCCATCCGGGGACGGCATAGAATCCATCGGTATTGCAGCCAGGGTTATTGCCATACGTGATGTCGTTGAAGCCCCCTCGGGTGCGATCGCTGTACAGCCAGGGATTAAGGAAGCCGAGCGGATGCCTACCGGTTGAAATCATGTAGTCATTAAGGAGCGAGATTACTCCCGCCACGGTCTGTACATTTGCCGTTAGCCGTGTGATCGAGGACGGACGACGCAGAGCGCAGGGTGGCAGAGAGGAGGAAATGACGCACGGGTGCTGAGCAGCTCGTGCCGGCCATTGTTACTGGAACGCCGCCGTAAAAGTACAAGAATTTGAACGATTGCGCAGAGATGTCGGGGAGGCCGCGACCCCCAGCACTGCACAGATTACAAAGTATGAATGGGTCAGGTCAAATCACGACAGCGAACGCACTTGTAGAGGCCGGCGTGGTAGCCACCGAAGTTCTGGAGGAAGGGGACCACTGTCCCATCCTGGTAGTACGGGCGCGGAAATTGGAGCGAGAAGCCACCCCCAGAGATGCTCGCCGCCACTTCGGGGTTGTAGTTCATCGTGCCGCCAACACTAGTGACCCACGGACCTGCAAAGCCGTGGTGGTCTGGTGAGCGGCTTCCTACGCTAGGACAATGCGCGAAAGGAGAGATGAATCACCACACGTACAGGATGCAGGGAACATAGGGTTGAACAACACGTGTCCGCGGAATTTGCAGTCTCCACGGCCGACGCCATCGTCGCCACTCGCGACGAGGATACTGACGCCACGCAAGCCGAGCTGTCCAAATAGGATGCACAATGCCGATGTATATTCCACAGGGTAAAGCAGCTCGGGAGCACCCCATGATATGGTAACCGTCGGCGGGAGAAAAGCGTTCGGCTGGTTAAGGAGGTACTTGAACCACTCGAGGTACGCGTCGCCCTTGGCTGGCACGTGAGTATTGATATCACTTAACATTGGGCCGCCCACGCCGTAGAAGACGTGCGGAGTAGGGTAGGCTATGGCCTGGGCGTACTGCATGTCCATGCTCGTCTCATAGCCGGGGTATCTCGGGTCGTACAAGCCGTTGTTGACCAGCACGATGGCGAAGGTCGCTAATACTGCTCCCGGGCGAAAGGCGGCCATGAACATCGTAAGATCTGACTGGATCGGGAAATCGTTCCCTAAACCCAAGACCCCGAGCTTGTTCTGGCCCATTGCGGTAGGGACATAGGTTTGCGTGTTGTACAGCGCACGCAGGAACGAAGGCGTGACCTCACCATCGCGCCTCAACAGCGCCTTCACGGGTTCCCCCGACGTCGCGTTCACCATCACCACTGTCTCTTCACTGGAGCGCAGGCGCTGTGTCCGCTGCGGCATGCCTGGGGAAGCGAAGTTCGTCGTCGGCGCGACCGTTTGCACGTGCGCGTGTAGCACCGCAGGGAGCGCGTAGCCGACAGTGCGGAGAATGGCCCCGGTCCCATTCATCCCGGTGTGTCTGTAGAGCTGGTACGAGGCGCAGAGAAGCTCGTCAGCTTGCGACACGAGCACGCCGGTGATCGTCAGCCAGCCGCCCCCATGAGATGTCGAAATGGAGGAGGTTGGTACACCGTGGTGTCCAAGCCAAGAGTAGACCAGCTCGAGCGTGTCTTGGTGTGGCGCGACAAGTTCTGCGACTTGCTCCCTGGATAAGTGTGCCCCATATCTGAAACGGAGCAGTGATACAGTTGGGTACAAGTACGAGTCGCGGAGGAGTGGTGAGGAAAACGTACTTTTGATTCTCGGGACTGCTGACTTCGTAGAGCGCATCAATCAGGGCGTTCTCGCGGTGGGGCTTGAGTGCAACATGGAGGTCGATCGTGGTGCCGGCAGCAGGGCGGCCAAGACTCTCCCAGTCGGCCGGGACGGAGTTCCACGTATGCTTCACACGTGTGTCACCCCAAAGTAATGCAGGAGACGTTGCGAGGTCGACGAGGGGCACGGCGGAAAGGGCGGAGAGCACAGAGAGCCAGCGGTAGTGCATGATTATTGAGAGCCCCCTGCAGTTGGATGACAAGCGGCCCTGAAAGCCTTAAGTACTGGTACGCCCAGAGCCTTTAGAGTGCAAATCAGCATCAGGGCCGAGGTGGAAGCATAATCGTAGGACCATCTCTGGTGCCAACCGGTCGCGACCCGCGGTTCTTGAGGTCCAAACCCTGTGAAAGTTCAATAATAGTACATGTGCCCGGAGTATTCGAAGTCTCCTTGGGCCCTATAATCTTCCAAATGCGCATGTTTCCGTTCGCCTTTACAGCGCGATCCAAAACGATAGGCCCCTCAAACTTAAACACATAGTGGCGGACTTCCAAAATTCAAGCGCAGGGTTCATAGTTAAGTAGCGAGTGAAAGTTGGCTTACTTTCCCATCCAGATGACATAAGTTTCACACGTCAGAAAAGGAAATTTCCAGTAAGTTGGCTTCGCCCTCGGCAGACTCCTTACTTTCATACTCAGCTCAGAACACTTAAAATAGGGTTTTTTTGAAAAGTAGTTTATTCTTTTATTGAGGCACAAATAAAGTACAATGAAAAAAAAAAAAAAAACTAAGTAATCCACTGGCCACAGTGATGCAGGAATGGTGGCCCTTACAATGCAGTGGCAGGCAGGAATGTGGGTGTTGGGGTGGGCAGGAACAGGTAATTGTGGGACATTGTCTGGGTTGCTAGAGCCAGCATAAATGGGGCTGCAAGCATTGAGGGGGGTGCTGTTATGCCTTGCCACAGCGTGTGTTCAACTTGAATGAAATCTATGGTGAGAGAACAGTGAATGTAATCCTGAGTTGAACGTGGGGGCGACTTCCTTGATACAATGATGGGGCTAAGTGATGGATTGTCTAAGTCACGTTGGCCCAATATGCTTCTACCTGCCTTCAGATGTGAAGGATCAGGTGACAGGATAGGATCATGCTGAGAGATGTGAGAAGGGAGAGGAGTATTTGATAGCAAAGATCAATGGCAATTGAAGAAGACCAAGATGGCATTTCTTGGTCTTCAACGACTACTACTTATACAGATATGTGAGGGCTTTAAAGCGCCTCTCCAATGTTAACTATCCTATGGTGTAAGTAGCTCAAACCCTACTACACCTATCCTAGGAATCACTCAGCAATCACATGCAATCACTGAGTGCTGACTGATGCTGTAAGTCCATGACTAATTACTACTTACTACTGTAGTCATGACCAGTAAGTAAGAGTCCATGCATGACAATGATATCACTACTCGATAAGTCTGAACACTTCCAATGTGTTATGCTTTGGTAGGTGTGGGCCTTGCTTTAGGTGAGATGTAAGGTGTGGTACTCAGCTCAATGATTTCTACTAAGTTAAACATAGAGCCTTGATGCTCAATACGACAATGATGACCACTGGGAAGACCTCCAGTAAGTTGGAGTCTCATGCAGGGTGATACTTGATGTGAACCCAAAAGGAAAGAAGGGGAAAACTGATGATTCAAGAAGACCAAGATGGCGATTCTTGATCTTCCTCGACTACTACTTATACACAATGATGGAGGGCTTTGAAGTGCCTCCCGAATGATGTTAACCTATAGCATATCTAGCTTGAACCCTAGTATTGTGTTATGATACAACTCTATTTTCTTCTTCCACATGATCATTCTTACAAGAGTCCTAATGACTCTTTATTTATTTCTCCTATATGAGTCACCATGACTTAGGCTGTTGTTAAGGGCCTTTGTTTCACTTATATTATTTGTTTCATGACTTACTTGTGATTACTGTGGACTGCGCTCTGCAGTTCTTATTGTCTTGTTGTCGTAGAGACTCAGTGACTTGATCCTAGGATGCTATTATGACTCAATCCTAGGATCCCTATTTTTACTATAAAGTCAGGCTTGCTAGGTAGCTTGTAGCCTTAGACTTGACTTTTTGTACTCTATGGTACTCGAGCAATCAAAGACCTGTGAATACTCCATATCTCACTGAAGACCCTCTCCTCTCACTGAAGAATCCTAAGTTCCACTATTGGCTTAGGCTGACTCTTCAACTTGTACATCTTCACTGAAGTTCCTCCTTGGAACTTCCCTTGACAACCAGAATCAGATTCTTAGTGCAGTGTCTCAGTAGATCGACTTAACCCACATCGGGTGAATGTCCCTACCGTGACATAACATATTGCTATCCTAGTAATCAGTAAGCATATAGTACCATGTGATACTACATGCTGACTGATAACATGTGAAAGAATGTCCCTGACTAATGTAAAGAATCACAAGCCCACTACTGTAGTTAGAACCTAGTAGTAAGCGCAAGTCCAATCCATGACATCACCCCCTTTTCAGGAGCAATGCCCATGGAGCCTGGGCGGTCCCATCCAACCTGCCATTAGGTCTTTGATATGCTGCAACACTTGAGCCCACTTGAGCCTACTGATGGTCATCGCCTTCTCCCCCACTAGCTGTGCCTGTGTCTCCTGTATCTCCCATGCCCATGCCTCTAACCGTTCCAGCTCCTGCCCTAGTATTTGGTAGTGCTGGATCTCCCCTTCCAGGCTCTTGTCCTTGCACTCCTGGACAGCACAGTTGATGTGCATGGCATTGTTGTACCTTGCATTAAAGAGGATCAAGTCCTCCTGTGCATATGTCATGTGTGTGTTGGGGTGCACCACATACTGGGGTGCTGTGTACAGGGGTTTTGGGAACACCCTGTCAGACTGGTTGATCAGGCCGAGGATGATGGGATCACCACTCATGATAACCTGGACATATTTGGCCTGGCATGTCATGCTGTTGGGGGTGGTGATGGGGAAGTTAATGAAATGGGGTCTGTGATTGATCTAGAACCCATATGGTGCATGGGTGCTGGCGACACTGCCTGCAGCTTGGTTGGAGAGCTGGGGATGGATATGACCTTGATACATGGGGGTCCCATCTGAGGTGAGGGCATGGTGAGTTGTGTGAGGTGGGTCATTAGCGTCTTGGCTGTAAGTGATGTGAGGGTGCTCAGCAGGGTACTGCTCATCCTCACTGTCCGTAATCTCTCCCTCTTCTCTTTCATCTCCTCCCTCTGGTGTTGGGCTATTCATAGCTGTTCTGCCCTCCAGTTGGCCATTACCTCCCTCCATGACCTCTTTGGTCTCACTATCTGCTTGTACTGCCCCCTGGCATGTGCGGATGGCTGCACCATGGTCAAGAGCTTGTCAAAAGTTATCGACCTCTTTGGTGGTGAAGGGTCGATCAGTGATGGGCTCCAGGGTGTCAGCATGGAGGATGTGCCAGAGGGCTGGCTGCCCATCAACATTGGGTGACGGTTAGGTGCTATGATCTCCAGTTCCTTGAGTGGGGAACTGGGCAAGAGTGGTCTGGAACTTAGCTGGGGTGATAGGCCCCTTGGCCCCAGCTCTGTCTGTTGCAGCCACAATGGCTTGCTCAGTATCTTCAGGAGCTCTTGATGCCTGCTCTTCTTCCAACTTGCAGGCAAAAGTCCTGGAGGGGGTGCCAAAGTAGTATGTGTTGGATGAGAGGGAGGCATCAGGGGTGAATGGCATAGAAGTGGTTGTGGTGGTAATGGAGTGAGACAAAGCGAGAGGGAATGGGTCTTCACTTCTCGTTTGCCTTGCTCTTATATACATGGATGAAGCACCTTTTGAAAGTTGGTACTCTGCTAGAACTTTGTTGGCAAACAGGTTGTTCTGGTTGACTCACTGGTTCTCCAAGTCCGGATACCCCTTCCATTTGACAAGATACTGCTTCTGCCATCTTCTGCTGAGTTGCCATTCATCTAGAATTTGTTCCACCTCATACTCCTCTTCTCCATCTACCAGATCCAGAGGTGGCTGCTGATAGTTCTTCCCATGGAGGGGTGTCTCTTGGTACCTTGTGAGGAGATCCACATGGAACACTGTGTGAATCTTCCATTGTGGAGGTAGTTGGAGCCGATAATTGACAGGGGACATCATGTTACACTTTGGTAAGTGTGGGCCTTGCTTTAGGCATGATAAGGCGTGAGTACTTAACTCGAGATATCACTAAGTTGATTGTGTAAGAATCACAATGATGACTGGCAACTGGGAAGGTCACTTGGTAGACCTTATGCAGTGCGCTGTCTTGTCCCTAAAGATCTCCGCAAGAGATGAGGAAGGAAGTTGAACTGATGATTCAAGAAGACCAAGATAGCAACTCTTGGTCTTCCACAACTACTATTTATACACAATGATGGAGGGCTTTAAAGTGCCTCCTGAACAATATTGACCTATAGCGATACTAGCTCGAACCCTAGTACCGCTATCCTAGTAATCAGTAAGCTACAAGTACCATGTGATACTACTGCTGACTGATAACACGTGAAAGAGACTGTCCCTGACTAATGTAAGAATCACGAGCTTACTACCGTAGTCAGAACCTGATAGTAAGCATATAAGTCCAATCCGTGACACATCACCTGTTCAACTTAAAAGGGACCATGGTGTCTGGGTGCAAGTTTTATGGTTGGTTGATGAGTGCGTAAGTGCCATCCTTCTAGCCATATGAGGTCTCCCTGCTTGAACCTTGGCCCTTCTTTGTTCCAGACCCATAACTGTTGTGCTTTGGTAATAAGTTCCTGGGCCTTTTTCTGTGCTTCGCAGAATTGGTCGGCCCTGAGCACCACCTGAGGTATTGGTGATGGCTTATCTGTCCAATCAGCTCTTGGGTTATACCCCATGAGGATGTTAAAGGGGGACTTTCATGTATATTTGTGGGGCCAGTTATTGTGTGTAAACTCCGCGAGGGGTAGGTATCTGTGCCAGTTGTTCTGTTGCTCATTTGCCCAAAAGCGAAGGTACTGTTCTAGCCACTGGTTAGTGCATTCTGACTGTCCATTGGTTCATGGGTGGTAAGCTGTAGATATATTTTGCTTGATGTCCAATACCCTGCATAATTCCCTTGTAAATTGACTCGTGAAGTGAGGGTTTCGGTCACTGATGATCTTTGTGGGTAGTCTGAATTGGATGAAGACATGTTTCAGGTACAGGGCCACTACTCCCTTGACGCTGATTTCTTCCTGGCATGGTATGAAGAGTGTCGCCTTACTACAGTTGTGATTGGTTATGGTTAGTATTGTGTTGCACCCCTGAGATAGTGGCAACTTAGTTATGAAATTAAGCACAATAGTTTTGAATGGCAGTGCCTCCGTGTTACAGTCACACCGGCCGTCTAGCTCAACTTGAGCTGGGGTTCTCAGAACGCTTGTATTGCATATGACAACCAATGTCGTGATCCGGCTCACCACAGACTTATTTTTCTTTTTACTATATCACTTTGACTCATACTTACTTCCCCTTGGAGTACTAACCTGTTGACTCACTACCATGTACGCTTCCTTACTCCGAGTCCCCTTCCTAACCCTTCCCCTTCTGTGCTTCCCCTTGTTCCCTTTTCTTCTCTTTCCCCATTCGCATTTTCTATTGTTCTCCTTTAGTATCCCCTCATGGGACGGACATGGAGTAGCGACCTATATAAACCTAGCCACTTTGTACGCTCACTCTCCAGTCTTGTCTTCGTTTATCATACTAGCGAATACCAGACTTGTTCACCCCTCTACTGTGTGTCTCCCTCTCGTCGTCTCATCACCACTGTCGGTCTTCCCTTAGTTGGGAGCCACCTCGAAGCTTTGCACTTGTGCTATAACAACGCACACACACAGACCCTAAGTCATCTGACTTAGTCCCTCGTACTTCGGCCATCTGACCGAAGCCCCTTGTACCTCGTCACTAAGTCCATTGACTTACCCTTTGAACCCTTGCTCCTTGGTCGTCCCTCGTGGACCTTCGTCTCTTAGAACTCCCTCGACCTTGGTTACCATTTACCAAGCACCTCGTCCTTGTACCCTGTCCTTGTCTCCCTCGTACCCTTGGTGCACGTCGCACTGTAAGGCCCCGCTAGGCCTTAACATAAGACAAGACTCTTCTACCCTGTTGCAGTAACTCCACTTGCTGCTCCTTCGTACCCATCGACCCACAGCACCCTGAAAACACCATGGCTAGTCTATTCATCACCTTAGATCCCGTTCACCCCACCCGAGTACCCCATCGCCACAAAGCAGATCTCCCTGCCCACATCGTTGGCTCCGCCTACTGGTCTACTTTCCCTAGCAATCCACAAGGAGGATATTACCTTAATCACGACGGAAAAGCAGTACCGGTTGAATTCATCAACCATCATTGGTATCCACTCACCAGAGAAGGCGCAAATTTCTTCGCCTCTCCAGCACACGCTGTCCCAGCAGACCCAGCAGAACACGACCTAGGACTTGGTTGGTATTTGCCCACTGACCCCAATAACCCAGACAACGCACTCCCCACCATTGAACCACTGGCTCTTCCCTCTATTCCACGCGTCCCCACTCCTGTCACAGCACCCACTACCACCACTCCACCTGTGCCACCCATAACCACCGCACCAGTCACAGTCCCTACCACCATGACCACCCACACCATCACATCAGGAGCACTCTGATCAGTCGCTCCAAACACCTTCACTGGTGACCGCACCCTCAGCGGCACCTTCCTCAGCCAGTTCCATCGCTACTGGGCCCTCAATGATAACATCGACATCATGGCGCAACCTTACCTGCGCGTCCTCACTGCCCTGTCTTATATCCAGGGACCCCTCGTCGCTGACTGGGTGGAGGCCCAAGAAAAAGGCCTCATCGCTAAAGTCAAACACTCTACCACCCCCATTGCCCGCACTGACGAAGTTCTATGGGACACCTTTGAGGCTGACTTCAAGAGTGCCTGGGCCGACTCCACCCACGCCCAATCGGCCTATCAGAAACTTATGAACCTTCGCATGAAGGACCTCGACATTGACACCTACATCGCCACCTTCGAGCGGCTCACCACTGCTGCTAAATGGGAACCCACTGCCAAGGGCACCATTGCCCAGTTCAAAGCCGGACTCGAAGAGTCCATCCACCGTCGTGTCCTCTATAGGGATACCTGGCCTGTCACCATGGACGAGTGGAAGAATGCAGCACGAAGAGAAGTAGAGCGAACGCGCGAGCTGCACAACTCTAACCTCCTCCTTAACAAAAAGAGGACCCAGTTCCAGTCCACTTCGCACACTACACAACCCCATCACACCCAGTCCCACAACCATGGCGTCGTCCCCATGGACATAGACGCCACCACCAGCACCCCCCAAAAGCTCAAGAAGCTCACCCCCGAAGAACGCGAGAAGCTAGCAAAAGAAGGTGTCGTGATCCGGCTCACCACGGACTTTCTTTTTCTTTTACTATATCGCTTTGACATCTTCTTGGACTTCCTCGGAGTACTAACTTGTTGACTCATTACCATGTACGTCTCCCCACTCCGATTCTCCTTCTATTCCTTTTCCCTTTTACGCTTCCCCTTGTTCCCTATTCTACCTCCTCCCCATTTGCATCTCCTATTGTTCCCTATTAGCACCCTCAGCATGGGACGGACACGGAGTAGCTACCTATATAAGCTTGTCCACTTATACGCCTATTCCCTAGTCTTGTCTTCGTTTATCATACTAGCGAATACCAGACTTGTTTACTCTTCTAAACTGTGTGCTCCCTTCTCGTCGTCTCACCACCACTGTCGGTCTTCCCTTAGTTGGGAGCCACCTCGAAGCTTTGCGCTTGTGCTATAACAACGCGCACACACAGACCCTAAGTCGTTCGACTTAGTCCCTCGTACTTCGGCCATCTGACCGAAGCCCCTCGTACCTCGTCACTAAGTCTATCGACTTACCCTTGAACCCTTGCTCTTTGGTCGTCCCTCGCGGACCTTCGTCTCTTAGAACTCCCTTGACCTTGGTTATTGTTCACCAAGCACCTTGTCCTTGTACCCTGTCCTTGTTCCCCTCGTCCCCTCGGTGCACGTCGCACAGTAAGGCCCCGCTAGGCCTTAACAGAAGGACACTGTTTCCGCTGTCGTTGTCAGGGACACATGTCCCACGAATGCCCCCAGCGCCAGAGCACCTCCAGTGTTCGCACCACCTCCACCTCGTCCACCACTGCACCCTCCACCACCGCTTCCACCACTCCCTCCACCAACACCCCCAAGAAAACCAAGGCTCAACAGATTGCGGCTATCATAGCCAGCATGACTGAAGAAGAGCGAGGAGAATACCTGGACGACCAGGATTTTCACGATGCCGAACTCTAACAGCCGAGAGCAAGGCAACCATTAGCACCATGTATAGTACGAAGAATGATTCAATGACAATCCCCATTCAAATTTACATGTGGCACGGAAAGGCTGAAGTAGAGGTCCTCCTTGATAGTGGGGCCACCAACAATTTCATCGACACTCGCACCGTCTCAAAGTTACACCTTGGGACACAAGAACTATGCACCCCCCGCCTCGTCCACAACGTGGATGGAACCCTCAACCAAGCGGGCTCCATTACCCACCTCACCTACCTCGTTATCAACCAAGGGGCACAAGCAGTAAGAATGCCCTTATACATCGCCAACCTCAGACACGACCGCCTCATCCTAGGTCACCCATGGTTTAAACAATTCAACCCCAGAATCGACTGGACCACCAACACCCTCGAAGGAGGGGACCTCGTACTTCACTCCATCTCTTATCACAAACGCG
This sequence comes from Lactarius evosmus, assembly GCA_951394315.1. Lineage (NCBI taxonomy): Eukaryota > Fungi > Basidiomycota > Agaricomycetes > Russulales > Russulaceae > Lactarius > Lactarius evosmus. The sequence goes on along the minus strand of OX596125.1, from coordinate 425,455 downwards.
TCCACCCCCAGATCAACAGCATCGCTCAGAAATGGGCTGAGAAGGCTATCGCTTCTAAAACCCCACCAGTAACCGACATTCCCTCTGAATACCAGCGCCATGCCACAGTCTTCTCCGAGAAAGCTGCACAACACTTCCCCCCTGCCAGAGAAGATGACCATGCCATCACTTTCAAGCCAGACACTCCCGCCACCATCAATTGCAAGGTATACCCCCTCACCCCGGTCGAAGAAGAAGTCACCAAGGAGTTCATTAAGGAACACTTGGAGAAAGGTTACATCGTCGAATCTAACTCCCCCTATGCCTCCTCCTTCTTCTTCGTGAAGAAGAAGGATGGCAAACTACGCCCCACTCAAGACTACAAACCCCTTAACTCATGGACCATCCGTGACACGTACCCTCTCCCACTGATTAACACCATCCTCGAACAGCTCCAGGGGAAGAAGATCTTTACCAAGTTTGATATCTGCTGGGGCTATAACAATATCCGCATCAAAGAAGAAGACCAGTGGAAGGCCGCATTCAAAACACCCTTTGGCCTCTTCCAACCTCGTGTCATGTTCTTTGGCCTCACCAATTCCCCCGCTACCTTTTCCCACACCATGAACTGCATGTTCCGCCACCTCAAGGACAAATACCCCAAGGAACTCTTCATCTACATGGATGACATCCTCATCGCTACTCATGACAACCTATCACGCCACCGCACCATTGTCCACGAAGTCCTCGACCTCCTAGAGGTCGAATCCTATTTCCTCAAACCCTCCAAGTGCGCCTTTGAACAACCCCGCATCGAATACCTCGGCATCATCGTGGATGGGGACCAGATCAAAATTGACCCTGTCAAAGCAGATGGCCTCCGTGACTGGCCACGCGATCTCAAAACCCTCAAAGAGGTACGAAGCACATTGGGTGTCCTAGGATACCAACGACCTTTTATCCCAAACTTTGCCAACATCGCTCGCCCCATCACTGCACTCCTGAAGAAGGAGACCCCATTCCAGTGGACTCCGGAATGCCACCATGCCCTCGACACCCTCATCTCCCATGTACTCTCCGATCCCGCCTTATCTCAGCCTGATATGTCCAAGCCCTTCCAACTGGAAGTTGACGCCTCTGCCTTCGCCACAGGAGCGATCCTCTCACAGAGGGACCCCCGGGGTAAATCCCGTGCCATCGGCTTCCACTCCAAGACGTTCACCGAGGCAGAACGGAACTATGATATTCATGACAGAGAACTCCTGGCCGTTGTTCGTGGCCTGGAGAACTGGCGCCACCTCCTAGCAGGATCCCCCCATCCCATCACCGTCCTCACTGATCACAAGAACCTCCAATACTACCATAACCCCCAACGCATTAATCGTCGTGTCGCCAGATACCTCCCCAAACTGGCAGATTACCATTTCACCCTTGTTCACCAACCTGGAGCCTCCAATAAGGCCGACGCTCTTTCCAGGCGCCCCGACTTCTATGATGGCTCCGCAGACAATGACCAGGTCACTGTCCTCCCCCCTTCGCTCTTTGTCAATGCTGCCCTCTCCTCCTCCCTTGATGATCGTGCACGAGCCCACCAACTCAAACAGCCGGACCTTCTCTCTAGATGGACGCTCTCTCACAACCTCACTCAGAAGGAGGGCTTTCTCTGGAACGGCTCACGCCTTGTCATCGTGGAAAATGACAATCTAAGGAGGGGGGTAATCTCCCTATATCACGACTCTCTCACAGCCGGACACCCTGGAATTTCCAAGACCCTTTGGGCTATCTCATGCGATTACTGGTGGCCCAACATGAAAACCTCCGTCACCAATTACATTAAGGGTTGCGCCACCTGTCAATCATGCAAAAATAACCCTACCAACCCAAAGCCACCACTCTACCCCATTACCACAGACCCCCATTCCCTTCCTTTCGAAACCATTGCCTTGGACTTCATTACAAAACTCCCCCTATCATCCAATTACGATACTATACTTACAATCACAGACCACGACTGCTCGAAAGCCTCCATCTTCATCCCCTGCAACGAAACCATAGACGCCGAGAAAACGGCATTACTTTACGCTACCTATGTACTTCCCCATTACGGACTTCCAAAACGCATCATTTTGGACAGAGACCCTCGTTTCACTTCTGCATTTACCAAAGAACTTTGCAGATTACTTCACATTGATCAGAACATTAGTACCGCTTACCACCCCCAAACTGACGGCCAATCGGAATGCACTAACCAATGGCTGGAACAGTATCTCCGCATCTTCACCAATTACAAACAGGACGACTGGGCGTCCTGGCTCCCCCTTGCACAATTCGCACACAACTCCTGGCCCAGCTCCACCACCAAGAAGACCCCTTTTGACCTCCTCATGGGACACATCCCACGCGTTCACCAAACCTTCCGCTTCTCCACTGTTCCCTCTGTTGACCAGCGCATGCAACAGATAAAGGAAGCACGCCAGCAGGCACAAGATGCTATCAGGCGCTCACAGGACCTCATGACTAGGTCACACACTCATTTCACCCCTTACTGTGTTGGAGATAGAGTCTGGCTCGAAGCCAGGAACCTTCACACCACCCATCCATCTGCCAAGCTATCCCCACGGCACTACAGCCCCTTCCTAGTTACCGCTGCCATTTCACATACCTCTTACCATCTCAAGCTCCCTCCGCAATGGAAGATACATAACGTCTTCCATGCTTCCCTTCTCACCCCTTTCAAGGAAACACCCGAGCATGGTCCGAACTTTATGGAACCTTCCCCTGACCTGATTGATGGGGAACCGGAGTGGGAAGTGGAGCAAATTCTAGGGTCACGACGTAGGCGCAACCAACTGCAGTATTTGGTCAGATGGAAGGGCTTCTCTGAGGCCCATGACTCATGGGAACCCTCCGCTCACATTCATGCCGACCAACTTGTCACCAACTTCCATCGGCAAAATCCTAGCTCCATCCGCTCCCTTTGGGATGGACCCGGAGTAGCTCCATACTTAAACCCTGCCTTCTCCCCCACTCCGCTCATCATCCGTTCTATCACTCTGTCACCCACCACTACTTGTCCTGCCATTATGTCTACCTCCCCTGTTACCACCAACGACCGCTCTCTTGCTGACCGCATCGGCTCGCGTGCCACATCCCCTGTCCCTTCTGAGGGAACCTTTGGTGCTCCTGGGTCTCCTCTAGGCAACCCCCTTCCGCTGGCCGACCATATCCAGTCTCCTGTTCCATCCCTTGAACCTCTCCCTGTCCCTCCGTGCATCAACTCCCCTGCCCATCTCCGTCTCCATACCCCTGAGCCTCGTCGCCCCCTCACGCCATTCTCCCACTCACCATCACCTGCCTCTTCTATTGACCTGGGCAATGACAGGTCCGACAACAACCCCCCTGCTGGTTTCATGATCTATGACTCACGACGAGCCAACCATGCTCGTTATTCCTTCTCAATCACTGGGCTGGATGGCACCCCTAAGCGTCCCCATTACATTCGCTATGAATGGGACCGCGAGGGCCACAACCACTATGTCTTAGAACGCCGCAGGGACACTGGCCGCTACCAGGACTATGGAGCTCCCCTCACTGCTGCCCCCTTCCACGGACCCCCCCCCTGCCTACCCTGATAATGCCGACCTCTCCCCCTTCCACACCGACCACCCTGACAAGGAGGCCATTGAAACCGGCCTCAGGGTCCTCAACGATGTTGGGGTCAATGCTGACATAGACAGGTACCGATTCCTAGAAGAGGAACACCACGTCCTACTGGAGCGGGAGAGGGATTTGGCGGATGCCTGGAACGACTGGAGGAGGAGGTCAGGAGTTATCCGGCAGAGGCTGGTCACATCACAGGCGCGCACGCGCCTTCATCCTTATCTTATGGGGAATGCTTACATTCCTCACCCACGCTACACCGACGACGCAATGGCGTCCTCTGGTATTCCCATCAGGGAGTATCTGGAGGACCAACACCCAGGAGGGGAGCGTTACACCCGCTTCCCCATGCCATGGCTTCATGATGAAGAGAAGCCAGGCATGTCCCGCTGGATCCTGACCCAGGGTCGTGAGTCCCACGCCTCCCAGAAGGCCCCCCTTCCCAATCCTCAGCCCATCCGCCCCTCTGCCCTCAAGTGCACCAAGTGCCGCGTCCCCAACGTCACCCACTCCTCCAAGAACTGCCCCATGTGGCAGCGCTGTTTCTACTGCGACAACGTCAGTCACCCTGCATACAAGTGCTTCTACCCGCACTCTAGATGCTTCGATGGAGAGAGATGCCGCGTCCCTCCAAAGCACAAACACTTCAATGGTGGTTGTGAGTGGTATTTCAAAGCCTGGCAGTCCTTCTATGGGCATGACACTCATGACAACGACTACGACGTCTACGACGACGTCAATTGGGAGGTGGAGGACCGAGGTGATTGATGCGTGGAAGCATCTACCAAGAGCGGGGGTGATGTCGTGATCCGGCTCACCACGGACTTATTTTTCTTTTTACTATATCACTTTGACTCATACTTACTTCCCCTTGGAGTACTAACCTGTTGACTCACTACCATGTACGCTTCCTTACTCCGAGTCCCCTTCCTAACCCTTCCCCTTCTGTGCTTCCCCTTGTTCCCTTTTCTTCTCTTTCCCCATTCGCATTTTCTATTGTTCTCCTTTAGTATCCCCTCATGGGACGGACATGGAGTAGCGACCTATATAAACCTAGCCACTTTGTACGCTCACTCTCCAGTCTTGTCTTCGTTTATCATACTAGCGAATACCAGACTTGTTCACCCCTCTACTGTGTGTCTCCCTCTCGTCGTCTCATCACCACTGTCGGTCTTCCCTTAGTTGGGAGCCACCTCGAAGCTTTGCACTTGTGCTATAACAACGCGCACACACAGACCCTAAGTCATCTGACTTAGTCCCTCGTACTTCGGCCATCTGACCGAAGCCCCTTGTACCTCATCACTAAGTCCATTGACTTACCCTTTGAACCCTTGCTCCTTGGTCGTCCCTCGCGGACCTTCGTCTCTTAGAACTCCCTCGACCTTGGTTACCATTTACCAAGCACCTTGTCCTTGTACCCTGTCCTTGTCTCCCTCGTACCCTTGGTGCACGTCGCACTGTAAGGCCCCGCTAGGCCTTAACACCCAGGACGAGGGGGTCAGGTCCGAAGATGACCTGGACGTATTTGGCCAGGCGCATCACGCCGTTGGGGGTGGTGATGAAGAATGGAACGTAATCGGGTCCTCAATTGACCCGAAACCCATATGGACAACGGGCAGAGGCGATGGATGAGACAGCTCAGTCGGCGAGCTGTGGACAGATATCACCTCGGTACATGGGAGTACCGTCGGTGGTGAGGGCGTGCGGTGTAGTGTTACTTGGGGTGTCAGCATCTTGTCCATAGGAGATGTGGTCATGCTCAGCTGGGTACCAGAGCTCTCCACTATCTGACGAATCCTCTCCTCCCTCCACTGCATCTCCTGTCTCCAGCTCTTTGCTTCCAGCAGCTGTTGATCCTGCCATTCCAACACTACTTCCCTCCATGGCTTCGTTGGTCCAAATTCGCGGAGGTATTAGGAGAGGTGCGGGCTCGGCCCGTGCATCAGCATCGTGAGCCTCTCGAATTTGGGCACTTCCGTCCAGTGCGCCGTCGAGGAGGTGGAGCTCGTTGGCGGTAATGGGGGTTTCGCTGGTGAGCTCCCGGTTGCTGGTGATGGTAGTCCACATGGGGACTCCATCGTCGTCGGAGAGGCAGGCCGCATTGCTAGTGGTGGCTTGAGCGGGGAATCATTTGATGACTGCTAACAACTCAGCTCTGGTGATGGGGGTCTCACGTCCCCCTTGGTCTGCTTCAGCCATGACGGCTTGGTCAGGACTTTCTCTTCTAGCAGATGTGCACTCTTCTTCCAGCTTGGCTGCAAAAACCCACTCAGGGGTTCCTTGGTAGTACGCGAGGACTTTCGAGAGGGTGGCATCGGCAGTGGGGTGCATTGTCACGGAACGGACTTTCATGCTTACTACTAGGTTCTGACTACAGTAGTAGGCTCGTGATTTCTTACATTAGTCAGGGACTTTATTCACATGTTATCAGTCGGCAGTAGTATCACATGTTACTATACGCTTACTGATTACTAGGATAGCGGTACTAGGGTTTGAGCTAGTATCGCTATAGGTCAATAGCCATTCGGGAGGCGCTTTAAAGCCCTCCATCATCTTGTATAAATAGTAGTCGCAGAAGACCAAGAATTGCCATCTTGGTCTTCTTGAATCATCGGTTTCACATCCTGTCTATCCCTTGTAGCGTACTGAAGACCGCAAGGGGGAACGCACTGCATAAGGCTTACCAAGAAGCCTTCCCAGTTGCAAGTCATCAAGTGTGTTAGGACTTAGGATCCCACGTTTGACATTTACGTCGCAAAGCTGAGTACTCGCGTCTCACTACCGCCTAAAGCAAGGCCCATGCTTACCGAAGCGTAACATGCATGAAGTGGACAGGATGGTAGTGGGAGCGAGGAGTAGAAGGCAGTGAAGAATGGGGAGCACAGTGGACGGTTGCTCGCCTTATATGCACTGCCAGTGACTGTTCATACTCCACCACAGCTTTGTCGGCAAAGATGTCTTCCTTATTGACCCACTGATTGTCCGAATCCGGGTACCCCTTCCAGGACACAAGGTATTGCTTCTTTCGTCTTCTGCCGAATTGCTGGTGGTCTAGAATCTTCTCGACCTCATACTCCTCTTCTCCTTCCACTAGATCCAGAGGTGGTCGCGTGTAGTTGGGTCCGTGCGTGGGTGTCTCGCAATAAGGCATGAGAAGGTTGGTGTGGAATACTGGGTGGATCTGCCACTGCGTGGGAAGTTGGAGCTGATAGTTGATGGGGGACATCACCTTCGTGACCCTAAAGGGTCCATGTCATCACGCCACTAATTTCGCAGTTGGTTGATGAGTGCGGAGGTGGCGTCCTTCTAGCCACACCTGATCTCCCACACGATAACGTGGTGTTTCTTTGTTCCGAACCCATGACTTTTGTGCCTGTATGATAAGCTCTTGCGCCTTATGCCGTATCTCCTTTAGTTGATCAGTGCACATTGTGACTTGTGGGAGAGGGGAAGACTTATCGGTCCAATCGGCTCGCGGGCATATCCCATCAGGAGTTCGAAAGGGGATTTGCGTGTGTATTCATGGGGCCAGCTGTTATGCGCGAATTCTACCAATGGTAGATAGGTACTCCAGTTATCTTGACGCTCGTTGGCCCAGAACCGCAGATATTGTTCAAGCCACTGATTGGTCTGTTCAGACTGCCCGTCTGTTCGGGGATGATAGGTGGTGGAGATATTCTGTGTGATGCCCAAAGTGCAGCATAGTTCCCTCGTAAACTTGCTTGTGAATCGAGGGTCTCTATCGCTTATAAGAACTGAGGGGAGGCCAAAATGTGAAAAGATGTATCTCACATAGAGCCCCGCCACCTCTTCTGTCATGATCTCCTCGTTACACGGAATGAATATGGACGCCTTGCTACAGTCATGGTTGGTGATGGTGAGTATTGAATCGTACCCCTCCAATGGGGGGAGCTTGGTGATGAAATCAAGGGCGATTACTTCAAATGGTGTTGCGTCTGGTCGAGGGTAAATCGGCTCCAGAGGTGCACGAGTTGGTCGGGTGTTGATCTTTATTCGCTGACATTCAGCGCACCCTTTCACGTAGTTTTGTACATCGTTTTGGAGATTGGGCCACCAGTAATGCCGTTCTGTAAGCCGTATCGTCCTTTTGATCCCTGGGTGTCCATAAACTGGTGGGTCGTGATGAGTGTGAATGATACTTCTCTTTTGCGGTAGCCCCCCCATTATTACTTCTCTTCTGTCCTTGTACCAGGTATTCCGTATCTTCTTGAGACAGTGCCCGTCCACCCATGGTCGTAGCATGTTTTCATCCTGTGGTGGTGTTATCAGCCCCTTACTGATCGTCATGGTTGTGTTCATAGCTCGTGCGAAGAGATCATCGGGTAGGACCGTGATCCCTTCATTGTCCGTATCCCCTTGATTGTAGTCCGGTCGCCGAGATAGTGCATCCGCTCTGCCATTGGCAGTCCCCTTGATATGGTGAATTTCGAAGTTGTATTCAGAAAGTTCGAGAACTTCCCTTGCTACCCTTCTACTGATTTTTTGTGGCGATCACCAATATTGTAGGTTGAGATGGTCAGAGAAGACTTTGGTTGTATGGGGGGATCCTGCTAAGAAGGGGCGCCAGTGGCGAAAGGCCTTGACGATAGCTAGTAACTCTAGGTTGTAGATGTCGTAGTTTCGTTCCGCGGGGTTAAGGGTTGCTGAGTAGTAGCCAATGGGGTGTCGTTTGTTGTCTTGTTTTCGTTGGAGTAAGACTGCTCCTACTGCGTATCCTGAGGCATCAACTTCGAGTTCAAATGGGTCACTCAGCTGTGCGTGCGCCAGGACCGGCTCAGAAGTTACGAGGGTTTTGAGTTGCTGGAATGCATTATCCTCCTCTCGTGTCCAGTGCCATTCGGTATTTTTCTTTGTGAGCTTATGGAGGGGTTGTGCATGGTGGGAGAAATTGTGAATAAAAGTGCAGTAGAAATTGCAAAAGCCTAGGAATGAGCGAACGTCTTTGACCTTGGTCGGTGTTGGCCAGTCCTTGATGCCCGAAATTTTGACGGGGTCCATGTGTGTCACCCCCTTTTCAAGGATTACCCCCAGGTAATCCATATGGGGCACATGGAAGAGACATTTCTCGAGTTTGTAATAAAGGTTGTGCTGGGCGGAGACGTGGAGAACATCACGGACGGCCGCAATGTGGTCGGCGAGTGAATGACCGGTATGAGTGGCGATGCCAATATCGTCCATATAAACACGGATGACCGTTCCGCGCCACTCGTGCTTATCGATGATGTCGCGGCAGATGTGATTCATCATTGTTTGGAAAGTAGCGGGAGAGTTGGTAAGTCCAAAGAACATGACGGTAGGTTCGAAAAGACTGTACTTGGTTTTGAATGCCGCCTTCTCTTCGTCGCCTGCACGGATACGGATGTTGTTATACCACCATTGGACGTCAAGTTTGGTATAAATGTGTGCATTGCTGAGATCAGCAATGAGATCTGAGATGAGAGGTAGAGGGTATTGGTTGCGGATGGTGAACTGGTTGATCTTTCGGTAATCTTGAACTGGTCATAGTTTGCCATCTTTCTTTTTAACAAAGAAGAATGGTGATGCATAAGGTGATTTTGAGGGGCATATATATCCCTTCACCAGCTGTTCGTCAAGAAAAGTCTGAAGGGCTTTGTCCTCTTCTTGTGTAAGGGGATAGATTTTACAATCTATTGCTTCGGGGGCTCCTTTTTGGAATGTGATTTCATGGTCCCATGCTCGGGGTGGTGGAAATCGAAATGATGCTTCTTCGTTAAATAGTTTACCAAAGTCTGAGTATTCTGAAGGTAACTCAGCTTTTACAGTGTACTGCTGTGCCTGGATGGCAAGTTCCGTGGCAGTGGTTCGATGATACGCATCCGCCTCTTCATTCAGTTGGTCCAGGATATCCTCCTTCTCCGTTGTAGTGAGTACTTTTGCAATGGTGGCTTGTTGCCTCATGAATCACGGGTAGAGAGTACTCAATACGATGGGCATTGCGTCTTCACGTATGGTGGCATGTCGCCAGCTCATTTGTGGTTCGAAGGTAGCAAGCTAGGGGTACCCCATTACGACGTCTTCTATCCCAATATCAGTTAACAAGAACCGCATCTGCTTGTGGATTCCTTTGGTTTGGACATCTAGGTCGATGAAGTGGGTGATTAGTCCCGATTTATTTTCCGTATTGTCAATATTCCATATCTTTTTTGGTCGTTCCAATCGCTGGATCCCAAGTCCCATTCGTTTTGCAAATGCGGGACGTATGAAGTTGTCAGTGGCTCCGGAGTCCACTAGTGCTCTTATGTCGGCCATAGTGTAACTGGTATGCATGGAAACTGGAATTCACAAAGATCGATAGCGCATAATAATAACCGAGTTACAATTGACTGCCCTCACCCAGGCCGTTGGGTTCAGGCATCCTGAAAACCCTCCTGTTTCCACAAATCTTGGAGGATTAGATCCTTTACTTCGTCGTCTTCTTCGGCCACTTTCATCATCCAATTATGGGCCCTCTCTTGTGGAGTTTGTGCATGTGATACACGGAGGGGTGCTTCTTCTGGCTCGTAGCGATCTGCCTCGGTTCAGTGGCTTGTGGAGGGTCCCGGATATGTAGAGTGTGGTGCATTTTGTGAGCAGTAGCGACTGATATGGCCTTTTTTGCCACAAGTGTAACACGTCACCTCGGAAAAATCAGTCTGTCTCTGTCCTTGTTGAAGGAATCCTCCTCTGGGAGGTCGAGGGGGGTTGTTGTTGCAGTAGTTGGTAAGGACTTCTTCAGCTCCAGCTAGCCGCCCCCTGGCCCTGTCTGCAGATGTGTCCATAGCGTTAGGATCCCTCGTAAGGTTCCATGATGGAGCCCATCTTCCTTGCCCTCATGGAGTCCCTTGTCCTCGGTCCCTTTGTTCGTTCTTTGGGCGATATTGGTCGAGTTGGGCTTTCATGTGAATGTACTGTTGTTGATGTTTCATAACTGCCGTCTTCCAATCTTCAAATGTTTGCGGGTCATCCATGGTGAAGACTTTTTCATACAAGTCCTTTGGAAGCCCATTGGTGAAGAGATCAAGGGTGAGGGAGGAATCTAGATGATAGCCAGCTTGCCGTGCCAGGGTTTCAAAGGTGGTGACGTATGTATCAATATCCCCACTGATCATTTGAACTCCTTTCCTCAGTGTTGCCTATGCTTGCTCTTTTTCCAGAGTGTTTGAGAATTGCCTGTTGAAGGCGTTGATTACTTCTAGCCAAAGACGGGGGTCATTATCAGGGATCCCTCTGGTAACCTGTCGGTTGAGCCATCGGCTGGTGTGTGTGATCCACTCATTCACGTCCTTCCCCTGTATATAGGTGAGGAAAAATATTGCACGTTGATACGCGTTCATCATGATGGGGTTGTTGTTATTGATTCCCCAGTACAGTTCCCATTGCGTGAGGAACTCTTCCGGTTTCTGTCTGTCACCTTTGAAGATTTCGGGGGCATTCCCTACCAATTTATCACATGAGTGAGCGTGTCCTGGAGAGCCAGGTGGTGGTACTCCCCTGGTGCCCCCTGGTGGGCCTCCTCCTCCGCCTCCTGGTGGGCCTCCTCCTCCACCTCCTGGTGGGCCTCCTCCTCCGCCTCCGGGCGGGCCTTCTCCTAGGAATCCCCCTCTTGGGGATCCTCCTGGGGGATCTGGTTGGTCGGGTCCGATAGCCCTCATGATGGCTGCATCATCATCGTTGAGGGGTTGCCCCATTGAGGGGTTTACTGGCATTTGTACTAGATTGCGTGGTTCTTCAGTGATGGTGGTCATTGGTGGGAGTATGGTTATAGACTCAGCTTGTTCAATGAGGTTGACCTCTTCCTGATTCAACGGTGATGGAGATCGAGGTTGTTCGTTATCGGAAGCGTCCTCCGATACCTCATGAGTGTTTTCAGAGTGACTTGCATTGTCTTCTCCGTCAATAGGTCCCCAATCTGATCGTGGGACTACTTCGTCGGCGTATATATCACAGCGATGATGAGGTCTTAATGGGGAGATAGCCTGCCACCGGTCTAGGATGTGATCGGCTGCGCACCAACACAGACGGTCGAAGCTAAACTCAACTGGGTGTTCCCCTCGTCGTGTCTCAATGACATATCCTTCGCTGACACTACTCCAGTACGCGTTCTTCAGATATCGGACTGGGACGTTGTGACTTCCTCGTCGTGATAGGTTATATGGGTGGAATCCGTCGATGTCCCACTGTTCTCTGGTAGTTACTCTCACCACGATGACGTTATCTTGGTCTTAATGTTACGCTTTGCCTGTAGTGTGTGCTTGACTTAAGCACAAAGAAGGTGGTGGAGTTAGCGCTTGGTCAAGGTCAAATGCAGAGGCGCTTTCCTCAATGCAAAGATGAGGTCACAGCGGACGTTTGCTAAGTCACACCAGCCGATACCGCTCTACTTGTCAAAGTACAAGGAGCACCACGTGATGAGTCGAGATGACGAAGAGAGAGATGAGGCTCGCAAAGAGAACTCGAAGTGATAAGGCAATCTCGAAGAAGACCAAGATAATGAGTCTTGGTCTTTCGCAGCTCGTATTTGTACAGTTACATGAGGGCTTTGAAGTGCCTCTCCAATACATGTGGACCTATAGCGATACTACCTCGAACCCTAGTACCACGATCCTAGGAATCACTCAGCAATCACATGCGACTGCTGAGTGCTGACTGATACCGAAGTCCATGACTAATTACTACTTACTACCATAGCCACAACTGGTAAGTAAGAGTCCACGCCACTCACGATAACACCTCAACTACTACTGTTACTCTGATCTGAATCCTAATGATGGCCTGAGGGCCTGACCGTAACAGTTGGGGCAGGTGAGACATGAGGGAAGTAACTTGTTACACCTGTGGGCATAAAGGACACTTCAGCCATAACTGCCCACAGCACAACTATAACCAACCAGGAAGCAGCCACTGAATTGATGCGGAACCTTATGAAGAAGAACCAAGCAGAGCAGCAAGAGCAGAGACCCCCCAGCAATGCACAGACCTCTGGATGAAAGGGGTGGTGGCAGAAGAAGATAAAGTAAAGGACCTAATACTTCAGGACCTATGGAAGAGGGAGGATTTTCGAAGCACCTAAACCCATCAGCCTAGGTAAGGGCAGTTAAATGTAATTCTGTGATCATAACTCACTACCGTTCTATGAGAATTCCAGTATCAATTTGCACAAATTATGCCATGGCCAACATTAGAGCACTGGTGGACTTGGGAGCCACTGACAACTTTCTGAGACCCACTTTTGTAAAGCGGATGGGGATAGGGATGAAGCTACTGGAATGGCCCAAAAAGATATGAAATATCGATAATACAGAAAACAAAGCTGGGCTAATCACTCACTATGTAGATCTGGATGTCTAGACCAAGGGGATCCACAAAGAAATGAGGTTCCTTATCACCGACATTGGAAACAAAGACATCATATTTGGTTATCCCTGGTTGGCCACCTATGAACCAACCTTCAGTTGGAGACATGTGGTCATCAAGGAAGATGCCTTACCAGTGATACTGTGAACTGTAAACCCATGGACCAAATGCAGGTGGCCTACAATCACTGTCATCATAACAGAAGAGCAAAAAGAAGTAGTGCAGCAACTAGAGCAGGAAGAATTTGTGGAAGGAAGGACCACATCCATGGAATTGGCGATTCAAGCCAACCAATACATGACTAAAGCTGAGTTACCTCCATGCTACTCCTAGTACTGGCAACTATTCAACGAAGAAGCGTCACATCAATTCCCACCTGCAAGGGTGTGGGATCACGAAATACAATTCAAAAAGGGGACACCAGAATCCATAGACTGCAAAGTCTACCCTGTTATGCAAGATGAAGATGCAGCACTAAAGGTGTTCCTCACAGAACAACTTGGCAAAGGCTATATACAACCATCAAAATTGTCATGAACTCTTTGCTGTGTACTCTTTTTCTTTTCGTTTATCTTATCTTATCTTCGATCTTACCTTCATCTTATCCTAAGCCCTTATCAGAGCGGACTTATGGTTATCTCTTGTTCCCATGGCACGTCTTCTCTTTCACGTGCTGTCATTTCCTTCCATCACCTTCTGTGATGTTCCTTTACTTATCCACCAATGGCCTTAAGCCCTCTGGTGCATGGACCACATATGCACGGACCACCTAGTTGAGTATATTAGCTTGTACCTGTAGGCCTTAGTTCCTTAGCTTTGGCTTCATCAATTCACAGCTTGTTGAACTCGTCTTATCCGTGTGATCCTCTCCTTGCCTTCATTGGCCCATTTACTGCTTGCCTTGTTAGGGAGCCCTTCGAAGCTTTGAGACTTGTGCTATAACAAGGTCTCCACAGATCCTAGGTGTCGTTGCACACAGTGCCAAACCAACTCAAGTGCCCTTAGTCTTAGGCTGGGACTTGTTACAGAATGCTCTAAAGACCACACTCTGCTGTAGTGTGATATAAGCCAAAGCTACCATTCCTCCTAGACCCAGCAACCGATTCCAAGCACCATCTCCAGGCTCGAGCTCAGATGACAACTCCTCAGACTCAGATACCTCCTCTAGTGGAGACTCAGTTCACTCCGACCACTCTAGTCACTCCGAACGTGGGAACGTCTCCCCGCAGTCTATTGCCAGACCTCTTGAAGAGCCACTAGCTCTTGACGATGATCCTATCCTACCTCCAGCTGTACCACCCCAGGAGTTTGAAGAACTCCCTAACCCTACACCAGAACCACCCCTGCCATCTCCTACTGCTGCTCCACCCTCCCTCATGTTCCATCCCTTCACTCCACCAACCATCCTACCCACCATCATGTCCACCACCACAGGAAGCAACCCTCAGTCTGGAGGGAAGCTTAGCGGAAACGTGCCAACCATCTTTGAAGGCGCTTGAGAAAAGTCAAAGAAATTTGTCCATGAATTTGAGATCTACCGCGGCATGAACATTGAGTCAGAATTGGTGAAGAACCCCTACCGACGAGTCTTTCTTGCCATGTCCTTTATTCGAGGACCCCTTGTCGATGATTGGGTTGACCATCAGATGGAGGCACTTTGCCTCAAAACTACTGCCCGCATGGGCTTCACCCCTCTTGCCAAAAATGACGAAGCTTGGTGGGATCAGTTCACTGCAGACTTCACATCAGCTTTCACCAATGCAACCGAAAAGCAAGACACTTACCAGCAACTCAAGGCCCTCCAAATGAAGGGAGTTGACCTTGATTCCTATACTGCCCGGTTCTGCACATTGGCTATGAAGGCTGGCTACACCCTCGACGCCGTGGCCACAGTCGACCTCTATTTGGGAGGCCTTGCAAAAGGCCTCTTATCAGCCATCTTGAGGCGTGACAATGTTCCTGACACCTTCAATCAATGGGTTGAAGCAGCTCAGAAGGAGCAAAGAAAATACGCGATGCTTCGTGCTCGCATTGGCCTCGATCGTAACGATAAGAAGATTGGAGGCAAAACTAAAGACCAGTGGCGTCAGCTACTGATGAACTCCAGAGGAAGAAGTCAAAACACTCACCATACCCCCGCCTGTGATCCCGATGCAATGGACATCGATTGTATTCGCATCGCCCTCACTGAGGAGATGAACCATTGTCGTTTTGAGGGTCGTTGCTTCAGATGCTTTGGCCAGGGGCATGTCTCTCGGGACTGCCCCAAGAAAACCTCTCGCACCAGTTCGGGTGCCATGACTCTTTGTTCGAGTGATTTGTGCCATGGTAACATGTTGGTGCACGCTGCAGAAGTCATCAAAAACTCCCCCGCCATTGCTAATGTCGCATCGGCCATCCCTGCCCCCACCCCATCCACGTCTGCAGCTCTGTCCGCCTCCACCTCCTCCCATGCCGACAAGTCGTCCTTCGCTGCACAGGTCTGGGCCATGAAAACTGCTGAGAGGGAGGAGTTGCTAGACTCCCTCTTCGATGTCCCAGATTTTTCTTGAGCTCAAACCCGTTGGCCTGGGTGCGAGCACTTGAAGTATCAAAGTTGTACCTATATCAGAAAAGAAAGAACTCCTTGCAAATAAAAGTTCAGTTTTCATCAGTACACAAAATGGCCGAAGAAGTCGTGCTTGTTGATAGCAGCATGACCAAGAACTTCCTTGATCCCTAAGTAGTTGAAAGACTACACCTCCACCTCCAGAAGCTTGATGTTCCAAGAGCAATCTGAAATGTTGATGGCATGCAGAACCAAGCTGGAAGAATCACTAAATATATTGCCTTGAAAGTTCACCTAGGCAAAACTACAACAACGCAACACTTCTACATTACGAACCTCGGGAGCAACGATATCCTGCTGGGATACCCATGGCTTCAGTACTTCAATCCAGAAATCGACTGGGCTAGCAGAAAACTCACCTCCAAGCCCCTCCTCCTGTCCACCCTCTCTGCTGCCTCTCCGCTGACCCCTCCTCTGCACTGATCAACCGCGATCATGCCCTTGCCCTCAGAACATCTTGACAAGTCATCTTGCATGCCCAGAGTGAGCCCCTCTGACTCCCCATCCCCTTACCTGGCCCTCCATCTAGCCACCCTGTGTGTCGTGATCCGGCTCACCACGGACTTTCTTTTTCTTTTACTATATCGCCTTGACATCTTCTCGGACTTCCTCGGAGTACTAACTTGTTGACTCATTACCATGTACATCTCCCTACTCCGATTCTCCTTCTATTCCTTTCCCCTTTTACGCCCCCCCTTGTTCCCTATTCTACCTCTTCCCCATTTGCGTCTCCTATTGTTCTCTATTAGCACCCTCATCATGGGACGGACACGGAGTAGCTACCTATATAAGCCTGTCCACTTATACGCCTATTCCCTAGTCTTGTCTTCGTCTATCTTACTAGCGAATACCAGACCTGGTTACTCCCACTGTGTGCTCTCTTCTCGTCGTCTCATCACCACTGTCGGTCTTCCCTTAGTTGGGAGCCACCTCGAAGCTTTGCGCTTGTGCTATAACAACGCGCACACACAGACCCTAAGTCACTCGACTTAGTCCCTCGTACTTCGGCCATCTGACCGAAGCCCCTTGTACCTCGTCACTAAGTCCGTCGACTTACCCTTGAACCCTTGCTCCTTGGTTGTCGTGATCCGGCTCACCACGGACTTATTTTCTTTTACTATATCGCTTTGACTTATTCCTGATCCTCCTCGGAGTACTAACCTGTTGACTCATTACTGTGTACGCCCTCTCACTCCGATTCTCCTTCTTCTCTTTTCCCCTTTTCGCGCTTCCCATTGTTCCCCATTCTACCCTCTTCCCCATTCGCGCCTCCTTTTGTTTCCCTTTCAGTATCCCCTTTATGGGACGGATCCGGAGTAGAGACCTATATAAGCCTGACCATGTATACGCTTATTCTCCAGTCTTGTCTTCGTTTATTCTACTAGCGAATACCAGACTTGTTTACTCCTCTACTGTGTGCTCCCTTCTCGTCGTCTCATCACCACTGTCGGTCTTCCCTTAGTTGGGAGCCACCTCGAAGCTTTGCGCTTGTGCTATAACAACGCGCACACACAGACCCTAAGTTGCTCGACTTAGTCCCTCGTACTTCGGCCGTCTGACCGAAGCCCCTCGTACCTCGTCACTAAGTCCATCGACTTACACCCTTGAACCCTTGCTCCTTGGTCGTCCCTCGCGGACCTTCGTCACTTAGAACCCCCTCGACCTTGGTTATCGTTTACCAAGTACCTCGTCCTTGTACCCTGTCCTTGTCCCCCTCGTACCTTCGGTGCACGTCGCACAGTAAGGCCCCGCTAGGCCTTAACATTGGTTGTCCCTCGCGGACCTTCGTCACTTAGAACTCTCTCGACCTTGGTTATCGTTTACCAAGTACCTTGTCCTTGTACCCTGTCCTTGTTCCCCTCGTCCCCTCGGTGCACGTCGCACAGTAAGGCCCCGCTAGGCCTTAACACTGTGCATCCATCGCACGCTCATATGAGATGGCGCCCCCCTTAAGGAGGGTGAGTCCCTTGTCTTCTGAGTTCCCCAGTCCGGCATCTTGAACACCTCTTCCAGCCAGCCAGAACACTCAGAAAACCTCAGAAAAACCAGTGCAGCCCAGGAATGGGCCATCAAAGCGAGCCGCAACAAGACGTTGTTGACCAAGGACAAGATTCCCACGGAGTACCAATGCCACAGCAAGGTGTTCTCCAAATCGGAGTCTCAACTTTTCCCACCGTCATGTGACTGGGACCACACAATTGACCTCACCCCAGATGCTCCCTCTTCCCTCGACTGCAAAATATACCCTTTATCCAAGAATGAAAGAGACTCTCTCTGCACCTTTTTAGATGAACACCTTGCCAAGGGCTATATAGTGCCCTCTAAGTCTCCCTATTCGTCGCCTTTCTTCTTTATTAAGAAAAAAGATGGTCACCTCCGTCCTGTCCAAGATTATCACCACTTAAACCAGTATACTGTCTGCAACACCTATCCCCTCCCTCTAATCAAAACCCTCACCGAGAACCTTTGGGGCAAGCACCTCTACACCAAGTTTGATGTCTGCTGGGGGTACAACAATGTTCGCATCAAGGAGGGCAATGAATGGAAAGCTGCCTTCAAGACTGAAGAAGGGCTCTTTGAGCCCTGTGTAATGTTCTTTGGTCTCACCAACTCTCCCTCCACCTTCCAGACTATGATGGATTCCATCTTCTGTACTCAGCTCCGTGATGCTAGTTGCAGTCACATCTTTATCTATATGGATGACATCCTTATTGCCACCCCCGACGACCTTCCCCTCCACCGTGCTGTTGTCCATGAAGTACTGGATATTCTAGAGCGCGAGTCCCTCTTTCTGAAACCAGAGAAGTGCTTCTTTGAGCAGAAGCGTGTTGAGTACCTTGGCCTTATCTTGGAAGGTGACAACATTGGCGTAGATCCTGCCAAGGTTGAAGGCCTCAAATCCTGGCCTCGCACCCTGAAGAGTGTAAAGCAAGTCCGCAGTACTCTTGGTGTTTTTGGATACCAGCGTCCCTTCATCCCCGGCTTCACCACCATCGCTCATCCCCTCACCTAGCTCCTAAAGAAAGATCAGCCATTCATTTGGACTGAAGAATGTTCCATGGCTATTGACCACCTTGTCACTATCCTTACCTCCACCCCTGTCCTCCAGCAGCCCGACCTTGAATGCCCCTTTGAGGTCAAAGTCAATGCCTCTGCCTTCGCCACTGGGGGCATCCTGTACCAGCACGATATCAATAACAAGTTATGCCCCGTTGCCTACCACTCCAAGACATTCAATGCTGCCAAACACAACTACAACATCCATGACTGTGAGCTTCTCGCAGTCATCCATGCGCTCAAGGAGTGGCGCCACTTCCTCGCTGGTTCTCCTCACCCCATCACTGTATATACCGACCACGCCAACCTCCAGTACTACAAGCAGTCACACAAGATCAACTGGCATGTGGCCTGCTACATCCCCTTGCTGGGGGAATACAATATCAAGTTGATTCACAAGCCCGGTGCAAAGAACCGTGCCGATGCCCTCTCCCACCACCCCGACTATGACGATAGTTCAGATGATAACCAGGAAGTCACCGTCCTCCCTCCCCAGCTCTTCATGCACGCTGCACATATCTCCTCCCTCTCTGACTCTGTCCTTGCTGCCCAGTCCTCCCAGGATCCCCTTCTCCGCTCTTGGGAATCCAAGTATGCCCTCTCCTTCCACTCTGATGCTTGGTGGCAGGGGGATCACCTTGTGGTCATGGAAGACCACGATCTTAGGAGGGGGGTAATTTCCCTTCATCATGACTCACCAACCTCTGGACACCCTGGTATCGCCAACACCCTTGCCCTCATCTCCTGTGACTACTTCTGGCCTGGCATGTGCAACAGTATCATGGCCTACGTCAAAGGCTGCACTGCTTGTTAAGCAAACAAGTCAACCTCACACCATCCTCGCCCACCTCCTTTCCCCATCACTACTGACCCCTCTGCACTCCCTTTTGAGACTGTCACTATGGACTTTATTATGAAACTTCCCCTCTCGTGTGGCTACAATATGATACTTACTATAATGGACCATGACTGCACTAAAGCTACGATATTTCTCCCCTGCAAAGAGACCATTGACGGCCCTGGATTTGCCGCACTTTACCACCGCCACATCCTCCCCCACTTCGGACTGCCTAGACACGTCATCACTGACAGAGACCCCTGCTTCGCTTCTGCCTTCACCACTCAGCTCTGCCGCTCACTGGGGATCTCGCAGAACATCTCCACCGCTTACCACCCTCAGACTGATGGACAGTCTGAACAATCTAACCAGTGGCTTGAGCAGTACCTCTGGTTCTTCTGTAACAGACGACAAGATGACTGGGTTGATTGGCTCCCTTTGGCACAGTTTGCTCACAACTCTTGGCCTAGCACGACCACCCACCAGACCCCCTTCAACCTCCTTATGGGTCACACACCACACACGCCAGCCAGCAACTTGCCAGGGTCTGTAGTCCCCTCAGTTGAAGAACGGCTGATGAAGATACAGGAGCTGCGCAGCTTAGTGCAGCAAGGCATTAAGAAAGCTCAGGACCTCGCTGTCGCCCTCCCCTCTTCCTTCACCCCCTACAAAGAAGGCGACTTAGTCTGGCTTGAAGTGAAGAACCTCCACACCTCCCACCCCACGGCGAAGCTAGCACCACACCGCTACGGCCCCTTCCCTGTCACTAAAGTTATCTCCCATGTCGTCTACCAGCTCGCCATCCCTCCCACCTGGAAGATCCACCCAGTCTTCCATGCATTGCTCCTCCCCTATGCAGAAACCCCAGAACATGGCCCTAACTTCACGCGTCCCCCACCAGACCTCATTGATGGTCTTGAAGAGTTTGAAGTTGAGAAAATCCTTGACTTTAGAAGACGCCGCTGACAGTTGCAGTACTTGGTGAAGTGGAAGGGTTATCCTGACGCCAACAACACCTGGGAGCCAGCTGACCACCTCCATGCTCCAGACATTGTGCAGGACTTCCATGCCACTCATCCCTTGGCAGTGAGGGCCATTCTTGGCGATGTGGAACTCACCCCTTAGAAGGGGGGTAATGTCACGAACTCTTTGCTGCATACTCTTTTTCTTTTCGTTTATCTTATCTTATCTTCGATCTCACCTTCATCTTATCCTAAGCCCTTATCAGAGTGGACTTATGGTTATCTCTTGTTCCCATGGCACATCTTCTCTTTCACATGCTGTCATTTCCTTCCATCACCTTCTGTGATGTTCCTTTACTTATCCACCAATGGCCTTAAGCCCTCTAGTGCATGGACCATGTACGCATGGACCACCTAGTCAAGTATATTAGCTTGTACCCATAGGCCTTAGTTCCTTAGCTTTGGCTTTGTCAATTCACAGCTTGTTGAACTCATCTTATCCATGTGATCCTCTCCTTGCCTTCATTGGCCCATTTACTGCTTGCCTTGTTAGGGAGCCCTTCGAAGCTTTGAGACTTGTGCTATAACAAGGTCTCCACAGATCCTAGGTGTCGTTGCATGCAGTGCCGAACCGACTCAAGTGCCCTTAGTCTTAGGCTGGGACTTGTTATAGAACGCTCTAAAGACCACGCTCCACTGTAGCATGACAAAAATCACCATACACATCACCCTTCTTCTTTGTTAAGAAGAAAGATGGGAAACTGTGACCTGTACAAGACTACCGCTGCATCAATGCATTCACCATACAGAATCAATACCTGTTACCACTCATCTCTGACTTAATCACTGATCTCAGCAATGCACATATATATACCAAATTAGATGTGTGATGGGGATACAATAATGTAAGAATCAAAGAGGGAGATGAGGAGAAAGTGGCATTCAAAACATGGTATGGGCTCTTTGAACCCACAGTCATGTTCTTTAGACTTACCAACTCACTGGCAACATTTCAAACAATGATGAACCATATATGCCGGGATATCATTGTGAAACACGAACTCTGAGGAATAACTATATGGGTCTACATGGATGATATAGGAATAGCAACCTGGATAGGACATGGCATGGATGATCACATTGAAGCAGTATGGGACGTATTGGAGGTATCTGCAAAACACAACCTCTACTACAAACTGGAGAAATGCCTCTTCCATGCGCCCCGTATGGATTACCTGGGGGTAATCCTTGAAAAGGGGGTAACACACATGGACCCCATCAAAATTTCAGGCATCAAGGATTGGCCTACATCAACCAAAGTCAAAGACATATGCTCCTTCCTCAGATTTTGCAACTTTTACAGGGCCTTCATTCACAACTTCTCACATCATGTGAGACCCCTTAACCAACTAATGAAGAAAGGCACTGAGTAGAAATGGACAGGCACAGAACATGACACATTTAACAAACTCAAATGACTAGTCACATCAGAACCAGTACTGGCACACCCTGAGCTGAGTAAACCATTTGAATTAGAAGTCGATGTCTTAGGATTTGCAATAGGAGCAGTACTACTACAATGGAAGGAAGATGGCAAATGACACCTGATAAGCTACTTCTCGGCCACCCTTAACAGAGCAGAACAGAATTACGACATCTACAACCTAGAGTTACTGGCTATCATAAGAGCCTTCCAACATTGGAGGCCATTGTTTGCAGGTTCACCACACAAAACTATGGTCTTCTCCAACCACATGAACCTACAATATTGGAGAAGCCCACAGAAAATAAGCTAATAGGTGGCTAGGGAAGTATCGGAATTATCAAAGTATGACTTTGAAATTCACCACATCAAGGGAACAGCAAATGGTTGTGCTGATGCCCTATCACAACGACCGGACTATGACCAGGGAGAAGGGGACAATGACAACATCACGGTACTGCCTGACAAAATATTCATACAAGGGACCCACATCAAGGAAACAAAACAGCCAAGGAGTATCTCACCCAGGATGACACCACACCTATAGATCCAGTATACCATACAGGGACTCCTGCGGCAACTGCAGGGAAGATCACCACATGGGAGACTGCTCAGACAGCAGCAAGAGGTACTGCATCTCCTGCAAAATGGACACACACACAAGCTGGGACAGAAATTGTCCTGAGTTCCTCTGGTGTGCAGACAAGATGAGTGAAAGCCACCCAGAGAACGCATTAATGTACTTCCCAACAGAGGAGGAATGGATGCTCTATGCATGCCCAGGAAAGCTTAGCATGGAGGAGAAATTCCTAGCAAGGTTCACCATTGCTAACATCCTAGTAGCAGACACATGCTCAAGACAGCCCCAAGCACAGAGGAATGCTGGAAGCAACAAGGGAGCAGGCAGGAAGAAGATCATGTCAGGAATGGGTAACATTAAGGATTACCTCATCCCAACTAACAGCAGGCCAGCGTCACAAGCAACCAACTGCAAAGGGGAAGATGAAGATCTATTTAGCACATTCTCAGAAGAAGAGATAAATGAACAACTCAACTGCACATTTGCATAATGAAGAACAACAACAAAAACAAAACCAAGAAACCCCAAAGCAAATGTGTTCTCAACATCTGGCAACAAAATGTCAACAAGTCACGGGTATGCCAACACAACTTGATAAGTAGTGGGAGACTTGCAAAGAGAGGTATAGACATTATAGCCCTGCAGGAGCTGTTGATAACACATTTGGAAGAACAATTGCAAGCAAGGACTGGAAAGTGATCTATCCAAGCACGCATGAGAAGGAGCCATATAAAACTAGGTCCTTAATACTTATTAGAGACAACCTACTCACGGATGGATGGGAACAGCTAGAATATGCCTCCAGAGACATCATGGTGATACGTGTCAAAGGCAACTGGGGCACCCTCACCCTGGTGAACATATATAATGACTGTAAGCATAATGAGACTATCCTTGCACTAACTGAATTCCACAGAAAGAACATCAAGAAGCTACTAGGAACAGTGGAAAACCAGCACAGGAAGCACCTTATATGGGTAGGCAACTTCAACAGACACCACCTGCACTGGGACAACCTGGAGAACAATCAACTGTTCTCCAGGGAGGCCTTAAGGGACACAGAAACATTGATCCAAGCAGTAGCAGAAGCAGGTTTGGAGCTTGCGCTCCCAGCAGGGATACCCACCCACGAGCACAATGTCATGAAGAGATGGTCGAGACTCAACCAAGTGTTCACAATGGAGCACACATTAGATTTGATCACCAAATGTGACACCCTTCCAGAAGAACAAGGCATGAACACTGACCATTCCCAATAGATATTAGCCTAGATCTTACTGTCGAAGTAGCACCAATGTGTCATGGCCGAGATTTTGAACTCCCATGAAAGCATGCCACTAAGCTGCCCAAGCCGGCCTGCGTTGGATAACTACAAACAAACCCTGGATTCCAAGGCTCTGAGAGAGGCCTTGATGAGAAAGGGCAATTTGAGCATGTGGACATTGCATCTAGAACCCCAACCAGCTAAGTCTACCCCACCTTCTGATGATGAAGAAACTGATGATAAAGCATGGATGAATAGGGGTTACGCTCATTATTACAACGAGCAGAATGAGGAAGGATCACATGAGGCATCATGTGAGGCATCACCTGAGTGTGTGTGCCTCAGGTATGTAGCAGCCAGTTATCTGGTTGGTGACGATGTGGACTAGGCCTCAGTGCCTGCTTTCTGATGGACTTTCTGACAGATGCCTTGTGTACTGTACAGGCGCAGCCTCATGTCTGATGGATGTTGGTGCCTTTATAGGCCAGTCTAATTATGTTTCTCCTTTGTGTTTCAGCTTGTGGAGCCAGAGCCCTTATGGCTATTGGTTAGAGATAAGGACTTAAGGTTTGTGCTGAGTCCAAACCTTAGATACTAGTAGTATAAGTACTAGCTTGTCTTCACATGTATTCCCCATCTTGAGTTCTTCTGAAATCTGCACTCTAGTTCCCTCCTGTTTTCCTAAGGGCCTTAGTTGGTCTTCTTCATCAAACCCTTAGATGTCAACTTGTTGTGCCACTTCTTAGCAAGCCATTCCCTTTGGTTCTCCCCCTTTCGTCTCTTAGTTGCAACTGCTATTGCAGTGGTTTTGCCTTGGTTGTCGTGTGCAATACAAGTGTTCTAAGAAACCCAGCTCAAGTCGAGCTAGATGGCCAGTGCGACCATTACACAATGAAAGAGGTGAAGAACTACCATGAAGTGGACTGGGAAGAATTCAAGGAAACACTCAGAGAGAAAATAGCAAAGTGGGGGATACTGAACATCATCAAAGACCAGGTAATGTTAGACAAGGAATGCAATAGGCTTACATGTGCTCTGCAGGAAACCATAGAAGAAAAAGTTCCCAGTGCAACCCTGGGCCCACTGGCCAAAAGGTGGTGGTCCAAGGAGCTTAGCAAGATGAGGAAGGAAATGCTGGATGCATGCAGAACTGCATGCAAAAACCACACTGAGGAAGACAACCCCTACATGGTAAGATTCAAAGACCTTAGAAGAGCATACAGTCAGGAGTTGAAAAGGACGAAGAAGAATCACTGAAGAGATTGGTTGGAAAAAGTGTCAGACCTGGACCTCTGGATGGCACACAAATATCTCTCAAGTCCCCCAGGCAACTGTGGCAAAACGAGGATCCCAGACCTTCAATACCAGAAGGATGGAAGGTAAAGCACGGCCAACATGAATGAAGATAAGGGTAAGATACTGGCAGAAACATTCTTCCCCAAGAAGCCAGAGAACGTCAACACAGGAGAAGTAGTAGAGGTGGCTAAGCTGGTGTGTAAGATGGACCAAATAACCAAGGAGCAGGTGAAGCAGAGCCTCACAAGGCTGCGCCTGTTCAAGGTGCTGGGCCCAGATGGTATCCCAAATGTCATACTAACCAAATGCACTGACATTATAGCTGACAGATTATGGTATATATTCATAGCGATGGTCAACAGAGATCTACAGTATGAACCATGGAAGGACTTCACTACAGTTGTACTCAGAAAACTGGGGAAGCTAAGATATGACATACCAAAGGCTTACAGACCAATAGAACTACTTAATACTATAGGCAAGGTACTCACATCTATCATTGTGGAACAGTTGACATACTACACAGAGAAACATGAGCTGCTTCCCCTGTTGCACTTTGGGGGAAGGCCAGCATGCATGACAAATGACGTGGTGCATTACCTTGTACATAAAATCAAAGATGCGTGGAGCAAGAAACAAGTGACCTCAGTCCTTTTTCTAGATGTAGAGGGAGCATTCCTGAATGCAGTCAATGACAAGCTGATAGGCAACCTAAGCAAAAGGAGAGTCCCAGCAAAGATAGTACGGTTTGTACAAAGTATGCTCAAGGGTAGGACAACGAGGTTGAAGTTTGACGACCACACATTGGGTAAGATTGACATCAACAATGGTATAGGTCAAGGCGACCCACTATTAATGGTACTATACCAGTATTACAACACTGACCTACTAGATATCCCGAACGCCCCCAATGAAGTGGCAGTGGCATATGTGGATGACACGATCCTTATTGCAATGGCTAAGAGTTTTGATGAGACATACAGAATACTCGCTGACATGATGAATAGGGAAGGAGGAGCTAAGGACTGGGTGCAAGCTCACAACTCCAGGTTTGAAATCTTGAAGCTAGCCCTGATGGACTTCGCACACTGAAGCAAGAAGATCGAAAGGCCCCCACTTCAGATAAATGATATGGAGATAGTGGCATCCAAGAGTGTAAAGTATCTGGGGATCTACCTGGACCAGCACCTCAGCTGGAAGGAACAGGAAGCCAACATGATCAAGAAAGGATCAAACTGGGCAGCACAGCTAAGACGGGTGGTGAGGCTAGAATGGGGACTGTGTAGCCGGCCGCTTTGGTAAGCCAGAGAAGTCTGGGCTGAAGCATAAGGATGGGCAACCAGGCCGGGTGCTTACTGCACCCCAGTCATTTTGTAACATGTTTCATCCCTTCCGTAGTCCACAGTCCATAGTCCCATCCCTATATATAGTGAAGACCTTCATACCAGTAGTAGCATACTGGTTCTCTTATAACTAGTAAACCAATTCTATCTGTCTTCACTATCATTGTGTGCAACCAAATCACTCTATTGAGTCTAGTGAAGTCATCCGACTACACTAGAACCAGTATTCTTTGCCACAATGGCCGTACTACTTACTGGACATGACCTAGGAGGGGCGTTAACTGAGCCAGTAAATCAGAGGTTAACACTAGTAGAGGCAGGGGCGTTCCCACACATCCCCTTCGAACACTACATGTTCCATCCAAATTGTCACGGATCGGACTTGGACGCTTACTACTAGGTTCTGACTACAGTAGTGGGCTCGTGATACGTTACATTAGTCAGGGACAATATCTTTCACATGTTATCAGTCAGCAGTAGTATCACATGGTACTTTAGCAGCTGATTACTAGGATAGCGATACTAGGGTTCAAGCTAGATACGCTATAGGTCAATACTGTTCGGGAGGCGCTTTAAAGCCCTCCCTCATGATGTATAAGTAGTAGTCGCGGAAGACCAAGGATCGCCATCTTGGTCTTCTTGAATCATCGGTTTCTCGATCCTCCTTTCCCTTGTTAAAGTATCCAGAATACGGAGGACGGAGCGCACTGCATAAGGCTTACCAAGAAGCCTTCCCAGTTGCAAGACGATCGACGTGTTTGGACTAGGATCCCACGTTCGACTTATACGCTGCTGAAGCTGAGTACTCGCGTCTCATCACCGCCTAAAGCAAGGCCCACGCTTACCGAAGCGTAACATTAAGACCAAGATCCTAACATCATGGCGCGAGTATCCACAAGAGAGCTTTGGAACCAGGAGGGATTCCGCTCCTACGAGATCCCACGAAGGGGAACAAGAAACGTACCAGTACGCTACCTCAAGGAAGCCAGCTGGGGGAACATCAATGGAATAGAAGGGTATCTGATTAGAGGAGTACACGGACCACGACCAGTTGAGTTCAATTTCGAACGAACTTGTTGGTGCAGAGTTGACCGAGAGGACGACGAGTGGAGAGTCATCGACACTCTACCTGCCAGATACAGGTGCGATATCTACGAAGAAGAAGTCGTCGCAAGAAACGACTGGGGACCCATTGACGGAGAAAACCAAAGCATCTCGGCACCCTCAGAAAACTCCAGAGCACCAGACAGTGAATCAGAAGAAGAAGAGCCCACGCAAGAACTAGAACCATTGGAACCAGAACTCATCGAAAGAGCTGAGCAAATTACGATCCATCCACCAATGGCTACCTTAACAGAAGTACAGGAAGTAACGCTTCCTATCCATCCGGAAACCGGACATGCTATGACGGCAGATGATGCCGCACTATTTCGAGCAATCGGACCAGATCAGCCTGACCCTCCAACTGGTGGTAGAGGACCGCCGGCCGGATTACCCGGAGGAAGCCCTCCACCAGGGGGAGGACCACCAGGGGGAGGACTACCAGGAGGAGGACCACCAGGAGGAGGAATACCGGGAGGAGGACCGATCGGAGTACCAGGAGGGCACCACTCCGACAAATTCGCAGGAAACTCCCCGGAAGTATTCAAAGGGGATCGACACAAAACAGAAGAGTTCCTCACGCAGTGGGAACTGTACTGGGGCATCAATAACAACAACCCCATCATGTCCAACGCTTACAGACGAGCTATGTTATTCCTCACTTACATCCAGGGGAAGGACGTTAACAACTGGATCACGGAGACCAGCCGGTGGCTCAACTGACAGGTCACGGCTGGAATCACAGACAACGATCCACATCTGTGGATCGAAGTCATCACGGCCTTCAACAGGCGATTCTCCAACACACTAGAAAAGGAGCAAGCTCAAGCCATGCTCAAAAGAGGGATCAGAATGACAGGGGGAGACATCGACGCGTACGTGACACAGTTCGAGCAGTTGGCACGCCAAGCTAACTACCGACTGGACTCGCCACTTACGATGGACTTGTTCACGGACGGACTACCCCGCAACCTATACGAGAAAGCGTATACATACGACAACCCACAAACCTTCCAGGAGTGGAAGGAGGCGGTTATCAGAAGGCAACAACAGTACATACACATGAAGGCCCGATTAGAGCAACATCGAGGTCTCAGCAATCAAGCAAAACCACCGGGAGGTGGTAACCCAACATGGAGGAATGCAAGGAACACTGGATGGGGGCCCCCCCGCAACATACTACGGGACCCGAACGCCATGGACACATCAGCAGACCGAGTACGAGGAAGACTCACAGGAGCCGAGGAGATCCAAGGTAGTTGGGATCGAGCTCACCCCCGAAATCCACCAAGAGGAGGATTCATAGGACGGGGACGGGGAGGCCAACGCGACATCAGGGAAGTAACATGCTACACTTGCGGACAGAAAGGACACTTCAGCCGTAACTGCCCACAGCACACCTACAACCAACCAAGCAGCAGCCGAAGAACCGACACCTACCATGACGACAGAGAGGAAGAACCCGTATGCGCAGCGAAAGCGGAAACCCTGCAGCAAAGAGCTGATCAATGGATGAAAGGAGTGGCCACCGAAGAAGATGAGGTAAAAGACCTCATACTACAGGATCTATGGAAGAGAGAGGATTTTCGAAGCGCCTGAACCCATCGGCCTGGGTAAGGGCAGTAAAGTGTAATTCTGTGATCATAACTCGCTACCGTTCTATGAGAATTCCAGTATTGATTCGCATGAATTACACCATGGCTGACATTAGAGCATTAGTGAACTCAGGAGCCACGGACAACTTCCTAAGACCCGCTTTCATAAAACGGATGGGAATTGGAATGAAGCCGCTGGAACGGCCCAAAAAGATATGGAACATTGATAATACCGAAAACCGAGCCGGACTAATCACCCACTATGTAGACCTGGACGTACAAACGAAAGGGATCCACAAGGAAATGAGGTTCCTTGTCACCGATATCGGAAATGAAGACGTCGTCTTTGGATACCCATGGCTGGCCACATACGAACCAACCTTCAGCTGGAGACATGCCGTAATCAAAGAGGACGCACTACCAGTAGTCCTTCGGACCGTCAACCCGAGAATTACACGATCAATACTCGTGAAAACTATGACCGAAGAACAGAAGGAACAGGTCGTAGCTCAGTTAAAAGAAGAAGAATTCGTAGAAGGGAGGACCACCTCTACTGAATTAGCGATTAAGGCGAAACAGTATACCACCAAAGCTGAGTTGCCGACCGTTTACTCCGCATACCATCAACTCTTTGACGAAGAGGCATCACATCGATTCCCACCCTCATGGGTATGGGACCATGAAATTCAACTCAAGAAAGGAGCACCCGAGTCAATAGACTGCAAGGTCTATCCGCTCACACAGGAGGAAGATCAGGCCCTCCAAGCCTTTCTCACGGAACAACTCGGCAAAGGATACATACGACCATCGAAATCTCCATACGCATCGCCATTCTTCTTCATCAAAAAGAAGGACGGCAAATTACAGCCGGTACAAGATTACAGACGTCTCAACGCGCTTACGATATGAAACCAATACCCCCTACCCCTCATCATGGACCTCATAACGGACCTCAGTAACGCCCACATATACACCAAACTCGACGTACGATGGGGCTATAACAACATACGGATTAAGGAAGGAGACGAAGAAAAAGCCGCGTTCAAAACCAAATACGGCTTATTTGAACCAACGGTAATGTTCTTCGGGCTAACAAACTCCCCCGCAACATTCCAGACGATGATGAACCACATCTGTCGAGACATCATCGCCAAACACGAACTCCGAGGAACCACGATAAGGGTATATATGGACGATATCGGCATCGCAACACACATAGGACGTAACATGGACGACCACATCGCGGCGGTCAAAGACGTATTGGAAATATCAGCTAAGCACGACCTCTACTACAAATTAGAGAAATGCTTATTCCATGCACCTTGTATGGATTACCTGGGGGTAATCCTTGAAAAGGGGGTGACACGCATGGACCCCGTCAAAATTTCCAGTATCAAAGATTGGCCGACACCCACCAAAGTCAAAGATGTCCGATCATTTTTAGGTTTCTGCAACTTCTATCGCGCATTCATTCGAAACTTTTCACATCATGCAAAACCCCTGAATCAACTGACCAAAAAAGGTGCCGAATGGAAATGGACGGGGACAGAACACGACGCATTCAACAAACTCAAAGGACTCGTCACATCGGAACCAGTATTGGCACACCCACAGCTGAGTAAACCATTCGAACTAGAAGTCGATGTGTCAGGATTCGCGATAGGAGCGGTACTACTACAACGAAAAAACGACGGGAAGAGACACCCCATCGGCTACTTTTCCACCACACTCAACGAAGCAGAACGAAACTACGACATATACGACCTAGAACTGCTAGCAATAGTCAAGGTGTTCCGACACTGGCGACCGTTACTCGCGGGATCGCCACATCGCACAAAAGTTTTCTCAGATCACATGAACCTACAATACTGGAGAAGCCCGCAGAAGATCAGCCGAAGGGTGGCAAGGGAAGTACTAGAACTATCGGAATACAACTTTGAAATTCACCACATCAAAGGATCAGCAAACAGTAGAGCGGATGCACTGTCATGAAGACCAGACTACGACCAGGGGGAAGAAG
Organism: Lactarius evosmus; assembly: GCA_951394315.1. NCBI lineage: Eukaryota > Fungi > Basidiomycota > Agaricomycetes > Russulales > Russulaceae > Lactarius > Lactarius evosmus. Next base: position 394,294 of record OX596125.1, on the reverse strand, counting down.
ACAACGAAAACATTACGGTACTACCGGACAAACTCTTCATACGCGGTACCCACGTGGAACGAATACGGACCAACAAAGACCGCCTCACCCTGGAGGACACCACACTAGAGGACCCCGTGTATGAACAAAACGAAGATATTCTGAAACCATGGGTAGACGCACACCATCTCAAAAAGGTGAACGGAGTCTGGTATAAAGACGCACGACGAGTGGTGACCGGAGGCGTTCACGATAAGCGACGTATACTGCACGATCATCATGACCTCCCCGCTCACGGACACCCAGGAATTAAAAGAACCGCCCAATTGGCAGGACGCACCTATTGGTGGCCAGGATTGGTTAAAGATGCGTTGGAATACGTCAAAGGATGCGCCGAATGTCAACGCATCAAAGTTCAGCATGGACGAAACAAGGCACCCCTCAACCCCATATACCCTAAACCGGAAGCAATGCCATTCGAAACTATAGCCCTTGACTTCATAACTAAGTTACCAATATCTCAGGGGCACGACACGATACTGACGATCACGGATCACGACTGCAGTAAGGCAGCAATATTTATACCATGCAATGAAGAAATCAGTGCGGAAGGAGTCGCCCACCTATACCTCAAACACGTCTTTATTCGCTTTGGACTCCCTACGAAAATCATAAGTGACCGCGACCCTCGTTTTGCCAGCAGGTTTACGAGAGAACTTTGCAGAGTATTGGATATTAAGCAAAATATATCTACCGCGTATCACCCCCGAACCGACGGACAATCAGAGCGAACGAACCAATGGGTAGAACAATACCTACGATTCTGGGCAAACGAGAGACAGGATAACTGGTGCGAATACCTACCTCTCGCAGAATTCGCACATAATAACTGGCCGCATGAATACACTTGGGAGTCACCCTTCAACCTCCTCATGGGGTACAACCCACGAGCCGATTGGACGGAGAAACCGTCACCAATCCCACAAGTAACACTAAGGACGGAACAATTCCAAGAAGCACGGAAACGCGCCCAGGAACTGATTGTTAGAGCGCAACAATCATGGATTAAAGCAAAGAACGGCCCAAAGTTCCGACTCGGAGACCTCGTGTGGCTAGAGGGACGCCACCTCCGCACTCACCAACCAACGGCGAAACTCGCTCCCCGAAGGCACGGACCCTTCACGATAGAACAGGTGATGTCCCCTGTCAACTATCGGCTCAACCTCCCTCCACAATGGAAAATTCACACAGTATTCCATGTAGACCTTCTCACCAAATATCACGAGACTCCACTCCATGGGAAAAACTACCAACGACCACCACCCGATCTGGTAAACGGAGAAGAGGAATATGAAATCGAGAAGATTCTAGACGAACGGCACTTCGGCAGAGGACGTAAGAAGCAGTACTTGGTCAAATGGAAGGGCTACCCCGACTCGGAGAATCAGTGGGTCAACCGGGAAGACCTATTCGCCAACGAAGCCCTTGTGGAATACCAATATTCAAGGACCGCCGGACGAACACTTATAAGGAGCGGGCAGACCCACGACGACATCCCATCCTCTCCTCATACTACCACCACTACCAGTCACTACTCGCTTATGCCATTCACACCCAATGCCGCCCTCACACCGTCTTCGTACTACCTCGGAACCCCCGAGAGGATTTTTGCCGTCGAGTTGGAGGAAGAGCGGATGTCAAATGCCCCTGCCGATGACACGGAGGTCGTCATGGCTGAGAGAGACAGAGCCGGGTCAGAAGGACCCATTACCGAAGCTGAGTTCAACAGCACCATCACCCAGTTCCCTGCTCAAGGACGAGGAACGCATAGCGCCCGACTGTCCCCGGACGTCGACGGGCAGCCCACCTTGTGGCACATCCTCCACGTCGACACCGGACTGCCCATCGCGGACCGTCCCTTCACCACCGTGGAAGTCGACGACTTTCGGCGTGCTCTCGATCGCGGTGCAGACGTCCGAGCGCGCCAGGGAGCGGTACGAAGAGCTGATGAAACCGAAGAAGTCGTGGAAGGAGGTGACCGACGACTGGAGGGAAGAACAGCTACGAACAGCCCAGCGCCGCATGCAGGAGATGAGAGAGAAGAGGGAGAGGTCACAGACAGCGAGGACGAGCGGTACCCAGCTGAGCACCCACACATTTACTATGGGAGAGAAGCTGATGCTCCACCTCATACAACGCGACACGCCCTCGCCACAGACGGGACCCCCCTCTACCGGGGTCATATCCGTCCCCAGCTCACCGACCATGCCGTCTCCAGCGTCACCAGCGCCCATGCGCCTCATGGGTTCCGGGTCAATCGAGGACCCGATTTCGTTTCATTCCCCATCACCACCCCCGACGGCGTGACGCGCCAGGCAAAATACGTCCAGGTCATCATGAGCAACGATCCTATCGTGCTCGGCCTGATCGACGAGTCCGACAGGGTATTCCCGAAACCCCTGTACGCCGCCCCACAGTACGTGGTGCACCCCGACACCCACATCAAGTACGCGCAGGAGGACCTGTTCCTCTTCGACGCAGGGTACGACGCCGTCGGGGCCATCAATAGGGCCATCGCCGAGTGCAAGGATGTCAGCCTCGCCGCAGAGATCAGGCGGTACAGGGCTCTTGGGGCGGAGCTGGGGCGGTTGGACGCGCGGATCAAGGAGCTACAGGAGACATGGGGACGATTGGCAACGGACAAGGCGCTAAGCATCAGTAGGTTGGAGCAGGCGCGAGCGATGCAGAGGATCGAAGAGGTACAGACGGGGTGGATGGGACCCCCGGGGCTCCGTGGGCGTCGCTCCTGAAAGGGGGGTGATGTCACGGATCGGACTTGGACGCTTACTACTAGGTTCTGACTACAGTAGTGGGCTCGTGATACGTTACATTAGTCAGGGACAATATCTTTCACGTGTTATCAGTCAGCAGTAGTATCACATGGTACTTTAGCAGCTGATTACTAGGATAGCGATACTAGGGTTCAAGCTAGATACGCTATAGGTCAATACTGTTCGGGAGGCGCTTTAAAGCCCTCCCTTATGATGTATAAGTAGTAGTCGCGGAAGACCAAGGATCGCCATCTTGGTCTTCTTGAATCATCGGTTTCTCGATCCTCCTTTCCCTTGTTAAAGTATCCAGAATACGGAGGACGGAGCGCACTGCATAAGGCTTACCAAGAAGCCTTCCCAGTTGCAAGACGATCGACGTGTTTGGACTAGGATCCCACGTTCGACTTATACGCTGCTGAAGCTGAGTACTCGCGTCTCATCACCGCCTAAAGCAAGGCCCACGCTTACCGAAGCGTAACACAAATGCTGCACACGGGGAATATATCAACGACGAACAACTCGTCCACATACAAAATGAAAGTGGCACTTTATACGAATTTGATCAAGATGAATTTGGACGGCTCACATGAGGAGCCCGAAGGAGAGACATCGAGACCTTCAACAAACTTACCCTTGAGGAAGTCAAGAGATGACGCTTGGATGACAGCCTCACGCAACGATCCACCCCCTCAAATCCGTTGAAAGACATGTCCTATCGTAACCACCCTATTTGTTACAGTCGCACCGGCCATCTAGTTTGACTTGAACTGGGTTTCCCAGAACGCTTGTATTGCACGCGACAACCAAGGCAAAACCACTGCAATAGTGGTTGCAACTGAGAGACGAAGAGGAATCAAGGGGGAATGGCACGCTAAGAAGCGGCACAACAAGACAACGTCTAAGGGTTTGGTGTAGAAGACCAACGAAGGCCCTTAGGAAAGCAGGAGGGAACTGTGATGCAGATTGTCGAAAGAATGGTGCGAATTCCTAAAGAACTCAAGATAGGGAATACATGCGAAGACAAGCTAGTACTTATACTACTAGTAGGTAAGGTTCAGACTCAGCACGAACCTTAAGTCCTTATCTCTAGCCAATAGCCATAAGGGCTCCGGCTCCACAAGCTGAAACACAAGGAAGAAACATAATTGGACTGGCCTATAAAGGCACCGACATCCATCAGACACGAGGCAGCGCCCATACAGTACATGAGGCGTCCATCAGAAAGTCCATCAGTAAATAGGCACAAAGGCCTAGTCCATGTTGTCACCAACCAGATAACTGGCTGCAGCATACCCGAGGCATACGTGCTCAGGTGATGCTTCACATGATAATTCACGTGACCCTGGGCTGTCACGCCCGTAGAAGTGTGCATACATCTTGCACGCACGAGTTTCATCTTGCTTGTAGGGGTCGTCAGCTTCTTCGTCACTGCTCTCAACAGGAGTGTGGGACTTAGCTGGTCCGGGACGCAATGTCCACATGCTCATATCGCCCTTTCTCATCAAGGCCTCCCTTAATGCCTCGGAATCCAGGGTCGTTTCGTAGTTGTCCAACACGGGCCGGCTTGGGCAGCTCGGTGGCATGCTTTCTCAGGAGCTCAAAATCTCGGTCGTAACACTATTCCCCCAGAAATCCGAGCGATGGCAACAACCACGGTAACACAAACCGCCACTCGGACCTGACAAAAGTCAAAAGGAAAAACCCAAGAATGAGTTGGGAGAGCTCTCAGAGCAGGACCGCTGGACGTGGGTGGACTGCCGGATGTGGGAGGACCGTCTGGAGGAGGCCCCGGCCATAGCCTTCCAGCAAGCAACCATTCCCCTCCTGGATCGCATCATGACGCGAGCGATTCAGAACATAGCGGTCTAGGGGGACACCCCTTCATTGATCACTTTGGAACAGAAAAGACCCTTGGAGCGCTACCAAACATCTTCGATGGAGCATGAGAAAGTGCAGACGTGTTTATCAACACCATTGAGTTATACTTTCAACTCAATAATCACAATCTGTTTTTCAGGTCTTTTCTTACAAGAATTGCTCTCACCCTCACACTGGTCCAAGGAGACCAAGTTTCGGAGTGGGTAAGACAACAAGAAAAGTGGCTAAGCAAAAGACATCCCACATGAGACAACGACCATGAAACTTGGGATCAATTCCTGGCCTGCTTCCGCACCAGATTCCAGGACACGCAACGAGCCAAACGAGCTTAAATGAAACTTGAAAACCTGTGAATCAAATGGCCAGATGCCAACGAATACCTTGCAGAATTTGAGCAAACTGCCACGGAAGCCAGATACTCCCTAGACCACCCAGAGATGGTCCATCTGGTCTTGAAAGGATTGCCGAAAATTGTCCTCGACGATGTCCTGAGACCCCCAAGTGTGACTACTTATGAGGAAGCATGATGACAAATCATCGATTCCACTCGCGCCCACCAACTGGTCAAAGCCATCCTTGATAGTAGAAAAACTGGGCTCCCTGGTCCACGACCATGGCCGCAGAAATCCTACCCTCCCCCTTCCAGACCACCACCTTCCCATTTGTCCACCAAATATAACTCGTCAAACACCCCCGATCCATGAATAACACACCAGTACCCATGGATATTGGACGCGGATGCGCCAAGAGAAACAACAACTGGCGCATGCGGAAGTCTGAAACTGAAGAACTAATCACTTCACCAGACAGAGAATACCAGTGGGTAAGAGTTACCTACACTGAAGACAAGGATCGACCAAAGCGAAAGCTTGGACCATGCTTCACCTGTGGAAAGGACAGCCACGTCACACGCAACTGCTCCAAGAGAGTAAAACCAAAGGCCCACGAGGCTCAGGTAGCAGTAGCAAAAACAAACCATGCCAAGGCGCTTAAAACTCATGTGGCACAGCTAAGTGAGGAAGAAAGCACGGCGCTTCAGGCCCAATACGAGGACCTGGAGGATTTTCAGTAGGGCAAGTTCGCTCGGTCGGAACCCAGCCCTCTTTTGCATCGCATACCATGTACCTCTCTAACCGAAAATCCATGAATATGAGAGTGTTCATAAATTATGACGACAAAAAGACTGAGACGCTCGCACTACTAGACAGCGGAGCTACCAAGAACTTCCTTCATTCCAAGCTAGCCATTTGACTAAGACTACCAGTTAGAAGGCTAGAATGGCCACGCGACATAGTCAACGTAGATGGGATGGCCAATAAAAATGGCAAGATCACACATTTCACCAACTTCGAGTCACGCGCTGGCCATTGCACAGTCCTATTGCAATTTTTCCTAATGGACATAGGAGACAGCCAGGTAATTTTTGGGTATCCCTGGTTCACCGCACATCAACCTATCATTGATTGGGCCCGAGGATGGTTGGACTATGAACAACTGCCACTGGTTCTCACCGTCCATAAAACTAACAAAGCCTATGCGCGCCAAACCATAGCTTCTCAGTTGGCCAAAAAGGAAACCCATACATCCAAAGCTTTACCCGAAGAATACAAGTGTCATGCGCACATCTTTAGTAACGAAGAAGCACAACGCTTTCCAGCACGACGTTTCTGGGATCACGCCATCGAACTGCGAAAGGACGCTCTGGCAGCACTCCCTGGAAAGATCTATGCCTTAACTATAGAAGAATGGAAGGCGCTGAAGGAGTTTATCCAGGAGCAGGTCAAGAAGGGGTATATTCGAGAATTGAAAAGCCCCTATGCGGCGCCCTTCTTTTTCATTAAAAAGAATGACGGAAAGCTCTGACTGGTGCAAGATTACAGACGACTCAATGCCCATACCATACAAAATCAATATCCTCTTCCATTGATCTCCGATCTCATTCCCCACATCCAAGACGCCCGACTATTCACCAAATTTGACATAAGATGGGGGTATAACAATGTCAGAATCTGCGCAGGCGATGAATGGAAAGCCGCATTCGTTACCAACGAGGGGTTCTTTGAGCCCAGAGTTATGTTCTTTGGAATGACTAACTCGCCCGCTACCTTCCAACAAATGATGAATGCAATCTTCTCAACAGAGATCGCGGAAGGATGGCTTACAGTATACATGGACAATATGCTTATCCACACCGATAGCGACATCAATGGACATCGCCGCAAGGTCCATCATATACTCAACAAGCTTAAAACGCATGATCTTTATCTAAAGCCAGAAAAATGCCTGTTCAAGAAAGCAAGAGTCGAATTTCTCGGAGTAGTACTCAAAGGAGGAGAGATTCATATGGATCCAACAAAAATAAATGGAGTACAAGACTGGAAGATCCCACAAACGGTCAAAGACGTGAGATCCTTCCTAGGGTTCACGGACTATTATTGCGCATTTATCTTCAACTACTTGAAAATAGCCAGACCACTAATCGATCTAACAAAGAAGGACACTCTCTTCTGGTGGGAAATGAGGCATCAAGAAGCTTTTGAAAGACTGTGCAAAAAGATGTGCAAGAAGCCTGTATTGAAACAACCCAATCATGAGGGGCCATTTTTCCTAACCACCGACGCATCAGCTCACAGTGTGGGAGCTGTACTCTCACAGGGGGGTGAACACATCAAAAACCCATTCGAAGGCGATGCTGCAATTAAAACACTACACCCAATTGCCTTCTATTCCAATACATTCATCCCTGCCAAGTGAAACTACAACATATACGAACGAGAACTTCTTGCAGTAATCAAAGCTCTCCGACACTGGCGAAGCTTCCTCGCAGGCACCATACATCCTGTTACAATCTACACCAATCACGCAAACCTCAAGTACTGGAAAATGCCAAGGAAAGTTAATCGATGGGTAGCTTGATGGATGCTGGAGATGCAAGAATATACGCTAAGGATCATGTAGATCACTGGAAAAGCAAACACCGTGGCCAATGCCTTATCCCGACCAAGCAACCAACACGAAGACCAGCACAATAACCAAGATCTAATTATACTCCCTCAGCAGACCTTTATCAACAGCATCAGAGTCACGATTGAGGAAGAAATAAGACAGGCACAGAAGATGCATGAAAGCGAGATCACACAATGGAAAGATCGCTACCGACTTCACAAGGACACGCAGGATCAATGGAAAACATGAGACAATTGAAGGTAGTTCCATCCGATTTAACAATACGATGAAGGATCTTGCAACAGAAACACGATAGCCCGCTGGTGGGACATCCTAGACGTGACGAAACCCTACGAATAGTCCAGCATGACTATTGGTGGCCGGCGATGTCACAGTGGATACGCCTCTACGTCCACGGATGCATTGAGTGTCAACAAAATAAAACCTATACACGTCCCAAGATCCCTCTGTATTGAATCGGTACTGATGAAACAATGCCATTTACAGCCATATCGCTTGACCTCATAACTCAACTACCCGAGAGCGACAGATTCGATGTGATACTAACCATCGTGGATCAAGGATGCTCACGCGCCGCCATATTTCTCCCCTGCAAGACTACCTCCACAGGAGAAGATATAGCATGGTTATACTATCAACACATCTACTGTTGGTATGGGATTCCATGGAAGGTAATCTCAGACCAAGATCCGCGTTTCACCACACATTTTATGAGAGCTCTCTGTGAAAAGACTCATACCCAACAGAACCTTTCAAGCGCGTTTCACCTGCAAACCGATGGCCTATCCGAGAGAAAGAACCAATGGGTGGAACTCTATGTTACGGTCGCACCGGCCGTCTAGTTCGACTTGAACTGGGGTTCTCAGAACGCTTGTATTGCACGCGACAACCAAGGCAAAACCACTGCAATAGTGGTTGCAACTGAGAGACGAAGGGAAAACCAAGGGGAAACGGCTCGCTAAGAAGCGGCACAACAAGACAACGTCTAAGAGCTTGGTAGAGAAGACCAACTAAGGCCCTTAGGAAAGCAGGAGGGAACTGTGATGCGGATTGTTGAAGAACTCAAGATAAGGAATACATGCGAAGACAAGCTAGTACTTATACTACTAGTAGATAAGGTTCGGACTCAGCACGAACCTTAAGTCCTTATCTCTAGCCAATAGCCATAAGGGCTCCGGCTCCACAAGCTGAAACACAAAGGAGAAACATAATTGGACCGGCCTATAAAGGCACCGACATCCATCAGACACGAGGCAGCGCCCATACAGTACATGAGGCGTCCGTCAGAAAGTCCATCAGAAGGCAGGCACGAAGGCCTAGTCCATGTCGTCATCAACCGGGTAGCCGGCTGCAGCATACCCGAGGCACACACGCTCAGGTGATGCCTCACGTGATGAGTCACGTGACTCTGGGCTATCACGCCCGTAGAAGTGCGCATACATGGCGCGCGCGCGAGCTTCATCTTGCTCGTAGGGATCGTCAGCTTCATCGTCGCTGCTCTCAACCGGGGAGTAGGACTTAGCTGGTCCGGGACGCAATGTCCACATGCTCAGGTCGCCCTTTCTCGTCAAGGCCTCTCTTAATGCCTCGGAATCCAGGGTTCGCTCGTAGTTGTCCAACGCGGGCCGGCTCGGGCAGCTCGGCGGCGTACTTTCTCGGGAACTCGGGATCTCGGCCGTAACACTCTATCTGCGCTTTGTCACAAGTTACGCCCGGGATGACTGGAGTCATTGGCTTCCTCTGGCTACCACGGTTCACAATGGACAACTTAATCGGACTACACAGACTACGCCGATCGAGACCATCCTTGGCTACCTTCCTAGCTATGAAGTATCATAGAAGCCACCGACAACTGCAGTACCCACTGTGGAAGAATGATGGGCCAGAGCGAGTAAACTGCACTGGAAAGCAATAGAAGTGCTTAACACAGCCGCAGCCTCTCCCCCACCACAGAGATTTCGCAAAGGAGACGCCGTCTAGTTGGATGGGCACAATCTACCATTACCCTTTGTGACCAAGAAGCTTGCGCCTCGACGATACGGGCCATTTGTTATCGATAAAGTCATCTCCCCTGTTGTCTATTGACTCCACCTACCGGCTGCGTGGACCATTCACAATGTATTCCACGCTTCGATACTTACCACCGTCTGAGAAACAACTGAAAATGGCCCTTCACCGCCAAAACCTATGCTGGAGATCATCAAAGGACATGAAGAATATGAGGTAGCAGAAATCATGGGGCATCGAAAACACGGATGAGGATGACAACTCCAATACCTCATCTGATGGAAGGGAGAGACCGCAGCAGATGTCTCATGGGAACCTGCGGCCCAAGTCTTTGCCCCTAAACTCACTGTGGCATACCATCGCAAATACCCTCTTATCAAGGATAAAAGGGGGGCTCGTGCACGCCAAATCTCTATCCCATTCTTCCCTCCATGTCTACTCCCTGAGCCATCTTTTCTAACAACACATCCCCCAGGAGTTATGCTGAAGCAGTCATCATCGAGGTGATCGGCACTCCAATCCCACCACAAATGTCACACCAAGACGAAGAAGCTCAGACCGAGGCCGTACCTGAGGCCAGAATCCCTCTCCCCACGGCCAGTCAAAGCACCGGGTCTGGAACCAGCTCCCTCGACAGTAGCGGGAGCTTCAATGGAGGGCTCACTACCTTCAACGAGCTTGCCCTCACAGACGATGGGACCCTCTCGCCATGCACCGCCCTCGCTATCCTCGAAAACACCATGATGGCTAATGCCTCCTTTGACCAGATTAAGAGGGTTGCAAATGGCCTCGGGTTCACTGCCCGAAAGTACCAAGATCGCTACATGGAGGCTTCCACTAAGCTCCACACCCTCGCAAAAGAGAAAAAACAGCTCGAGGACCGATTGCACGAGCACAACGCTGGATGAGCCCCCACCAGCTACATCACTAATGAGATGATCTTCGACTTTCTCATCCCCGATGGCCTTAGCGGGTGACCCATCAAGGCCCCCTTTGTCAAACTTGGGGACGACACACAACTCGTATATGGGACCACAGGACGCCCCAGCGCCCCGGTCTTCGTACAAGAGTTCTTCGCCAAATCACGCATCAAAGAAGGCAAATTCATCCAACCACTCCCCCTGTGGCTCATCCGAGCCATGCATAGTCCTGCCCTCGGGTATCGGACACTTACTTCAAGTGTGTGCCAACTTGGCGATTGGGGACTCACAGCCAACGTTAGCAGGTACCGAGCAACCGACACCAAAATCCAACAGGTCGACGAACAGTTGCGCCTCATCCACATTGAGCGCGACACCCTCGAAAATGAACGTGTCGCGTGCCAAGGACGCCTCAAAATGGCACGCCTCGCTCTGTGGGTTGGGCATTTAGAGGATCAGATAGGTATATCATCCTCTAACGTTCACCTCAGTACTGCCCACGTCCCCGACACTCGCATCAACCAGCATCGAGGACAACACTTTAACTAGTGGAAGGTGATGTGGCCGGCCACTTTGGTAAGCTGGAGAAGTCCGGGCTGAAGTGTAAGGACAGGCAACCGGGCCGGGTGCTTACTGCGCCCCAGTCATTTTGTAACATGTTTCATCCCTTCCATAGTCCACAGTCCATAGTCCCATCCCTATATATAGTGAAGACCTTCGTACCAGTAGTAGCATACTGGTTCTCTTGTAACTAGTAAACCAATTCTATCTGTCTTCACTACCATTGTGTGCAACCAAATCACTCTATTGAGTCTAGTGAAGTCATCCAACTACAGACTGACTCCTAAGCATGCCAGAAAAATTTACACCAGCGTAGCCATCCCGAGGACCTTGTACAGAGTCAATATATGGTGTACCCCAACAGCAAGAGAGAAAAGACCAGATATAACAGCAGGAGGAGGGATCACATGCAGCAAGCTAGCAGCTACACAAAGAGCAGGAGCGCTAGCAATAGTTGGAGGACTAAGAACATCACCTTCAGACTCCTTATACGTGCATGCTGATATACTCCCAATGCACTTAGAGATTGATAAGCATCATAGCCGGATAGTGCTCAGGCTAGCCATGCTACTGGAGAAGCACCCCATCACAAAGATTTACAGAAAGTGTGCCAAGAGGAAGGGGAGGAAGCACTAGTCCCCACTGCAACTACTTGCGAACGCATATGGAATCGACCCAGATAAGTATAAGACAATCTCTGCTGAGGGGAGAAACCCCGCACAGCTAGGCAAGCAACCATTCCACATGAGCATAGCAGAGAGTAAGGAGGCCTCCAAAGAGGAGGACATGCAAGCTCCAGAAATGCACAAGATATACATGGATGGCTCAGTACATGATGGTAAGGTGGGAGCAGTGGCCATACTGACAAGGAAGGGGAAGGGCTGCACTATCACCTGGGCAAAGCTTTGGAACACATAGTGTTCAAAGCAGAACTGATCGGCATACTCATGGGGCTGCAGCTGATAAAAGCGGAGACCAATGGTAACAACTCATTTTCCATAGGAACAGACAACCAGGCAACGCTCAAGGCACTCACCTCAAGACTGAACAAGCCCAGGCACTATATCGCTGCAGAAATCTTAAGCACAGTGGAGAAGTTGAAGAGAAGCAGAGGCAAGAAGTACTCTTTAGTCCTGAGATGGATGGCAGGTCATTGTGACATCCCGGGCAATAAGGAGGTTGACAAGGAAGCTAAAGACGTAGCTGATGGACTGACCTCAGACATGGAGCAGCTGCCACTGTTGATACACAGAAAGGAGATGAAGATTAGCAAGTTAGTGGTGAAGCAACACCTACAGGAAAGAAGAAAAAGTGAATGGAAGTGCAAGTGGAAGAAATCCCCAAGACAGGAAAAGCTTGAGCACATTGATCCCTCCCTTCCCTTGCGAAAATTCGTAGAACTGATTAGTAACAGCAAGATCCCTAGAACCATGGCCAGCAAATTCTTTCAGCTGAGGATGGGGCACATACCACTCAATGCATACCTTCATAGGTGCAAGAGAGCAGAAAATGTGCAATGCCTGGCATGTGGAGCAAGGTGGGAAACACCACAGCATTTCTTGATGGAGTGCCCAGCATACACATGCAAAAGGAAGAAGCTAGGAGTGGGAAGGGGGAAGATGGAGGCGGAGTTCATGGAGCTTATCAGCAACAAGGAGAGGACGAAGGATGTTGCAAGCTTCATCCAGGCCATAGGATGCTTCCAAGCCAGAGAACAAGACCAAGAACAAACACAGCCCTCAAACCCAAAACCCATAGGACCGAAGACCTCCCAAATGCGGAGCAAGGTCCATCAATGCACCACAACCCACCTCATGACCCACCAGGCTTAAAGAAGCCACCTCAAGATATGAAGATGCACCAGTTGATGAAGAACACATGAAGTCGGCCCACAAAGTATGCCCAAAGTCAGTGAGTGTGTGCGGACACCCCAATGCACCCTTGCAACCTCAAGCATACAAGACTTTACCCCTTCATTAGGCATCATACACGCCCCGCTTACATTGACACTTGATGGATCACTACACTGTTCACACCAAGAACAGGGGCTGGACTTAATGCACAGTGGAAGTACATCTGGAATGGGAAGAAATGAGACACAGGGTAGATATAGATGTAAAGTGCCACATAGGGTCATATGCCCCAAGGTGCACTATAATGGATTGAAAAAAAAAAAAAAAACCTGAGAGCTAATTGGATGGATAAGTCATCACCAATACCTCAGGTGGCACATAGGACCGAACACTTCTGAGAAGCATGGAGAAAGGCCCAGGAACTCATCACAAAAGCTCAACAGTCATGGGTTTGGAAAAAAGAAGGACCAAAGTTCAAAGAAGGGGATCTTGTGTGGCTGAAAGGCCAACATCTACACACTTATCAACCAACTGCAAAACTCACTCCCAGACGCCACAGCCCCTTTCAGATAGAACAGGTGATGTCCCCTGTCAACTACTGGCTCAAACTACCTCCATAGTGGAAAATTCACACAGTGTTCCATGTGGACCTCCTCACAAAGTACCAAGAAACACCCATCCATGGGAAGAATTACCAACAGTGTTATGCTTCAGTAAGTGTGTGCCTTGCTTTAGGCGAAAGGGAAGGCACGAATACTCAGCTCGATGAAAATACCAAGTCGAATGTAGAGTCATAATACTCAATATATCAATGGCAACTGGGAAGACCTCCACAAGTTAGAGTCTTATACAGTGCAACCTTGAAGTGGGTCCAACAGAAAGGAGGATAAAACCAATGTTTCAAGAAGACCAAGATGGTGATTCTTGGTCTTCCTGTACTACTACTTATACAAGATAATGGAGGGCTTTAAAGTGCCTCCTGAAACGATATTAACCTATAGCATATCTAGCTCAAACCCTAGTACAGCTATCCTAGTAATCAGTAAGCGTATAGTAACATGTGATACTACTGCTGACTGATAACACATGAAAAGAGCAAGTCCCTAACTAATGTATGAAATCACAAGCCTACTACCATAGTTAGAACCTGATAGTAAGTGTTCAAGTCCATTCCATGACAAACAGCCACTGCCAGATTTGGTAGATAGGGAAGAGGAGTATGAAGTGGAGTGAATTCTAGATGAATGGCAACTTGGCAGAAGATGGAAGAAGCAGTACCTTGTCAAATGGAAGGGGTACCCCAACTTGGAAAACCAGTGGGTCAACCAGGATGACTTATTTGCTAATGAGGCCCTCATGGAGTATCAACATTCAAAGGCTGCCTCATAAACACTTATAAGGAGTGGTAAGACCCAAGACAACCTCCCATTCTCTCCCACTACCTTCAACTCCCCTACAACTTACCCCCTACATATGCCCTTCACTCCCAATGCCACCCTCACATCGTCTGCATACTACCTCAGAACCCCTGAAAGGATTTTTGCCTGCAAGCTGGAAGAATAGCGGGCACCAACAACCCCTGCTGGGACCAAGGAGGTCATCATGGCTGAGAGAGACCAAGCTGGGTCTGAGGGGCCTATCACCCAAGCTGAGTTCCATAGCACCCTCAGCCAGTTCCCTGCTTAAGGATGAGCCAACAACAGCGCCCAATTGTCACCAGACATCGATGGACAGCCAGCCCTCTGGCACATCCTCCATGCCAACACTGGAGAACCCATCTCCAACCAACCTTTCACCACCACAGAAGTTGATAACTTTTGGAGAGCTCTTGACCATGGTGCAGAAGTCTAAGCATGCCAGGGAACAGTATGAAGCAGCAATGAAGCTGAAGAAGTTGTGGAAGGAGGTGACCGACAACTGGAGGGTCGAACAGCTACAAATAGCCTACTGCCAGAGGGAGGAGCTAAAAGAGAGGAGGGAGAAGTTACTGACAGTGAGGATGAGAGATATCCAGCTGAGCACCCACATATTCTCTATGGCAGAGAAGCTGATGCACCACCTCATACAACCCAGCATGCCCTTGCCACCGATGGAACCCCCCTCTACCAGGGTCATATCTGTCCCTAGCTCACTGACTGAGTGGCCTCCACCATTGCCAACACCCATGTGCCTCACAGGTTCCAGATCAATTGAGGACCCAATTTTATTCACTTCCCCATCACCACCCCCAATGGTGTGATGCACCAAGCCAAATACATCCAGGCCATCATGAGCAATGACCCCATTGTGCTCGGCCTGATCAATAAGTCTGACAGGGTGTTCCTGAAACCCCTGTATGCCACACACCAGTATGTGGTGCACCCTAACACCCACATGAGGTACATATAGGAGGACTTGTTCCTCTTCGACACAGGGTACGACAATGTCCACACCATCAACCGAGCCATCCTGGAATGCAAGGACATAAGCCTCATTGGGGAGATCAGGTGCTACTGAGCCTTGGGTGCAGAGTTAGGGCGGTTAGAGGCATATATCTGAGAGCTACAGGAGATGCGAGGGTGGTTGGCAATGGACAAAGCAGTGTGTATCAGCCATTTGGAATGGGCAAGAGTGTTATAGAGGATAGAGGACATACAGGCTGGCTGGATGGGACCACCAGGGCTCTGTGGGTGTTGCTCCTGAAAAGGGGGTGATGTCATGGATTGGACTTTTATATATGCTTACTATCAGGTTCTGACTACAGTAGTAGGCATGTGATTCTTTATATTAGTTAGGGACTTTACATTTCACATGTTATCAGTCAGCAGCAGTATCACATGTTACTATAACTTACTAATTACTAGGATAGCAGTACTAGGGTTTAAGCTAGTATTGCTATAGGCTCACATCATTCAGGAGGTGCTTCAAAGCCCTCCATCACTGTGTATAAATAGTAGTGTAGGAAGACCAAGGATCACCATCTTGGTCTTCTTGAATCATCAGTTTCACTTCCTTTCCTTAGCAAGGATCACCTTCAAGAGCATTGCACTGCATAAGACTCCAACCAGTGGAGGTCTTCCCAGTTGCTGTCATCATATTGAGCATCATGGCTCTACATTTGACTTAGTATTTTCATTGAGCTAAGTACTTGTGCCTTACACCTCACCTAAAGCAAGGCCCATGCTTACCAAAGCATAACACCCTCTGTATTTGACTTAGTACTAACACTAACTCACCACCGTTAAATCGTGCTTAAGTCAAGCACACGCTACAGCAAGGTGTAACATTAAGACTAAGATCTCTTCCATCATAGCAAGAGTAACAACCTGGGAACAGTGGGCCCTCAACAGATTTCATCTGTACAATCTTTCAAGATGCAGAAGTCACAATGTATTGGTCTGATACCTGAAGAATGCTTATTGGAGCAGTATCAATGGGGCTGAAGGATACATTATTGAAATATGACACAGAGAACACCCAGTTGAGTTTAGCTTTGATCACTTGTGCTGGTGCCAAGTTGACTACATTCTAGACTGGTGGCAGGTTATTAATACCCTGAGAGCCCATCACTGCTGCAACATCTACACCGACAAAGCACTTCCACGTTCGGACTGGGGACCTATTGACTGAGAGAATGAAGCCAACTCTGAACAAACTCATGAAGTATCAGAAGAAGCCTTAGATGAGGAAGAAGGAGTGTTACAAGATCCTATACCATTGAATGAACATGAAGCTGCTCTTCTCGAACAAGCTGAGTCTATCAGCATACTACCACCAATGACCACCATGACCGAAGAACCACAGACACTAGTGCAGATGCTGCTAGACCCCTCCACAGGGCAACCCTTCAATGCAGATGATGCCACTATAATGAGAGCTATAGGCCCAGACCAGCCCGACCCACCAATGGGAGGAGGAGGATCCCTAGGAGGAGGATTCCCATGAGGAAGAGGAGGATTCCCAGGAGGAGGAGGAGGCCCACCAGGAGGCCCACCAGGGGGCATTGGGGGAGTACCACCATCTGGTTCCCCAGGACATGCTCATTAGACCAATAAATTTGCAGGAAATGCCCCCAAAATCTTCCAAGGGCATCAGCAGAGAGCAGAAGAGTTCCTCACTGTTACATTCACACCAAACATCTAGCACGACTTGTGCTGGGGGTTCTCAGAACACTTGTATTGCACACAACAATCAAGGCAAAACCTCTATTGAAGTGGTTGCAACTGAAGAATAAGAGGAAACTTGAAGGAAGTCTTGAATGCTTGGAGGCGTACGGGACCCAAGGCAATGCCACTGCAGTAGTGGCAGCAACAAGACTTGAAGAGAGATGGGAACAGCTCGCTAAGAAGTGGCACAACAAGACAACATCTAGGGGTTTGGTGTAGAAGACCAATTAAGGCCCTTAGGAAAGCAGAGGGGGTACTAGAGTGTGATTTCTGAAGATCTCAAGATAGAGAATACATGCAAAGACAAGCTAGTACTTATACTACTAGTGGATAAGGTTTAGACTCAGTACAAACCTTAAGTCCTTATCTCTAGCCAATAGCCATAAGGGCTCCGGCTCTATAGGCTGAAACACAAGGGAGAGACATAATTGGACTGGCCTATCAAGGCACCAACATCCATCAACATGAGGCAGCACCCATACAGTATATGAGGTGTCCATCAGAAAGTCCATTAGAATCAAGGCATGAAGGCCTAGTCTATGACATCACCAACTGGGTAACCGGCCGCAGCATATCTGAGGCACACATGCTCAGGTGATGCCTCATGTGATACATCATGTGACTCTTCCATCTCTTTACCCTAGAAGTGCGCATACATCCTACGCACGCAAGCTTTGTCCTGCTTGTAGGGGTCCTCAGCTTCATCATCACTACTCTCAATAGGGGAGTGGGACTTAGCTGGTCTGGGGCGTAATGCCCACATGCTCAGGTCTCCTTGCCTCATGAAAGCCTCTCTCAAGGTGTCAGAGTCAAGGGTCCTTTCAAAGTTGTCCAATGCAGGCTGGCTCAGGCAGCTTGGTGGCATGCTTTCTCGGGAGCTCATGTGCTCAACCATAACACTCACCCAGTGGGAACTATATTGGGGAATCAACAATAATAACCCCATTATGAGCAATGCCTACAGACAATCCATGTTCTTTCTCACTTATATACAGGGGAAAGATGTAAACAAATGGATCACTCACACCAGCCAATGGCTGAGTCTACAAGTCACAAGTAGGATCAACGACAGCAACCCTCGCCTCTGGCTCAAGGTTATTAGTGCTTTCAATCAACGGTTTTCCAACACCCTTGAAAGGGAACAAGCCCAAGCCACCCTAAAGTGAGGAATACAAATGATGGGAGGAGACATTGATGTGTATGTCATCAACTTTGAGACCTTAGCACAACAAGCTGGCTATTGCTTAAACTCCTCTCTCACCATTGATATCTTCACCAACAGCCTCCTAAAGGAGCTGTACAAAAAGGTCTTCACCATGGACAACCTGCAAACATTCAAAGAATGGAAAACAGAAGTTATGAAGTGACAGCAGCAATACATCCACATGAAGGCCCACCTCAAACAGTACCACCCCAAGATTGAGCAAAAGGACAAGAACCGAGGACCCCATGTTACATCACAGTAGGGATGCTCACCCGACGTGGGTT
Organism: Lactarius evosmus; assembly: GCA_951394315.1. Taxonomy (NCBI): domain Eukaryota; kingdom Fungi; phylum Basidiomycota; class Agaricomycetes; order Russulales; family Russulaceae; genus Lactarius; species Lactarius evosmus. Next base: position 375,665 of record OX596125.1, on the reverse strand, counting down.
AAGTCAATCTACTGAGACACTGCACTAAGGGTCTGGTTCTGGTTGTCAAGGGAAGTTCCGAGGAGGAACTTCAGTGAAGATGTATGAGTTGAAGAGTCAGCCTAAGCCAATAGTGGAACTTAGGATTCTTCAGTGAGAGGAGGGTTCATTTGGTGAGATATGGAGTATTCACAGTCTTCGATTGCTCGAGTACCATAGAGTACAAAAAGTCAAGTCTAAGGCTACAAGCTACCTAGCAAGCCTAACTTTATAGTAAATGGGGATCCTAGGATTGAGTCACAATAGCATCCTAGGATCAAGTCAAAGATGATAAACAACTGCGGAGCGCAGTCCACAGTAATCACAAGCCGAGTCTTGAAACAAAAGATATAAGCCCCTTAGCAATGGGCTAGAGTCACTATGACTCATATGAGAACGTAAGTAAAAGAAGGCGAAAATGAGTCATATCGTAACACAGCCCCCCTTTCAGGTGCAAAGTCGCCTCGACTTTGCCTACATGTCAAGATTACCCTCGTTGGCATTAGACCAGTAAAGGTCATAGTCCACCTTGTTTACATCCCAGTTCTCCTTCTCTTCATCTTTGTCACCCATCTTGGTGCAGTGGTGGCGGCATACGAAACCCCAACTGCCTGTGTGGCAGCAGAATGGGCATTGTTTGTAAAGGGGGCACTCCAACTCTGAGTGCTTAGCGTTGACCTTCCCACATTTGTTACACACCTCAGGTGTCCATTCCTCTCTGTCCAACAGTGAGATACGCTCCAAAAGCGTCATCTTGACTTTACTGCTAGGCCCTACTTCAACTCTAGGGGCAATTTCTTCTTTGGTGTCTGCTGGTGGGCTGGGGGTGGCTGACCGCTTGCCTCCCTTCTTCTTCTTCTTCAGGCAATCTTGTACCTTGTGACCATACTTGTGGCAATGGTAACACTTTACTGGCCTCTTGGTCTCCATGTCATGGAGGATAGGCATCTCCACATGGCGGGATAGGAAGGGGTTGACAGGAAGGGGGGGTGGAACAGGAAGGGTGGTGAAACCGTATGACCTGTTAAATGCACGATGGATTTCTCCATACACATCAGCCATCTCCAACCTAGTGCGGCACACCTCATATTCTTGGTCTGTCACTACCAACTCCTTCATGATTTCATCAACCTTCCTCTGTGCGTCACAAAGAAGGCCTTCCAGTGTGTGTTTCAGTTCCCTCTTGCCATGGAACCTGTTGACCTCACCATGTAAATGGGGGTTACCTATTTCATTAAGTGCCCAGTTCACCACGAATTCGCTTTGGTGGTGACGCGACAACTGCCCCCACATTTCTTTGGTGATCTGGGCATACGTACGTGCCCTTCTCCCTACGTGCACCTCAATGGTGCGCTTCTCCTGTCCTATACCCAATGTGCCCATGACCGTTGTATAATCAGGAGCGTACGTGATGAATTTTGCCAAGACTATTCTTGGCTCTGTCTGGTCCAGTCCGAACCTAGGGTTAGCAACATAGATGGGATAAAAGAGCTGGGAGTGGGGTTCGTTATGGACATAGCCAGCGGGTGGAAGATAGTTCTCTTCCTCGGCCTCAGATCCAGGATGCTCGGTGGTTGCATCATCACCATGTTCCATGATTGGAACACTCATGATAGCCAACTGAGGAGCAGGTGTGCTGATGGGCTCACTATGAGTCTCGGTGATTGATGCGGGAGGCGGTGAGGAAGGGAGCTGGAGCGTTGGGACAAGGCTGGCGGGAGCAGATGTAGTGGACATAGTAGTAGAGGGGAGATTATGTTGGAAGGAATGGGTTGTGTCTGTCGTTTTGGCCCATCTTATATACGTTTTACGGCCTTTTGACTTGCTTGGTTCTTTCCTTGCTTTAAACTCTGCTATCAGTTTATCCATGTGTACATCTTCTGCTTTCTCCCACGAACTGTCACTCGTGGGATAGCCTTTCCACTTAATGAGGTAGTGGAGTTTGCGTCCTTTCCCATGTTGCTGCACATCCAGAATCTTCTCGACTTTGTACTCGGGTTCTTCATTGATAATATTGGGTGGCAGTCGGGTATAGTTTGGTCTGTGGAGCTCTGTTTCTTTATATGGAGTTATTAGATTCGCATGAAACACGTTGTGAATCTTCCATTGTCTTGGCAGCTCCACACGATATACTGCCTCCGATAGTTGTTTCAGGACTTTAAAAGGTCCATGCCGTTTTGGCCCGAGTTTAGCCGCTGGATACAGGGTCTTGAGGTGTGTTCCTTCGATCCACACTTGATCCCCTTCTTTATACAGTTGGAACCTCTTGTTCCCTTTGTGTGCAATGGCCATCATCTTTTGTGCTTTGATGATATTTTCGTGGCCATCTGTTCTTGCCTTTTCTATGGCAGTGAGTCTTTCCTCAACCAAAGGGACCTTGCTTTTGGTCATAATTTCAATCTTTGGTGTATACCCTATGAGCATTTCGTAGGGGGTCCTCTGGGTGGTGGCATTCAGCCATTGATTATGCGCGAATTCCGCCATTGGCAGATACTTGTGCCAATCGTCTTGTTGTTCATCACACCAGAATCGAAGGTACTGTTCAAGCCATTGGTTTGTCCTTTCTGACTGGCCATCAGTTCTTGGGTGGTACACTGTACTGATGTTCTGGTGTATCTTCAGCGCCTTGCACAGTCCTTTGGCGAAGTGTGACATAAATTGGGTATCTCGGTCTGAGATAATTTTCTTCGGGACACCAAACCAGGTGTATATGTGTTTCAGGTAGAGTTCCGCTACCCCTTCCACAGTAATTGTTTCTTGGCATGGTATGAATACTGCCGCTTTACTGCAATCATGATCCGTGATTGTAAGGATCGTGTCGTATTTGCCCGACAATGGTAATTTCGTGATAAAGTCCATTGCAATTGTTTCAAATGGCAAGGAATTGGTTGGAGTGATTGGGATCATTGCTGGTTTGAGTGGCTGCGTATTAATTTTGTTAGCTTGGCATGCTCCACATCCCTTCACATATTGCTCCACATCTTCCTTCATTTTTGGCCACCAGAAGTCTCGTTTTGCCAGGGCATAGGTATTTGTAATTCCCAGGTGTCCAGTGGATGGGGTATCATGGTAAAAGTGAATTACCCCCCTCTTCAGATCGTTGTCTCCGGCAACGACGATCTGGTCAGTGTCGCCTTCAATTTTCCACCAAATTCTGACTAGTTTGGTGAGTGCATATGTGTTCGACCATTTTCTGAGCTGCTTCTGGCTCTTTTCATTTGTTTATTGGTCTTCTTCCACCTGGTTCTGGAGGGATTGATACTTGCGGTGGTTTATAGTTCCACTATAGTGTTCCCTTTCTTTCTGGTTTGAGGGATTATAATATTCTGATCCCATCATTCATGCAAAACTGAACAAGATAGGTGGTAGAACCACCAGTGCCTTGTTATCGTTTTCGCCTTGTTCGTAGTCAGGGCATCGTGACAACGTGTCCGCCCGACCATTCTTCTTCCCGGCTATATGGACTAATTCAAAGTCGTATTCCATGAGTTCCACATGCCATCTTGCTACTCTTCTGTTATAGTCACCTGGGTTTTTCCAGTATAACAGGTTAGCGTGATCTGTATGCACCTTCACTTTGAAAGTGGGTTGGTGCAGGAAATGTCTCCAATGTCGGAACATTTCCACAAGGGCTAGAAGCTCCTTGTTATACACATCATAGTTTCTTTGAGCATTGTTCATGGTCTTCAAGAAGAATGCTACCGGGTGGAGCACTCCTTCTTTATTTCGTTGCATTAGGACGGCTCCCATTGCATAGTTTGAGGTGTCCACTTCAACCTCAAATGGTTTTTCTTGGTCTGGTTGTATCAAAACCAGTTCTTCACATATTCGCTTCTTTAGTGTTTCAAAAGCACTTTGTTCTCTTGGCCCCCAGTTCCATTGAACACCTTTCTTTAGTTGGTCGTTCAATGCTTTTGCAATGAAGGAAAATCCACGGATAAATCGCCTATAGAAGTTGCAGAATCCTAGGAAAGCCCGGATGTCTTTAGTGGTTTTAGGTGTTTTCCATTCTGCAACTCCGGCGACTTTAACCAGATCCATGGTAATGGTTCCTTTTTCCAAGATTACTCCTAGAAATTCGATGCATTCTACCTCAAAGAGGCATTTGCTAGGCTTTAGGTAGAGATCTAGCTTTTGAAGTCATTCAAGGACTTTGTTACCCAAATTGCGGTGTTCTTCTTCATCCTTCTTTGTTGCAATAAGGATGTCGTCCATATAGATGATTACTTGACCTGTTGCTATAAGGTCATTAAATTGCATATTTATCATCCGCTGGAAAACTGCGGGGGCATTTTTCAGCCCAAATGGCATCACAGTTGGTTCAAAAAGTCCCAAGTTTGTTTTGAAGGCAGCTTTCGGTTCATCGCCTTCTTGGAAGCGAATGTCGTTGTATCCTGCTCATACATCCATTTTGGTGAATAACCTGGCACTCTTCACCTTGTCGACTAGTTCCTGTATTAGAGGCAACGGGTATTGGTCAGGGATTGTGAAGGAGTTTAATTTTCGGTAGTCCACTACTGGACGAAGTTTCCCATCTTTCTTTCCAACAAAGAAGAAGGGTGACGAGTATTGTGATTTTGACAGACGAATATAACCCTTATCCAAGTTATCTTTGATGTATTCATCAAGCTTTTCTTGCCTGCCTTTAGATAACAGGTATATTTTGCAGTCTAGCATTTTTGGGGCGTCCTCTGTAAAATCAATAGCAATATCCCATGGTTGGTGTACCGGATATCGTTTCGCTTCTTCTTCAGAAAAGACCTTCTTCCATTTGTGATAGTGCTTTGGGACTACCTGGTCCCAGGTTTTCTCTTCTTTTGGCAGCGCCTTTACTGCCATTTCGGTTGATGTCAAGTTTCTTTTGAGGCTTTCTTCATCCATTCGGTAGATAAAAAGTTGTTCCCCAGGGGTGCATAACGATGCAGCCTTTTTGGTCCACGCATCTCGTATGTGTGTCACTTCTACGTCCGTTTTATATGAAAGGGTCTTGATGACAAGTGGTTGCATGCTTTCATCAAGGGTCGCACTTCTCCAATCAATCAATGGCTGGAAGGCCACGAGCCAAGGGTACCCTAACACCCTCTCGTCATCTCCTAAATTGGTGACGAGGAATCACATATTCTGTTTCTTCTCCCCAGTTCGGACATGCAGGTCAACGTAGTACTTGATGATTCCTGACTTATTCTGGGTCCCGTCAATGTTCCATACAATGCGGGGTTGTGGCAGCTTTAGTTTGCCAATCTTCATTCTTTTTAGGAGCTTGAAGTTGATAAAGTTGTCCATGGCTCCTGAATCCACGAGAACTTTTCTTTTGGCCATTGTTTGTGTTGTTTGTATCAGAGTTGGGATTTGGAGACTTCAATATTTACAAACAAACACGTCTTTAAACTGTAACGCACGCGCCCAGACTGGAGGGGTTGTGCATTTTAAAAATCCTTCCCATGCTCAGCATCCCAAGCCTGTTTCAACAATTCATATTTTTCCTTTGTTGAAAGGCTTTTAATGAGGGAAGATTGCATATTGGTAGGGGTGGATTCAGTTTCAGACTGTTCCTCTTCCAATTCTTCCTCATGTTCGCTTTCCTCAGCTTTAGCCTTGCAAACCTTTTGAGGAGGTTTCTTGTCCTTTACTTTGTCCAGACAATTTCACGAGAGGTGTCCTTGCTTGTTACAGTTGAAACAACAGCCTTCTTTCTTTTGAACTTCAACATCTGGCTTGTTCACAGTGGTTGCAGCTGCTCTCCCTTTTGTTCCTTTACGATTAAAGTTGGAATGAGAGCGGTCTGCATGAGTATCCATTGCGTCTGAAGCTGGGGTTGGCATCTTGATGCCTAGCATTTTTGCTACTTGCGCGGGATTCATCTTGCCTCATGTGCCCATGCTGCCACGACCAATACTGTGCAGCCCCCTCCCCCCAAATGGTGCCAGAAACATGTGGGCTCCCCACCGCCTCCACCATCCTTGGCACCTCCACCCTCCATGTCCACCCCCTCCATGTCCTTCCCCCCCACATCTGCCCCCTACATGTGGTACCCGACTTATCCAACTTACCACGCTGGTGCATACCCACATGTATTCTGGCCTTATAGTCACTTTCCCTCATCCTAGCCTTACTACCCAAATACACAATAGATTTACAACTTAAAAAAAAAAATTATTCTGTTTGTATTAGTTAATCAAGTTCCTTTTTTGTCACATTACATGATTTCTTGACTTGAATAAAAGATTGTTTGAATCATCAAATATATTAGATAATTGTTACAATTTAGTTCATGTGAGTAAAGAAAAAATTGTTGATTTTAGATGGAGACTCAATTTGAGTCCAACAGTAGAGCAGACCAGCACATGTTGAAGCATGGGAAATGCGCAATTAAAATGCACCTATCCCCAACATGAGTGGAGTTATGGGTGGCCAAACCCACAAAAGGATGTACATGACCATGTCAAAGGATGCACAGAGTGCCAGTGAATGAAAGTTAATGTCAGACCTACATGCATGCCCCTACAACCCATCTATCTAAAGCCAGAAGCAATGCTGTTTGAAACCATAGCACTTGACTTCATCACAAAGCTACCTATGTCAAATGGGTATGATTCTATCCTTATAGTCACCAACCACAATTGCAGCAAGGCTTTAGTATTTATACCATGTAATAAAGAAACCATAGCAGAAGACATTATTCCTATTAAAAACGTAGCTACAATGTATAAAGAGTCGCCCCGTTGTACGAAATATATTATCCAGTTCACTCTTTAAAATCCCTGTGTGCTCCTCTCATCTATTCTATCCCGCTCAAAAGGCGACTTTAGTCGTCTTGCTCAACTTCATTCACACTCACCTTTATCCTCGTCGACTTCGCGTTCTCTCACTCTCAGGTCACCTGACCGGCTCGACTTAGCCGGTGTCAACTCGACTTCCAAGATCTCACCACTTTCAAGACACACAGAAAACCAAGAAAGCTCGCATAAAACTTGAAGATTTGCATATGCAATGGCTGAATGCTGACCTGTACATTACCGAGTTTGAACAACTGGCAAGTGAAGCAGACTACTCTCTAGTCCATCCCACCACGATTCAACACTTTCTGAATGGACTACCGAAGTCGGTACTTGAGGATACTCTCCGTCCTCCATATGTCTATACCTACCCCAAACTACGCCAGCGAGTTATCAAATCTACTCGTTTGCACCGACTCATGAAGTCCATTATGGACCAATGAAGCGGGAAGAGTGGACAACCAGCTGTAAACAGAGGGAATTGGGTGCCACCGAGAGGGCCACCTCCACAACAGCAGAATTCAGGAGGACCTTCACAAACTCCATTTAACTCGAGTAATTCCCCAAGGAACTACAACAATGTCCCGGTACCAATGGATGTGGGATGAGGACGCGCTCTGAGATCCAATGGATGGGTTCAGACAACTCAAACCAATGAGCCACCATGGCAAGTAGGGCCGTGTTTTGCATGCGGAAAGAAAGGGCATATTGCACGCAATTGTAATACCCGCCAGAACCAGAAGGTGCGCACAGTAGAAGCTGAAGAAGGCCCGGAGGCTAGAGAATTCATAGCTGCAGACATTTGAAGTGCAATCGCTGCTCTTCCAGAAGACAAATGAAGGCGTTGGCTGTAATGTATGAGAACGAGGAGGGTTTTACGACAGCCTAATCTGTACGGCCTGGATTAGGTCTCAGGAATTGACAAGAATGTACTTAGCCAATAGACGCTCAATGACATTGAAAGTATTTCTTGCTATTGATTCTAAGAGGGCTGAACTCAACGCATTGCTGGACTCTGGTGCAATGGAGAACTTTATTCATATACAAGTCGCTCAACGACTTCAACTTACAGCCTGAGCACTCTCTTCGCCATGGCGAATCTATAACGTCGACGGCACATTAAACAAGAATGGCTCTATTACACACTTCATCAATTTGTACACCCGCATCGGACCACGAATGCTCTAAATGTGATTCTTCATTACTAATCTAGGCACTAATGAGCTAATCTTGGGATATCCCTGGTTCGCCACATTTCAACCTCAAATTGACTGGAGCCGAGGATGGATATCAGTGGAACAATTACCACTTGTACTCACTAACCACGACCCCAATGCTACTGCAATATTTCTGCAAAGTGGAGGACAGACTCTGGCATCAAAACTAGCCAAGGAAGCTGGAATTCACAAGGGAAGTGCAACGATCCCAGAAATGTATCAGTGGCATCAAAGTGTATTTATGTCGTGATCTGGCTCACCTTGGACTTTATTTTTCTTTTACTATATCGCCTTTACTCATTCTCGGACTTCCTCGGAGTACTAACCTGTTGACTCATCACCATGTATGCTTCCCTACTCCAATTCCTTACCTTCTCCTTCTCCTTTTGCGTTTCCTATTGTTCCCTTTTAGTACCCCCTTCATGGGACGGACACAGAGCAGCTACCTATATAAGCTTGTCCACTTATACACTTATTCCCCAGTCTTATCTTCATTTATCATACTAGCGAATACCAGACTTGTTTGTCCCTCAACTGTGTGCTCCTCTTATCGTCTCATCACCACTGTCGGTCTTCCCTTAGTTGGGAGCCACTTCAAAGCTTTGCGCTTGTGCTATAACAACGCACACACACAGACCCTAAGTTGTTTGACTTAGTCCCTCGTACTTTGGCCTTCTGACCAAACACCTTGTACCTTGTCACTAAGTCCCTCGACCTAGCCCCTCAGAACCTTGCTCCCTTGTCATCCTTCATGAACCTCGTCACCTTGACTTCTTTCAGTCCTTGTTGCTCTCACTGAGCACCTCGTCCTTGTACTCTGTCCCCAGTATCCTTGTCCCTTGTACCCTCGGTGCACATCGCACAGTAAGGCCCCGCTAGGCCTTAACAATTTAGTGATGAAGAAGCCCACAGATTTCCAACAGCAAAACAGTGGGATCACACAATCAATCTGAAACCAGGCATGCCTACAGCAATGCCCAGCAAGATCTATCCACTTTCGCAGACCGAGAGAGTCGCATTGAAGGAATTCATACATGAACAATTACAAAAAATATATATACGCCCGTCCAAGAGTCCATATGCAGCACCTTTCTTTTTTATTAAAAAGAAAGGTGGTAAATTGTGGCCAGTTCAAGACTACTGTAAATTGAACAATTGGACAATACAAAATCAGTACCCTTTACTGCTGATTCCAGAGCTCATCGCATGTGTCAAAAATGCAGCACTCTTCTCAAAGTTTGACGTGCATTGGGGCTATAATAATGTTTGGATCAAAAAGGGGGATGAATGGAAGGCAGCTTTTATCACTAATGAAGGGCTATTCAAGCTGAGTGTAATGTTCTTTGGCTTGACTAATTCACCTGCTACCTTTCAGATGATGATGAACACCGTATTCCAAGAAGAAATACGAGAAGGCTGGCTAACAATCAATATGGATGATATACTTATCCATATGCCTGCCAATCTAGATGATTGTTGCTTGAAAGTTCATCATGTGCTGGACAAGCTGAAAGATCACGATCTTTTCCTCAAACCCAAGAAGTGTCAGTTTGAAAAGTCGGAAGTCAAATTCCTGGGCATCATTCTCCATAATGGATCTATTCATATGGACAAGGCCAAGATTAAAGGCATTCACGACTGGCAAACTCTGTGCACTGTATGGGATGTGTGTGCATTTCTGGGGTTCACCGGTTTCTATCATTACTTTATTCAAGGATATTCTACACTTGCTCGACCAATGATCCAACTAATGCAAAAGGATGTCCCTTTTGTCTGGGGTGACGAGCAGCAACGGGCATTCAAAATGTTAAAACAATGCGTTTGCTCTAGGCCAATCCTACGACAGCCAAACTATGCAAAGCCGTTCTTCTTATCCACAGATGCCTCAGCATACAGTGTGGGAGCTGTACTCTCACAGGAGGGTGATACTCCCAACCTGTGAACGTCTCACCCCTTTTTACACCCTATCGCATTCTATTTGGCTACCTTCATACTGGAAGAACGGGATTATGATATATATGAATGGGAACTATTGGCAGTATTGAAAGCCCTCACCAATTGGAGGATGCATCTGGGGGGGGCAGCACACCCGGTAACAGTCTTTACCGACCACGCAAATCTATAATATTGGAAATCTCTGTGCAAAGTTAATTGTTGAGTAGCCTGGTGGTTCAGCGAATTACAGGACTACAATCTAAGAATTGTACAAGTACCAGGGAAACTCAATACGGTTGCAGATCTACTATCCAGACCCCCGATAGAGGACAAAGGTGAAGATGACAACCAGAACCTCACACTGCTACCTGTGGACGTGTTCCTCAATATAGCTGACCCAATCAACAACCTCTTTCAATTTGTCATTCAGATGCAGTTTAGACGAGATCAAGAGATCGCGTGTATGAAGTCGCATTACAATTTGATCAAGCATACTGAGGGACTTACATGATGGGTCACCAAAGCTGAACAAGTGGTTGTACCTGACAATCATGTGGTAAAACAAGTCATCCTCTGAGAATACCACAACTTGGCCACTGTGGGACATCTGGGAAGAGAAGAAATGTTGAGGCAGGTTGCATCCATCTATTGGTGGCCCAAGATGGCAGCATACATAGAAGACTACATGTGAGGATGCTCTATGTGCCAACAAACAAAAGTATTAACCCATCGTAAACAGACTCAGTTATATCGAATTCCTTCGGCAGAAGGAATGCTCCTGTTTAAGACCATCGTGCTCGATCTCATCACGCAATTGCCCCGCTGTGGGAAATACAACACCATACTAACGATTGTAGACCATGGGTGTTCTAGAGTGGCCATTTTCATCCTATGCAAAACCACCATCACTGGAGAAGGAGTGGCTCAACTATACTACACCCATGTGATGTGCTGGTTTGGATTCCCATGCAAAATTATATCTGATCATGACCCACAATTCATGTCTATGTTTAGCAGAGCCCTTTGCAAGAGGTTATCCATTTCACAAAATATATCAACCGTGTTTCATCCTCAAACAGACAGACTATCCAAGTGCAAGAATCAATGGATCGAGCAGTATCTATGTACAGTTGTCAGTCTCACACAAGACAACTGGGCCGACTGGCTACCTCTAGTGACGGCAGTACATAACGGCCAACTCAATAGCTCTATTGGCTATGCGCCTAGTGAGCTACTCTTCAGATACACACCTGTTATCAGTCTGGTACATGCATTCAAATCCCCTGTCCCACATGTGGAAGAACAACTCTGGTGTATCCAACAAGTACGGCGCAAAGCCATTAATGCACTAAATGCTGCAGCAAAAGCACCACCGCCACAGCAATTCTGTGTCAGTGACAAGGTGTGGTTAGAAGGAGCTCATATCATGTTACCCACACATAGTTGCAAATTGAGCCCACAAAGATACGGCCCCTTTAAGATAATCTGAGAAGTATCTCCAGTGGTGTACCAGCTCGAATTACCCACTGTGTGGACTATCCATGATGTATTTCACACTTCTCTTCTATCACTGCACCGAGTCACTAAAACCTATGGGCCACATGTGGAAGACGCACACCCTCCGCCAGATATTGTACAGGGAGCGGAAGAACTAGAAGTCGAGGAAGTTATCAGCCATAGATTCCATGGTCGGCACAAAATACTTCAATATCTGATACACTGGAAAGGGTACTCACGAGCCGACGATAGTTGGGAACCAGCCGACCAAGTCTTTGCACCTATACTGGTAGCCAAGTATCATCAAAAAAGACTACTAGAACTGCCTCCCACATATAAAGGGAAGAGGGGGGCGAAATGAACAAAGCATTCTTGTTGTATCTCATGGACTCCACCACCCTCGATGCTATCCCTGCCAAAGTCATCCGTGACCTTATCGGATTATCAACTACCTCCTCTCCCGAGCCAGAGCCAAGGATCACAGTGCCTAGGAGCAAGCACGACCTGGCATGTGTGTTAAGGCCTAGCAGGGCCTTACTGTGCAACATGCACTGGGTGTACAAGGGACAGGGATACTGGGGGCAAGGTATGAGGACGAGGCACTTTAGTGAGAGTGACAGAGGATTGAGAGGAGCCGAGGTGACAAGGGTCCGTGAAGGATGACAAGGGAGCAAAGTTCAGAGGGTGCTAAGTCAAGAGACTTAGTATCGAGGTACAAGGTATTTGGCTAGAAGGCCAAAGTACGAGGGACTAAGTCAAACAACTTAGGGTCTGTGTGTGCGCATTGTTATAGCACAAGTGCAAAGCTTCGAGGTGGCTCCCAGCTAAGGGAAGACCGACAGTGGTGATGAGACGACGAGAGGAGCACACAGTGGAAGGGATGAACAAGTCTGGTATTTGCTAGTTATGATAAACGAAGACAAGACTGGAGAATAAGTGTATACATGGTCAAGCTTATATAGGTAGCTACTCTGTGTCCATCCCATGAAGGGGATACTGAAAGGGAACAAAGGGAACGCCAAAGGGGAAAGAGATAGAAGGGGAATCAGAGTAAGGAAGCATACATGGTAATGAGTCAACAGGTTAGTACTCTGAGGAAGTCCGAGACAAGTCAAAGTGATAGGGTAAAAGAAAAAGAAAGTCTGAGGTGAGCCGGATCACGACAATGCGAGTCCAACCAAGAGGTCCAGCTCGATTCTACTAGCAATAAGGAGAATATACCCCCTGCTCCTGCCCCAACTAGAGCCAGAACCCCCTACCCCTTCCAGCCACAGCACTTCATGGACCATGTCTTGCAGGCTAGGCTCAAGGACTTGGCCCTTGGAGATGACAGTTACCTCTCACCCTTTAGCACTCTCGCTGCGCTCGATTCTGTACAAGGCCCCATCGATGCGGCACTCACCATGCATGTTGCTAGAGGACTCACCATCACAGCCAAGCGTTACCAGTGTTGATATGATGACCAAATCCACATTGCTCTCATTGAAAGATTGAAGCATATGGAGTTGGAACAGAAGTTGCACGAAGAACCCATCCCTAAAGGCTTTGTACGCAATACAGGACAATGTGAAGGGTTCCTCATCCTAGACAAAGATAACGAGGGACAATGCATCAAACCCCCCTTCATACAGCTCAGTGGTATTGACAGTAGCACTGCCTACAGAACGCAAGGAGGACACTACGACAAGGTCTACGCGTTCAAGCTATTCACACAAAGTCATGGCGACCAAGACACCACCATTCAGCCATTGGATGCCTGGTTCGTTAAGGCTCTCGGCAGTACAGTTGACGTCGCCAAGTTTGTATGCACAGCTATTAGGCAAACAGGGGATTGGGGACTTTGCGTGGAAGTTGGGCAATACTGATGACTCGACATGCACATCGTCAGCCTCAACACTCGCATTAGGCAGCTCTGCAATGAGCTCAATGCTTACGAACAACAGCTCCTCTTCAGCCACATTGTTACGTCTCGTTGGGACGTTGGTCCGACTTGGACCCTGGATAGGCGCTAGGTGGGTGAATCGGCTAAGTCGAATACGAAGGGGGCTCCCTTAACATAACAACGAGGCTAGCAGCGGAGCTTCTGTGTCACACTGGCCTAAAGTAGAGACTTGCTTCCAAACGTGAAGCACAAGTCGTCGGCTCAGAATAGCCCACAGGGAAAAGAGGAGAGAATGGAAGATTCGATGAGAGAGAGCAATGACGATTCAAAGAAGACCAAGATGGCGAATCTTGGCCTTCCGCAGCTACTACTTATACATCTATACGAGGGCTTTAAAGCACCTCTCCAATACACGTTGACCTATAGCGATACTACCTCGAACCCTAGTACCGCTATCCTAGGAATCACTCAGCAATCACATGCGATCGCTGAGTGCTGACTGATATACTAAGTCCGTGACTAATTACTACTTACTACCGTAGCCACAACCGGTAAGTAAGAGTCCGAGATCCGAATCACTACATTGCTTATTACATCTGATAAGTCCGGAGGGTCGACTGTAACATCACCCCCTTTTCAGGCAGCAGCGCCACCGGAGCTGGAAGGGGCGTTGGTCCAGTTGCGACAACCCTGCCCCACGCTGATCCAGCCACCCATCCGTTCCTCGACACGGTCCATCGCGTTAGCACATTCGAGACGGCGGACACACGCGGTACGTGCCACGGTAAGACGCCCCCACTCCTGCTCCAACTCCGCCATCCAAAGCTCCATCCGCTCGAGGACTCCCCCCAGGGCCCGGTAGCAGTGCACCTCCGCCGTCAGCGTAACGTCCTTGAGCTCGTTGAGGGCGCGGTTGACGCGCGCGCGCTCGTCGTAGCCTCCGTCGAGGATCATGAGATCCTCGCAGGCGAACACGGGCTTCTCCTCGCCCGGGTTGAGACTCTGCGCCGTGGCGTACAAGGGCTTTGGGTAGACCTTGTCAGACTCTTTGATAAGTCCCAGGGCGAGCGGGTCAGGTCCGAAGACGACCTGGACGTATTTTGCCTGGTGCGTCACGCCGTCGGAGGTGGTGATGGGGAAGGGAACAAAATTGGGTCCTTGATTGACCCGGAACCCGTATGGACAACGGGCGCTGGGGACGGTGCTCGCCATTCTGTCGGCGAGCTGGGGACGGATATCACCTCGGTACATGGGGGTACCGTCGGTGGTGAGGGCGTGCGGAGTGGTGTAACGCAGGGCGTCAGCATCTCGTCCGTAGGAAATATTGTCGTGCTCAGCTGGGTACCAGACGTCCTCGCCGTCGTCCTCAGCCTCTCCCTCTGTATCGCCATCTCCTGCCTCCGGGCCTTCACTTCCAGCAACTGTTGATCCCTCCATTCGGCCACTACTTCCCTCCATGGCTTCGTCGGCCCAAATTCACGGAGGTATTGGGAGAGGTGCGGGCTCGGCCCGTGGAGCAGGGTTGCCAGCCGCTCGAAGCACGGCTCCTGGGTCCAGTGGTCCGCCGAGGAGGCAGATTTCATTGGCGGTGATGGCGACTTCCGGGTCGGTGTCGACTTGGAGGATGTCCCACAGGGGAACGCCGTCGTCGTCGGAGAGGCGGGCCGCGTTTTCTGCGGCGGCTTGAGTGGGGAACTGTCACATGACGCTGGACAACTCAGCTTTGGTGATGGGGGTCTCCTGTCCCCCTCGGTCTTCCGTAACCATGAGTCTTTGGTGGGTATCTTCTCCTCGAGCAAGTGCGCGCTCTTCTTCCAGCTCGGCCGCAAAAATCCTTTCAGGGGTTCCGCGGTAGTACTTCTGGGATTGCGAGAGGGAGGCATCGGGGGTGAAAGGCATATAGTGGGGGAAAGTGGGTTGAGTGGAGTAGAAGGGAGAGGACGGATGAAGGGACTGGCCGGTGAGGGTACGCCTTATATGCGTTTTCTTTTGGGTCCGTTCATACTCCGCCACGGCTTCGTCGGCAAAGATGTCTTCTTTGTTGACCCACTGGTTCTCCAAGTCGGGGTACCCCTTCCATGCCACGAGGTACTGCTTCTTTCGCTTCCGCCCGAATAGCCGGTGGTCTAGAATCTTCGAGACTTCGTATTCTTCCTCTCCGTCGACAAGGTCCGGTGGTGGGCGCTGATAGTTGGGTCCGTGCGTGAGTGTCTCACGATAAGGCGTGAGAAGATCAGTGTGAAAAACGGGGTGTATCTGCCACTGCATGGGAAGCTCAAGCCGGTAGTTGACAGGGGACATCACCTGGGCGACCCGAAAGGGGCCGTGCCTTCGTGCCGCGAGTTTCGCGGTTGGTTGGGACGTACGTAGGTGATGTCCTTCCAGCCACACCTGATCTCCCACCTGATACTTGGGCGCTGTCTTGGCCTTAACCCATGACTGTTGGGCCTTGACGATAAGTTCTTGCGCCGTACGCCGCGCTTCTTTGAGTTGATCAGTTCGTAATATGATGTGAGGGATAGGGGATGGCTTATCGGTCCAATCAGCCCGCGGGTCGTATCCCATGAGTAACTTGAATGGCGTCATTTTCGTTGCTTCGTGCGCCCAGTTGTTATGCGCGAATTCCGCCATAGGAAGATAAGAGCACCAGTTGTCTTGCCGCTCATTGGTCCAGAACCGTAGATACTGCTCTAGCCATTGATTGGTCCGTTCCGACTGGCCATCGGTTCGGGGGTGGTACGCTGTGGAAATGTTCTGCGTGATGCCAAGGCGTTTGCATAGTTCCCATGTGAACTTGCTCGCAAATCTAGGGTCTCTGTCACTGATAATAGTGGATGGAAGTCTGAAGCGGGGAAATACGTATCGGGCATAGAGTCCCGCAGTGTCTTCTGACGTAATTTCTTCGTTACATGGTATAAAGACCGCCATCTTGCTGCAGTCGTGGTCAGTTATCGTGAGGATGGAATCATACCCCGAGGATCGAGGGAGTTTTGTGATGAAGTCCATGGCCACCGTCTCAAACGGCATGGCTTCCGATTTGGGGTAGATGGGTTCAAGAGGTGCGCGACTTGGTCGATTGTTAATCTTCATTCGTTGACATTCGGCGCAGCCCTTCACGTAGTTCAACACGTCGTTCCGTAGACCCGGCCACCAGTGTCGTCGTTCGACCAGCTGGGTAGTTCGTCGAATCCCTGGGTGGCCGTGAACAGGGGAATCGTGGTGAGACTGGATGATACTTCTCTTTTCAGGGATTTCCCCCGTGATTACTCACCGCCCTTCTTTGTACCATACCCCATCAATCTTCTTCAATCGCTGTCCGTCGACCCATGGTCTTATCATTCCTTCGTTTTGTTGGTACGTAGAAGTCGTTGGTTCGGGAATTACTGTGCTGACTGCCTTCGCAAATACGTGATTTGGCAACACCATGACTCCTTCGTTGTCTTGCTCCCCTTGGTCATAATCCGGGCGTCGTGAGAGGGCGTCGGCTCGTCCGTTGGCATTGCCTTTAATGTGGTGAATTTCAAAGTTATACTCCGATAACTCGAGTACTTCCCTGGCTACCCGCCGGCTGATCTTTTGTGGTGATCGCCAGTACTGCAGGTTTAGATGGTCGGAGAATACTTTGGTTCGATGTGGGGAACCAGCAAGTAGGGGTCGCCAGTTGCGAAACGCCTTCACGATTGCCAGCAATTCGAGGTCATAAATATCGTAGTTGCGTTCTGCGGCGTTGAGGGTGGACGAATAGTAGCCGATGGGATGTCTTTTCCCATCCACCTTGCGTTGTAGTAAGACTGCTCCTGTAGCGAAGCCGGAAGCGTCCACTTCCAATTCGAAAGGTTTACTCAGCTTGGGGTGTGTCAGCACTGGTTCGGACGTGACGAGGTGCTTCAACTTTTGAAATGCGGCTTCTTCTTCTTTCCCCCATCTCCATTCCGTATCCTTCTTCGTCAGATGGTTGAGCGGTCGTGCGTGTGTGGCGAAATTTTGGATGAAAGTACGATAGAAATTGCAGAAGCCGAGGAAAGAGCGCACGTCTTTGACTTTAGTTGGTGTAGGCCAGTCCTTGATGCCCGAAATTTTGACAGGATCCATGCGTGTCACCCCCTTTTCAAGGATTACCCCCAGGTAATCCATACGGGGCGCATGGAATAAACACTTCTCGAGTTTGTAGTAGAGGTCGTGTTCGGCGGAGAGGGCGAGAACATCGTGAACTGCGGCAATATGATCAGCGAGAGAGTGGCCAATGTGAGTGGCGATGCCAATGTCATCCATGTAAACCCGAATAGTGGTTCCTAGAGCCGCGTGTTTAGCAATGACATCACGGCAGATGTGGTTCATCATGGTTTGGAACGTTGCCGGGGAGTTGGTGAGGCCGAAGAACATGACCGTGGGTTCGAAGAGGCCATACTTGGTCTTGAACGCAGCTTTCCCTTCGTCGCCAGTACGGATTCGTACATTGTTATACCCCCAGCGGACGTCCAGTTTGGTATAGATGTGGGCGTTGCTAAGGTCAGCAATCAGGTCGGTAATAAGAGGGAGGGGGTACTGATTGTGAATCGTGAGGTCATTGATGCGGCGGTAATCTTGTACCGGTCGGAGCTTGCCGTCCTTCTTTTTGACGAAGAAGAAGGGTGAGGCATAAGGAGACTTGGAGGGGCGGATATACCCCTTGGTGAGCTGTTCGTCAAGGAAGGCCTGAAGGGCCGTATCTTCATCGTGCGTCAGTGGGTAGATTTTACAATCAAGGGCGTCCGGCGCCCCGGTTTTGAATTCGATTGCGTGGTCCCAGGCGCGGGACGGTGGGAAGCGATGAGAAGCAATTTCGTCAAAGAGATGGTTAAATGGAGCGTACACTGGTGGAAGGACAGCCTTCTCGGTATATTGCTTGGCTCGAATGGCCAAGTCTGTAGAGGTTGTTCGTAGGAAGGACAAATCGTCGTCGTGTAGTTGGGTGATGATATGGTCTTTCTCAGACGTGGTGAGGGTGCGGGCGAATGTTTGATGAGGATGTCGTAGGGGTGTTGTAGGTCGAAGGATAATCGGGAGTGCGTTCTCGCGAATGGTGGCATGTCGCCACGACATCTGTGGTTCATAAGTGGCAAGCCATGGGTACCCGAGTACGATGTCTTCGGTTCCAATATCCGTGAGGAGGAAGTGCATCGGTTGGTGTATTCCTCGAGTTTGTACGTCGAGATCTACAAAATGCGTGATCAACCCTGCGCGATTCTCGGTGTTGTCAATATTCCATATCTTTTTGGGTTGCGGAAGTGTTTGCAGTTTCATTCCCATCCTTTTTGCGAAGGTGGGTCTCATGAAATTGTCGGTGGCTCCGGAGTCCACTAGTGCTTTGATATCGGCCATGGCGTAATTCATACGGATCGAAACTGGAACTTTCATAGATCGGTAGCGCGTAATAATCGCAGAATTACATTTGACCGCCCTTACCCAGGCCGATGGGTTCAGGCGTCCCGAAAACCCTCATCTTTCCACAAGTCCTTCAATATGAGGTCTTTTACCTCGTCCGGTTCAGCAGCTACCCCCGTCATCCAGTTTGTGGCGCGTTCTCGTGGGGTCTGGGCCCGAGATTCCTGCAATGGTTGCTCTTCTGGTTCATATTGGGTGCGTCGGATGGATGACGATGGTTGATTGTAGGAGTGCTGTGGGCAGATCCTGCTAATATGCCCTTTTCTACCACAAGTGTAACACGTCACCTCGGAAAAGTCCCGCTTAGTTCCTTGTCGCTGCATGTACCCCCCTCGTGGTGGGTTTTGTTGGTATCGAGTGTTATTAGCTTTGGCGGCGCGTCCACGAATTCGGTCAGCCGAGGTATCCATTGCATTAGGGTCCCTGGCGAGGTTCCCCCCCGGTCCCCATCCTCCGCGTCGCTGAGTTGTTGGTCGTGCCAATTGCTGACCGCCGTTGATCCCTCGATGCTGGTCGAGGCGTGCCTTCATGTGAATGTACTGTTGCTGCCTCTTCATGACCGCTACCTTCCAGTCGTCGAATGTCTGTGGGTCGTCCATGGTGAAGACCTTCTCGTAAAGGTCGCGGGGTAGGCCGTTCGTGAAGATGTCGATAGTGAGAGGAGAGTCTAGTCGATAGCCAGCTTGCCGTGCCAGTGTCTCAAAGGTGGTTACGTACGCGTCAATGTCCCCTCTGATCATTTGTACTCCTTTCTTCAACGTAGCTTGTGCTTGTTCTTTCTCCAGTGTGTTGGAGAATCGTCGCGTGAAAGCCTTGATAACTTCGAGCCATAGGCGAGGGTCTGTGTCCGCAATTCCGTGTGTAACCTGCTGGTTGAGCCAGCGACTTGTATGCGTGATCCATTCGTTCACGTCTTTGCCTTGTATGTAGGTCAGGAATAGCATTGATTGCCTATAAGCGTTAGCCATGATGGGGTTGTTGTTGTTGATCCCCCAGTATAATTCCCACTGCGTGAGGAATTCTTCGGCCTTTTGCCTGTCCCCTTTAAATACTTCAGGGGCATTTCCTGCAAACTTGTCTGAGTGATGGGCATGTGCGGGGAAACCAGGTGGTGGTACTCCCCCGGCTCCTCCTGGTGGTGGTCCGCCTCCTGGGAACCCTCCTCCCGGGGATCCTCCTCCACTCGGTGGGCCTCCTCCGGGTAGTTGGTGATAGTCTCGTCCTCCTTCGGACGGCGGGTCAGGTTGGTCGGGCCCTACAGCCCTCATGATGGCCGCGTCGTCCATGGTAAGTGGTTGTCCGGTTGCCGGGTCGAGCGGCATCCGAATGTGAACTGGTATTTCTTCGGTGATCGTTGTCATAGGTGGAAGGATTTGGATGGACTCAGCTTGCTCGATAAGAGCTTCTTCTTGTTCGGTTAGTGATGTAAGGAGGACTGGTGGAACTTCTTCCTCTTCCTCGTGTTCACTCTTGTTGGCTGTTTCGTGGGTGTTCTCTGAGTGACTGGCGTCGGCCTCTTCTTCTGCTCCGTCGATGGGGCCCCAATCAGCTCTAGTTACCACTTCGTCCAGGTAGATGTCACACTGGCGGTGTGACCGCAAGGGTTCTATTACCTGCCACTGGCCAAGAATGTAATCGACTCTGCACCAACAATGGCGATCAAAACTGAACTCAACAGGGTGTTCTCCTCCTCTCGTGTTGATTACGTATCCTTCAATGTCGTTGATCTCGCTCCAGTAGGTGTTCTTCAAATACCGTACGGGTACGTTTCTGGTCCCTCGTCTTGCGTTTGAATAAGGGTGGAAACCGTCAATCGCCCACGCTTCTCGTGTAGTGATCCTAGCCGCCACGATGTGATCTTGGTCTTAATGTTACGTCTCGTCGGGACGTTGGTCCGACTTGGACCCTGGATAGGCGCTAGGTGGGTGAATCGGCTAAGTCGAATACGAAGGGGGCTCCCTTAACATAACAACGAGGCTAGCAGCGGAGCTTCTATGTCACGCTGGCCTAAAGTAGAGACTTGCTTCCAAACGTGAAGCACAAGTCGTCGGCTCAGAATAGCCCACAGGGAAAAGAGGAGAGAATGGAAGATTCGATGAGAGAGAGCAATGACGATTCAAAGAAGACCAAGATGGCGAATCTTGGCCTTCCGCAGCTACTACTTATACATCTATACGAGGGCTTTAAAGCACCTCTCCAATACACGTTGACCTATAGCGATACTACCTCGAACCCTAGTACCGCTATCCTAGGAATCACTCAGCAATCACATGTGATCGCTGAGTGCTGACTGATATACTAAGTCCGTGACTAATTACTACTTACTACCGTAGCCACAACCGGTAAGTAAGAGTCCGAGATCCGAATCACTACATTGCTTATTACATCTGATAAGTCCGGAGGGTCGACTGTAACACACATACAACTCAAGAATGTGCATGCTTTGCAGCGCGTGGCCCATGTCGCCAACCTCATGTCCTACACCCCCAATACAACTTCCCCCCTTCGCATACCCACAACTGGCAATTCCCATACTGGATGGCTGGGCTGGCATCCCATCTAAATGGAGGGTCATGTTACCGTGCCAGCAGAACGATAAGAGTGAAGTGGAAGCAGAAGAGGGGGGCTTCTATAGACAAGAAGGTAACTGGGGTGTTTCTTCATTATCTTCAGAAGTGGTGCCACATAGTAGTCATGTGCTGGCAGGAGGATATAAGGTGTAGCTATGATTCCATGTATGGTATTGAGAATCTCCTGTCCAATTAAGCACTTCTTATCCTACTCAAGAGTTCTAAAGTCACAATGGTGACATTGATATATATATCTTATATATTGCATTCTGCTGTAATGGTGCTTATATGGGGGTCCCATCTGAAGCCAGATAGGCCTCAGAGCTCCTTTACAACATCATACTCCTGCTTAAGCTAAAGTGGGCAGTAAGCAATATTACATATATTATGAGTGGGGGACAGATGTACTTATTGCCATCTGTTCTTGATGGCTGTGCCTGTCTTTGGGGTTCCTCCTGACTGCTTTTTGCTATTAGCAAGCTTTTTCTTGCATGCCATCTAGGTGTTCTTTTTGGGGTTGTTATTACCCCAATGCTCCTTGGTCTTCTTATTGGCCAGTATATGTAGCAGCATGGTGTTATCAGCCTTGGTCCACTTGATAGAAGTCTTGTCTTGCTTATCATCCATTATGAGTGTAGAGATAGTGGAAATGATGATGAGGGTAGGTGGGAGGTTCTGGCCTGGGAGGTGCTGTGTATTGTATAGGGTCTGTTTATGGAAACACATCCACTTATGGTGATTAGATACCCTAATCTAGTAGTGAAGATTGGCTGATATCACATAATCTGATATTCATCACATCTGACAATAAAATATTGATTTAATTATTAAGATTTACTGATAATACCCTGCTATCTATTATGATGTCTACTAGCAAGATAATCTCACCACATATCATAGGTGATCTTATACCTGAACACCAATGCTGCATCCAGGGTATCTTCTGCAAACTTGGAAGGACCATCATCAGGGGGATTACCAGCTGCATGGTCTTGATCATCATCGATCTTGGGAAGATCTTCTGGATCTTTGATCTGGATTAAATTGTGAATGACTGCAAGTGCAGAGACAAGTCACACCTATATAGCCAAAAAATATTCTAGCACTAGCATGAGTACCTGGAAGCGCCTCTTGAAGAGGCCAAAGATATGCTCCATGTGGTTCCTCAACTGCGCATGTCAATAATTAAAGAGTTCTTTGCTGTTCTGGGGCCTAAGGTTGGCCTGGCCCCATTTATTAAGATGATAATGCATGCTACAATATGGCACCAGCATTGACATAGAGTTAGCATACCCCACATCACCTAGATAGTAGCACCCAGTGGGGATGTCAAAGTCTGATACCTTGGCATCCTTATAGATGTGACTGTCTGCAGCACTACCTTCCCAGCCAGGCAGGACATAGACAAACTATAGATTGAAATTGCAAGCCACAAGGACATTCTGTGACAGCTAGTTCTTGCAGTTGTGGTAGGCAATTTGCCTGCCCTCAGGGATGTGCACAGGTATATGCATCCTATCTAATGCACTGATGCACCCTCCAAAATATGGAGCAAATCAGCTGGAACCCCTGATCTTAGCAGGGATGGGTGCATTGTACATAGGTAGTCTTATGTAAGCATAGTAGATTTCACTTGACATCAGGAGGTGGAGGATGCAGTGGATGTATCTACTTGGGTGATTAAGTGCAGACCCAGGTAGTGCAATAGCTGGCTCACTTGCTAATAGTATTGGCACTGCACTGAAAGTGCTCCTGCAGTGCCCTACTAGAAAGCTCTCTATGCACATAGTATAGGAAGATGGTGACCTACTCAGCTGTAGAGATGTGCCACATTCTATAGAGCCCAGCATCCATCTTAAGAACTGAAATGAGCCTCTTGAAGACAAATTTTTGTATACTGAGTTCATTGTGGAATCTACTATCATGCCCAGTGAGAAGTTCTTCTAGCTAGTGCTGCCTAGAGAGCAGAGAGTCATGCATGGGTATCTTGTTGAATCATAACAAGTATCAGAGGCTAGAGAAACCTACAGCAAGAGAGACAGGGTAGAAAATATCCTCAAGCTCAGACTCAGAATTAGAAACTTCATTAATCTGTGAATTGCCTATGAGGAGGAAGCCATGTGAGCTAGCAAGTAAGCATGCAAGGCTATCTTATCAGGATGTGAGGTAAGGCACTACTAACAATCTCCATACTGTTTATTATTTGATATGTACCTATTGTTACTTTGAGAATGGTCATGCAATGTGATGCCTTGTCATCACACAAGATGATGTAAAAATAGTGTATTTCAGTTGAGGCAAACTAGCATTTGGAGAAATAGGGCAAACTTTTTTGTTGCCCCATAGGACCTCATTCCCCCACCTAGGGGAATACATTCCCATTTTGCCCCATGTGGCAGAATTTCACATGCCGATCAGGCCCTTAATTAACAAAAGAAATTATTTTTTATTAGCTAATACAATTTACACATTTTTTTTACAAGTCAATCTAGCTAGGGGGAAGGTGGCACCCATTTACATACCCTCCCAGTTGCATCCTGCCAGTTTATACACAATGAGGGGGCACAAGAAGGGGGTGAAAGGGGAGAGAATGTACCTTTCTATGTCTATGTGCTCTGCTTGCATGTAAATAGGAGTGGAGGATGCCAAAGGGGAGGAGGGGCTTGTCCCACATAGACCTGCATTTGCATGAGGTGTTTACAAAGGGAGCAGGGTGCAAATGGGGGGTGGGCAGACCCTTTCCCATACTACCACCACACCTGTACTGGGGTGCTCACAAAAAAAGGGGGGGTAGACCCATTCCTGCACTGTCTCCCCCCAGCACCCCCATGTGCACCTGCACTAAGGCATTTGCAAAGGCAGGCAGGCAGGCAGACCCTTTCCTGCACCACTCCCCCACCTGTGCTAGGGTGCTTGCAAAAGGGGGGGCAGACCCATTCCCATACCATCCTCCCCCCACTGTTATGGCCACATCAGTTGCTACATTTTATTTCATATTTTTATATATTTTATACAATGCTAGAAGCCCAGCAAATGCTAAGTTGCATCAGGTCATATGCAGTAGATCACATGAGCCTGGATGGTCACATTATTACAAGCATGTTATAGGACCCTGGGAGGATCCTTCTATTTACATCTCTTATAATACTTCAACAACATGCAAGTTATGATTGGTTAGAATAGCATAGAATATAGTAGAACATTCAAATAAGATACATCACATGCTTGATGAACAGCATGCAGGTACTCACAGTATTGATGGAGAACTGTGGGTGTGAATGGAGAGCACAGAGATAGCAAGCGTAGATCAGAGAGGATCAGAGTTTATCTAGCATACCAGTTAGAGTGATAGAACTGGGGGCTAGGAGCGTACATGGTCCTCTACTTATACTACTACAAGAGGTGATGCTGTCACAGTGAGTAACTATATAAGTTGTTGACTTTTTACAGGCTGTTACACACCCAAAAAGGAAGGTCCATAAACGTAAGCAATTGATGCGATGGGCTTTCCCACTTAGAATTACAACTCAGAATGTAGTATTTTTAGTCATCAATAAAAAATACTTGTTTTTTTGTGCAAGGAGTATTTCCTTAATTGGTGCTGACTAAGTTTTAAAAGCGGTCAATGTATTTTTCAATAATTAACACAATTTCTATAAGCTTACTAATTCTAAGACTATGAACGCGTTTTTTAACCAATGATTAAAATAGACTAATAATTAATCTAAATTCATTTGAGTACTATGGCTGAGACTTCCCTTTAATGTTCCTGAATTAATAAACAGTTATTCAGCATTAAAAAATTATTATATATTTTGAAGGGATGCAGCCTTAGGAGAGCCCTTATCACAATGACAACTATCCCCCCTTTTCGTTTATCTATTACCTCAGCAGAGCCTGCTGCACCAGTGTCCACCCAAATGGAACTGGACTTTTCTGAAACTGGAGTGCTTTCCCATTCCTGGCCCGGCCGTGGGGGCTTTGACTATGACCGGGCATCCGGGAAATTTGAACTGGAATGGGGGAGCTTTGCCGAGTTTGACACATGGCGACAGGATCAGGAATGGACTAACTCAATTGAACTTAGAGTTGCCAAGACTAAACCTGCTAGCATTCGCTTTCTTTGGAAGCAAATTTACAAATGTGCACGACAGGGATCACCTGATGACTCAGGTTACCAAAAGAAGTATCCTGATCGGATCCGGAAATATGGCTCAAAGCGGACTGGTTGCCACTGCCAGGTTGAAGTGAAGGCTTACCCTGGCACAAGTGTCCTTTTAGGGCATTACACTCAAGGGCATAATCACCCAACTCAATCAGATAATCTAGTATTTACTAGGGTCACTGAAAAGGCAAAGGGGAGGGTGAGGGAGCTCCTTGAACAAGGGGTAAAGCATAGAACAATTGTATGTAATCACCGCTTTTTGTTATGGCCTAGCGGGGCCTTACTGTGCAACGTGCACCGAGGGTACGAGGGGGACAAGGACAGAGTACGAGGACGAGATGCTTGGTAAACGGTAACCAAGGCTGAGGGAGTTCTAGGAGATGAAGGTCCACTAGGGACGACCAAGGAGCAAGGGTTCAAAGGGTAAGTCAATGGACTTAGTGACGAGGTACAAGGGGCTTCGGTCAGATGGCCAAGGTACGAGGGACTAAGTCAAATGACTTAGGGTCTGTGTGTGCGCATTGTTATAGCACAAGTGCAAGGCTTCGAGGTGGCTCCCAACTAAGGGAAGACCGACAGTGGTGATGAGACAACGAGAAGGAGGCACACAGTTGAGGAGTGAACAAGTCTGGTATTCGCTAGTATAATAAATGAAGACAAGACTAGGGAATAAGCACACAAGTGGTCGAGCTTATATAGGTAGCTACTCCGTGTCCGTCCCATGAAGGGGATACTATAATAGAGAACAAAAGACAACGCGAATGGGGAAGAGGATAGAACAGGGAACAATAGGAAGCGCAAAAGGGGAAAAGGAAGAAGGGGAATCGGAGTAAGAGAGCGTACATGGTAATGAGTCAACAGGTTAGTACTCCGAGATAGTCCGAGGATAAGGAAAGCGATAAGGTAAAAAGAAAAGTAAGTCCACAGTGAGCCGGATCACAACACTTTTGCTTACATGATCGTGGCTGACTTATTCTTAGCTTCGATCTATTCGCAATTCCGCTTTTGATAGCGATCGTGATAAATATATAGAGATCAGTGATATCAACCAAGTTGCTAGGGCACTCAATCGAGATAAGATTCAAAAGCATCCAAAAGATGAAATCTCGTGCAAGCTCTGGTTGGATTCCCTTAGGACAGAGGGGGCAAAAACATTTTGCAAGGACAGATTAGATCAATCTCCCCCAGGATCGCGATTAGAGGAAGATCTATTTATATTGATCATCTAGACAAAATTTCAATCAGATGCATTCCGATGCCTTGGGAGCCATTTTCTCGGCATTGATGGAACACATAATACAACATGCTATACTGGGCTTCAACTTATTACTATTATGGCAAGGGATAACTGGGGGCATGGTAAAAAAGCAAATTTAACTTGCTTAATTTGTGGCTAATTTTCGAGCTGTCAGGTGTACCAGTTGCCTGGATGCTGTCATCCAATACAAAATCTGAAATGATCGCTTATTTTCTATTTTTGGTCCGGTCCTGGAATCCTGATATCTGGCCCAGTCAATTTATGACAGATTGTGATCAGGCACAAATCTCGGCCTTGCAAGAAGTTTACCCACAGAGTCATGTGATTTTATGCAAGTGGCATATGCTTCACACGATGCAAGCACATTTCTGGACTGATGAATTTCCGGGGTTATGGGCTCTACTCAGGAAATTAGTCAGCACTTCAGATCTGGCCGAGTTTATGGAGATTTTTGATAAGATCTTGGTTGATCCAGCATTCCCAACATCATTTATTGACTATTTTAAGAAGCAATGGGCCCCTGTGGTCCATATGTGGGCTGGGATCAGCCGGAGATCAAGACATATCTATGGGGAAGGGGATACAAACATGCTCCTTGAGGCGTATGTCCATTTTCGGAAATTCTTACAAAGCAGAACTAATTATATTCAGATATCATCATATATTAAAAACCTATTGGCTTGATGGGAAGCGAAATCGGCAGATTGATCATCTAATCTACATCTTGACACAGGAAATGTTGCCAGAACATTTTGAGCATCAGCATTGTGCCCAGAAAGCTGGCTTTGGTGGCAAAAATCTTGCTAAAACGCGAGAATGTGCCATCTTAGCAAGTGCTTTAACCATTTCTGGAAATTACATCACACCACTTACTGAAACTATGTTTCATGTGGCTTCTCAAACACATCCAGGCCGGATGTATGTCATTGATACCCAGGCATCAATCTGCAATTGCCTGGACTTTCTGAGGATCCGGCTCTGTAAGCACCTTGTTGCTGTACAGAGCAGGTACTCCCCCAGGCCCTCCCTCCTATCTGAGGCCTCAAAATCCAATCATATCTTATCTCAAAACGCGTTCCAGATCCCCTCTCAAGGGGCTTCATCTAGCCTTCTCACAGGGGGGGGGCATCATGCCAGAATTTCAGAAAAAGGCACACAATCAGGGACCCATCAAACCAAAGTTCCAGCAACAGGCACACAATCAAATGCACTTCCAAATAGGGATCGCCTAATCCGGAATGGCAACCAATGGAAGGAAACAGCCCAAAATATGCATGCCACCCGGACATCACCTAAGCGACGTCAATGGTCTGCCCCAGACTTACCTAATTCGACAGTTCAACACATAGGGACAATTGGAAAACGTAAATTAATATTTACTGATCCCTTCAGTGGAGGGGAGCTATCAGGCAAGCGGGCTAAGGCAGATGCCCTCTCTGCATCCGCAAATACACATTTCCGTTCCCTGGCTGCCTTAGAGGGCCAGAATGAGCAATAAATTATTTTACTACTATTATTAGTCTATTTTAATCATTGGTTAAAAAACGCGTTCATAGTCTTAGAATTAGTAAGCTTATAGAAATTGTGTTAATTATTGAAAAATACATTGACCGCTTTTAAAACTTAGTCAGCACCAATTAAGGAAATACTCCTTGCACAAAAAAACAAGTATTTTTTATTGATGACTAAAAATACTACATTCTGAGTTGTAATTCTAAGTGGGAAAGCCCATCGCGTCAATTGCTTACGTTTATGGACCTTCCTTTTTGGGTGCGTAACAGCCTGCAAAAAGTCAACAACTAACTAAATACAAGGTGTCAATAGTACAATAGAGACAATGGATAAGGGAACTATAGGAGTTCCATACCAAGAACAAAGGCATCCTAGAACAATAGGGAGCCTAGAACAATGATATCATAGTGACATCAGAGATAACAATAACAATAAGGGAGTGAGTACAATAACAAGTCTGGAGTAGCTCATATGATGTCATTGTACAGTGATGTCATAGATAAGAATATGTATGGTATCTAGATGTCCAAGATCATAAGTTTGTAATCTAATCTACCTACAGTGTCCTAAGTGCTAAGTAGTCTATAGAGCCGCTAAGTGCGCCCAGCACTTATCAACAATGCTAAAGAATAGCATTACTTAGCAACATGTTATCCTTTGAGTTATAAAGGATTACAGTGCATCAGTCAGCACATAGCAACATGTCATCACCTGAGTCATAGGCCTTACTCAGTAATTAGTAAGTGGTCTGTGCATGGACCAACAGTAGCACTATAAAAGCCGATACAGTAGACTCCCTCTTATCCAATACCACTATATACTGATACTCCCCCATATCCAATAGGTTTTTGTCAATACAGAGTTGGTTTGCAGGAGATAACCAATAAGTATGCCATACCCAATAGCCAATAACCCTCTGGTCGAAATTTGGTATTAGTAACCAATACTTTGCTAAGAGCTGAACTACCACTTGCACAGTCTGGGGGCTGTTTTTGCCTTGGGGAGATTACTACTATTGCACAGCATAGAGCACAGCATATAGAAGATGTAACTCACCTTAGAAAGGTGGTTTAGGAGAGTAGTTCACACAGAGAATGTATAAGATGAGTGGGTACACAGGTGTGTCTATTGCACTCTCCCTATAGGAGTATTTATAGCCTCTATGGCCTACCCATGTCCATTTCATGTAAAGTGATGAGTAAAGGTGTCCACTATATCATAATCTCAGTCGCGCTGTACCGCGGAACACCGTGTGGGTATCTAGACATCCATAAAGGGATATCTGATATGTACAGTATTACTATCTACTCCATATCGTATCTGTACTATTGTAACTAGCTATAGATAAGGTTCTTTTATCCTTATCTCTTATCTATTTCCAACAACTACCACCTCAACCAAGCTAGTTCTAATGAAGTATAGTGTATTGGAGTCATCAAATTGAAAAAAAAAAAAAGTCGGACCTGATAGCATGAATACTGAACCTCCTCTGTGTGCACCTTCCCCCCCTCCATGACTTCTGAGCCTCTTGAGGTCCTGAAAAAAGGTCACACTTCCCTGAAGAGACAAATCACAGTGAAAAAGAATGACCTCACCACTCATCTCAAGAATAAACAACCAATTTCTGAAGATGATGAGAAATGGTTAGACAAGGGGGCCGGGAATATGGTTGATGAGGACTGTATTCTTGACTTTTTGGAGAAGGCTCCTGGGTATGAATGGGGCCTGCAGATGCTAAGTTTGGAGGATAGATTTGTTGTCAAGAACTTGCAGAAGCTGGTTATTGAGCAACCTGAAGTTGTGGGAAGTAAACGAGCATTTTCTGAGATAGAGAACTCAAAGGAAGTGCCTAGCAAATGGAAGTGTGTGTGTTAAGACGAAATAAACCCTAATATGATCACTGAAGCAGTTCCATAGGGCCACAGAAGTCCAAGACACAGCCAGACAAAATAAAAATAGGACCTAAAGCACCTCTGTTATCAAAAAAAGAGATAGCCACCATCGCTCAAAGGATCAAGATTATGGACTGGTTTCATGCCAATGGGAAAAACCAGAGCAAGACTGCAAAACATTTTAATACAATCTATCCCAACCTCAGACTCACCCAACCTCAGATCTTGGATTGGTTAAAAGAGGAAGCGCGATGGTGTGAAGACTAATTGAAGTACTCAGGTTTAGCAGCAAAAATGAAGCATGCCCAACAAACTGAGCATCCCAAAGTCATGGAACCAATGGAGCTCTGGATCACAACAGCTCTAAATAACAGAGTTAAACTCACAGGCAATCTCCTTCAACAGAAATGGACAGAATTTGCTGAAATGCACAAGGTTCCTAAGGAAGATCATCTTACACTAAGCAGTGGCTGGCTAACACACTTGAAGAGCCACATAGGAATCAAGGAATACAGAAGTCATGGAGAAGCCAGATCTACAGATCCTAAGGATGTAGAAAGGGAACAACAGTGCATCCAAGAGCTTATTGAAAAGGGTGGCTATAGTTTCCAGGACATATTTAACATGGATGAGACTGGCCTTTTTTATGTGTGAGTTTCCTCCAATTTCCAAATATGTATGGTTTTGATAAGTAAGATAGCATGCCACCTGACCATGGACTTTCTAACAAACAGCATTCAGGTGTTAAACAAAAGAAAGACAGGTTACTTATGTGTTTACTATCAATGCTGATGGTTCAGAGAAGCAGAAACCACTTGTGATTGGAAAAGCATTCAAGCCCTAAGCATTCTGAAACAAGACTGGAAGTCAGCTTGGTTTTCAATACTAAAATAATACCAAAGCCTGGATGACTATGGACATTTATCAGGGCTGGTTGTGGGAGTGGGACCGTGACTTGCAGAAGAAGACCCCAACACAGTGAATCTTGCTTTTACAGGATAATGTTTTGGGACATGTTGTCCCAGAAGGACTTCAGTGTATCCACATTGAGAATTTCCAGACCAACCTTATAGCACATGTTCAGCCCAATGATGCTGGAATCATCTGATGCTTCAAGGCTCACTACTGCCACTATTTTTACTCACATGCAATTGATCATTATGAACAGGGAATCACTCCTGCAGACCTTTATGAGATCAATCAGCTTGAGGCAATGCACCTTGCTGATGCCACATGGAACAAAGTCAACTTAACAACTATCCGAAACTGCAGGCATAGAGCAGGCATTTTACCAGACTCTTCTCACCTTCCCACTGTCACTTCCAGCATCTTCATTCCCATTTTTATGCTTATCGACACTCCTACTGGTGATTCAGACCCCCTCTCCCAAGTAGAAGAGGCAGTTAAAACTACCCTTGATGAGCTTCAAAACCTAGGTGTATTGCAAGAGTTGAATTGAATGGACATTGAACACCTCCTCAATCCAGTGGACAAGCAAAATTATATAATGGCCAGCGACCAAGACATTTGTGACGCTGTACTGAGGGCCATGTCAAAAAATGGATCTGATGCTAACAACCCTGAAGACCTGGAAGATGAACCCTTTGTGCCCCATCCAACTTGCCAAACAATACTGGAGGCTGTCTCAACAATTCTTAGGTACATAGAAGACCTCAATACCCCTTATGCTTGCAAAGTTGAAGATGTGATGGCTTCTTTTGGTCATCAAACTTGGGTGGATGGTATTATGTCAACAAGAGAGACAAAAATAGTTGATTATTTTTGTACACAGTAACTACCACTAACTACCATGTGCAAGGACTTGTGGGTTCAGGACAGTACAATAAACTTGAGTGCACAACTGAGAGTGGCAGTGATAGGGTCTATAAGTGGGGGGCTAGGCTGGTTGGGTGTCAGGTTGGGTGTGGAGTGAGGAAACAAATGAGGCACCAGTGTAGCCTACCCGCCATACCATAAATCAAATTCAGGTACATCTCCTATAAACCAATACCCTTCATAGCCGATAGCTTTTGGCCATGACAAAGGGGTATCGGATAAGAGGGAGTCTACTGTATCTAGATGCACTTACAATCTAACTTGTCCTCTTTGGATTCCCTCTCTACCTACCTCTACATGACCGTCTTGCTCTCACTCCCTTGTATAAAGGGAGTTCTTGGTTTGCTCTTGTCCATGCTGCTCTGTAGGTTAGTGTGTGATTTATCTCTGCACTATGTTGACTTGTGGAACAGGCAGTTTGCCCTTCAACCTTTAACCTTTTATTTTCAAGTTGTTGTAGCTGGATAAGTCATCCACTGCACCCACCACCCCCACATGTGCCTGCACTAAGGCATTTGCAAAGGGGAGCAGGCAGGCAGACCCTTTCCTGCACTGTTCTCATAAAGACTTCTTCCTGCTGGTTGAAATTCTGACAGTTCCATATAAGCTATAGATACAGCACAACATTCCAATCCCCCCTACCCCCCCTCACATGCTCATGCCCACAGTGAGGTGTTCACAAAGGGGGGCAGGCAGGTGAACCCCTTCCTACACTGTCCCCCTGCCTGCACTGAGGTGCTTGCAAAAGGGGTGTGTAGGGCACCCTTTCCTGCACCATCCCCCCCCCCACCTGCACCTAAATGGAGGCAGGGTGCAAAGGGGGGGTTGTCTTACATATGCCCCCATTGTATAAAGGGGGCAGTGTATGGGCTTGGAAGCTCATGCATGAGTAGTTATAGGCAGAGGGTGGGTAGGAGGAGAAGGAGTAATGGGGATAGCCCAAGATAAGATAAATGAGCAATGATGAATATTTCAGAATGAGTGCCCTCATTTGGGCCTGGCTTGAGCTGAGGTTCACATAGAAATAGAAGGGGGGACACAATGGTGACTCAGGCACTCCTTAATTTAGGAGGTAAGAAGTGGTTTAAGTATAAAAGAAGCAGTAGCTACTAAACTAAGAAGGGAAAGGTACTAGTGGCAGGCTGAGACAGAAAGAGGGTTTCAATGTGTATTGAGTTTTGAGCCCAGCATCCAAGCTGGCATTATAGCAGGTTGCAAAGGGGGGAGGGGGCTTGTCCTGCATGTGCCCATTGTGGCTATGCATTCACATGTTCTATTTGCACATGAAGGGGGGGTGCACAAAAAAAAAGGGGGGGATCCCTTTTCCACACCCTGCGTTCCTGTGCCTCCTCTATGTGCAAATGGGGGCTGAGGACAAAAAGGGGGGGGGGGGGTTCTTGCATGGCCCCTGTCTATGCATAAATGGGGTTGGGGTGCAAAGGGGTGGGGTGGGGACCTCATCCTATGCAGACCTGCTGTAAGGACTAGCATTGGTCCATGCTCAACCTCACTTGATGCCAACAAGCCAGCAACTAACAAACACCATCACAGCATCTATATGCCACCATTACTCAAAGGCACACCTTGAATCCTATAGAACGTAGATAAAATATATATAAGGCTTTAAGCCTCAACTTATTAAGATATCAGCTTGCTGCTTGCTGGTCACCTTCCCTCTTGCTTTCCATGTTCTGCTCCGATGTCTGTGTCCACTCCTGCTCTTGCATCTGTAGCTGCTCTGTGTACTGCTGCACCTTGGCTTATCTCTGTTATCTATCAGATCTGTCTACTAAGTCTTCCCCTTGGGTCAACCTCTTATGCTTGCAACTCCTACACTGCATTTGGTTTTCACATGCCACCTCCTTGTTTGCATGTAAATAGGGCAGGGGAGGGGGGGAGGGGGGAAGGAAAGTGGAGGGGAGAGGGGTCATGGGTAAATGGGGGTTGGGTCCACCAATGGAGGGGCTGCACACAAGGCAGGGTGCTATAGCAATGGGGGGAGGGGGGTGTGCCAATACCATTTACACACCACCCCCATTTGTGTGCCCCATTTGTGTACAAAGGAGGGGAGTGCAAACAGCATGTGAAAACAGGGGGGAGGGGGTGCAAGCAGGAAGTGGCACCAAAGGGCTTCCCACACATCTGATGAGATGACACACAGATGCATTATTTACACATTATTTTCATCTATTTTTGTCATATTTGTTTTTATTTGAAATGCAGTATTTAACTCTGGAAATAAAATATGAAAAACAAAAAGATTTAAAATACAGTGTTTGAAACTGAGTAGTGAAGAAACAGCAAAAGTGGACTGTTCTGTAGGAATGGTGTTGAAAGTCAAACACTTAAGGTGTATCATTCAGAGTTTGGTTCAAGGTTTAGTTAGAGATCATTTAGGGTTTATATAGAGATTAGCAATCAGCTGATTAGAGCAATGGTTTATAAGACAAGAGGAAATCAATATATTCATGAAGCTAGTAATATAAGAAGCTACTGCAGTTGAATACAGTAGGTCAAGTTTAGGGCTCTGTGATATAGTATATAGGCCTTATATACATTGGTGGTTGAGTCATACTAGAAGGCTATGGAATGTTCAAGGATTGCCTAGCATGAGTCATCATAAATGAGGCAGAATACATGAGGTGTTTGAGTCAGAGATAATGGAGTCAGAGGGAACATGGATTGGAGTGTGGCATTACCCCTCAATGTCTAGATCCAAGAGATTCTCAGGTGAGTCATTGGGCATGGCATTTCATCTAAAAGTAGGGGTAGCTCAGATTGATCTTGCAGTAGACTTGGCAAAAGTAATAGGGTGTGAAGCAGTGAACTTCTATATGGCCATACTTGAGGCAATATTGACACTGATGGAACATTATACATCTACAAGTGTTGTGCATTCCCATCTGGCACTAGTAGCATGGGTTGTTAGCAGTGTTTGTAATTTTGCAGGCCTTCCCACAGTCACGGGAACTTTTATTAGAGCTCCAACCAAAACAAAAAATTGGCTTATAAAATAATTCTAGGGATAATTCTTGAATAGTCAATTAAATAATAAAAATATATGTGAAACTGATTCCTTGGCTGGGCCACAATTCTACATGCTGACACAATAGGGCACATGATCACCCAATTCAGCCCACCACACCCATTCCCCTACCATAAGCAGCACAATAACCTGATACCCAACCGCCCAACTTACAGCATCCTCACTAGTGCATATCCTTCCCTATTGTAGCACCATTACTGAGTGCACTGAAATAGGAGAACTCTGTGTCCCCAATGGCACAGTGCCTTAGGGTGCTCTTTTAGGGTGAGTCACCTGTCACATGCAGCCCATTGCGGCACATGCTGCCTCACCCTGCATATGCTGCCCCTGCATGCACTGCCTCCCACCTCACCCTGTGTGCCTCCCCTTGCACCCCCCGCTCTCTGCACATGCTGCCTCCTGCCTCACCCTGTGTCCCTCACCCTGCACCCCCTTCCCTCTGCACCCACCACTTCCCTGCTTCACACCTGCATATGCCACCTCCCACCTCACCCTGTGCATGCTGCCCCCTGCACATGCCCCCTCCCACCTCATCCCTATATCACCACTTTTACAGCCAGCCTTACACCCACTGCCCTACATGTAGCTGGTAGTGTCTAAGTAGTTAAAATAGGAACTATCACTCTAGACATCAATAAATGTCACTATGCCATTCACCCTATGTCAAACAACATGTATAGAACCTATCAGATCAGAAGGGGGAAAAGGGCCCTGGTGTAATATGGACCTAAACAATGCATCACCTATCTAAACTAGAGTATTCAATATGCTAGATGGACAGTCAGATGTAAGGGGTAAATTGGACTCCAGGATAGAAGTGAGCTGTTCAGACTAGGTCACAAATGGCAGATTTCATCCTTTAGTGGCTAGCCTTCTTCAAATTTCATTGGATGTCCAACAGGACATGTGCAAATGCAATATATTAGGTACCTGGAAAGGTGTGCAGATATGTCAGATGTCTGGTGGATGTAAAGATATTGGATGTCTGACAAGGAGTGCAGGTGTGTTGTACAATTGGCAAGCAGTGCAGATTTTGGATTTCTGACAGGTGAGCCTATATTTACTACACAAATGACAAGGAGAGGGGTTGTTGACTTGTTGTATGACCTAAAGCTGCAAGGGAATTAAATGTGTCAGAAGTCCGAATTTGAAAAGGAGTGCAGGTGCATTGGATGTCAGGCAGGGAGCGAAAATATGTCAGACATCTGATAAGGGGGCAGGCATATCGGACGTCTGACAAGCGGGCAGGTTTATCGGACATTGGACAAGGACAGCAGAACCATTGCAGTAAATGCGTCGGACATCTGTATCCAACAAGGAATGCAGGTACAACGGACGTCAGGCAGGGAGTGAAAATATGTCGGACATCTGATAAGAGGGCAGGAATATCGGACATTGGACAAGGACAGCAGATCCATTGTAGTAAATATGTCGGACATCTGATAAGGGGGCAGGAATATCGGACATCGGACAAGGACAGCAGATCCATTGCAGTAAATATGTCGGACGTCCATATCCGAACGGGAGTGCAGATGCATCGGACGTCAGGCAAGGAGTGAAAATATGTTGGACATCTGGTAAGGGGGCAGGAATATCGGACGTCCGACAAAGACAGCAGATCCATTGCAGTAAATGTGTCGGAAGTCTGTATCTGAAAAGGAGTACAGGTATATCGGACGTCAGGCAGGGAGTGAATATATGTCGGACATCCGAAAGGTAGTAGAGATGTACTGGACATTGGGCCACATATGCAGATGTGCCGGATGATTAGAATTGAAAGCAGCTGCATCAGATATCCTATCAGGAGTCCTGACCTATCACAAAACTCACAATGGCAAGGATTGTAAATGCGTCGGACGTCCGCATCTGAAACAGAGAGCAAGTTCACCATTTCCGACAAGGATTACATATACATTGCATAGCTCTCCAGCAGCATACATGTCTCGGACGTCCGCAAAAGAATGCGGAGGCGTTTGATGTAGAGACTGGAATACAACATGGTGGATGTCGGATGAGAATTGAGAGTGCATTGGATGTCTAACAAGAACTGAAGGTTCATCGCACAGCTCACATGGAGTACAAATGTGACAAATGTCTAGTAATGAGTGCAGATACACTGGACACTGGGTCAGGATCATATACACGTTGGGTATCTGTGAAGGAGTACAGATAGGTTGGACATCCAGAAAGGAGTTTAAATCTATTAGGTATCTAGCATCTAGCAAGGAGTGTGAAGCAAATCAGGCAAAGTACTCAAACATGGGAGCTAATTCCTGCTCTACTGTCTGATTTACAGAGCATCAGACACCTAACTTCGAAAGTGCAATAATTTGGTCTCTGGTTTAATGTATACTCTTTGTCTAGAGGCTCATTGGTGTATGTTAGACACTTGTCAATTTTTCAGATCTCTGACAAAGAACATTAAAGAGGTTGGGATAAGTTGGACAAGGATAGAAATAGTGCCTTTGTCCATTTTGGAGAATGCAACACATTTGACCCAGTTAGTGTCTGGTGGAGGGTTGGTGCAGATGGTGGAGGTTAGATACTTTGGTGACTATATAATCTGTGACCCCCCAACTATGCACAATGGAGTACATTGTACAGTCCTCATGCTCCAATCATTATACACCATAACCTGTCGGACTAAGATGTTGCCCCAGTATCTAGTCATATGCACTATTGCAACAATTAGTAGCTGTTGGATACCTATGCATTAAACGACGTTGTCTAGCACTTAAGAGGAAGGGACTATAGGCATGCAGCCATTGCAGACTAAAGATATAGAGACTAAATGTACTAGTCTTTATAGATGTGGTGTACCATCCCAGTACCCAATGTGACAATTTATAAAGTGTGCTGTCTGAAGCATCGTAAAGGTATAGAAAGGGCACCATTCCATGTAGCCTCTAGCTTGGTTAGAATCTGTGACCTGAGATTTTCAAGTCGGAGAGCCATGACACTGGTTGGTTGAGAATGGTCAACATATGTATCATCCACCCACTCACAAACCACCCTCAGAAGCTGAGTAAACATTGGATCAGATAGGTGCAATGGAAACATAGAATATATGCATACCAATAATGCAGCATCAGCAACAATTTCTGTTGATATTTGGGTTTCTCCATCAACCTCTATTATAGGTGACCCAAATACGAGCATTATGATGACAGAAAATAGTGCCTTATCACCAATCGCACCACATTCACTGGAGGAGTCCTGGCTGTCTGTCAGTATATTATTTGAACAAGGTGCTCCAATTTCATCGTACTGTGATTCCCTTGAGGAAGGGAGTGCTCTGAAGGATTTGGGTAGCACAGGCACAGCGATCTTGCACCAATAAGGAGGATATGCCATAGAAATTTGCAACCTGGTCTTGAGCCACCTTGAATGCTTGATCAAGTGGAGCCCTGATATCTGAGAAGATGTCCGAACTGTTCACTAAGTGTTTCCAAGTGTCCTTAACAGGTAGACAGCCCAGGAGCACCTGCCATAGTTGACAAATTGTCAGATGGCGCCATGGCCAATCTCCGATGAGGCGATGAGAGTTTGGAAAGATGGACAGCCTTTCATAATTTCGAACACCAGTGGAGTAGTGGTGCTGTGCGAGGTCATCGACTGGGGATCTAAAGGGCTGGTTGAGGTCGTCAAAAAGAGTTGGAAACTCCTTTTTAAATACCCCAAACACCATGTGGTAGAGAATTCTGCAGGTTATGGGGAATCCAAAGATCTCTCTTGAAATTTCCACCAGGTCCATGTTAATGTGATTTTCATCATATAGCCATTGGTTGCCGCCAGATGAACGTTTATGGTATGTCAACCAAATGTGTGTCGAGGCATATGGGTGGATCTGCCCTTTTGATGTCCGCAGGCTTAAAGAAATTGGGAGGATAATCAGGAATAAAATCAGCAAGTATTGTGAGAGCTCTGGTGTAACCACAATGAGATCAAGGCTAGAGTTAAACTTTCTCTTTGTAGAGAAGGGGTTTGTGAATGCAACGATCCCATCTTGGAGGAGGAATACTGTCCTTGATGGACCTGAGTATTGTTGATGCTTCAGTGCTAACCAATTTGCTCCTCCAGTAGAAAGGAAAATTGATGCACATGCTAAGGAGAAGCAGCGGTCACAGGACTCTAGCCATTGATCTGCTTTATCATAGTTTAGACCCCATTTTCCCCACAGTTCCTTGCCACCTGGAAACGATCCATTGAGCACCCCTGTCCAGCATGCTGCAAGGTGTGGCTCTAGCAATACTTGATTGGGTGATTGAAGGTGGAGTGGTACTGCAGAGAAGTTATCTTCCATGTGATGGAGTGGGATTTTTGCCAAGTTTAGACCTGTTGGGAGCACTTTCCCAATTGCAGCCAGCAGCTTCTCCTGAGATGATAACAAGCAAACCTGGATTCTAAGAAGGGGAATGGAGATTGGGCTATCAAGTCCATTTGATATCGAAAAGGAGCCTCCATGAAATGTTGAGGAAAATAATGGTTGGTATGTTGAGTACTTGTAGAGGATTGTGTTCATCATCTTGAGGCGTCCAAAAGGTGTAATAGCATCATTA
The DNA here is from genome assembly GCA_951394315.1 of Lactarius evosmus. Taxonomy (NCBI): domain Eukaryota; kingdom Fungi; phylum Basidiomycota; class Agaricomycetes; order Russulales; family Russulaceae; genus Lactarius; species Lactarius evosmus. The sequence continues at coordinate 336,078 of OX596125.1, read as the reverse complement.
GCATCCAGGTATTTCCTCTTGGCCTTTATAAACCTGTACTCCAAGGATGAATATATTAATCACTTGACTTTTATGACAACCCACTCATCGGTTTCCACTTGTGAGAAGTTATCATCATCTAAATCAGCAAATGAGAGGTCCGCTGCCATTGATATCTTGTGAAGTAGTGACTCCTGTTCATTGTGCTGGATTTGAATGGAATCAAATTGTTGGATGGGCTCCTCCTCTAAATCATATCCACCATTATCTGGATCATCCTCATCGTCTTCGTCGAACCCTTCCAGAAATTCTGGGGCTTTATTAAAGGGGGTTTCATTTGCAATTTCTGTGTTGGAAGAATGGACATCAGATGCATCTGGAAAGTGAGGTGCCTGCTTCTTTATATCACAATGAGTTGTCTCCCCAAGTCAGAGATAGGCTGAACCTTGTAGCCGGGCCCAGTTTGCAAGTGTTCCCCGAAATGCCCATAGTCCTCCACATACATGACTTCGGACATATACTGCCTTGAGCCATTTCCCATCTGGAAGGAGGCTCAATGCAAGCAATGCCTGCTCACTGACATCTCCAACCTTCACTGCTGTGCGTGTATCACCTTTCAGAAGCTCCATAAATAAGCGATGCTTCTGGGTAAGTAGTGCTTCAGGATCTGGGTTGCCTTTTTCATCAATGAACAATTTTACGATGGCATAGCCAGCTTTCTGTGCCGCTTCAGAGCATTTCAGGAAGGTAGGTGGGTTGTTTGATATAAGGCCATCTACCAGGGCCCTGATGATCATTGTCTCCATTGCACAATGAAGCCATCGGGTGCGATATAGCTCCTTATTGCTGGATGGAATACGAAAGACCCCTTTTCTATAGATATATGAGTAGTCATGAAATAGAAAACCACTGGATGACAGACCTATCATGTCCGAAGAGAAATCTAAATGATGTGTGTTTTTCAGCTATCCAGCCAATCACATCCTCAAAGTATTGGATGTTCAGCTTGTTTGACTTCCAAAGGCCCTGCTCCACAGCCTTGAAAAGTTGACTTGTTGACTTGAGAATTCGGTCTTGACTGGGAAGTTCAACAAGGTCCCTTAGTTTTGCAATAGAAGCATCTCTCTGCCCTCCTAGAATGCATATGATCCACTCGAGCTCAATGTCCCATCCTAGCGCCTTGTGCCATTTTTCATCAGGAGTTGCAGTCTTGGTTGATTCAGGGATGGGAAATGCTGAATCGCAGCTTCGTGGTTCATGTGGAACACTGAAAACAATGGAGGATCCCTTCTTTGTTATTTCACCAATTTTGATGCTTTGTGTCCATTGGGGCTCAGCATTCTTTGCAGCAGTGTACTCCGCTCCAGGCAGTGTATGTGCTTGTATATGCCTCATGTACTCCGAGTTATCGGCCCCTCTCCCATTGTTAATTGCAATCCATGCATCGCAGTCTGGAACTGGACATTTGTATCGTTGACTAACTGGGGCAGATGGCAGTTGTTGTGGTAATTGGTATGGAAGTGTGATCTTGAGAGCTGTCGTTGATTGGGACCCAATGACAGGATAGCATAGTCAGAGATGCCCTAGGAACCCAGCTAGCACACTAGACCTTGTGATATATAGCCAGGTCCCAGGGTGTCGCCTAGAAATGTGGGTCCAGATATGGTCTCCTGGAACAAGGCAATGGTGCACCTCACAGAATAGGCACTGTAGAAAATCAATCCAGTGGAGCATGAAGATTCCAGGGACTGGGCAAGGGTGGGATATGGACAAGTGGGGGATCTCTTTGCAACGCCTTAGAAGCAGTAATAGACCCTCAGGTATGTTGTTGTGAGAGGGCTTGTCAAAACTACAATAAGGGAGTGAATCCAAAGGTGGAACCCTAGATAGTGCACGGGCATTATGCTTGCCAAGTGCCTTTGAAACACCCTGTGATTGGAGGAGGACAGCCTTTGGTTTTTCTAAGGCATGTTTCCTCTGAGGCACCTTTTTGTTGCTGGAGGAATTGGTTAAAGCTTTGATACCATCACCCTGATACTCTTTGCGCATAGAAGGTGTCATCAGAGGTATCTCAACCCAGAACCCTTTTCCACCCTACAAGCAATACACTGCACTGAGTGACATTAGTCAATTTTTATAAATTGCACCACATACAGGAATATTATCTGGAGGTGGAGCAGAGCTTGTCCCTATCAAAGGCTCACCCTCTTCCTCATCAGCTCCTATGAATAGGGATCCTATGGAAAGGTCATCCCCATCACTTAAAGTGTTCCTTGGCCGCTTTATATGACTGGTGTCTGGCTCTGACTCTGAATCTCAGTCCCTCTTGCCATACTCTAAATCACCAAGACCACTCTGTAAAACAGTGTTAAATAATGGACACTACATGCCCAAATTAATGATGTTATCTGTCAGCAGAACACAGACCTGGGAGCTGTTGGTGGAAAGAGCATCTTCTCTCCTTTCTCTAAATGACAAGTATGATGGCATGGCCAAAATATAGTTAGTAAGGATCTTGAAAATGTAGCAGAAGTGCTTAAGATGGTTGGAATGCCAGGGAGTGAAAAGGGACTAAGGTATCAGAGAGTATAGGCTACAGAATATATACATTCCACAAACAACAGAACACTTGTTCCAAATCTGGAACAAAATATGCGCTGTATAATACAGAGAACAATATAACCTGGACACAAGGCAGGCCATAATTAGGAAATACTTATAACAATAAGTGTAAGGGAACAAGAGGAATACCACAATGGTATTACAACAAGGATAACATAGTGCGTAGGAGAATATAAGCAGAGTCAGCTCACAGTCAACAGAGGGATCGAATTCTACCTAATACTATGACCACTAAGTTTGCTTAATTGTAATCACAATTTCTTTTGGGATGATAGAATAATGTGCCCACCGCTTTTTATATGTCTAATGTTATAAATAGAGATGTCTGAGCAATTAGGTATAAGTCTCTTGTTTATGAGAGTTCTCAACATGTATAAATTTAATTGTCATTTCAAGCAGCAGAAATAGCAATCAAGCTTAAATAGGACTGAAATCTATTGGTTTGCATATTTATAATTACAATTGTCTAACACATAAGGAGGGACCTACAACGATTCAATTGTATAACAATAAAGTTGGCTTAGTGGTCACAGTATTTGACATTAATTGATCCCTTAGTCAAATATAAGCAGACCACCCTTATCCGCCCCTGCCCACTGTAATAGACAGACTCTGTGCCTGGGTATTTATTGTTCTTATTATATTACAATACTCATATTGCTTCCAAGTACAGAAATAGGCATTGTTGTACCTAACCTATATAAGTAGAGGACCATGTAGATTCTGGTACCCCAGTTCCTTCTCACTCACTGGCATACCAGACAGGTCTATTTCTTTAGTGCAAGATCATTTGTCTACTGTGCTTCTAGCTACCCTCATCTCTTATCGCATGTGAGTATATTCCCCACCATACATGCTCAATGTGACCATGATTAAAAGATACAAACCACTCCCAGTATATCCAATGGCCACATTGGAAGTGGATGAATATTTTGATCTTTGGAATTCTGGCCCTCCTGACTTAGCAGGTGATAAGGATTGGAGTGCATCTGAGCTTGAGTCAGATAGCAATTCTGATTCTGACTACATGGAGGACACCAATATCTCACAACCAACATCAAAGCAGAGCAGTCATCATATTATTAAAAAAACCCTTGGTCACCTGCATCGTTGCATTGTGGCATGTACCACCCTTTCTATGGCACAGCAAGTTACACCTATGGTACTTCCTAAAGAGTCACCTCTATTCACATTCCTTGAAGAGGAATGCTATGCATGCTCATGCCATATCCCATCACCTCATCAAGAAAGGTGCACAGTCCTGGGCTATTTCCAGCTGATATTCCTTCCATCCTGGAATGCAATCTTTTGCCTTATTCACAACTGCATCGTTCCAGCCTCCAAATTGGAACACCACCTTTCTAGTGTACATGTTCATTGGTCATCACCCAAGAAATCGGAGCAAAGTTGAAAAATCGCCCAGCACATAGCAGTCACTTGTGGGCTCGATTCTAGTCAGGAGGCTAATGACATTATTCCCATGCTTTCTAGTGAGCTAGACAATCCACTAGTATCAACTGCCATCTACAGGAGCTTTCGATGTCCATGCTGTCCATCTTGGCATGCAGAAAATACTGGTGGAGGCACGCCAGGTCGCTATCTGTGGCGACATATCAAGGAAAAGCATGGGAATGATATAAATATCGACATTGGAGAACCCCGATGGACATACCGAATTTCTATATATCCCCAACACTCAACACATGTCTTTCTACTCCCAGAGGGTTGGAACCAGGAGGATTTCAGTGAAGGCAGAGACCCTGGCATACCTCTTTCACATCCACCCATTTCAATTTCATCTGCAGATCACAGCCAATTATCTATTGAAATTACCACCACGTAGGACTGGCCTATCTAGCTTCAATGGGAGTCCTATGCCTTGGAAATCCATGCAGCAGCTCATGTTAAAGAATTGAGGAGCCTCATAGGACCTCCAAAATTGACTAATGACAGGTCTCCAACAGCCTGCCTTAAGAAGGGCCTTAACTACATCCGATGCTTCTCCATCAAATATATGAAAGAATCTGGACATCTCCTAAAAGGCAATGTTGTACATTTGAGCTTGGTATTGGTTGCTGAGTAAGTGAGATCAAATACTACTTTTCCTTTATTAGAAATGACCCCTTCTTAAGGGATTCACACCATCCATTTCGGACTGTTGGTGACAACAAGATTTCTGAATACTCTCAATTCCTTTTCATGACAGTGGCCATGCTTTTGCGTCACATAGATGCTGTATTGATGGAGCGAACATCTGAATATGGTCCATTTAAGCTCCAAGGGGTCAGACCTCAATTTGAAGCTGCATTGGAGCTTTATCAGCTCTTTCTGAAGACAGATGAAGATGATCTGGACCCCAAAGCAGATTGGGCCATCCACCATGTTTTCCAAACCCTTCTATGTGCTGAGGGACTCAGTGACCGAGCAGTTAACTACCCCACAGATCAGGTATTATTTATCTGGGCATTCCTATCTGACCACACATATCGAATTTCAAGTCACATCCAAGCCCTCTTGGCGGCTGCAAAGTATTGTCTCTGATGTATATCACTGCAAATCGCAAGGAATCACATTCGTGGAGATACAGATGCTCCATTCTTCGAAGATGTGGCGTCAACATTATCAGGCAGCAGGAATAAAGCAAGGAGAGAAGACAATTTAGTCCATGGCAGAGATCCCAGTCCCAGTGAAGAAAGGGAAATTGCAGAACACTCAGGAAATAGCACAGACATTGCAGATGTCTTAGTGCGGCTCAATACCCGCATCAATAATCATCAAAATAGTGGTGAAGGTATGTAATTAAATATATATTGAAATTCGGACTATGCATGAATTGCATTCAATATTCTAGCTGGTCCCCCATTTGATCTATCACCTACTTCCACTCATGATAGTGGCAAGGGCTCGTTGGTTCCAATGACTAGTCTTTATGAGTAAGCTAAATGCCATTGGCAGTCAGTTACCCACATACTGATGTAGAAGTAGTTCAGTGAAATCCCTCCGTGACCAATGGTTGATTTGGTCCCCTGATATTAAGCATTCCAGGACACCATTTGGCCGTCTTCACAATATTCTCCACTTTGTCAGCCAAACCAAATATTCCCCTGGAACAACAACTCGCTTTCATTTTAGGCCAGATGGTCAGACCATAGAATTCACTCGTGATGAAGGCACCCACTGGCATATAATTGACCTTAGCCAGTGGAAAGATTTGATTGATTCTATTATGGAATCTCTTGAACAAAGAATCTCAATGCAGCTTCCAGATGGATTATCCCTCTTTGACATCTTAACAAATCCAATAAAGGATGACCTGTCCCCCATTCCCCCACACCTTCAGGATCAAAATAAGAAATGGATGATGCGCAGTGCACAGATGTTCAAGGACCACATGCTGCTGCCAACTGAAGGACGACATCATCTTATTTCACAAGGTATAATACAGAAGGAGCACTTGGAGACATACTTGAAGCAAGACCAAGAGATTAGAGGATTGATTGCTGCTCTTGTTGCAACTTCAACCTCTGTTTGCCTTCGCCCTGCTCAATTCAAGTCAATCAATATTAATTCTTGTCTGGACCAAGAGCGCAAAATCTGGTTAATGGGTGGCCGTTTTATTCTTGGGAAGCCTGCAGCGAAGCAGCATCATTTGGAATTTGCTGATACACTCTATTGGCTTCCCAGAAAAATCACAGATGCACTATCAATATTTTTCTATTTTCAGCAACCATTCATCAATGCTATCCTGGGTACAGAATGCCAACAGTATTCTATTCATCTATGGCCACTATGGACTCCTAGACCTAATTCCATGTTATCATGGAGTGGCACCCACATCAATCGAGCTGTTAAAAAGTATACCAAGAATATTTTGGGGATCGCTCTGGACTGCCAAACAATACGCCAAATCGCTGAAGGTGTTCTTCACCAAAAATTCCCATCCCTATTTGAACCATTTAACACACCTGGAAATTTTCAACAAAATGGTGCCTATCATATTGACCACATACTACGGCAGTATTCTCAACACTATGGACTGGAGCGTCTTGTTGAACCACTAAACATGAAAAAAGATAAAATTGCAGCTGTATTGATGGTTTCCGACATATGGCAGGCTCTTATCAAGGTTGAGCCACAAAGTGACATCTGGTGCCCTATTGCAATGGATACATTTATGTTTCCTGCCACAGAATATAAAGACCTTGCTTATCTTGAGGCACAGCATTTCAAGGAAACATCTCTGCTAAGCACTCCAATTGATATGCATGGCCTTTCAGAAGGGCTTGAGCTCCTTGAAAGTGGTGATTTCTTTGATGCCAATGTAAGCCATTATGGTATTATTTCTTTTTATTAACTTGGACTAAATCCATTGTCTGGAAGTACTCTCAATACACTGCATACAACCTCAAGTGCGCTCAAATATTTTTGCGGGTGATCCGCTGCCTTTTGTTCGGTATTGGAGGACCACTGTTAAGGCCTAGCGGGGCCTTACTGTGCGACGTGCACCGAGGGTACGAGGGGAACAAGGACAGGGTACAAGGACGAGGTGCTTGGTGAACAATAACCAAGGTCAAGGGAGTTCTAAGAGACGAAGGTCCGCGAGGGACGACCAAAGAGCAAGGGTTCAAGGGTAAGTCGATAGACTTAGTGACGAGGTACGAGGGGCTTCGGTCAGATGGCCGAAGTACGAGGGACTAAGTCGAACGACTTAGGGTCTGTGTGTGCGCGTTGTTATAGCACAAGCGCAAAGCTTCAAGGTGGCTCCCAACTAAGGGAAGACCGACAGTGGTGGTGAGACGACGAGAAGGGAGCACACAGTTTAGAAGAGTAAACAAGTCTGGTATTCGCTAGTATGATAAACGAAGACAAGACTAGGGAATAGGCGTATAAGTGGACAAGCTTATATAGGTAGCTACTCCGTGTCCGTCCCATGCTGAGGGTGCTAATAGGGAACAATAGGAGATGCAAATGGGGAGGAGGTAGAATAGGGAACAAGGGGAAGCGTAAAAGGGGAAAGGAATAGAAGGAGAATCGGAGTGGGGAGACGTACATGGTAATGAGTCAACAAGTTAGTACTCCGAGGAAGTCCGAGAAGATGTCAAAGCGATATAGTAAAAGAAAAAGAAAGTCCGTGGTGAGCCGGATCACGACAACCACGATATGCCCAACGGCCACCCTTGGGTGGCATACCTTTTCAAGACATCCTAGAGGCAGGTGCTATGGTGAGGAGACCATTTATACCAATGATGATCGGACTACGAAGTCTTATGCTCCAAAGATTCTGCACTCCAGGGACAACTATTCATACACTGCTCCAAGTGATGACCCTACATACAATTATATGCTTAAGAAGCTACGCAATGCATGGAAAAAATATGATTCTACTACACAATGCATACATCTAAGTGCCAACATATTCCAAGCATGAGAAAAGATGTCCTACTTCTCCAAAGTGGCAATGGAGGGCACCACCATGTCTGCACTAGCCGGAGTGAACATATAACCTAACTAAAGCATGTATGGATGGATGTGACAGGGAATCGAAACTGCTATGCCTTGCTTTTGCCTTATGATTCAATTGACCTGTTGATTTGAGAAGACTGTTTGATATTTCTGTGGCTCAGATTGGTTACATATGTACCTGTATTGAAACCACATCCAAGTCATTAAAATATGTGATATTTCATCATTTGAGAGATAATTCCTGGAAGGGCTAGTTGTTGCAGATGTATAGCCATTAGTCTGTAATATGTCAGATTTTGAGGTCAGTGGTGTGCACAGAGTCAGCCTATTACAGTGGGCGGGCACTCCCAGTCTATATTCCTGTTAAAGGGACTTGAAAACACTTAGTGAACAGCTCGGACATCTTCTCAGATATCAGGGCTCTACTTGATCAAGCACTTAAGATGGTTCAAGACCAGGTTGTATATTCCTATGACATTTCTTCCTTATCAGTGTAGGGTTGCTGTGCCCATGCTACTCAAATCTTTCATAGCACTCCCTTCCTTAAGAAAATCACAGTATGATGAAATCGGAGCACCTTGTTCAAATAATATACTGACAGACAGCCAGGACTCCTCCAGTGAATGTGGTTTGATTGGTGATAAGGCACTATTCTCTGTCATCATAATAATGCTAATATTCAGTTCACCTATTATAGGGGTTGATGGCAAAGCCCAAATATCAACAGAAATTATTGCTGATGCCACATTATTAGTATGTATATATTCTGAGCCTATGTTTCCATTTCACCTATCTGATCCACTGTTCACTCAGCTTCTGAGAGTGCTTTGTGAGTGGGTGGATGATACATATGTTGACCATTCTCAGCCAACCAGCATCATGGCTCTCCGACTTGAAAACCTCAGGTTATGGATTCTAACCAAGCTAGAGGCTACATTGAATGGTGCCACTTCTATACCTTTATTGTGCTTCAGACAGCGCACTTTATAGATTGTCACATTGGGTACTGTGACTGTACACCACATCTATAAAGTTTGACATACACCAATCAGATTCTGGACACAGAGTACACATCGAACCAGAGACCAAATTATTGCACTGTCAAAGTTAGGTGTCTGATGCTCTGTAAATCGGGCAATAGAGCAGGAATTACTGTAGCTCCCATGTTTGAGTACTTTGACTGATTTGCTTCACACTCCTTGCCAGATACCTAATAGGTTTAAATTCCTTTCTGGATGTCTAACCTATCCGTACTCCTTTGCAGATACCCAGCATGTGTAAGATCCTGACCTGATGTCCAGTGCATCTGCACTCATTACCAGACATTCATCACATATGTACTCCATGTGAGCTGTGCGATGAACCTGCAGTTCTTATTAGACATCCAATGCACTCTCAATCCTCATCAGACATCCACCATATTGCGCTCCAGTCTTTACGTCCAACGCATCTGCATTCATTTACAGATGTCCAAGACATATACGCTGCTGGCAAGTTATGTGATGTATGCAGAGTCCTTGTCAGATGTCCAGTGAACCTGCGCTCCATTTCGCATGCAGATGTCCGACGCATTTACAGTCCTTGCCATTGCGAGTTTTGTGATTGGTCAGGACTCCCCCATAGGATATCTGATGCAGCTGCTCTCAATTCTAATCATCTGGCACATCTGCATATATGGCCCAACATCCAGTACATCTTTACTCCTTTTTAGATGTCCGACATATTTTCACTCCCCACCCAACGTCCAATACACCTGCACGTCCTTTCGGATACAGACGTCGACATACTTACTGCAATGGATCTGCTGTCCTTGTCCGATGTCTGATATTCCTGCCCCCTTACCAGATGTCCAACATATTTTCACTCCTTGCCTGACGTCCGATGCATCTGCACTCCCGTTCGGATATGGACGTCCGACATATTTACTGCAATGGATCTGCTGTCCTTGTCCGATGTCCGATATTCCTGCCCCCTTATCAGATGTCCGACATATTTACTACAATGGATCTGCTGTCCTTGTCCAATGTCCGATATTCCTGCCCTCTTATCAGATGTCCGACATATTTTCACTCCCTGCCTGACGTCCGTTGTACCTGCATTCCTTGTTGGATACGGATGTCCGACGCATTTACTGCAATGGTTCTGCTGTCCTTGTCCAATGTCCGATAAACCTGCCCGCTTGTCAGACGTCCGATATGCCTGCCCCCTTATCAGATGTCTGACATATTTTCGCTCCCTGCCTGACATCCAATGCACCTGCACTCCTTTTCAAATTCGGACTTCTGACACATTTAATTCCCTTGCAGCTTTAGGTCATACAACAAGTCAACAACCCCTCTCCTTGTCATTTGTGTAGTAAATATAGGCTCCCCTGTCAGAAATCCAACATCTGCACTGCTTGCCAATTGTACAACACACCTGCACTCCTTGTCAGACATCCAATATCTTTACATCTACCAGACATCTGACATATCTACACACCTTTCCAGGTACCTAATATATTGCATTTGCACATGTCCTGTTGGACATCCAATGAAATTTGAAGAAGGCTAGCCACTAAAGGATGAAATCTGCCATTTGTGACCTAGTCTGAACAGCTCACTTCTATCCTGGGGTCCAATTTACCCCTTGCATCTGACTGTCCATCTAGCATATTGAACACTCTAGGTCAGATAGGTGATGCATTGTTTAGGTCCATATTACACCAGGGCCCTTTTCCCCCTTCTGATCTGATAGGTTCTGTACATGTTGTTTAACATAGGGTGAATGGCATAGTGACATTTATTGATGTCTAGAGTGATAGTTCCTATTTTAACTACCTAGACACTACTAGCTACATGTAGGGCAGTGGGCGTAAGGCTGGCTGTAAAAGTGGTGATATAACCCTAGGCCTAATAAGTGGCTTCTAATTATGATATTTAAACAAACTTGTCTTAGCATAACTTGGTATTGACTTTGTCAACTCTACCCTTGCTTTAGGTGACATTAGTGGGGTTTAGGTGTGATAAGGGTGGAAGGATTATTTGACAATTTTATAGTTAAACTGCTGTTATTGTTTACAGTTCATGCAAAGATTTCATTTGAACATATGTACTGATCACAGATATACTGACCCCCCATATAACCTTGCAAAGCAAGGTGATGTAATCCTAGTGGGAGCAAACAGTGAGAGGCTAAAAGTAAAACCTTCCACAAACCTATATATAAATTGCATATATAAAGCTGTACAGAGTGAGCTAATTAACTGGACTCATGGCAGCAAGGATTAGGGTGTACAGGCCCAGAGGTGGGTTCTGTGCATCAATTCTTGGCAAGATTGCAGACTCCTCAGTGAGTGAAATGAGTTTCCTTGTGATAGGAACAATAAATTTGGACTGATACTTTCCCTGCAGTGGCTGAAAAAGGGTTCATTAACAGTAAATATTGAAGGTAGCGATGCTGTTTGCTTACAACATATTGATGGCTTGCTCAATTATAAGGGCAGTCAATCAGTGTTGGGTTTTCTTGGTAGGCAGGGCCATCAGGATAAAGGGCCCACCATGCATGCATCCTAACTTCCTATGACTGACCAGTGAATCAGTCATCCTTAAAATATCCCTTGATGAGCTTCAGAACATCAGAGGCTATCATTGAATGCTTAGCTTTAAGTTGGTCAAATGCCTAACAGGGCAGAGGAAGTCAGTTCAGTCTGAGGCACAAATAGATCTAGAACATACTGTCATAATAATACAGTCCTTTGCAATTCCCATGTAAGAGACATTTGGGTGGGTGGCATTGAAGGCCTCTTGAATGATTGTAACAAAGGTAGGGGAGTTATTTGTAAAATTTTGAAATGGCTTTTCCAAAATAAAGAAAAGGTACATGAGAGTCAGGAGAATTACCTTTGCCCAGGTGCACTGAAGAATAAAGTACTTGGTGGTGGGGGTATTGACATGGGCAACCACTGTGACAGGCAGGTGTCACACTGCCTCTCTGATCTTCAGCTTCACCTGTGCAGGCCTTTTGTGCACCCTATTCAAACTGGCTTCCATATTTGACCCATCATTGTTAACATCTCCCTGAAAATAGACCTAGGCTGTAACTTCTGTTCTAAGTGACATAGCAACAAGGAAAACTCACAGTTGCTCACATGAACCCAATGTCATATGTGTCCTCAATACCTCCAGTAATCACATGGAACACAACCAGCTGTTCATGCATGCTGTGAGTATGTTGACAACAAAGTACTGAACAAGGATGTACCTTGTTCCTCTGGCTGTGATTGTGCTGTAGGCTGGGTAGGATAGCAGGCATCTCTGTTTGTGGACTGATGGGTTCAAAAGAAGCTAGGCATTCAGCAATAGCACATTCATTATCCAGACCACCAATGATAGCTTCTTTGAAGAGACAATCCATTGTAGCTTTTAGGTTTGCACTACTCTTGGTGTACTTCTTAGAGAGGATGTCTGCTTGTGATAACCTGTTGAACATTGAATGAGAGTGACAAAACACATAAGTTTACATCAATTAGGGACCATGTGATTCAGCACACACTTCACCCCTTCATCTTGCACTGTTGCCTTTGCTTTCCTCCCCCTCCCTGCCACATGCATTGCTTCTACCTTGATCTTAATATCCTTGCACAACCCAGTCTTCAAAACTGCTTTGTGCTTTTGTTTGACCTAGAAAAATGGTAAGTGGTTTATTACATTTTATCATCATTGGAATTTGGCTCACCTCAACTTTGCTGGGCTCAGAATTGTCCTCCTCATCACAACTCATCTCATTTAGTCCCTCAAATATCTTGTCCTGATCACTCACTATACCAGTATCATTTTTTTCATTTTGCTGAGTGAGCTGCCAACAACCTTCCTCCTTAACTGCTTCATCTATTTTTTTGTCTTCAAGTTCCATTTGGGCAAGAATATGCTTTGCTTCTTTGGCTGCTTGAAGTCTTGCCTTGAGCTCCAGTTGCTTGCACTTGTGCTTGGCCTTGACCTCCTGAGAGGATTGACAAGGTGTTGGCTAGACACCAATCTGCAAACTGGGGTGAGTGTTTCTGCCATCTTGAGGTGGCAACAGGTCATGGATAGGTAGAGGTGCCTTTAACCTGACAGCCAAGCCATTGACCATGTTGCCCACAGCTCAGTTAGTGCTCTTGGGACCAGTGACAGATACTTCTGTGGATGGTGTATTGCCTGCCCCTGCCATGGCCAACTTGGGCTTTCTACCTCTCTTCTTTGGAGTGGTGGCCATTGTTACAGGCTCCATGGGATGGATTTTTCCCTCTGTCAGTTCTAATGGTGTGTCTTCATTCTTAACAGCCTTTTTCTAACTCACTCTTGTCTTTGGTCTTTCAGACTGTGCTGATGGCTCAATGGTCTGAAGACCAACTCTGGCAGAAGATATGGGCATTGGAAGTGGGAGTGTGAAGGTAACTGGTGTTAAGCACCATATCAGTAGGGGCTGGAGATGGCAATCACAATACTTAATTGAAGTTCAATTTGAACAACATCATGGAGCAGATATGTGACTTTCCTCATTCTAATCCATGTTCCTTCTATGTGAAAACCTTTCCAACACTGCCTGGACTCACTTGGCACAAGACCTATAAGCATCTGGATATCATGCCACCCAAGGACTTGTCATCACACACTCAGATTTTTCACCCAACATTGAACAGTATGCACACATTTTTCTTAACTCTTTTTGGTTCTGAAGTGACCACAGTGTGGCCATGCCACAAAGGTAGTGAGTTTATCCAAGACCCAACAGTGCTCCTATCATAGAGTGAAGTTGATTGACTTGTCCATGACTGGTCACCTTTTGAAGACCACCTCACATTTGACTGGGCACATTATCACTATGTAACACTTTAATCATCAACTTTCAGCTACCTTCTTACCTATACCAAAGGGTAGGCCATATTTAGTACTGTCCATATAGAACTCATGCCACATGACCAGCTTCAAAGTCCTAGAGAAAGTGTGTAGAATTCCAGTGCTTTTGCTGCTAGCTATACCACAATTGTCTCAAGGTTGTCTTTGAACCACTAAGATGCTATATCATAACTCCAACAGTTGTGAAGTGCCCAGATGGACAGTTTCACCACATGAATTTTGGTTTAGGGCCATATATTGCAGATTACCTGGAGCAAGTTTGGCCTGCCAGGATAGTCTTAAATTTGTGTGCAAAGTATGTTCTCAACTGACTTCATTTATCATCTAATGCTAACCATATGCCTTTTCAAAGGTGTGATGTGATGCCTGACAACCTGGACAGTGGGACAGGACACCAGTAGACACACAACAAGACTGATTACCTCCTCAAATGTTTTGATTCTAGGGTCCTTTGGGATGCTTTTGGTGTCTATGAGGACCTTGTGGTGTGTGATGACATGCATAAATAGGTTCCATGCCTGATATTCCTGTTTAGCTGATATGCCCAGTGATGGGCTAGGCATGCTAACTGACAAATTTAGCATTTCTAGTCAATAGTATGGCTGATTGCACTTGGCCTCATGGATGGCCAGTATAAGAATGGCCGATATGTGAGGGAGCATGAAGCAGCTGATGTGTAGCAAAGTGGGTCTGGCATGGCAGCCTGACTACATAGCAATTTAGCAATTTCAGATTCCAAACAGGAGTCCTTCAGGAAATTTAGGCAGTTTGGTCCCAGGCTATGTGGTGGCAGGGTGCACATTGCAGTGCATTGGCAGCATCCCTAGTCTCTGGGACCATTGGGTTGGACCAGTAACCTAGCAACCATGTAGGCTGATGCCCCATCCAGTGGGCCACTTCAGGGTTCACTTTAGACTGTGAAGCTCTGCAGAGGGACCAGCCTGTTACACCTTGCCCTGGCATGTGCTTGACTTAAGCACATTCTCTGGCAAAGTGACCATAAATAGTGTTAAGTTGAATGCAGAGGTGACTCCCTTAATGCAACAATGGGGCTAGCAGCAGAGCTCCCTTAATCACACTGGCCCAAAGAGCTTGACTTGTCTTTGTATATGAAGAATCATGTGGCGGCTCAGAAGCACACACAAAGAGATGAGAAGAGAAAGGAGAAGTCAAGTAGTGAAAGCTATGGCAATTGAAGAAGACCAAGATGGTGATCCTTGGTCTTCAACGACTACTACTTATACAATGATGAGAGGGCTTTAAAGTGCCTCTCCAATACATGACATTCAATAGCAATACTACCTTGAACCCTAGTACTGCTATCCTAGTAATCAGTTAGCAACAGTAAGATACTATGACTACTGCTGACTGAGATGGTGAGTCCATGACTAATTATTACTTACTACTGTAGTCATAACTAGTAAGTAAGAGTCCTTGCATGATCACAACATGACAACTTCGATAGTCCAATAATACCAATGGCCCAAAGACCTGACTATGACATAGCCAATGTGGTTGCACACTGCTGCCACTAGCCTTGCAATGGTTGATACAGGTTTGCTTGGACAAGTCATTGTGGATGCAGGCCAATGCAGCTGAAGGTTGGATAGTATAGGTATTTAAGGGTTCACTTCCTATGTAAATACAGAACAGTATGGGTACAGTGTAGGACCCAGACCAGTTACACTCTAGACTTCAGTTTCCTTTTGTTGTGAATGCTCTGCACACCCATGTGTGCACCAGTGTCCTCCTGTCAGCCTCCTTCTCACTGCTCCAGCAGTTCCTTGTATTTCCCTTAGGGTCATGCACCTTCCACATCAGCTAAGTGCCAAGTACACCTTCAGCTAACTCTCACCTCACTCAGCTTAGCTTGCTCAGTGCACTGTATTCCTCAACCTCCCAAACCCTTCCACTCTTAGCTGCACTTCAACATGCTTAGCAGTGGCTTAGGGTATCACAGCCATTCACCCACAGCTTTCCCCACACTGACATCCATGAGCTGATTGCACCTGACCTTCTCCACCAACTTATCAAAGGCATCTTCAAGGATCATCTCATTACTTGGGTCAGGGAGTACCTCCATCACATACATGGTGAGAGCTGCTCTCTTGAGATAATAAGTGACATTGACTGCTGGTAAGTTTGTCCACAGCATCAGTACTTAGTTTCTTCAGGTTATAACCTATTCACCTCTAGGATCTCTGTTGTTCTATCCTTTCCAGGTCTTCACTGGTTTCCCAATGGGCATGAGTTCAACCAATAGATGGGCAACAATTCTAAAGTGCTCATAAAGGTGACTGCTTCCCTTTTGATCTCATAAACAATTTCTAAGTGTTATATCTAGGTCTATCTAGGAGCTATTGCTGGGTATCTCCCATCAATGATGGTCCATTGTATTTCAACATTTATAGATGCTTGTTATATTGTGCACTGGAATGCAATATCAGCCATAGTTCTCAGGTTGTTTTGAGAATGTGTTGAGCAGTTTCACCAATTGCACAACATCTTTATCACAAGTGGTGTCCACATATCAATTTCTTTGCCCTGCCAGCACACACTCTCACACTATTTCCATTCAATTTAACTGTTTGGTTCTCCAAATGGCCTCTGTTTATCTATTATGGAGTTGAAGCAGATCAAGGCTGTCAAGGAGCCCTGATGGTGGTCAAGCCACTATAAAGTGCTTACTCAGATTCTGCAGACACTACTTTGGTTAGAGAAGATTGGAGCACTTTACCACCTTTTTATATCACAAGGGATGTTGAAGGGAACAATGGTGTCATACATGGCAGGTATTGTAAATGGAGAAGACCCCCAGGAAGATCTAGTGCCACTTGAGTTGGGACACACATTTCTTAGGGCAGATGAGGACAGAGTGCCTGTGGACAGCACCTGCAACAAGGAGATACTGTCACTCATGGCATTGTTAATGACAACAGGTATGAGCATTGACTGCATGACTCCACTTGACATCCTCATGTGATTATTAACAGAAAGTGGATATCCACACAGCCTGGGAGATCTCACCATGTTTATCCAACAACCTAATCTCCCCCTCTCTCTTCAACAATTCTTGTTCCTTGTTGACAACCCCAATAACACCCCCAATTCCTTCTCTGAACTGTCACAGTTTTGTGGCTGTATACATGTTCACCACTTGGCTGTTGCAACATTCTTTGCACCAATGATCTCTATGGTGCTGAAGGGATGCACCAAGAGCAGATTCACTCAATGCCATCTTGGTATGACCATCCCCAACAGGTATTGATGAATCGTGCATTTCTCATGCATCCAGAAAAGTGGGCCACTTTACCGTGACTCAACTTCAAAGTCCGCTTTTTTAATCTTTATAACTTTTATTTATATGTACAAATACATTATTAATAAAAGTAAATAAATAAACAAATTTCAAGAAAAGCAAATAATGCGTAAACAATGTGTGCAATGTGTGGAATTTGTGGAACATGTGGAATGTGGGGGAGAGAGGGGGGGACAATTGAATCCTAATCCCTTCTCTATGCTACCCCCCCCCCCTAAATTGATTGAGCCATCTCACCGCCTGCTGAATGAATCTGCCAATGTTTGAGATACCCATTGGGCCCCCTAGTGCCGAGAACCTTCCCACATACTGGACTCCCGGAGCAACTGAAGACCTGGTTACAATGCTCTGGTACGGGAGCATTACATACAACCGGAAGTGTGGGAAGATGTCGAGGGAGTAGGCCAATAAGGAGGACTTCCTTGCTTGGCTTGAAGCTAAGGAATTGGGGAAAGTGATCAAGTTTATCGTGAGTAATGTTGCGCATTCCAATTCACTGCTCTGGTGGGAGTGGCGCATTCTGAAGTGTTCACATGAATGGATGGGTATCACTTTGAAAGGAAAGCTGGCGTCTTGAACCATCCCGATATATTTTATTACGGAAGATACATAGATGATTGTTTAGCTATAGTATATGCCAATTCTAGTCAGTCGGTGCTGAACTTAATAAAAGCATTAGTAAACTATGACAATTGCGTAATCGAATGGTCTGCCTTGGATTCATCTGCACCTTTCCTGGACATGTTGCTCTACAAAGATAAGAGCTGTAAACTAGAATACATGCCGTACCGCAAAGCAGGCAACCATCAAGAAAGAATTCCATGGATATCCTCCCACCCCTTAGATGTTAAGCGGGGTACTTTTTTGGGAGAGATGTCACGTCTGGCAACCTTAAGTAGTAAATATAGTCACTACAGAGAGGCAATGATAGGTTTGGTAAACCTTTATATCCATCGCGGGTATCCAGGCGATCTTATTACCAATTGGCTTAAGCAAAATTTACAAGGGAGGTGGGAAAATCGCCTCAGAGTTAATCACTCAGCCCCAGCCGCAGATACCCTTATGCTAAAGACCGAATATAACTTAGCATGGAATTACTTTAATGCACATGAGTTAGGACAAACAATATTTGATTATTGGGGTGGATGGCTCACGAGGGCCGACACCAGGGACTACACTGAAAAGTACCCACCTGCACTGAATCAGGAAACAGCCTCTGACAAGGCTTGGGACCTGAATGACGTAAGGAAAACCAATATAATGAATAGTCGAGTGATTCTTAGTCACAAACGCACTAGGAATCTACTTGACCTCACCAATCTTTGGAAGAGAAGTGTCCTGGAGAATTTAGAGAAGCAAGTTTTAGATGAAGCAATGCCGCTTCAATTGGCCGTGGGCTCCGCCCACGGCCCTAGAACATTTGACTACGACGTGAACACCCTTGTTACTGGTCCTCAGGGTGGTAACACCGCCGAGGAAGAGGACGACATGGTACCCCATGTTCATCGCCATGCTTCTCCTGGAGCACCCAGTGCCTGGCACAGCGGCGCCTCGGGCACTTGGGGACGCGGAAGCCGACCTTAAAAGGCCACCTCTATTACGAGTTCGCGGGTGAAAGACCCCGCGGAGGGCGACATGTGTAAACGCAAAGGAACCTCTACTGGCCGCGGGCTGGTTGAGGAGCAGGCTTGTTGAGCGCTCTATAATTGTGGTATCCTGAAATGGTGCCCTTCCCCTGTCTGTTGCCCTAATTGGGATTTGTTAGTACCTGGACCATCAAATCCAGCGAAGACATAAGTGGCAAAAAGTGGAGCCTTGCCTTGTGCACCGACCAAACATAGAAGCTGATCATCATCGCTTAGGCGAGAGTGATTTGGTGGTATTAATCTGGTTAGTCCCTAGCTCATGTGTTGATGCTTAGTAGTACCCTCAGCTTGGGTTTGCTGCGTTAACTTGTCGTTAACCCTTCCAGTACTAGCACACAGATAAGTTCTGTGGCCGGTGGAAACGTCAGCTACCAGATCTCCTCAGATAAACTCTTATCAGTAAATAATAAACTGAAACTCATGGTTCACGAACCTAGAAAGACACTTATAACTTATCCCTGCAGGCTTTTGCCATACCTTGATTTGCAGGTCGCTTTCTAACCTTTAAATGCGTAATTAAAAGATAAGTTGTTACAATTGCGCTTGGTCGCGCTCGGTAATGGCAGCTAATGCAAGCCAACACCAGAACCCCTAAACCCTAAACCCTAAACCCTAAACCAACCACTAAAGCTGCGGGGTGTGCCATAATGCCCTAAAGCTAAGCCTAGGTTTAGGGTTAGGGGTTGGTCTACGTCATCATACGTGGACCACCGCTTGACGGGCGCTTCGCGCCCGTCATGTGCTCGGCGCCTATTGGGCGCACGGGCATCTCAGTAGGGTGGCCCCACATGATGGATCACGTGACCCCGGAGATTGCCGGTGTGTCACATGTTTTCATGTATTTGAAATTGATGTCTGTTTAGATCACGTGACCGGCGCCTCGGGGAACTCGGTGATGGTTCGTCACACTTAATGACTCCACTAATGTTTTGCTGACTTGTGGTTTGATGGTCATCAGCCATTTTGTAGTCATGTGACTGGTCCGTGCGTTCTCTTGGCATGGTCTGTGCACTGCCCCGGTGTCTTTCTCTTGCCCCGAGCCTATCGGCTCGCGGCCGGTAAGGTTCAGACTCCCCTCTAATGTGAGACCTGATGAGCTTTTATAGCGAAAGGTAGAGTAGTGGGATCCCCACTCCCCTCGTCTCACACTGTTCGCTTCGCTCACAGTGTTCGTCGCGCCCCCCTCCCTAAACCCTAAAGTGTCCGTGAACGGGAGGGTCATGGAAGGTACAAATAATACTTCTCTTGTCCTCCAGTTCACCGGTGACGACCCGTTGTTGCCCATCTTTGTACCAGATTCCCGATATCTTTTTGAGGTTATGTCTGTGTACCCATGGTCGTAACATGGCTTCGTCTTGATGGTCCTTTTGCTCCGCCTCCGTGATTTGCAGTGTTGCCATGGCTCGTACAAAGACTTCATCAGGCAGGACTGTGATGCCTTCATTATCCAACTCTCCTTGGTCATAGTCCGGTCATTGGGAGAGGGCATCTGCTTGGCCGTTCGCCTTTCCCTTGATGTGATGAATTTCAAAGTCATACTCGGAAAGTTCTAGTACTTCCCTTGCTACTCTCCGGCTGATTTTCTGTGGCGACCGCCAATACTGCAGGTTTAGGTGGTCCAAGAAGACCTTGGTGCAGTGGGGAGATCCTGCGAGGAGGGGTCTCCAATGTCGGAAGGCTTTGACGATGGCAAGTAGTTCGAGGTCGTATATGTCGTAATTTCGTTCAGCGGCGTTGAGCGTAGATGAGTAGTACCCGATGGGATGCCTCTTGTTGTCTGTTTTGCGCTGCAAGAGCACTGCTCCTATCGCAAATCCTGAGGTGTCAACCTCTAGTTCGAAGGGTTTACTTAGCTCCAGGTGCGCCAGTACAGGCTCCAATGTCACAAGAGTTTTGAGTGTTTGGAACGCCCGTTCTTCATCTACTCCCCATCGCCATTCAGTATCTTTCTTCATTAGATGGTTGAGGGGTTTGGCGTGAGAGGCAAAATTGCGGATAAACGTTTGGTAAAAGTTGCAGAAACCAAGGAATGAGTGGACATCTTTGACTTTGGTAGGTGTCGGCCAGTCCTTGATGCCTGCAATTTTGACTGGATCCATGTGTGTCACCCCCTTTTCAAGGATGACCCCCAGGTAATCCATTTGAGGCGCATGGAAGAGGCATTTCTCCAGTTTGTAGTAAAGATCGTGTTCGGCGGAGAGGGCAAGGATATCCCGAACAGCGGCAATATGGTCAGTGAGGCTGTGCCCTATGTGAGTGGTGATACCAATATCGTCCATATAAACACGTATCATTGTGCCTAATCGCTCGTGTTTTGCGATGATGTCTCGGCAGATGTGATTCATCATAGTTTGGAAGGTGGTGGATGAGTTCGTGAGGCCGAAGAACATCACCGTGGGCTCAAAGAGGCCATACTTCGTTTTGAAAGCAGCTTTTCCCTCGTCCCCCTCCTTGATCCGAATGTTGCTGTAACCCCACCGTACATCAAGTTTGGTATAAATGTGAGCGTTGCTAAGCTCCGTGATGAGGTCGGTGATGAGTGGGAGGGGGTACTGGTTACGAATTGTGAAGTTGTTGATGCATCGGTAATTCTGTATGGGGCGTAGCTTTCCGTCCTTCTTTTTGACAAAGAAGAAAGGGGATGCGTACGGTGATTTAGAGAGACAGATGTACCCCTTCTGTAGTTGTTCGGTGAGGAATGCCTGTGGCGCTTTGTCCTTGTCTTGCATTAGCGGGTAGATTTTACAGTCAAGAGCGTCTGGCACCGTAGGTTTGAGTTCGATAGCATGGTCCCAGGCCCGTGCTGGAGGGAATTGATGAGAGGCTTCTTTGTCAAAGAGCTTGCGGAATGATGCATATTCTGGTGGTAATACCGCTTCTGTAGTGTATTGCTGGGCCTTGATGGCCAGCTCCGTAGATGTGGTCCGCAGCGCGGCTGGTCCTTCCTCCTCTAGTTGTTGGACAACCGCTTCCTTCTCTTCCATGGTAATTGCTGCTGCGACAGTGGGTTGCTCCTTTGGTGGTTTGATAGATCGTAAGATGATGGGGAGTGCGTCTTCTTTGATGGTGGCAAATCGCCATGACATTTGAGGTTTGTAGGTGGCGAGCCAGGGGTATCCTAGCACTATATCTTCGTTCCCAATATTGGTGAGGAGGAATCGAAGGGTTCGGTGTACGCCCTTTGTCTGGACGTCTAGATCTATAAAGTGGGTGATAAGTCCAGCTTTATTCTCTGTATTGTCAATGTTCCATATCTTTTTGGGTCGTTCGAGAGTTTGTATGCCCAAATGCATTCTTTTGGCAAATGCAGGGCGTATAAAGTTGTCAGTGGCTCCCGAGTCCACCAATGCTCTTATGTCGGCCATAGCATAATTCGTGCGAATTGAAACTGGAATTTTCATAGAACGATAGCGCATGATAATAACTGAATTACAATTGACTGCCCTCACCCAGGCCGATGGGTTCAGGTGTCCTGAAAACCCTCTTGTTTCCAGAGGTCCTTTAGGATCATGTCCTTTACTTCGTCGGGCTCAGCTGCTACTCCTGTCATCCAATTTGTGGCCCGTTCTCGTGGTGTTTGGGCTCGCGAAGCCTGAATAGGCTGTTCTTCGGGTTCGTACCGATCTGCTTCGGTACGCCGATTATAGGTGTGCTGTGGACATTGTCTGCTGATGTGGCCCTTCTTTCCACAAGTATAACACGTAACTTCAGAGAAATCCCTTCCTCCTCCACGGCGTTTCATAAACCCCCCTCGGGGTCGTTGCTTTGCGCGATATTGCTCCAGTATTTCTTCTGCGTTGGCTAGTCGTCCTCTGATCCGATCGGCCGAGGTGTCCATGGTGTTCGGGTCACGGGAGAGGTTCCATCCCGGACCACTGCCCCCTTGTTGTGGGGTACTGCCGCGGTTTTGAACCGACCCCCCGCCTGACCCTCGATGTTGCTCGAGGCGCGCTTTCATGTGGATATATTGCTGTTGCCTTTTCATAACCGCGACTTTCCAATCTTCAAATGTCTGCGGGTCGTCCATGGTGAAGACCTTCTCATAGAGGTCACATGGCAACCCGTTGGTGAAGATATCGAGCGTCAACGGGGAATCTAGGTGATAGCCAGCTTGCCGTGCCAATGTTTCGAAGTTGGTTACGTACATGTCAATATCCCCTGTGGTCATTCGTATGCCCTTTTTAAGGACTGCCTGCGCTTGTTCCTTTTCTAGTGTATTGGAGAAGCGTCTGGTAAAAGCGCTGATAACTTCGTGCCAAAGGCGTGGGTCTGCATCATTTATTCCCCCGGTAACTTGTCTATTCAACCATCTGCTGGTATGAATGATCCATTCGTTGACATCTTTTCCTTGAATATAGGTGAGGAACAACATAGCTCATCTATAGGCGTTGGCCATGATGGGGTTGTTGTTGTTGATCCCCCAGTACAATTCCCACTGTGTGAGGAACTCCTCGGACTTATGTTGGTCTCCTTTGAACACTTCCGGTGCGTTTCCTGCGAATTTATCAGAGTGGCCTCGCTCAGAAGGGGTTCCAGCCGGTGGTACTCCCCCGAGTGGAGGGCCGCCTCTGCCCAGGAATCCGCCTCCTCCCGGGGGTCCTCTGCCTGGACTTCCCCCTCCCGGTAGTCCTTCTTCCGGTGGATCCGGTCGGTCCGGTCCTATGGCCCTCATGATGGCTGCGTCATCAGCATTCAGGGGTCGTCCCGTGGTGGGATCTATTGGCATCTGGACCAGGGGTCGTGGTTCTTTGGTGATAGTGGCCATTGGTGGGAGAATGGAAATGGACTCAGCTCGTTCGATAAGATTGATCTCCTCCTGGTTTAATGGTGAGGGAGATTGATGTACTTCATGGTCCAAAACGTCTTCGGATATTCTGTGGGTATTCTCGGAGTGACTTGTGTTGTCTTCTCTGTCAATAGGTCCCCAGTCTGATCGCGGGAGTACTTCGTCCGCATATATGTCGCAGTTAAGATGTGGTCGTAAGGGAGCGATAACCTGCCACCGGTCTAGGATGTAGTCGACCGCGCACCAACACAGACGATCGAAACTAAACTCAACTGGGCGTTCTCCGCGCCATGTTTCGATAACGTATCCTTCTGTTCCGTTAACGCTGCTCCAGTAGGCGTTCTTGAGGTATCAGATGGGGACGTTACGACTTCCTCATCGTAACAAATTGTACAGATTGAATCCGTCAGTATCCCACTGTTCCCTAGTCATTACTCTCGCCACGATGGTGGATCTTGGTCTTAATGTTACGCCTTGCCCAGGCGTTCATTCGACTTGAACGATTTTACTAGGCGAGAGATCGGTGAGTTCAGTTCGAGTCGAACGTAGAGGTGACTTCCTCAATACGACGACGGGGCTAGCAACGGAGCTTCCAAGTCACATTGGCCCGAATAGACTTTGGCCTGCCTTCGCACGTGAAGGACTAGATGCCAAGAACACAAGATGATGAGGGAGATGAAGAGAGAGAGGAGTATTCTGCGTTGAAGATCAATGGCAATTTGAAGAAGACCAAGATGGCATTTCTTGGTCTTCCACAGCTACTACTTATACAGATACGCGAGGGCTTTAAAGTGCCTCTTGAACGGAACTATCCTATGGCATAAGTAGCTCGAACCCTACTACACCAATCCTAGGAATCACTCAGCAATCACATGTGATCGCTGAGTGCTGACTGATATAACTAGTCCGTGGCTAATTACTACTTACTACCGTAGTTACAACTGGTAAGTAAGAGTCCAAAACTCTGAGTCACATCATCACTACTATGTTTGATAAGTCCGGGAGGCCGACCGTAACAGATAAGATGAAGATGAGATCGAAGATAAGATAAAATAAAATAAAAGAAAATGAGTATGCAGCAAAGAGTTCGTGACACTTTGCACTTA
Organism: Lactarius evosmus; assembly: GCA_951394315.1. NCBI lineage: Eukaryota > Fungi > Basidiomycota > Agaricomycetes > Russulales > Russulaceae > Lactarius > Lactarius evosmus. The sequence goes on along the minus strand of OX596125.1, from coordinate 311,278 downwards.
GCCTTCAATACATGGATGTACAGTAAAAATGTACAATTGTCCAGGCAACGGGCCACGATATTGATATTATATAAACTAGAACACCGAGACTCTGGGGTCCTCACCAGCTATTGTTATTAACTAAGGCTTACCAAGTATAAAGGTGCTTATATGCTACTTGCTTGAGAATCTGAACCCTGAATCTCATTTTTCGGACTTGGGTCACCAGCTATATCAACTATAGCCGCTATGGATTTCTTCTCTGTTCTAGATGCTGAGCTTTTGGCACATTCTGCATGGATGCCAAATATTGACACATTAGACTTCATCCACGATCCTGTCAAGATTGGCCCTTTTCAGAGGCAGGGCCCCGACCAACTCAAGTGTCCTAACACCGGTCTATATGCATTAAGACTAGTACCTAAAAATAAAGTCTATTTGGAGTACAAAAATTGTCTTTGCGACATCCTGAATACCCTTGAATCGATAGGAGCCTCTGATGCAAAAGAGGATATGGAGGACCGGGTTTTACGAGAGTTGGTAAGGATAAATTGCTTAAAGGAGGTTGAGTGGTCGGGTCAGTGGGGTCAACGTGGTATCAAAGGTGCCATAGTCAACACAGGAATGTCCATTATCCTACTTGCCACCCCATCGTTTAGCTGACAGTATCCAGAAAAGTACTTCATAATGAGACACCCCAAAAATAAAACACTTCTCGCAATCTATATGACGACTCTGGCCATGTTCGTTCTGTACCACGTTCCTCACCACAGCATAGCAGTCCTATTGGCTGGAATGAGGAGCATTTTGAACAGTGAGGCATCTCTTCACTCCCTAGCAAGTGAAGTCCCGAAGGATCCAAGAAGACTCTTCATCATCTATGACCTCGATCCCATTACTTGCAGCTACATTTGTTGCCCTTTGTGCTACGCCCTCTACCTACATTTGGCAGTAAAGACCAAAAAAAGAAAGGTTCCAACATCTTTCCATGACTCGGAACACCACCTTCCTGAGGTGGTTGCTGGTGACACCATAGGAGACACCCAACTGGCTGCACCAGCTCACTGTACACATCATCCCGTCTGCAAAGCCTCTGTCTGTGGCGAATCCCTATTCAACACTACCATCATCAATGGCAAGGTGTATGTGGTTCCTCAGTACAAGTATGAGGTACAGGATTTGAAGCAATGGATCAGTCGGCTACTTTCCTGGCCTACTATCAAGGAACAGGTTTTCAAAACCTTTCAAAGACCATGGAAGGAATACATGGAAGACATATGGGACGCTGGACATTTGTGCAAGATCCTCCTCAAAAAAGGTGAACGGTTCCTCCCTGGGCCAGCAGACGAAACGCGCCTAGCGTTTTCCTTCTCAATGGATAGCTTTAACCCTTTTCACATGAAAGAGGCTAAGCAAACAGTTTCGTTGACGGCGATTTGGCTGGTTCTACTTAACCTTCCCCCTCATCTGTGGTATCGCCCCGAAAATATGTTTCTCGCTGATGTAATTCCTGGGCCAAAGAAACCTTCGCTTTCCGACATTAATCATAGTCTTAAACTCCTCGTCAACGTCTTACTTGAATTTTTTGACCCTGGCATGTGGTATTCTCGAATGGCAAAGCATAGCCAGGGCTGCAGGGTTCGTGCAATACTTGTTCCTGTAGTCTCGGATATGCTAGCCGTGCGACAGGCTGGTGGGTTTGCGAGCCCAATGGCAACCCACTTTTATACGTGCTGCAACCTAAGGATTCAGGACATAGAAAATCTCGACAGGAGCACTTGGCTGGAAAGAGATGCTGTTGAGCATATTCATGTCGCAAAGCATTGGAGGGATGCGGAAAGTCCTGATGAGCAAGAGACTCTTTTTGGAATGCATGGCATCCGGTGGTCTCTGCTTCTCAATCTGCCATATTGGAATCCAATCGTCTTTACAGCCATTGAACCTATGCATGTCTTCGATGTAGGGCTCTTTTAGACTCACTGTCGGCAAGTTTGGGGAATCAATGTTTCTGCCCCAGGTGGTGATGGCACAAAGACAGCGACTGTCGTGGATGTTCCAAGACCCCCAGACTCCAACTTGGAGAAGTGGTATGGGATCATACATATCACTCGAGACCCGGAGAGACTTCAGGAGCAACTGAGCAGGAATGACTGCACTCATGATATTCTCTGGCATATCTGCAATGACTACGACTTGCATTGTGCTGGTAATAAATGGCAGTTGGCCGGATCCATTACTGAGTGGGTGAGTCATGCCGTGCTAATCAGCAAGAAGGACGAAGATGAATTGTGGACATAGTGCCAGAAAGTCTCACCTGACCTGATCTGACTGCCGAGGATTCCATCTGTGGGGCTAATGTATGGGGACATTTCTATGGTTTTTCAGTACCTCAAACTGACAAAGACACAGAGTCTTGGGACACATGTGAGGGGAGCGTTGACTTGGTGCGCTATCAACATTCCCCCATCTCTGCCATATGTGCAACCTGATTCCTTCCTAGATCGTGTCAGTTCACACCCTTGGTGAAGAAATGCGTCCCTCAGAGGATGAGCAGAAGGCTATTGATAAGTGTTTTGAACAGCTTGTCAATCGTGCCACTCCAAGTACTGTGCTGCAGGCCAAAAAGATCGTTCTTCAGTTTGTTTGTTGAGATTACTGCCACATGTCTCAAGAAGAGCTACATAGGCTTTGCAAAAAACAAGAATTGTACTCTGCCGCCACTGCTTGGGTAAGTGTATGACGTAGTACTAGATGTACTGGTGGGTCTCACTGCCAAATAGATAGAGGCCAACACCCCTGCTCCAGAGGATACTGCGCAGAAGAAAAAGGTTGCTACTACTACCACTGGCGCAGTCCTTGGAAAAGATGTCATGGAGGCTATTTGGGCAGACATGGCCCTGGCTGTACTTCCGTCTTGGGTTACGGACGTCCCTCGTAATTGGGGTACAGCGGCACGGGGCAAGCTTAGCGCAAACAACTGGAAGGTCATCTGCACAGTCCACCTTCCTATCACATTGATCAGACTTTGGGGAGGTAGCGACACACCTGTGGACCAGAACAGCAAGCTAGATAACTTCATGGACCTAGTGCACGTGGTCCAGATTGCGAACTTGCACTCAATCTCTAAGAAAGAGATCGAGCTATACGAGGACTACATTTTCCATTACGTGACCACATTCAAATTGTTATACAAGCTTGCAAAAGTGAAGCTGATCCACCATGCTGCCTTGCATTATGGAGATGTCCTGTGGGGATTTGGACCAGGACACACACACAGTGCCGCATTCTACGAGTGATACATTCACTCTATACAGAGCAAGAACCACAACATGAAGCTCGGTTAGTGTCTCACTAGCAGTTCTAGATTTAATAGTGTCCAGAGCCCTCACCATGGCCATTATGTCAACCAGGTGAAATCAAGTCGACATTCATGCATAGCTCCATGAGAGAAGCAAACTTCCAAGCAATGCTCTCAGATGACAATGAGGTGCGCTCACACATCAGGAACCTTGTTGTCACGGTCGGGCCCACGGGCTGTCAGTAAGATTGAAATAACGGTCAAAGTAGTAGTTGAGACGTTCTGATGTGGCGTGGACTCTTACTTACCAGTTGTGGCTATGGTAGTAAGTAGTAATTAGTCACGGACTTCTTCATCAGTCAGCACTCAGCGATCGCATGTGATTGCTGAGTGATTCCTAGGATAGCGGTACTAGGGTTCGAGGTAGTATCGCTATAGGTCTACATGTATTGGAGAGGCACTTCAAAGCCCTTGTGTAACTGTATAAATGATAGCTGCGGAAGACCAAGACTCGCTATCTTGGTCTTCTTCGAGATTGCCTTATCACTTCGGATCCTCTTTGCGAGTCTGCTATCTCTCCTTGTTATCTCGACTCATCACGTGGTGCTCCTTGTACTTCAACAAGTAGAGCAATATAGGCCGGTGTGACTTAGCAAACGTCTGCCATGACCTCGTCTTTGCATTGAGGAAAGCACCTCTGCATTTGACTTCAACTTAGCGCTAACTCCGCCACCTTCTCCGTGCTTAAGTCAAGCACACGCTACAGGCAAAGCGTAACACTTGTAGAAGCATACAAGGCTGTCCGCTCTGAAGATGTCCGTGAGACATGCTTGGCTCATATGGCAAATGCGGTGCACCTCACACACCAACAACCTGACTTGGTGTACAATAGAACACGTTTGCGTGAATCAAGCCTCCCTAATCCTGTGCTAGAATCATTTATTCGCTTCTTGAAGCACAAGCATGTGGTCACCGTAGACTCCACCAGTCTAGATGGCCTATGTGGTTCAAGGATATCTCATGGGGCTAAGTTTCTAGACAACATTTCTCTTTGTGGCGTTCAATATTCAACACTGAGCCACAGAACTCATAACAGCCATATCCTTTTCCAACCCTTGCCAGTGGGTGACGCTCCTAATGTGCCAGGCCACCCAGAGCCAGGCCAGATTACACACATTTTTCTCTATTCCCTGCCCCCTCCTCTACACTCCACCGCTGCCCAGGGTGAACCTTGCCTCCTGGGTGTTTACCTTTGTGTGTGACCATATGGTTTACTTCAACCCGAGCTTAGTGATTCCGACCAGATGTACAGAGGGTTTGGCTTTGCTGGCGGCTTTCTACGCCAAAGAGAGCTTGCACAACCCACCATCATCAAACCTTCAAATTTTATCTCTCATGTTGCGGTAACACCTGTACACATAAAGGGATATCCATTGCTACATATACTCCCTATGGATAGGGTACGTTTCTCATCCAACTCGGGGACAGAAAGTTGATGGTCTGAGAGCAGCTCATGCAGATGCCCATAGACATCGAAGAGATGGGTGACCCCGTACACCACAAAGACGACAATGTCAATGATGGTGGTGGCGACGGCAACGTGACAGTAAGACACCAGGATAACTAGAGTTATTTGACATTTAGGTCCTATTACTAGAACTACATGTTCATGCCAGGTGTTTCCAGCAGATTCGACTTTGCTGATAGGCTGGTGGCAGCTGGTCCTGGCCAGGCTGAGTGCAAAGGGGGAGAATGTGAGACGAGATACGGCCTGGGGTTGGAACATAGGGACGAGGTGCTTAGTGTTGCAAGGGAGCCCCCGATTTCAATGTCCTGAGTCTAGACATCTCAAGTCATTGACTCACGATATTCCAATGTCAGGTGTCATGCTGGATGTATCCCTAATGAAATATGACAGAAAATAGTTATTATATTATAAATATTTTCTGCTATATCATCACCATGAATAAATCAAAAATATTATTAATAAACATGCTAAGTACATGGGGGTTATATGGATAATTATATTATTAATGAGATCGCAATACATCTGATAACAAAATCTATTCTTAATTGAAGAGTACATTGTAAATGGGTTCACATTGTATCACATGAGCACATTTAGGGCTTTTTTGGAATGGGTTTTTTATAGAATCAGCATGAAAATATACTTAACATCCTGAAATGCCCACAGTGTTTAGTTCTAGACCTCAGGGCCCATAACCTGTTAGAACCTAGACACATCCCTCAGTCAATGTAGAACATAAGAGACTATGATTAAGTGTACCTAGACACATCTAGGGTACAGGTTAGTTGCGTGTAGTAGCGTAGCGAATATAAGTATGTACCCCTCAGTCAACATAGAACGTAAGAGACTGAGGGGCATGTTCATATACCAAGGCGTTGTATATACTGTGTGTCACGTGTGTGTATGGCGTAGCGTCGTACTGATGTCAGTCCATTTCTTACAGCACAAAGATCAAGAATATCGTACATATCATCATGAAACATGCCTCAACTATGCAGCTCCTGTTCTACTTCACATTTGATCTACTTATCCCCCCTTGTGGTGTTCCCCAACCTCGGCAAGGAGGTAGACTTGCGTGTGAATAATCCCCCCCAAATCTGTCGAAATCGATCATCTTTTCTATACACATGTATTTTCGACACCGAAGTCAGACGGCACTGAAAACTTGATCAGATATTATCCTAACGGATGCAAGACTAAACAAACCAATATCAGTAGCCATAATAAAGCCCGCAGATAGCTCAACAGTGTGCTCTTCAGAAGAGGCTGTAAGGTACTGTTGAATTCTTAAGTCAATATTCGCCTCCCTATATTCCAGCTCCGCGCGGGTGAGAGCTGATTCAGATGACGGGACCTCGAGTCTTAAGAAAGTGGCATGCTTTAAGATAAGGATAACGGCTTCTATAATGGTTAGATGAACTCTATGAAAAATAAAATAAAATACCAAGGACGAAGTGATGACTGCTAAGACCGGTGGTAGTGAACTAGAGAAATAAATATCATAAGCCACATAGACAGTCGACTGTAATATGGAAATAAAACATTGCAGATATAGGGCAGCGACATAACCAGCTGTACCTTATAAAAGAAGTGAGATTTCTGCTTACAGTGAGTGAACGGATGAGGAGCGCCTTACAAACTAGGGAACCAAAGGTGGACGTCGTTAGCAGGCTTGAAAGGAGAACATGAACGAACGTTCTAGTAGGTCAGGGATGTATGATCAATGGGGATGAAGGGAAGGGGCCATCAGTAGGCGCAAAAGCACAGCAAGGTGGGCAGTCACTCACAGACTGGAAAAGCGAGGACAGGGGTCATCAGTAGGCTCGAAACACAGTGAGGCACTGGAGCTATTCACCAACTGAAAAGCCGAGGACAGGCGTCGTCAGCAGGCTCGAAACACAGCGAGGCACCCCAGCCACTCACTTCCTGGAGAGCCGAGAACAGGCGTCGTCAGCAGGGTTCAAACGCAGCGAGGCACCCCAGCCACTAACCAACTGGAGAGCCAAGGACAGGTGTCGTCAGCAAGCTTCAAACGTAGTGAGGCACCCCAGCCACTCACTTCCTGGAGAGCCGAGGACAGGTGTCGTCAGTAGGCTTCAAACGCAGCGAGGCACCCCAGCCACTCACGAACTGGAGAGCCGAGGACAGGCGTCGTCAGCAGGCTTCAAACGTAGCGAGGCACCCAAGCCACTCACTCTCTGGAGAGCCGAGGACAGGCGTCGTCAGCAGGCTTCAAACGTAGCGAGGCACCCCAGCCACTCACTTCCTAGAGAGCCGAGGACAGGCGTCGTCAGCAGGCTTCAAACGCAGCGAGGCACCCCAGCCACTCACTCTCTGGAGAGCCAAGGACAGGCGTCATCAGCAGGCTTCTGACGCAGCGGGGCACCCCAGCCACTCACTCTCTGGAGAGCCGAGGACAGGCATCATCAGCAGGCTTCAAACGCAGCGAGGCACCCCAGCCACCCACAAACTGGAGAGCCGAGGACAGGCGTCGTCAGTAGGCTTCAAACGCAGCGGGGCACCCCAGCCACTCACTTCCTGGAGAGCCAAGGACAGGTGTCGTCAGTAGGCTTCAAACGCAGCGAGGCACCCCAGCCACTCACTCTCTGGAGAGCCGAGGACAGGCGTCGTCAGCAGGCTTCAAACGCAACGAGGCACCCCAGCCACTCACGAACTGGAGAGCCGAGGACAGGCATCATCAGCAGGCTTCAAACGCAGCGAGGCACCCCAGCCACTCACTCTCTGGAGAGCCGAGGACAGGCATCATCAGCAGGTTTCAAACGCAGTGAGGCACCCCAGCCACTCACTCTCTGGAGAGCCGAGGACAGGCATCATCAGCAGGTTTCAAACGCAGTGAGGCACCCCAGCCACTCACTTCCTGGGGAGCCAAGGACAGGCGTCGTCAGCAGGCTTCAAACGCAGCGAGGCACCCCAGCCACTCACGGACTGGAGAGCCGAGGACAGGTGTCGTCAGCAGGTTTCAAACGCAGCGAGGCACCCCAGCCACTAACCAACTGGAGAGCCAAGGACAGGCGTCGTCAGCAAGCTTCAAACGTAGTGAGGCACCCCAGCCACTCACGAACTGGAGAGCCGAGGACAGGTGTCATCAGCAGGCTTCAAACACAGTGAGGCACCCCAGCCACTCACATCCTGGAGAGCCGAGGACAGGCATCATCAGCAGGCTTCAAACTCAGTGAGGCACCCCAACCACTCACTTCCTAGAGAGCCGAGGACAGGCTTCATTAGTAGGCTTCAAATGCAGCGAGGCACCCCAGCCACTCACGGACTGGAGAGCCGAGGACAGGCATCGTCAGCAGGCTTCAAATGCAGGGAGGCACCCCAGCCACTCACGAACTGGAGAGCCAAGGACAGGCGTCGTCAGCAGGCTTCAAACGTAGCGAGGCACCCCAGCCACTCACGGACTGGAGAGCCAAGGACAGGCGTCGTCAGCAGGTTCCAAACACAGCGAGGCACCCCAACCACTCACAGACTGGAGAGCCGAGGACAGGCGTCGTTAGCAGGCTTCAAACGCAGCGAGGCATCCCAGCCACTCACGGACTGGAGAGCCGAGGAGAGGTGTCGTCAGTAGGCTTCAAACACAGCGAGGCACCCCAGCCACTCACAAACTGGAGAGTCGAGGATAGGCGTCGTTAGCAGGCTTCAAAAGTAGCGAGGCACCCCAGCCACTTACGAACTGGAGAGCCGAGGACAGGCGTCGTCAGTAGGCTTCAAACGTAGCGAGACGCCCCAGCCACTCACTTCCTGGAGAGCCAAGGACAGGCGTCGTCAGCAGGCTTCAAACGTAGCGAGGCACTCCAGCCACTCACGAACTGGAGAGCCGAGGACAGGCATCATCAGTAGGCTTCAAACGCAGCGAGGCGCCACAGCCACTCACGAACTGGAGAGCCGAGGACAGGCGTCGTCAGCAGGCTTCAAACGTAGCGAGGCACCCCAGCCACTCACTCTCTAGAGAGCCGAGGACAGGTGTCGTCAGCAGGCTTCAAACGCAGCGAGGCACCCCAGCCACTCACTTCCTGGAGAGCCGAGGACAGGCATCATCAGCAGGCTTCAAACGCAGCGAGGCACCCCAGCCACTCACTTCCTGGAGAGCCGAGGACAGGTGTCGTCAGTAGGCTTCAAACGCAGCGAGGCACCCCAGCCACTCACGGACTGGAGAGCCGAGGACAGGTGTTGTCAGCAGGTTTCAAACGCAGCGGGGCAACCCCGGCCACTCACCAACTGGAGAGCCGAGGACAGGCGTCGTCAGCAGGCTTCAAACGCAGCGGGGCACCCCAGCCACTCACGGACTGGGGAGCCGAGGACAGGCGTCGTCAGCAGGCTTCAAACGCAGCGAGGCACCCCAGCCACTCACGAACTGGAGAGCCAAGGACAGGCGTCGTCAGCAGGCTTCAAACTCAGCGAGGCACCCCAGCCACTCACCAACTGGAGAGCCGAGGACAGGCGTCGTCAACAGGCTCCAAACACAGCAAGGCACCCCAGCCACTCACTTTCTGGAGAGCCGAGGACAGGCATCGTCAGCAGGCTTCAAACGCAGCGAGGCACCCCAGTCACTCACGGACTGGAGAGCCAAGGACAGGCGTCGTCAGCAGGCTTCAAACGCAGCGAGGCACCCAAGCCACTCACTCTCTGGAGAGCCGAGGACAGGTGTCGTCAACAGGCTTCAAAAGCAGCAAGGTACCCCAGTCACTCACGAACTGGAGAGCCGAGGACAGGTGTCATCAGCAGGCTTCAAACGCAGCGAAGCACCCCAGCCACTCACAAACTGGAGGGAAGCGCACCGGTCAGTCAACCTGAAAAGTATAAGAGCTGGCACTCACCCACTAGGAGTTAAGCGACATCAAGCATCGTGAGGCTTATATCACAAATCAAGACTTTATGAAAACTTGCCCAGATGTATGGAAATGAAACAAGACATTCCCGAATGACACGTCTGATCTCGAACCCAGCACCAGCATGGGAATAAGCACTGTAATATGTGTTGAGATTGTCGGTCACTTCGCCTCTTCAACTGGCGTACTCACCGCTTTAGAGCACTTTTGACGCTTAATCCTATATTATCCCTTTGCACAGCTAAAAGCATCAATGCGGCGATGTCCTCATTCAATGCTGCAGCGGTCTCCACAATAAGACCATCGCAGCGCCTATTTTTGATGTGCATTTCTGCCGGAGAACGTCAGCGTGTAGCCAGAATTAGACCTTGAACCTACTTTCTAATCGCACAAATCTAACATCATCACCGAGCGGACGCAAATAGTGCTTTTGAAATAGTTTCTCCGCCACTTCGGACACGATACCACCCGGGTATTCATTTGGGTAATCGTGCAAATCTATTCCCACATTGCGTACGAATTGGTCATGTTTCGTGAATACGGCAATGACGGGAACTTCAAAGTGATGTGTTAACTTCAGGCATGAGTGTTTATAACGACGCACCATTCTGGTCAAGGCAGATGCCCTTGAAAAATTTCAGATCTAGGCTCGGTCGTTGGTTGTCCATTGGGACACAGTACCTCAATACGTGACCGCCAGTAAGTAGTCGTAATCGTGAACACTCGAGACTCCAAACCATATAGCATGCAATCTATCTCGCAACCGCCTTTCTCCACACTTGCGTCGAATGAATTCCTGCAAGATTTCGAGTTCCTCTGTGCTACCTGACTCAATTCCACGCGAATCGTGAAAGATATAACCTCTATGGTTAGAGAACACAAGCTCGTCGTCAATCGTGTGCTCGCTTCGCTGGATCAATATTTAGATGCAGCCTAAGGGAAGTACTATTGCCACTTACTTCCATGGAAGGGTCGAGTTCAACCTAGTCGGCAGTGAGATCAGACTCGCAAACAAAAAGGTTGGACCACGTACCTTCTCTCTTCCCCGGTAAATAAAGGGACTCTCCGTTGTTTCACAGACCCTTTGTAGGATGGATGTCTTTCCTGCGTTTGCCCTTCCTACGATAAGGACCCGGAACGTGAGATCTGTGAGATCTGGAATTCGGCGACGGGTTTGTTGGGTGTCCATTGTAGTGACGGAAGCAAGAGGTGTTGATCGATTTGGTCCCATCCTCGATCGGCGCGTCGGACTTTCCCGGTTCGATTCGCATTCCTGGAGTGTTTTCACCTGCTCAGTATTCCAACGGGCACTCACTACATCAGAATAACATCCATGTGACGCGTGTGTGGAATGCCGTCCCAACAAATTTGGGATAACCTCTGTGAACCCTCCCACTGGCAGTACCATCGATCTTCACGTTGCACTCAAGCCCTGCCACGGGCCTGAGAACGCTTTGATTGAACGCGCTCTACGACCTGGTCCCTAGCGTCGACAGTGGTCCCAGGCATTTTCCTCTCCTCTGCGTATGCATGTACTCATGTACGCCGTAGCTCCATTGCTGATATGGCGCACACTGCTCAAGGATTAGGCTGCTGATCCCGCTAGACCTCGTCAACTCATGGCCTGAGCGGTACGGCTTCCCGTCCTTCCCCGCCTTGACGACACACAGTGCAGTCCCGTGGGCCACGGCATCCCTGACATTGCTACGCAGGCACTTATATCCACGACTCGGTGGTTAAGCATTTCATGTAGATGGCACAAGTTACTCGGTACCGGTGCGTCTTTCCTTCCTCATTCCGTTCGGCATCATCGTCCAGCTGTCGGCCAAAGTCCGGACCATGGCCAGCATAATCTCGCTGCTGAATGACTACCTGTTTGCAACTACTCGGCCTCCTCAACCCCCAGCTGTACGGCCTGGTCATTTCTCTCGGTGGTGACCTCGTTGCCACTCCAATGCAACGGGCCGCCCAGAATGGCTATCTCTGTCATCCAGGTGCTTATAGCCCATGGCGCGGATCCGAATATCAAAGACACACAAGGCTACAATACCCTTCACCTCTTCACACACACCTATTCCATCGTCCCCCTTTTATACCTCCCTCAACTACCTATCTCCGTCGACGAGCGCAACTCTGCGGGACACACTGCCCTCATGTGGGTTGCATATCAGGGTGACGCACTCTCGGTCGAACTGCTTCTCAAGCACGGCACAAATCCCAACTTGCGGGGTGTTGCCGGACTTACACCTCCGCATTGGGCGGTGGTACGTGGGAACAAGGTCTGGATTCGCCGACTGTTCGAGAAAGGCGCCGAGATCCACGCGAAGGGCCACACGGCTCGTGACATGGCTGTGGATCTCAAAAGCCAAGAAACCACTCAGCAAAGTAGGTGTACTTACAGAATGGGGCAACGTAGAGGCACTAGCACTGACGGCGTTCCCCAGCGGAACACTAAGCTTGCTGTGGTTCTCATCCCCCCGGTTTTCCTTTACATGATCTTTAGGACCTTTACTATCCTACCATGGTACGCGGGCACGATCCTTGCCATGGCAGAGTTCTTCAGGATGCATCACGTAAGGCGCCTAAGCGTGGCTTTTGCTACCGTCGTAGACGCTTCAGCCGGCTTCAAAGTCGCCGCCGTCGACAACGGCAAGCCAACATCCAGCGTCACCATTTTACTCAAGGAAGGCAGTCGGTATGAGTCCAAGCCTGGGGTGGCTCACACACTGTCCAGTTTTGCTTTCAAGGTGTGCCTTCATTTTCCACCTACCGTAGCAGATTCTTTTGGTTGGTGGTGCAATCGGTCTCCACAAGTGCGGTGTGGATTCGCGACACTACGCGTGGGTCAATTCCGTGGTGACCCTCTGGCGCTAGTGAGGTGGATGTATGCTATGCCATGCTCTTTGCGGATTGTGCGCGGAGCCTTCCAGGGTTTACTTTCCAGCGGCTCCCCGGACACCGCTTGTGACTCATTATCTCTGCCTGCCGTGGTGGTCATCGACTTTCCCACGCACTCGCTCATTCTCTGCAGAGCACTGGGAAGAGGTCCACCCTTGGCATTGTCCGTGAAGCTGAGCTCCACGACGGTGTCCTCTCTTCATCACTTTCCCGGGAGCACTTTGCTCTCGTTGCCGAGTTCCTCCGTGGCGACGAGTGCGTGCTTTAGTTTCAGATGTCGTTACCCCTCATTATGACGACGACGACAGGGCCTATTTCGTCGATGTCCTTTCTTCTTTCCTCGCGTTACCCAAGTTTACTCGCCACAAGCTTAATGAATACGTCCTTCCCGCCGTCCACTAGGAATCCAGTGCTGCCACTCAATAGGCTCTGACCCACCCCCTCGAGCTTGCCCATGCGCTAGCCTTCCGCAATTGCCTTGGCCACTCACTCTTCCGGACCCCCACGCGACCGGGAACATCACATTCGTGATTTACATGTTCGCGCAGTCGGTAATCCAGGCAGCGTCGCGATCCTCGGGACGGGTATCTCCACCGAGTCTCTCGCCAAGCTCTTCGAGAGCGCCTTCGCCGCGCACAAAAAGGCTTCTACGACCCCCGTGTCCAACGTGCCCGCATCCCCCACGACGACCTACCACGTCGGCGCATGGTCCGCAGGTGATCTTCGTAGGCTTTGGCAGCACCGCGTCCGCGTCCGTCCCCGCGCTCCACGCTCTGACGGCGCACCTGAACCTGGCGCCGGCACTCAAGTGGGCCACCAGCGCAGCACTGCTCGCATCTGCGATCCCCGCGGGCGTGTCCACGCACAGCGTGCTGCTCCCGTACTCGGGCGCGATGCTCATCGGCATGGCGCTCGAAGGCACGGACTCCGGCGCTCTGAAAGAGGGTGCCAAGGCCGTCGTCGGCGAGTTCAAGGACGCCGCAGCGGGCAAGGTCGGCGAGGAGGTGCTCGTGCGGACCGTGGCACGCGCAAAGTCCCAGCTGGCGGCTGGCGTCGAGGGTTGCGAGGGATACGTCGGCGCGTTTGGGCCAAAGGTGCTCAGGGCAAGGCGGCGAGCGTACAGGCGGCGTTGGAGGGTGTGCAGGTTGTCAGCGGAACCAGTCTCACTCATGTGCGTACCACGTGCCTGCGCGCTCACGCATGCTGATGTGATTTTCTTTTCTTTCTGCGGTTGCAGCGGAACTCATCAAGAGCAAGCTTACGTATGTTGCGGTTGGGTATTTGCACACCTTGCCGTATGCGGACGAAATGGTGCTCAGCGCATGATTGGCATCGTAATCGGCGCGTGGGCATGGGCATGGGCTTAGACTTGGCGTCGATGTTATAGTGACGGGGTCGGTTGGTCGCAAGCCTGGTCGGATTCCATTGTCGTTTGTTTTTAGCCATCCCTTCGTTAAGCACCTTCGCATTGCTGGATTAATCGCATATAGACTACTATTTTCCTTCCTTCCTTTCTTTCTTTCTTTCTTTCTGGTGCAGTACTGCACCGCCAGCCCCACAGCTTTGGCGACATATCAATGCCAGTACAGGGGATGTCCGAACGGACGCGAGCGATACGATTCGTTGAGTTAGGCTCGAGGCGACAGATACTGCTGGTGGAGCGCCAAACTCAAACGCCAAACGTCGATCCGCCTATTACCATGCACAACAGTGCACTCGAGCTTTATGTAATAAAAAAAATGTAATAAAAAAAACGAAGAAAATCTCTCTTTATTTTGCGCGGCGTGAACCAATGTGAGACGTCGTCGCGGCCAGTCTAGAATCTGAACGGGTTTTTGCCGTTGGGCAGGACGGCAACATGGACAATGGTCGAGATGGCTGGACGACGAATAGAGGAACGGGCGGACGAATTTAGTTCACCGTAAAAACGCTAAAGGCCGTCCACCGCCTGGCGGAGTTCTCTGCAGTCCCTGCTGTACACCTAGACCTTTCCAATTTGCACCCTTATTCAGATCGAAAGCTTCTTGTCAAAAAGGCGGCTTGCCCGCTCATGTCTTTCGATTGGATAGCAAAGAGGGCATCATGCAGAGAGAAGAGAAGGGCATCGTTAATATCTTGTGTGTATATAACAGGATAGGAAGCGGGCAGCAGTAGTTACAGCGAACCGGGGGGGGGGGGGGGTGAAGGGGAAATACTGGGCATGCGACAATGAAGCTTTGGTATGAATGAGGGCGGATGTGACGGAGAACCGAGATGTAGAGGCCCAAAAAACAATTACGTACAGAAGACTCGCAGAGGAAGAATCATTCTTCCGTTGGGCAAGTTGATTTACAACATGTCCGCGCGCAGTCGCCCCAACATCTTTCCTTACGCCCTATCAATCTCCTCACTGCTCTTTTTTTTTTTTTTTTAACCATTTTTATACCGGGGCAGTACCTAGTACAAGGCCGGACGTAGAAGACAAATCGACTACAATAAAGGGTTGGTATCTAATGCGCGTGCACGATCGGGTGTGAAGCCGGGTTGGGAAAAATAACCCTCCCGGGCGAATGGAGGAGACCCTCCCAGAGGGGCTCGCGTAAAAACAGGTCGCAGGGAGGCGACGCAGCGTGGTGCGTAAGCGTAGGGTCCGTCCTGTGAAAGAGAGACCGAAGCAGAGGGCGTGTACAGTGAGGAAGGAGGTTCTTGCTCACACGCGGGCCACGGGGTCGTGGGATCCGGGTGGGGGGGGACGGTCTTGTTCATCCAGGGTCGAAAGGGAGGCCTGATTCAGGCCGTGAGGCTGCGCCCGAAGCTTGGAGATAGGCAAGGAAAACAAATGCGAGGGCAGAGCGGGAGTCTCTGTCGGGTGCATTCCCGAACAGTGATTCGAGAGGTAGATTGGAGAATTGTCCGGTGTAGGAGACTTGGCGGGCTCGTTCGAACCGGGGGCATTCGTAAACTAAGTGGAGGGTGGAGCGGTCCACGTAACCGCAGGGGCAGGCGGAGGCCTCAGGTGGTAGGTCTGGGCGGTGGCGGAGCGCGTAGTCAGACGTGAAGGAGTGGAAGGTAGCTAGCTGTCCTCACTGCTCTTACACATGTACACACACATCCGAGATCTCATCCTCACAACAAGAGACTTGGTTCCTGCTCTGTCCCTGACCGGCCTGACCGACCACTTGAGTGTTCCCGATGCCTTACTGGCATCGAGTTCTACTTTTATGAGTATCTAATCAAGTTACGATTCGCCACCCTTTATGCACCGAAAGAAAGCGACCCCCCGTCGCTCCGTATTTTCCCCACGACCCTGTCTGTATTGTCTTGGAAGTTTCGACTTCACCCACCGTCATGTTTTTTACCCATTGTCCAGTCTTTATACTCTAGGAAGTTTTGACTCCATGCAACGTAATATCCCACTGTATTTTCCAGGAAGTTTTGACTTCACTCATTATCACGCAATGCATTGTCCCATAACGCATCAAACACCATCCCCTGGCGGATATTTGCTCCGCCGGAGGTCCGAGCAGAGGTTGCGTCCGCGCGTACCACGCTTGGCCTCGGGCTTGTTTCGCACATGCCCGTACAATTTTTTGGGTGCCCTCAGGGGCAATGTTTTTCCTTTTTCTTTTTTTTCATTCTTGCGCATTCTACTTGTTTCTCACTATAGATTATTGTGGTCCACGGCTGCTATGACGTATATATCTCACTTCTATGATTTCGGTGTCTCGAGACATTCCGCGCGTTTCCGTTTTTGTCTATAGGACGATTTCCAGCCTCGAATCAGAGACAAGCGCGACAATTTCGTGTCTCGGTGTTGTCTCGCCCGAGTTACTGTACGAGTTCCCGAAAATCTTACCAGGCGTTCTGAATATTTTTGAAAATCCATCTCATATTAGTTTACTTGTACTTATAACAAAAGGGTTCAAAAGGAGCCCAGAAAGCCATCTAAGTGATTGTCGACTCGTAAAATCCCCGCGTGCTCAGAAGCAAATCAACTTATCTCCCTCGCGTCCTCGTTCACGGGCACGTGACCACCTCTCGTACACCACCAAGAAGGCGACGCGTCCTGGGGACGATCAGCCCTATTTTAAACTGGTTATTAAAATAAATCAAATTAGGGACCATAATCGCAAGTAAATGAGGTTAAATTCAATGTGAAATCTGTATGATTTGGGTCAAACCACTGGACCAACCTGACCGTTGCCGGACTTCTCCCGTCGCATAGTGGCAGGGTTACCAACCGACCTGTCATCCGAACCCATCCGATGCATCCTCAGGATGCGTCAGCCATGTCCTCAGGTTAATTGTCCCCTTGCCCGGCATTGTCCGTGCTCAGATACCATGTGCCGGTTGAAAAGTACCAAGGTTTCTCCCTCAGGCAGCCTAAGGTGAATGACTCAGCGAGCTGAGGCTTACAATAGCAACCATCCTCTGGGTGTGACGGCACGCCCAAGACTCACACCGTCTATGTCCGCCACCTCAATTGAAATCCCTCCGTCGGCTCCAGTAGTTGGGGACTGTGCATGTGTTATCATAGTATTTGGCCTACTGATTGGCTAACCTCAGGCTAGGTTGGCGGCTCGTTGAACCAGGGAAGTGGACTTGTGAAATTTGTAAAGACAGCAAACCACGTTCCCAGCGGCACTTGAAAAAACACCTCTCCACTGCGACCCACAAGAGGTCCATTGAATACTCCACATATGCTCATCGGGCCACATCTGAGCTGCCCAACAATGGTGACCATCAAAGTACCCCACTGCAAGCCCCACGTGCACCTGATCGAGTCGATGATATCGACTTCGACATTGATGCATCATCCAACCTGATCGATATTTCAGTGGATGTACGATTAGGGCCGATATGTGTGTGGCGTTCTGCTAACCCTCTGTGAAGGATGGGGTACCGTCTGATATGAACGATTGGCTTACGGATGTACGATCCTGGCCAATATGTGTGATGGATTGCTAACGCTGCTCACATAGGATGAACCATGGTTTGGGGTTGTCAATGGCGGGGGTGGGTCAGCCGATGGGGTCATGGATTCATTGTGTCCCGGCCAGGGAGGTGCGTCAATCCTCACTCAGTATTTTAGGATCAGCTGATAGATGGCAAATGATCTCAAAGATAATGAATGGCTCGAAAGTTCAATGCCTACCCAACGTCCCGCGTCAGACGAATGGTACCCATGGCGCAGCAGAACCGTAAGTCACATTAGGAGTTTACTTGCACGTTCTCTGAGCCATTTCTCCTTAGGCATCAACAGTTGATCTCATCACAAATCTCCCCCGCTCCAGTTTTTCAACACGACAGATCGACGCGATGCTCTGGCACCTGAGGGTAAATGGTGTTCCCCAGGTACCGTCAGCAAAGACAATCCGTGCACACAACGCCGCTCTACACAATATGTGTGGTATTCGCACACTGCAATATAATGGTGCATTTGGCAATACCTTTTTTGTAAACTCACTCGCAGACATAATATCTCAGGTAAGAGCACTTTCGTCGTGGTCGCGTACGTGTGCTACTTTACCTCTTTGTCTAGGAGATGGCCAACCCACATGTTCGTCCGCACCTCCGCTTCTACCCCGAAGATGCTGGAAAATCAAGAAGTGAATATTGGCACGCAGAGCACTGGTATGAGAGTGCTGATCCAGATCTTGTAACACCCCTAGCGTCAATAAACGGCTGCTCTTTCTTCGTCTACGAACCTTCCTTGCTTGCCGATGGCCGTGTGGTCATACCTTACTGTTGGTTTAAGCGTGATAACAATATTATAGCGCGCGCCTGGCCACTTCGTGTTGTCAAACGCAGTAATGACGATGTAGGCTGGATCGTAGATGAGTTTCAGACAGTTGTCATCACCCAAGACGATTTCCTGGTCCCATTCGGGGCTTGGTCGACCAGCCATCTAACAAGCTGCTTGCCCAGTGCAGCATGCATTGTCGGTACGTCGTTATTATCCCCTTCCCCTGGATTCAGAGTTAGTCAACTTACTACTTGAACTTGAAGGTTCTGTACTGGAACCAAATGGCGACATCGTCCCTTGGAAATGGACCGTCCCTGGGATTGGGAACCGTTGGTGTACACTCTCTGCTGGGGCACATGTCGTTTCGTTCCCTCTATGGCTATACTGTGATGATGTCTCGGGAAATCAGTCCAAGAAGTGGAACAAGCACTATTCGTTCTTGGTGTCACCGGCTGGTCTCCCTCGGGCACTCTTTCAACAAGAATATAATATTCACTTCCTTTGCATGTCCAATCTCGCACCTGCACTCGAGATGATGGACAAGATTGTTGAACAACTTGAGTACGTCGCGTTTTTGGCTACCATGAGGCCATATGTACACTTATGACTTGCAATCCTACAGGGAAGCATGGGCCTCAGGGATCTGGGCTTGGGATTGTGTCACCGAGGACCGCGTCCTTGTCATCCCTTTTGTTGCCGCGCTCCTTGGTGACAATCCGATGCAGAGCGAATTCGCTTGTCACCTTGGTCAAGGTGGCAAATTCTTTTGCCGAATGTGTAGTGTGAAGGGGTTGGATCCCGCCTCAGGTATGTGCCAAGTACCAATCTCACACTTTACTGAGCATATCCAGGGCCACAGACATCTGAGCCCGTACAAGGAGATCACGCTGTCGGAACTAGTGGTGGCTCATCTGCAGAGGACACTCAATCGGCCACTCGTGGACGAAGAAAACGCGTGGAATCAATGCAGGAAATGGTCGACCATGTAACTCGTTTTATTCACGTTTGTATATGTGCCACTGCATTCCTAACAACTGAATGTAATTGATGTGCATTCAGACTGGCACACCACGATCAAGTGCCAACACGCTTCATGAGCTTCATGCGATTGTCGATGAAGCAGGACAAGTCGGAAATCTAAGTAAGATTAAAAACCACAAGACTACCACAGGCATCAAAGATACATTTCTGGAAGTATACCTCGCGCATATGTATCTCTCGTACAAGGACAAGGCTAGCAGATTCGAGAAGCAGCTGTCCCTTGATAATTTCAAGGCGACGCTGCCTGCAAATATCTTCAGCCCTGTGTGGCGGATCAGAGGTAAGATCTGCGTTCCCGATACCATGTACTTCATGAAAGTGATTTCACCAGGTCTCGATCCCCACATGGACACACCCATCGAGATCCTACACACAGTACTGCTGGGTTTTGTAAAGTACTTCTGGAGAGACGTTATACACAATCAACTGAGCAGCAATCATCAGAAGGATCTGCTCAAGACGCGGCTTAATTCCCTTGACATATTGGGCCTTCTGATCGGACAACGCCTCGCCGGAAATACTCTTGTCCAGTATGCTGGTTCTCTGACTGGGCAGGACTTCTGTATTATTTCTCAGATTGCCCCATTTGTGCTGTATGACTTGGTGCCTATGGCATGTTTTGATGCATGGGTCTCATTATCAAAACTTGTACCCCTTATCTGGCAGCCACAGATCAACGATATTGATGAATACATTGTAAGTACTTACATCTTCGACTTTAGTGGCCCCTGACGTGATCGCATTTTCAGCCACGTCTCGAATCTGCGATCCAAGAGTTTCTGTTCCATACGATCTGCTGGACTCCATGCTGGTTCAATAAACCTAAATTTCATCTTATTCTCCACCTGCCTGCTCACATCCTGCGCTTTGGTCCCGCTGTTCTATTCGCTACAGAATCGTTTGAGTCTTTCAATGCTGTTATCCGTGCCAAGAGTGTGCATTCAAATCGCCTTGCACCATCATGTGACATCGCATATGTGTTTGCACACAACAACCGTGTGCGCCATTTACTCAGTGGAGGGCGACACTTCTTCCGAGATAGTGAACAATCTCGGAAGTACTTCGATGCCTTCAGGTCCCTGGCTGCTGATACTGACAAAATCTCCATTTGTGCTGGCAAGGCAGGGATCTGGCGACTGGTGTCCACTGCGACCCTTTCACTGATCGATAACAGATCTCCCATCGCTAGGTACATGTGTCTCGTTGATAAGGACAATCACACCGTTGGTAGGTACGATTTTGGATTTTTTATGAGGGGTACTGACGGGTATGAAGGCATATGTAACCTCGATAAGTGAGATCCGTGTCCATATGATCACACAAGGACAGCCTCACATTTCCCCACCCTCATTTCCCCAGCAACGTTGCCCTGCTGGATGGGTACATCCGTAGTACTGATGAATGGTGACATCTGTAATATAGGCAGCTGGGTACTATTCAAGTCCAGCGCAAATGGTGCAGCGGGGCCTGCACTTGGGCATGTCCACGAGATCGTATCCTTAAGCGCTGCTGGAGTGCAGGAGCCCACACATCCAGTCATCTTACTGCAATGCGCAGACATTGCTGCGTGCGCCAAGCCCTACCAGATGCTGGCTATCCACCTCAACAACAACTGGGTGATAGGAGACCTATCAGTGAGTAGTTCTCAGATGTCATGATAATGTGCTCATCCCCCCACAGCGTATTATTTGTACCGCAAACGTCCAACACCGGTGCCATGATCACCACTGTGCCGCATCGGGATTGGAGCGGATCTATCAGGAACGGCAGGTATCTGACCAAACTCGGCCGGTTATTCTGCACCACACCCCAGATAGTCTGGTCCTCAACACTGCACAAATGCGTGATGCCAGACATTTTGATCAGCTATGTGTGTACACGTGTCCCGATCCTCCAGATCTCTCCTCGGCAATTCTCCGTGGTGTGCAGCTAGAAGTTGATGGGTGCAAACGGCAAACAAACCAAACTGGTGGGGGGCTTCAACAAAGGCGTCGCATTGGCAGCTCATTAGGGTCTGGCCGTGCTAGTTCACCAAGCCAGTATGGGTCTGCAGAATGATACAATGTATTTCGGTCTGCAATTCGTCTGCGTTCAAGTGCGTCCCTGTGAGTGTGTCTGTGCTGTGATCAACTGGCTTGACTGCACCCGACTCTATTAAACCGTGCCCGACTTTCGCTCACTGTGAGCTAGTGTGAAGCATCGCCCGTATTGTGTCTATTGGTAGTTATTTCCCCTTCCCCTGTATTCTATCTAACTCTCAGGGGGAAGTCCGCATGAACACCGGAGGCGTTGCTACTGTCCGGCCTCCCTGCGCGCCCAAACACAGATCCGACAGTCGCAATAAAAACCCGTCGGAAATCGCAGCTTGGTAAACTGAACGATTTTCTATAATCACAGGTTAAAATGTGTGAGTGCAATGTGTTATGTACCTTGTCTGTGAGTACATTACCTCGCGCGTTTCATCATCCATACCCTCCACAACAAACCCTTTATCCTCCAGGTTTCGGACCCTCTCCATCGCACTGTATATGAGCTTGCGACAGTTTCGATCGTATTCGGTCTGTTCCGGTATCGGGGAGGGCTTGCGCTCGACTGTTGCGGGCGGTTTTGTACGCTGAGGACGCATTTTCACGATGCGCTGGGACACCCGCTTTTGCACCGTGCCCCGAGACCTTCACAATAAATGTAAGTCTTTATGCGCATGAATATATTCACATACTTACACCACTTGTTTTCTCTCTTTCTTTCTCAGTTTTGGTGACCGTTGAGCGACCATGGATTTCGACGCGGGAAAAAAGACAATGAAAATAAAACGTATGGGCGTTTATCAGGGTGCGAAAACCTGTATATTTCGCTTTTATTTTCTCGGACCTGAATCGGGCTTCCCCTTCAACCCTGGCAGAACCCAAGCATCTCCCTTCCAACCCGCCCCCTACGTTCACATGGCCTGCATCTGGGTAAGTTTTTCCTTCTCACTGAATACGCACCCTACGCATCTCCCTTCCAACCCGCCCCCCACGTTCACATGGCCCATGAAATACCTGCATGTAACTGTAGATACTTTTTTCTCTATGTACGGCCTTGTATTAGGTACTGCCCCAGTATAAAAATGGCTCAAAAAAAAAAGGCGCATCCACCCGATCGCACAAACTCATAACCACCATTTCCACAAAAGGAAAAGAAGAGATGTAAACGTACAATAAATTCGTATACAATTTCCTGATTTCCTGACAAAATTATGCCATTTTCGCTTTATACTTATCCATATTAGGATGATAATAATAAATTTTCTATTGGCGACCATAAAATAAAAATTAGTTTGGCAATTGCCAAGCGTCATTTTTTCAGCAAACAGCAACACACTTAGCTGTAACTTGATCACCGCAAGCTCGCGAGGCCAACACACATGACTTCTCAGTATAACTTTGATTCTCTTTCTTCCGCCCCATCAAATGTCGACAGAACCAATCCTACTAGCTTGCTAACCACGAGTGGTTTTCCTGGGTCTCCACAGCAGCTCCACATTCGACGCAGGCAAGTCTCAGCTCGACCAATGACGCCGACTCCTGCCAGACATTCTCAATGTGCGTACCATCGCTTGTCTTTAAACTAAAAAATGTACATTGACATGTCACCGCTGTCAGCTTCTGAGCAAGTCAACCCCACGCAGCATCAACCTGCTCAGTCACTGACATCGCCACCTGTCAGACACTCTCCATGTGAGTTTTCTCTTTTTTTTTGGATGTGCCAAACTCAAAACTACGTGTTGGCATGTCACCGCCATCAGCTTCCACCATGCCCACTCCCGCACAGTCCCAACCTACTCAACGACTGACACTGCCATTTGTCAGACACACCCCACATGAGTCTTCAATTTTATTTTATTTTGGATGTGCCGGACTCAGACCTATGCGCCGATGCGCCACCCCCAGCCCCTGAGCACGCCACTGCATCGGCTCCTGCACGACCTCAATTTCGACAACTAGCACCGTCACCCATGTACCCTGGATCTCCCAATAACACGCAAGACCCCGATTTTGACATGGACATTGAGCCTGAGGTCCATCCCAGATTCATCGAAGAGGTTGGCTGTTCAATGGGGTTTGTGGCAGCGGACGATGAGTATCGAGATAGCCTTCACACCATCCCAAAGGCATTTATATTCACTACACCATGTTATATCAAATGCTGATGTGTGGTCAGATGGGGAAGGGAACACCTAAAGGGCAGATGCAAACTAATATTTTCCAGATTGGCCTCCTCTTTGCGTTACTAAAAGAGTGCCGCTCCATCTCTGAATCCCTCCACGTGAACCGTGTAATGATGGCCAACATCCACGCCCGCCTTGAGGAGACATTCTCCCTCACGATGGAACATAAAGTAAGTTCTTGGTTCATAACTTAGCCGACAGTCGACTGACGCATGCAGATGAATATATGCCTCGTTGCCGGGGAAATACTGCTAGATCACAATTGCGTGTTGTACATGAAGATGCATGTCAATGTAGAGGTAAGTTAAACATGTTCATTCAATGCACAGCCAGTTGTGTTGACACTTGCTGTGTGCAGGAGAGGCTTCGCGAAAAACAGACGGAGCTACGCTTTGTTAATATATTTGGCAACTTATCCCGACAACGACTACTAGGAGTGGTAGTTCAGCGTACTTGTTCCAGCTTGCGAAACGCGTACCAGGAGATGGTAAGGACAGCTTTTAAACCTGGCAATCTATTGACATGCTCCAAGCTGCGTGATAGCGTGATCGGTACCAACACTTTGCCGTTAGACGACTTTGCAGGCAATGTGGTTAACCGATTTGGAACTGGTCGGGTCCCCATTGGACATTCAATCGTCAACCACATTGCTCTGTTGGTGAGTATATGATTACCATACTGAAACTAATCTGATGTTACTATGCAGCGCCGGTTTGCCTTCGAAAACCCCTATCTCCTGGATCGCGAGGGCGAAGACGAGGATGATGACGAAGACTCTCAGAGCTTCAGCTGGGGTACAAACACACCATCGGAGATCATCGACCCTGAAGAGATCTCGCGACCACCCAGTGCATTGTCGGCCGCTCCCCCACGTCACAAGAAATGCAAGCGCACTGCGCACACACCTTCTGTTGCTGTGTCACACAAGGGCAGCGACTTTTGGTCCATGGTCGATAAGTGGTTCATCGCTCGCATGCAACCAGATCAATTGGGAACTCCATGGTCGTCGCCAGGGTGGATAAAGTAAGTATTATCATCATGAGATAATATCTGGCTCTCAGTGACATTACCACCACAACAGTTACATTGACGAAACTATAGAACGTGACCGCGCAAAATTCAAGCCCACTCCAAATGTAAATCCCTTCCTTGACGACAACCCAGCAAACGATGTGGGCGATTATACTGGCAGAGGCGTGGTTGGGAATACCTTGGTCCCTGTGATCGGTAGCACAGTAGGGTTTCTCGACTACATGTAATCGCATCATTATTTTTGTTCGGATACCAAATACACACATTTCTGGATATCATGGTGTGACAATATTGGGCCAAAACGTACTGTAAACATCACATGAGATATCTGTGACCCTGGTTGCAGGACACAGCCAGGAGGTCCCCCAGAACGCAGAATGTGCATCCTGGGGCCATTCAACGCCTTGTCCCCCATGTGCCTGCTGCTGCTATCAGTTCCCACGACAGGGCCAGCCTGCAGAGACACCAGAATATACCCCCCAATATCCAATATGCCTTGTCCCCTGTGTGTTTGCTGCTGCTATCGGTTCCCACCGCATGGCCAGCCTGTGGAGACACCAGAACATACCCCCAATATCCAATACCAGTACCAAGGGATTGGGGTATAATAGCCGGCGGTAATTCCCTTTTAAGACCGAGTGCAGACTCACAGCATGCCGAGGGCAGACGCAGTGCAACCTCAGGATGCTTCGGCTCCTGTTACCAGGAGGACTTAAGGACATTGCCGTGGTTCCATTGAGTCTGTCCACCAGACGTGACATACATACTGACCCGCTTCATGTTTCACTGGTTTCCGGGCAAATTTTGGAGTATATTCAGGGTCAGTGTCCGGCCATGCCGGGACGCACTCAGTAATTAACTCAGTTTATGGACACTAAGTACGGCAGCTGGCCTGCTCATTTTGAATTCATTCCCACTTTTGGTGCAGCCAGCACACTGTCATAGCCGAGCTGTCCTTAGGATACTCAGATTTCCTGGCGGTGTACTCCTTTAATTTAACCCATCTAACCAAATGGGTGGCATCCTGGTGTGGGAAAAAACCGAATCTGGCAGTGGTCTGGGACTCAGACTTAGGCCGGCTTCCGGCCCATAAGCCGGGGCTGGGAAATCGCTTCTGAAGCCTCAACAATTGGACGTCTACTCCTTTAAATCGCAGCCAGCCAGATAGTAGTTGTTATATTTTGAAGGTAACTATGATGGCGCATCTAGCAAGAAGGAACTCGGCGAGAAAATATGAATTTGAGCTGGTGGAACCTTCGGCGCTCCATCATGGCGTTTAAGTTCGGGGCCAAAGCTGAAACTCAAGCAAGGCGAACTGATTCGAAGTGCTCATTCATTGAATCATTGAATCATCAATATTCAACATTCATCGACTATTCATCGATATTCATGCATACACCATGCATTAAGTGGCTCAGGGGTATCATGATGTATCGTGTACACCCCGGATCCTCCTCAATTGATTAGTCCGTGCACATTGCACTTGCAATGGACCCCGTGCCTTTCTGTTAAGTTGGAGTGAGTACAAGTCCACGGGATCGCCTACAACTTCGGGGCGCTGAATGCGCGATTTCGCCAGGACGCCCCTGTCCGCGTGTAGCAGTGTGAAGGAGGGTCCCGCAGCCATCTTACTGGTCCATCCACAACTTGTATAGAAACCCGTACATGCGTTTTTGAGTCTATAGGGGCACCATTGGCCCCCATTTTTGCGGATGATGTCGGAGTCCACACTGGCTCGCCCCTCGTATACATATCCTTCTCATCTTCGACTCAAAGACCTTTCAAGTTCTCGCCGACAACCACCCACACCATTGATGTCCCGGATAACTGCTCAATACATCGATCGCCAAGTCGCAGTGCTTTCGGGGCAGATCCACATCCTCCAACGTCAAGAATCTGAGCTTCGAGCTCTCCTCAACGCGCTTTCCCTGGAAAAACACGCCCTCACTGCCGAGCGTGATCAACTCGAGACGGGCCGCATCCCTTTTCACTGGCTTCCGCCCGAACTCCTCATCTACATTTTCGTACTTGCCACCTACAACGCCCTTGATCCCGCCCAGTCACGACTAGACACTACCCCCTTCAGCATCTCGCACGTCTGTCGGAGGTGGAGGGAAATCGCACTCTCCACCCCTGTTCTCTGGCGACGTGTGGTCCTCACCCCTTTAGACATCTCCCACCGGTACCCTGTGAGCCTTGCCACCCAAACCTTTCTCGAGAGATCGAAGGGTATTCCTGCAGAGGTATTTTACGCCGTACCGTCGAACAAGGTGTCATTCACGCCGCAAAGCCTACCAGCACGTCACGACTCGGAGCAGAAGCGACCACTTGGATCATTTGTCCTCGAAACGTCCCCACCGCTTGCAATTCGTTCTCTCTACATACACGGAAATCACGACATCATTTCAAATGCCCTATCCTACCTCCATAAACACGACCTTGGCTTTGCGTCCCTTCGATCCCTCGAGCTCGCGCTCACATGTGCCACCCCTGGAGAGTTGTATGACGGTTTGCGGCTGAGCGATCCCGAACGTGTGTACTGCAACCCATGGCGCACGCACCGCTTCCCGAACCTGCAGACCCTGACGCTTCGTGACATTCCCCTCGCATGCGTGGCGCTGGGGCAGTTGCCTGCCCTACGTGATCTCACCCTCACACTTGATACGCCCCTCCCTGGACGCCTCGAGTTCCTACGTCTCCCATATTTTGCCCGACTATTGGCTTGCACCCCGCACATTGAGCGGCTCGCGCTCCTGCGCGCCGGGCCCGTGTTCTCTACCCCCCTCGAAACGAACCTGCAAGCTCTCCGCTCTTGGGAGGATGACCCGGGTTGGCGTGCTGATGGCTCCAGAGCTCTCCCACCAGTCCCGCTTGAGAATCTTCGCGAGCTCGAGTGGACTGACGTACACCCGAGGACGTTGCACCTACTTCTTATGCACTTCCCCACCCCGCGACTG
This sequence comes from Lactarius evosmus, assembly GCA_951394315.1. NCBI lineage: Eukaryota > Fungi > Basidiomycota > Agaricomycetes > Russulales > Russulaceae > Lactarius > Lactarius evosmus. Next base: position 283,760 of record OX596125.1, on the reverse strand, counting down.
GAGGTGATGGATGTTACGTTCGCCAACGCGAGCAAATGCAAAAAGCTCGCCGCTTGGCTACATCCCGCCTCCTCAGACGCGACAGACAGTGTGTTAGGGCAGCCGGTTCTTGAGCTATCGAACCTCAAAGCACTTTATGTCGACTGCTCGTCGGGCGACGAGCTGCGCAGCTCATTCCTTCGACTCTTCTTTCCAACACTCGAGACCTTATCCCTGTCCAACAGGAACATGTCCGTACGTTGGGCTGGACCGCACTCTGTCGAAGACGACTCGAACATGCTCCCGCAGCTACCTCGACTGGAAAGCATATTTCGCGACCCTCGTACGCCACATCTAACACACCTTTTACTCTCTGGGTTCGCCATCCCTTCCGACCAAGTGCTTTCAATGCTTGGGTATATGCCGTCCATTCAACGCCTCGATTGCAACTTTATTCCCAGCGTCACCGCGGTGATTGACACGCTCGCTACAGCACGTTTGGCAGGGTCATGCATATGTCCCCGCTTACGCCACATTCAACTTTGTCATTGCGACGGCGTCGAGCCTGTTATACTGTCCCGACTCATCAAGCTACGGAATGGCTTTGAGTCTGAGGAAGGTCACGCCTCGCGGAATGACCCAGCCCCAAAACGCCCAATGAAGCGATTGCCTAAGGGTCCGCACACGACCGCTGCTGGCCAATCACCCCGGCTACCTACCGAAGAACGGTGTGTTGCGAGGATTGAACAGGTGGCCTTGGAAGGATGTCTCCCAATTACCAGGGAAGATGCAATATCATTGGAACAGTGGAGAGTCGAGGTCGATTGGGCCCCACCGCGCAGCGCGAGTGAGTAGGACGTCGCCCCGGATCCGGCAACCACCGGAATTACTGTAGATAGTTAAGAAAAGGATGGGTAGAGCCAGTCGTAGTCACGGCATGTTCATCGTAATACGATTGCTGGAATTCACAGACGTACAGTAGCATTTACATCGTTAATTAAATCATCGACGTCCCCCCAGTCGGCATATTCCGGTACGCCTTGTGCAAAATGTCTGACAGCCAGCATCATCTGCTTTGCGCATCGCCCCGCGCTCACTTTCCCATAGCCCGTTGCGAGCCCTGTCATCAATACTCGCTCAATCTTCTTTGCACCAGGATTCCCAGCTCTACGGCCCACGTCCGGCTTAAGGTTCCATCGCGCGACTTCGACCAGCAAGCCCCACATCGCATTATAGACGAGATCCTGGTGCCACTGAACATCGACGGGGTAGCGCATCGTCGGCACGACTGCGATGCTGGACGCCCCAAACTTGTTTCCTTTGCTCCCCGCAACATCCTCCGGAAGCGAGGTGATGAGGCACGACCCTGGGGGTAGGTAGCCGTGCGAGTGCACGTGCAAAGCACGTTGTACCTGACGTGTGAGCGTGTTCGTGCCATCTGCGCCCTGGAACGCGAGGGATAGCGCGAGGTCATATCTGTCCCACATGGTTGCAGGAGGAAAGGGGGGAAATGAATATCTAGGGGGCTCACCCGCCATCCATGATGCCAAATGAGTTGGCTGGCGAAACGATGCAGTCACATTGTAATTGATCACTCGGTAGAATGGACAATGTGCCCTCCAGCACGGTGAAATGCGTTTGTAACTCAGGTGGAAGTGTGCTGATAGCACGTGTCCACATCTGACAAAGTGACGCCTTGGAAACAGGAGTTACCGTATCGGCATGAGGTGAAGGGGCGATGAGGACGAAATGTGGCAGTTCTGACATGTGTGGTCTGGTTATCTCCTGCCTCAAGCCGGCCATCGATCGCCACCTAGGACGGTCACATGAGGTGCCACGAGTACGTCGAAGAGTTGAGTTTCAATAGTGAATAATACAGTACATAGACCACATCTCCTGACAAAATATGAGGGGACACGACTCTTAAAATACATCGTATAGTAACTTATGCGTCATGAATTGGCCGCAGAGAATCTGGGTGTGAGCCCATGTCGACCCCTCCTAGCTTCGAAATGTATCCCACGCCGTGAATATGATACTGCTCGCCGACGAGTTCCTTGGCCGCGAGCATTAAACGGTCGAGACGTGTCACAATACCGAATGACGTTGATACACCAACACAAAAACACCTGGAAAGCACGCATCCTTTAGCCCGAATAATACAGGCAAATAGCTGGTGCGTGTACTTACATATATTGCTCGTTCTCAAGAACATCGATTGACATGGTACGCGGCAGACCATAGTCGTCGTCTGATTCATTCCGGAGTACATTTAATCCATGGTGATAGAGCATGAAACGATCAAGTAAAGGGCATGGTGTGACCTGAGGCAGCGGGGTACCAGTGCGAAGAGCAGTAGATATCATACCTGGAAGTGATTGAATGTCAGTGGCGCACTCGTATCGAGATTGTTTGTTCGTTACTTATGACAGAAAGGACGTCCCCTTGAAAGTCGGGGTCTAAGAATCGGGTTCGACGTAGGAATGCTCTGGTCCAGGCCGGTTCGAGATGCTGCACCACTGACATCAGATGCGAAAGAAGGTACGCAATTTCGCTTGAGAGAAACAGTGAGCGAAAATTCATTCCCCAGACGGCGAGTGTATGATACCTACAGCTGAATTTCCAAGATTTTTTGATACCTTTCCGCTGGCCATCGCCCACGCAAGGAAAACTGTAAGATCTTTTAAGTCGGAAGCGAGAAAATCCTTCGTTAGTCAGGCTTGCCTCGTAGATGATATTTGCTCGTAAAACAATGGAACGCTTGAGTTTCAGACGAATCGCGACGAGGCTCTGTACAATATGCTGCGGGTTCTCCGCATGGGAAGAACTAGCGTACGATACGACCGAACAGTATACTGAACCAATCTCCGAGGCAGTCGTTGCGAGGCTTTGCCGTTGATATCCACGAAGTGTGGTAGACGGGGGGAGGAAGGAGAAAATGCTGCGGAAGAAATGTGGATCGATCAGAGCACAGGATAGTGGTTGGGGCTCACAACGCCGCGGACACCCCCGTAGCCACGAGGACAAACCGCCGCTACAGAATTGCGGTTGGGATCAGAGAAGATCGTGTGAGACAGGTGCACGTACCCAAGCAAGGTTGATCCCGTAAAACAAAAAACCGCCACCGTTTGAATGTGTATTCTGCCATGAGTAGCCAATCACCTAAAACGTGAACGTGACGAGGGTGAGTAGATTTTGATAAACCACAAAGAGTCGATACACACAAGGGCAGTAGTGGTGAAAAATATCATGTTCGGAACTGGAGGACCCGGCAAGTAAAGCCTCACGTAGAAAAAAAACGGGAATACAACGGCGCATGTGGCAGCCAGACCGTACGGATTACCCGTCCCCGCGCCTGTTGATATGTGCCAAACAGTAGCACCCGTTAAACCCCCTCCGAACGTACTGACGATTCGGGCTACAAGGCCAAACGTAGTGTCTCCACGAAACCGCGCAAGCGTGAGCTGGCCCATGAAGCTATGCGCGCGTGAGGCAGGGACGGCGCAAGAGATCAAATAGCTCACATTGCCCAACTAAATTTTTCTCCTGGCGTACAATACGATCAGCGCCTTTAGGATGAAATCCATCCTCCACTGCACGAAAAACTCACCGTATGCAAGGGTAGCGGATGACTTAACAAACGCGGGAATGCTAAGAAGAGCTGTGTCCGCGAGAGTGTGCGTGAGCACAGGCATTGACTTTCAATTAAAGGCCCTGACCAGTGAGAACGCCAGCCTTGATGGCGAAGAGTTGGTTGCCGCGTGATAGACCACGAAACGCATGGTAAAGGACATTCATAATCGCTTCAAATGAATTTCGGGGAGGCAGCGCATCTGGGTCGCGTCGTTGAGCTACCCCAATGTCCATGCAGAGCCCCTCTTTTCCCTGTATTATATCTGACAATGTAAATCAGCAATACCAAATAAAAATGCGTAGCACGCTGGACGAACTTGGATTTTCGTCATCTTCACGCTCAAGATTGATGTTGTGATCCCATATGCTCCAACGGAAGAAGTTGGAAAGGGACCCCGACGGGAGCCAAAGCCGTGTCTTCAGTCGCCCTTTCTCTAGCCCCGTGACATACTCGAGCTGAGGAGAGCGCCTCAGCGAGCTTGAAAAAATAATTGGAGGCGCTCCTTACAGTACTTATTAAAATAATGGAAAACTCCATAAGATGATACTGGTAAGTGTAGGCATGAAACAAAAAGCGATGAGGTGGAATGTCTCCTCCGGTCATACACCCTTCGTGCTTGTCACTGAAGGCCTCACGATACGGTTCTAATACCGAGTGCCTATAGCCGTCATTAGCAAGACTTCGGTTGAGCCAAGACTACGAACCGTATAGATGCTCGAAAGGCTTCAAGCGTCCTCGCGAGTTCGTCGCACGCCTGGGAGAGCGCATCGACACGTTCCTGCTGCATACGTGTGCATTTATCACCACCCCACCAGAACATCCAGCGCCTGAGTCGTGAAGTGCTGAGCCATGAGTCGAGCTCTCCGAGACCCTTGCTACAAGCATGGAGAAGTGGCTGGCAGCTTTGACGGAGAAGGGAGGTCGATCGTTCAGTATAGTATACCGACAGCGGGTGGGAAAAATGATGCGACTCAAGATCGAGGTATTTCTGTGACTCAAACACACCAACGACATGTTCCCGCAGATTGTCATGGTGATGAAAGCCCGAGAGTAGGGATACATATGAGTGCCGGTGGTGGTGCTTATGTGAACGGAACAGCGCCCCGTGCAGGTAGGACTTGGCTGAGTGCGAGGTAGAGTCGACGTCAAAACGGGGGTGTCGGCGTAGAGCCTGCCGCCCTCGGTGCTGTTCTACCTCGGCCTGGGAACAGCCGACCGTAGAATGTTGCACAACAGGGGAAGCACTTGCGGACTCTTCTGTACGAGCCGGTGAAGATGGTCGAGACACGTTGGGTGTTCCTGCTGCAGGACTACCTGGATGAGACGGAACAGGTGTGACGGGGAACCGTTCGCGCGTAGGGTCAATGAGCGCGAAGTATACGTTCATCCCATGGGCGCGCATAACCAGGCGTTGAACCTTCTCTCGCATCCCATCAAGGTCCTTCCCGGAGAAGCGCCCCCATGAGATGTCACGCCCCAAGAGACGAGCCGATGCCGCGAGTGGTGCGAGTCCATTTTCAGCTTTCGAAGCGGACGCTCTGACGGCCTTGGGTGAAAAGTCTGGGGAAGAAGTGGAGATTCCAAGAAGAGCCAAATGCTGGCGAAAGCTCGAGTTGAGTGGGCCTACGACCCCTCGGAGTCTAGTTGTGTATTGCGCGGCAATGGAAGTAGGGAATATGAGCACGGATGACGCTATTGCCAAGGCCGAGTGAAATGCCAATGGGATCATGACTGCTTGTCCAGACTATCAGAGCGCGATAAGACACGGACTGCGCTGCCGATTCTACAAGCAGCTCACCTTGTAGTACGCGTAAGGAAATAACGCCGAAGTTGTCAATGAAATATCTGATGCGGGAACTAAGCCTCTCATTTCCCAGCTAAAAAAGTGCAAGACTTGCCTAGACAGATGCAAGCAAGGATGGTTGCAGGTGAGAACGGACCGGGGCCTTGCTGTGCCTTGATGTATAAAAAGAAGGAAGAACCGAAGAAAAGAAAAATGGCACTGATGACAGAAGGCTGCGACACGAGTTTAAAAGGCAAGTTAGGCGACCATATAGAACTCACCGCTGCTTCTATGTACTTCCCAGAAACGATTTCGTCAAAGGTGGCGGCATAAACAGTACGCGAACGTGCTAGACTAGCAAGTTTGATTCCTAAGCTCGCCCACCTGTGAGAAAGTAGAGCTTGATTACGAAGTCGGCTGCACCAGATATGTTGATGCACTGACCCCCATGCCATGAGAACGCATAATATTATAATGATCTCTCGTTCTGTGTTGGTCACAAATGGATCACCAGGAGGCGAGAGCATGCCGGCTGAGGAAGAGAAACCAATAAAGCATCCTGCCGCACATGCAAAGTCCACGTACCGACCAATATTAAAAACGAGGCCTTACAAAACGAGTAAATAAACGCCCGCCCCAAGCGTGTGACAGATAAGCTCACCTGACCCATCACTCTCCTGGACGGACCTATGATGAGTAGGAGCAGCGAGGCCCATTCGGAGACCGCGCAGCGTATGGCGGGTTGCCATTTTGACCATCTCCAGTTATCTATGATCCAGTGCAAGGAATTGGGTAGTTCAAATCGGGAAGCCCTAGCGTGTTGGGACAAAATCGGTCTATTCGCCGTCTCCTTGCCCTTGTTGCAGATGGATCTGGATTCCTGTTTAGGGGCTACCGGAAAAGGAGACAAAGACGGTGAGGTCTGCTCGTTGTCTTGCGGATCAGGCCTCGATCCATCTTCATCACCGATACGCGGGTCGTATTCCTTGGGTTGAGGAGATTGCGAAGACATTCGGGGAGAGCTAACACTGTCGTTCGAGGGAATAAGTCAAAGCAGAGGGTATCTAGAGGACGCAATAGTTGAAGTACTTTCTGTGCCCCCGAGTCTGCTGACCCGCCTGTGGGAAGAGAGGTGAAGAGAGACCCTCCGAGTCTCAGTCACGCTAATTGGGCGATGTCAAACAAAGCTCGAAGCTCGAAGCTCGAAGCCTGAAGCTGCAGCATAATGACCGCAACGAAAGATAATCTCCCGTGAGACTGGGTTAGGGTTTAACGATTTCTTTCAATTACAATTTACAATGGCCGACTCACCACCTCCCCCGGAAGCTACACCCCCTCCGCCGCCCCCAATCACCTCTGGATCACCGACTGACTTTTTGAAAAACGTCGTTGGGAAGCGTGTCGTGGTTCGTTTGACATCTGGGGTTGACTACCGTGGTGTGTTCTCCTCCCCTTTGCCTTGCATTCTGCCTCACATCTGTCCCGGTACTTTAGGCGTATTGTCATGCCTCGATGGATACATGAACATTGCTCTCGAGCAGACGGAGGAACATGTCAACGGATCTGTGACAAACCGTTATGGGGATGCATTCATTCGTGGTAACAATGGTCAGCGGATGCCCCATGCTGTTTCTGCGTTCTGACGTCCTCATACACAGTACTCTACATATCAGCCGCCGAACCCTTATGAACCCTCGTCTCGCCTTGCCTATTTACATGCGAGGCGAGGCCGGCCGGTCTTCCTTAGCGCCGTTACATCTGCCCTCTCTCCACCAGATCTCTGGTCAGGTTCTCCTGAACAGGCGTACTATCTACACAATGCCCTGATCCGAGAAATGTCTTTGGGTCTTTCGTTGGTAAAAACTAGAAAATGACCTCATGTTCTCTACGATGCTGGTTTCTGAATGTCCAGCCGGTGCTTCCTACTTCCCTCAGATGTTTCCATGGCGGATGGTGTAATCGGTCGACGAATTCCACCCGGCCAATCAACTTCTCAACAATTTTAGAGTTCAAAGCAAGGTGCTCTAATTATTATTATTATTCAGTCTGTCTTGCGGCGTACGGGGTTACAGTACTCCAATGTTACATCACGTCCATACGCCGCCCTCAGGTACAACGCCATTACAGTACCAAACGCTCACTGTTGGGCTAATTTCGCACCAATTATTATCCCAAATCTACTGGGACAGGAAAATGGAAAACTCATGCTCCGGTTTGAGTTTCAACCACCATCTGATCGATGCCGCGGGTCAAACTTCTACAGATCACCAAATTATTGAAGTGGCTGACCTTGGCAGCTCATGGGTATCTGTGCCGTGCAGGGGGGTTTTTTTTTCCGGCTTTTACTGCTTCAACCTCACGACAACCCACCTTCTTGGGCCCAGCGTGCGGGTGCAGTTGATCCACTTTCCCGGACTTTCCCGTTCATTTCAGAATCCCTCAACCACGACGGTCAGCCATGTCCGCGTGTTCTTCCTCGATCTTGTCACAACCACATCCGTCGTTCTCGCCTTTCTCTCTTTTCTTCCTAGATTCGCTTCGTAGGGGCCGTTCCCTCATGGTGTTGTTCGCCAGCAGGTACCCGATTTCCTACGCCTTCAAGAGGTAAAACTTTGCCAATCTCGTGCACGAATTTCGAACTATTGTTCGTACCGGCACTTGCGACTCCCCACCCTATCACTTTGATATGGCGGCTCGGACCGAGCAGCGCTATCTACATGACGTAGTAATGCGCGAACTGTGTACGTCCATCGTCCAGATCAGAGAAGCTGCCTCAGTTCTGTGAGAGTAGTTCTCATGAGATATCGATACGCCGGGTCCTCCATTGGAGTCAGGTCGCTTCCCTGTTTATAGTGAGATTGCGGGCTCATACTAGCTGCGGCGCCCGATTCGCTCCACTTTCTCGTTTTTGTACTTCACTCGGCGTATACAAGAAGCCTTAGATTCGCACTAATCCCCTCTTACGAACGTCTTAAAATGAATTTAAAAGGTAATTCCGCAGATGCAACGCGATCACTGCCTACTAAAGCCTTGGCTTGATCATGTGTTTGGTCGACACTGGGTTGAGAACACTTTGAGGGTAAGGCAACGCCGGTCCCCGAACATGTTCACAAGCGCCATCGACGACAAGAACCTGACCTGAGATAAAGCTAGCAGCATCACTAAAGAGGAAGACTGCAGCATTGGCAACATCTCTCGACTCTCCCTTGCGGCCGGTGGGAAGAGGCCAAGAATCCTCACGGCCCTTGGGTAAGAGGCGATCCATACCCTCGGTCCCGTCAATAGGGCCCGGTGCGATAACATTCGAACGGATGCCATGTGGACCTTCTTCGACTGCAAGGACAGCAGACGTAGCATCAACGGCAGCTTTTGCGGCCGAAACATGCACTTGGTACGGAGTGCCTAGAAAAAAAAAACGAATTCATTTCAAACGATAACAGTGAAATGGTGCGAAAGTCGCACGTACCGCGGTAGTGCAGCGTTGCGCTCACATGAATGTATGAGCCCTTCGTCGCCCGCACGTGAGACAGGGTCGCTTTGATTGTATGGTAGGTCCCAAGCTTAACGGGCAGGAGGGGTCAGTGAACAGAATGACAGGTCACCAAAATGGGGACCTACCGTGTCAACTTCAATCACAGTCCTGAATCCATTTTCGGAGAGGCCCGAGATGGGTGCAAGGAAATTACCTGCGGCACCTATATTGAAGGGGCGCAATGTCGGGTGAGATTCAAGTAAGAAAGGAACCCGAACAAATGACCGTTGATGACGAAATCAATCCTGCCAAATTTCTCGATAGTCAGCTGAACGGCAGTCTGAACTTGCTTGGGATCCCTGACGTCAGCTTTGACGGCAATGCAGGTGCTTCCAGTGGCCGCAGAAAGTTCCTGTGCTGCCTTTGTAAGGCGTTCTTCGCTACCACGAGTATCAGGGAAATGTCACACGTCTTCGATCGAGGACTCACTTTCGACCGACAATGGTGGCATTCGCTCCATGTCGCATCTAAATGACGCCGAACGTGAGGCAGAAGGACATATGCGTTTGACCATCTGTGGCGAGACGAACCACAGCCTCCGTCATTACCCGACATATTCCGGAACCACCACCGGTACAGAAAAGGACTCTGTTCTTGAATATGTCCTTCTTGAAGACGGCTGTAGAGTCAACTGCGGGGTGTACGTGAGGGTCTAGCGGTGACATTGTCGGCGCTAGGTCAGGGGGAACGAATGATTTACGTCTATTCCTCTTTCCTTTTGATCTTCTCCGCTTCTCTGTTCCGGGGTCGGCGCCGGTCGTCGCCACCGGAAAACCGGGAAGAGTTCCGGACCGGAGCTGACCCACGTGAGGCTCGCTTGTAGCCCCGCCCGGCAATTGGTGTAACAGTTGCTCGCCTAAATGGTACAGTACTGTACAGTAAGCGGGTTGATGCTCCTCAGTTCCTAGATCACTCTACTGTAATACGTCTCAGACGCTGTTTGTGCTCCGCTTGTTAAAGGTAGATGACGTCAATACTGATCTTTGGACACGTGGGGGCCTGGGGACACTTAGTTGCATAGTTGCACGATCATCACCGCTGAGAGCTGCTACTGCCAGTGGTACAGAATGCGGAGCGTTCAAAATGACTTTTCATACGTATCCTTGTCTTTCTGCACTTACGTCTCCTCCCCAATAAGTACGTACTCACGACGCCTTTTCTAGTGCGGTCCCGACTCCGACCCACGGTACCTCACACTGAGCGCTTTCTCTTTGTCACCAGTCTACTCCGCGGTCCGCGCGTAGGGGTCCAATCACCCCTCAAACCACGCTCTATACAACGCTCGTCCGCATTCTCTTCCTCGAGGGGATGTTGCCAGCGTGTGCCGGGGCTACGTATCTGTCCTAGACCTAGACTCACACCGTATGTGCAGGGTATCGTGCCCATAATGTGTCCCCAGCCCTACGCCCACGAGTTCTCACGCTCGGACGTTACACGTCGCACCGCCGTCATTCCCCTAATAGAACTGGAACACGCCCCCTTACTCTAATCAAACGTGTCGTGATGCGGTCTTGCGCAGTTAGGCCCGGGATGTCCCGTATCCAACAAAAAACCGCGAAGTTCGCAGGCGCGCAAGCAACTGCCCTGAATTTCGTGCTTCAGCCGTGTTTGATCCTAGGGGTTTGCGTTGCATGGCAGGTGGCGCAAATACTGTAATGGCCGTCCCAGTGGTAAACTCGGTTAACATCGGACTTTGAGGTATTCTGAAAAAATTACTCGAGCTTCCTGAGTTTGATTCAGACATCTTTGAGAGAATAACATTTACTTGGAAGGTGAAGTGACACAGACCGGAAAGAATGACGTGCTAGGGACCAAGGATACTTGTAGTTTACACATGACAACAGACAAAGTTTGGTGCAGGGATACACGATAGCAGCAAAGTGGGGATGACGACACTGCGATATGAACGAAGCCTGTGAAACAGAGCAGGAGAGAAAATGGAGAGCACTAAGCAAACAAGAGATGATCTACGGTCAGATTGTTGCAAGAATGGTGGCAAGAAGACAGATGTAGCAGTTGTACCAAGAATTCGACGAAAACCCGCGAAAAAGTATTCGACGCGATAACCCTATTGCCCGCCTATTTTTGTGCGCCAATGGTCCATGCTCGAGCTAGTATAAGTGGCGTTGCTAGACGATGGGTTGCCTAAAGGGGGCACCCCCGAACCGAGTGCTAACGAGTGTAATGGTGGTCGCGACGACCGTGATTGTGGGTGCGGGAGCTGTAACACTTCATGAGCACTCGAAACATGTGATGTGTTGGAGTACGGCACCGAATGTGAGTCGTACAAGGACTGTTGCTCGAACCCACTACCCGCTCTACCCCCGTACGAGCCCCCCTGAAGTTGAGACCCAGAAGGGTAGTAATTCTCTGGACTCCCCGACGCAGTGGAGGAAGACGACGTGGAGCTTTGGTACGCCCCTGGCGAGTGCGAAGCGGGAAAGAACGGCGACGAGAGTGTCTGAAGAGGGTAATTGTTAGAGGAAGATATGTGCGGTGAGGCGCTGGAAATGGCCGGAGAGGCTTGGGAGGTCGACGTCGACCAGGGCCGGGGCGAAGGATGAGAATGTACCTCGCTTTTAGCGTGAGCAGCGGAGTTGGGCCGCTCACGAAGGTGCTCTCCTACATTAAGAGGAGGTATTACCGGAGGAGTCGAGGCCCATGTTGGTTGAATAGTCCGGCCATGATCACTACGGACACCAGACGATGCGCCTCCCCAGAAAGAAGAACCCCCAATATGGTCTGGTCCATATGCACCCGAAGATGTTGTAGTATTGGGAGGGTGAGACGTGTGGGACGGGTACGCGTGGGAAGGTATCGACGTGTCAGAATAATGGTGAGAAGGAAGGGAGGTCAGAGGCGTCTCAGATGGTGGGTGGTCGTGAATCGATGAAAGGTGACGAAGGCGTGTGCCAGAAGAGGGGACCTGACTCGCTGGAAAATCATTGCCAGGGTACCCAAAGGACGACAGGGCAGGGTGCGGAGATGTGACGCTCGAGTTGTCGTCATATCCCGATGCTATGCCGGAGTGCGAACTCCCGCGCGACGGAGCAAGGTCCCGCACAAGGTCGTGCCCGTCAACCGACTGGTAGTCGTAGTCATGTCCGGAGGAGAAATCATCTCCGACGTCGCCTGATGCCGAGGGGTCTAACAACGGGTTAGCGGTGGCATCCGGTCTGCGCTTCTTACGGGAGTTGTTAGGCCGTCTCCTATAAACGTAGTCGGGATATTTGGAGTTAAACGTTTCTTTCAAACGTTTGGCTTGATCGAGATAAAATTGCTTGTCGGCCTAGAAAAAAAACAAGTTAAGTCGGGGAGGGCGACCCACGGACAGATCTGCTCACCATGTCCATGGAGTTCCACTCCTTGCTCAATATTTTACTAATGTCACCAGTGCGCATGGTTTGATTAGCTGCGGAGACCTGAGGACGCCTACGACGCGCAAAAATCATGAACGCGTTCATTGGCCGCCTCGGCGTGCCATCAGAGTTGAGTGCTTGGGAAGTCAGTTGGGTGTCCTCTAAAAGAGGTGTAAACTACGTGCAGCGGTTTGACAGGTAAGAGCTAACCTGGGGACATGTCGTCCATCTTTGCGGACGTGCGACAGTGGGTGTACGACGTGCCGTCGTCGGAGTCGGCGCGGGGGCTGCTTCTGTCTGAGCGAGGATGCCGGTGTGCAGCAGAATCTGAATTGGCTTGAGAGTGTTGAACTAGTGAGTCAAGACGGCTCATGATGCTAGTGGTAGACGCGAGCGTAGATGGGAGATGAGGGGAACGCGTCTTGAGGTACGTGAGAGGCGATGTTGCGCGGGTAAGTCAGGCGAGCGAACTGCGGCGTGATCGGGGCGTGGCAGTCGCAGGTGTCCGAGTTTCCAGAATAGCGGCGGCTTATGAGAGCAAGCGGGTCCTAGAGTGGTCGTTTGGGGATGTGAAGTGCGCTGTATAAACTTTGTCAACAGCGGACGAAGGGGGAAACGACGGGACCATATCACCTTCACCCATGCGCTGGGTTTTTGACGTTACAACTGTGAGGACGGGATCAAAGCGAAGCAGGATGGCTCGCCGGGAAGGGGAATCTGCTGATCGCTTGTTTGTCGCCCCATAGTCATTGACACCGGCTAACGAGGTGCTATAACAGACACCCTTGAAACGGCTGTGCTCCTCACGCTTGGGCCCGTAAGCGCGGCTCGACCAATCGTTGGTTTCCCCGCCATCCTCAAAATCCCTTTCCCATAATTATCGAAGATTCCACAAAGGCAAACGCCAGCTGATACCCAGAGCCCAGGCGCGCCTCAGGTTGCCTTTTAGAATTTTTCCTCGGCCTTTTCCCTGCCCTTCTGGGCTAGCCTCAATTCGAAGTTTGTTCGCTCAGCGCCGTTCGGCGCCCAAATGCGGACCCAGTTCCTTGTTTCTCCTCAAACACCAGCGCATCAGTCAAGGGAAGATTTCTTGAGCTCTCGCAAATTGCTCACCTCCCCCGGATGATTCATTCTGCTGGAAAGTCGGCGCTGGGTCTTCGAAAAAGTCGCAAGCCGCGGTGTGATCCCTCAGAGACCGGATACCCCGAAACCTTTTTGTCTCTTGGTATCGAGGTGGGGCTCGCGGGCTCCGGAGACCGTTCGTGCTTGGTTGGCAGTGCTTGGTTGTCACCACTCGACTCTACCACAGTGTCGGAAAATCATGTGACCTCACCACCCTGCGAGGATGCAAGCTACTTTGTCCAATGGACAACGTCATTCTGGTCTCGCTCGTGATATGTGCCATAAGGGGATCCCAGGTATTTTCTAAGTGAATCCAGACAGTTACGCCCTCTCCCTGATGTTGTTCCGCTTGGTGATGGCAATGCTTGCTGATCTTCTGCTTAAGGGTTTCACTGGTCGCCTCCGATCGCCGATTCGGCATCGGCCCGATTCCGGCACTAGCCCACCACCTGATCGATATTTCTTGTGTTTCCTCCCAAGGACGGCTCTGGCAGGCTTCTTGATAATCTGGGGCTCTACAGGCGTTCTGAATCAGTTTTACTCCCTATTTGAACTCTTGTGCTCGCCCGTCCTCACAGGAAGTAAAATTAGATGGCGTTCCGACCAATAAGAAGTGAGGCAACTGGGATACGCTGGTGCCCTGGTACCTAGAACGGATCTGTCAATTGCAGTGACCGCTCCAAGCAAAACCACCTGTCTCGAGGGGGGGGGGGCCGACACGTTCAAAGAGGCGCTCCGCCCATCCTGCTACGTGTCATGTTGCTGGGTGCGTGTTTGCGTCATTCCAGGCGCGTGCAAGATTGCAAATGAAGGTGGTGGGTCAAAGATGCGATTATTACCTAAACCACCATATATCCATGTGTCCATCCGCTCAATCCCGGTGTGCCACCATTCTCGGGGTGTAAAAAAAATGCAATGCACCCAAATAGGAAGGTCCCTTCAAAACAGAGCAATTTGTGGCCCTGCAAGACCAAATGATTGGTTTTTCTTTGTTCTCAACTGTGAACGTTCCGTCGCAGGTTTGAACCCCAAAGCATTTTGAGCCAGGGGATAGGACTTAGGTAATTTCCACCCTGACCGTTGTGCGCGTTGCAATTCCGAGAGGAGATAGCAGAGTCATGACCAACAGGGAACACAAGCATCACGCAGTTTGTCTATGGGTGTGGTGGTTCACCAACTGGGCGTACCCCCCGCGTGTATCACGCGGCATGGCCAATGAGGTGTACGCCACCTTCGTGCATCGATATGTTCTACGAGGGCGATCAACAATACATGGGCGATTCGTCGTCGGCGCTTACAGTTTGTGTAACCTGCGACTTGCTGGAGACCATCACCTAACAATCTAAAATCAAAATTACGGGTGAGTCCAAACACGTCCATGCAACCGTGGTGGAAGTGTCGCAGGAGGAGCGCTACGGCCGGATACTGTAGGCGCGAAACGTGTCCCACAAGTGACGTTGGCGATATGCGCGCCACCGTTACGGAGACGTTAGACCCGCAATCATCATCCCTGCTGGAACCTTTACGAAGAGGATCCGCTTATTGTTACCGACTCCTCGTGTCAGAGAGCAAGGTCGTGTGCAATAAATCGGATGCGACGGATGCGAGCGGGAAAGATTACAACACTGAATTTGCGCAACAGATGCGACCCGGAACTCGACACGTATTCTGACTCGGATGGAGCTCGGACATGTCGTGGAAGTATCGTCTTAACGTCCAGGATTCCAGGTCGTGGAACACTAAAGGGGATACAGAACGTGTTGCGGTGTTAGAGTACCTGCCTGCGAACTTGGGAGAGGTTCAGAGGTCGCCGTGCAAATGATATGATCGAGATATGGGGTTGCTTCGGACCGCTAGACGAATACAGTAAAGCGCTGATGTCCGGAAACAAAGTTTACTTACGAGTGAGGGTATTGTGTAAAACTTTGACAAACAGGATCGATGCGATAGCCACACTGCCTTCGCTGGTACCTTAACAAGTGCGCGCGGCGATATGAGACACGAAAGGAAGGGAGCGAATAACGTGCAATTTTTCCTCGAGGACGAAAGAGGGCAGCATGGGATCTACACGTCCTAGTGCGGATCCACAAATGAGCAAAGAAGGAAAGCAACATTTCGCTCGCTAAAGGCATGAAGCACGGAGGCAGTTGCGCTGATAAGGCCCGCCCGTTGTGAGACAAATTATTCGTGGCGTATGTTACCGAGGGGACGGCGTGATCGCTCTTGTATGGCTGGGCTCTTCCCTCTTGCTCTTGGAGCAAAAAGACGCCCTGAAAAACGTAAGCACCAAACCGATTTCTTTTGTCCTGGCCCGCCAAAGGCGAAGATATCCGTCAACGATGTTCCGTACACGTAATGAGGCGAAGCAGACAATCCTGGGGCGCATACTATAAAGAGACGGAAGATAAGGAAATGTTGCCAGGGAGCCTATCACGGTTGTCAGAGTTTGCCAGCGCTGGGGAAGAGATATGGTATGAGGAATGAACGCGAACTCATTCATAAAACTGTGAGTGTTGTCATTTTCCTTCAAATTGGGGACCAAGGTCTGTTCCCGCAGTCAAAATGAACGAGTGTGTGAATATTACTTCCTGGCGGGGGTATTGGTCTCAGAACGGCGAAAAAGACTATTATCATGCCCAACGGGACGAAATAGCCTAGGGGGTTCTTTGTGCGTAGTAATTTTTGCAGATTCCATTAGAACTATACTATGTAAATGCAACTTCAAAAAACCAGGGGGATCTCACAGTTCGATGATTTGAATTCAGGGGATCGGTTGCTGCAGCATGGGGATTTTGGGTGCTACTCGTTCTTTCTGATACACTCATTCAAGTTATGTACACCAAAATTTACCGGATGTCTCACCCAAGTCACTCGACTGTGAGCACATATTTTGGACATGACTGTAGGAGAGGATGTTGAGCGTGACATGAGCATGACAACAGAGTGCGGAACACCAGACCAGACATGGGCCGCCATGACACAGCGCGACAAAAAAATTTCAACTCCCTACATGAGGACCACTCACATGCGAAATATGCCGCTTCGGTTTCAATGCTTTCCATGATAATAAAAAGTACATGGTCGTATAGAAGAGACGGCAGGCTACTGTCCCATGAGGTTTGGGTACTATCTGTGGTCTTGATCCCAAGATATTCAAGTCCCTGAGTATGATAGCACGTTGAAACCTGTTACTGATATTGTGCTGTGGCTCTCCGATAAGTGAGCAAGGGATGGGGAGCGACGCATATCCCAGTCAGCCAGTATCCGTGGCAAAATGGAGAACTTGGGAACATAAGAAAGGATGCCACACGGCGTGAGTCGCGCACCAACCTGAAGTTAGCTTAATCGCCGACATATATAAATGTGTATGGTTGGGCTCAGTCGGCCCTCACCAGCAAACATAAGTCAAATTGGGAGTAAGTAGGAAGGGTCTGCGAGCACTATCCTTCAAAAGACTCCAGTACATCAATTAAAATGAACAGAAGATTTACTATGGTCGACTTTGATCATTCCAACAAGGATTGGATAGGTCAATCGTAAACCACAGTGAGAAAGAGTTCATCAATTTCAAAACTAGTCGGTAACGAAGCTGAATGAAGGCGATACTCGGATTGGAGACGAGAGCCGTGAGGCGGTTCGGAGACTAGTAAAGTGAAGATGGCAGCCTTGCCCAAACGCCCGGAGTCGTAACAAATATGGGGAGTGATCTCGTGATCGCCGGAGTCCGGCGTCCAGAAGGAAGGGTGGACGTGACAACGCGTCGTGTAACGTCGTCACGTTTATAGTCACATGACCGCAAGCGCGACGGACAGGGACAAGAGTCAGTCCCGGTCTCTGCCTGGCACAATATAATTCGTATTCAGTCTCACTCAACCACCTTTGATGCCCTCGTTCAAAAATGCCAATATTTGACGGAATCAAGTTCTTCTGCACTTCTACACTTTCAGAGAATCGAAGGCTTGATCTGACCTCCTCCCTGGAGCGTAATGGTGCGGAATCCGTACCTTTGGAAGAAGCGACGCACATCATCGCGCTCTCACTTGATTACGAGGGACAAGATCGCGCCAAGAATGGGTCTTTCACAGTCACTGTGCGCTTTCTTTTGGTCTGGAGCCACGCCTACGTGTTGATGCCTATATCCAGGATTATTGGGCCGAGCGGTCCTTAATCCTCGGAAGGCTTCAGCTGTGAGTATACAGATGTACAGTACGTGCTTTTCGAGAATATCACCTGATCTTTATACCAGCGTGCAACACTTCTCTCCTGATCCCTCAATGCTCTTCTCAGGAGTAGTTGCATGTGCAACTGATGTACGCTTTACCCCCGGTTTTCCGTCTCCAATGCCTTGCTCAATTTCCTTCCTAGCTCGTTCCTTTTGATGTCGAAGTTCTCTCTGCCGGAATCACGGCGCTCGGAGGCCAGTGGCGTGCCGGATTAACTCGCGACGTCACCCACCTCTTTGCCGTTGGTCCCGGGTCCGAGAAGTACCAGACAGCGCTGCGCTACCAAAAGGACACTCAGGTCAAAGTACTACTTCCACATTGGTTCGACGACTCGGTACGCCTTGGCATATGTGGTCTCTCCGCGATGGTGTACGAGTGGCCCGAACCCGCACTTCTCACGTTTGGGCGGCCGAGCCCTGAAACGGGTGCGGTAGGGGACAGCTTAATGCGACCACAGAACAAGCTGCCCCAAGAGAAAAAGGCACTGTACAAAGCTGTGCTCCTTTCAGCAGAACAAGAAGTGAAGCTAGGTCAAGTCGAGCCACGGAATATTTGGGGCCATAGACGCGTATTACTCAGTCCTGATCTCGAGCTTTCGAGTGGTCGTAGGCAGGCCATCGAAGCTGGTATCGTCCGCTCTGGAGGAGTGGTTGTGGAGTACGATGCCAAGTGTGTGGATGTCGAGTACGACTTCGACGTTCTCGTTGCGCGATACCGCTGGGGGGATCTTTATGTACAGGTGAACTTCCTCCGCTCAGTTGGTGTTTCCCAAGATTTGGCCCTCCTCGCTGACCGGTCCTTCAGGGCGTAAGCGGACGCAAGCTCATCGGCTCACTTACATGGCTGTTTCATGTAGAGTCTACCGGAACTATTGGTACACCTACAGCCCAGTTGTTGCATTACCCAATCCCGAAGAATCCCATCGAAGGGTTTTCTGCTCATGTCCGTGCTGTCGGCTTATCGAATCAAAAAGAGTTGCTTATCGTGCAGCATAGGAGATCACAGTGACAAATTATACAGGCGATGCGCGCGATTACCTCAAAAAGCTGATAGGGCTGATGGGCGCGATTTTTACCCCGAGCATGTCTGGCAAAAATACTGTGCTCATTGCGGCATAGTGGGTCCACATGTGTTTTTTTTATGATGCCCCTGATCCCCTCGCCCCTATCTGTAGTATTTCGGGGAACAAGGCAAATAAAGCTCGCAACTGGTCCATCCCAGTTGTTAACCATACATGGTTAGAGGACTGCTTCATTCAGTGGAAAAATCTCACTGTCGGTCTTGAGAAATATGTCGTCTTCCCGCCTGGCCTTGACTTCTCCGATAACCTCGGCGAGCGTGGCATCCAACGCGAGGTTATACTTGAGTCACTTCCTGATCTCGTAGCAGAGATGGCCCACGCGAGGAGTACGGTGACTCCTGTGGCAGAGGTTCCGAACAATGACGATGCAGGGAAGCAGCCTCCGATATACGCTATGAGGCCCAGCACCCGCAAGGCTAATGAAGTTGAGGACGCGACAGGCGGACTTGGCAGCGAAGACCGGATGAACGTCGATGTCAAATCTCGGTCTACGAATGCTCGAAGAAGAGGAGACGACCACATGCAAGTGGACGAGCCCGAGGCGGCTGCGCCTCACCACCTAGGACAGCATCACGAGCCTAAACGCACCTGGAAGTCTCCTAGGCGAGCAAGCGCGGGTCTTTCTCCATCGCATCAAGCTACTTCTCCGCTAAGGCAAGAACATAAGCGCCTTTCATCAGCCAGCGAGCGCCGCCGCGGAGCTGACCAAGAAGCAACAGAGGACGAGGATGAGCCATCTCCGATGAAACGATCAACACGAGCCGAGTTGGCAGCGGCGGGCTCTCTTGTCAACAGTCCGTTAAAAGCACTCCAGAAGTCTCCGTCGAAGTCTTCCCCGGGGTCGCCACTTCTCCGGATGGAATCGGTCCTCATGCCACCCATAGGGACAGGCGGAGCCCTCGCGAAATTCTCGCAGCGATCAGCGAAGGCAAGCTCAGTCAAAGACAAGCCACAAGGTCGCAATCCTCAGGCGAGATCGATATCTCCAGAGCACGCGTATCCACTGTCATCCCTCACAGTCGACACGACCACGGACCGGGAGGAAGGTCCATCGAGACAGGTGTCACGCCGCTCCGCGGCGAGCAGGGCTTCGCAGCGTTTGAGGGAGGAAATCATGCCTGACGTGGTCAATTTTGAGAAGGAGATGCGGCGTGGTCTTGTTCGGGCAGCCGACGTTCCTGAGAGTAGACAAGGGAAGGAGAAAATGGACACGGGATCGAAGATGCTGGGCAAGAGTAAGAAGCGCGCGTCGGTTCACAATGGTGTGGAAGGTGCCCTGTTTTCCGATGATGAGCACGAGCGCAAGAAGCGCCGCATCAGTGGCACGAAAGGTCGCTTTACTGGGGCGGGTCGGGCTGATGATGACGATGAACGCTCTGAGAGAGGAGGTGCCAGTTCACAGGGGACGACGGAAATTCCGTCGGGCAAGGGTGCAAAACCGAAGAAGTTCCCCCCCAGCGGAGACATTACCAGGCAAGCGGAACAGGTTCCTCGTAACGTTGATTGCATGTTGACCGATCGCAGAGAGCATACTGTTAGGGTCTTGGCTACACAAGTCACGTTGGAAGATCACGAAGAAAGGGTGTGTGACGGAATTTTCCGAAATGTTATTTAATTTTATCTTGCGCCTTTTTTAGGCCTTGGCAAAGCTAGGTGCAAAGATTGGCGTAAAGCCGAGCGAGTGCACCCATTTAGTCGTCAAGAGCCTCGCGCGCACGGAAAAGCTCCTTTGCGCAATGGCTGTTGCTCCTCATGTCGTAACTGAGAGATGGGTTCGCGATTCCATCATGGCCAAAAGGTTACTCCGTGGGTGGCCTACCTTAATCCTAATCTCTCATACTGTGTAATAACCTGAACCCTGCCGCGAATTGACAGCCACCGACAAGTATATGCTTGCCGACTCCATCAGCGAAAAGAAATGGAAGTTCGAGCTCGTCGACGCGTTGAAACGTGCAAAAGCGAACAGGGGCCGATTATTTGCGGGCAAAGTCTTCTACGTGACAAACAAGGTTCCGCTAGATAAGAAACTGTTGAAAAATGTCATTTTGGGACACGGTGGGCAGGTGAGTTGTTGCGGCAGTAGTGCGCAAAAGTGCCGGACTGATTGATTCGTTGGCTTGGTTCGGTATGTGCTTGGGTCATAGATACGTCAGCAAAATCCGACCGTTCGTGCCTTCAACGGCAAATCGTCGGGCCAGCAGCACTTCGTGATTTCGTGCGCCGAAGATGCCTCGGTATGGCGGCCTATCGCCGAAGCCGGACACGCGATTTATTCCCAAGAACTCATACTCAGCGCTGCTCTCACGCAGGAGATGCGTTTGTACGACGAAGAATTTCGAGTTGACACGCCGTCGTGAGTACATTTACCGGAATGTGGTAGTACGAGTGCTAGTTAGTTGGTTTGTGTGTCGTGCTTGGTTCTTAATTCTGGAAGACAGATGGTTTTATATGAATCACCGCATTCTTTCCACCCTCCCTACCTGTCTCTGCATTTGTCATAGACCGCCGAGAACGGGCTCCGCAACACGCATGCACTGTGTAATTAAAGTTATCAGGCGTCTCAGGAGGGCGCTTGAGCATAACTGCCTGATGAGACCATCGACTGGATATTTTTTCACGTTTGGTACCTGAGCACTTCGGGAAATCTATCTACTCCCATACAACCGCGGCTCGTTCATTCAAATCGATGGAGAGACCAGAAACGACCAGGCGTTGGACCGCAGGAGTGTACACCCACTTTGGTGCTGGGAGAACGACCCCATTGACGCGCACGCGTCGGGGGGCCTTGTCGATGCCGAGGATGGTGAGGACGTCCAGAGGCTGGGCGACGCCGAACCCGCCGTGACCCGTGATCGCTACCTGCCCGCCTTGCACATCGAATGTCAGCGTGCGGCTCGGCGACGGGACGTTGTCGGACAGCTGCGTCTCGCCGTCATCGATCAGCGCGGTACCGTATGCGCGGCCGTCGCGGTCGAGCGACACAAGGAGGGCATAGGGCGCCATGGCGCTCGCGTGCGTCGTGTACGCCGGTTGCGAGTGCAGGAGCAGCGCGGCACCCGAGCGGACGAGCACGGGGATGTGGCTCAGCGGCGCGGCGAGGTCAACCGTCACGGTGTTTGTTTCGCTGTTGGGTGTGCCGCCCACGACAGCGTGGGTGTACCAGTCGCGCCAGATGACCTGCCCGCGCCCTGGGAGGAAGCCTGTTCGAAGCGAGTAATGGGTTGATTGAGCCGGGCGTGGCTGAGGTGCCAGGCTGGGTCATGGCGCTCACCTGAAACCGAGGACACGTTCGGTGCCAGCACAGGGGTAACCAGGATGTCGCCCCCGATCATGAACTGGCGGTCCACGGGAAGCAGTTCTGGCTCTTGAGGGAACTCGAAAAAGAGCGCACGGACGGGCGGAGTGCCGTACAGCGATGCGTTCGCAAAGAGTGTATACTGGAGGGTTTGTGTGTTAGTAGTAAGCAGCAGAGTAGCACAACGAAAATAAACACACCCAGTACGGGAGCAGAGCGTAGCGTACTCCAATGGCAATGCGGCTGGCATGCGCAACGCTGTCCCATCTGTATGGTTCCTGAGAGATCGCACCGCGAATGTTGTGGTTGCGGAAAAAAGGCGTGAACGCTGCGAGTTGCATCCATCGGTTACACAGTTCTTCATCAGTATTCCCGACTATGGGCACATTAGCCACCTTGTCGCAATTCAAGGGGGAAATCCCCGCTCACTGAAACCACAAGCGTCCGCCCCCACCATCGGAATCTGGAAGAGCTGGAATTGTAACACCCCCTGGATGCTATAGTGCAAGTACGACCACTTGCTCCAGTTGTCTCCCAGCTTATGTGAGGGTGCATCAGCTCCTGGGGGGCTGTGCTTATACGTGAAAGGTGCCGCTTTACTTACCCAATGTCCTGTCCACCTCCCCGAACCAGCAAATGTAGAGCGGGAAATGAGGAACGGGCGTTTCCCCGGATGCAGCTCACGAACGGCCAGATGCGCTGCTCGCGACATGAGGTGTCCGAACAGGTTGTGCAAGTCGAGCTCGGTCCGACCGCCGTGATACGTCGCGTTGATCGCAACCGTTTGCGCTGACAGGTCACCCAGCGCTGCAGAACACAGAAGAATAAATTAATACAATTCAGGGCTGGAGCGAGAGATGTTTACCATTGTGGATCGCGTATGGCGGCTCGCCACCAGGGGCGAAAGGGTGCTTAGTGTTAGGGGCGTTATTATCGCCACCCTCGTTGCCGACTGAAGGGTCGATCCCCGCTCCGTATGTCAGCGACCCGTTGATAGTTATATTGCCGCTTGGCCCCGAAATCGTGGCATTATACCTAGAGTAGGTTCGAGCTACCCATAAACGAGGGTTGTATTGACAAGCTAACGCTTACCCCTCTGGATACGCAGTCACTAGGTTCCCAGGCTCCCCAGGAAGAATTATTGTAGCGGCGCGAGTGGGATGATCAGGCGTCGGAGCGCTATTTCCCCAGATCAGTAAAAGCCATGTCGTAAACTGTCTCTCCCCGCCTCTTACCAGTGACCATCGCAGAAAGATTTCACTTCGTTCATATCCAACCAAAGCCCGGAAAACTCAACGCCGAGCGACGACCAGTTTCGCAGAGCCTCCCCCCACCACAGTTCTACGTTCGGCGCAAACCAGTCTGGGAAGACCTAGAAACACGCGGTCAGTCTGTGCGTATAAAGAATTCCTTCACTCACAGTGTATCCTGGCCAAACTTGCCCAATAAACACAGACTGGTCTGGATTACGGATAAAAACATCCCTTGAAAGGAAGTATAGGGTCCTTCTTAGACGATAGTGAGAGATTTGAGAACCCTTACAGTTCAGTTCCGCGAGTGAAAGGATCGTACTAGAGGAGGGTGGGGGTTCTCAGTCAGACAAAAACCTGCCAGCATTCCCCAAAACTCACAACGTCAGTCTCGTTCGTCACAAGGGCGGCATAGCCGTGAACAATGGGAATATCTATCTTGTGGGTGAGTCGCATCCTCAGTAGGGCAAGATTGCATACAGTGTTGCCCATTCGCATTCTGGGAAAACAGATCAGCTTCGCCCCACCAACTCTCGCAAAGAAGGAACCGAACGACTAACCAAGTCCCTAATGAAATTGCGCATTTCTTCGGCAGGAAATGTTGCGGGGTCGGTGGTAAAGTCTCTATAATCGTGGTACAACTCTAGGTCGTTCCACATTACTGGGTGAGGCGTAGTTAGTACGAAGCCCACCAGTGGAGCATGGACGTTTCCGGAACCTTCAAGGGGGATGTCCGCCGCGCGCATAGCATCTACTTGCTGCCTCGTTTCAGATAGACTCGTGTAGCCCCATCTGCACAGATGGAAGCCGAAGCCCCAATTGGGCAGCCGGGCAGGCAGGCCAACCACCTGGCCGTATTGTTCGATGACGCTCTTAGGATCCGGACCAGAGAAGAAGTATAGGTCGAGCGTCCCCCCGATGAGGCGGAACTGTACCAGGGATCTGTTCGAGAACGGGGGTGTAGCGAGTATGATATCGGACCCGGCCGCACTGGGCGTGACGAGTTAGAAAGTCGGCGTAGACTAGTCGAAAGAAAATCGCGAAAAGTCGCAGCGTACCTAGAGAGGAAAACACCATGCGACAGGAAGGTGCTAATAGATGGGACCCAACGGTGTTCAAGATACACGGAATGCGAGCCGTAACTACAATAAGATGGAAGATGAGAACTAGCGAGAATGGAGATGCATTATAAGAGATTGCGGACATGTTTTCATCCAGGGGATCTGCTTCATCTCTATTCCACATTGTCTGTATTGTCCCATTACGCACGTCCCGACGGAACCCACTAGAGGCCACGACCTCGCCCAATCCATAGATGTTAGCATCCAACGGAAGGGTAGATGTGAGCTACGGCCCGGGCGGCCACGGATAGAACTCAATCACATGATCAATTGGCCTATTGAAAAAGAAATACATTACCTGCAAATATCTGTCCTCAAAAACGAAAGGGAACCCGTCGAATCCCAAACTGGGATCATCGCCGGCCCTCAAAAATGCAGGGATCGGCACGGGGGGTAAAGACGTCAGACGTGTGTCAAAAATGGGCTCCGAATGGGGATCGGATCGGCGAGTGATCCAAAAGGCGAATGGAGACGCTTCGTAGTGAAACTGGAGGTCCGCACGTTCCGGGGAGCTCGGCTCTGTCTGTTTTGGCGGGTCGAAGTACTCCGAGGGCAGGGTGAATTGCCGAGCCGATGTGTCGAAAATGTTGACGTGCAATCTGTTGGAAGCCGTTCGAGTTGGCGCCGTGTAATACTAGTGCGGGAACAGACGCAGACACGCACCGAGAAGTAGTTTCATAAGTGACCCAAATGGTAAGATTGAGGATATCGTCTCCGAATGCGTCGCACGGGCGCCCAGCAAGATTAAGTTGTGCTGTGAATCCACTCCGATTCTCGACGAGCGAATCGAGCACATAGCCTGACAAGATAAAAAGAAAAGAGAAAATTCAGGTTAAATTCGGCAAAAACATGTCAACAAGTGGTGGAAATAGACCTGGACAGTCGGTGACATTTAAAGAGTGCTTCTGCTTCTGCGTACGCCCGTTGCGGATCCCGTCGGGAAGCGTCGATGTCACGTTCGCAGGCGTCCGGCTCTGAGTGTGAGCGCGCCCCCACCGCCAGTGCCAGTGCCAGTTCCAGTCCTGGAATGGCGCCGATCCGAAAAATAGTGCTATTGCCAAGGGAAGTATCGCTCCGAAAAAGGCCCTAACATGCCGCGACGCACGTCGAACGCGTCGTCGCACACATACGCACACACAGTCAGAAAGTCGATTACCCTCCCCACAATCCTCGGGGAAAAAAAAAAAAAAAAACTTTACCAGGTGTAGTAGTAATGACACCCTCGCGTCTTGCTCTGGCCATAGTTCCGACTGCGCGGTCCACGCTCATCACGCTCGGTCTCACGCCGACCCTGCGAGGAGGCTGCTAATTTGGGGCTGCTATCGTCACGAGTCGGCGCTCCGTCCTCGTCGTCGCCATCAGGGGCGCCGTCGTCGACGTTAGGTCTTTCGCCGCCATTGCTGTCATCATAATGCCTCGATCGGAGCTGTCGCGTTGGAGTGGCCATTCAAGCAAGTCTCACTGCACAAGCCACTAACTGTCTGGTGTGACGGGCGATACAGTAGCTAGTTGGGCAGACAGGAGAAGCAAGACGTGCCCCGACTCTATCGGCTATATATTGATAAATGGGGGAGGAGCCAGGGCAGGGGGGGTTAGTACGGCATTAGCATGTCTGCTTATTTGGTAACTTACGTCGGTACGTATTCTTAGATTCCGTTATCGTGGATCGTTGTTGGAGCCGTGGATTATCAATTACAGTGACACCTGCCTTTTCTTCACACACGCACTTACATTTACGTGTACCCAGTCAAATGAACTGGAAACCTTTTCAGTAGAACCAAAAAAATGAGGCTGCTTTCCAAATTGACCAAAAAGGCGCTCGATTACCTATAGTTACAGCACATACATCCACCAGCGCGGCGGCGTCCCAACTGGCGTATGATAAGACGGCCGTATCCTGGATCGGACGGTGTGGTGGCAGACCCCACAGGACGGGATGCATATCGTATTAGTTGCGCCGGGATGACGCTGCACGACCGTCGAACGAACGACCAAACAAACAAACCGAAAGGACAAGACGGACGGTTCGAGACTATATTTAGTACCAAGGTTATAGTAGCACTTTTGCGCCCTACTTCGCCTGGGAAGCGAAGCCCGCAATGTATACCAGGCGTAAATGAGCGAGTGGTGACCAAATCATTTTGGTTCCACGAAGTGGTTCTCGAGGTGGGGTGGGAAGTGTGATGGGGCGCTAGAACTTTCCCTCCACAGGGGAAGACACTCTCATTACTCAGAGAGCTCGCTCAATACCTGGCGATGGGTCTGTCACGGAGGACCGACGACTTTGATACTTGCAAGCATGATTAGGTGTTTCTCGCCGCTTTGAATACCAAGTCCGTCCCAGGCCAGGTGCTCTAATTGGACGAATGGCCAGGGGTCGTCTGAGGTCGTGTGATCTTCCGCCAGTGAAAGATCGTATACAATAAATTGGCGAAGAACTCGCTGCACGATTGGGCCTTTGTCACTTCGCCCATGGCTGGCTAGATACTGCCCGAGCTCTGAAAGGCGTTCTTGAAGGCACCCATGATCGGATGCTATTGGAACCAGTAATGTGCGCCTCGGAGGAACCAAGTACAAAATCATGATGCATGATGCTGGCACGATGCCGCTGAAACGTGTTATATCGACCGCAGCATCTTCTACAGTAAGGTGTCACATTTCCGTCATAAATCAGGTTCTACTCACTGACACAGAGATTCTTGAACTGTCGCCAAGTATCTAGAGCAGAAAAAAAAAACCTTCCATTGATTATGACTGAGAAGTGCGACAGGTTGAGAGTCCTCGCATCGTACTTGCATCGTAAAGCTTTACTACAGGCCTATCGGGTTTCAACAGAACATATGCCAGAACGTCATAGTGGTATTCTTGGGGTTTGGGAAGGGGTTGTTTTTCCGGACAAGAATACCCAGACGAGCCCACCAGAAAAAAAATCAAAGAAAAATATGTGCACGCCAAAATTATGATGTTGATTGTGATGATGATGCTGTCAGTATGTACAGTATGTACTGTGTGTCGTGTTGACAAGAAACGATATGCGGGCATATATACAAATATACACCAGAAAGGGATAGGGAGGTAGAAAAGAGGCGGAGGTGGGTGGTGCAACATAGAAATGACATGGGGTTCATAACATAACGGACATAAGAATAGAAGGGAGCAAAAAAAAAACCGCGGTGAAATAACTTAGATAAAGAACACGAGAAAGACAACGACAAAAAACGGCGCGTGGAAGACGAGAAGGCGAACATGATCAACTTTTGCTCGGCAGCGTGATGGCTACCGGTGTGAGCCCATGGCCAATATTGTTGAGGTTGCCGCGGCTGCCGTGGCTGGTACGCCGTACGGCGTTGGAGAGACGGCTCTGTGTCTGGCGCTTGACCTGCGCCTCAAGCTTGATGCGCTGCTTGCGGATGTCATCGTCCTTAATGCGGAACGAGCTCGAGAGCTCGATCAGCGCGCTGGGCGAGGATGAGAGGAGGAAGGGCGGTGGGCGCGCAAGGATAGCCAGCGCATCCGCCTCGGTGCGGATGTCGCGCAGCGTGCGATGACAGCACGTCACCAGTGCGAGTCCGATGCGGAAGAGGAAAACCACGCCTGTGTTAGTGTGCACGTGTGTTAGAGTGCGCGCACACGCGAAGGAGTAGGTACATACCTTCGCTCAGGAAGATGTCCCACACTCTCTGGAAGTATTCCGCAGGAAGCGCCTCGACAAAGAGCGACGTGAACCTGGAAGTAAAGCAGGACGTCAGGGATCCAAACACATCAGGGTACGAAGAGCAGCTGCTGACCACGGTCGACACACGCGAATGGGCGTGATGCCCATCTCGACGAACAACTTCTTCGCGATCGAGGGATCGACCGACTCCATGGCCTTTGCGAACAGTGACGCGTCGATGTCCAGCTGCGCCGAATTGGAGGAAAAGTACGACCGGATGTGCGTGTCCATTAACGAGATGAAGATCCAGAACGCGTCCTCCTCGGGGGATTGCAACAGCAGTTGCCCAGCTACGAACGCCAACCCTGCGTTATGATTAAAAAAAACGAAGATCAGCTAAAGTGACCATGACATGATACACAGGGCGCCACGCACCCTTGGAGTACTGGATGTCTGGCACCATGGTCAAGTACGACTGCAAGAGAGAAACCAGCGGGCCGTCCGGCTGGGCGAGCCGCGCGTCGCCGGCAAAGCAATCCTGCGCGTCGCGCTGGATATCTGCAAACGCGGGCACGCGCTCGCGCTCACCAAGCTGCACATAGAGCCCCTCGATGCGCTTGGCGCGGCTGTCAGCGAGGTGTGCCCACACCTGGTACCTCACCGACGCGGGCACGCCTTCCTGCAGCAGGCGGCGGATCTTCTTGCTCTTCCGCGCTTGTGCGGAGGGTGTTGCCGCCATCGTCGCGACCCACTTGAGCTCGAGCGCTCGATGCGCCTCCACCGCGGTGGTTGGGGTCATGGGCGTCATTGCCGTCATTGCGCCAGGTGGCGGTAGCGTCGGCGCGGACGGGCTGACAGGCGAACGCGTGTCGGACGCACCGCCCGACGCTAGGGACGTGGCGGGGCTGTCAACGCGGAGGAATGACGGGCGGCCCTCACTCCCGGAGCTCTTGCCGTTCGCGGACGAATCCTCGCTTGCACGTGGGCGGGAGAGTGTAGGTCGGACGAGCTCAAAGTCTGTGTCCATCACCTGCACGGTCTCTCCCTCGCGCATGCCGTCGTCCTGCTGTTGCCTGTCATCGCGCAAGGACCTGGATCGGAGCGCAGAGAGGGAGATTTTCGACCGGAGGGAGGTGCTTCTCGCCAGCGACGGGCCGGAGGCCGACGCGGGCAAGGGAGCAGCCGGTGGGGGTGAGGCCACTTGCACTTGCGAGCGTGAGTCCCCCAGATACGAGCCTTCAGCGTCAATCGAAGTTTTACCCCGTATCGAGCCCCCGGACTGTTGTCGGGTTTCCAGGGGCGCTTGACTCTCCTGAGCAGATAGCTGTACTGGTATTGACGGCGGTGTGGTGCCTTTGTGTGTCGTCGGGCTCGCGGGTGTTTCGATCTCACGTTCAAGTGCAGGAGGTTTTGACTGGCTGGCCCGCAACGCCGGCTCACTCTTCACAGGCGTTAGCGTGTGGCGCAGAGCTGTCGGCGATATCGGAGATGGCCCAATGCGGGACGGCGAAGAGGGAACGCTCGCTGCCAGGGGCGAGCCAGGACCGGAATTCGGACCCCGACCTCGACCAGCTGATGCTTGGGAGAGGGCTAACGGCGACGGGGTGTACTGTCGTGCCTGGTGAATTCGGGCGGTGTGGGCAGCTGCGCGTGTAGCCAACGAGTTGGAGCGGGGGCTCGGTTCTGAGTTCTCGCTTGATGAACGCGCCACGTGTGCAACACTCGCTTCATCTCGACTGCGAAATGTAAAATCCAATTCAGCGCTAACAGAGCCAGGGAACAGTAAAAAACACCACGAACCTCTGTTCCTTTGGCTGCACTCCGGGAACCATAGGAGAATCGAAGCCAGAGAAAGAACGCGAGCGGGGGCGTACGGCCGCAGCTTTTGGGACAAAGTTGGTCCGTGGGATGACGTTCAGCTTGGAAGTCGACGCGTAACGCTCGGCTGGTGGTCGCAGTCCCCCCTGAGAAGGCGAGGTGCTTTGAGGCGGAGCGGGTAGTGAGTTGGCCGCACGCATTCGATTCGCAGGAATATCGTTCGGTGGGTCGGTGGAAAAAAATATTGGCACGGGACCTATAGACGTCGAAAGATCTTGTGTGGTCGACCCATAGATGGTACCGAGCTGTGGAAGTCCGTTAGGTCCAACACGCATCTGGGACGCCCTGCGCAGCGTTTGAACCAGCCCATTCTGAGGCAGGGGTGGCATGGGCGGCATTGAACGCCAGTATAGTGGCCCTTGGGAAGTAACACTAGGTCTAGGGGCATTCGGATGGGGAAGAAAGAGGCTTGTGCGTGATTTACTAGGACCTGGCTCAGCCGTCGGCTGTGGGGATATGCGCGGGATGACAGGCGACGGCATCGGACTGAATGCTGACGAAGTGGGTGTAGCTAGTGTACCGGGCGTGAGCGGAGACGTAGGGGTATATGGTGGCGGTGGAGCTGGGTTCATTACGACGAGCGGCGGGGGGATGCCGCGCTTCTTTTCTAGCGTCACACCTGAAGAAGAGGCGATCGAAACGGCAGGAGATGTCGGCGTCCGAGGTTGCGACGCGCGGGGAGACGGAATGCCATCTCTTTCCCTATCTGCAATGACAATGTTCTGGGACTGTTCAAACGTGCGCTCCTGAGACGTCGCTGAAGGCAAGGGACTTGAGAGCGGGCTACTTGCGGCGCGGTCCGATTCGATTTTTTGGCGCAAAACAGACGCTGCACCCCCTCCACGGGAGTCGAAGACGGAGCTCACAGGCGAGCGCATGGTTATTATATTCGGACCCGTTGGAGGCGAGGATAGCGGCGATGCGAAGTTAGTGTGGAGCAATGGCGAAGCGGTCGCGGCAGTTGAAGGACTGTGGGCTAGGATAAGAGGTGGTGGGACAGCCCGCGTCTGTGGCCGCACCACGAGAGGCATCGTCGTTCCTTGTGACGATGGTGAGGCAGGCATCGACTCACTCGCCAAAGGGGATGTTGGCATGGAGCGCTGCGACTCTAGTGAACGGCGGACGGATGGTGGGAACTCTGTTGGGATGGGAGGCGGGACGATCGCGAGTGTGTGGGCAGACGACTTGGACATTTTTGACGAAATAGACAGGCGCGAGTAGCGATAGTTGTCATAGAACGATGCACCGTCCCCATCCCCGTCCCCGTCCCCCTCTTCGCTGTACTCGGAGAGTGCTGATGGGGGTCGGAGCGCATCCATCACGAACGATGTGGCTCGACCAGATGTCGTAGGGATCTGGGTTGGGGGTGCGGGGAAGCCGTCGACAGCTTCTTCGAGAGATGCACCCTCGCACTTGTCGTCCCCGTCCTCATCACTGTCATCATCATCATCATCATTACCACCGTCCTCATCATCATCATCATCGGCACCCCCAGCAATAAAACCTTGGAGCATGGACAACCCAATGTCGGCAGCGCCATCAGACATGGCAGCAGAAAGGCGTGACACGTGATCGCTTGTGGCATCGCCAGCGCCGATGCGAGGCTCAGACGTCAGGGTTGGTTCTGTTTTGGACGACGATGAGAGCGGAGGGACATGAGGCGAGGCCGGGGTGGCTGCGCCAGAGGGTTGCGAATTTACCCGCGCCGTGTCCAAAGGGACATTCGTCGGAACTGAATCCGAATTGGATGGACGCGGACTGTCTGGCGTAGGCTCCTGTTGTGGAGACGAGAGAGGGACGACACTTAGGGGCGTCTGGTCGTTTTCCGAAAGCTGCGACGCGTCTAGGTCTGGTACGATGGATGTGACGGTCTTATTATCCTTGGCGAGAGGCTCTACGTAAGAGTCAGACGGAGTTGGCGGGAAGGGAGACTCCTGTGTAGAGGACGAAGAGGAATGGCTCGTCGAGGATGTAACAAGGGAATCGTGATGAGACGGCTCTGTACGGATGGGGGATTGGCCGGGATTCGGGACGATGGACGGTGGGGAAGCGGAGCGCGGGAATGAGGAAGGATCTTCTGCACGAGATGGAGTGCGAGAAATGGAAGGAGCAGAACCTTGGGATGGTGGACGCTTGCGAGATGGGGTTAAAGAGCGGGGTCGCGGTGACTTGGATAGGGAGGAAGAGCGTTTCGTGATAACAGGGGTTTTGAGTTTGCCATTGAACTGGACGTAAGCGGCTGCAAAGCGGCCGACGACCCCCTCACAGTATCCCTAGCGAAAGAAAATGTAAGGGATTTGTGGACAATAGAGCAAGGCGGTTAGAGCGTGGAGGGGAACGCACGAGGTAGATGCCGTCCTCGTCGGGGAGTTGCATCAAAACCGTGATTTCATCGTCCTAGAGGGAGCACGTTGAGCCAAAACTGAATGCAGAAGAGGCAGAAATAGATGCACTTTTAGAAACATGAGATCATCGGGTTCTCTGGCGACGCAGTCTTGCAGAGCAATGCACTTGCCAATACCGCCTTTGCTGGCGAAGCGGGTCCAGCGGGAGAGCTGAGCGGCGTCCATTAAAAAGAATAATATAAAGGCGAATGAGTGACAAGGTAAGATTATAAGTGAGTGAGAAAGAAAAAAAGAACAACTCGGCGAGTTGACTTTGTGTCGTCTATCGCCGCTGTGGGAGTCGCGGAGGGCGAGCGCAAAGGAAACTCTCGAGGAATGAAGCTACAGCTGCTGAGCCCGGTCAGGTAACGTAAAAATTCCCAATTCCCAATTCCCAATTACAGCCGTTTTCTAAACGATGGAGCGCTAGCCCAAAAAGAGTTGGGTAGCGGGGTTTCGGGAACTCCCATCGGCAGAAATGCCGGGGCTTACCTGTTTTTTTTTAAATTTATTTTGAAATAATAATAATTAAATACCGAGAAATGACCAAAAAAATGACAAGTCGGCAACTAGAGCACGTACGCATCAACTTAGTGCCGTCCCTAGTGGCCTGCTAAGACATTTACAAGACGGCTTGAGGGTGGTAAGGACTCTGGTTGGACAACAGTATGAAGTCGCTTGAGCACATCTGACAATGTGAAACCATCCACTCGTTTGGAGCACCGGAAAGACATGCAGTTGGACAATACAAAGTCGCTGAGTATACGAAACTCTCGGAAGGACTTGTGGTTGGGTGAAGAACTAGCGATAATTCAATTTATTCCTGTGCTTTTTTCAGTTATAATGCACGATGTGGAGGGGGGATTTGTTACCTTTGCACATGGATCCTACTGGGCGACCCAAGTTCCAACAAGTGGCGTACCACCCACCCATGCCGCCTCACGGTGCCCCGCCCCATCCACCACCTATGCCACCTCATGGTGCCCCACTCCATCCCCCACCTATGCTGCCTCATGGTGTCCCGCCACAAGCGGTGTACCCTCCACTCGCACCACCCCACACCGCCCTACCACACGAGCCACAGGGATACCATGGGGTGCAGTACCCGTATCCCCCAATACCACCATATCCGCTGTTGCCGCACAGTTATGGTCAGCCCTTCCAAGGGTGGCCAATGTACGCACCCTACATGCCGGCCCTGCCAGTACCGGCACCAGCCCCAGTGCCGCCAACCCCAGCACCACACACTGGCATGGTGGGAAATGCATCAGCGCACCATGCTGCTGAGGCTCTTGAAGCCGTATATATACCAAGAAAATACCTGAACGCAGAACGTCGGCCAGGAGGTAAGTTATTTGAAGTTGTGTGATGCGAAAATGACTCACCTGATCTCGACTTGAAGTTTGGGACTTCAAGGTTGATGTAGTCACAAGTACCGCTAAGAGGTCATTTACGGCTCATACCGGATTGACCTGGGATAAATTCAATGAGGAGGTCACAACCCGGCTGAGCGATGACACGCCAAAACCGGTCCAGTTAGCATATAAGATCTCTGGGGAATCCGGGAAGATGGTGGCCTTGAGCAATGTGGTCGAATGGGACGACGCACTTATGCGCATATACGCCAAAATAAAGGCCGCGCGCAAGCACGCTGTGAGCCTGGATGTCAAAAACGTGGTAAGTATTTACGACCTATAAACTAGATGACTTACTAATTTGGACTTGCGAAGACAAAGCCTCCTTCAAAGGTGTCTAGAGCCAGAGAGAAGCGGGGGCGTGAGGACGATGTTCCCCTGCCTGTGAGCAATGAACTACAGGCTCAGAAGCGTGCGTTCCAACAGCTCGAAAGGGAGCTAAATTGTGAAAAGCACAAGGGCCACTGCGTCGTTGATCGCTCGGGTGGGCGTGACAATCACCATCGCCTTAGCTTTGCGGAAATGACACTGTGGGCAAAACAAATTGTGAGCAGTAGTTCATGCGACAGTCTACGCTGTGCTCACCTGGCTTAGTCAGTGGGCAAGGCGACAGTGTTTAGCCACCCGCATAGCCTAAACTTTGACCGCCCGCCGACTAAAAAAGCCCGACACTCGAGCAGCGCACCCGAAGTTCATGTCGCGGTGAACATTACCCCACCAATTCCTGGAAAAGAGGCGTCATACACAATAAACACGACGACTCACCGAATCGATCAGCGCCCCCTACCAAGCCAGGGGACGCCCACTAAGCCAGAGAGAGTGCCATGTGTGGTAAGCAGCGAAGTGAAGCTAGGTGCCAAAAAAGGAAGGGTATTGGTGAAAGAGGAAAGCCAGGACGTGGTGGTTGAGTGGCCAACTTATGAGCAGGACCCATTGGGCGAGGACGAGATCGATGACAAGGAAATTTTACCTCCCATTGAGGTGCTGGCAGACGAAGACGAGGTAAAGACGGAGATTTCCGGATATGAGTAGTCACATAGTCACCTGTGACGTCCCATGCTTGTGACACATAGTGGCCATGGTCAATCGTCGCCCCAGACGTGAATTTTCAGTCAGTGGAAAAGGACATGCGCTCATTTGTGGGAGTGAATAAATTGACAAAAAATTTGAAAGGCTATGGAATGTACTCGGCATGCTGGTACCACCCGTAGGCATCCTCTGGCGTGACACTATGAATTGCCTCCCACATAACTGCGTACGCGTCTGCATCATCTCCCTCAATCTCACCAAATACATAATCCCGATTGGCACGGAGCCACGCCTTTATGGAAGAAAACGCTTCCTCAATGGGGTTCAGATCAGGAGAATACGGCGGGAGGTAGATGAGACGTGCCCCACGCTCCTCTACCATTTCCTGGATACCCTCTACTCTATGAATCGCTGCGTTGTCCATCACGATAACTGAATTGGGGAGCGGCCATGGTTCCATGTGCTCGAGGAGCCCTGCGATAAACACCCGAAAGCGATCTCCATCGATGGAGTGGTCGTATACTTCAGCATGTATGATCCCATCGAGCGATAGCGCCGGAAGTATAGAGTACCTATTGAGATTAGCGCATATTCAACTAGAGTATTATATTCTTACCTTGTCCCCCGTACAAAAAACTCACGACGACGCGCACGATCCCCGCGTTGAGCCCAGGCATAAGGGCGCCTTAAAGTCATCCGATTGAAGTGGCTTTCATCAACGAAAACCAGTTGATGGGGTTCGTAGTGTTCGCCGATGAGCATCTTGTATGCGGTACGCTCATCATCGTTTTGTTCGATTGCTGGCCGTGTGACCTGTGGGTTACCCAGCTCAGTCCAATAGTACATGTAAGAAAGAAAGAAAGAAAAAAAAACACACCGCCTTCATTGTGTATCCCAATCGCCTCATGGTCCTCCAGACTGTCGGCATTGAGACATGGACCCCAGTAGCCTCGAGGAGGTGTGTTTGAAGTTCTTGAAGATTCATGTCCGGCTGGCGCTGTATGCAGCCCTCAATAAACTGGTTTCATTAGTACTGAAAAGGACATTACAGTAAAAGACTATGGACGCACCTGAACATCGAGTCCATCCAGGAGACGTGGCCGGCCAGGGCACACTGGGATTTGCACTACCTCACCTGTCTGACGATATTTCTGCCGTAGTCGCCTCAGTGTACACTGGCTGATCCCTAGACAATCCCGGATCGTTGGATCGGGTACACCTCTGAGAGAAAGCTCCAAGGCTTTCTCCTTGATTTCTCGAGATATAAAGCGACAGCCCATACAACAGAAGGATGAGAAACAAGACAAAAAGAATGTTGAACGTTGAGACACGGAAACAAGACAGAAAAAAAAAACGTAAGTCTTATCATATTTCAAATCAGAAATTGAATAAGGGGTTATCTTCGTTCTCCGCAGACACCGCTACCAACCCGTTTTGGGCTAGCGCTCCATCGTTTAGAAAACGGCTGTAACCCCCCCTGATCCTGTTCCTTGCCGCTCTGACCCGATCCGAATACTGTACAGTACTCTGTGTCTGTGGTGTGCTCAAGTGTTATTCTTACTCACTCAGTACTCAGTTCTCAATCAGCCGCCACCGCGCGCCCGAGATCTGATGTCTTCTTGAGATTCGCGGCCAAGGGTACCTGACCTGGCCGTGCTTAACCTATTGACCCGAGGCCTATCCAATTGAATTGCCACTCCCAGTGGCCATATTCCTGCCTGCATCACCGCTTTTCTCTTGCCTCTTGAGGCCCGTGCTTATAGCGACCACTCTACCGTGTTCGGGTTCGCATTCGGGCTCGTGTTCTCTCTCGGCTCCTCTCATTTTCTTAGACACTAGTTGCAAACTGTGATGGCACACTTCCTCGTATCATTTCATCATCATCTCACGTCAATCACCTATCTTCTTTCTTATTTGAGCGGCGCTAGACAATCGCCGCCCATTCTCCATCGCCCGAGAACCAAGCTGGCCCTTGCCTTAATATCTACCGTTCCTCTGGGACGTTTCCCACTCTGGTAGAATCCGTCCCTGATGACTTGCCATCGTCGATTCGGAGCCGGTAGGTGGCCTCGCTAGCGCAAGTGCAGTGCCCCCCCCCCTCCCCCCCGCCAAGCACGATACAAGCAGCAATCGGCGGCGCCATGCCACACTGTAGTGTGACGTCCCCCAAATGCAAGCGACCCGAATGGGACACATGTTCGGTACCCTCCCGCCGCAGTCTTTAGAAACTTACCGTAAACCCGAACTTCTCTCTCTCTTCCACTCCCAGGCCTGGGGTTCCATGTAAGGGCCCCTATTTCCATCCGGACCTGGCCGTCCTTCCCTTTCACACCACTGCCACCAACGCCACTCAGCTTGGAAGTCCTTCGGTGTCTTCGAAATTCCGCCGAAATGAGGTGCCGGCGCTGTCAGTCTACGTATACCGCATTTCACTCTAGAGCGTCGCACGCCTGCGCGAAGGTACAGCACATCGAGTGGAAGACTCGCGTCGTGTTGAACTAGTGAACCGCTTGTCACCGTGATCGCGATCGCAGTGGTTCAGCTTGCGCGTCAGCACAATGTCGTCCCCTGTTGTCCTTTACGTTGTTGTTGCAAACATGTCCTATCCCACGTGAGGAGACTGTAATTCCTAATGGCAGCACGACCGTGTTGGTCCAAGGCGTGACCAGTGGACCAACGAGAAACCTTTAGTCAGTCACAACGAGCAAGTGGCGCGAGGTGCAGTTTCGAGTTTACTCGCGTTGTCGAACTTTGCGCTTGTCTATAGCTGCCCACATTCGCAGACACTTGAGTGGGGTTCAGCGGTGGAGGTGCTAGTGTTGCGTCGTGTGCTCTATACACTCTTGCGGGGGGTTCTGTAGGGGTAAAGCTCATCACTGTGCAGGCACTCCAGGCACCCCGTAGGATGTCATTTTCAACTTTATCGTGAGTTACTAGTCACCACACTCGTAAATTGCGTAATGCATTGTGTGCCCTACCTAAACACCATCATTTCCTTTTATCGAGACAAAGAAATAGAAAGCTACATGAACAGATCGTTGCGGCTACTCAGAGGGGACGACTATGACAGCTAGATAGATGCTGCAGGGCCACCAGACCCATCTTGCTTCTGTCGTTGTTGTAACTCGGTTTGTAGCCCAACCAACTGAAAAAAAAAAACGACATTGATATCACGTTGGGCGGAGCTGGGGAACAGATGGCGGTTGGGCAGACGGTGAGCGCACGCACCTCCAACTTTTTCTTTTCTGACTTTTGCTCAATTTCTTGCAGCTGCACTTCTATTCGTTTGCTGCATAAGTGATTGCGTATGAGCACATGATGGACGTGGAAGACCAAAGGCTGCCCTCCATTCATACTGACATTTCTCCGCCGATAAACTCAAGACGTTTGTCAACATTGCTCTTGGCCTCGGCCTGATCCTGCTTGACCAGGACCGGCCCAACAAGTTTGAAGACAACATTGTTTGGCGTCAGAGTGGCGAACTCCTGAGTGTGACGTGAAGCTATTGCCTGGATGAAGCTGAAAAATGCTGCACACCTTTTTCACGAGTTCATTCTCGGAGAGTTGGGCATCAAGCCGCTGCCGCGCTTCTACAGCGTTAGACAGATCGGCTTGGAGCTTTTGGTAATCGCTCGAGGCCGCTTGCAGACGGGCCTCTAAGGACATCGTCTTATGCACTGGCTGCCCTATGCATTGCCAGACCAGAGATGGTGTTTGTATCCGATTCGGATGGTTGCGATGACGTAATCACCGCCTGGGTATTGCTGCGCGACGTACATTGTGTCTCATCAGAAACCTCACCCACCCACTTCGTGACTCTAGGAGCGTCCACCATGGACTCGTCTCCTACCTCGCTCTTTGACTCTTATGAACAAGACTTTCAACAGATTCTCCAAAGCATTCGCGACAAGTTAGAGGGAGATGGTTCGGATCAACGTGGAGGTGGGTCGCCTCAGACCCCGTTCGTCACTTAGTTACTCTCTGACCCGACTCGTACTCGGCTCCGTCCTACCTACAGAGCAGAAGAAGGCGGCATTGCGCAGGGTAGAGATGGAGCTTGACGAGGCTGACGAAATGGTGCACCTGTGTTCCGTTCTAGTGCCACCAAAGCGAGCCGCATAACTTAATGCTTCTTCCCCTTCCGACGACATCAGGTCTCGCAAATGGAGATTGAGATCCAGGGGATACCCCAGTCCATCCGGCCGCAATACCAGTCCCGCATCCGCGCGTCCAAGGCGGACCTCGCGCGCTACAAGAAGCTCTCCCGCGATATGCACGCGCAGGCTTCACGCGCCGACCTCTTCTCCTCCCGCTCCGGCATCGGCGGCCCCGCGACGTCCGACGAACCGTATGGCTCAAGCGACCGCGCCCGGCTGCTCGCTGGCACCACCGTGCTTGAGGACGGCACGCGCCGCCTCCAGGAGAGCCAGCGCATTGCACTCGAGACGGAGGAGCAAGGCGCCGACATCCTCCGCAGCCTCATCGGGCAGCGCGAGCAGATCGAGAACGCGCGCAACACAGTGCGCATCCACCCCCCTCTATCTCCCACTATATGCGCCATCCTGACCGTATTACTTTCCTTTATTTATTTGTTTTAGCTCCAAACCGCGGATAATTCCATCGAAAGAGCGTCCGGGACGCTCAAGAAGATGATTCGTCGGTGCGTGCACTCGCTTTTTGTGGCCGTGCTTGGTCAATGCGCCCGTCAGGTTTTTCTAAAAACTTCTATTCCTCCTATTTTTTTTTCTTGCAGGATGTACCAGCAGCGCGTCGTGACCGCCATCATCATACTCGTCCTTGTTCTGCTCATAGGCGTCATCGTATGGGAGAAACTGCGACGGTAGCTCTTGCCGTCCCTCCCGGACGCCGCTGCCTTATTTACGGGGAAACCCTCCCTTTGTTGTATTTATTCCTCCTCACTTTTCGATGATCCATTTGTTCGCATGTACGCCTTTTCCGCCGTTCGAGATCATCCATTACCACGAAGCTTTTGAATGGACATCACTTTGTTGTGCGATGAAGAGTGTTCTCTTCCGCCAGGTCTCTGCCGGCTAATGACGTGCCTTGACCTGTTCCTGTAATAACTGATTGCCGCGCGTCCCTGCGTCGCTTATTGCATCTCTCTCGCGCCCACTCACTCAGGTCCGTCATCAAGCGCGCCAAGGTACAGCAGCCTGTAGAGGCAAAATAGTTGTACACTTTTCTGCACACTATGCCTCCTCGGGCACAATAGACTTTTTTTTAGCCTTGCGATGTAACTGTAGGGGTGAATGCGGGCTTTTTTTTTTCTGGTGGCCTGGATGGACGAGTCAATCTTGTACTTGATGCTGATGTAGCGTTGATGAACCCCGTGGGAATAAATGCTATACACTCGTCCCGTGACGCGGAACCAGAGTCTGACGGTGTTCTCTCCGTTGACGTTGACTGGCCTTATGCCACCTCATACGAGGTCGCAAATTAGAGAAGTATCGCAGGGCGACAAAGGGGATGAGTGAGCATTTTCTTTGGCCTTTTATCTTCCATCTAATCTTTCCCCAGTGCTTTGGATCTAGCCTCCCAACTCGTTGCCGTCCGCGCCGAGCTCGCCTCTCTTCAAGATCGTTATGATGCCCTCCACGCAGACCGCGATCGAATGGCCCACGCGCTCGAGGAGAATATGAAAAAGTACAAGCGCTTCAAGCGATGGATTTTCACCAGCAAGCTCAGAATCCCGCCAAAGGCAGCCAAGGACCGGGTGGAGGAGCGGGTTGCTAGTTCAACCCCGCACCCGCAGCCACAGGCCGCAATAAAGATGCTCGAAACGCCTATCACGCACAAAAGTTCGTCGCTCGCTTGTTCTTGTGATGCGAGGTTGGTGATGCCGACTTGGTCTCGTTTCAGAATCCCGTACAGTATGGTCAGGTGGCAAACGCACCCCAACCAAATTTGTTGCTAGTCCACGGAAGAGCCCTCTGTCACCCAACAGACACATCCTCAATACTCCCCAGTACGTCCCGATCCCATTTGTACGTCACCCTACCTGACCGTCTGGTTCAATACAGGAAAAGGCGCGTCCTGTCGGAGGGCTCACCCTCAACCCGTCGTCTCAAACGTACGCGCGACGAGAATGACGGTGAGGAGACCGAGGAAGAGACATCGCAAACGCAGGAGGACTCTCAAGGCTAGTACTACTGCTTGCTATCCATTTACCCACCACGCGTGCCACCGCCATGATCTGACGCCGTCTTTCCCCACAGCGCTTACCTTCTGGCACCCCTCCACGCCATCTCAGCGCGAACGTGTGAGCAAGCATTCGCCGAACTCGTGTTCATCCGTGCCTCGACATGCCCCTGCACCGCACTCGCCGCCGCCGACGAAGCGCCCCCGGCGCGACGTAGCGGAGATGGTGCCCACGGCGCCTACATCCGCGCCCGCGGCCCTAGTTTCGCGGTACAGACGCGCCCGCGGCAGTTCTCCGCCTGCGATCAACGCGGAGTTCGAGATCGATCCCGTGGCGAACGGCGGCGTGCCGTTCGCGTTCGACGAGGTCGTGCGTGGGCGCCGGCACCGGCACGCGCTGGGCGCGGGGGAGTGTGAGGAATGCCGCGACGTACGTACTACGCCCTCATTGGCCAGGGCTGCTGACGAACTGTCCTTGTCTTTTTGTTCTGCTTGGGGGGTGTAGTGGTACGCCGCGGTGGGACCACTGCCGCCCCGACTCGAGGCGCCGCGATGGAGCTCAACCTCGCCGCCGCCCTCGACGTCCCCTACGCTCGTCCCGTCCGAGTGCGATTCGACGACCAAGAGAGAGGGTGTATCCCCCGGCGCGGATACCCGTGCGTGTGCCGCCGCCGCGGGCGTGAGCGCACATCGCCAGGCCGTGTCGCGGCATCGCGCGCAGTGGGAACGCGCGGCGACACCGCCCGGGTACTGGAACATCGGATTTCCGGATACCCAGGCGGTGGAGAAGATCAACGAGCAGGCCGCGGAGATACACCGCCAGAAGAGGGCGGCAATCGCCAGGGAAGCTAAAGGCGGCGGTGGGCGATACCGCCGACGAGTGCCATAGAGGTCGTGATAATAGTATTAGAATTAGCACTACAGTACTTTGTTATCGTTATTACTTGGAGAGCACCAGTGTACTCGGTCCTTTAGGATAGACTCGTGACCAGTTGTAGAACGCGGAGGTTGAGGTTGTTCTCCTCCCGCGAGACACAGAATCTTCGATTACGCGCCAGTTAGTTCATCGAGACTCAGGTAGACAATGTCCAAAGTCACACCGATGGTGAAGCGGTTATCATGCTTGCCTTCCAAGCAAGCGGCACGGGTTCGACTCCCGTTCGGTGTATCTCAAGGATGGGTTTTGTCTTTGCCTTCTTATCTTTTATACGGCGCCCTTTTCGCCATTCGTAGTACTGATGAGTCTCATGAACGGAAGCTTCATTGTCAGCGGGCATCGAATCATGGGTCCAAGAGCAGAGATCGAATGTCCGTTGTTACTATAAATTCGTCCGAAGGTACATTTGGTCGTTTTTGTTATCTATGTGCATGGGCGTTTGTCTAGTCACTATAGCCCCCAATCGTACAAACTCCAGGTCAATAAACAGTGGGCAAACGAACAACCGGTACCCCATTCGATGTCACTTAAGCTCTCAAAAGTTCAGGACATGCTGCTGCACTCAGTCGTGGTGAGTGGTCGTGTTTGCTCTTCTCCCCTGACGTGATACGAGAATCTCATCCTTGCGTGTTGGAAATGTTTACCGGGCAACCAGAGATCCGGCGAGCCTCGATGTACCGCTCAACGGAAGCCTCAGGATGGTCCTCTAGGCAAAGCGAGTGAAGAGCTGGCAAGATTTCGGCGGTTTTATGCCCAGTGAAATCTTCGAGTGCAAAAGCGATGTGCCCCGCCAGCTGCTTAGATACACGCAGCGTCCCTACGGCGGTGAATGTGTGGAGGAGTTCCAGCCACTCAGATGGTTCTACGTGCGTATCGTCTCTCCACCCTGGATGTAGACCACGCGTATCGATGGAGATATCGTCCACATGAAAGAGTATAGCGGGAGATTGGCTGAGCATGTGAGCTATGTGCGAGATTTGCCAGTCTAACCCTCGGCATGATATTTGAAGAGCGAAGCGGCTTTCAAGAGATTCGGGTTCCACTTGTCCCTCATATAGACTGACAAAGACGTGACTCTCGCCAAATTCGACTCGCGCGTGCTTGAACCGGACGAGGTCGAGGCTTTCTGTGCGGCCGATAAACTGGGAAAGTTGGGGGATTTGAAAGATAAGCTGGTTGAAGTACATTATTGTGAAATTACTGAGTAGAGGGGTGTCGATCTGGGCGACGATGTCCTCCAAATACTCGCTAAGTCCTCGGAAATTGAAGGTGATGAGAGAGGGAAGGACGATTCGCGTCAGGGAAGGCGGGTATATTCGGTCGGCGAGAGGAGTCGGCGATTGGAACACGATAGAAAGGGATTCGAGCCTGGCCAACGCGGCCAGACCTGCGACCATCGCATACGGCGAGACATAGCCAGTCTTGGGTATATTCAGGAGTTGGAGATCGACAAGGTCGGTGGCCGAAAAAAGGACTGCTGGCAACGCTGGGAAGGGAATGCCTTCTAAGTGGGCGACCCGCAAGCTCGGGGTAGATCCTCCCAAAAATGACTCGGGAAGGACCGGCACATTCCCGTCTTTCGACGAAAGCCA
Organism: Lactarius evosmus; assembly: GCA_951394315.1. NCBI lineage: Eukaryota > Fungi > Basidiomycota > Agaricomycetes > Russulales > Russulaceae > Lactarius > Lactarius evosmus. Next base: position 240,332 of record OX596125.1, on the reverse strand, counting down.
AAGATGTGTGAGCGTCGGAAACGGTTCCTGCATCGTCGTGGTCATCTTCTCTAACAGTGAGCCCGTTACAGATATCCCAACATAGCGCACACGGTCGGGATGTTCGAGTGCGGCAATGACATTATCTTCGTCGCTAGGGGTGAGGCTCTCTCCATCGTCAACGTCCCAATACGTGTAGTAATCGATAATGAGGGGTAATGACGGCCAGTAACTCAGATTCTTCCTGACAGGCGTCCCGTGTGTACAGAAAAGTTGCAGATCGAGTCGGTGTGGTGACGCAAATACGATATGTCTCCACCTTTGACATACGTGTACCAGTCTACGCCATTCCAATATTGGGGGAAAGGGAAATCCATGAGCATCATGGTCCATTCGACAGAAGTCAAATATTTCCAGGAGGACATCATCCGAGAGCATGTTGATTGTCGTCGCGTGACCGTAACTCGAGTCATCTGTGTCACAAATGTCAGCACTCTGTTGCGTACACCACTGGGGAACTCGGAGACCTCGACCCGGAGCCCTTCTTTGCCTCCGTTTCTTGCGGCGACTTTTAGCAGTCTTTCCTGTCTTCGGGCGTTTGTAAGTGGCAGTTGTTGATATTGAAGCATCTCTAAAGGACGAATGGGGAGGGGTCGTTTCAATGGGCGAGGGGAGGGCATGAAGGGCCATGTTAGAAGAACAGCTGATTGGTGAGTGGCGGCAGCATGGGAAATGAAGGTCTCAGACACAACGGTGGGTGCCCATTGATTGAGGCGGTGGGGATACCTATGTCAGGTTAGGAGGATGAAGCGTTCTTATATATACTGGTGCTCCTAGGCTTCTCGCCACGGCAGAATAGGGCATAGTTCATGGCCGTGCAACCTTTGATTAGGGCACGAGCAGCGAGACAATTCGAGCAAAGCAAAGCATGCAGATTTCTGCGATGGATACTCTCTATTGAACTTATCGTTGTCCCTTTAGATGATGAGCAATATCCCGTAGAAGGACATCCACCTGTGAATGCCGAACGACCCACAAGAAAGAGTGCCCTCAGAGCTCCAAAGAAAGAAAGGAAGCACCCAAGTCGCATGGCAAGGCGCTGTACTTCAAGTTATTCCATGGCTTCATAGATAACACTTAGCAATCTTAGTGGTGCAGCGCCGCAAAGGACTTCAAACGAAGATGAATATCGAGCCTGGGCAACATTTTGGTATATTCTTACATTGCCCGTGACGGGACTGGGGCTGGCCTGTCCTTGGAGTATGGCATGGGCATATGGGAAAAGGACGTCAGTCGGAATCATGTTTTATTACCGGGACCAATTTATTACTCATACATTTGAGGGTTGTCGAAGCTGAGGAGAGATGATATGATGACACGCCAGAAGGAACCTGTATACTAGTCGACGCATTACACGAGAACTGAATTCAATAGTCGAGACGGTATCGCGGAGCTTAACCGAACTGAAAACTACCCCGCGACAGATATGCGACTGTAGTGGTCTTCGTAGTGGTTGGGCGCTTGGGTGCGGCACCGCCGCTGACGGCGGCGGTCGGCTGTCTGGCACTACTGGCAGTAGCGGCTCGGACCGAGCCTCCTCTCCTTGCCTCACGTTGGTAGGTACTGTACTCGTTGCACCCCCGTACTTCGGGCCACGCACGCCTCACAGTTCCCATCAGCACGCTAGATAGAGCTGTCAGATAGCTCAGTTATCTCTCCCGCTACCTAATGCATCGCTCATCCGAAACAGAAAAAAGACGTCCACAGTCCGCAACTTAGCGCAAGCTTGCGTCCTCAGCACACTAATGACGCGCGATGGATGGTCGAAGAACCGTTTGAGGACGTGTGCCTACCATGAGCATCTTAGCCTCGGACCACATCCTGTTCTTCTTGATGCCCTTTTCGACGACCCGAATATTAAATCCAGAGGGACCCGCGAAAGTGTGTCTACCTACATTCTACATTTTGACAACGCCACCGTCGGGACCAGTGGCACCATAACGGCTCTGTCCCCCAGCCGAGCTTTTATCGTTACAGTAATATGGACACTCTGTACCTCTAGCCTTCCTTCTTCACTTCAAAGGGCAGCAAAACTCGTTTTATTAACGAAATCATCATCTTGGTGATCACCTATAATCATGCCAGTGCTCACCAGTTGCTCTTTGTGTTCTCCATCCTTGCTACTGGGCACCTTTTTTCCCTCCCGACGCCAGTCGCACGACGTTGGTGCAAAATGAAGGTGAAACACGCATAGAATGCAGTCTTGGAGAATTTGAAGAGACTGGGCTACCCGCTTGCTGACATCACGATTGGCCTCTACCTGGCGCAGAAGCCCCATCACAAGAACGCCTTAGGTCGGCTACTCGCTCCCCCCCCCCCCCTTAATGTCCTGCACGGGCGAAGGTGGGGTCAAGAGAACTCCTGACGGTACTACCAAGCCGCGAAGCGTTCGTCACGCCGTCGCACCTGTGCTGGTTGTACAAAACGTTGGGCTACGTGCCAGCCGCGGTAGACAATAATGCGCTCGGGATTGCGGGGTACTGCATGAGCCCGCAGGACCTAAAGGACTTCATGGAGGAACTCTGCGCCAACAGGGAAGACGCGACCATCAGTGTCGCGCAGATCAACGGTGGTGAGCACAACCCGAACAAACCGGGAGACGCCTATGCGTGTTTACCAGAGGCGGCGACGGTTCAAATCTGGTCTCTTCTTTCCAAAGTGGGTTCAATATTATTCCTTAGAATCATCGACGTGGACCTCTAAGTGCCAAACCCTGTGTAGCACGATACTGACATGCGATGTCTAATATGCCAAATGTTCCTACTTTATGACATTTGGCTCATCACCGTACTCTGTGGACTTGTTCGTTATCTGGTGGATCGCTAGATACAGGTGTGCCAGTACTAAGTATGCTGTTGCGGGCATGGGCGCACATCAACAGGAGGTGTTATGGTATCACAGATATTGGAAGCGTGCGCCGACGTCTGGGACATCGGGTTCCCGGAAACCCAGGTGGTGGGGGGCATCAACCACATCAGGCCGCGAAAATGCACGCGGGAAGAGGGTGGCGCCCTACACTCAGGAATACAAATGGATAAAAAAAAAAGGAAGAGGGCGGCCCTGCCAGCAAGTGCCAGTGTAAGGATTGTAGTACTTTTTCGTTTTAGGCGTCTCGGCGGTGCAGAACTATCTTGGGCCGTAATTCTTCGCTATCTACTGATACTACATACCTGTTGCGATAAAGCGTGCTGCCCCAACCTTGGCTAGCATTGTATACACACTGTTATCTGGAGGGAAGTTGTGTTAAAGTCGACATCCTCGTGATACATTATGGTAAGTTGGACTCAGAGAGGCAAAGGCAACCTCAGCTACACAGGTGGTGAACCGGGTTCGGCTCCCATTCAACATATTCAACGTCACAGTATTCCTGCCTACCACTGGCAGGATTCCACAGTAATGCCGTTCATGCCAGTCGCACAGAACCGTAAGTGCAAAAAAAGGCAGACAATGTCCGCCGTTAAGTTCGTACAAAAGGATGTGTAGCTCAAGCATTCTTTTTTTTTTCGTCTGTTTGTTTGTATTACGACAAGAAGTATAGCATTTCCGTTCGTACGACCTCGGGCTTAAATATAGTAGGTAAATATTATAGGGGAGATATGTCCTCAGGCACACGGAAACCGATCTAAATAAATAAAAATCAAGGAGGTGGTTACGGATCTACGCCAGTTAGTTCGTCCTCGAAGCGAAGCGATCGCAGGGTTTTCAACATTTCGGCGACCATCTCTTTGGGGACTTGCCCCGCCAATTGTTTAGAAATATGCAGCGTCTCTACAGCAGTGAACGGGCGGAGAAGACCTGGCCATTCGGTGGTGGGGTCTACATCTTCTTCCCAACCAAGTCGTAAATTGTGCGCATCGATGGAGAGATCGTCCACGGAAGAGGGCGTAGCAATAGAAAAACATTGGCTGAACAATTGAGCCATGTGCGAGACTTGCCAATCCAATCTTTGGCATGAGATCTGAAGAGCAAAATGATCCTCGAGCTGTTCCGCTTGGTCACATTTGAGGCGGACGTGGACGTTGTTACCGCCAAAATCGACTCGCGCATGCTTATATCTGGAAAAATCGAGACTTCCTGTGCGGCCGATGAACTGGGAAAGTTGGGGTATTTGAAAGGTAAGCTGGTTGAAGTACGTTATTGTGATATTTCTGAGTTGGGGTGTGTCGATATGGGCCACGAGATCCTCCAAATACTCGCTAACTCCTCGGAAGTTGAATGCGACGAGAGATGGAAAGTTAGTTCGCGTCAGGAGAAGCGGACATCTTTGGTCGGGGAGAGGAGTTGGCGATTGGAACACAATGGAAAGGGTTTCGAGCCTCGTCAACTCCGCCAGACCTGCAACCATCACACCTGGAGAAACGAAACCCGTCTTGGGTATATTCAGGAGTTGGAGATCGACAAGGTCGGTGGCCGAAAAAAGGAGAGTTGGCAATGCTGGGAAGGGAATGCCTTCCAAGTGGGCAACCCGTAAGCTCGGGGCAGATCCTCCCAAAAATGACTCGGGAAGGACCGGTACATTCCCGTCTTTCGATGAAAGCCAAAGATGTGTGAGCATCGGAAACGGCTCCTGCATCGTCGTGGCCATCTTTTCCAACATCGAGCTCGTTACAGATATCCGGACATAGCGTACACGGTCGGGGTGTTCGAGTGCGGCGATGACTTCATCTTCGTCGCTAAGAGTAAGGCCCTTGCCACTGTCAGCGCCCCAAGACGAGTAGTAGTCAATGATGAGGGGTAATGGTGGCCAGTAACCCAGGTTCTTCCTGACAGGCGTCCCATGTGTGCAGAGAAGTTGTAAACCGAGGCGGGGTGGTGACGCCAATATAATGCGTCGCCATCTTTGACATACTTGCGCCAGTCTCTGCCAATCTACTATGGAGCACAAGGGGGACCAATCAAGTCTGAGATCCGTTCGGCAGTATTCAAATATATGTAAGAAGATGTTGTTGGGGAACGAATTGATTGTCGTTGCGTGTCTGTGGCTCGGGCCTGTGGTACACAAATGATTAGCCCCACTTGGCAGACCGTGGGTCATCTTGGAACTTGTCTCAGAAGGGCGACTAATTGGAAGTTACAGTGAGCGAATCAGTCGGATGATATGGCGAAGGAAGGTTTAGACACACCGGTGGGAGCGCATTGATGTTGACGGATGGAGTGGGGATGGTAAGGGCTAAGTTAAACCGGCACTTTTATATTCGTACACACTGGTACTATCAGTTGTAGTCCTATGACATGGCACACTGTGTGCCCATGAATTAGGGCACATCTCAGCAGGCCCTAACAGCGATACTCGTGGGACATCTTGTTGCCCGTTTGTTAGGTAATAGAGATCAACTGCTCATGAATGCATGAATGCCGAGCGATCCGGGGTCAAGCGCAGCACTCAGAAGGAACGAAAGCTTCCACGTGGCACAGCATTTTGCGAGATGGGCTGTAGCTTGTGGTCACAGTAAGACCGAGGATTATCGAAGGGGCGCTGTTGGAGAGGCAGACTTCAAGTTGGGTGCAGCCTCAAACAGTGCACAAGCGCCCTAATTCGATATATAGCGGACCGGCGGGACCGGTACGCTTTCACCTTCCTTGATGAGGCCACAAGCAGATAAAACGCCTTGTGTACTAGTACTCAACCGAAGAGAGAAAATGATACTAGCCGCTTAAATGGATTAGGTTCCAGGGATTAATGGGGCTGAGCGCTGAGACTCGGCCAGAGAGAAACAAAATCGGACAACTTCAAGTTGAAGGCCGGTTGTTCTCAGTCTGAAAAAAAAAAAGATTTCCGACCGCACTGGCCCACAAGGGTACTGCCAGTGTGTTTCTAATACTGTGTAAACTCGGACAGTCCGGCGATGGACAGCTGACCGATGACCACTTGGGTTCTCCGAGCCCTTTTTTTTCTCTGCTACGTGGGGCCACCGGGTGTGGTGATGCGCCGCGGTGGAACCGTTACCATGACCCGAAACGCCGCGGTGGAGCTTGCCCTCGCCGCTGCCGCCGCAGACGCTCGTCACGTCTGAGCACGACCAACGAGCAGGTTTCAGCCCAAAATTTAACATTAAATGATCGGGTAGGATGTATGGCATTGCTTGGAAAATGTAGATACACAAGGGACGTACAACATAGGACTCCGCACTATAAGTCGCACAGAAATGGGTCAAAAAACAAATACTAATTCATCTTTTTTGGTTTGAAGGGTAGGGACACTTTGCAACTTGAACTCCGAAGGTGACTCGGGCCTCTCAAAGAACTCTCCTGGCGCGTCGACGACAATTACGGGTCGACCAGAGAGCTGGCGAACCGCAACGAATCGCTCAACGGATGTTAATGGCTCCTCCTCCAGGCAAAGTGAGTGGAGGGAGGGCAGAATTTCGGCGACCATCTCTTCAGTGACACCCTCGAGCCCATGAGCAACGTGCCCTGCCAACTTCCCAGATACATGCAACGTCTCCACGGCGGTGAACAGGCGAAGGAGTTCCAACCAATCAGTGTCGTCCATGTCGTCCTCCCCACCTAGTGGTAGATCGCGCGCATTGATGGAGAGGTCGCCTACGTTGGAGAGCATGGCGGCAGATTGGCCGAGTGTCTGGGCCGCGTGCGAGACTTGCCAATCCAACCCTCGGCATGAGATTTGAAGAGAGAAATGACTTTCAAGGAGTTCCTCTCGTTCACAGTAAAGGCTAACGTAGACGTTATTGACACCAAAATCTACCCGTGCGCGTTTGAATCGGGCTAGGTAAAGATTTGGTGCGCGACCAATAAATTCGGAAAGTTGGGGAACTTGGAAGTCAGGCTGATTGTAGTATGATATTCGGAAGTAGTCGAGTTGAGGAGTGTCGATTTGGGCAACGAAGTCCTCCAAATACTCCTTCACGCCGTGGAATCCAAAAGTAGTGAGAGAGGGAAGACCAATCCGCATCATTGGACCCTGGCGCCTTGTTCTAGAGGGAGGAGTCGGCGATTTGAATCCAATGAAGAGAGTTCTGAGCCCTGTCAACGCTTCCAGACTTGCAACCATCGCATCCGGTGAAATGTAATTATCACGGGGTATATCAAGGAGTCGGAGATCGACGAGGTCAAGAGCTGACGATAGAAGAGATGAAGACGCCGGAAATGGAATCCCTTCTAAGTGGGCAACCCGCAAACCCGGGGCAGATACGTCCATGAATTCATCCGGAAGGGCGGGTACATCCTCATCTTTCGACGAAAGCCAAAGGTGTGTCAGCGCCGGAAATGGCTTCTGCACCACCGTGGCCATCTTTCCCAACAAAGAGCTTGTCACAGATACCCCAACATAACGTACACGGGTTGAATCCTCGAGTGCAGCGACGACATTGTCTTCGTCGCTAGGAGTAAGCCTCTTGCTATCGTCAGCACCCCCATACGTGTGGTAGTCGACGATGAGAGGGAAGGGTGGCAAGTAACCCAGATTCTTCCTGACAGGCGTCCCATGTGTGCAGAGGAGTTGCAGATCAAGGCGGTGTGAAGATGAAAATATGATACGTCGCCATCTTGGGCATACGTGCGCTAGTCTGCGCCAATCCCATACGGGGCGGAAGTGAAACCCATACAGATCCTGGTATTTTCGACAGAAGTCAAATATTTCTAGCAAGACATTGTCGGGGAACGAGTTGATTGTCGCTGGGTGTATGTAACTATCGCCTACGCACACCCATCAGCCAGAGCTGGGACTAGACGCGAACGTGACATACCTCGAGCCAATATCTTCTGTGGTTCCTCGCAGAACCTTTTCGTGGGCCATCCGGTCTTCAACCCTTCGTTGGTGTCATCCGTCTGTGTTGGGCTGTTGCTTGAAGGATGGCTAATTTGAGGTTAGTGAAAATGTGGCAAACGAAGGTCTTAGACGCACCGCACAATGCACATGGGGCACGTCGATTGAAGTAGTGGAATAGTTAGTCAATTGGGAGGACAGGAATCGCTCTTATACTCGTACCAACCTTCTGCGTGATAAACTACGGAATGAGGCATCAATATAATGTGCCCGCGAAACGAATTTAGGGACCCCCACATACCTTTACCATGCTGTAGGGAAACAAGATGATTCGGATGGCGCAAGGTATTCATTAATATTCATTCCTGACATCGCTGGATAAGGCACAAGCTAATGGGGCATGTGTTGGTCTGACCTTCGAAGTAATAAACCACCTATAAGGAATAAGAGTGTTCGACAACGGATGCTAAGCGATTCGCAATCAAGCATGGCGGTCAGATGGTGCCCAGAACATGCAATGGAAGTACCCAACTGGCACGGTAGAATGCTATACTGTCCGTAGAAGTCTGGCGGACCGAGACCAGCCCAGATTTCGAAATATTGCATGTAGGAAGGGCCTGTCTGTTGGAAGCGTGAAATTGTGCCTCGCAATAGTCAGGTAAGACTGGAGATTGTCGAAGACATACGATACAACGGTTTCTACTCATACATGATCAACGGGTTGCACGAGAAGGTATGCGAGAAGTCAGGGCCAGTCAGTCAGCGTGGGTCAGCAAGAGTGGAGATTGAATTTTAAGAGACTGACACGACCTAAACACGGTCTTTAGGACTCCATCACAGCCGCAACGTGGGCTTGGGCTAGAGCACCCCACTATTCAGACACACGGTCGCGAGTCGCGAGGCTGAATACCTGTTGGACCTAGGTTGGCACGGGCACCGCCGGTCCGCCAGCAGGCGGTCAGAACCCATACCATCGAGCCACTACCCCGAGTCTCTTCGCAATAACACCACGCCAGTACCGTATGTTCTAATGCCACCTTCTCATCTCCCAAGTAGCCGATTCCGAGCGCTCGCTAACCTCCTAATTGTATTATTGCCCAGAAACTAGTGAACCCCCTAACACCCGCCCCACTTGACTCGTGAAACTATCATTTACCACCACCCTCCGACACAGATAGACCGTCCTTTCATGGACCTGGTTGTCGGAAGGTGGTGTCTCATGTCGCTTTGTGATCGTGACAACTTGGCATGGCAAAGGCCAAAATTGCAGCTAGGTGTCCTCCAAAGTGGACTCACTCACTACGGGTATCCAGACTATGTGGCGACGTCGTTCTTCTTGGCCGGATTATTCACTTCATGGAAGCGCATAACATAGCTGGCGTACACATCAGGGTCGTACTGTATGTAACCCTCAGTTTTTGGCGGTGGCGGGGTCCTGGGAAACCATCTAGATCTCGCCTTGGTGCTTGTGTCGCGTGACCACCATTATGGGTCTCTCGTACGCCTGCATCAGTTGACTGTTCCCAGGATGGTTCGTGGATGCGCAAGACAAGAACGATACTTCTTGTATTAGGAGAATTTGGGTCGATGGCTAGATCTCATACAAGTATTGACGAATACTTACCATCGCACCTAAGCGTTACTTGTTATCTGCCTGGATTTCCATTATTGTTATTCACGCTCCCATCACATTTTTTTTGATAGTCTATAATTTCCGATAGCTCTGTGGGCCTCATTGATCGTCCTTTCGCCTTGACTATAAGAGTTGTGCTCTCACAGTTGGCACCGAGAGTCCCAAGGTGGTCCTTCGAAACGACTCACCGTCTGCATGATACATGAACAGGAACTATGGAAGCCCTTGTGGCTGTGCAATGAGCGAATATCACCAGAAACAGTACTCGGCAAAACCAGACAGATGCCCGATCCCGGTGTTTAGGCACTTTCCTAGGGGCGAGCGCTTCTGGCTACCCAACTAGCCTACTAAATTGCGCTTATGCTGTGTGCTCCGAACCGAACCCTGCCAGTGGGACGCCGTGGCCAACGTTGGCTTGCTGGGGGCACTGGCACAGGCGTCTCCGTGAGACCCGAATGCGTCTTACTTCACAACACCACCCGGGCCGTATGCCTTTCCTAGCTGCAGGGCTTCGGTTTGGGCACCGCCGCCACCACTGGCATGGGCGCCAGCCAGTACCCCTTTTTTTTTTTGGATCCATTTATATTCCGGGGTGAAGGTCAGAGACCCCAGACCGGTCATGCCAGCCAGTACCTCCTGGGGCTAAGAGTGGGTGCAGCACGAGTAATGTATCACAGGAAAGGGCGGAAATTAGGAGAGTGCCAGAGTACTAGTCGAAAGGGAAGGGCAAGGGAAAATACCCGAGGGGCCAGAGAGAGGATCTAGAGGCACCGAGCACGATCGAAGTATCGAAACCTTGCGTCGTAGTGTGCACAGCACCAACATGCATTGAGCTGCTGCGTCGCTGTGGTGTTTTCACCAAGATTTCCACCCTCAGTGTCACACCGCCTCATGAAGACTCGTTTTCTCCTGACTCGATACAACTCCTCACATTTACGATGACTCGTTAGTTACGATGACTCGAACGCTTTCTACAGAATGACTCAACCCTCCTGTATTTAAATTGTCTCACAACTGACCCTTGAGCCCTAAGCTCGACCTACTGTATTCAACTGCAGTAGCTTCTCGTACCACTAGCTTCACGAATACACCGATTTCCTCTCGTCTTGTGAACCACTGCTCCGATCGGCCGATTGCCGATCTTCGCACGAACTCTGAACCGACCCACGAACGACACGCCTTACTGCGCGTGACATAGGAACACTTTGCAACTTGAACTCCGAAGGTGACTTGGGCCACTCAAAGAACTCCCCTGACGCGTCGACGACAGTTACGGGTCGACCAGAGAGCTGGCGAACCGCAACGAATCGCTCAACGGATGTTAATGGCTCCTCTAGGCAAAGTGAGTGGAGGGAGGGCAGAATTTCGGCGACCATCTCTTCAGTGACACCTTCGAGCCCATGAGCAACGTGCCCTGCCAACTTCCCAGATACATGCAACGTCTCCACGGCGGTGAACAGGCGAAGGAGTTCCAACCAATCAGTGTCGTCCATGTCGTCCTCCCCACCTAGTGGTAGATCGCGCGCATTGATGGAGAGGTCGCCTACGTTGGAGAGCATGGCGGCAGATTGGCCGAGTGTCTGAGCCGCGTGCGAGACTTGCCAATCCAACCCTCGACATGAGACTTGAAGAGAAAAATGGCTTTCAAGGAGCTCCTCCCGTTCACAGTAAAGGCCAACGTAGACGTTATTGACACCAAAATCTACCCGCGCGCATTTAAATCGGGCTAGGTGAAGATTTTGTGTGCGACCAATTAATTCGGAAAGTTGGGGAACTTGAAAGTCAAGCTGATTGAAATATGATATTCGTAAGTAGTCGAGCTGAGGAATGTCGATTTGGGCAACGAGGTCCTCCAAATACTCCTTCACGCCGTGGAATCCAAAAGTAGTGAGGGAGGGAAGACCAATTCGCATCATCGGGCCCTGAGCTCTTGTTCTAGAGGTAGGAGTTGGCGATTTGAATCCAATGAAGAGAGATCTAAGCCCTGTTAACGCTACCAGACTTGCAACCATCGCGGGGTATTTTCAGGAGTCGGAGATCCACAAGATTGGTCGCCGAAAAAAGGACTGCTGGCAATGCCGAGAAGGGAATACCCTCCAAGTGGGCGACCCGTAAGCTTGGGGCAGATCCTCCCAAAAATGTTTCGGGAAGGGCTGGTACATTCTCGTCTTTCGACGAAAGCGAAAGATGTATGAGCGTCGGAAAAGGGTCCTGCATCACCGTGGCTATCTTTTCCAACATCGAGCCCGTTAGAGATATCCCAATATAACGTACACGGTCCGGGTTCTCGAGTGCAGCGACGACATTGTCTTCGTCACTAGGAGTAAGCCTCTTGCTATCCCAAGCGCCCTCAACCGTGTAGTACTCGATGATGAGAGGGAAGGGTGGCCAGTAACCCAGATTCTTCCTGACAGGCGTCCCATGTGTGCAGAGGAGTTGCAGATCGAGGCGGTGTGAAGACGAAAATATGATATGCTGCCATCTTGGGCATACGTGCGCCAGTCTATGCCAATCCCATACGGGGTGAAAGTGAAACCCATACAGATCCTGATCCCTTCGACAGAAGTCGAATATTTCTAGCAAGACATTGTCAGGGAACGAATTGATTGTCGCTACGTGTATGTGACTCTCGCCTACGCGACCTATCAGTCAGAGTTGGGACCAGACGCGAACGTGACGTACCCCGAGCCAATATTTTCCGCGGTTCCTCGCAGAATCTTTTCGTGAGCTTTCCGGTCTCCGACCCTTTGTGGGTGTCATCCATCCGTGTTGGACTGTTGTTTGAAGGATGGCTAATATGAGATTAGTGACAATATGTCAAACGAAGGTCTTAGACACACCGCACAATGCACACGGGAGTTGATTAGAGTAGTGGGATGTCAATCGGGAGGACAAGCAGACGCTCTTATACTCGTACTCACCTTCTGCGTGATAAATTACGGAATGAGCACCCATACCACGTGCCTGCGAAACGCATATAGGGACCCCACGAGTACCCCACGTGTACATACCTTTAGGGAAAGCAAGGATGCAGCAGGGTATTCATTAATATTCATTCCTGATACCGCTGGAGAGAGCACAAGCTAATGGGGCATATCTTAGTCTTACCTCCGAAGTGATGAACCACCTATAAGGAAACGGAGCATGTTCGGCTGTGAATGTTAAGCTATTTGCAATCAAGTGATCAAGTGTAGCGGTCAGATGGTGCCCGGAACATGAAATGGAAGCGCCTAACTGTAGTAACAAATAGGAATTGTAGTGGAGGGGGACTCCCTACTACCCCGCCCTCACCCCCCTGTAGCACATTGTGAATGGTGACGAAACCTGGCGACGAAACGGGACGGCTGGGCACAAGAACCCGTGCGGAACAGGCGTTCAGCAGCCATCAAGATACCGGTGGGGACCTCCACCCGCGCTCTTCTTCGTACCCTTTGCCCTGGGTGCTTACACTCTTTACCTCGAGGTTACTGCGTGGACCATCTATCAATATATCAATTTCCGGGGCCTATAAACCCTAGTCGAGGGTTCACATTTATAATCGTGAATCACCTTGGTTTGCAAGGTCATATCCCAGGTCAGTAATCTGCAAATTGTAACATGGCCAAAAGCAAGGTGACAAAGTCGACACCTAGTCACTTAAGTAATTCTCGAAACAAGTGTGACCTGGCATGAGGCCTGGGGAATCCTAGTTCAAGTAGGTACAACGTGCTGGTGTGTGGCATGCTCAGCCGCAGGCGGGAAGAAAATTAAAAATTAACACTGCCCACTGCTTGTCCCCCACCTTGCAAGCGCTCACTCGTCCCTCCCACAGTCTCATGTCCACCTCCGTCCTTTTGTCAACCACCATCAGGGCTGCCAAACCCTGCCTTGCCCCCTCTCTTTCCCCCCTCACTGCTGTGTCGTCAGGTGCGGCTGTAGGCGACTTACTCAATGAATCCGGAAAAAAAAACCTGGAAGGTTCAGAGTGTGGATATCTACACGCGGCATCCTAGAGGCACCCAGCACAATCGGAGTATTGAAACCTTGCGCATGACCTCTCCACATGTCTCGGGTTGTCGCAGTGTGTACAGCATTGAACTGCTGCGTCACTGTGATGAAAGCTCATGGTGTTATATCACCAAGGTTTTCACCCCCAGTGATTTGTTTATCCAAGTTGTTTATACCGGATCCAAGAATCAGAATCCCCTTACTTATCTCTATGTTGTCCCGGAGCTACTGGGCCCAGCGCAAGGGCCAAAGAATCAGCCTTTTCGTGATCAAACTGATAAATACTTGAAGATTTCCACGTGCCCCCATCGTCCTGCCGTTGTTCTCGTGAATGTATACAGTAAGTCTGACTTTAGTTGCGCGAAATATAAGTCCAAGTTGGGTTTTCCCACGGCCTTTTCGCATCAAGACCAATTCCCAGGCCTGGTGGAGGCCATACTCAACGAGCTCGCGCTTCGAACTTGCGAATACAAATACAGAAAACTTACAGCTTACAACTGCATAAATGAATGGCGTAAAGGAAGCCGATAACCCCAGATAGCGAGACAGAAAAGCCGCCGTGCGCCCGCAGATGTATATTCAACAACTATAACGAGACAAAAAACAGATAAAAAAAAGACCGAGCGTCGTCAGAGCCAGGGTTAGGATAGGCAATAGTACGGAAGGGGAGGGAGGGAGAGCAAGGTAGGTAAGTAGACGGCAGTAGTAATAGTAGTAAACGGGGCTGCATTCATGACAGGGACGACGAGAGGGGGGACGGCAGAAACAGATGAGGCACGGGGATACAATATCCAGAAGAGATCGTGAGCTGCACCCCAACATGATGCCGGGCCTTGGCAGAGGAAAGAGAGTGCGTGCATGTACTTTTCTTACTTACTTTCGCTTTGTTCTGTTTTCATTGTTCATTTGGAAGGGAGGGGGAAGATCTGATTAGGCGGAACGAAAGAGCGAGCACGAACGTCTCGATAACTTGCATTCACGAAGCTCGATGCCACTCCCCGCTCGCTCGCTCGCTCAATTACTCGTTTCTGATCCAATTACGTGCGGGCTCACTGCTGCTTGCAATCATCAGGGTTCACGTTTGCCGCTAAGCCAGGACGCGCGCCTCGTCCACCACCCGCACCTCGTCGTGGCGCTGGCAGGTCGTCCTCATCCGAGTCCTATTCAATTTCGGTCAGCGGTAGAAAAATAGTGTGGGAAGGCGCACCACGTCCTCATCGAACCCGTCTCCATCCTCGTCCTCCTCCTCGTCATCGTAGTCTTCCTCATCGTCAGAGAGCATGTCGTACTCGAGTGCCTTGCCCGTAAAATAGTCGACGGCGCGTGGTATGATCTGGACTCGCGGTACCCGAGTGAGCAAAGAAAGCAAGGTAGTTAGCGAACCCGGCAAAAAAACGCACCTTTTCCTTGATGTCCTCGCCGATCTGATAGTCAATCTCGAGTTTCTCTTCGAGCTCGTCGAGCTCCTCCTCTCCAATTTCACCCTCCTCGATAGCCTCTTCACTCGGCGCAACAGGAGGAGAGAAAAAGTTGAAGAAGGATTCTGTCGGGTGCGCTTTTCGCACCAGCCGTGTGCGGTTCGTGTCTAGCAACCAACTGACATGAGAAGGAAAGGACGAAGAACAAGGATCGCGTTACTCACTTTTGTTGCGTTGTTTCTTGATTTCAAACGCCTTTGTCAAGTCCTTCTCGTCTTTCCACTTTATCTCCGTCCCGATCGCACGATCGTACACGAAATCGCCCGAATATCCAACCTCCTCACGGTACACGTATACCTTTTCGAGCACCTCGTTCTCGAAAAACTCGTTCTGCGAAAACTCAAAGATGAGCTTGAATCCAGGTTTGGGCTCGCTCGACGGGAGGTACTCGATGCGAAGGTCGGTGAGGAACTTGAGCGCTCCGGCATCACGATCGGTGATCAGCTCAGACAGACCGACGTGGTTTCTTAGGACAGTGAGCCAGAACTCAGGCACGGCGGCCGGGTTCGTGGATTGAGGAACGGAGAGCGGATTCTCGTCAGGGTCGTCCTTAGCAGATTGAGCGGCGCCGGCCTCGAGTTCTTCGGCTGTAGGCTCGGCGGTGGCATGGATGAGTGCGCACCGGCGCGCGTAGAGAGGCTTAGTGAGTTCAAGGTACTGTGCGGGTGAATCACATGCACGGTCAGTAGGGCACTAATGGGTATGGGTATGTAAAAGCCAGGGAGAAGAATTGCGGGGAAAATGACGGCAGAGTAACGGCATATCAATGTCGAGACGGGGTGGCACTTGGTTATTCGCGTCTACCATTCCGATTTCGGGATCGTAGGCGATTGGGCTGGGGCAGGAGGAGTGAGAAGACAGAATGGGTTGTCTCCCACCCCACGACGGAGTACGGCATGGTCCGGACCCACCCCGCATTCTCCATTCAATGGGGGAGGAAAAGCGAAGAAAGGGGGGACAGCGAGAATGGACGATAAGACGAAAGAGAAAGAGAAGACAAAAAAATCAGACGAAGAGCAAGGATGGCTTGCCTTTTTTTCGAGCTCGAGACACTCGCGCTTGTACTGATTCTGGAGCTCGTTCTGTTTTACCTGAACGCCTTTGAGGGCTTCGATGGTCTTTTTTGCCCCATCAGGGAGGCTCTCGATATAGCCCGAGCTCTTGCCCAGTAGACCAGCGAGTCTTCCTTGCACGAGACCGAGCATTGCTTCGTGGACAGCATTGCCATCTTCTGCAGGTTCGGCATCCTCAGTGATATCGGGTACGGTTGGACGGGGGAGACCAGCGGTGATGGGGGCGTGAGTAAGTGGGGTGTTCTGGGGAGTGGGCGCAGTGATATCTGAATGTTGGTTGATGGGGACGTTGGACGACATTGCCAAACGTTTGGTGAAAACTGGAGAAAGAAAGAAAAGAAAGAAAAGAAAGAGAACAACGGATTGGTCGACTCGGCAAATGGGTTCACGATTACGATTATGATTACCCTGAGCTGACTAGGCCTGACTCCTCACATCGTGGGCACAACACACTTATTTATTTTATTATTTATTTATCACTCTCTCCGCCGATGTACCGATGTACCGATCCCTCCAACCGCGGTTGACAAAATCGACATCAGCTGACCCTCAACACCGCGCGGTCTTATCCAAATCAGGACGGATATCGTCGTCCACACGACGTCCCATCCAATCGATGCTTGCGCCGGATGCGAGTTCAGCGCCGCCCAAACCGTTCCCGGCCCGGCAGTTAACGACCCGGACACCGTAACCGTGCGAACGCGCGCCACTGCGGATAGCAGCGCGACGAGCCGGTACAACGTGCGCGTTGACATGCGCAGGCGGGCAGCGCGAGGACTAGAGGCAGGAAGCGGGAGGAGCGGGAGGACCAGCAGCGCGTGCATGACGAGCAGGTTTGCGAGGAAGTAGTCGTGCTGCAGGGAGTGCGGCACCAAAATCACGGTCGCAAGCGACGCGAGCACGCTCATCCAGAGCACCAGGGGTACCGAGCTAGCACCTGCGCGTGGCGCCGGCACCGACCCCGCCTTCATCTTCTCCTTCGCGCGTGGCACCAGCGCCAGGAAGAACAGGTTCGTCGCTACGGAAATGGCCACAAGCTGGCCGAATAGCATGTATGCCCACACGTGCTTCACACCGTGTTCCCTACCTGTTTCGCAGGTCCTTTGTTTGCGAATTGTGCGTCGAGTCCAGTACCGACTACGCACCTTTCGTCAGGAGGAAAACTGTCCATAAGCCCACCGTGAAGAGACACAACTGCTCGCTCCACCACCACTGCAGCGGCCCGTCGCACACGATGGTCCATGCCTGCTCGAAGAGGGCCGTGTTCCATAGCCAATTTGCGACGCGTACTAGTATAGGCTCTGTGCTGTTCCTCAACACACCTGTGCTTCGCTCGTAGTCCATAAAACTCCATCGCATGAACGATATCATATCTGTCCCCCGTGAGGGTGTATTTTTAGTTTCACCTCCGCTCAAATGCGTAAAATATATAGGATCCCCACAGTACCACGTGTAGCCGAATGAGGCGAGGGCCAGACCGATATAAATCCAGGATGAGGACGCATTTCCCGATGCCGCGGCGTAGCGACGACGTTCCGAGATGCTCTGTACCACAAGAGCGAACAGGAAAAAGATGACAAGGAAGTACGACGCGAATATCGACAGCCCAATGAGTTGTTCAGTACTCAACGAAGTCTCCATGACCGTGCCTTGTTCGTTGAGTTTCGCTGGCAGACGTCAACCCGTCTCGCGCGTAATCGGGTGACCTCCGGTATCCGCCACTTCGCACGACGAACGCAAGCAATTCGGCGCCGAGAACCCGTCACTCCAGCGCTACGCAACTTCTACTGAACTGCTTATGGTGCCGATTGTCGGACCGTTGTCACTGTGCCCTGTAAAGATGACCATCCCCGTGAATGTGGGGGGGACTTCAAGTCGAACGTTTTGACAACGTGCACGTGACATTGCGCTCAATGCCGAAATGGCTGTCCCGGTCGAGGGCATAGTAGGTTCCTCTGGCCCGGTAGACCTACGCTATACCTACATCACGATGGAGTAGGCGGAATCGAGACCCAAAGTACAGGGCCGGTTCAATCCAATACCCTCGCTCCCAGACCGCCCGTGATTTAGCGTCATCTCCAGCTTGAGATGAAATTCGGGCTTGTCTCGCACGACTGTCTAATAAACAATTGCTGATTTTCAACTTAGCACGACGCCCAAGCGCTACAGAATTAGCGGCAACCCCTCATATAAGATGCCTTGACGTGCACAGGTATGTCGTGTTTATGTCTGCTTGGCTTACCTTAGGCTCCGGACAACCTCCGCACTCAGAGTAAATAATTACCGGAAGCCGATTATTAGAGCTGCCGCTGCTACGCCACTCTCAAATCCGTATCTCCATCACTCAGATCGATTCTCACAGGACGTTTAGACGAGTTTCACAGGCACACCAAGGCGCTTCACGTCACCAGTTCTCATCGAGCTCATCGATCGTGACCCCTTCAGCACCTGCCACCTTACCCTTAGAGTCGCTTCAATTACCGATACTGATGGAACCACCCGTTGTAGGGTGGACTACAGAAAGCGCCACTGCATTAAACCGTGAGGGTGGATTGGAGTCACGGTGGCCCGCTAACGGTGCGCCGTTTTGGCATAACATTCACTGCCATTACTAACTTACCTATAGCGGGCAGTGCATATCACAGCCCGACGGTCGAGGTACTTCCGGATAACGTCCTCCTCGAAATTTTCGATTTCGATCGACTCTCCCCCGCTGCACGTTCGTGGGAGTACCCCTGGCAATGGCATGGCATAGGCTCGTCCATGTGTGCCAGAGATGGCGACGTGTCGTATTCTCATCCCCGCGCCGGCTAGATCTGCGACTCTTCTGTTCAAGTGGAACTCCTGTGAAGGAGTCTCTGGGATTATGGCCGGCGTTGCCCATCGTTATGCGTTACGGAGGGTTTCCCGGGTCCGAGCCCGCTTCTCCTGAAGGCGAGGAAAATCTCCGGACCGCACTTCGCCATCCCGATCGCATTTCCGAAATTGGCCTCACGATTACGGGCCCGCTAGGTGACCGACTGGCCACAGAAATGCAGAAAACGATGCCATCACTGGAGACTCTTAGGTTAATGGTTCAAGACAAGGCTGAGCTGCTTCTTCCAGACGAATTTCTAGGTGGATCTACACCGCTTTTATCTGTTATCAGTTTGTATGGTGCCGCCTTCCCGGCGTTACCGGAGCTCCTTCTGTCGACTACCAATCTTGTCTCACTCGAACTTTGGGATATCCCAAGCTCTGGGTATTTTTCACCAGAGGCGCTCGTCATGGGTCTTTCTACGATGACGCAGCTCAAATCATTCACAATCCATTTCGAACTCCCGATATCCCGCCTTCATGCAAGCAACTTACGCACGCCTCCATTGGAGCGTACTGTCCTGCCTGCACTCACCAAACTTAAGTTCTGCGGTTTCAACGAGTATTTAGAAGATATTGTGGCTAGGATAGACACTCCTCTTCTCGAACTCATCGACTTGAGATTCTTCAACAGGCCCGTCTTCGACATCCCACATCTTTCTCGCTTTGTCCGTCGCACGAGCCAACTGGTATCGCCTACTCAAGCCAAGATATACTCCTCCGGGAGTGCCGTCTCCCTCACCCTCATTCACCAACCAGGGACCTCACACACTACTATTCCCGCACAACTTCGCTTGCAAATCACGTGCAGACAGTTTGACTGGCAGCTGTCCGCCATTTCCCAGATCTCCAGCCAGCTGTCGCCCTTCCTCTCCGGCGTAGGACAGCTTGACGTCCGTGCGTTCCCTCCGACGGCGAGTGGACGAGATGTCCTGGATACGGCACAATGGGTGGAACTTCTCCGGCCATTCGGTGGGGTAGAGAGGCTCCGCGTGGTTGATGACCTTGTGTTGGACATCGCGCGAGCTTTGCAGCGGGCCCCTTTGGAACCGGAGCCGGAACTATTCCCCGCATTGCGTGAGATCTTCCTAGGGAGCTCTCAAGAGCTCACGGCTGTGCTTGAAGCCATCACGCCATTTATCAGTGCGCGCCAACTTTCTGGGCAGCCCATCATCGTAAACAATTGGGACACAAGTACTGGGGGGTCGCGCTAATCAATAATGGTGGGGCTTTGCCACTGCACTGAGGTCCTACACAAGGTGCCGATTTTCTGACCCCTCCCACATTACGCACATCATCTTGACATTAGGGAAATCTCTCACACCATCTAGGAATAAATTTCAGTCCATTACCAGACTTACTTCATTTTCGCTCATTGCTTAATACCCCCCCCCCCCCTCCTACAATTTATTGTCCAAAGAACATGTATATTTCGACTAGACGTGCGATGCTATTTTAGGTTTGTATGCGTCACGTCTACAAGCTCTCCTGGTGTCGCGTTCTCCAGCGCTGCTGCTGCTCCAATGGCGCGCCGGCGTGGTGTATGCCGCGGCATGCGCGTGAACGTAAAGTACGTCGTCGCCGCGACGGTTTGCACGTGTGTATGCAACACTGCGGGGAGTGCATAGCCGACCGTACAAAGAACGGTACCCTTAAGCTGAGCGTGCCAGTGGAGTTGGTATAACGTGCCGAGCAGTTCATTGCCTTGGGACACGGACGTACCAACGACTGTCAGCCAGCTGCCACTATGTGTGGTTGGGACGTAGGAGGATGACGCACCGTAGTGATAATGCCAGACGTTGGCGAAACAAACTGGACATGTCAGGGTGTGACATCACAAGCTCAGTGGCCTGCTCCTTGGACAAGCGTGCGCCATATAATATGGAGCACACCTGTCCAAGGAGCAGATCACATATGTGAAACGAAGGGGTGGCACACACGAATGCAGCCTCGAGCAGAAGGATGGTGAGGAAGACGTGCTTCGGGTGCTTAGGTCCGTTGACCTCGAAGAGTGCGTCGACCGCGGCCCGACCGTAAGTACACGCACGGTAGATCCAACCTACAAGAAAATATCGATAAAACTAGGACAAGATGGAGTGATACCGAATACCACAACATGGTGAAACAAATAGATGAGCCCCGAAAGTGAATGATCAACTTAAAAAAAGGGATGAAATGAAGAGAACAGTGGTAAGAAGGTGGGAGGGGGGAGGTCCCAATAAAGCATCAGGGTTATCAATCCCTTAATATACACAAACGTGTACCTTATGTAATTGTCGATTATCGAGATAACTCTTCGCCAGCGAACCAAGAAGAAAGAGGTTGGACCTCTTTATTTTATTTTTGGCTGGTCCGTGGCATTATTCGGAGGCGTTCTAGAACAGCCACTTTTCCCAACACAGAAAAGCAAACCTTTTTTTTTGGCCGAGGCCGCGCGCCTAACAGCCTAAAGTAATGTGGAGAGAATGGTGAACCGAGGAGGTATAAAAACGTATTAATCGATCACCGGAAAGTACGAGAGCGCTCAATACAAAGGCAGCATACTGAATGCTTGGGGGATATTTCTTTCGAGTTCACGATCCGAATTGGAATCTGATTGGGACTTTCGAACGAGGAGGAGCAGCGGTGAAAGCTTACCCAATCGCTCAGCAAACCTCGCACGAGCGCCAATCCAGACAAGTCTTCTCCAAGACGAAACTCATCCGACATCGACACAGTCCCACCCTCGCCCGAGCCAGCCGCGTTGAAGATGAAGAACACCCAGATTTCACCATTTTGCGAAACAACCCCCGAACGTTGAGAGGCTACGGTGGCCATCAGCAATCTTGTCACTCTGTGAAGATATCAAACGGTGCTTACTTGTATTTGTCGGCAAAATGAAGCACTTGCTATAGCAGCCTGAGTTACCGCATCCCTAAACCCCCACTTTCTTGGCTTGGTAAATCCGGTCGGCATACACGACCTAAGGTGTGTAGAGTAAAAATCCTGCACGGATGACGACGGAATGAGCAGAGGAGGCAAACAAAATCAGAGCCGTATTCCGTACTTATCAAAACAGGCGGCCCTTTGACAATCAGAAAATCGACAACGCCTCCAAAAGAAATGGCAGCGTATTCAATTCTTGTCGGTTCCATCCGGAACTCAGGGACAATCCCGACGTCAAGCTCAGCACCACTTATATTCGATACGGCATGCAATAGGATCGCATTGACTAACATGCGACATCCTGCCTCCGTCTGAAAGTAACGGTAGTGAGATATGGACGTGGATGCTCACAGAGAAGGATACATGCGATCGAATCAAAGTGATAAGACCTTTAGTTTGGTTGACGGTCCATCGATTGCTTCTGACGCCCTCTCTTAGACCAAGGGACTACAGCTCAGGAATCTTTTCCAATATAACGGTCAGAAATCCTGGTATGATTTTTGCCTTGGCAAATGTTAGGGAAGTTGCGCCCGAAAAGGGGCCATGCTTCATTGCAGACACGTTACCGAGTTCTGGAGGTCATCCAGTCATCAGTGAGGAGTCCACTTGAACTTCCGCAAGTTTTGCAGCGGCGTTGTTCAAGGATGCGATGACCGATTTCTCGTCTTCATCTTCTTCGCTAAGCCCTTGTTTAAAACCTTCAATCATGTCAGTTTCTAGCGTGGTGTGAGGTCTGTCAGTTTGCGTCCTTTCGCCACGGAGGTTGGAGTGAGATCGCTCGGTGGTGGCAAAGAATCGGTTCAAAAGTGTGGATTGTAGACCGGGCCAAGAAATATGGGGGAAGCACTATCTTACATTTGACCACCTTGCTATCTATGACCCTCCGCTCAGCCGTAGCGCTCTTCCACTACTCGGTCGGTACTGTATGTGCACGATCAATCTTATCCTGCCCCGCTTCGACGTGGCGGCGGTGATCACGCCTTTAGGCGTATGCTAACTGCTCCCACTGGTCCATGTTCGGCGAAGGGATTCCGCAAGGCGATCAACCAGAATCGAACTTATATTTTGGATATCGCGAGCTTGGTGGGTGGGACAGAAGCCTCAAAAATCGGAATCTACCGAACCTCTGGGAACATGAACCCGTTTGTTTGAATGCGGTGGGTTGGGTAACCGAAATACAACTGTTTTTTTCTCAACGTATGAGTCAAAGGCCCACCTCGACCGATCGTTTCTGTCTCGAAAAAGAGATGGAGCGAGGTGTGTGGAGCAGTAATAAAGAATCTGAAATTTTCCCCTGGTAATTAAAAAAAAGAAAGAAAGAATACACCGTTTCTCGCCCATTCGTTGCTTATATCGCGGGTATGACAGCGTCGATGATCCGGCTTACTTGTGTAGCCAATCCCAAGGGGCATTCGAGATCCCGACCCATGGTGAAGGACTTGCTCGACTTGGGGGAGGACTTGCTTGACTTGGTCTTGTCTGTGTCATCGTCCTCAGGTGCAGCACGGAGAGCGTAGTCCCGGGGCACCGAGGTAAAGTTAGACAACCCAACGCATTTCTAGCGGTCATCGATGGGGGGGGGGGGGGGGGAACGGAGTCAGCAACGGTCTACACGCGTGGGTGGGAGAGGATGCTGACCTGCAGCAGCGGGAAGTTCTTTTCGAAGAGCGTCTTTCCCGTGGACGCATCGAAGAGGTCGAAGAAGGCGGCCTGCGCGCCGATGTTCACGGCCAGCCCCGCGTCCGCCTCCACGCACGCCTGTGCACCGGTATTACTCCTACGGTGCAAGTCTGCATTTGCGGACACGTTCAGGCCCGCCGAGGCGTCGAGATTTAGGAATACGCTCGAAGACGCGATGTCCCCGAGTGCGGACAGTCCGATGTCGACTTGCGGGATGAGGTGGCCCGTGACTCTCACGGAAGCGCTTGGGTCCGTGATGTTTGGACTGGCGGAGACGGAAACCTCTGCGGCGCATGAGACAAGGGAGAGAGAGGATGACCACGGGAGAGGAGAAACGCACCACTGGCACCCTGCTTGAAAGCGCCGCCGGTCGAGCGGCGTTGAGGCGGGAAAGTGACCGCGACCTCGCTGAGGTTATAAGCAAGCTTGACAGACGCGCCGACGTTGGAGAGCGCAAAGTCCGCATCGACCTTTCCTATCACTTTGAATTCGGGACCGACCTCGAGGATCCTATATTCGTTCTCCGATTAAGCACTTGCGACTGTCATCGACGAGAGAGGCCTACTTACCCTGGGAAACTGAGGCCGGGAATGCCGATTTGGAAGAGCGTGATGGAACCAGAACTGACCTGCCCCGTGAGGTTGGCGGTAATACTGAACAGCGCGTCGATGTTTCCATCCAGCCCTGCACGTTGACCAAGGCGTCGCATCACCAGTCAGCTGTGAAAGAAGTAGATCCACACCGCCCCCTATGTCGCACGCGCACCTAGAGTCAAGCCGAACTCGGAGATTTTTGGTGGGACAATCGTGCCGGCGGCGACCGCACCGAGGCTGACCCACGCGTGCACGGTGGTGTCGACATCGAGCGAGATGGAGCCGGTGGCCGACAACGGAACCGTGGAGCTTGCGGGGCAGTCGACGCTCGTGTTGAACAGGTTCGTCGCGCGGGAAAAATCGACGGGCTGTAGATTCTGCGATATCGTCTT
Organism: Lactarius evosmus; assembly: GCA_951394315.1. Classification (NCBI taxonomy): domain Eukaryota; kingdom Fungi; phylum Basidiomycota; class Agaricomycetes; order Russulales; family Russulaceae; genus Lactarius; species Lactarius evosmus. Next base: position 215,950 of record OX596125.1, on the reverse strand, counting down.
ATTGAACGTTGTTGCATTCTGCAGAGCTGTGGGGGCAGGCCATGTCCATGTCAGCAGGGCTCGCCGTGCGGAGGACCGGGGGTATGGGAATGCTGACTTTGGAGCACGTCGCCGAAGAAATCGCGTCTGTGGATGTGACTCGGTGAGCCATGCAGTCCACGTCGACTAAGCCAGCGACGCCGGTGCGCCGCAGCTCGCGTGGTCAAGCCGAACGCGCCGTTGCTTCCCTTGACGTTCAGACCCTGGATGGTAAAGTACACGCTCCCATTCCTGCCGTGCCGTGCCGCGTCAGCACCGGCTCCCGCCTAATCAGATTAGAGTTTTCGGGCGCTCACAGTTGTGGCGTGGCCGCGGAAAAGTTCGTATCGAGGGCTAAGGAGTGGACCTGCGCATCGCTCGCGCGCGTCGTCACGGCGGGGAGGCCGGACGTATTGGACTGGGCGGTCCAGTGCCTCGCCACGCGCGCAAAGGGCATCGGACCGCACTGAAAGACGGTGCGGTGGCAGCAAAAGCCTTCTGTGAGTACAGAAGGCCGCGGACGGCCAGATCAGGGAACGCACGTTGTCAGGCAGCCGGACGATAGTGTCCATCGCACCGCCCTGGAAGAGGTGGTCGCAGTCCGGGTTTCCGTCCGCGCACATGAGCTGGATGTCCTGCGCCGTCGCAGCCGGGTCGCAGCGCGTGATCCGCCACCCGCTCGCGTGGGTGATGTCCGAGATCGCGGTGGCGGGGCCCCACTGCGTGCGTGCGTGCGTGCGTGCGTGCGTGTGGGTGATCGTGAATGGATTAGAATGCACGTCGGCGTGTGAGAGCGCATGTGGGGAACATACGCACGACCTGCAGGGTGCCCGACGCGCCGGAGTCGGCAGGTAGGTCCCACGAACACTGACCTTGCGTGCAGGGAGCGAGCCAGTCGTTCGCCGCCATTACTCGTTGGTGGTTACCCACTATGAATGCGAGTGCTGCAAGGTAGAGCACCATCGAGGATTTTGTGTTGTAGGGCATCACAGCAACTTGGGAGGAGAACACGTTTAAAATGAATGAAATGGCCAGCCAGTGGGGACGAAGAAGAATTGGAAAGAAAGCGGGAGATAGACTGCGGACGGAGGGACGACGGGTACATCTATATACTGTACACAGCCGTTGTTGGGGGGGATCCCAGCTATCAGAGATCCATGTCTTCCTGATCACGTTTCCGGACGTCTCAGCGAGGTTCGGGAACTAAATGGGTTGAGAAGCTGGCATCTCCGGTAGAATTGTTGTGTCGATCAGTAGTGCCACATGTGGAGAAAGCCACAAGAGATGTAGATGATCTCCTAGAAATTGTGTGATGTCCGTATACACAAGAAATGCCAAGACAGACTAGTGAGAGAACGTGAGTGCGTAGTACAGTAATTTTGCGCAATTGGGGAGGAGGTCCGGGCATCGAGCGCTGAGTTGCTCTGCGCCTGATATTGTCACCAGCCAAGAAAGCCTATGAGCGTTAGGTGTAACAGCAGTTCTCATGACAACACTCGGACCTGTAACGTTGATGGATGATCTTTTGCTTTGAATTCTCCCGTCATCGTGACCGTCGCTGCATCGCTGGTAGACTCGGGTAATCCATCACATCACGGCTTTCGTTCTCTGTACGTCACAGGTCCGGGCAACCTTCGTCGGCAGCCTCCCACTTATTGTCCCACCGCACCCTTGACCGTTCAAACTATTCAAGCTTCGAGGCAAGCGTTGAAAGGTCCTATTGTTGGGGACGCTTGAAGCCTGGAGATACACCGTAGAATTTCGAAAATCTCAACCCTGCAGATGCCTTGAAGTACTACGTCAGACTAGCTCTCAACAAAAGAAGAGCCTAGTAACCTAGGAGACATTCCGATACTTGGAGACGTCCCGGCGGTGGTGGGAAACGTCCCGAAGCTGTCCGAGGCTCGAGGTAGTTGAAAATACAGTATGGTACTGGTAACTGATGCACGTTGGGACTGCAATACAAGCCTTCGATCACCGGATCACCAACCAACCTCACGCCAACCCCACTCCCCCACTGACACTACTGCGCGCAGGACAGGAAGAAAAATAACATTCGCGTCATACTTGGGCGAGTGCCGATTGCGCAGGCGACGTTGATACGCGTAGCGTTCCTCCGATTATCCTGAAGTTCTGCGTTTCCGCATAAACCGCAGCCCGCGGCGGATTACACTGTAACGCGCCAATGTCCGCGCCCGCACGGTACGGCACGGCATACAGTACTGGGTACAGAGTAAGGCCTCTGATATATTATTACTCTTTTGGTGACAGGGGAGAGGGAGGGGGTGCCGTACTGTGGGGACTTATTTACACTGTTTTGATCAGCTGTTTGATGCGCGATCGCACATGCCGTGTACTACGCCCCCGGAACGCACTCCCCCACACTATGGCGCATCTGAGCCTGATACACATGGCTATGGAATCTACGCTTCGTGATCGGGGGGGTCAAGTCCGTGTGTGCATGTGTGCGTGCATGAGACAACGTGTCCTTCACGTGTGCATGTGGGCGTCCACTGAGGCCATCGATCTAGTCCGGAAATAGAAACAACATTCATAAATTTTTACTTTAATAAGTACTGGTACAGATATAGTGACATGAGTATGGATGAGAGGCTAGCCAGAGCAGGAGAGTGGGGTGGGGGGTGGTAAGTTACAATAAGAAGCCTGGTGGTACATATACACCTAACAGCTACGTTGGATTAGATATCGCTTTATACCTGTGAGCGTGAAAATAAATCGGTATAGATATTGCTACACGTTTATGATTTGTGGGGGGAATCTATCCCGGAGATCCGACCGATGAGATATAGCAGCAAGTAACGTGAATTGGTCATCGCCATCATCGCGTTTCGTGCGGTCGTTCGAAAAAAAAAAAAAGGGGGGGGGGGGGGTTGAGTTGATCAGGAATGGCGAACGGCGTCGCGGAGGGTACGCATGAAGCTAGTGCGACGCTTATGCTGGACCATGCTGCTCCGTCGTGCGAGCGACGCGTCGCGCCTCGCGAGTCTGCACATCGTATTGGAAGAGGATTCGGTCGGCTCTGCATCGGACCCGCTGCTGGTGCTAGTGCCCGTAGGTCTGCGGGTCGTGGTCGTGGCGGACGGAGAGGCGGAAGAGGATTGGTCGCCGTCGCCCGGATTCGACGAGTCAGAAGGCGACGCGAGGTTCGAGACGGGAGGGCCGGGGAAGTCGTAAGTCGAGGCGGTGTTGTAGACGTCCGGGACGAAGATGCCCGGGTCGTCGTCGCTGTATGCGCCCGGGAAGGAGACGGTCTGGTTGGGAGTTCCGGATTGCGAGCCGCCGACGAGGACCTGCGTGCAGGAAGGGTAAAACTCGGCGCCGCCGCGAGAGACGGCGTTGTGGAGCGCGATGATCTCGTGCCGGATGAGGTAACCGCCCGCCGCGATCTGTGTTGGGAGGGCCAAGGTTATGGGCTGGCCGTTCACTGGCAGGGTTTGCGCATTTTTAAGTATGCCGTTCTGGTGGGAGAAGACGAGAGAGAGAGAGAGAGAGATTCGTTACGCACTGACGTCCTGTTGGAACCAGTCACCGTCTGGTTTTCTGCCGATCTGGTCGATTTTGAACCACTTGGCGGTGGTACTATCGAACTGATCGCAGGTCGTATCGCCACACGAGGCCATATACGTCAATGATGGGCCAGTATTATGGGGCCACTGCGGTATTAGAGGGGAGATGAAAAAGTGAGCAAAGGAAGCGCGAGCAGGGAAGGGACACGCGACTGACGTTTTCCTGACCAGGGTTTCCCCAAAAGAATTGCAAGTTGGAGCCTGGGTTCGCAGACGCGACCAGAGTGGCTCGTTGGGCGGACAGTCCACAGTTTGTGTCCGGGTTGCTCGCGCCTTTGACGGGGCCAATGTCAGAGATCTGGCGAATGATGCTGTCTGTTGGTTTCGCGTTGGGGACGTTGCCGGTGTAGGTCTTGCCGTCAATTACGACCTTTGTAACAAAGCCGTGAGCAGCGACGGAGGGTAGCAATGCGAGGACGGGGACGAGAGCGAGAGTAAATTGGGTAAATTGGGTAAACATAACGCGAATGGGATGCGAGTGATGGAGGACCGGGGACATTGGGCGCTGCTCTTATGGCAAATCTGAGCCCTACACGTGGGGAACCGACAATAGGGACGCTCGCTTTTGTCCCAACGGCAGCGAGTCTAAGCAAAGCACAGACACCCATACACCGGAATATGCCGTGCCGCATTGTTACTTTAGCGCTCTCACTTGTGCCTCGTGTCTGTCCATGCGATCTCTCTGCGTGCCTTTGTACCCCAATTTCACTATTGCTAAATCATATTATAGCCTTCTCAAAGGAAAATTAGCCCAAACTATGAATATATGTGTGTATGTGTATAATATCCAGTCCTCGATCACCTTACTCGTGGCATCACTCCTTTCAGGCACACACCATCACGGCAGGCGCGAAGAAGCCCAGACCTGTGCGTCTTCAAAGTGCAGAGCGTGATTTAGATGAGAAGAACACTCTGTTTCTTCATCACTCACCCCACCCTTCATCTGGCCGTGTCTGCCTCCCTTATTGGATAATAACGCGGAACAGGAACAATGTGGACGGGACGGAAGACGCGAACCTGAACGTGAACGTGAAGATGATCGTGACATGTCCGTTCTGCCATTCCACTTCCATTTCCTTCCACCTTCGCTTCCATGGGCAAAGAAATGCTCACGCTCGGCTGGCCAGTCCTCCCTTGTGATTGTGATTTATCCTTCAATATTGGTGAATCACTCGGGTTTGTGGAATGCATAGGCATTCTATTGTTATCGTTCCACGGCTTTGCAAGTTCCGGTTCAAACGCCAGGATCATTCTATAGCATCCACAAGCTCAAACGAACGGAAGGACGAATGGCGTTTTACGTGCACGCCCTACTCGTGTCGTCCCTTCCGTCAAGATAGCTGCCGAGAACGAGCACCAGCGAGGCTGACGCCGTGTCGTTGCATGAAATGTACGCGGCTCGAGCGTGTCGACGTCGTCGTCTGTCCCCGTGCTACATACATTCTTTCCCTCACCTACCGCACGACTGGTGTGCGCGACGTGCTTGAAAGGCATGGACGACCTGCTGGGGATCGATCCAAGCCACCCCACCCCCACCCCTCTATATGCCAGGAGAACGACCAGCTCGCTGTGCACACTAAGACGGAAATTAGTCCTCTATCTTCGACTTTAATCGCTCGCGAGGCCCTCTTTTTTTTTTTTTTTTTTTTTGCTACGAGTGGTTGGGATAGGGTGCCAGCGAGGTCGTGGACCCCGCGTCCTGTTCCCCATATCCCCTTTCAAACCCTCCCCAACCATCCCCCGCCATCTTTGTGCCCATACAAGATACGAGTGCGAGGACGGGCGCGGGGCTTTGACGAGGCCCCAGTGTGTACGCGGCACATAATCGCACGGACGTTATTACATACCTACGTACGCGATCTCGAATGCCATCCGATTTACGAGCACGGATCCCGCCGCGACGATTCCAAAAACAAGGGACAAGAAGACGGAGAGCAACTCCAGCACGAAACGGAAGCCACGGCCGCGTCGCGTGTGTACCGGCGTTCAATGAGATCCGTGCCGCCTCCCGCACGCAAACGACGACCCGGCACTGGCAGACCCATTAGGTCCGCACGGGCTGACCCGTCTCACGTGCAGCGGGCCCCAGCTTCCCGCGTCGGATCGTCGGAAGCCGGCGCGCAGCCGTGTCCGCGTCCGCGTCCGCATCCGGCCCTGCGCATCTGTGCTGTGCTCCGCGTACTCCCGCACCGCGTGCGCGGGTGTCTGTTCCCTACCCCACATCGACCAAAAGCAACGCACAGCACAGCGCTTACACCTGCACTGGTCGGATCAGGAGAACCGGGGGGGGGGAAAGTGGGAAAGTGGGGGAAGTAGGTTGTGGGCGGGTCCGGCGCGCGCCGTCTCCAACGCGCAGCCCACGTGCCATTGTGCCCGAGGCCCCACATCTGCAGGCGGCATTCTTCGAGCCCAGAAGCCCTCCACGTCACATCACGAGGGTGAGTCGGCGCGCCATGGGACCTCACGTCGTCGTTCGCCTCCACGACCACGACCCACACCGGAGAGGCGGGATAGCAGGGCGGCCGTGCGCACTGTCATGCTCTCACTCGTGCGTTGCGCCCGCTGCCCGCGGGACCCCTTGCCCACCCCACACCCACTCGCCCAACCCCCCCCCCCCCGTCCCGTCCCTGTTCCGGCGCCGCCCCCAACCGTTTTCACGGACTAACTACCGCCGTATCGTGACACGGACTGACGGGGTTCGTCCTTCTGGGCTGTAGAAGGTGCGCTGTGACCCGTGCCAGTGACGAGCGAGCACGGCGGCTCGGAGTCGACTGGTTCGTTGAGCGGCCGGCCCATAGACTGATTTCAATACGAGTGGGTGCCCTAGGGTGAAAAATAGATGCTTGGAAGAGACAGGAGAATGAGAATAGACGTCGAGTCTCCCCGCAACTAGGGCTGTATTTATTTAAACGATTTGTTCGGAATTTTGGGGGGGGCAGTCAATACTTATGCGCCCTACGAGGCACGATGCCCGACGGATTTAAGTTACGAGAATAGAAGGAAGCTAAGAGGCGGTCATCACGTAATGAAAGAGCAAATTGGATGGTCGTTACTATCGTGACCACACCTCTGCAAAAAGACAGTAATCTTTTTTTGTAGCTCCAACAACACATCGTGTCTACTTTATTTTGTACATAGTAATAGACACATGTATCTCACACCTAAATCAGATTTTTATTTATTTGTTTCTCTATCCGTTAAACGTAGAGCGATGGGGTCCACCTCTGCAAATTTTGGTCACGCTTTGTCACAGCAGCGGCAGACTGGCGGCAGGTGGAGATGTGGGCGGCATTTCGGCAGATGTGGCAATACGAGTGTTTGCAATTGAGGTTGCCATTTCACGCCTAAAGAGGAGTCTCAATTGCTTGCCAAATCGGGTCACGTTTTGTCACCTCTCCATGGACCTTGGTAAATTCTTTGTCTCCAACTTGATCGTGTCCATCTATTGACTCCAAAATCTGTAGAGTCACAGCAGTAGTGGATAATAACATCACAGTAAGGTGAGGTCCAGTGGGAATGTTGGGATCGCTCAGATCTGGGGGTGTGGGCGTGCTGTCTGAACCACACAATCACCTTTGTTGATTTTTTACGACCATAATTTTGTTCTGATCCTTATTATATTGTATGATCTCACATCTACACATGCTAGAGAACATATTTTATTTTTTGGGGGAAGAAAGGGTGTCAGGAAAGTACTGATTTATTACAATCTTTCAGAATTTGCAGATCCAGGTACATTTGCAGAGGTGTGGTCACGATAGTAGTACATGCTCTGGCCCGAGCGAGATCGATGCAGGACGTAGGCTATGAGAGACAAGTAACAAGAAGTCTCCTTAGTTAGCAACTCGATCATCTCGTTTTGCACATTCCGATAGTAGACCTATATATGTTGCCTTGAACAGCTATCGTGAATCAAGGGTCGGTACCGCTGCTACTCTGCGTCCGACGTCGATCTAGTCCGCCTCCTTCTTGAACAATGACCGTCGGACGAATACCGGAGGAGAATGGCATTTTGCGTACTAGTACACACTTCCGGGGGGGGGGGGGGGGGAAGCACGCGGCTGCGCAGCGCCTGGGGCTAACACGTAGTGCATAGGTCCACCCTTTCCGTGCTTCTTGACAGTTACTTCGACTTGTTCAGGCGGCGAAGTAAGGTGCATGATATAATAAAGGTAGACAAACCCGTAGTAACCGATGCGGGCGACGTCGACGAGTGATGATCGATGATGACTAAGGGGGGTCATATAGATACCCTTTCGAGTGTCGCTTGCCAATCGGGACTCTACGCTCGCACTCTGCGGCTTGTGATGGTGGTCTCAATGAAACCATCGCGCCGCGAACGCATGGATGGTGGGTCATGTGAGGGCCCAAGAGGAACAGGCCATCATCATGATACTAGTATGCGAGTTAACGACTGGGATGGGCGGCTGCTCGCGATAACAATTGATCGAGGGGACGTGTATGTACTGTACAGTACAGCACCTACGACTTACAGACAGACATCAGCCAAACCCACACGAGGAGTTAAGTGGATCGCCCACCTTCGTTACTATGTCTCGACAGATGGAATTGACGCAGTATAGTGTCGCGGGTGTAGCCGTTGTTGATGTAGACTATATTTCTATCTCAGTTACGCTTTCATTTTCTTATCTGATTGTTCACCGTTCACCATGCGGGCGTTGTGCAATCCCTACCCGCGCAAGTTGCTCGCCTGATCATCGATCATCTCGTATTATTGGTAACACTTCTCGGACCGCTGCCCCAGATCCCCCTCTGGATGTACCAACGTCCACGGGCAAATTATTTCGTCGCTCTGCGGAGGCAGGGGTATAAAAATAAAAAATAATCACTATACAGTTCCTAGAGCCTTAAGTACGTGTAACAGTATGTTCCCTTCTGCTAGAGTAGTATCTCACCTCTTGCCCTGTTAGTGTGCGCAACAACTGAGACCTTTGTCTTCGTGCAGACACAGCGCGCGCACACGTTACTCGATCATTTATACATTTATTCACCCCTCTAGTATACTATAGATCGTGCATAATCTCTACAGCCGTGACATAGCAACCGCTTCTGGACGTTTCCGCATGTCAGGCAGGAGCCTCCAATGCCAGACCTAGAGGGACCCGCGAATGTGAATGTGCTTCTACCTAGCACGTTTTGACAACGCCATGGCCTTCGAGTTGGACCTCTGGCCTTGTGGACTTGCTTGAAAGAACTACATAAACTCGTTCTATCACTGTGCCAGAGTGCTATTGCATAGCAGCATCAAACAACGTTGTATTTATGACCCTCGGAAACTGCAACTGAAGCTTCTGAAGTCTAAAAGAAAGCCATCGTGTGAACCCGATGTGCTTGTTCCACTGCAGGCCAGCGCAGTCGCAGCGCTCGCCAGTGGCCAGTCCCGCCACTGGCAGTATCATCGTACTGCTCTCAGCACCGTGATCGCAGCAGAGCCTCCAAATCTCGGCACGGTTTCACAGGTCACGACTGCCAGCCGATGCGTCCCATTCCTGTATTGGCGGTGGGGTTCAGCACTAGTAAAGGTACCGTAGCATATGCGAGACGAGGAAGGATGCCAGCCAAAAGGGTGGCCAGCACTTTTTTTCATTGTTTGCCGCATGCGCTAAGCTGCGTCGCGCAATCGCAAGGACTTGCGAAAACCCTACCTACATTACACCCCGGTGGTGTTTGTACGGCACACAACCATCGCACGGCCATGATGTCACAATGCACTGATATAGTCCCCTACCGTCGACACGAGCCCCCAACCACGTGCGCGGTGAAGCACCTCTTTCAGACGACCCGCAAGGGTATAACTGTTCTTCTAAGTCCAGATGAGAGCACTACACACATACACGCTACGTTGCCGTACACACCAGCCCCAAACAACAATGGAAGGCCATGTGCGCAGATCTGGATGAAAAAAAAAAAAAGTAAAAAAAAAAGGCAATAGAACTTCGGGAGAGCTCTCGAAGAAAAACAAGGGCTGTTTAGAGCGAGAACGATGCAGCGGGGTGAACGCCACAGAACAAGGAGTACTATACAAACGAAGACAGCGGGTCAAATATCAAAAAAGGAAGGAGAAATGGTACGCACAATGCCCAAGGGGCAGGGGGGAAGGGGAAGAGGGCAACGAAGGCCTGCAAGTCGATGTTTGATGCGGCGCGCTAAAAATCGTCCACATCGGGGTCGTCGGGCTCCGCCGGCCCGGGATCCAGTGCAATGACGCCCTTGACCCCGCCGCTCTGCGTGCGCCCGCCGTCGCGCCCGCGCGCCGTGCTCATCTGCGGCACCCGCCGCGGCCTGTCCTCCGCGCCACCCTCCGCCGCGCTTGATGGGAACGGTACCGGCACCGGCGCGCGCGCCTCCTTGCGCTTGCGGCTCTTTGCGCTGCTAGACGACTTCGCCTTGACCATTATCGGCGGTAGGACCGCCGCGTTGGGGAACGCGGGCGGCACGGTTTCGAGCGGGGTCGCCGGTATCGGCGTCGGGTCGACCCACTCTTCGTCATCGAGGTCACCGGAGTCTGCAGACACCGTGCGCGAAAAGTTGACTGCGTTTGGTTTTCTTGAGATCGCTCCTCTGGCCATGCTGGGGGCGGCGCTGGGGGTAACGGGCCCCACGGGATCGTCCTCCGTATCGCCCTCGCTTTGGCCGCTCTTCGATGCCGCACGTGAAGAGACCCGGTCATCAATGACTACGCCATCACCCGCATCGAAAAAGTCGCCATCAGAATCCTCCTCATCCGGGTCTTCGCGGGTATCCCCATCACCCATACCCGAGCGCGATGAATCCTTATCGTCGGGCATGTCCTCTTCCTCGTCGGGATCAGACATCGACTCGAGACTGTCGTCTGCGTCCGACCATGACGGCGGCTCGTCAACGATGGAGAAGATCGTTTTGTGATTCTTGAATAACTATGTCCCGCAGTTAGGGTATGTCTTTTCGTGGTGCAAACATCAAGGCTGCGTACCTCTGCCACTCTGCGTCGAAGATCGATCCAGTCTGCCTCCGTCTTACACAGAAACCCGATGAGCATACTCGGATCGAGCCCTGAGAGCGGCATTTTGCGCACACGCTCGCAGTGGAACGTCCGAAGCTCCCCCGCGCCGTAGGCTGTCACGTAGTGCATTTGGGTAGGATCCAAGCCCACGTCGCTCGCCGCGCCCGACAATTCCGACCCGCCGCCATTCGCGCCGGTAGAGTTCCAACGAGCGTGAGCGCCTCCCGAGGAAGAGCTGCTTGTCGACAGCTCTTTTGATAGGGGGGACGGCGAAGCAGTTGCATGATATGAAAATGTAGATGAACCTGTGCGACTGGATGCGGGCGACGTCGGGGAACGATGATGACCGGGAGGTGACACAGATCCTCTCTCAGGCGTGGCTTGCCTAATCGGGATCCCACGCTCACGTTCAGCAGTCTGCGGGGGTGGTCGCAACGGAATCGTCGCGCGTGAATGGTGGGGGTCTAAGTAGAACAGGTTGTCCGCCTGCGAACCAACGAAGTAATATGATGACGATGGACGGCCGCCCGCTATGCCAACTGATTGTGGGAATGTGTACAACGCCTTCACTGACGTCGGTTGAAAGCACGTGAAAAGTAGAGTGGGTCACACACCTTTATTGTGTCGTAATAAATTGGGTTGACGCCGTCTATGCCGAGCCGAATACCGATGAGCACAACGACCGCACGCTCTCCCCATCTTGACAGCTTGCGGGGACGAGGAGATTGGGTAGGCGAATGTGATGCCGAGTACACATCTGTCTGGAAGATCTGGCCGTCAACCGCGACGGAGATGCCGAGCGATGCTTCCGGGAAATTTTGGACCAAGGATCTAAAGAAACGTCAACATTCAAGCGGTAACGACGGCAACATTTACGCACTTGATCGCGCCTGCGGCGGTGCTTGGCCCAAACCACTGCCCAACGTCCTTCCCAAGCTCCTTTCCTGCCAGCGCCATTCTGTGCACGCTGAACGGGCACAGCGTGGACGGCGAATCGAAGAACCATGTCAGGATTTGGACATAGGTTGCATAATCTGCGGTATACACGGGACGGGGGGGACGGCGCCAGTCTGCGGAGAGGTCAGGAAAGGAGACAAGTATTAAGGAAAGGAAAATCTCACGTACCTCGTCCCAAATGTAGATGTACGAGTGCGGTTGCAAGCAGTGATTGGCCCGTTCGCAGCATACAACCCCAACCTGCGTCACTTGTCCATCCCTTCTCGCCACCCGGCCACCAACGTTTCGAAGGAGGACTGGAGGAGATCGAGGTTGGGGCCCCGGCCGCTGCAGCTACGGCGGCTTCGGCCTGTTCGCGCTCGAGGACAGTAAGTGATGAGTCACGGATGGGGTGAAAGTGGGAGCGATATGTGATCCAGACGCGTGACGTAAAATCGGCATAGAAATCAGGCGGCCAGTGCGCGGCGGGGTTTTTGGAGGATGACGTTTGGGACGATGAGAGCGCATTGGCACCGACAGGGGCAGCTGTCACTGTCGAAGATGTCGAGGTTCGGAAAGAGGATGCCCGCCTTGAGTCAACGGAACCGTGCCGTGAGAGCGCGGGTGACGCTGACTCGGCTGGAGGGGGTTCATAGCCGGGGTGTTGCACACCGAGGAGCCAAATTGGGTCGGTGCATTTGTCGGGGGTGGAATCGCTGTCGAGGAGATACCGCATTGCCTTGTCGAGGTGGCCTTTACCGTGTTTTGCGGCGGTCAATAGAGCGGATGACTTGCCCTTGGGGGAACTGGAGGTAGGCGGTATGTGGCCGGTGTTGATGAGATGGGGTAGGGTTAGATCTGTAGAGGAAGAGTTGAAAGCGTGCTGAAACCAGCCAGAGAGACGGGTGGGAATGTCGGAGAGGCGTGTTGCAGAGTGTGATGATGATGATGACTGGTAATAAGAAAGATGATTATCGGACACAGAGCTGAGCGGGCGCTCTGAACGCATCCTCACTCGTGGGGAGACCGGCTCTACGATGATGGGCGGCTCGTCCGTGCTGTCATCAGCTGTACTAAAATCTTCAGAGACGTCGGCGTCGTGCGGTAGGGAGGAAGACTCCTTGACGCCCGACAGCTTACTCGCCTTGCGCATGAGGGAGCGTCTCGGAGTTTGCGAGGATGAAGGAGAAGCTTGTGCTTCTAAAATGACGCTCGAGCCATGCGAGGAGGAACTGGCGATGCTGCTGCTACTGGCGGGGTCGATCATGGACCTGGACCGGTCGCGGGTCTGTTTGGATTGGAGGAACTTTGGTAATTTGGAAGAGTTGGAGGGCGTAGAGGCCGAAGATGAGTGACGTGGTTTTGAAGACATAAGGATAGGACGAGAAGAGAGAAAAAAAAACAAGGACAAGGACAATGAAGAAAAGAGGGCCTCAAATGTGGGTGGTGGTCACCGTCGTCGTCGCTGGTGGACAAGTTGGGGGGAGTTGGGGGATCGTGCCGATGGCAGCCAGGGCGGCGCGGCAAATGCTGGGTCAACCAAATGGGCTCTCGGCCGTCGACTCGAAGGTTATAATCGCGTCTGTACTTCCACAAAACCACAGTAATTTATTTCTTCAGTCGGCTGTATATAAAATGCTGGTCGAGAAGGATGTCCTTTCCCCGGATCCAGATCCATTAGACAACACACAGCCCTCGGAACACGTGTTCGCTCAGAATCCTTCCAGCGCTAACAGTGGGAGTACCTCACAGGCCTGACCGAGTGCGGGTATCCCTCTTTTTTCGTTGATCCTCGGGTTTTCGGTCTATACTGTATTCGTATCGTTGTTGCCGTGCCAGCACGAAGGAGCCGTCCCGGGGGGCCGGGGTGAGGCTTCGGGTGAGGAGCTCGAGGAGCCCTTAATACTGTAACTTCCCTCCAACGAGCCAAGGTGGTAAATCTACTTCCGACCAAGTTGACGCGCCCCCAAGCACAACGCGCGGTGAGACGACGAGTGGTGTCATCTCTGGAACCACACGGTCCCTGTCTGTCTTTCACGCGGCATACACTTACAGTGGAACACCGGTGACACACATCAATGCATCAGCATCTATATATAAACTTGGGCACTCGTGTGCATTCGACTTCGACAGCACTCCAAGGCTATTCCTACTTCTCTACAGATCTGCTGGAGTGCCGATAAGACATCTGCAGCGAACCTAATGGGCATATCAAGACAGGTATCCGCCCATCGCGTGCAGTAGAATTACCTTGACCAAAAATGCTGTGAGAATGAGGCCAACCGAAATCTGCGGTCACATGCCCCTTCAGGGAGTATTCAACCCATCGTGGGCAGCGACGGCGATACCGGTCTAACCAAACTCCATGATCACCGAATGTGGTGGCCTCGGTATCTTCAGAGCGACAAATGATTTCGGAAGTTCTCCTTGAGACGTGGCGCGATCCTTGGAGGTAGACGCGCGCTTCTCAGAAGTATGGGGACCCAGAAGCGAATGAGACCTAATGGGGGGCATTCGGAGCAGAGTCATAGCTAATGCGCCGCTGGAAAGCAATTTGGGTGCAATAACCCAACTGATGCGGATGTACCACGAAGTCATCCCCAGTGGAGGTTGCGCAGCGCAAGTGACACGTCAAGACTCACCGATGCGGTTCTTGGGTAGATGAGAATCGTAAGAGGGGCGACCCAGGAAAGAAAGGCACCGTACTACATGCTACGCAGCCGCCCCAAGTTCATCCTTTTGAGTCATGGTCACGGCGTGGGCTCCACCCTTGGAGGTAGGTGAACATCTTGTGCTGTTACACCTGCTCTCTTTAGGGTGGAATTATTCGGATGAAATCTCTTGGCTCCCCGATGCGTCGAACAATATATGTACTAACCTTCACATGCGTACAGATTTATTAACAGCTTTATTGTGTCCGGTCTTGGACTCGAGTCCTGGGTGAACGGTATAGAAAGCCACCGTGGATGGGCCAACCACTGCTTGTGGCTAGTTTCAGAGACAGGAGGAGGACGAGGTAGGTAATGAGACCCAGGCGGTAGATGCACTGTGCTTCGGAGAGTGGGTGAGATATATTCCGATGTAGGAGGACGCCGAAGCGAGCGACGTGTGGACCCGCGCAATGGCGAGAGGAGCGAACACGAGTGCCACTGAGTTGTACCGAGTGGAGTAGGCGTGTAGATTCCCGCCGTCCGATCGTTCAAGTGTGGGTCACAAAGACGTGCACGAGTTGCCGAGCTCACGGTGCGGGCAGTCGCGCTGCAAGGAAAGTGGGGTTACCACGTTATGTGCAGGGTAAGTGCACCGCCCCTCGGAGTTTGGGAAAGCGGCACGAGGTGAGTCGGAGGCTCAAGTTCTCTGTGAGTGCTGGACGGGACGCGGTTGCGCACTAGGTTCCGGTCCCGTACCGGAATCTACAGTACCGGTGGGACTCGCATACGCATAAGAGGAGGACAGGACGGAACCGTCCGTGCGAACTCCGGGCCGTGCTGGTGACATCGTCACGTGCCAAGGATTTATTGGGCCTGGTGTGATTGTCTTTCGACTCGGAGCTGGAGCCGCGAATCTGTCGTGTGTTTGAGAGCTCCAGTGCTTCTTTCTGGTATTTTCTCGTCGGGGAGGGTATGTGCTTGTAATTCGGGTGGTATTCGGGACCAAGTTCAAGATTGCAATGCATATGTCATGGTATATATACCGGAGCTCCTTCGACGCTCCACACTCGTGTCGTACGGGCGGCCGATGCTACATCATGCCAGGGTAGATAAAGGACTCACAGGGACTCGTAGCGGGGATGTGAGATTACGATTTCACCGGCCCCTACGGTGTTTAGGGAAAATGCAAAGATCCAGAGTTTTTTTATGTTGGATAAGGGTTACAGTCAAGGGACCGTCCACGTGATGCATGTACACAGTAAATTTCAAGAAGCCACGGTTAGCCACTTGTCCTGGGGTCTCCATTACTCCTCGGACCCGAGAATCCTCACTCAATTCTATTGATGAGTTCTTACAGGTGTGTTTAGGGCCTTAATTACATCGCTGGATTAATTGACTGAGCATCTGTTGCTAACCCCAATCAGCCGCCCTCCTGAGATAAACCCACTATTCACTCTCCCCGCCAAGTGATATCGTCCCTTCCAATTCCTCCTCCAGTGCCACTTCAAACCTACAGATGACCCTTGCAAATACTCAAGGGGCGGAGAGATTGGCGGGAGCCTCTACAGGAAACTAGGAAAGATACGTTATCTAGGAACGGAACGTCGGTGCTTGTAACAACTACTAGACTTGTGTGGCGCAGGTGGGAGCAATAGACCCGAAACGACAAACGACATGCTTCCAGACAATGATCTCGCTCGTCATATTTGACCCCTGTCAGGTGACTACCCTCAGAGTTTCCATTTAACCCAAATGGGAATGGCACAGACTGGCGCATGTGTGCAAAAGCTGGCAGCACCTCATCTTTGCATCGCCACTCCGTCTCGACCTGCACCTTTTCTGCACTTACGGAACGCCTGTCAGGAAGAATCTGGGTTATTGGCCAGCCTTTCCTATCGTCATTGACTACCACAAGTATTTTTGGGGCTTTAACGGTTACAAGATACTTATTCATGACGAAGATAATGTCATTGCAGCGATCAAGCACCCTAATCGCGTACTCGTTGCCAAGGTTTTTGTAAGGAGATCGCTACTGGAAAAGGTGGTCACTGTGATGCAGCGGCCATTTCCGGTGCTAACACTGCTCTAGCTTTCGTCGTCGGAATGCGAGAACGTGCCCTATTCTTTCTGGCGGATTCTTAGGTGCACCTGTCCCACGTCTACAGCAAATCCGTTCATTTCGCGTTCTCTTCCCAGAATTCACAGCTCTCCTTTTGACGGCCTGTGGCCTTGTTGAACTCCGACTTTGCGACATACCCCCAGATGGTCACGTTTCACTGAAAGCGACGGTCGATGGTCGCAGATCTGGTCGCGTCGACCAGGCTCGAAAAATCCTTTCCATTAAATTCCAATCAGCCCTTTATTTCCCTGAGCAGCCACGTACGGTCCCCTTGGAGTGTGTCGTCGTTCCCGCACTTCGCCTGATTTCTTTCCAAGGTTCTGGCGAGTATCTAGAGGATTTCGTGGTCCAAAATTAACTCGGCTCCTCGGAGGCTACATGGAACACAAAACTGGTTTGATTTTATAGTTCCTGTTTCTCAACTCTTCGAGTTCATCGGTCGCATGGGCAATGTCATACTCGCTTGGTGTAACTGGAGGTCCATAAATAAACTTTGACAGAGACATCCGCATGAGCAAAATAAGCATCAGCTTTTAATTATGGACAAGTGGAACACCACCGATGCCATCTCGCTCTTGATATCCTATCCCCCGGGTTTGATATACGCCTCTTGGCCCGGTTTCTCAGCACAGCAAATCTTCCTCTATGTTCTCTGTCGTGGGGTATCTTAATATCGATGCGGACGAGATAAATCGGCAAGATGGTGTCCGCGACGAATGGCCGGACCTCCCATGGGGTTACGCGGTTCATCGATTTGCGCTAGATCTCGGGCCTCCCCGTAACTATTGCCAATATGCTAGCTGAGTTCCTCCAAAGATGCCCCGGCCAGCCTTTGCGGATAGGAGAATGTCCTGTGCTGTCGTGCCTTTTCCTCGAGCCTCGATGATTAAAAGGGTTCTAGCTCTCCTGCCAAGGGCATTCTGGGGACGACAATGCACGCAAGGAGAAAACGAAAACAAAACATTTGTTTGCTGTAGCAATATAGTCATGTACTAGTGCCGGTATCGGGAATTGGATTGTGTGTTCCCGATGGCCCAGCCCCCCCCCCCAGTTACGTCGTTCGCCGATGTCGCCCGTTGCAAGGCGCAAGTGCTAGTGTACTTCCTCATATCGTACATGTCTCTCCTGTCAAGTAGCTTGACTACGAACATCTTCTCTTCGGACGCGCGCAAACCCAATGAGTCGGGTACCGTAATGAGGCACCGTGACGGCGACTGGTTAGGGTTGATGCATTCCGCACTGCAACAACATATGGCGCCACAGAGCCAAAGTTGTTCCACTGCGAGCGCATGTCGGCGATTTGAGTAAGCTCATTTTTGTCTTTCGTGCAAAACGGAAGCGGACCGAATCGATCTATTCAGGGTAGGCTTTTGCGAGAGACAAAGAAAAAAAGGTGTGTTGGATTGAGACCGGTTTGGCGGACCGGACTATGAGAAGAGTGCTACACTACACAATACCTGAAGATGTCGACAGGTGATTACAGCTGTATTCATGTGTATGCAGAATTATACCACCGCGCCGAGACCACTAGTGTTATTTATGAACGAGTCTTGGAACGAGTCGCGCCTTCTGTATTGCGGCCCGGATGTTTCCGCGCAAGTTCATCCAGCGCCGCGCTTGGATCAACCCAACCCTTCTTCATACATTGGCGTTGGCAGATGTTTTTCGTTATTCAATAAATCGTGTATTGGATAACGAACTTCGTAGATCATACCTGCTTCAGGTGCTTTGTCCCCCTCGTCCAGATCGTCTTCGGTCATTCCGTTCCGGTGTCAATGGTGCCCAGGGCGGTGTTCGGTGGACACGTGCTGGACTGTAATTCGCATGCGGTGTGCCACCGTATTCCTTGCCTTTGTCCGCATTTGCACAGGATTTTCGGCCACCGCACCTAGGGTGTCTGTGTACTAGTATAATAGCCATCACTCCTTCCTCCCAGTATCCTTGATGTATCTATCAAGGTGCTCTCATCGGTGTGTCCAAAGCCTTAATTTACGTATTGCCGGTCTAACACCATCATTTGTTTAGTTCTTCCTCTAAGACGACCGCAGTCTCCCTGCCAGCGGACATCAATTCTCCTCATTTGGTCTTTAGTGCCACTCCAACATTTACGCATAAACATTACAAAGGCTTGGAAATCAGGCAGTTTCCTGAGAGTTTTCGTGTGGAACGGGGGAAATCATCGGCTGGAGGTACGTCTTAGGGTTCCCGTTTGGGCGTGCAACGTGCAACGACTGCTGACTTGTATGGCATAGCCAAGAGCCGCATACACCCCTTGACAATCAACTCGCTCCCCGACGAAATCTTACTTGAAATATTTGACTTCTGTCGAACGGATAGCAGTTTTGGATGGACCCTCATTCGCCCTGTATTGGAATGGCATAGAATGGCGCACGTATGCCGACGATGGCGACAAATCATATTTTCCTCGCCGCGCCGTCTCGACCTCCAACTCATCTGCACATACAGAACGCCTGTCAGGAAGAATCTGCGCCGGTGGCCAGCCTTTCCTATCATCATCGACTACTCTCCATCTGGGAATCTTGACAGTAAGAGCCTCGCCCCTTACGACAAGAGCAATGTCATCGCTGCACTTGGGCATCCCGATCGTGTACGCAGTGTCAGGCTCACCGTAACCAAGTTACAGTTGAAGAAGATAGCCACAGTGATGCAGAAGCCATTTCCGGCACTGACACACCTTTGGCTTTCGTCAAAGGATTCGAATGTGCCTGTCCTTACCGGCTCATTCTTAGGTGGATCCGCTCCATGTTTAGAGGAAATCTGCATGAGCGGAATCCCCTTTCCGGCATTACCAACGCTTCTTTCGTCGACCAGTGGCCTTGTTGTTCTCCGACTTTACGATATACCTTACAATGGTGGCATTGCGCCGGAGACGGTCGTTGCCCGTTTGGCCGCATTAACCAGGCTCGAAACCCTTTTCATAGAATTCCGCGGTTGGCATCTTCGTCTTCAAAGACCTCCGGCTCCTCCGACGCGGTCAACCTTTCCTGCACTTACCACATTTGGGTTCCGAGGTGCTAGCGAGTACTTGGACGACCTCGTGGCCCAAATCGACACTCCTCGACTCGATGATCTCAGAGTATTTTACCTCGGCCCTTTGAATGCTCAAGTTACCCAACTTTCCCAACTTGCCCAGTTCGTCAGTCGCACAGCAGATCTCAAGCCAGCCCGGTTTGTCGAGGCGCGTGTAGAATTTCGTGGTAATATCGTCTACGTCGTCCTTGATGGTGAACAAGGTGGACCCTGTCCAAGTCACCTGACTGTTCAAATGTCATGCATAGGGCTAGACCGGCAGGTTTCGCAAGTGGCGCGGGTGCTCAGCCGATCTTCCGTTGTGCTCTCCAACGTGGGTCGTCTCTCCATCGGCGAGCGCGTTCGGCTGCCACTTTGGAGGGACGACATGGACCATATCGAGTGGCTGGAACTCCTCCGCCCGTTTGCCGCTGTGGAAACGCTGCGCGTTTCTTGGTGGTCGGGATGGCACGTGGCTCGTGCTCTCGAGCGTGCTACTGGGGAGATGGTCGCTGGAGTTTTGCCAGCCCTCCACTCGCTGTACCTGGAGGACCTACCTGTGAGATTCGTTGAGCGGTTCGTCGCCATGCGCCAGCGATCTGGTCGCCCCGTCACCGTGTTCAAGTCGTAGGAGTTCAATTTTGAAGATAGGCGGAAGTCCTGATTGGTTACCTACTAACGCGGAATTGTTCAGTTGAAAGTTCCGGCGCACCTGCCATTACGATTAGGGACGATTATACATTGTTATTTTTAGCTACATAGTACCAAAGTTGTGTATCCATATGAAAATACTCACAGATTTCTTATATTTTGTCTCCGCATATGCAAGAACTTCGGTATGACATTCAAAGTAGGAGGGGGAGAAAGCATCGCGCTCGAGCTTTGTTCACTGGCAGCAGTCTATGCGGTTTCTGCCGCCGCCGTGGGCGTCATTGCGGATATGAAATGACAGTTTGGAATAGATGAACACTTCCCTGCTTCTTCTTTGAAACCAGCGTTTCCGTTCCGCGCTTCCAAGTCCACGACAACCAACTATGACCAACGCCGACATGCGGTCCCCGCACGCAAAAATACCGTGACGGGGATTGAAGAATGGAGGTGTGTAAAAAAGCGGGGGGGGGGGGGCGTGTGTTCAGAACGCAAGCGAAAAACCGGAAGCGCAGCGTGCCGAGGTGAAAAGAATCATAAAACGTAGCCGCCCAAGAGGAACTTTGTCCCTCCCGAGAATCTCGAGATAAGGAGTGAGACCAACTTACTGTAAGGCTCGCGATCGCGGCCACGAGCGCCGCGCTTTGTTTTGTTCTCCCACGCTCGCGTGGGAGACTCCGCTTTTACTCACGTGCTCGCCGTTTTTTTCTGGCCCCACGCCGGCGTTCCGGCCTCCGGGCGCGGGAGCGGCAGATGCATCTTCGCGCTTCTGCAACTGCTGCTCACGCGCTCACGGCGGACACGAGCATATGCAGGGAGATGGGGACATGGAAGCGCACCATACGCGCGACAGCTACACACCCTGCATCTTGGTTCCTCGTTAGCCGCGATGACCCTCCACCGATTCTCGTAGTTCGAGCGTGGTCCGCACCCGCACTCGCATTTCTCAGGTCGACAGGCCGCACCACCGTGATTGCCTGGCCGGCGCCACCCTGACGCTCATCTGGGTTGCCCCCTGATGCGTTTTCTTTCTGCTAGCGGCGTTCCTGACCCTTTATATATACGCAACTTGTAGAGTATTGCAATCTGTCCGCGGCCTCGCAGGTATATTAGTGTGAATGAGGTATCTGATTGGTCAAATGGTAACCGCACACTCCCGTGATGATGCAATGATGCCTGCCTTTCAATCATGATCGCAATGATCTTGCGATGCGTGCACAGCGCGATACCCTCCAAGAACCTCCTAGTCTAAGAATGCTACATCTAGGTGAATCTTGAGCTTGACTGATCATATCACGATGTATCGAAGGGTGACATGGTGGTACAGGGTCGCCGGACATCGCAGCGAAGTTGAATGGGGACTGTATCAGACTACTAAGGGCCGAAAGGAGCTAAGTAACGAGGGAAGCGGTCGAAACTCTTTTTCAAGCGTATCAGCATGCGTTCTACTCGCAGAAAGAGAAAGATACGGTCCACAGCAAGACAAAGAGAAAGCAGCTACAACATAAACGCGCGCATTGATGAGCAAAATCTGTCTCATTAGTCACTCGCAGGAATGCGGGATGGGGGACATCCAAGCATCAAAGTAAGCCATGTCAGCTCCGCCGGCAGGATATTGTGAGCGCCGTATGCCCGGAATCTCAGGTGCAGAAAGCATGTAGTCCCATGAGTCGTCTGATCCGTCCAACAACGTTGCCCATTTTTCCTGCGCATCGCCTTCGTCAACTGGTCGGAGTATACCCGGGCCAATTCCCGAGCACCAGAAATCGTACGACGTGAAGAGGGGCCGTTCATCCGCATCGAGGGTCTCCGCACCCTCTGCTGGCGACGCATATATCTGCTGCTCGACAAACGACTTCTCTTCGTGGGGCGCAAACAAGATCCGTATGATTGGAATAGTAAACCGAGGACTGTCTTCTTCGCTGAGCAACTGGCAAACAAAAGGGTCCATCTTCCTGAAAAGCTCGGTGTTGGGGGTCATGTCATTCACGTGGTTCTTGACCTGCACGATGACGAAACCGACTTTATTGGCGTCGAGGTCGCTGGTCTCATACAGGAACGGGTAAACCGCGTCAAAGCCGGGTTGACAGTTGGTACCATACGCAGCTGCGCCACGCGCCATCATCGTGACTAGATACGGACGAGCAAGGACTTTCTGATTATATGGCTTAATTAGGTGGTTGAAATGCATCCTGGTTCTTCCGAACGCATCCCGGAACTTTTGCGGAGAAAAATCGGGGCGACAGATAGACGGCATCGAATCCAACATGACACCAAAAGGCGCTTCGTGAAATAGATTGGAGAGTAGGTCCGTCACCGAGAAGGTACGGCAGATCGGTGCATGAGGAAAGAGTTCGTCTTTTGATATCTGCTGGATCAGTAAGTCCCGAGCCCGTGTAAAGAACGCAGCGACCAGTAGCTCTCCCCGGTTTTCATGGCCGATGGCATACGTATCCAGAACATTCAAAAGAGCGTCGGGCAGGTTGAAGTTATAGTTTCCCCTCATGATGAGGGATGCCGCCTCAGAGTGTATGGGCTCGGATGGAGCAACGCTATGCACAGTAGCAAGTTCCTCGGGAATACTTATGCAGACGCGCATGTGGTTGGCTATTTGAAGCCGCGCTTTTTCCGCCATATCACAACCCTTCCTGCATTTCAAGACGTATGTCGTGCCGTCGATGTCCAAAGCCAAGCGCTGCGACAAAACAGCGCATTCCTGATCGGTCGTAAGGGATTTCCGGCCAGAGCCATCGTCTGGTCCGCAGAGTAACTTCTGGGCAGCAAAGCTGGGGATTGTATCGCAACTTCCGGGTTCGCCGTGGTCATAGATTGTGCTCCACCTGAGAAAACAAGGGAGGGTAAGAGAGTGTCGAAAGTATCTGGGAGACACGACTTACAACGGTCGACCCATGTGCACGACGCATTCCGTGGAGGTGACAT
Source organism: Lactarius evosmus (assembly GCA_951394315.1). Classification (NCBI taxonomy): domain Eukaryota; kingdom Fungi; phylum Basidiomycota; class Agaricomycetes; order Russulales; family Russulaceae; genus Lactarius; species Lactarius evosmus. The sequence continues at coordinate 193,018 of OX596125.1, read as the reverse complement.
CGTCGATAGTTTTGTATTCATCGAAAATTTTGCAGCTCTGCATCATCTGGTCAAAGCCAAGATCGCTGAAAGGAGGTGGTAGTCTAAGGGTCTTGTCCATATACCCATCGCAGCTTCTTGACGCGATCTGAAAAATGCTGCTGGTAGTGGAGAGGAAAATTGAAAATGAGGAAGTCCCGTCCAACACCTGAAGTGCTCGGCGAAGTTCGGTGAAATGAGTCCGATTTGTATCGTCGAGAGGCTCTGCCGCCAATGCTTGTGCTTCATCAAATGCAATGAAGACGCCTGGCAGGTTGTTACTTTTGTGGCCAGTCTGTGTGCCAAAATCGAGGCGCCTTAGGAGCCTCTTCAATCCGATTACCACACCCGTAGCGGGCATCACTGCATCCTCATACTGTAAAATGTAAGAATTTGACATTGAATCGGCAGATACGACTTACAAGCTCAACTTCATCGGCAATCTGCTTGTAAAATTTCCGTCTCTTCTCACCCACACCGGCCACAGTTTGTCCGTCTGTCATGAACTCCCTGAATTGCGTTACGCGCTCGGAGAAATTTCTTGCCTCTTTCAGGTCGACAGTAATGACCTTCAGGGTCTCCAAGAACAGTGCAAAGAGAAAATGGAGTGATCGGGTGTATGACTTATTATGGTCGCTGGTGGGTTTGGTGAGAAGGTCGCGAACAGCGTTGTCGGGAGGAGGAAAACCTGAGAACATGGGTATGACGGGCCATAGGGGCAAAAATGGAGGATGATACGTACCTCTTGCCTTTGCACGCCGTAGGTTGACAGGGATCACGAAGTTTTCTTTGGAAAATTCATCGAGCAGGCGTGACTTTCCCATCCCAGACGACTGCACAATTGAACAGTACGGAGCATACGATCCCTCTTTTCCTCTCTCCTTGGCAATGTGTGCTGCAAAAGCCTTCAGCGAGCCCGTTCTGACGAAAGGCGCCTCCCAAGATTTCATAACAGCTAAAAGGAGACGTCTGTGCTGTGTATGCGCTATGGTCAATGGGTGGGACTTACTTTCAGGGGACATCGGAGGATTGTAATCGTCGGGTAGCGCAATGTAAAAAACATCTAAGAATTGGGAAATGAGCCACCGATAAACCCATCCACCCTAGGCCGGGACGTACCATGGGTCACGACACGGCTCCAATCCTCCTCTTTAAGCGCATTTCTCAGCAGGTCGACGAAATCTGAAGTTGGTCCCTTGGCCACATTCTTTATGAATTGCTCCATACCGACTCGATTCTGAGATGACTCAAACACAGGAGACGCAATGACGAGACGATAGATCCGGTCAAGGACACTGTCAAAGGCGGTATCCGTGCCGTCATCTTGCCATCCCACATCTGATAATGTATGTGGTGCGGATTTAGCGATAGATGTGAGTGGATCCATGGACTCCGCCGGCGGTGGGAGGTCAACAGGCATAGCACCGATACCTGGCGAAGCCGTGCACCTGGCTTTGGAAGGTGGTTCGGAGAGCGGCTCAGAGTGGCGCTTATTTGACATCGCAAAGAAAGCTGATGGTGAAAGTCTACAGGGTTGAACTTTGAACTTGAAGGGGTGAGGAGGAATCGTGGTGCTGGTCGGGTGACTTGGAAAGGCCCCTGACCCCTAATAATGCTGAGCAAGAATACGGATTTTCGGCATTAGGGGATGCGACCCCATAATTATGGATCGTCGTCCCATGCGTGGACTTTTATATCTAACATCCAGAGTGTTAAAAAAATCAGGAAAAAATCGAAAAAGAAATCCTGCTACTAGTAACTCAGACATCCTAGTCGCCTAAATCTTCGACTGCGTTAGCCCTGAGACGCTTAGTTCTGGAGAGGACATGAAAGAGTCACTGACACTGAAAAAATCGCGTCTTTCAGAATTTAGACTCCTAATATGCGTTCACGTGGCCCAGGAAGGAGTCCAAAGAACGACTTGCACTTGACTAGCGGATCATATACGCCACTGCGGTACATACAATGTAGAGGGTTTCCCTCCGTCTCTCTCTCTACCCCAAAAGCAGATCGTCATACAGTATTGTGTCCGACCCCAGGGACCACTGACGAAATGCCCTCAAGGTGGCTTCACAACTTTGCCTTATCGCGCTTTATTGGCGCCCCCAAGTTATCGTATGTGATGGTCTGCTTTCGCTTCACCGCATCAGCCGACTCAGTAAGATCCTGTAAACCCCGCACGGTGAGTATATGTATATACATGAGGGTTGTCCACTCGGGTTGATCCGTACCTTGCTCTGGAGGGCGAACGAAGCCCAAGTCGCCTGATACTCGAGTGCATCTTCAGTCCTAAACAGTGTCCAATCAGTGCCTAATTCCCTCATACTCATAGAACAAAAACAAAACAAAAAAAACGCACGAATGATCGAGCGCGTGAGAGATGAAGCGCTTGACGCCAACGACAGCAACGGGGCTCTTCCGCGCAACCTCGCGGGCGAGCTCAAGTGCCGCGCGCACGACGTCGTCGCGGGAGCCCAGCACGACGCGCGACACGAGGCCGAGGCGAAGCGCGTCCTGCGCGCCAAACACGCGGCCCGTGAGCGCGAGCTCGTGCAGCAGCGACGCGTTGCCGACGAGGCGCGGCAGCCGCGCGAGCGTGCCGATGTCCGCCGCGAGCCCGACGTCCACCTCCTTGATGCTGAACGCCGCGTCCGTCGCCGCGAGCCGCACGTCGACCGCGCTCAGCGCGTCCAGCGCGAGCCCGAACGCCAAGCCGTGCACGGCGGCAATCACGGGCTGTGGCGTGCGCGCGGGCGCGCCGATGGCGTGCTGGAAGGCCCGCACGTAGGTCCGCGTATGCAGAGATCGGCGCGCGGGGTCCGGGTGCGTTGGGAGTGCGAGGAGGTCGGATACTGCGCGCGCCGTTTTGTGTGTTTGGTTGGTTGGTTGGTTGGCATGGGAGGAGTTAGAGGAGAAGCGGATGGAGGGCGGACGCGATCCACGTACGATCCACGCCGGCAGAGAATGCCTTCTCGAGGGCAGAAGAGAGGACGACGACGCGCACGGTCGGGTCCTCGGCGATACGGTCAAATGCGGCGCCGTATTCGAGCCAATACCTTTGCGCATCGTGTGAGTAAAACTCGCCTCGGTGGCGTAGCATTGCGTCCCCGCAGATGTCGCTTACTCTCCGTTCATTGCGTTCACGGGCGGCCTGTTGCGGGGGACATCTATCAGGACAAGCGGCAGGGCGGGGAAGGTGTGTCCGACCTATTTAGTACGACGTGGAGCACATTTTCGGAAGGGAAGCTCAGACTGAGATACTTGAATTGAGAAGCATAGGAGGGAACGCTGGGGGACATGGCGGTGAATAAACAAGCCTAACTAATAGCACACGGGATCTCGTGACCACCACCGTCGGTTCTACACGAACATTTGGGTGTGGGTGTGTTTATCAAACCGTCTCAGGGAGATATGGGCGCAGCGTCATGCAAAGCGACCTAAACATGATGGACTTTCGATTCCTCGGGGTCCCTGGCTACATCTACATGATACAGGCACTTTACGTTTGTTTTGTATTCGGTTGCTGCAATGATATCGCATCTCGGCTCGGCTCATGGTCTATTAGGGCTACTACACAACTTCCCCAGTGCTTTGTGACCCCGGTTCGAGCATATAGATAAGGGACGGCTCGCACGGCGCAGAACTGTGCATCATTCACTCGCTTGTCAAAGACAGATCTTGTGCCCCGAGCCCTAGTTCTTCTACATGGAATGGCGCCTGTGCCGAGTGGGCGGAGGACTGGACTTATCGGCAAAAGGCAACTAAGATGCGCCGTTCTTCCCTCATCCCTGTACCATCACAACTAGAAGCTCCGGACCATAGTTCTGATGGGCGGCGGCGCAGTGCGTAGAGACGGGAAGCTGTCGGCACGAACTGGCTAGTCCTTCGCTTTTCTGAGGTGCTTTACTTGCCCACTAAATGGGCGCTTTCTACGTCATCAGGGAGTTACCATACGAGGACAACTAACTACTTTCATCATCACACATGGTTGCAACGGTCTTTCTCATGTCAAATCGGTGGGAAAGCACCGAGAGCTAAATCGAGATATTTTAGGCATTGGCTCAGCGCACTAGAATACAATAACTCGTACGGTGCGAAGAGGTATCATCTGAGCGCGTATCATAAAGGGAAAAGCAGACCAAGGAAAAAGAAGTCCAAGAAATGGCAAGGGCTGTCCTTTGTGGTCATTATCAGTCGGTGCGGTATTTCCCAAGAGGGAGGGTGAATAAGTCATCAGAAGTGAGCAGCTCGGCAAGACCGCAGTAGTACGCAATGAGCGCAGTGATGATGCCGAAATATCCTCCAGCCTTGTCTAGATTTTCTTTCTTCATCAGGTTGCCTGCACGTTGTTTCATGAGCGTCTCTCCGGGAGAAAAAAATAAAGAGCGCAACGCTCACCGATTGCCAATAACATAAACGTTAATGTGAGGAAGAAGAACAAGGCAGTCAGTCCGACAGACTTGCGGAGGGAGCCAATGCTGTGGGATGCACGCGGGCGCAGAAGCGACGCGTAGTCAGCGCCCGTATCAAAAAATCACTGATTGTGATCGAGTTGACTCACAAAAACAGGAAGGTGACAACCATCCATCCAAGCAGGTAAATCCCGATCGCATCCGCCTCCATGCCTGGCACATCTTCGTAGGCGGCGGCGATGCCGGAGTTGGGGATGAACAGCGTCGCGAATGAGAGCCAGAACGAGCCGTACGACGTGAACGCTTTTTGTCAAATGTTAGCGAAACGCTCGATTTCACACGAAATTGAGAAGAATCGCGGGGACGGGCCGCCGTGAGCCGCCGTTAAAGTGTTTTACCCACACGCGTTCACATCGCCGCGCTGAAGCATTGATGTCGCCAGATCGATCACGAGTCTCCGCAAACCCGGACACAATACCACACACAGCGCGGTCATGTGGTGGTCAGGGCGTTATAACCCCCACGGGGCAGCAACGCTGCCGAATCTATCATGCGACTCACCAGTAGCGCCAAAGGTGTTGCCGGTGGCAAACTCCCACATGCCTGCGAGGAACTGGCCGAGACCACCGAAGAAGAGGGCCATACCCACGATGACATTGGGAACAAGGATGTGCCGTGCGCGGACATTGTACAGTGAGAGCACGAGCGTCGTTGACGCAAATGCAAACAGTCCACTGACGACAACGGTGAGTCTTCAAGCTTCAAGAATGGCGCACAGAGACGGGGACATACAGCGGGGCAGGGTTTCCAAGACGGCGATGCCGGTAGACGTGACCGTTAGAGTTTTCTAGCTTCTCGACATCAGACATGGCCAACTGAGTTTCTCGTGCAAGGTGAAAGAAGGGGGGGGGGTCGTTAAGAGGGAAACACTGCCGGCTTGGCTGAGATTCCGCAGGGTTTTTTATACTTATGGGATCGTGCTTCTCGGCGTCTTTTTCCAGAAGGACACGAGTGGGATCCTAGGGTTTGGGTTTGTGATGCCTTCGCACCCGAGCAGAGCCCGATCTCTGTGAAGGCACATGTACCAAGCTTAACTTGGGTCAGGATACACGACATGTATTACTGCAATAAAATGCAGGCCACATGGCGACATTAGTATTCATTAGATGTTCGTGATGCCGGCCTTCACGGAGAGCGGCCTCGCGTCACCTGTGTGTGGGACCCACACATGGATAAGGTGCGGACCACCTTAGTTGAGAATATGGTGTGGAGCGCCACTTCCATTGCTAGGTGTGATATGACCCTTCCCTTTGAGCGCGAATTGATCGAAAACGTGCCACTGATTATAATGCGAATTCAATTCGCGGGTCACGAGGCCTTGCTAGCAGTCGAGCACGTGCTCTAGACCAATCTGTCGGGAACGGGATGCGCACCTCCATTTGACATCCTTTAGGCGCATGATCGGGCGCTCTTCTCCCATTTTGGATTGATGCACTGTCTTTGTATTGAGCTAAAAATAACCCACTAGCGGCCTGTCAATAAAATAGCCGAGTGGCACCAATTCACTTCAAGTTGTTGCCAACGCACTCATGGGGGCTTTTTCATTCTCTTCCCCATCTTTGGTCACCACCCAAATCATACTTGGCTCTCGCTTCAGCGCACCCGCATGCTCGGTCACTTTTCTCTCGATGCGGTGCGGTGTTGAGTTGAACCACTGTGCGTGGGCGTAGGCATAGGCATTTATGGCGGGGAAGCGCCAGGCTCTACGTACATGCGTCAATTAGATACAGTCTAAACGCACTCCATTGACGGGTCGACTCGATCGAGAGGTAGCCGCGCAAATCAATTAGCGACGATATCCAGTATTTATTGCGATCCCTTCTCAACTTTTTCGTTAGTGCTCCCCGTCTCTCTCGCTCTTACGGCTCTTAGTCCTCGTCACTCTTTCCCACTTACTCTCTTTCCGTCGCTGTTAGCGCCAGTCCCTTCGTTACACCCACAAAAAATACCTCCAGTAGATGTCTTCCAAAATGTCTGACGTTGAGGCTTCTTTCGTCCACCCCTCCCCTCCCCGCCACCGCACAAAGCTTGGCAACCCCGGCCCACTGTAAACCTTCAATTTTTTAACTTTTCTCTTGGCAGCAAAGCTGACTTGGCGTTCCGCGACAGTGGGCTCTTCTCCTTCGCATCCACGACGCTTATTCTGTCGTTGTACAACGTCCATGCTCGCGGCATTGACACTCCCAACGTCGTCGTCGGCATGGCGCTCTTCTGCGGTGGTCTCGCACAGCTCCTTGCGGGCATGTGGGAGTTCGCCACGGGCAACACTTTCGGGGCTACCGGCAAGTTTACCTCTTTCAGCATTTTCACTTGGCGCTAACGTTATTTGTTTCGTTAAACAGCATTCACGTCCTACGGCGCGTTCTGGCTCTCCTTTGCGGCCCTCTTGATCCCCAGCTCTGGCATCTCCGCCGCCTATGCTGCCTCTGCCGATCCCACCAAGGAGGGTGATGCCATCGCCATCTACCTCACTGCCTGGGCAATCGTCACCTTCCTCTTTTTGTACGTCCGTCTGTGCCAGACCGCACGTAGCCGCTCAAACTTGTTCCTTCTCCTCTAGCATTGCCACGCTGCGCAAATCCGTAGGCTTGACCGTGCTCTTCTCTTTTCTCACCATTACGTTCGCGCTTCTTGCCGTCGGTAAGTCCAATAAACACTGGCTTCTGCTGCGTCCGCAGCGCACTTGACCGGCGATGAGGCTAATGCTCGGTTAATAGCCGATTACCGGAAGAACGAAAGCTTCGGCAAGGCGGGCGGTGCGTTCGGTATCATCACCGCGCTCATCGCGTACTACTGCGGCCTCGCCGAGCTGTTGACCGAGGACGACCTGTTCACCATCCCTCTTGGCAAACACGCCTCCAAGGAGGCTTAGAAAAGTCCTCACAAAATTCCTGCAAGCTCACGCGCGCTTCCCGCCTCGCGACGACTGGACCTGTTGGACTCTCTCGAAAATGGGTTGGGGTGTGGATACGCGGTGCCTGCTGTGATGCCGATGTCGCCTAGTCTTTGAATTATTATTGTGATTGTCCCCCCTGTTCCTTATTCGTATTGTGTGAACAATATCGAAAATGCTACAGTAGCACTAGTCATACCCCCCCTTCGCTACTCTCCTCGCGTGCAGGCGTTTAACTTAACTGTAATATGCAATAAGCACAACCGCATCAAGCTTCGTTTCCCGCGTTTCCCCCCTTTGGAATAGTGGCGACGAATAGCACGTTGAGCCCCCAAATAAATAAGGGGATCTCATCTCGGTGTTCAAGGGGCTTTAGGGATGTGGGGACCAGTCCCGATGCTACGACCCTAGAGACGCGAAGGTACGATCATCATCATCATCAGAAAAATAAAATAAAATAAATCCGTTGCTTGTCGGCCAGCCAAAAGATTGAATTAGGAAAACGTGCAGCCTTTATAGACCGCATGTAACCATCTGTACAAACGCACTGCACTTTTTATCGCTGGGGTTGAAGTTTGCTTGTAATGAATGGATCAGATGCCGAGTTTTCTGTTCGATTAGCGGATCTGTAACAGTAATACAGCCGGTAAATACATTGATACGTCCCATGATATTGACCCTCCCCCCCTCACAACGGCCTGCAGCCCTGCCTGTCATCCTGATACCGCTCCGCCCCTGAGGTGGAAGCGGCCTCACGCCTTTGTCAAATGCTGGGAATTCCGGGGCGCATTGTGCACCAGGGTGAGGAAACTCATGGGGATCCCCTGGTTGAGCTGGTCAGTGGGCATTATGCCTAAGGTAGCGGACACTAGGAACACGCACCCCTTTATGTAAGCAAATGTTGTCCTCCTCGTCACCTCATCTCCTCCCTTGCTCATCACAAAAATGAAAATGTAATACATGAGACCTATATCTATATATAATGATGCCTTCTGTATTTCCCATTTTCATTTTCTGAAAAATATTACCATTTGGGAGAGTTATGACAAACCCTTTTTTTCATTAAAACTTAATATCTCGACATTTATGGTCGATCTAAGCCAATTTGTTAAAGTTCGGCGAAAAGTGGTGGCCACACACGTGATAAGAAGTCACATGCAAATATTAGTCATGCTGACAAAGGTGGTCTTTACCCTGCATGGGCACCGTAAATTACCACCCCAGAGCATTCTTGAAGCTCATGATACTCTAGATACGTAGTAAATATGATATCTCATGCCTACATTATCACAACAAAATATCCCAGTACCAGCAATGATGCTGGCTCAAATCCTACCCTAAGTCAATCCTCGCACTGTGGCCGCTTACATAATATTAATAAGCAAACCCCAGGGTTTGTCGCTTACATAAAGGGGTGCGTGTTCCTAGTGTCCGCTACCTTAGTTCCGTTGCGCCAGGTCGCAGCGCCCAGATGTCCCTGTGTGTCCGGAAGGTTGACGAGTTAAAATGACCATTTGTTGTTGTGCCCGTGAGTGTGTATGTCGCGCGGGTCGAGGAATTTATTGTCTTTGGCGTCTCGAATCCCTTTGTAGTTTTACCGGTGGGACTGCTATATCGCTTCCCCCTGGACGGTGTCATTCCTTTGTTATGCGCGGGTATGCGCCGCATTCTTTCAAAGCCAGACGTCCCTTATCCCGTGACCCATATATAGGACCCAAAATCGATCAACGTACAAACGAAGATTCGGGGGCGAACATAAGGCCACCGGTGTTACAGCCCGGGTTACGGCCAGCCGTGATGTTCAAAGACCCGCTCGGGCCCTAGCCGTACAGCCAGGGATTGAGGAAGCCGAGCGGGGGTCTGCCAGTTGAGAATTAGGTAGTCGAGAATCAGCGAGATTGTTCTGAGGATGGGCGACGCAAAGTTAAAGGGGGCAGGTAGGAGAAAATGACGCACGGGCAGGCGCCGAGCAGCTCGCGCCCGCCATTTCGTAATACCAGCTCCACCAAAGTGTCGAGAGTGCGCCTCCGCAGAGATGTCGGGGATACCTCAGACCTCCAGGACTTTGCACAGATTTACAAAGTTTGAAATGGATCAGGTCAAATCACGACAGCGAACGCACTTGTGGAGGCTAGCAATACTGCTACCGAGGTTCCGGGGGGTTTGGAGACCACTGTCCTATCTATCCTGATATAACAGAGGGCGCGGAAAGCGGAGCGAGAAGCCACCCCCGGAGATGCCCGCCGCCACTTCGGGGTTTGTGGCGCATCGCGCCGCCGGCGATAACAAGTGACCCAGGAACCTGCGGAACTATGGCGGTCTGGTGAGTGACTTCCTGCGCTTGGGCAATACGCGACGGGAGAGACAAATCACTAAATGCGATTAGTTGGCATTGGTGTGCAATAAGACATGAAAACACAGGCTGTACTGTCAAGGTGATGTGGGTAATGCGGCGGGCAAAGGTCACCGGTAGGGGGAATAGACTGAGCTCAAGAATGCGCCTTAGTGTGACACTCCCCTGGTGAAGTGCTGGCTGGCATTCGCATATTCACATCCGGACACACAGCAAGCTGACCGACCATGCCATGCGCCTTCTTTCGACCACTGTTCGTTGTTATCAAATCCATCGACTCCTGCTAGCAGTCGGTGGTCATGCTATTCCCGGGTCTCTTCGATAATTATTGTTTCAATAATCGGTGAGTTTATGGCCCTCTTCACCTGGGTCACGGCGGCACAGCTACTAGGAAATGCTCCATTGACGTGAGCTGCAAGTCGCATGTGATCCCGATAAGGGCGATAAGGGCGATAATGACACAGCGGAGGGATGGGAGCTTCTCCGCCAGCGCAGGCCACAACCGCCGTGCGCCGCCGGCTGGACGTGACACGACGACGACGACGTGGCGGGGGGTAACGTGAGCTGCGCTCTATGCCCTCCTGACCATGACGTAGATGACGATGTGTGGGCGGGGGTGTTCCCCAAGTGCAAATTGTAACTCCCATGCACTCTTGATGATGACGCAGTGCAAGGGGTACGCGAGCTGCCCGATGACGGCGACGACGATGCGGGGTAGGCAGGGCACCTCCATCAATGCGAGCCGAAAATCCTGTGCGGCAGCGCCACTGGCAAAGACATACTTGCAATCGACCCCGATCACGACAACTACGACCACAACGCATCTTGGAATACTTAGATGAAATTGTATTTTCGGTGCGAGCAACAGAGTTCCTATTGAAAAAATCGGAGTAAAAAGGGGAAATAAATAAACAAATAAACAAAAAACATGTAAATGTCAAAGCAGGAGCTGTGATAAGGTGACAGATAGGACGATAAAAAGCAGCACCAAAACAGAATAGTTCCAAGCCGAAAGTGGAAGTGGTTGTATTTTTTTTACTGATGGGATCGGTTTGCAGCGTTTGCTGGTGGGACTGCCATATCACCATTGTTCAGCAGCTCAAGATTGTACTTGTTATTTCTTTGTTACGCACAGATTACATCAAGGAGGATTTAAGCGCTGCAGTTCTAAAAAGTTAGGTGTCCCTAAACCCGTGACCTATGTACGGAGCCCAAAATCAATCGACGTAGAAACGAGGAGTAAAAAGGTTTCGGGTGACGAACAGGATCCCATCCGGGGACGGCATAGAATCCATCGGTATTGCAGCCAGGGTTATTGCCAGACGTGATGTCGTTGAAGCCCCCTCGGCCGCGATCGCTGTACAGCCAGGGATTAAGGAAGCCGAGCGGATGCCTACCGGTTGTAATCAAGTAGTCATTAAAAAGCGAGATTACTCCCGCTACTGTCTGTACATTTGCCGTCAGCTGTGTGATCGAGGATGGACGGATGGACGATGCAGAGCGTAGGGAGGCAGAGAGGAGGAAATAACGCACGGGTGTTGAGCAGCTCGTGCCGGTCATTCTACGGGATTCCCCGCCGCGAAAGTACAAGAACCGGGACGATTGCGCAGAGATGTCGGGGATGCCACGACCAACAGGACTGCACAGATTACAAAGTATGAATGGGTCGGGCCAAATCACGACAGCGAACGCACTTATAGAGGCCGGCATGGTGGCTACCGAAGTTCTGGAGGAAGGGGATCACTGACGTATCCTGGTAGTTCGGGCGCGCAAAATGGAGCGAGAAGCCACCCCCCGAAAAGCTCGCCGCCACTTCGGGGTTGTAGCTCGTCGTGCCGCCGACACTAGTGACCCAGGGACCTGCAAAGCCGTGGTGGTCTGGTGAGCGGCTTCCTACGCTTGGGTAATGCGTGAAAGGAGGGATGAATCACCACACGTACAGGATGCAGGGAACATAGGGTTGAACACCACATGTCCGCTGAATTTGCAGTCTCCATGGCCGACGCCACTGTCGCCGGTCGCGACGAGGATACTGACGCCACGCAAGCCGAGCTGTCCAAATAGGGTGCACAATGCCGATGTATATTCCACAGGGTGAAACAGCTCGGGAAAACCCCATGATATGGTAACCGTCGGCGGGAGAATATCTTTCGGCTGGCTAAGGAGGTATTCGAGCCACCCGAGGTACCCGTCGCCGTGGGCTGGCTTTCTGGTAACGAGATCCCGTAACGTCCCGCCGCCCGTGCTGTAGAAGACGTGCGGAGTAGGGTAGGCCATGGCCTGGGCGTACTGCATGTCCATGCTCGTCTCACTGCCGGGGTATCCCGCGTCGTACAAGCCGTTGTTGACTAGTTCGACGGTGAAGGTCGCGGATATCGCTTCCGGGCGATAAGTGGTCATGAACGTCGTAAGATCTGGCTGGATCGGGAAATCATTCTTAAAGCCCAAGACCCCGAGCTTGTTCTGGCCCATTGCGGTAGGAACATAGGTTTGCGTCTTGTACAGCGTACGCAGGAACGGAGGTGTGATATCATCATCGCGCCCCGACAGCGTCCTCACGGGTTCCTCCAACGTCGCGTTCACCATCACCGCGGCCTCTTCACTGGGGCGAATGCGCGGTGTCTGCTGCGGCATGCCCGGGGAAGCGAAGTTCGTCGTCGGCACGACCGTTTGCACGTGCGCGTGTAGCGCCGCAGGGAGCGCGTAGCTGACAGTGCGGAGAATGGCCCCGGTCCCATTCATCCCGGTGTGTCTGTAGAGCTGGTATGAGGCGCAGAGAAGCTCATCAGCTTGCGACACGGGCACGCCGGTGACCGTCAGCCAGCCGCCGCCATGTGACGTCGAAATGGAGGAGGGCGGTATACCACGGTGTCCAAGCCAAGAGTAGACTAGATCGAGCGTATCTTGGTGTGGCGCGACAAGCTCGGCGACTTGCTCCTTGGATAAGTGTTCCCCATATCTAAAATGGAGCAGTGGCACAGTTGAGTACAAGTACGAGCCGCGGAGGAGTGGTGAGGAAAACGTGCTTCTGATTCTCGGGACTGCTGACTTCGTAGAGCGCATCAATCAGGGCGTTCTCGCGATGGGGCTTGAGTGCAACATGGAGGTCGATCGTGGTGCCGGCAGCAGGGCGGCCAAGACTCTCCCAGTTGGCCGGGACGGAGTCCCACGTATGCTTCACACGTGTGTCACCCCAAAGTGATGCAGGAGACGTTGCGAGGTCGGCGAGGGGCACGGCGGAAAGGGCGGAGAGTACAGAGAGCCAGCGGTAGTACATGATTATTGAGAGTCCCCTGCAGTTAGGATGCCTAGCGGTCCTGAAAGTTTTAAGTACTGGAACGCCCATAACCTTTAGAGCGTAACCCAGTCGGGGCCAAGGTAAATGCATAATCGTAGGACCCTTTCTGGTGCCAACCGGTCGCAACCCGCGGCCCTTGAGGTCCAAACCCGGTGAAAGTTCATTAATAGTACATGTGCCCGGAGTATTCAAAGTCTCCTTGGACCCTATGATCTTGCAAATGCGCATGCTTCCGTTCGCCTATAGTACACAATCGCTAAAAACGTGAGCTGGTCGCATAACCTTTAAAGGACGAGACCGAACGTCGTAGTCAGGTCGTCGTCCTTCCCCAAGATGAATGACCCGAGGCCTTAATTTTTTTTGAATCCACTATTGTGCGCCTAGGGCAGACTACCCCATGTAGTGCTTCACTTTTGATACATTTCTCTGTCCGAGAGGCCTTACTGTACTATGCAGTCCTTTAGGTGTATTTGCGTGACGGCTGTTGGGCATTGGATCAGCCAAAGGGTTTGTTGCCGTATGGCCAAGAAAATTGCAAAATTACTGCACGGTACGTAAGAGCCTGTCCAGCAGCGAAAGAGGGGGTGGTGGTTGCGGGTGCGACCTCTTTTGCCAGGGGTTGAGGCATCCCGTGATGAGCGCAGATCGTCACATGACCCGACCGCCCGCCAAAAATAAAAACGTATCTGGCTTTTATTTGTTGTCAGGCTCGACTGGCTCGGCCACGACATAATTGTGACTGCATATCTCGGCGTAATTATCTGCTCGCACGGCCTTGGGAATAATATACAAAATAAGAATAGTTTTTTTTTTTTTTTTTTTTTTTTTTTTTTTTTTTTTCATTTCTTCTCAGCAAGCTAACAACCCTGCAGCGAGTAAGCAAGTAACTGTCTTAGTGATAGCAGGTATAGAGGAGAGCGGCCTACTAGCCAACGCTGACCCCGATAAGCGATAAGAAACCGAGATGCACAGACAATGTTTCTAGCCCAAGCGGTTCCTGATTGGGTCGATCACGGCTGCTTGGAACCAGCGCCTCAGTGTGGGGCGCGGTGTAGAGCGCGGATACAACCTCAGATCCGCTTCGGGGGAGCTGTGTTGCTCCGACCATACTGGTTGCGCTCGCGGAACTGGCGAGGGCGACACGCGCACCGGGCGACCCGCGATTTGCCTCGCATCGACGAACGAGCTAAACGCGTTGTTTGCGTGCTCCTCTTCCAGCTGTGGCGCGATTTCCTGCAGACTGGGCAGCAGCATTGGGTCGAGCCCTGCGCCATCCGTCTGCAGCGCAAACGAGAGCTCCCACGTAAGTGCCTGGCAGATATGAAGCTCCCTCGCGCCGACGAATGGCCCGAGAAGCTCGCGCCACGTCGCGCCGTCGACCGCACCATCTTGCCATTCAGTCTGAAGCCTCTGCCCGTCAAAGTCGAGCGTGAGCCCCTCCATACCAGATAGCGTGGGCGCGAGCGCATTGCAGATCTGCGCTGCGCAGTCTACTTGCCAGTCGAATTGTCGACACAATATGCGGAGGCTGAAACCTGGAGGTCCATCAGCCTGCTGCTGCATGCGTTGGTTCATGACTACCGAGACCGCGTCGTCCTCGAAAATCGCGCTTGCAATGGTGAGCCTGAGCCCCTCTGTCGTATTGGTGAGGTGGGACAGGTGTGGTAAAGCAAAGGCGAGTTGATTGAATATTGTGATGCCGAGATGCTCCAGAAGAGGGGCGCTAATTTGAGACACAAGGCTCTCCAAATAGGCGCTTACACCTTGGAATGTTAGGCGCTTTAGGGCGGGAAGCGTCACGGGAGTTTCTGGTGCATTCAACAGTTCACTCTCGGCGCTGGGACGGGGTATGGGGATAGAAAAACAGATCGACAGTTCCTCGAGCTGAGGAAGGAGACGAAGGCGTGCGACTAGATGCTTCGGAAGAAAGTAGCCAGACGATTGGAGGTTCGTGAGCCTGAGTGTGACAAGGGCGACAGTGGAGGACAGTAAAGGCAATTTTGTTGTAAGGTTGATGCCGAGTACATTGAGGTGGCATAAGTTTGGGGCCATAAAGGTCATAGGAAGCATGAGGCCTGTATCTGCTTCTTCAGTTGCGGGCGAGAGACAGAGGTGCTCTAGTGTTGGGTAGGAGCCGTCCATAAGCACAAGTAACTTGTGCAAACTCGTGGGCGGGATGCTGAGCACAACACGGCGCACGCGCTCACGAAGCTGAAGCGCGTGGGATATCCCCAATTCATCTTTTGCTCCTATGGTCGCAGTTGCTTCCTGGTAGTCGATGTGGAGCGGCAAAGGGGGTAAATGGGCTAGCGTGTCCAGTACGGGGGCACCATTCGTACATAGAATGTGCATGTCCAAATAGAATGCCGATTCATATATGAGGTTCCGCCAACTTCGACAAACATGAGAAAGCTTGCACCACCCAAGTCGGAGGTTCCAACTTTTCTCGTCAATCCGTCGATAGTAGTTGAATATGTTGAGGAGTATATCGTCGTTGATCGACTCGATACTCGTGTATAGTACACGGTACCCTGGACGCTTGGACATTGGGGGCGGCGGAGGTAGGTCCTACCCGAAATGTATTAGTGTCTGACGCGGAGTATATTAGACGCACCAAAACGTACCATACCCTCGGTGGATCCAGGATGTTCTGCACCGTAAACATGTATGTGAATTGAATGCGATGCTGGGTGGCTCAGAACTGTCCGGTCCTCGAATGGCCACTCTGATGTGGAAGTGGCGGACTGTGTTGTCATGATGGGTCGCATGCAACGATGATCCGATCTCGCATGGGCCACGGAATCGGGGAACGAAATTCGTCGTTCGCAGTACCACAAGTCCCCTGGGATAACAGAGAGTCTGGCAAGTTGTTCCCCCTCTAGCGATCCACGATGGTCTAGAGAGACGTCAGAGAGCAAGCGCCACGGGGGAATGTGGCACAAACCTTTGAAGATCAGAAAGTCGTTTATCATCCAGACGTTGCCAAAGCTCCGGTTCAATAGTCCGCTTTCAAGAAACACACGACCTGGCCTATCGACGAGAACGTAGATAGTCCGAAGCGGTCGCCACTGTTTCCGTAGATCTTCAATTGGGGAGAAATTAAACCAAGGCGTGTATGCACTCTCATCTGTCGGGAGGCTGGAATAGAAGTGAGGGTTTTGCTCCAGTGTGATACGTGCATCGTCCTCAAAACGGCTAAAGTTCCATAAAATTTCTGAAAGGCGCGGACTGCCACTGAATACCTCTGGTGCAAGAATGAGACAACTGAGGAGAAACTATCTAAATTTCGGAGCTTACGTCGCACGATGATGGTTTCTGGGTCGCGTGCGGATGCAAGCGGAGACCAGAGGAGCACGAAGTCGATGACCGTTGTTGATCCCCTGCAGTCCTCAAGACAATGGAAAGTGTGCATCGGTCGTGTCGCTAGACTGTCTTCCCATTTCGTTATTTTCATTCTTTCATCGACAGAAGATGGGTGGGCACTGCAAGGACGAGGGTCAATGGCGCCGTGTTTGCAACGACTGGTTTTGTCACCCACCGCTGACTCAGATGCCATCTCTCTGAGTACCTACTCAGCACTCGATTTGCTTCCTTGAAGCGTTGGTTCGCTTCATTAGTTGCTTCCTTTCCCGAATCAGCTGCGGAACGTAATGCGAGATCACAGACTCGTAGTCCCCTATAAGGAAATGTCAGTCCGGGACAAGTAAACACGAAACCCAGGGTAATTATACCTTCTCAAATCATCATCTTGGTGTGCGAGCTGTGGCGAAACTTGGGAGAAGTGTCGGCATATTTCAATCAATTCCATGGCTTGATTTCGGTACGCTCTGCCAATGTTCCTCGCATAGTCGATAAATACTGAACTGTCGTCATGTGCTCCTAACGGAAAGGTAGTGTAATCAGTCATCACAATGACTGGAGCCTGGGTACTGTAATTCCGACTGTAGCGAGAGCGAAGTTGGATCGTTTACATACAGTATTTTTTGGAGTAACCTCCCGATGTGGTCCGGAGATAGACACACGACAGGACGACAGGATCGGATAAGCGGAGTCTGCCTATAGTCGACAGAGGAATCAATTAATGTCCAATATCGTGACCACTAAGCCGACTCGATTGTTATCACAAATTATATTGAGACAATTGAATAATTTGTGGGCCCCTCCTTATGTGTCAGATAATTGTAAATAAAGATACTCGAACAATTAGGTTTTAGTCCTTTGCTTAAGAGAGTTCTGATAATTCCCGAATATATCTAAAAATTATTGTTATTTCAGAAGCAGAGCTTTTCCGAGCGAGGAATGAACCAGGAAGCACTGGAGTGTTGACGGAGTGTGTGAGCGGCTATTTCGATCTGAAACGCAGGGACAACAGTAGATAACGACGCTATCAGGGAGCTCATGCGCTCATGATCATTACGTTGTGCATCCAAGAAACCGGTCGAGAGGAGCCGGTGTTTGCCGTTACACTATACAACGCATTGATCACGTGTAATTTTGCCTGGTCACTGTGCTGGCCAGGTCCGCTTCTACTTGGTATGTCTCTGAGCCATGCCGTTCAAAACTTTCCTTTGGTCTGCCGACGCGTGGTACAGTCAGTAGCGACAACCCCCTTCTCTGCGCGTCCATTCGCTTCTGGTGCGCATATATTTTATTTTCAAAGGCAA
Organism: Lactarius evosmus; assembly: GCA_951394315.1. Lineage (NCBI taxonomy): Eukaryota > Fungi > Basidiomycota > Agaricomycetes > Russulales > Russulaceae > Lactarius > Lactarius evosmus. The sequence continues at coordinate 175,320 of OX596125.1, read as the reverse complement.
TTCGCTAATAACATACAACATGTCTCATCCAGCTACTCCACATTCATCTCGCACGCGTCTGGTTAAGGACCTTGTTCCAAGACTAACAACGGGACACCCCCGTAAATCTACGCGTAAACTTCTCGAGGTAGCTCCGCGTGATGCGTCACCAAGATTCAAGCGTGAAACCGCCCCTCACGTGTTGAAGCGTGACAAAAATTTACTCCGTGGTACACTTCCATCAGTGGGCAAAAGAGCAGGACGTCCCCGCGGGACAAGGTACCGAGAGGACATAAAAAACGGCAGGCGCGTCATCCGGAAAGATGATATTCACGCGAGCACAAGGGGTCCCCCAAGGCAGAGCTGGCGAAACCGAGATACGTCTGCGGCCAGAGTTGCGGCACAAAAAGCTACATCCGATGTCGCTGCCGAATTCGATTTCTCCACGGTGCCCGAAGCACCAAATACGCTCCCCACCGCGTTTGCCTCCCCACCGCTCTCATCCGGTCTTCTCCAATCCATTCGTGACATGCTCGGCCCCACCGCGCGCCCAACCCCTATTCAGGCCCTCTCTCTGAAACACCTCTTCGCTCCACCGCCAGCCGATTCGCACAGACGCTTCCTCCTTGCGTCGGAGACGGGCTCGGGAAAGTCACTCGCCTACCTCCTCCCGGTTCTGAACGACCTCAAGGCGACCGAACATCTGCGAACGCGCCGCACAGGTCCGCGCGCCATCGTGCTGGCACCGACGCACGAACTGGCGCGTCAGTTGGCGGGCTTTGGCAAAGCACTGGTCCATCATGACCGACTGCGCGTGCAGAGCGCGTCGCGCGCGAATGTTGCCAGTGGGACCAAAGGGCGGGTTTCAGCGGCGAAGATGGCCAGCACGTTTGCTGGCGACGATGCAGAGGGCGAGTTTGAGGTGCGCCCCGGGGGCGGAATGGGCCATGCTGTGGACATGCTCGTCGGTACGCCCTCCAAGCTGCTTGAGATGGTGCGCGGGAACGGGTGGGACAAGGAATTTCCCGAAGGCGAGGAGGCACGCCGGCGGAATTGGATTGTGGGCCGGCCCGAGGTCAGCCTTTCTGACGTCGAGTGGGTGGTGGTCGACGAAGCGGACGTTCTATTCGGTGCGCATGCACACACCATTCTCCGGACTGGGGCGTTTCTGACGTACAGAGCAGACCCCGACTTTATCGACCAGACGCTGCTCCTGCTGAGCGACGTCGCCGCCGCGCGCGGCAAACCGGTCCCTGAACCAAAATCCAAGTCGCCAGCATCACCGACAATCCCGCTCGACTATCCATTCAACTTTATCCTCACCTCCGCAACGATTCCCGCGGCGCTGGCCGCGCACCTCGACGCGCACCATCCGCACACGACGCGGCTCGTCTCGCCGCGGCTGCACCGCCTCCCCACGGGCCTCGCGCTCGAATTCGCGCCATACACCTCGGGCAACCGCAACGCGGAGGTGCTCGCGAAACTCAAGACCGTCTGGCGCGACGACGCGCTCGCAGGGCGCCGCGGCGGTCGCTCCCGCGTCATCATATTCGCCAATACGCGCTCTCGCGCAGGCGAGATGGGCGCGTACCTGTCCGATCACGGCGTACCCAACGTCGTCGTTACGGGCCACGGCAAAGGAGGCGCGGCAGCGAGCGGGGGTGCACGCGCGCACGGGTCGAATAAGCACCTCGCGGGGTTCCTCAGGCCCTTACCCGGAAAGCACTCGCGGCCCACTACGGGCGCAGACCCCAGTCCCAGTGCGGCAGTGGCAGCGGCGGACGCGGACGCGCCGCGCGTGCTCCTGAGCACGTCGCTCCTTGCGCGCGGGCTCGATTTTGACCCGAGCGTGTCGCACGTGTTTGTGTTGGAGCCGCCGCGGAATACGGCGGACTTCCTGCACCGCGCGGGCCGCACTGCGCGGGCGGGCGGGAGCGGACGGGTCGTTGTGTTTGGGAGGGGCGTCGGGCGCGGCGCGGGGAGAGTCCGCGAGATGCGCCAGCGGATCTTTGCACTGAAAACTCGCCGCTGACGACTACTGTAACCCACCCTTGGTTCTGTGAGTCATGTTTTTGTCTTCCCAGCTATCCGGAGTTTAGAGATTATTGCGTTATTATCATACATCCCTGCATCCCCCCTCATTATTCGTCTCAGATCATTTATGATAACTATATGTTTGCGAACTCCGAAACATGGATGGCTTAATGCTGTGCACACTGTCCCTTGATTCATGGGTCGTCGTTCTCCTTGACGTCAAGTCGGGGCGAATTCATGTAGCCGGCTTCGGGTGCTGTATCCGGGTGTCATTGAAGCTTGCGCAAGGAAAGTATCAGGATATCGGATTTGGTTCTATACTGTCACTTTCAGTACAACATTCAAGCTGATCTCCTTGCTCCACATGTGAAGCCGGTCCGCGTCCCTCGTAAATTCCGTCTTTGGAGCTACTGTACCGAACGAGCAGACACTTCGAAGCGGAGATACTTACCACGATGTAGAACTAATCAATGGAAGAACTGCTCTGCATGGCGAAGAAGGGTTCTACACGGTCAATATGACCTGGATTGAAACGACCAATTGACTGATTACAGATGTTGATTGCGAAGACATCTTCTCATGCTATCAACAGGAACAATGATGTGTCCGCAGCCGAGCAGGGACACCGGTGATGACGTAGCTTGCTCTGCCTTTCCCTAAGCCATCACTGTATAACAAAAGATCTATGTGACTCAAGACCCGCTCCTCACATACGAGATGATAGAGAAAACGGTGCGTCCAGTGGGTGTAGTATCAGGTAAGGGCGAGGGAGAAAATCGAGGAGGCAGCGCATCGAGCAATCCTGCAAGGGAACGCCTGCCCTTCTTTTTTTTTCTCTTCTCGAAGATAGCATTACATCAACCTTGCGCCCTTCTATTCCATCATTCGACCCCAGATTACACAACCGGGGCGGGCCACCCAACTAACGTACGGTAGACGCAATAATTGTACTGTACGGAGTGCGTCGGGGTTCCACGCCGTCAAGTGTCCAGAGACATGTGAGCGAAGCAGGGTAAGCTTGGTTTTTCCTCGGCCCCCGGGGTATGGATATGGCGTAATACAGGAGAACGTGCGTGGCAGGTACGCCGTACGCCGAAGGACCCTGGTGTCAGGTGTGTGGTGGCCTGGGTCAGCATCTTCTGCTACGGCAAATGAGAACACGCGGTTTGCGCTCCACTTTCGCACCGCCAATATATTCTCTCCGATAACTCTCGCATTCCCACCCCCGTTGACATCCCAAGCCCATTCCAGGATGCATGCTCCGATGCACTTCCTTGCTTGTGCCTCGTCCAGTGTCTTGGTCCATCCTGATTGACACACCTCCCATCTCTCAGTCTCACCCCCTCCAACGTCCCACTAAACCTGGCCCACTCCTTCCCTGTGGCATCGTAAGCCTAAATCGGCTCTTCATGGGTGCGCGGACATTAGGGAAAAAGCCTATTTAATCGAGGTCTTTCCGACACGAAATTATGCAACATTCCATCGATCGATAAATGGCTTACTAAAAGCATTCTTTCGAAAAATAATTTGAAGCCGGTATGGGTCCAATCTACTGGTCTGCTTCCTATTCTAACTGCGTAACATTCTGCTGTGCAGATGACATGGCCGCTTTCCTTTTTCGAAAGAGGGGTACGAGGGGCCAAGGAGTCTTACAGTCCCAGGTTGTCAGGCGTTCGCTCGCGTGATACGGATTGCGCCGTGGAGTTCCCAGAACAGGAGATTATTTAAAGGCAACGCCCTACGAAGGCTCCCCGACTCCTAACACCTCTTACCTATCACAGCCATGTCGTCGACCACCTTCGAATACGAGTTCAAAGGCCCCTTCCAGGGCAAATCCAGTTTCCCCTCCGGTATCTTTATCAATGGCGAGTTCTCCGCTGGGTCAAGCGGCTCCACCATCGAGTGAGTGTCCGCTTCCTGGCATCTATGTGGTCTCATCCTCACCTTCCTCTCCCATAGTATCATAAACCCCAGTGAGCGCGCATAACCGAAGCTGACAGTCCCTTGCGTTCTCACGTATCCTTATTTAGCGAATGGAAAGGTCGTGGGCACCATCGCAGAAGGTACGCCGAAGGACATCGACCGCGCAGTCCAGGCTGCCAAGCGCGCTTTCGAGACGTCCTGGGGTCTCAGAGCCCCCGGAGCGCTGCGCGGGAAGTTACTCTCCAACCTTGCGAGGCTCATGGAAGAGAACTCTGACGAGCTCGCTGCACTCGAATCGCTCGATAACGGCAAGACCTTCACAAACTCCAAGCATATTGATCTCGCTATGTCCATCGCCACGATCCAATATTACGCCGGTTGGGCAGATAAGTTGCACGGGCAGGTCATCGAGACGGACGAGAGCAAACTCGCTTACACCCGGCACGAGCCATTCGGAGTTGTGGGGCAGATCCTCCCCTGGAACTTTCCTCGTACGTAAACGTCCACTTCCGGCTTGCGTCATCGATCCTTCTACGCGTCCCTGACCTCCGATCGCTGAACAGTTATGATGATGGCCTGGAAGCTCGGCCCGGCCTTAGCGACCGGAAACTGCATCGTGCTCAAGCCCTCAGAATTCACCTCCCTGACCGCGCTCCGCATGTGCTCACTCATCAAGCAGGCCGGCTTCCCGCCCGGCGTCGTGAACATCGTCACGGGTTACGGACACACAATTGGTCAGGCCATCTCGGAGCACATGGGCATTGACAAGGTCGCATTCACCGGATCCACGCTCGTCGGGCGCAAGATCATGGAGGCCGCGGCCAAGTCTAACTTGAAGAATGTTACGCTCGAACTCGGCGGAAAGTCGCCCAACATCGTGTTTGACGATGCGGACCTCGACCTTGCGGTTAATTGGTCTGTTCATGGCATCTTGTGCGTATTCCTACAGAATGCCTTTGTGCCGGCCTGTTCCGTTGCTCACAGAAGGGGCCCTATTAGCTGGAATCATGGGCAGACATGTTGCGCTGGTTCGCGCATATACGTCCAGGAGGGCATCTACGACGAATTCGTCAGCCGCTTCACAGCCAAGACCAAGGAACTCAAGCTCGGCGATCCTTTTGCAACCGACTCGTACCAGGGACCCCAAGTCTCTCAGGTCCAATTCGACGTATGTTTCTCCCGTCAGCCTTTTCGACGTTCGATCTTTCTGATGAGACTGTGTTTGACAGCGCATCATGGAGTACATCGATTCGGGAAAGAAAGAAGGCGCGACGGTGCACCTCGGCGGAGAGCGCTACGGCAACGAGGGCTACTGGATCCAGCCGACCATCTTCACGGACACCCGCCCGGACATGCGCATCGTCCAGGAGGAGATCTTCGGGCCCGTCGGCGTCATCATCAAGTTCAAGGACGAGGAGGACGCGCTGCGCCAGGCGAACGACACGGTGTACGGGCTCGCGGCGGCCGTGTTCACCAAGGACATCACGCGCGGCATCCAGTTCGCGCACAAGCTGGAGGCCGGGACCATGTGGATCAACTGCGTCAACTCGCTGCATCCGAACGTGCCGTTCGGAGGGTACAAGCAATCGGGTATGGGACGCGAGCTCGGCGAATACGCGTTGAACAAGTACGTCCGTTTACTTACCCGTCTTCCGCCGCGGAGTCCTTGAGTTGTTGACACGTGACTCCTCCGCTAGCTACACCAACGTCAAATCCGTCCACGTCAATCTCGGGAAAGTGTTGGAGATGTAATAATAGCTCGCCACTCCCCCACCCCCCTTTCTGTTCGGTTTCGTTCCCCCCCCCCCCTCCCCAAACACAAACACCTCTCTTTGCAACACGTCCAAAATCATCGCTGTACTCAATAGTGGTATTTTCTGTACTCATACATTCAACAAAAACTTTGGTGCGATTGAAGTAAGCCGATAATTCGACGCGTGAGACTCTCTGTACAGTTTTGGCCCGGGACCAGCGCCGAAGTCATCGCGTCAGCGCTTTCAACTCAACTGAAGCAAATGCCTGAGTGTACCCCTCCGTGGATAGATCCAGATTAGATCTGAAGGCTACGATATCGTTATAGCGAGTGATAGTCCTTACGTCGACCCAAGGGGAAGCGTAGACAGTAGAAAGATTGGCGGATTTGTTCCGCTGGGGGTCCGAGCGGCGGTAACATCCGCATACCACGCTCGGCCTCGGGCTTGTCTCGTACTTGCCCGCACAATTTTTGGGTGCCCCACGAGGGCAATGGACCTTTCTTGGTTTCGTTTGTTCTCGCGCGTTCTACCATTTTCTTACTTTACAGATGCGCAGATGCGGAAAGCTGTTTAAGACAGCTATGATGTATATGTGTTACTTCTAATATGACTTCGCGTTCCCCCGAATGATCCCCCCGCGTTTCCGTTTTCATCTGAAGGACGATTTGTAGCCTCGAATCAGAGGCAAGCGCGGCTGCGGCTAGTACTATATGCTTCGGTGGTTGGTATTGTGCCCGAGTGTCCGTGCGCCTGTCCGAGCGTCTTACTCATATTTCGAAGTTTTTTTGAAAAAATACGTTTGATATTATTGTACATGTATAAAAGCCCAAAAGGGCTCCAAAAATGTATCTAAGAGATTTCCTGACTCGTAAATCCCCCCTGTCCGCTTAAACGCGAATCGTCTTCATAGGTCACCAGCACGTGACCGACTTTCCCACTTCGGCTCGTCCTTAACTTTATCAGAGATAAGATAAGAAGAAAGGAAACACGCAGATCCACTTGCATGCAAAGCAGGGTTTTCAGGCAGATAAAATTGTAGAAAACTCTGTAGAGTGTTAACCTCTTATCAGAGTTTAAGTTGTCATAATAACGGCCCGGGTGTTCACAAAAAAGAGTTTGATTATTTTCTGATCACATGCGATTTTCCCAGCTCCTTTCGCAGTGGCCTTGGGGTACATGACCTATGTGGTAATATTACATAAGTAAATTATTCCGCTGACCCCACAATATGACGCATCCCTTACATCGTAGCGACTCACCTACGCTCTCGCTCCTGGGTAAACAAGAGACTCTTCGGGCATGATTGCCGATTCTCGTGCGAGCCTTTAAGCGAGATGGAGATAGAGAAGGTGCACACGGTAAATTGGAACGGATTCTAAAGATGGTATCAATCTATGCAGTGGCTGGCAAGCCGTTATTATTGAACAACTTGCAACACGGTTTGCTCCGCTGACAAAATGGGGCAAGGCGCCTGACTTGTACTTAATCGCCCATCAACTCGACCGACTGGCAGAGCGCCGCCGCTGCCACCACCAAGCTCTGAGTACTGATTGCTATCCCTCTGGAAGGTCACACTGTTCGGATCAGACCGGTGCGGAACGTAACTGTGTAGGGATCTACGTAACGACGAGGAAAGGAAGGCAGAGATGAAAGGAAAGAAGCGACGGGTGAACGCAGGGGGCACAGGTCATCTTACTGTAATACACCGTAGCTACATCCGGAAACGTAGTGCAACGTTCTGCATCGTTTTGAAGAAAAGGGGAGGCGATCGATCGGATCGGAGCAAAGAAGTGTATATTAAGCGCTGCTGGGACATTACTTCGAGTGCTGCAATGACTTACAGACATCAGCAGTGCGTAGTAACTGTCATCACCGCCGACCGTGTCTTCTCGGCCTGCATGGGACAATCGAGATTGGAACCGGATCTGCCCCAGTCCAACGTCAGATGACCATAAACTCCGTTTTGTTGCTGTTTCGTGTCTTGGGCTTTTCTGTCTTGTGGCCGAAGAATCCTCAACATCTTTATATGGTCACTGGCCTCTGTCTCCGCATTCATCAAAGAAGCCACGAGCGCATCATTCGGTAGATCAAACAGCCCACGGATCAGTCGTGGTATTGGCGGATATGCACTACCCGAGTGTCCGTTGTCTGGTTCCTGCACGGAGCACATCCTAGGAGATCTCGATGTCATCATTAGGACTGCACTATACCTGTACCTAGAGGTGATGTCTCTCTGACTTGTACTTGTGTGCTTTCTTCTTGTGAAGCTAAAAAGACAGTCTCAGCGTGCCAGGTCTCTCTTCCTCGTTCTTTCAACCGTGTGGGGTGAGTGCTATTGAAGTTGGGTTGAAGTTTATACAGTATGTTGAACTTCGAATGGTGCCTCCCTCGCGGTTAGATAAGCCAATGCCCGTGGACCGCGGACCGCGGGTGAACAAACCAGCAATTGCTTCGCACTGGAACATTGACTGTCCAAATCCCACTATCTACCGAGCGTTCACACTCCAAAGCAAGGTTTTTTTTTGTATCCATTTCTGTGCGGCCGGGCCAGATTACCCCACGTAGCACTTCGCTCCAAAGCAAGGTATCAGAGAGGTTCACGTATCATTTACAGTTTCCACTGGTGATCCGCACTGCTCTTTCAACGAGGACATACTGCACTCCTGGCTCGCTTCAGTGCGCTTGTCATTGCCTTATCCTGGACATAACATAACCATAACAGTCATAATGACCTTCAGAAAGTTTCTACGCCGGCCATGGCAATCACTGTCACCACGCCGAACCTGGTGCCTCCGAGTCTGATAGAGCTCATACTTCCAACAGAGCGAAACCCTCCCATGACAGAGCATACCGCATCCACCATCGATCTACGCCCTGTGCAGGGGTGCCTTCCGTCTAAGAATATGGAACGGAGATGAAGAATCAGTACTCCCGTTGATATGGCAATGAGTAAAGTCTCAGAGGTCCATGTTGCCAAGCTTTTTGGTTATCTCCAGCCCGTCGTACTCTTTCGTCGAGGGACACAAGACATAGCACAAACAAGCTTGTTCCCTCGAAGCCATCGTGATCCAAATGCAACAATGCATTCCATCTCACACCGCTCAATTCTTTGTCAAATTTTGATCCACTAGTACTTTTCATCAGGTCCTCCAGGTTTTTTCTTTGTCTTTGATGCCTTAATGCCTCATTGTCTGGCACGCATGGGATAGGGGCTGTAGAGTTTTATGTGTTGCTTATCTCGGGGTTCGGGGTCTCTGACCGGGCGACAACCGCGGACCTCTCAGGGATTGCTTCTGACGTGACCATACCAAGCAAGTTAGTGGAACGATATCTGTTTGGCCTTTTTCTGTGCTGGATACAGTGCCCGTGCTTCCCATCAGAGTTCCCGCATTACGGTTCCCCATAATTTGAACAAGGGGTTGAGTGCCGTCTTAGATCTGGAGGCTCCACTCGCCGATCTCTAGAACCCAGGTATAAACAGCGCTGATGGTATGCAGCATGGTCACTATGATGGGTTCTTGATCCCACGCACGTTCTTGTGTCCACTATCATCAATATTATCGGTTACCCCGCGGTAGAGTCATACGGCCATTTCCCCTTTCCGTCTGTGCATGCACTCAAAACCGCGGCGAGTCAGCTAGTAATTCCTCGGTGATAACTCTTCATTTCGCTTCTGGTTCTGCAGATCCCCTATCCCTGTGGCCTGCCGTACCCCCACCTCTACATAACCATTCCCCAATTCTGCACCCTCACAAAAAAAATCACATGCAGCAGGTACATGACAGAGATGATCACTCCTCGTCCGCAGGGGTGTCTGTCTACACTACACACACGTACGTTCTAACGGATTACGCGTTTGTCGCCATCAAAAGTCGTGCACACAACGTCCATGATATCCCTTTGTTGTATCTGGAGGAAGAAACAGTAGGGACCATCGTATTTCCCGAGAGCCATCTGCACGAAGTGCGAAGTATAATTGTAGTGGTGAGTCGGTTTCTTAATCAGGTGGATTGCCGTTGAACCGGATACTTGTAGTTGCAAGTGCTCGTTTCTGGCACTGTTAAGCAGGCGTCCGAGACAAAGCTCGGCCTATCGTGTGAGCAAGTTCGGCATTCACGTACCTCAAATGGAGAGTTTCGTTGGCACTTTTCCGTTTCGCCGCCTACCACAACGGGCTTTTCCCCTAGCCCACTCACATCGGAGCAGGCCAACTCTGATCTAAGGCGCCCCTCACCATGGAACCATGGTAGCAATCAAAAATTTCGGCTTCAACTCACAATCCATCGTCGTGGATGGTTCACTCGAAAGATCAGGTTCTCCCTCTCCACCCTTTCTCCGTAGCTGTCTTCTCACTGGGATTATGGTTCAGAATGAGGCAGTCAATCTGCTACATTCCGTGTCCAGGTGACCCCTCCACGCTTTTACCTCAGACCCTCGCCAGAGCCCCACACAATCTCCCCACGTCATGGACAGGGAATAGGTGCCCAGGCGTAATTGTAAGAGGCGTCATATTCGGGCAGCGCGAGGTCGGCGTCGAATGCAGAGTGAGTAACAAATACCAGATACGGCTGCCTCCCTAGCTCATGACCGTCTTTCCCAGCTCATTATACCGGTATCTCATATCCTTTTTTTACTGTCCGACTGATTCACTTACCCCTGATTCCCCTAGACTTCATACCCCGTAAGCGACACGATCCCACTTCGCCTCACAATGACATGTGAAGATCGCGAGGCGCTTGACCTGTTCGCTGCCCCGCACGTTATCAACGTACGATTGCTCAAGGTCCTCGCTTTTGGAAAGAATGCAGCAGCGGCTTCACCCCCTTTCACTCTCAGAAACCGCTCCTCTTATCACATTACGAATTGGGTCGCAACAGCCCTATGGAACGTCGGTGGCCACGCCGTTCAGCAGAACGTTCGTTGGCGCATTAGGCTGAACGGAAGGCTTCTAACAGACCCTGGCGCCGAAATAACTCACAGCCTTGCAGAGCCAGGCATGGCTGTCATGGTACGTGGCTTTGTTATCCTCCGATCTCTCAACGACCTATGTTATTCGCAGTACTATGTGTGCCTTTTCCCATTCCGTTCAAATGATTTCCGGCCACAGTGCGCGCCGGACAAAATACTTTTTTATGGAAGGATTCCGCTCACTGCATAGTGCTCAGATGGTGTGTCGTAGGAGCTTTTCCTCCAGTTCCACACACTGGCATACCACATCCGTCCCTCTACACCTATTATAGGAAGTGCTGTCGGGACCTATCAGATCCGGGCAGAACTAGCTTACCCTCTTGAATACCTATCAGAACCTGTCGCACTCACGATCGATTGCTTGCTGACATCGACTCAAGGAACTCATAGCGTGGACCCGCCTATCTCAGGGTGGGTGTTTGTAACATCCGCTATTCCAACAGTATATACTGTTGTTATTTATTTTTCGCTTCCGCTACTTTCCTCTGGACTAGAATATGTTGTCTGCATCTCTCGCTGTCTGTATATCCTATCTCTCGCAAGTCTGTTATCCCCCGCACTTTGGTTTCCGTGCTCTGAGGCTCTCCTCCCGATTGTGCCTCCAGTCCCAATGTCATTATCACAGTGTACTGTACCGTAGTGTAACCAAAAACACCGCTCTTAAGCATTACTCGCAGCGTCCGCTCCGGGTTGGTTATCCGGATCAGGTAATAACTCGGACTCTCCCTAGATCGTCAACTAATGCTGCCTCCCCCCCGTGACAGATGTCAGCCCTCCATTTCCCAAGAGAGACCTACACCAGAAAGAAAATGCAATATCAATCGGCCTCTGGGAGGTCCTATATTTTGTCCCAATCTTGGGTTCGCTTTGGAGATGATGGTCCACTTCAATTTGAAGTATTAGTCGACTTGCTGACTCTTAGGGTTCTGGCGAAGATTCTGTCGCAAGCCTCCTTCCAGGGAGTACATATAATTCAGGTCTGATACTTATCCCCGCTTATGGCCCTCCAGATGCGAGCTCAGAGTCAGAGTCGATGTTAAGGTCAATGTGGCGTTGAACAGAGATTCCACGCTATTGTAACATGTGACCACTCTAATGTCTTTTTGCTTCTTTTTTGTTTGGTAGGCTCGTCACCAGTATTTTCGTTTGGTTGCGTTCGAACACTTCCAAGACTTCGAATCCATTGCTGGGGAAACGTATAAAATAATTGCACTGAATATTTTCGAGGAATTAAAAAAATGCGTATAACACTTCCAGCACCGAGTAAAGACGGAAGAGACATGGACAATGACCCGGAGTTAGGGTTGTCTATACAGTAGATCGACCATGCAATCTCAAAAACTGGTGCGTTTAAGGTAAAAGGTAGAAGACTGGCACAAGTTAGACTATTGTGGTACTTTGGGTATCTTGCTGACTTGAGTTGAGTCCAACTCAACTTGTTAACGGACCCTCACTATTCCCCTTGAACTCAACGTGTTGCATGCTGTATCTGTCGTCGCTACCTGTCAACTCTGGCGTTGCGAATGGTAATCGAGATATGAAACAGATATACGCTAATCCATTGTCAGATGATCTCAAGCTCGCTTTCCAGTTGCTCCGTACTCTAGGGTCTTGATAGCTTGATAGACGGCCAGTTTCCCGACACACTGGCCTCAGCCTCTCGGGCTTGTGCGCAAACGAACTGTACTGGATATACTGGATACTCCAAATAGCGGTCGACTGTGGTCGCTTTTCGCGTCACTACCCACCGTCAGTTACAAATTTAACCCTGAGGCCCAACCCCCGACTAGTACTTTCACCCATACCACCTCCTCGGTTGTGTGACTAGCCCCTGTAAATTATAGTACTAGGTGGCCATTCGTAAATGGTAGCCCATTCGCGGTGATGGGGGGGGACGTCATATGCATTGGTGAGCCCACCTGTACAGTACGGCCCCAGAAACTGACAACCTTATCCGAGTCCAGGCCGCTTAGCTTGTATAGGGGCATTGTACACCAACAAATTTTCCGAACTCAAGTTAGCCGTCAACTGACAGTACAAGTAGCGAGTAAGCCCGAGGATGCTCTACATCTAGAGGATAACGGCTTGCACAGTCTCTCCACTTTTGCACTCGGAAAAGAAACCATAAAGTTTGCCATCTAGCGGACTAAGCAACCCATAATTATTGTCAACTGAGGCCGCATCCCTCCATGACAGGTGCTAGCTCTCCGTTTCTCATGAGCGACCTACACAGGAAAGAAAATGCAATTTACATCTGCCACTAGGAGATCCAGACCACGTCCTAGACCTTCAATCTCGGGGTTACTTGGATAGGTGAAGATCCACCTCAAGTATTAGTCGACTCGCTGACTCTTAGGATTTCAGCGATGATTCCCTTACAAACCCGCTGCCAGGGTCTTCAAATCTCCAGTTCAGGTCTGATATCTGTCCCCACTTGTGGCCACGCGAGCTCGGAGTCGGAGTCGACGTTAAAGTCGACGTGGCGTCGAACAGAATAGAGATTCCATGTCAACACGTGACCGGTCAAGTTCTATTGTGCTTTCCTCTTCATTTGTACTTGCCAAGGCTCGGAATATCTCTCTATGGCTGCGAGCCATGTACCAAGGATACATATTTCCTCTCCTGCAATGACAACTGGCCCAGCTCAACCCCCCCCCTAACACGTCACATGACATCACGTGACATGCACTTGAACACTAAAAAGGCCTAAAATATCACATAACATTACATAATATTCCACCAGTTCAAAACGCGTCCTTCCCACAGCCCAGCAAATTCAGTCTCCGATTTTTGCTCTTTCCTTTTTTTAATTAGATTTTTTTAATTAAATATTTAGTCTTCTATTTAAGTAAATAAGAGAAAATAAGGGAAAACAATGTGTAAGCAGCGCGTGCAACGTTTGGGATGCCCATCCCCCCCTTTTGGTGCGTGCGTGCTCCCTTCCGTTGGTCCCCCGGTTAGCGCCCCCTCTCCTCAGCACAGGGTCACAATCCCCCTCCCCATTGTTACGATACAATTCATTTCTCTTATTTGTTTGTCTTTGTCTGTCTCACGTGACCATTCTCACAAGAGTTATAGTGACTCTTTACTTATCGTTCTCATACGAGTCATAGTGACTCTAGCCCGTTGTCAAGGGGCTTACATCTTTTGTTTCAGGACTCGTTTCATACATACTGCGGACTGCGCCGCAGTTACTTATGGTTCAGATGACTTGATCCTAGTACGCTATTGTGACTCAGTACTAGGATCCCTATTTACTATAAAGTCAGGCTTGCTAGGTAGCTTGTAGCCTTAGACTTGACTTCTTGTATCTTACGGTACTCAGAGCAATCCGAAGACCATTGATACTCCATCTCTCATGAACCCTCTCCTCTCACTGAAGAATCCTAAGTTCCACTATTGGCTTAGGCTGACTCTTCAACTCATACATCTTCACTGAAGTTCCTCTTCGGAACTTCCCTTGACAACCAGAACCAGACCCTTAGTGCAGAGTCTTAGTAGAAGCGACTTAACCCACGTCGGGTGAACGTCCCTACCGTGACATAACATTAAGTTAAGTCTATTGAACCTATTGCCACTCTGGCTAAGGGATGAAGAATTTCTGAATCCAGATCAGTCCTTGGATTCAAAGTGTTTCCTATCAAGAGGAGAACAGAAGACGAAGTTCCTGGCCATGTAAAAGGAGCAGCCCTTTGGCAGGAAATAGAAGGCGAAGAAGGTTATTGGGTATATGATATACTCAGTGCAGCATACCTCGCCATCGAATACAAAGAAAGTACCGAGCAGTGGTACTTCATACAGCGAGACAGCAGGACTAGGCGTTGGACAGCTACTCAACCAGTCCCCTCCCTGTATAACCTGGGAAGAAGATTGATCAGACCAACGACAGTATCAGCGATTCCACCAGACGATACACCGTTGAAGGCAGGCCAGCATACAGTGCCAACCGCTAAGAGACGTAATACAAAAAGTTCTCCAATGGCAACACAGATGACCACCACAGCTGCAACCGCAACAACGACGGCTGTCCCCCCATCCACAGTACTAACATTCTTCACAAAGGGGACAGGAACAGGAAGCGGAAACCCCCCTGCTAGCACTACGGCAGCAGTGTCACGGATCGGACTTGGACGCTTACTACTAGGTTCTGACTACGGTAGTAGGCTTGTGATTGTTTACATTAGTCAGGGACTTTATCATTCACGTGTTATCAGTCAGCAGTAGTATCACATGGTACCTTACGCTTACTGATTACTAGGATAGCGATACTAGGGTTCGAGCTAGATACGCTATAGGTCAATACTGTTCGGGAGGCGCTTTAAAGCCCTCCATCATTGTGTATAAGTAGTAGTCGCGGAAGACCAAGGATCGCCATCTTGGTCTTCTTGAATCATTGGTTTCTCGACTTCTCCTTTCCTCTGCTAAAGTGTCCGAGTTCGAAGGACGGAGCGCACTGCATAAGGCTTACCAAGAAGCCTTCCCAGTTGCAAGACGATCGACGTGTTAGGATTAGGATCCCACGTTCGACTTATACGCCGAAGCTGAGTACTCGTGTCTCATTATCGCCTAAAGCAAGGCCCGCGCTTACCAAAGCGTAACATTAAGACCAAGATCCTAACATCGTGGCGCGAGTATCCACAAGAGAACTTTGGAACCAGGAGGGATTCCGCTCCTACGAGATCCCACGAAGGGGAACAAGAAACATACCAGTACGTTACCTCAAGGAAGCCAGTTGGGGGAACATCAACGGAGTAGAAGGGTATCTGATTAGAGGAGCACACGGACCACGACCAGTTGAGTTCAATTTCGAACGAACTTGCTGGTGCAGAGTCGACCGAGAGGACGACGAGTGGAGAGTCATCGACACTCTACCCGCCAGATACAGGTGCGATATTTACGAAGAAGAAGTCGTCGCAAGAAACGACTGGGGACCCATCGACGGAGAAAGCCAAAGCATCTCGGCACCCTCAGAAAACTCCGAAGCACCAGACAGTGAATCAGAAGAAGAAGAACCTACGCAAGAACTGGAACCATTAGAACCAGGACTCATCGAAAGAGCTGAGCAAATTACAATTCACCCACCGATGGCTACCTTGACAGAAACACAGGAAGTAACACTTCCTATCCACCCAGAAACCGGACATGTCATGATGGCAGACGACGCCGCATTATTCCGAGCAATCGGACCAGATCAGCCCGACCCTCCAACTGGCGGTAGAGGACCCCCGCATGGATTACCCGGAGGAAGCCCTCCACCAGGGGGAGGACCACCAGGAGGAGGACTGCCAGGAGGAGGACCACCAGGAGGAGGAATACCTGGAGCAGGACCGATCGGAGTACCAGGAGGGCACCACTCTGATAAATTCGCAGGAAATGCCCCAGAAGTATTCAAAGGGGATCGACACAAGACAGAAGAGTTCCTCACGTAGTGGGAACTGTACTGGGGCATCAATAACAACAACCCCATCATGTCCAACGCCTATAGACGAGCTATGTTATTCCTCACCTACATCCAAGGGAAGGACGTTAACAACTGGATCACGGAGACCAGCCGGTGGCTCAACCGACAGGTCACGGCTGGAATTGCAGACAACGATCCACGTTTGTGGATTGAAGTCATCACAGCCTTCAACAGGCGGTTCTCCAACACATTAGAAAAAGAACAAGCCCAAGCCATGCTCAAAAGAGGGATCAGAATGACAGGAGGGGACATCGACGCGTACATGACCCAGTTCGAGCAGTTGGCACACCAGGCTAACTACCGACTGGACTCGCCACTCACGATGGACTTGTTCACGGACAGACTACCCCGCGACCTGTACGAGAAAGCATATACCTACGACAACCCACAAACCTTCCAGGAGTGGAAGGAGGCGGTTATCAGAAGGCAACAACAGTATATACACATGAAGGCCCGACTAGAGCAACATCGGGGTCTCAGTAATCAAGCGAAGCCACCGGGAGGTGGTAACCAAACATGGAGGAACACAAGGAACACTGGATAGGGACCTCCCCGCAATATACTACGGGACCCAAACACCATGGACACATCAGCAGACCGAGTACGAGGGAGACTCATGGGAGCCGAAGAGATCCAAGGCAATTGGGACCGAGCTAAGCCCCGAAATCCACCAAGAGGAGGGTTCATGGGGCGGGGACGGGGAGGCCGACGCGACATAAGGGAAGTAACGTGCTACACGTGCGGACAGAAAGGACACTTCAGTCGTAACTGCCCACAGCACACCTACAACCAACCAAGCAGCAGCCGAAGAACTGACACCTACCACGACGACAGAGAGGAAGAACCTGTACGCGCGGCAAAAGCGGAAACCCCGCAGCAAAGAGCCGATCAATGGATGAAGGGAGTGGCCGCCGAAGAAGATGAGGTAAAAGACCTCATACTACAGGATCTATGGAAAAGGGAGGATTTTCGAAGCGCCTGAACCCATCGGCCTGGGTAAGGGCAGTAAAGTGTAATTCTGTGATCATAACTCGCTACCGTTCTATGAGAATTCCAGTATCGATTCGCACGAATTACGCCATGGCCGACATTAGAGCATTAGTGGACTCAGGAGCCACGGACAACTTCCTAAGACCCGCTTTCATAAAGCGGATGGGAATTGGAATGAAGCCGCTGGAACGGCCCAAAAAGATATGGAATATTGATAATACCGAAAACTGAGCCGGACTAATCACCCACTATGTAGACCTGGACATACAAACAAAGGGGATCCACAAGGAAATGAGATTCCTTGTCACCGATATCGGGAATGAAGACATCGTCTTTGGATACCCATGGCTGGCCACATACGAACCGACCTTCAGCTGGAGACATGCCGTGATCAAAGAGGACGCACTACCAGTAGTCCTCAGGACCGTCAACCCAAGGATTACACGATCAATACTTGCGAAAACCATGACCGAAGAACAGAAGGAACAAGTCGTAGCTCAATTAAAAGAAGAAGAATTTGTAGAAGGGAGGACCACTTCTACTGAACTAGCAATCAAGGCGAAACAGTATACTACCAAAGCTGAGTTGCCAACCGTCTACTCCACATACCACCGACTCTTTGACGAAGAGGCATCACACCGATTCCCACCCTCACGGGTATGGGACCATGAAATTCAACTCAAGAAAGGAGCACCTGAGTCAATAGACTGCAAGGTCTATCCGCTCACACAGGAGGAAGATCAGGCCCTCCAAGCCTTTCTCATGGAACAACTCGGCAAAGGATACATACGACCATCGAAATCTCCATACGCATTGCCATTCTTCTTTGTCAAGAAGAAGGACGGCAAGTTATGACCGGTACAAGATTACAGACGTCTCAACGCGCTTACGATACGAAACCAATATCCCCTACCCCTCATCACTGACCTCATAATGGACCTTAGTAACGCCCACATATACACCAAACTCGACGTACGATGGGGTTACAACAACATACAAATTAAGGAAGGAGACGAAGAAAAAGCCGCATTCAAAACTAAATACGGCCTATTTGAACCAACAGTAATGTTCTTCGGATTAACAAACTCTCCCGCAACATTCCAGACGATGATGAACCACATCTGTCGAGACATCATCGCCAAACACGAACTCCGAGGAACCACGATAAGGGTATATATGGACGATATCGGCATCGCAACACACATAGGGCATAACATGAACGACCACATCGCGGCGGTCAGAGACGTATTGGAAATATCAGCTAAGCACAACCTCTACTACAAATTGGAGAAATGTTTATTCCATGCACCCCGTATGGATTACCTGGGGGTAATCCTTGAAAAGGGGGTGACACGCATGGACCCTGTCAAAATCTCCGGCATCAAAGACTGGCTGACACCCACTAAAGTCAAAGATGTCCGATCATTTTTAGGTTTTTGCAATTTCTATTGCGCATTTATTCGAAACTTTTCACATTATGCAAAACCCCTGAATCAACTAACCAAGAAAGGTGCCGAATGGAAATGGACGGGGACAGAACACGACGCGTTCAACAAACTCAAAGGACTCATTACATCGGAACCAGTATTGGCACACCCACAGCTGAGTAAACCATTCGAACTAGAAGTTGATGCGTCAGGATTCGCAATAGGAGCAGTACTACTACAACGGAAAGACGACGGGAAAAGACACCCCATCGGCTACTTCTCCACCACGCTCAACGAAGCAGAACGAAACTACGACATATACGACCTAGAACTACTAGCTATAGTCAAGGCCTTCCGACACTGGCAACTGCTACTCGCAGGATCGCCACATTGCACCAAAGTGTTCTCAGATCACATGAACCTACAATACTGGAGAAGTCCCCAGAAGATCAGCCGGAGGGTGGCAAGGGAAGTACTAGAACTATTGGAATACGACTTCGAAATTCACCACATCAAAGGATCAGCAAACGGTAGAGCGGACGCACTGTCACGAAGACCAGACTACGACCAAGGGGAAGAAGATAACGAAAACATTACGGTACTGCCGGACAAACTCTTCATATGCGGTACCCACGTAGAAAGCATACGGACCAACAAAGATCGCCTCACCTCGGAGGACACCACACTAGAGGATCCCGTGTACGAACAAAACGAAGACATTCTGAAACCATGGGTAGATGCACACCGTCTCAAAAAGGTGAACGGAGTCTGGTACAAAGACGCATGACGAGTAGTGACCGGAGGCATTCACGATAAGCGACGTATACTGCACGATCATCATGACCTCCCTGCTCACGGACACCCAGGAATTAAAAGAACTGCCCAATTGGCGGGATGCACCTATTGGTGGCCAGGATTGGTTAAAGACGCTCTGGAATATGTCAAAGGATGTGCCGAATGTCAACGCATCAAGGTTCAACACGGACGGAACAAGGCACCCCTCAACCCCATATACCCGAAACCGGAAGCAATGCCATTCGAAACTATAGCCCTTGACTTCATAACTAAGTTACCAATATCTCAGGGGCACGACACGATACTGACGATCATGGATCACGACTGCAGTAAGGCAGCGATATTTATACCATGCAATGAAGAAATTAGCGCGGAGGGAGTCGCCCACTTATACCTCAAACACGTCTTTGTTCGCTTCGGACTTCCCACGAAAATTATAAGTGACCGCGACCCTCGTTTTGCCAGCAGGTTTACAAGAGAACTTTGCAGAGTATTGGATATTAAGCAAAATATATCCACCGCGTATCACCCCCGAACCGACGGACAATCGGAGCGAACAAACCAATGGGTAGAACAATACCTACGGTTCTGGACGAACGAGAGACAGGATAACTGGTGCGAATACCTACCTCTCGCAGAATTCGCGCATAATAACTGGCCGCATGAATATACCCGGGAGTCACCCTTCAACCTCCTCATGGGGTACAACCCACGAGCTGATTGGACGGAGAAACCGTCACCAATCCCACAAGTAACATTAAGAACGGAACAGTTCCAAGAAGCGCGGAAACGCGCCCAGGAACTGATTGTTAAGGCGCAACAATCATGGGTTAAAGCAAAGAACGGCCCAAAATTCCGACTTGGAGACCTCATGTGGCTAGAGGGACGCCACCTCCGCACTCACCAACCAACGGCGAAACTCGCTCCCCGAAGGCACAGACCCTTCACAATAGAACAGGTGATGTCCCCTGTCAACTATCGGCTCAACCTTCCCCCGCAATGGAAAATTCACACAGTGTTCCATGTGGACCTTCTCACCAAATATCACGAGACTCCACTCCATGGGAAAAACTACCAACGACCACCACCCGATCTGGTAGACGGAGAGGAGGAATATGAAATCGAGAAGGTTCTAGACGAACGGCACTTCGGCAGAGGACGTAAGAAGCAATACCTGGTCAAATGGAAGGGGTACCCCAACTCGGAGAATCAGTGGGTCAACCGGGAAGACCTATTCGCCGACGAAGCCCTTGCGGAATACCAAAATTCAAGGACCGCCGGACGAACACTTATAAGGAGCGGGAAGACCCATGACGACATCCCATCCTCTCCTCACACTAACACCACTACCGTCCACAACCTTTCTATGCCATTCACACCCAATGCCGCCCTCACGCCGTCTTCGTACTACCTCGGAACCCCCGAAAGGATTTTTGCAGTCGAGTTGGAGGAAGAGCGGGCATCAAACGCCCCTGCCGACGACACGGAGGTCGTCATGGCTGAGAGAGACAGAGCCGGGTCAGAGGGACCCATCACCGAAGCTGAGTTCAACAGCACCATCGACCAGTTCCCCGCTCAAGGACGAGGAACGCGCAGCGCCCGACTGTCCCCTGACGTGGACGGACAGCCCACCCTGTGGCACATCCTCCACGCCGACACCGGACTGCCCATCGCAGACCGCCCCTTCACCACCGCGGAAGTCGACGACTTTCGGCGCGCTCTCGACCGCAGTGCAGACGTCCGAGCACGCCAGGGAGCGGTACGAAGAACTGGCGAGGCCGAAGAAGTCGTGGAAGGAGGTGACCGACGACTGGAGGGAAGAACAGCTACAAACAGCCCAACGCCGCATGCAGGAGATGAGAGAGAGGAGGGAGAGATCACGGACAGTGAGGACGGGCGGTACCCAGCTGAGCACCCCCACATTCACTATGGGAGAGAAGCTAATGCTCCACCTCATACAACACGACACGCCCTCGCCACAGACGGGACCCCCCTCTACCGGGGTCATATCCGTCCCCAGCTCGCCGACCGCGCCGTCTCCAGCGTTGCCAGCGCCCGTGCGCCTCACGGGTTCCGGGTCAATCGAGGACCCGATTTCATTTCATTCCCCATCACCACCCCCGACGGCGTGACGCGCCAGGCAAAATACGTCCAGGCCATCATGAGCAACAACCCTATCGTGCTCGGCCTGATCGACGAGTCCGACAGGGTGTTCCCGAAGCCCCTGTACGCCGCCCCACAGTACGTGGTGCACCCCGACACCCACATCAAGTACGCGCAGGAGGACTTGTTCCTCTTCGACGCAGGGTACGACGCCGCCGGGGCCATCAACAGGGCCATCGCCGAGTGCAAGGACGTGAGCCTCGCCGCAGAGGTCAGGCGATACAGGGCTCTCGGGGCGGAGTTGGGACGACTAGACGCAAGAATCAAGGAGCTGCAGGAGATGTGGGGGCGATTGGCAACGGACAAGGCGCTGAGTATTAGTCGGCTGGAGCAGGCGCGAGCGATGCAGAGGATCGAGGAGGTACAGGCGGGATGGATGGGACCCCCGGGGCTCCGTGGGCGTCGCTCCTGAGAAGGGGGTGATGTCACGGATCGGACTTGGACGCTTACTACTAGGTTCTGACTACGGTAGTAGGCTTGTGATTGTTTACATTAGTCAGGGACTTTATCATTCACGTGTTATCAGTCAGCAGTAGTATCACATGGTACCTTACGCTTACTGATTACTAGGATAGCGATACTAGGGTTCGAGCTAGATACGCTATAGGTCAATACTGTTCGGGAGGCGCTTTAAAGCCCTCCATCATTGTGTATAAGTAGTAGTCGCGGAAGACCAAGGATCGCCATCTTGGTCTTCTTGAATCATTGGTTTCTCGACTTCTCCTTTCCTCTGCTAAAGTGTCCGAGTTCGAAGGACGGAGCGCACTGCATAAGGCTTACCAAGAAGCCTTCCCAGTTGCAAGACGATCGACGTGTTAGGATTAGGATCCCACGTTCGACTTATACGCCGAAGCTGAGTACTCGTGTCTCATTATCGCCTAAAGCAAGGCCCGTGCTTACCGAAGCGTAACAAGCAGGAAGTGGTCCCTCTGGAGGTGGGCCCCCAGGACCACCAGGAGGAAGTGGACCGCCAGGAGGTGGCCCCCCAGGAGGTGGGGGTGCACCTGGAGGCGGAGGTGCCCCAGCAGGCGGAGGCGCACCCGGAGGTGGAGGACCCCCTCCTGGTGGTGCCCCTGTTGGAGGTGGGGCAGGTGCCGGCCCAGGCCCAGGAGCGGCAAATGGCAAACTTGGAGGAAACCCCCCAACCGACTTTGATGGTACCCGATCGCTTGCAGACCAATTCATGCAGGAATTCAACCTGTATCGTATCACAAATTTGGACGCGGAACAGATGGCGATACCTATGAAGCGAGCGGCTCTGCTACTCGGTTTCATAAAAGGACCAAACGTAAAGGACTGGGTCAAGAGATGGACCAACTGGATCCTTGCGGAAATGAATAACGGAAGACTCCCGAATGACGAATTCTACTGGAAAGCAGTGTCTCAAGGCTTTGAACAAGCATTCTAGGATATGGGAGCAAGGGAACGGGCAGAAGATAAATTGCGCCACCTCTCATTCATACCAAATGAGGTGGATGCGTTTATTGCCCAGTTTGAATCCCTTGCTGCAGAAGCAACGTACCCATTGGATGCTCAGTCGACACTTTCCTTATTCGCATCAAAACTTCCTTACCGCATGATGGATCACGTCTATAAGGTGGTACACCCTCTGGATTTCAGGGGATGGGCCGACGGAGTGCGCCAGTACCACTCAGACAACACTGCAGTCCAGAATATTCGGGGGATTAACGAAGAAACTCCAAGGAAGAAGGGAGCAGGAAAGATGAATCCTGCCCAATTGGCGAAGATGCTGGGCATTAAAATGCCAGCCCCTGCTTCAGATGCAATGGACACACGCACTGACCGCTCCCGTTCCAACTATAATAAGGGAACCAAAGGAAGAGCAGCAGCGACCACTGCAAAAGAGAAACCAGACATTGAAGTCCAGAAGAAAGAAGGCCGTTGCTACATGTGCAACAAATAAGGACACCTCTCCCGCAACTGTCCAGACAAGCAGAAGGACAAGAAACCACCTCAGAAGGCTCGCAAGGCCAAGGCCGAAGAAAGCAAACCAGAGGAAGAATCGGAAGAAGAGTCTGAGACTGAATCCACCCCTGCCGATGTGCGATCTTCCCTCATTAAAAGCCTCTCAACCAAGGAAAAATACGCAATGATCAAAGAGGCTTGGGCAGAAGAGCATGGGGAGGATTTTTAAAACGCACAAACCCGGCGGCCATGGCGCGTGCGTTACAGTTTAAAGATGTGTTTGTTTGTAAATATCGAAGTCTACAAATCCCAACTCTGATACAAACTTCACACACAACGGCCGAAAGAAAAGTTCTCGTGGATTCAGGAGCCATGGACAACTTTATCGACTTCAAGCTCCTGAAAAGAATGAAGATTGGCAAACTAAAGCTGCCATGACCCCGCATTGTGTGGAACATTGACAGGACCCAGAATAAGTCAGGAATCATCAAGTACTACGTTGACCTGCAAGTCCGAACTGGGGAGAAGAAACAGAACATGAGATTCCTTGTCACAAATCTAGGAGATGACGAGATGGTGTTAGGGTACCCGTGGCTCGCTGCCTTCCAGCCATTGATCGATTGGAGAAGCGCGACCCTTGATGAAAGCATGCAACCACTTGTCATCAAGACCCTTTCATATACAACGGACACAGAAGTGACCCGCATACGAGATGCGTTGTCGTGATCCGGCTCACCGTGGACTTTCTTTTCTTTTACTACTTCACTTTGACATACACTCGGACTTCCTCGGAGTACTAACTTGTTGACTCATTACCATGTATACCGTCCTACTCCGATTCCCCTTCTATTCCTTTCTCCTTTTACGCTTCCCCTTGTTCCCTATTCTACCTCTTCCCAATTTGCGTCTCCTATTGTTCTCTATTAGTACCCTCTTCATGGGACAGACCTGGAGTAGCTACCTATATAAGCTTGACCATGTATACGCTTATTCTCCAGTCTTGTCTTCGTTTATCATACTAGCGAATACCAGACCTGCTTACTTCTCCAACTGTGTGCTCCCTTCTCGTCGTCTCATCACCACTGTCAGTCTTCCCTTAGTTGGGAGCCACCTCGAAGCTTTGCGCTTGTGCTATAACAACGCGCACACACAGACCCTAAGTCGCTCAACTTAGTCCCTCGTACTTCGGCCGTCTAACCGAAGCCCCTTGTACCTCGTCACTAAGTCCATTGACTTACCCCTCGAACCCTTGCTCCTTGGTCGTCCCTCGCGGACCCTCGTCTCTTAGAACTCCCTTGGCCTTGGTTACTGTTTACCAAGCACCTCGTCTTGTACCCTGTCCTTGTCCCCTTGTACCCTTGGTGCATGCCGCACTGTAAGGCCCCGCTAGGCCTTAACATAAGACAAGACTCTTCTACCTTGTTGCAGTAACTCCGCTTGCTGCTCCCCCGTACCCATTGACCCACAGCACCCTGAAAACACCGTGGCTAGTCTATTCATCACCTTAGACCCCGTTCACCCCACCAGAGTACCCCGTCGCCTCAGAGCAGATCTCCCTGCCCACATCGTTGGCTCTGCCTACTGGTCTACTTTCCCTAGTGATCCACAAGGAGGATATTACCTTAATCACGACGGAAAGGCAGTTCCGGTTGAATTCATCAACCATCATTGGTACCCACTTACCAGAGAAGGCGCAAATTTCTTCGCCTCTCCAGCACACGCTGTCCCAGCAGACCCCACAGAACACGACCTAGGACTTGGTTGGTATTTACCCACCGATCCCAATAACCCAGACAACACACTCCCCACCATCGAACCACCGGCTCTTCCCTCTATTCCACGCGTCCCCACTCCTGTCACAGCACCCACTACCACCACTCCACCGGTGCCACCCACAACCACCGCACCAGTCACAGTTCCTACCACCATGACCACCCGCACCATCACATCGGGAGCACTCCGATCAGTCGCTCCAAACACCTTCACTGGTGACTGCACCCTCAGCGGCACCTTCCTCAGCCAGTTCCATCGCTACTGGGCCCTCAATGACAACATCGACATCATGGCGCAACCTTACCTGCGCGTCCTCACTGCCCTGTCCTATATCCAGGGACCCCTCGTCGCTGACTGGGTGGAGGCCCAAGAAAAGGGCCTCATCGCTAAAGTCAAACACTCTACCACCCCCATTGTGTTAAGGCCTAGCGGGGCCTTACTGTGCGACGTGCACCGAGGGTACGAGGGGCAAGGACAGGGTACAAGGATGAGGTGCTTGGTAAATAGTAACCAAGGCCGAGGGAGTTCTAAGAGATGAAGGTCCGCGAGGGACGACCAAGGAGCGAGGGTTTGGAGGGTAAGTCGATGGACTTAGTGACGAGGTACAAGGGACTTCGGTCAGACGGCTGAAGTACGAGGGACTAAGTCGAGCGACTTAGGGTCTGTGTGTGCGCGTTGTTATAGCACAAGCGCAAAGCTTCGAGGTGGCTCCCAACTAAGGGAAGGCCGACAGTGGTGATGAGACGACGAGAAGAGAGCACACAGTAGAGGAGTAAACAAGTCTGGTATTCGCTAGTATAATAAACGAAGACAAGACTAAGGAATAAGCACACAAGTGGTCGAGCTTATATATGTAGCTACTCCGTGTCCATCCCATGAAGGGGATACTATAATAGGGAACAAAGGACAACGCGAATGGGGAAAGGGTGGAATAGGGAACAATAGGAAGTGCGAAAGGGGAAAAGAGAAGAGGGAGAATCGGAGTAAGGGGGCGTACATAGTAATGAGTCAACAAGTTAGTACTCCGAGGGGAAGCATGAATGAGTCAAAGCGATATAGTAAATGAGAAAATAAGTCCGTGGTGAGCCGGATCACGACACATTGCCCGCACTGATGAAGTTCTATGGGACGCCTTTGAGGCTGACTTCAAGAGTGCCTGGGCCGACTCCACCCGTGCCCAATCGGCCTATCAAAAACTCATGAACCTTCGCATGAAGGACCTCGACATTGACACCTACATCGCCACTTTCGAGCGGCTTACCACCGCTGCTGAATGAGAACCCACCGCCAAGGGCACCATCGCCCAGTTCAAAGCCGGACTCGAAGAGTCCATCCACCGTCGTGTCCTCTATAGGGATACCTGGCCTGTCACCATGGACAAGTGGAAGAACGCAGCACGAAGAGAAGTAGAGCGAACGCGCGAGCTGCGCAACTCTAACCTCCTCCTCAACAAAAAGAGGACCCAGTTCCAGTCCACTACGCACACTACACAACCCCAACACACCCAGTCTCACAACCACGGCGTCATCCCCATGGACGTAGATGCCACCACCAGCACCCCCCAAAAGCTCAAGAAGCTTACCCCAGAAGAACACGAGAAGCTAGCAAAAGAAGGACGCTGCTTCCGTTGTCGTCGTCAGGGACACATGTCCCGTGAATGCCCCCAGCACCAGAGCACCTCCAGTGCTCGCACCACCTCCACTTCATCCACCACTGCCCCCTCTACCACCGCTTCCACCACTCCCTCTACCAGCGTCCCCAAGAAAACCAAGGCTCAACAGATTGTGGCTATCATAGCCAGCATGACTGAAGAAGAGCGAGGAGAATACCTGGATGACCAGGATTTTCACGATGCCGAACTCTAACAGCCGAGAGCAAGGCAACCATTAGCACCATGTATAGTAAGAAGAACGATTCAATGACAATCCCCGTTCAAATTTACATGTGGCACGGAAAGGCTGAAGTAGAAGTCCTCCTTGATAGTGGGGCAACCAACAATTTCATCGACACTCGCACCGTCTCAAAGTTACACCTTGGGACACAAGAACTACGCACCCCCCGCCTTGTCCACAACGTGGACGGAACCCTCAACCAAGCGGGCTCCATTACCCACCTCACCTACCTCGTCATCAACCAAGGGGCACAAGCAGTAAGAATGCCCTTATACATCGCCAACCTCGGGCACGACCACCTCATCCTAGGTCACCCATGGTTTAAACGATTCAACCCCAGAATCGACTGGACCACCAACACCCTCGAAGGAGGGGACCTCGCACTCCACTCCGTCTCTTATCACAAACGCGTCCATCCCCAGATCAACAGCATCGCTCAGAAATGGGCTGAGAAGGCCATCGCTTCTAAAACCCCACCAGTAATCGACATTTCCTCCGAGTACCAGCGCCATGCCACAGTCTTCTCCGAGAAAGCTGCACAACGCTTCCCCCCTGCCAGAGAAGATGACCATGCCATTACCCTCAAGCCAGACGCTCCCGCCACCATCAATTGCAAGGTTTACCCCCTCACCCCGGTCGAAGAAGAAGTCACCAAGGAGTTCATTAAGGAACACTTGGAGAAAGGCTACATCATCGAATCTAACTCCCCCTATGCCTCCTCCTTCTTCTTCGTGAAAAAGAAGGATGGCAAGCTACGCCCCACTCAGGACTACAAACCCCTCAACTCATGGACCATCCGCGACACGTACCCTCTCCCACTGATTAACACCATCCTTGAACAGCTCCAGGGGAAGAAGATCTTCACCAAGTTCGATATCCGCTGGGGCTATAACAATATCCGCATCAAAGAAGAAGATCAGTGGAAGGCTGCGTTCAAGACACCCTTCGGCCTCTTCCAACCTCGTGTCATGTTCTTCGGCCTCACCAATTCCCCTGCTACCTTTTCCCGCACCATGAACCGCATGTTCCGCCACCTCAAGGACAAATACCCCAAGGAACTCTTCATCTACATGGATGATATCCTCATCGCTACTCACGACGACCTATCACGCCACCGCACCATTGTCCATGAAGTCCTTGACCTCCTAGAAGTCGAATCTTACTTCCTCAAACCCTCCAAGTGCGCCTTCGAACAACCCCACATCGAATACCTCGGTATCATCGTAGATGGTGACCAGATCAAGATTGACCCTGTCAAAGCAGATGGCCTCTGTGACTGGCCACGCAACCTCAAAACCCTCAAAGAGGTCAGAAGCACATTGGGTGTCTTAGGATACCAACGCCCCTTCATCCCGAACTTTGCCAACATCGCCCGCCCCATTACTGCACTCCTGAAGAAGGAGACCCCATTCCGATGGACTCCCGAATGTCACCACGCCCTCGACACCCTCATCTCCCACGTACTCTCCGATCCTGCCCTTTCTCAGCCAGATATGTCTAAACCCTTCCAACTAGAAGTCGACGCCTCCGCATTCGCCACTGGGGCGATCCTTTCTCAGAAGGACCATAGGGGAAAACCCCGCGCCATCGGCTTCCACTCAAAGACGTTCACTGAGGCAGAACGGAACTATGATATCCATGACAGAGAACTCCTGGCTGTCGTTCGTGGCCTGGAGAACTGGCGCCACCTCCTAGCAGGATCTCCCCATCCCATCACCGTCCTCACTGATCACAAGAACCTCCAATACTACCGTAACCCCCAACGCATTAATCGTCGCGTTGCCAGATACCTCCCCAAACTGGCAGATTACCACTTCACACTCATTCACCAACCTGGAGCCTCCAATAAGGCC
Source organism: Lactarius evosmus (assembly GCA_951394315.1). NCBI lineage: Eukaryota > Fungi > Basidiomycota > Agaricomycetes > Russulales > Russulaceae > Lactarius > Lactarius evosmus. Next base: position 146,382 of record OX596125.1, on the reverse strand, counting down.
GACGCTCTTTCCAGGCGCCCCGACTTCTATGATGGCTCAGCAGACAATGACCAGGTCACTGTCCTCCCCCCTTCGCTCTTTGTCAATGCTGCCCTCTCCTCCTCCCTCGATGATCGTGCACGAGCCCACCAACTCAAACAGCCGGACCTTCTCTCTAGATGGACGCTCTCTCACAACCTCACTCAGAAGGAGGGCTTTCTCTGGAACAGCTCGCGCCTTGTCATCGTGGAAAATGACAATCTAAGGAGGGGGGTAATTTCCCTATATCACGACTCTCTCACAGCCGGACACCCCGGAATTTCCAAGACCCTTTGGGCTATCTCACGCGATTACTGGTGGCCAAACATGAAAATCTCCATCACCAACTACATCAAGGGCTGCGCCACCTGTCAATCACGCAAAAATAACCCTACCAACCCAAAGCCACCACTCTACCCCATTGCCACAGACCCCCATTCCCTTCCTTTTGAAACCATTGCCTTGGACTTCATCACAAAGCTCCCCCTATCCTCCAACTATGATACTATACTTACAATCACGGACCACGACTGCTCCAAAGCCTCCATATTCATCCCCTGCAACGAAACCATAGACGCTGAGAAAACAGCATTACTTTACGCTACTTACGTACTTCCTCATTACGGACTTCCCAAACGCATCATTTCGGACAGAGACCCTCATTTCACTTCCGCATTTACCAAAGAACTTTGCAAATTACTTCACATCGATCAGAACATTAGTACCGCTTACCACCCCCAAACTGACGGCCAATCGGAACGCACAAACCAATGGCTAGAACAGTATCTCCGCATCTTCACCAATTACAAACAGGACGACTGGGCGTCCTGGCTCCCCCTTGCACAATTCGCACACAACTCCTGGCCCAGTTCTACCACCAAGAAGACCCCCTTCGACCTTCTCATGGGACACACCCCACGCGTTCACCAAACCTTCCGTTTCTCCACTGTCCCCTCTGTTGACCAGCGCATGCAGCAGATAAAGGAAGCACGCCAGCAGGCACAAGACGCTATCAAGCGCTCACAGGACCTCGTGACTAGGTCCCACACTCGTTTCACCCCTTACTGTGTCGGAGATAGAGTCTGGCTCAAGGCCAGGAACCTTCACACCACCCATCCATCTGTCAAACTATCTCCACGGTGTTATGGCCCCTTCCTAGTCACCGCCGCCATTTCACATACCTCTTACCGTCTTAAGCTCCCTCCGCAATGGAAGATACATAACGTCTTCCATGCTTCCCTTCTCACCCCCTTCAAGGAAACACCCGAGCATGGTCCGAACTTCACGGAACCTTCCCCTGACCTGATTGATGGGGAACCGGAATGGGAAGTGGAGCAAATTCTAGGGTCATGACGCAGGCGCAACCAACTGCAGTATTTGGTCAGATGGAAGGGCTTCTCCGAGGCCCATGACTCATGGGAACCCTCGGCTCACATTCATGCCGACCAACTTGTCACCAACTTCCATTGGCAAAATCCTAGCTCCATCCGTTCCCTTCAGGACGAACCCGGAGTAACTCCATACTTAAACCCTGCCTTCTCTCCCACTCCGCTCATCATCCGTTCTATCACTCTGTCACCCACCACTACTTGTCCTGCCACTATGTCTACCTCCCCTGTTACCACCAATGACCGCTCTCTGGCCGACCGCATCGGCTCGCGTGCCACATCCCCTGTCCCTTCTGAGGGAACCTTTGGTGCTTCTGGGTCTCCTCTAGGCAACCCCCTCCTGCTGGCCAACCGTATCCAGTCTCCGGTTCCATCCCCCGAACCTCTCCCTGTCCCCCCTCGCACCAACTCCCCTGCTTATCTCCATCTCCGTACCCCTGAGCCTCGTCGCCCCCTCACACCGTTCTCTCACCCCCTATCACCTGCCTCTTCCATCGATCTGGGCAATGACAGGTCCGACGACGACCCCCCTGCCGGCTTCATGATCTACGACTCACGACGAGCCAACCATGCTCGTTATGCCTTCTCCATCACCGGGCTGGACGGTACCCCCAAGCGCCCCCATTACATTCGCTATGAATGGGACCGCGAGGGCCACAACCACTATGTCTTAGAACGCCGCAGGGACACTGGCCGCTACCAGGACTATGGAGCTCCCCTCACTGCTGCCCCCTTCCACGGACCCCCCCCTGCTTACCCTGATAACGCCGACCTCTCCCCCTTCCACACCGACCACCCTGACAAGGAGGCTGTTGAAACCGGCCTCAGGGTCCTCAACGATGTTGGGGTCAATGCTGATATAGACAGGTACCGATTCCTGGAGGAGGAACACCGCGTCCTACTGGAGCGGGAGAGGGACTTGGCGGATGCCTGGAACGACTGGAGGAGGAGGTCAGGGGTTATCCGGCAGAGGCTGGTCACATCACAGGCGCGCACGCGCCTTCATCCTTATCTTATGGGGAACACTTACATTCCTCACCCACGCTACACCGACGACGCAATGGCGTCCTCTGGTATTCCCATCAGGGAGTATTTGGAGGACCAACACCCAGGAGGGGAGCGTTACACCCGCTTCCCCATGCCATGGCTTCATGATGAAGAGAAGCCAGGCATGTCCCGCTGGATCCTGACCCAGGGTCGCGAGTCCCATGCCTCCCAGAAGGCCCCCCTTCCCAATCCTCAGCCTGTCCGCCCCTCCGTCCTCAAGTGCACCAAGTGCCGCGTCCCCAACGTCACCCACTCCGCCAAGAACTGCCCTATGTGGCAGCGCTGCTTCTACTGCGACAACGTAGGCCACCCAGCATACAAGTGCTTCTACCCGCACTCCAGGTGCTTCGATGGAGAGAGGTGCCGCGTTCCCCCCAAACACAAGCACTTCAAGGGTGGTTGTGAGTGGTACTTCAAGTCGTGGCAATCCTTCTATGGGAACGACACTCATGACAACGACTACGACGCCTACGACGACGTCAATTGGGAGGCGGAGGATCGAGGTGATTGATGCGTGGAAGCATCTACCAAGAGCAGGGGTGATGTCGTGATCCGGCTCACCGTGGACTTTCTTTTCTTTTACTACTTCACTTTGACATACACTCGGACTTCCTCGGAGTACTAACTTGTTGACTCATTACCATGTATACCGTCCTACTCCGATTCCCCTTCTATTCCTTTCTCCTTTTACGCTTCCCCTTGTTCCCTATTCTACCTCTTCCCCATTTGCGTCTCCTATTGTTCTCTATTAGTACCCTCTTCATGGGACGGACCTGGAGTAGCTACCTATATAAGCTTGACCATGTATACGCTTATTCTCCAGTCTTGTCTTCGTTTATCATACTAGCGAATACCAGACCTGCTTACTTCTCCAACTGTGTGCTCCCTTCTCGTCGTCTCATCACCACTGTCGGTCTTCCCTTAGTTGGGAGCCACCTCGAAGCTTTGCGCTTGTGCTATAACAACGCGCACACACAGACCCTAAGTCGCTCAACTTAGTCCCTCGTACTTCGGCCGTCTAACCAAAGCCCCTTGTACCTCGTCACTAAGTCCATTGACTTACCCCTCGAACCCTTGCTCCTTGGTCATCCCTCGCGGACCCTCGTCACTTAGAACTCCCTTGGCCTTGGTTACTGTTTACCAAGCACCTCGTCTTGTACCCTGTCCTTGTCCCCTTGTACCCTTGGTGCACGCTGCACTGTAAGGCCCCGCTAGGCCTTAACATGCGTGGATCAAGAAGGCTGCATCATTATGCACCCCTGGGGAAGAACTCTTTGTCCACTGAATGGATGAAGAAATCCTCAAAAGAAGCTCGACGTCAACCAAAATGGCAGTAAAGGCGCTGCCAAAAGAAGAGAAAACCTGGGACCAGGTAGTCCCGAAACATTACCACAAATGGAAAAAGGTCTTTTCCGAAGAAGAGGCGAAGTGGTATCTGGAACACCAACCATGGGATATTGCTATTGATTTTACAGAGGACGCCCCGAAAACCCTAGACTGCAAAATATACCCGTTATCTAAAGGAGAGCAAGAAAAGCTTGATGAATACATCAAAGATAACTTGGACAAGGGTTATATTCGTCCATCAAAATCACAATATTCGTCACCATTTTTCTTCGTTGGAAAGAAAGATGGAAAACTTCGTCCAGTAGTGGACTACCGAAAATTGAACTCCTTCACCATCCCTGACCGATACCCGTTGCCTCTAATACAGGAACTAGTGGATAAAGTAAAGGATGCCAGGTTATTTACCAAAATGGACGTACGAGCAGGGTACAACAATATTCGCTTCCGGGAAGGTGACGAACCAAAAGCCGCCTTCAAAACGAACCTAGGACTGTTTAAACCAACAGTAATGCCGTTTGGGTTGAAAAATGCCCCCGCAGTGTTCCAACGAATGATGAATATGCAGTTTAATGACCTTACAGCAACCGGTCAAGTAATCATCTATATGGACGACATCCTTATAGCAACAAAAAAGGATGAAGAAGAACACCGCAAGTTGGTTAGCAAAGTCCTTGAACGCCTTCAAAAGCTAGACCTCTACTTAAAGCCCAGTAAATGCTTATTCGAAGTAGAACACATCGAATTTCTAGGAGTAATCCTGGAAAAAGGAACTGTCACCATGGATCCAGTCAAAGTCGCTGGAGTTGCCGAATGGAAAACACCAAAAACCACAAAAGATATTCGGGCTTTCCTTGGATTCTGCAACCTCTATAGGCGATTTATCCGTGGATTTTCCTTTATTGTGAAGGCACTGAATGACCAACTGAAGAAAGGCGTTCAATGGAACTGGGGGCCAAAGGAAGAAAGCACTTTTGAAACGCTGAAGAAGCGAATATGCGAAGAACCGGTTCTAATACAACCGGACCAGAAGAAACCATTCAAAGTCGAAGTTGACGCATCAAACTATGCAATGGGAGCCATCCTAATGCAACGAAACGAACAAGGAGTGCTCCACCTGGTAGCATTCTTTTCAAAAACCATGAACGATGCCCAAAGAAATTACGATGTATATAACAAGGAGCTTCTAGCCCTTGTGGAAATGTTTCGGCATTGGAGACATTTCCTGCACCAACCAGCGTTCAAAGTAAAGGTGCATACAGATCACGCCAACCTATTGTACTGGAAGAATCCAGGAGACCACAATAGACGGGTGGCAAGATGGCATGCGGAACTCATGGAATATGACTTCGAATTGGTTCACATAGCTGGGAAGAAGAATGGTCGGGCAGACACGTTGTCACGACGCCCGGACTACGAACAAGGCGAGGAAGATAACAAGGCATTGGTGGTCCTACCACCTAGCTTGTTCAGCTTCGCATGAATGATGGGGTCAGAATATTATAACCCCAGCAACCAGAAGGAAAGGGAGCACTATAGTGCAATGGTAAAACATCACAAATACCAATCCCTTCAAGACCAGGTGGAAGAGGACCAACAGACAAACAAAAGGAGCCAGGAAGTGCTCAAGAAATGGTCAAACACCTACGTTCTCACCAAATTAGTCGGGATTTGGTGGAAGATCAAAAACAACACAGACCGGATCGTCGTTGCCGGAGACAACGATCTGAAGAGGGGGGTAATTTACTTTTACCATGACACCCCATCAGCCGGACACCCAGGAATCACGAACACGTACGCCCTAGCAAAACGGGACTTCTGGTGGCCAAAGATGAAAGAAGATGTGGAGCAATATGTAAAGGGATGCGCAGCGTGCCAAGCAAACAAAATCAACATGCAGCCACTAAAACCAGCAATGATCCCTATCACTCCAGAAAACTCTTTGCCATTTGAAACAGTCGCCATGGACTTCATCACGAAGTTGCCACTTTCGGGCAAATATGACACGATCCTCACAGTTATGGATCACGATTGCAGTAAAGCAGCGGTATTTATACCCTGCCAAGAGACAATTACTGCGGAAGGGGTAGCAGAACTCTACCTGAAACACGTGTACACCCAATTCAGTGCCCTGAAGAAGATTATCTCTGACCGAGATACCCGATTTACGTCACACTTCGCCAAAGGCCTGTGCGAAGCGTTGAAGATACACCAGAACATCAGCACAGCATACCACCCAAGAACTGATGGCCAGTCAGAAAGGACAAACCAATGGCTCGAACAGTATCTTTGATTCTGGTGCGATGAAAGGCAAGACGATTGGCACAAGTACTTGCCAATGGCGGAATTCGTGCATAATCAATGGCCGAACTCCACCACCCGAAAGACCCCCTACGAAATGCTCATAGGATATACACCGAGGCTTGAATTCGGGACGAAAAGCAAGGTCCCCTCAGTAGAAGAAAGGCTCACAGCCATAGAAAAGGCACGAACAGACGGCCACAAAAATATCATCAAAGTGCAGAAGATGATGGCCATTGCGCACCAAGGGAACAAGAAGTTCCAACCATACAAAGAGGGAGATCAAGTGTGGATCGAGGGAACCAACTTGAAGACCCTGTACCCAGCGGCTAAACTCGGGCCGAAGCGACACGGACCCTTCAAAGTGATGAAACAGTTATCAGAAGCGGTGTACCACGTGGAACTACCAAGACAGTGGAAGATTCATAACGTGTTTCATGCGAACCTTCTAACACCTTATAAGGAAACGGAGTTCCATGGGCCGAACTATACCCGGCCGCCACCTGATATCATAAATGAAGAACCCAAGTATGAGGTCGAGAAGATTCTAGATGCGCAGCAACAAGGGAAAGGGCGCAAGCTCTACTACCTAATTAAGTGGAAGGGCTATCCCACGAGTGACAGTTCGTGGGAGAAAGCAGAAGATGTCTACGCGGACAAACTGATAGCGGAGTTTGAAGCTAGGAAGGGGACAAACAAGTCAAAAGCCCGTAAAACGTATATAAGATGGGCCAAAACAACAGAGGAACCCCATTCCCTTCCTCATTCCACTCCCAATCTCTATACGATGTCCGCTACTTCTGCTCCTGCCAGCCTCGTCCCAATGCTCCAACTCCCTGCCTCATCGCCTCCCGCATCGGTCGCGGACACCCGCTCTGAGGGCGCCATCCCTCCTACTCCTCAGTTGGCTATCCGGAGTGTTCCAATCGTGGAGCACAGTGATGATGGAGCCACCGAGCTCCCTGAGCTTCCAGTCAAGGAAGCTGAGTATACTCCGCCCCTTGGTTACATCCATAACGACCCCCACTCCTGTCTATTTTACCCCATCTATGTCGCCAACCCCCGCTTTGGGTTGGACCGCACCGAGCCAAGAATAGTCTTGGCTACATTTATCATGTACTCGCCAGACGAAACAATGGTGACAGGGACCCTTGGAGAGGGACAGGAGAAACGCACCATAGAGGTGCAGGTAGGGAGGAGAGCGAAGAACTACGGGCTCATGACAGAGGCCCTTTGGAGGCAGTTGGCGCGGAACCATGAGACGGAGTTCGTGGTGAACCGCGCCCTCCAAGAAATCGATGACCCCCGCCTGACCAGGGAGGTCAACTGCTTTAGGGAAAAGCGGGAACTGAAGAACACCCTAGACGGCCTGTTGCGCGACGCCCAGCACAAGGTCAGCGAAATTATGAGGGAGCTAGTCTTGGTAGAGCGCGAGTATGAGGCTTGGTAGAGCGCGAGTATGAGGCTTGCAAGACCAGGTTGGAGATGGCGGATGCCTGTTGCGTTATCCACGCGAGTTTCAACCGTGAGTATCGCCTCCCGACCCGTTACCGATACTCCCCCGAACCACTCCCTGTCAACCCATGTACCTCCCGCCGGGCTGAGATGCCCATCCTCCACGACAAAGAGGGCAAGTTGTTGCCCAAATGCTACCACTGCAAGAAGCGCGGGCACAAAGTCCAGGAATGCCCCAAGAAGCGCAAGCAGCAGAAGAAGAGGGAGGAGAGAGGGGCCCTACGCATCCACATCACCACTTCCACCATCCAGCAAGAGACGGACGAAAGGGAGCAAACTCTGGAGCCTCGTGTAGAGGTTGGACCAAGCAGCCAGAAGAAGATGACGCTTTTAGAGTGTATCGGGTTGCTGGATAGGGAAGAGTGGACCCCGGAGTCATGCGGGAAATGTGGGAAGATTGGAACACACCACGGTGAGCTTGAGTGTCCCCTTTATGAGCAGTGCCCCTTTTGTCGCCACACGGGCAGCTGGGGGTTCGTCAAGCGTCACAGGTGCACCAAGATGGGTGACGAAGAAGAAAAAGAGAATTGGGACAACAACGAGGTCGACTATGACCTTTACTGGAATGACAACCCGATGGGCTTGTAAGGCAAAGTCCGGAGTAACTTTGCACCTAAAAGGGGGGCTGTGTTACGATACAATTCATTTCTCTTATTTGTTTGTCTTTGTCTGTCTCACGTGACCGTTCTCACAAGAGTCATAGTGACTCTTTACTTATCGTTCTCATACGAGTCATAGTGACTCTAGCCCGTTGTCAAGGGGCTTACATCTTTTGTTTCAGGACTCGTTTCATACATACTGCGGACTGCGCCGCAGTTACTTATGGTTCAGATGACTTGATCCTAGTACGCTATTGTGACTCAGTACTAGGATCCCTATTTACTATAAAGTCAGGCTTGCTAGGTAGCTTGTAGCCTTAGACTTGACTTCTTGTATCTTACGGTACTCAGAGCAATCCGAAGACCATTGATACTCCATCTCTCACGAACCCTCTCCTCTCACTGAAGAATCCTAAGTTCCACTATTGGCTTAGGCTGACTCTTCAACTCATACATCTTCACTGAAGTTCCTCTTCGGAACTTCCCTTGACAACCAGAACCAGACCCTTAGTGCAGAGTCTCAGTAGAAGTGACTTAACCCACATCGGGTGAACGTCCCTACTGTGACGTAACACCCATTTGCGCGTACAGGAATGCAGGGAGATGCAGGAAAGGTACACCCCCCCTTTTTTTCCACCGCCCTCATTCACACGTGAACAGGACATGCAGATGCGGGACCGTGTGGGACAAGCCCCCTTTCCCTCCCTGCTGTTTACGCCCCAATGGGCCACGCAACAGGATCGCGTGGGGAAACCCCCTGCCCCCCCCCCCCCATCTTTTTACCCCCACCCCCCGTTTACATGCGAATGGGCGACCACGCAGGGTACCCCCCCTTTCACCCCCCCCGCCTCCATTTACATGCAATGGGGGCACGGGGATGGGGTGGCGCGTGAAAGGTGCGGCCCCCCCTTTTGCTCCTCCCCTCTGCCCGCGTTCATGCGCGAACAGGATGCGTGCGCGGGACAAGGCACCCCCCCCTCCCCCCTTTTGCGCCAGCTCCCTCGCTTACGTGCGGATGGGCAAAGCGGGAAGGCCCCCCTTAGACGCGCAAGCAGCGGGCCACGCAGGAAGGGGCACTCCCCCCCTTTGCCCCACCCCTGCTTACATACAAAGGGCACGCGAGCCGGTCCCCCCCCCCTTCGTGGTCAGGGATGACACGCAGACGGGGAGGCAGTACTAGGAGGGGTTGCGCCGCCCGCCCCAGTTTGCGCGCAAGGGGGCACGGGAATCTGGGGGGGGGGGGTAAGCCTGGAAGCAGTGCCCCGCACGCAGGGCCGACACGCGACTGGGAAGGGGTATGCCACCCACCTCCGTTCGCATGCAAGGGGCACAGGAACCTGGGGCCGTGCGCAAACCCGGATGTCCCCTCCCCAGTTTGTGCGCAAGTGTGACATGCGAATGGGAAGGGGTGCAGACCCCCCCGGGCACAGGAGCGTGGGAACCCAGGGCCGCATGCAAGCCTGTAAGCAGTCTTTTCCCGTAGATTGACTTTGACAAAAAAAGTGCTTGTAGTCATGTGATTTTTATTAGCTAATAAATACAATTTCCTCTTGGCTATAATAAGGTTCGACTTAAGAAATCATGTATTCTCTGCTATTGTAATATTATTAATGAAAGTTGCTGATGTAATGAAAAAAGTGCAAGTTGGGCAGAGTCTGAATTTGCTAGGCCGTGGGAAGGATGTGTTTTGAACTGGTGGAATATTATGTAATGTTATGTGATATTTTAGGCCTTTTTTGTCATGATCCGACTCACCACGGACTTATTTTCTCTTTTACTATATCACTTTGACTCATTCATGCTTCCCCTCGGAGTACTAACCTGTTGACTCACTACCATGTACGCCTTCTTACTCCGAGTCCCCTTCTTCGCCCTTCCCCTTCTGGGCTTCCCCTTGTTCCCTTTTCTTCTCCTTCTCCATTCACGTTGTCTATTGTTCTCTTTCTAGTATCCCCTCGTGGGACGGACATAGAGTAGTGACCTATATAAACCTAGCCACTTTGTACGCTCACTCTCCAGTCTTGTCTTCGTTCATTATACTAGCGAATACCAAACTCATTTACCCCTCTACTGTGTGCTCCCTTCTCGTCATCTCACCACCACTGTCGGTCTTCCCTTAATTGGGAGCCACCTCGAAGCTTTGCGCTTGTGCTATAACAACGCGCACACACAGACCCTAAGTCGTTCGACTTAGTCCCTCGTACTTCGGCCATCTGACCGAAGCCCCTCGTACCTCGTCACTAAGTCTATCGACTTACCCTTGAACCCTTGCTCTTTGGTCGTCCCTCGCGGACCTTCGTCTCTTAGAACTCCCTTGACCTTGGTTATCGTTCACCAAGCACCTCGTCCTTGTACCCTGTCCTTGTTCCCCTCGTACCCTCGGTGCACGTCGCACAGTAAGGCCCCGCTAGGCCTTAACATTTTTAGTGTTCGAGTGCATGTCACGTGATGTCATATGACGTGTTAGGGGGGGGGGTTGAGCTAGGACAGTTTGCAATGACCATACCAAGCACGCTGTTGGGATCAACATCTCTGGTCTTTGCTGGCTAAATCTTCCATACTCCCATTGGAATTTCTGTATTGCTTTCAGTCCGGTTGGGTTGCCTTCCTATTACTGGAGGTTTCGCTCCCCCTAATTGCGTCAGGTTAAAGAAACTGGAGACGCATGTTGATAAGTGCTGAGCACACTTAGCGGCTCTAATGGACTATGGACTACTTAGCGCTTAGGACACTGTAGATAGTAGATTAGATTACGGACATATGATCTTGGACATCTAGGTACCATATTTACTTCTTATCTATAACATCATATGTACAATGACATCATAACTGCACGGACTACAATGTGGACTATGTTATTGTACTACCTTCCTTATTGTTATCTTTATCTCTGATGTCAGTATGATATCATTGTTCCAGACACTTATTGTTCTAAGTCATCTTTGTTCTTGGTAGGGAACTCCCATTGTTCCCATTTCTTTTGTCTCTATTGTACTAGTGACGCCTTGTACTTAGTTACCTCTTGTGATGGCATCACCCTCTGTAGTAGTATAAGTAGAGTATATTATACGCTCCTAGCCCCCAGTTCTATCACTCATACTGGTGTGCTAGGTAAAGTTCCTCCTTTGTAATAACAGTTCTATCACTCATACTGGTGTGCTAGATAACCATCGCCCTCATCTCTGATTTACTCTTGCCTCACTGCGCTCTACACTCTACAGGTCTCTATCAACCCCTGTGAGTATCTGATACTGTTCATCAACGCATTGCGCTGGTGTTGCACTGCATATTGCATGGCCACCATCACTGGTTTTTTTTTTTTTAAAAATCAATTTATATTCCAGGATACAAGCCAGAGGCAAAGACTGGTCGTAGCGAGAACCAGACTACAGTTATGAAACACAAATATGGACCGAGGCCCCCCCTAAATAGTTGTCCGATACATAAGGGTGAATGTGATAAAAGCCTAAAGGCATATGAGTCAATGGCAAGTCAGGTATAGTAAATATTGGTGTGGGCGCTGCTTGGGGCCAACCTGAGAGTTCAATATGAGTCTGAGGACAGAAAAGGGACTTACCCAGCATAAAAAGGCTCAGTCAGGGTCAGGTGGCACTTCAGGTGGCAGTGGTCCAGGATCAGGGCAGAACGCAGCATGTGATTCCGCAAGGAAGCAGAGGAGACGATTGGCACCCTTCATGGTTTGGAATGTGTCAGTGAAGGGGATGAAGTGGTAGGAGGAGAGTAGGGAGACATTGATGCAGTTCTGTGTGAACCATGGGCAATCCATGATGAGGTGAAAAGGATCGCGATCAGGGTGTCCGCAAGGGCAGGTGGTGGTGTGATAGGGATCTGCCTTCCAGAAGCATTGGGCATAGGACCTGGTGAAGGTGTGGTCAATGGTGAGCTGTAGGGCGGTGGACGTGGCCTGCCGTTTGTGAATGAATGGGCCGGTGGGTTTACCTGAGGTGTCTTTCTCACATGTGACAGCTGCACACCAGAGGGGGGGTTATGAATGGCGAAGAGGTGGGCATGGGTGTCTTTGTGTGTCCCCATCTAGGCGTATTGGAAGTCCAAGAGTAGGTGCTGACCGTGCCATTCATCCTCCCAGCTTTGAAATGCTCGTGCACGAGCTCGACCCTTTTGATAAGCTGCAGACTGGACATAGTTATCGCCATTAGGCGGGTCCAGCTGATAGGCCTCTGTTGCGTGTGCCAGTGCCACCATATACCCAACTGAGGCTTCGTCCGCTGGAACCCAGACGAGGTGGAGACGAAACTCAGGGAAACGTATAGTAAGTGAGGTCAGCGCCATGTGGAAGATGGACACTGCCTTCTGCACCGTCTTGGAGCATGGGTTATGTATGGCCTGAAGGGCCGATGAGTCAGCACAAAATAAGAAAAAGTTGTCAGGGGGGGCCCAATCATCCATGTAACATCTGGCCAGGGCACGTGCTACCTCTGCCACAGCCATGACCGCCACATCGAAATGAACCACGCCCCTCCCCACTGGCCACCCCTGCCACGTCCACTCATTCCCCCCAACACTGTAGGCTGCTCCAGCCCCTCCACACATCATCCCCACAATAGGGTCCACATGGGCAACCGCCACCACATAGGTGATTCCAATACTCCACCCAAGTGACGTGTCGGTGAGGTCATGCACCCAAGCTTTTCTCATTAGGGCTGCTGTAGGGCCCATGTAGGTAACCCTGCCCACCCAGTTGGGAACCTCCCAGGGGGCAAGGGCCACCAGGTCGACACGTGGGCCCTCAGAGGGGACCATCATGGTGAGAGCCTCCAGAGCTGTGGGGCGTGGTTTTCTCCCACCAGGCAGGGAGGGGGAGTCTGTGACGACAGGGGGGAAGTCACCCTGGCACAGGACATACCAGGCCAGGCCAAGCCTACGAAGTACCTGGGACACCCACGGTAACCTGTAGAGATGGAGAGCAGATGTAACCATCAGTTTCTCCATGAAGAAGCACATGGGAAGCATGTGAGTGATCTCCAGAAGGGGCTCACATGGGGCCATGTGAAAGGCACCCATGACTATATGCACCATCTCGTTCTGGATGACCTGGAGCTTACCCAGCAGCCACTGCACACCCTTCCCCCCAGCATGGTACCAAAGCTGGCATCTGTAGGTAAGGACGGGGAGACAGACTGCGTTTAGCACCAGTCTCCAGTTGGCCATGTGGAGGCTGCGTTGGGTATTGCCCAGCATCAGGAGCACATTCAGAGAGGCTCGTGCTCTGTTGCACATGTGTTAAGGCCTAGCGGGGCCTTACTGTGCGACGTGCACCGAGAGTACGAGGGGAACAAGGACAGGGTACAAGGACGAGGTACTTGGTAAACGATAACCAAGGTCGAGGGAGTTCTAAGTGACGAAGGTCCGCGAGGGACGACCAAGGAGCAAGGGTTCAAGGGTAAGTCGACGGACTTAGGGACGAGGTACAAGGGGCTTCGGTTAGATGTCCGAAGTACGAGGGACTAAGTCGGGCGACTTAGGGTCTGTGTGTGCGCGTTGTTATAGCACAAGCGCAAAGCTTCGAAGTGGCTCCCAACTAAGGGAAGACCGACAGTGGTGATGAGACGACGAGAAGGGAGCACACAGTGGAGGAGTAATTAGGCCTGGTATTCGCTAGTAATAAACGAAGACAAGACTGGAGGATAAGCGTATACATGGTCAAGCTTATATAGGTAGCTACTCAGGGTCCGTCCCATGAAGAGGGTACTAATAGAGAACAATAGGAGACGCAAATGGGGAGAGGTAGAATGGGGAACAAGGGGAAGCGTAAAAGGGGAAAGGAATAGAAGGGGAATCGGAGTAGGAAGGCGTACATGGTAATGAGTCAACAAGTTAGTACTCCGAGGAAGTCCGAGTGTATGTCAAAGCGAAATGGTAAAAGAGAAAAAGAAAGTCTATGGTGAGCCGGATCACGACAACATGATGTCCACATGTGGCTCCCACTTCAGTCAGTGGTTGAAGAAGAACCCAAGGTATCTCAGGGTCTCCACTGGTTGCATGACATGGTAGGAGCACACATCCCGATCTGGCAAAATGATGTGGGTCAGGCCTGGGGGTGGGTGTGCCACACCTGGCCTCTGGAAAAACATGACCTCCGTCTTGGAGGGCTCAATGGACATGCCCACTGAGCGTAACCAATCCGAGCACACAGTGTATCATGTGGGCAGAAGGGTCGTCACATCATCCCACGTCTTGGTGCAGGCAAATAGGAGTCTGTCGTCCACGTACATCCCAAGGGAAGAGTGGTTCTTTTTTTTTTTTTTAAAATCAATTTATATTCTGGGATACAAGCCTGAGGCAAAGACCAGTCGTAGCGAGAACCAGACTACAGTTATGAAACACGTGTAAGGTCCGAGACCCCCCTAAATAGTTGTCCGAGTCGTAAGGGTGAACGAGATGTAGCCCGAAGGCCAATGAGTCGATGACGAGTCAGGTATAGTAATAGTATGTAAGGGCGCCGCTTGGGGCCAACCCGAGAGTTCGATTAGAGTCCGGAGACAGTATAGGGACTTACCCAGCGTAAGAAGGCTCAGTCAGGTTCGGGTGGCACTTCAGGTGGCGGCGGTCCGGGATCAGGGCGGAAAGCAGCTCGTGACTCCGCAAGGAAGCGGAGGAGGCGGTCAGCCCCCTTCAGGGTTTGGAAGGTGTCCGTGAAGGGGACGAAGTGGTAGGTGGAGAGGAGGGAGACGTTGATGCAGTTTTGGGTGTACCGCGGGCAATCCATGATGATGTGGAAGGGATCGCGTGTGTCGGACCCGCAAGGGCATGTGGTGGTGTGGTAAGGGTCTGCCTTGCGGAACCGACGGGCATAGGAACCCGTGAAGGCGTGGTCGACGGCAAGCTGGAGGGCTGTGGATGTGGCCCGCCGCTTGTGGATGAAGGGGCCGGTGGGTTTGCCCTTGGCGTCTTTCTCGCGTGCTACGGCTGCATGCCAGAGGGGGTGGTTTTCGCCGGAGGGGGGGTTGTGGATGGCGAAGAGGTGGGCGTGGGTGTCTTTGTGAGTCCCCGTCCAGGCATATTGGAAGTCCGAGAGGAGGCGTTGACCGCGCCATTCATCCTCCCAGGACTGGAATGCTCGGGCCCGAGCTCGGCCCTTTTGATAAGCCGCCGACTGGACATAGTTGCTGCCCTCAGGCGGGTCCAGTCGGTAGGCCTCCGTTGCGCATGCCAGTGCCAGCTTGTACCTAACCTCATCTTCGTCCGCCAGAGCCCAGACCAAGTGAAGCCGAAATGCAGGGAAACGTACAGTAAGGGAGGTCAGCGCCATGTGAAAGATGGACGCCGCCTTCTGCGCTGTCTTGGAGCGCGGGTTACGTATGGCCTGCAAGGCCGATGAGTCAGAGCAGAGAATGAAGAAGTTATCGGGGGGGGCCCGGTCATCCACGTAACACCCGGCCAAGGCACGCGCGACCTCCGCCACGGCCATGACCGTCACGTCAAAGTGAACCACACCCCTCCCCACTGGCCACCCCTGCCATGTCCACGCACTCCCCCCGACGCTGTAGGCTGCCCCAGCCCCGCCACACATCATCCCCGCAGTAGGGTCCACACGAGTGACCCCCACCGCATAGGCAATTCCGATACTCCACCCGTGTGACGCGTCCGTGAGGTCGCGCACCCAGGCCTTTCTCGTCAGGGCAGCCGTGGGGCCCATGTAAGTGACCCTGCCCACCCAGTTGGGAACTTCCCAGGGGGCAAGGGCCACCAGGTCGACGCGAGGGCCCTCGGAAGGAACCATCGCGGCAAGAGCCTCCAGAGCTGTGGGGCGCGGTGATCTCCCGCCAGGCCGGGAGGGGGGATCTGCGACAACCGGGGGGAAGTCACCCTGGCGCGGGACGTACCAGGCCGGGCCGAGCCGACGGAGCACCTGGGACGCCCACGGTAACCTGTAAAGCCGAAGCGCAGAGGTGACCGTTAGTTTCTCCACATGGAGGTGCATGGGTAGCATGCGGGTGATCTCGAGGAGGGCCCCTTGTGGAGCGGTGCGGAAGGCCCCCGCCACTATACGTACCATCTCGTTCTGCACGACCTGGAGCTTACCCAGCAGCCGCTGCACACCCTTCCCCCCAGCACGGTACCAAAGTTGGCATCCGTAGGTAAGGACGGGGAGACAGACTGCGTTCAGCACCAGTCGCCAGTTGGCCATGTGGAGGCCCCGTTGCGTGTTGCCTAGCATCAAGAGGGCGTTGAGGGAAGCCTGGGCCCTGTTGCACATGATGTCCACATGTGGCTCCCACTTCAGTCGGCGGTTGAAGAAGAACCCGAGGTACCTCAGGGTCTCCACCGGTTGCACAACGTGGTAGGAGCACACATCCCAATCCGGCAGGATAATGCGGGTTGGGGAAGGGGGTGGATGTGCCGCACCTGGCCTCTGGAAGAACATGTCCTCCATCTTGGAGGGTTCGATGGACATGCCCACCGAACGCAACCAGTCCGAACACACCGTGTAACGGGCGCGCAGGATGGTCGTCACGTCCTCCCATGTCTCGGCGCAGGCGAATAGGAGTCCGTCGTCCACGTACATCCCGAGGGAGGAGTGGTTCCAGCGCCCCATCTTGGACAGAAGGGGGCTGGTGTAGACGACGGACAACACCGGCGAGAGGGGGGAGCCCTGGGGGAGTCCCACCGGCTGGTCCCCCTCCGGGGCGAGGATGCCGTTAAAGCGGAGACGCACCTTACGACCATCTAGGAACCGGTCAACCCATCGGACCATCTCCGGGGGGATGCCCATGTGATGCAGCAGGTGGCAGAGCCGAGCATGGTGGACGTGGTCGAAGAAGCCCGCGACGTCGAAGAGGAGGATCGCGCACTTGAGTCCCGCCTGGTGGGCCCTCTGCACGTCATGCAGGAGGGTAAGGCCCGCGTCCAGACAGGAGGAGTGGGCGCGCCCCCCAAACTGATTGGTGGTAATCAGTTTGTGGGCCACGATGTCATGCTGAAGGCGCTTGGCCACCACCTTCTCAAGCAGTTTGGACATTGTCTCCAAGAGCGAGATGGGATGGTGAGCCTTGGCCGCGGTGTAGTCCAGTCGCTCCGGTTTAGGGAGGACCACAACTGTCGCCATGCGCCAGATCGCCGGGTGGTGACCGAGGGTGAAGCAGGCCTCGTAGATCGCCGTGAGGAGAGAGGCGATCCCCCCCCAAGGGTCGGTCTCGGAGGCCATGCCGAACCATGCCTTCTTGAGAAGCTGCCACCCAATGCCGGACGGGCCGGGCGCCGAGGAGTTGGAGGTCGCTTGAAGAAGCGGGCCTATCTCCGATTCCACGAAGGGTGCGTGGATCCTCTGCGGCAGGGGCTCAGGGTCGCCCGGCAGCTCCAGCGGGATGTCACCTGTGTCTTTGGCAAAGAACCGGTCAGCAAGGATGTTCGCCATACCCGTGTGGTCGAAGACCAACTCTCCGTCCGGGCCCCTCATAGCAGGGATCCTCGTGATGGAGCATCCATGATGCCACTTTGCGACATCCCAGACGTTGGTGGTGGTGATGACTCGGTCCGCCCAGGTGCGTTTGGCGAGGCGGACCGTGCGTTTGAGGGCGTGGTGGGCAGCGGTCCTGGCATCATCATCGACCGCCGTGGACAGGGCCGCGGCAGCCTCAGTGCAGTCGTCGTCCCACCACCGCGATGCTCTAGCCCGATTGCGGGATTTGAGCTTCATGGTGGCGGAACAGGCCAGGTTGAAGGCCGTGTAAAGCCCTACGAGCGCCTTGTCGATGGAGGGGGGGTCCGGGAGGTGGTGGGGGATCTGGGAGGTGTGGTGTTTCATGAGACGAAACCACTCCTCCCAGTCTTCCTCATCTATGTCGAGATCGAAGGTGTTAGTACGATCCCAAGAAGGTGCACGAAAATGGTGTTGGGTGCCCGCCCAAGTGCGCAGGAGGGCATGGTCCGAACCGACCGAGCCCCTCCAGTCAACTGCGGCACCCAGGAACGTCCCGCTGACCTGGGTGGCGAAGTTGCGCCACACCAGGTCGATGGTACTGTCCCTCTGGTTCTGAGCCACCACTCCACGGCGTGTGGGAACCCCTGTCAGATTGAGCAGCTCCAGGGTCTGGACCGCGGCCCATTCCTCCAAAGCCACTGCATGATCTGACGGGGTCCATCCCTCCGGGGACCACGTGCGGGAGTGGATGTTGAAGTCACCGGCGAGGAGGGTGGGAATGCCGTCCGCAAGCCTCAGGCCCAGTAATGCCTGGAAGGAGGAGGGGTCCTCGGTGTCGCGGTATAGGTTGACCACGCGCCACCTCTCCCTGCCCACCCTCACATCAAGCATCAGAAGGCACGGGTGCCCCACGAGATCATTGCGACCCACGACCTGTAACCTGTTAGGGCGGCATGGGTGCTCCCTCGAATATTTGCGGACATAGGCCATCACCTTAGGCCTAGCGGTCCCGAACCACGGTGTCACGGATCGGACTTGGACGCTTACTACTAGGTTCTGACTACAGTAGTAGGCTTGTGATTCTTACATTAGTCAGGGACTTCATACTTCACGTGTTATCAGTCAGCAGTAGTATCACATGGTACTTTACGCTTACTGATTACTAGGATAGCGATACTAGGGTTCGAGCTAGATACGCTATAGGTCAATAGTGTTTGGGAGGTGCTTTAAAGCCCTCCATCATTGTGTATAAGTAGTAGTCGCGGAAGACCAAGGATCGCCATCTTGGTCTTCTTGAATCATCGGTTTCTCGACTCTCCTCTCCTCTGCTAAAGTCTTCGAGTTCGGAGGACGGAGCGCACTGCATAAGGCTTACCAAGAAGCCTTCCCAGTTGCAAGACAATCAACGTGCTAGGATTAGGATCCCACGTTCGACTTACACGCCGCCGAAGCTGAGTACTCGCGTCTCATTATCGCCTAAAGCAAGGCCCGCGCTTACCGAAGCGTAACATTAAGACCAAGATCCTAACATCGTGGCGCGAGTATCCACAAGAGAACTTTGGAACCAGGAGGGATTCTGCTCCTACGAGATCCCACGAAGGGGAACAAGAAATGTACCAGTACGTTACCTCAAGGAAGCCAGTTGGGGGAACATCAACGGAGTAGAAGGGTATCTGATTAGAGGAGCACACGGACCACGACCAGTTGAGTTCAATTTCGAACGAACTTGCTGGTGCAGAGTCGACCGAGAGGACGACGAGTGGAGAGTCATCGACACTCTACCCGCCAGATACAGGTGCGATATTTACGAAGAAGAAGTCGTCGCAAGAAACGACTGGGGACCCATCGACGGAGAAAGCCAAAGCATCTCGGCACCCTCAGAAAACTCCGAAGCACCAGACAGTGAATCAGAAGAAGAAGAACCCGCGCAAGAACTGGAACCATTAGAACCAGAACTCATCGAAAGAGCTGAGCAAATTACAATTCACCCACCGATGGCTACCTTAACAGAAATACAGGAAGCAACACTTCCCATCCACCCAGAAACCGGACATGTCATGACGGCAGACGACGCCGCACTATTCCGAGCAATCGGACCAGATCAACCCGACCCTCCAACTGGCGGTAGAGGACCCCCGCATGGATTACCCGGAGGAAGCCCTCCACCAGGGGGAGGACCACCAGGAGGAGGACCGCCAGGAGGAGGACCACCAGGAGGAGGAATACCTGGAGCAGGACCGATCGGAGTACCAGGAGGGCACCACTCTGATAAATTCGCAGGAAACGCCCCAGAAGTATTCAAAGGAGATCGACATAAAACAGAAGAGTTCCTCATGCAGTGGGAACTGTACTGGGGCATCAATAACAACAACCCCATCATGTCCAACGCTTACAGACGAGCTATGTTGTTCCTCACTTACATCCAGGGGAAGGACGTTAACAACTGGATCACGGAGACCAGCCGGTGGCTCAACCGACAGGTCACGGCTGGAATCGCAGACAACGATCCACGTCTGTGGATCGAAGTCATCACAGCCTTCAACAGGCGGTTCTCCAACACACTAGAAAAAGAACAAGCCCAAGCCATGCTCAAAAGAGGGATCAGAATGACAGGAGGGGACATTGACGCGTACGTGACACAGTTCGAGCAGTTGGCACGCCAAGCTAACTACCGACTGGACTCGCCACTTACGATGGACTTGTTCACGGACGGACTACCCCGCGACCTGTACGAGAAAGCATATACATACGACAACCCACAAACCTTCCAGGAGTGGAAGGAGGCGGTTATCAGAAGGCAACAACAGTACATACACATGAAGGCTCGATTAGAGCAACATCGGGGTCTCAGTAATCAAGCGAAGCCACCGGGAGGTGGTAACCAAACATGGAGGAACGCAAGGAACACTGGATGGGGACCTCCCCGCAACATACTACGGGACCCAAACGCCATGGACACGTCAGCAGACCGGGTACGAGGGAGACTCACGGGAGCCGAAGAGATCCAAGGCAGTTGGGACCGAGCTCACCCCCGAAATCCACCAAGAGGAGGGTTCATGGGGCGGGGACGGGGAGGCCGGCGCGACATAAGGGAAGTAACATGCTACACGTGCGGACAGAAAGGACACTTCAGTCGTAACTGCCCACAGCACACCTACAACCAACCAAGCAGCAGCCGAAGAACTGACGCCTACCATGACGACAGAGAGGAAGAACCTGTACGCGCGGCAAAAGTGGAAACCCCGCAGCAAAGAGCCGATCAATGGATGAAGGGAGTGGCCGCCGAAGAAGATGAGGTAAAAGACCTCATACTACAGGATCTATGGAAAAGGGAGGATTTTCGAAGCACCTGAACCCATCGGCCTGGGTAAGGGCAGTAAAGTGTAATTCTGTGATCATAACTCGCTACCGTTCTATGAGAATTCCAGTATCAATTCGCACGAATTACGCCATGGCCGACATTAGAGCACTAGTGGACTCAGGAGCCACGGACAACTTCCTAAGACCCGCTTTCATAAAGCGGATGGGAATTGGAATGAAGCCGCTGGAACGGCCCAAAAAGATATGGAATATTGATAATACCGAAAACTGAGCCAGACTAATCACCCACTATGTAGACCTGGACGTACAAACAAAAGGAATCCACAAGGAAATGAGGTTCCTTGTCACCGATATCAGAAATGAAGACGTCGTCTTTGGATACCCATGGCTGGCCACATACGAACCGACCTTCAGCTGGAGACACGCCGTGATCAAAGAGGATGCATTACCAGTAGTCCTCAGGACCGTCAACCCGAGGATTGCACGATCAATACTTGCAAAGACCATGACTGAAGAACAAAAGGAACAGGTCGTAGCTCAGTTAAAAGAAGAAGAATTTGTAGAAGGGAGGACCACTTCTACTGAATTAGCAATCAAGGCGAAACAGTACACTACCAAAGCTGAGTTGCCAACCGTCTACTCCACATACCACCAACTCTTTAACGAAGAGGCATCACACCGATTCCCACCCGCACGGGTATGGGACCATGAAATTCAACTCAAGAAAGGAGCACCCGAGTCAATAGACTGCAAGGTCTATCCGCTCACACAGGAGGAAGATAAGGCCCTCCAAGCCTTTCTCACGGAACAACTCGGCAAAGGATACATATGACCATCGAAATCTCCATATGCATCGCCATTCTTCTTTGTCAAAAAGAAGGACGGCAAATTACGACCGGTACAAGATTACAGACGTCTCAACGCGCTTACGATACGAAACCAATATCCCCTACCCCTCATCACTGACCTCATAACGGACCTCAGTAACGCCCACATATACACCAAACTCGACGTACGATGGGGTTACAACAACATACGGATTAAGGAAGGGGATGAAGAAAAAGCCACGTTCAAAACTAAATACGGCCTATTTGAACCAACGGTAATGTTCTTCGGATTAACAAACTCTCCCGCAACATTCCAGACGATGATGAACCACATCTGTCGAGACATCATCGCCAAACACGAACTCCGAGGAACCACGATAAGGGTATATATGGACGATATCGGCATCGCAACACACATAGGGCATAACATGGACGACCACATCGCGGCGGTCAGAGACGTATTGGAAATATCAGCTAAGCACAACCTCTACTACAAATTGGAGAAATGCTTATTCCATGCGCCCCGTATGGATTACCTGGGGGTAATCCTTGAAAAGGGGGTGACACGCATGGACCCCGTCAAAATCGCCGGCATCAAAGACTGGCCGACACCCACCAAAGTCAAAGATGTCCGATCATTTTTAGGTTTTTGCAATTTCTATCGCGCATTCATTCGAAACTTTTCACATTACGCAAAACCCCTGAATCAACTAACCAAGAAAGGTGCCGAATGGAAATGGACGGGGACAGAACACGACGCGTTCAACAAACTCAAAGGACTCGTTACATCGGAACCAGTATTGGCACACCCACAGCTGAGTAAACCATTCGAACTAGAAGTTGATGCGTCAGGATTCGCAATAGGAGCAGTACTACTACAACGGAAAGACGACGGGAAAAGACACCCCATCGGCTACTTCTCCACCACACTCAACGAAGCAGAATGAAACTACGACATATACGACCTAGAACTGCTAGCTATAGTCAAGGCTTTCCGACACTGGCGACCATTACTCGCAGGATCGCCACATCGCACAAAAGTTTTCTCAGATCACATGAACCTACAATACTGGAGAAGCCCCCAGAAGATCAGCCGGAGGGTGGCAAGGGAAGTACTAGAACTATCGGAATACGACTTTGAAATTCACCACATCAAAGGATCAGCAAACGGTAGAGCGGACGCACTGTCACGAAGACCAGACTACGACCAAGGGGAAGAAGATAACGAAAACATTACAGTACTGCCGGACAAACTCTTCATACGCGGTACCCATGTAGAAAGAATACGGACCAACAAAGATCGCCTCACCTCGGAGGACACCACACTAGAGGACCCCGTGTACGAACAAAACGAAAATATTCTGAAACCATGAGTAGATGCACACCGTCTCAAAAAGGTGAACGGAGTCTGGTACAAAGACGCACGACGAGTAGTGACCGGAGGCATTCACGATAAGCGACGTATACTGCACGACCATCATGACCTCCCTGCTCACGGACATCCAGGAATTAAAAGAACCGCCCAATTGGCGGGACGCACCTATTGGTGGCCAGGATTGGTTAAAGACGCTCTGGAATACGTCAAAGGATGTGCCGAATGTCAACGCATCAAGGTTCAACATGGACGAAACAAGGCACCCCTCAACCCCATATACCCTAAACCGGAAGCAATGCCATTCGAAACTATAGCCCTTGACTTCATAACTAAGTTACCAGTATCTCAGGGGCATGACACGATACTGACGATCACGGATCACAACTGCAGTAAGGCAGCGATATTCATACCCTGCAATGAAGAAATTAGCGCGGAAGGAGTCGCCCACTTATACCTCAAACACGTCTTTGTTCGCTTTGGACTTCCCACGAAAATCATAAGTGACCGCGACCCTTGTTTTGCCAGCAGGTTTACAAGAGAACTTTGCAGAGTATTGGATATTAAGCAAAATATATCCACCGCGTATCACCCCTGAACCGACGGACAATCAGAGCGAACAAACCAATGGGTAGAACAATACCTACGGTTCTGGACGAACGAGAGACAGGATAACTGGTGCGAGTACCTACCTCTCGCAGAATTCGCGCATAATAATTGGCTGCATGAATATACCCGGGAGTCACCCTTCAACCTCCTCATGGGGTACAACCCACGAGCTGATTGGATGGAGAAACCGTCACCAATCCCACAAGTAACACTAAGGACGGAACAGTTCCAAGAGGCACGGAAACGCGCCCAGGAACTGATTGTTAAAGCGCAACAATCATGGGTTAAAGCAAAGAACGGCCCAAAATTCCGACTCGGAGACCTCGTATGGCTAGAGGGACGCCACCTCCACACTCACCAACCAACGGCGAAACTCGCTCCCCGAAGACACGGACCCTTCACAATAGAACAGGTGATGTCCCCTGTCAACTATCGGCTCAACCTTCCTCCGCAATGGAAAATTCACACAGTGTTCCATGTGGACCTTCTCACCAAATATCACGAGACTCCACTCCATGGGAAAAATTACCAATGACCACCACCCGATCTGGTAAACGGAGAGGAGGAATATGAAATCGAGAAGATTCTAGACGAACGGCACTTTGGCAGAGGACGTAAGAAGCAATACCTGGTCAAATGGAAGGGTTACCCCGACTCGGAGAATCAGTGGGTCAACCGGGAAGACCTATTCGCCGACGAAGCCCTTGCGGAATACCAAAATTCAAGGACCGCCGGACGAACACTTATAAGGAGCGGGAAGACCCATGACGACATCCCATCCTCTCCTCATACTACCACCACTACCGTTCACAACCCGCCTATGCCATTCACACCCAATGCCGCCCTCACGCCGTCTTCGTACTACCTCGGAACCCCCAAGAGGATTTTTGCCGTCGAGTTGGAGGAAGAGCGGGCATCAAACGCCCCTGCCGATGACACGGAGGTCGTCATGGCTGAGAGAGACAGAGCCGGGTCAGAGGGACCCATTACCGAAGCTGAGTTCAACAGCACCATCGCCCAGTTCCCCGCTCAAGGACGAGGAACGCACAGCGCCCGACTGTCCCCCGACGTCGATGGACAGCCCACTCTGTGGCACATCCTCCACGTCGACACCGGACTGCCCATCGCAGACCGCCCTTTCACCACCACGAAAGTCGACGACTTTCGGCGCGCTCTCGACCGCGGTGCAGACGTCCAAGCACGCCAGGGAGCGGTACGAAGAGCTGGTGAAACCGAAGAAGTCGTGGAAGGAGGTGACCGATGACTGGAGGGAAGAACAGCTACGAATAGCCCAACGCCGCATGCAGGAGATGAGGGAGAAGAGGGAGAGATCACGGACAGCGAGGACGAGCGGTACCCAGCTGAGCACCCCCACATTCACTATGGGAGAGAAGCTGATGCTCCACCTCATACAACGCGACACGCCCTCGCCACGGACGGGACCCCCCTCTATCGGGGTCATATCCGTCCCCAGCTCGCCGACCGCGCCGTCTCCAGCGTCGCCAACGCCCGTGCGCCTCACGGGTTCCGGGTCAATCGAGGACCTGATTTCGTTTCATTCCCCATCACCACCCCCGATGGCGTGACGCGCCAGGCAAAATACGTCCAGGTCATCATGAGCAACGATCCTATCGTGCTCGGCCTGATCGACGAGTCCGACAGGGTGTTCCCGAAACCCCTGTACGCTGCCCCACAGTACGTGGTGCACCCCGACACCCACATCAAGTATGCGCAGGAGGACTTGTTCCTCTTCGACGCAGGGTACGACGCCGTCGGGGCCATCAACAGGGCCATCGCGGAGTGCAAGGACGTGAGCCTCACCACAGAGGTCAGGCGGTATCAGGCTCTCGGGGCGGAGTTGGGGCGATTGGACGCAAGGATCAAGGAGTTGCAGGAGACATGGGGGCGATTGGCAACGGACAAGGCGCTGAGTATCAGTAGGTTGGAGCAGGCGTGAGTGATGCAGAGGATCGAAGAGGTACAGGCGGGGTGGATGGGACCCCCGGGGCTCCGTGGGCGTCGCTCCTGAAAAGGGGGTGATGTCACGGATCGGACTTGGACGCTTACTACTAGGTTCTGACTACAGTAGTAGGCTTGTGATTCTTACATTAGTCAGGGACTTCATACTTCACGTGTTATCAGTCAGCAGTAGTATCACATGGTACTTTACGCTTACTGATTACTAGGATAGCGATACTAGGGTTCGAGCTAGATACGCTATAGGTCAATAGTGTTTGGGAGGTGCTTTAAAGCCCTCCATCATTGTGTATAAGTAGTAGTCGCGGAAGACCAAGGATCGCCATCTTGGTCTTCTTGAATCATCGGTTTCTCGACTCTCCTCTCCTCTGCTAAAGTGTTAAGGCCTAGCGGGGCCTTACAGTGCGACGTGCACCGAGGGTACCAGGGGATAAGGACAGGGTACAAGGACGAGGTGCTTGGTAAACAGTAACCAAGGTCGAGGGAGTTCTAAGAGACAAAGGTCCGCGAGGGACGACCAAGGAGCAAGGGTTCGAGGGGTAAGTCAATGGACTTAGTAACGAGGTACAAGGGGCTTCGGTCAGACGGCCGAAGTATGAGGGACTAAGTCAAGCGACTTAGGGTCTGTGTGTGTGCGCGTTGTTATAGCACAAGCGCAAAGCTTCGAGGTGGCTCCCAACTAAGGGAAGGCCGACAGTGGTGGTGAGACGACGAGAAGGGAGCACACAGTTAGAGGAGTTTAAACAAGTCTGGTATTCGCTAGTATGATAAACGAAGACAAGACTGGAGAGTGAGCGTACAAGGTGGCTAGGTTTATATAGGTCGCTACTCTATGTCCGTCCCATGAGGGGATACTAGAAAGAGAACAATAGGCGACGCGAATGGGGAAGGAGAAGAAAAGGGAATAAGGGGAAGCCCAGAAGGGGAAGGGCGAAGAAGGGGGGGCTCGGAGTAAGGAGGTATACATGGTAATGAGTCAACAGGTTAGTACTCCGAGGGGAAACAGGAATGAGTCAAAGCGATATAGTAAAAGAGAAAATAAGTCCATGGTGAGCCGGATCACGACATAAAGTCTTCAAGTTTGGAGGATGGAGCGCACTGCATAAGGCTTACCAAGAAGCCTTCCCAGTTGCAAGACAATCAACGTGCTAGGATTAGGATCCCACGTTCGACTTACACGCCGCCGAAGCTGAGTACTCGCGTCTCATTATCGCCTAAAGCAAGGCCCGCGCTTACCGAAGCGTAACACACGGTACCACCGTGTACCAGTTTTGGTGTGCCACCTCTCCCCTCACTACCTCTCCGTTGCGCTCCTCGTTTGCTCTCTTCGTTCCTATCCTCCCCCACCACGGCTCCTGAACCAGAATGATGTCGTCTTCCTCGTTGGTGTTGAGGAGGGTATGAGTCGCTGCGTTCCGCCGCCCCATGTTCACCAATGCGATGGAGAACTCACGCATTGGGGACGGACGGGAGGTCGGCCGGCAGGACAATGGCGGCGGTGGGGGTGTCGGGCTTCCCTTCACGGACTTCCGCCCAAAGGGCTTCCGTCTTGGCGAGGGTCTCCTCGATCATGGCGAGTTCCTCCATAGTGGAGGGGGTGAAGACAGTGGAGAAGTCAAGCTCACGATGCCAGGCCGGGTCCAGGGTGGCGGTGCAGACCCCCTCGTTCGAGCCCCAACCATCGCCCGCGCCGAAGGCCCTGCTGTTACGGAGAGCGTGCTTCATTTTGATATCCTGCCAGGGTCCCTGTGGGCCATTGAGAGCCGCGGGGTCCCCAGTGGAGAGGCGAGTGAGGCGATCCAGTTCCTGCTGGTACAGCAGCTGGGCACCATCAGAGAGGTCGTCAAAGGGGGCCAGGTAATGGTGCCCCTCCAGAACAACGCTGACAGTGCCTTCGAGGAACTGGGCGCGCATCTTCTCGGCTTTGGTGAACGCATCTGCCTGGGCGGCGGCCGATACCGTGGAGGTGGTAGTGACGATGCGGGACTGGGCCTTGACCAACTTCGCGGCTTCCGAAGCCGCTGTGATCATGCGGGTGCGGGTGCGGGAAGGGGCCGCCGCCGCAGGGGCAGCAGGGGCAGGGGTGGGGGCCAGAGGGGGGGGGCCAGAGGGGGAGGGAGCTGGGCCCACGCGAGGGGGCGGCACGGGGGGAGGGGCCCTGGTCGGTTTGGGCGCTTTCTGGGCCTTCTTAGGGGCCGCAGGGGTGGGGGCCGACCGGGATTCGGTGGGGAGGACGAGCTGGGGCGCAGGGAAGGGGCCCCGCGCCGGGCAGGTGCGGGCAGTAGCACCGTGGCCACGTCCGGAGCACAGGAAGCACACCTTGGGGCAGTCACACTTTCCTGCCACCGCGTGTTTTCCGCCGCACTCGAAGTCGTGGTCGTGGGTGTGGTGGCGCTTGCCGCAGACGGCGCACACCACGACGTGGGAAGGGAGGGGGCAGCGCGCCACAACGTGTCCAATGCGGAGGCATCGGCCGCACTGGAGGAAGTTGGGCTTATTGCCAGGGGGGAAGACCAGGCGGACCTGGAAGCCAAACATGGCCACCCCTTCACGGAGGGCGGCCTGAGTGATGGCATCATCCTCGTCCAGGTAGCAGAAGAGGACTATGTCCATGGGGTCCCTGATATTGTGGGGGGCCTTAAGCCACAGAGGTTTGGCTATTAGGGTGGCGGTGGAGAAGACGGGATTAGCCCGCAGTTCCTCGAGGAGGGCCTCGGGTTCCCACACTTTGCCATCGTCGTCCTGGGTAAGGACACCCCGGAGGTGGGCCCACTTCCAGCCCCACGTAGGGACAAGGCGGGCGCCCGGGAACGGGTGGAGGAGGTCGTCTTGGAACTCCAAGGCGCGGGCGAGGGGGAAAGGACCGGGGAAGACGTAGACAAAGTTCCCGGTCTTGGTGGCGGTGGTACGGCGGCCTGTAGGAGCGCCAGTGGCCCAGCGTGCCTTCAGGATCTTGGGCGCAGAGCGCGTGCGGGCGTTGAGGATCTGTTGGACATCCTGTACGATGTCACCGGGATGTCTCGCCAGCAGGCGCCGCTCCCTGTCCTCGTCTCGGAAGCCACCATCGTGGAGCACGACAAACTCCGTGGTGAGGGGAGCAGACGTACCGGTGGGGGGCTTGGAGGGGGCAGCGCGGGAAACACGGCTAGCAGGGGTGCGACCCACGGAGGCGGCGTTAGCAGCACGAGTGGCCATGCCCGAGTCATGCGATCGGATTCCTTTGGCCGTCACGTTCGCAAAGGAAAGGCGAACGTTGGAGTGACGGACGGGGATAAAACTGTCATCGTCCAAGACAGTCAGAGCCGGGGCAGACCAGGGGAGGGCACGCTTGGGTGTGGGGGTAGAGGGTGGACCCGGTGCCTTCCCCTTGGGAGGTTGGGGCACGCGGGGGGCCGCAGGGGCCGGAGTGGGGGAAAGTGGTGTCGAACTCGCCCGCTTCCCCTGGGGAGGTTGGGCAGGGCGAGTGGCCGAAGAGGCCGGAGTAGGGGGGGCAGAAGGGGTATCCCAGCCCAGTGGAGGAGGACTGGGAGCACGGGGGGGTGTGGGCCAAGAGGGGCGCGCAGGGGCAGCCGGTGGCAGAGGGTGGGTACCCGATTCGATTGCTCTCATGCGGGAGGAGAGGTCCTCGACGCATGAGGCAACAGTGCGTTGACCCTCGACCAGCGGGGCGAGCATGGCGCCGAAGGCGCTCAGGAGGCGGTCCTCGAGGGAGGGGGGGGCAGGTGGCGAGGGGGAGGGGGAGGAGGGCGCATCAACCGTCATGACGTTCGCCGGGTTGTGCATGGAGGAAGCTACACCCCGACTAGTCACAATGGACGGGTCTTCCTCCAGGGGCTCAACCATCTGGGGGAATTCCGAGCGAGGGATGATGGATTTGAGTACGGTGATCGCCCCAACGCGTGCACCCGAGGGAGGCGGGGCAGGACTGCCTTCACGCGTGAGGGGGAGAGGGGGGAGGTCCATGTGGGCCCCAATGGCATCCCATGGGACAGGGGCCATGAGGTCTGCCACAAGTTGTTCCTCGTGGGAGGGTAGCGGAATGTCGGCAGGGAGGAGGCGACAGAAGGGCGGCGGCGTTTCACCGGGGAGTGGGTGGGCGTGTCGCTGTCGGATCCTGGAGCGATGACCATCGGGGAGTCGACCGCCTGAGGGGGGGGGACAAGGACCGAGAGGGAGGAGCTCCGGGAGCGACCCGAGAGTTCCCGCTTCTGGCCCACAAGGGCATCAAGGTCGCCTTTGATGGCAGCGGCCCCGGTGGAGGATTTGGCCTTCTTGGCCTTAAGCCTGGCAGAGGCCGTGGACGAGGACGAGGAGCCCGATGCCGTGAGGGAGTAGCCGAGGCGTTTGGCAGCAATGCGGACCGCCATTGACTCTTCCTCCCTAGTCCCACCCTCCATTTCACGGGCGAGCTGGGCCAATCGATTGGACTTAGCGTCTTCGGCCTCGCGCTTGGCCTGCACGAGAGCCTCAGCCTTCACCCCCGGGTAAACCAGGGCACGTTCCGTCGCGACGAGATCCAGGTACGCAGCCTTCCAGCGCGCGGGTCCATCGTCCGACTGGGCGTGCACCACCTCCTGTGCTACCCAAGCGACCTTGGCTTCTTCGAGCTTATCAGCCTTCCAGGCTTCTAGCTCCACCAAGACCTCGTCGTTAATCTCTCGTGCGCGGGTGGCCCGTCGCTCCCCAAGCCATCCGCGGAAAATGTGTCCAGCCTGTTTGGTTAGCTCGGCACAGGCGGTGTGCATCTCATCCGGGACAAAGGCAGGGTCCGAGATCTTGTCTATGATCTCCGCAATCATGCCCCAGGAGGTGGCCACGGAGAGCTGGGCCCACAAATCCGAGGCTTCGGCTTCCGCATCAGCGTGGGCCTTTGCGATCGCCTCGTCCCTAAGGCGGGTGCCCGTTGCCTTACAGAGGTGGGTGTAGTAGGGAAAGCATTCCCCCTCAGGAGCGCCTGGTTCCGTGTTTACGGCCAGGGTTTCCATGGCGAGCTGGCCAGCCAGTTCATGGAGGAGTGCGATCCGGGTCTCGGGGTGATGGACGGAGGGGGGCGCCGAGACGGTGTCATAGTGGGGGGGGGGAAGGAGCCGAGGTGGTGGAGGTCAGAGGAGGCCAGCACGCCTCTGCAGAGTGCCACTGTCACCGCCGACGCGGCACAGTACCAGTTCATAGCGTGCAAGTTGTGGAGGGCAGCATCATGTTCGCGACCCGTACCAAGGGAGAGGGAGGCGATGATGACCTTAAAGGCCGCGTCCACCGCATCCGCGTCGCCCACCGAAAGGGCCCCCAGGGCGGGGAAGATTGGTTGGCCCAGACGGAGGGATGCGAGGCCCATGCGCTGGTCCGATAGCTTGGAGAGGAGGTGGACGGCCTCCTGTGCAGCGCGGAGCCCCACATCCGAGGTAAGGACGGGGCGGATAGGGGGGGGTTCCCGGGCGAGGTCCGCAAGGACGGCTCTGGCCTGGGCAGCCTGTGAGGACAGCCACTCGGCTCGGGGGGGGGAGGGGGTTGGCGGTCCCTCCGGTTCGGGGGAGGAGACCTCCGGCTCACCGCCTGGGGAAGGGGGGGGGAGGAAGGGGGGGTGGTGCACCGAAGCAGTGCGAACAGGGCCGGCGCCCATGCGTCTGCCCAGGGCTGCCCGGCCCATGTCCCTAGGGGGAGGGAGGGGGGGCGCGGGGGAGGAGGAGGGGGCAGGTGTGGGCGTGTCCACCACGATGGGAACACGGGGGTGATCTCCCTCGGTGTGATATGCCGAGGAGTGCTCCGAGGGAAACGGACCCGAGGAGACAGGGGACACCGTGGGGAAGGTGGGGGCACGAGGTGTGGGCGTGTTGCCCGGGTGAGGAGGGGCCGAGGAGTCCGAGGACAGGAAGAGGGGGTCAGAGGGACGGTCTCCAGCCTCTGCCGCAGAGGGGGGAGTGGGCAGGAAGGGAGGAGGCGACCCCACAGCAGCCCAGAGGGCTGCTGTGGCATCCACCATCGCCTCGTCGGGCACAGCGAGGATTTGCTGAATGACGGGGTCGTCCAACGGGAGGGAGTATTCGGAGACGCGGGGTGTCGTCGGGGACGAGCCCGCACGGGAGGCGGGACCTGCAGACGGCGTGGGCACGTACGTTTCGCCAGCGATGACCTGAAGGGCGAGTGCGTCTCCTGCAGTAATGAAAGCAGGGGGGGGGCCGGGGGGAGGCACGTTTCCCGGTGGAACCGGCTCCCCCGTCAGAGAGGACGGGGAGTAACGCTCCATAGAGCGAGGACGGTAGGCAAACGGACGATGTCAATTAACACTCGGGAGCAAGGCTCAACCTAGACTAACTAACAACCACAACCGAGATGGTGGTGGTTAGAGGAAAAGAAGGGTGCGGGGGGGGGGGAAGAGTGGTTCCAGCGCCCCATCTTTGACAGGAGGGGGCTGGTGTATATGATGGACAACACAGGGGAGAGGGGGGAACCCTGGGGGAGACCAACAGGCTGGTCCCCCTCTGGGGCGAGGATACCGTTGAACCGAAGACGTACCTTACGACCGTCCAGGAACTGGTCCACCCAACAAATGAACTCCATTGGGAGACCCATGCAGCACAGCAAGTGACATAGCCGGGCATGGTAGACGTGGTCGAAGAAGCCCACTACGTCAAACAACAGTATTGTGCTCTTCAATCCCACCTGGTGGGCCCTCTGCACATCATGCAGGAGGGAGAGACCTGCATCCAGGCAAGAGGAGTGCACGCAGTGGCCAAACTGGTTGGTGGTGATCAGTTCGTGGGCCACTATGTTATGCTGCAGCTGCTTGGCAACCACCTTCTCAAGCAACTTGGACATGGTTTCCAAGAGCAAGATGGGGTGATGTGCCTTAGCCGTGGTGTAGTCGGGCTGTTCTGGCTTTGGAAGCATGACAACGGTTGCCATGCGCCAGATTGCCGGGTGATGACTGAGGGTGAAACAGGCCTCATAGATAGCCATGAGTAGGGGGGCAATCCCTTCCCATGGGTTATCGTTGGAGGCACTGCCAAACCATGCCTTCTTGAGGAGCTGCCAGCCAATGCCAGAGGGGCCGGGTGCTAAGGAGTTGGAGGCCGCCTATAAGAGCGGGCTGATCTCCAAGTCCACAAAGGGCGCATGTGGCCAGGGGGGTAGGGGGTCTGGGTCCCCAGGCAGCTCCAGCGGGATGTCACCTGTGTCCTTGGCAAAGAATTGGTCAGCAAGGATGGTCACCATACCCATGTGGTCGAAGACCAGCTCTCTGTCCGGGCCTCTCATTGTGGGGATCCTTATGACAGAGCACCCGTGACGCCATTTGGCGATGTCCCAGACGTTGGTTGTGGTGATGACCTGATCCACCCAAGATTGTTTGGCCAGGTGGACCATGCGTTTGAAGGCACGGTGGGCAGTGGTTGTTAAGGCCTAGCGGGGCCTTACAGTGCGACGTGCACTGAGGGTACGAGGGGGACAAGGACAGGGGACAAGGACGAGGGAGTTCTAAGAGACGAAGGTCCGCGAGGGACGACCAAGGAGCAAGGGTTCGAAGGGTAAGTCGATGGACTTAGTGACGAGGTACAAGGGACTTCGGTTAGATGGCCGAAGTACGAGGGACTAAGTCGAGCGACTTAGGGTCTGTGTGTGTGCGTTGTTATAGCACAAGCGCAAAGCTTCGAGGTGGCTCCCAACTAAGGGAAGACCGACAGTGGTGATGAGACGACGAGAAGGGAGCACACAGTGGAGGAGTGAACAGGTCTGGTATTCGCTAGTATAATGAACGAAGACAAGACTAGGGAATAAGCACACAAGTGGTCGAGCTTATATAGGTAACTACTCCGTGTCCGTCCCATGAGGGGGATGCTATAATAGAGAACAAAAGGCAACACCAATGGGGAAGAAGGTAGAACAGGGAACAATAGGAAGCGCAAAAGGGGAAAGGGGAAGAAGGGGAATCGGAGTAAGAGGGCGTACATGGTAATGAGTCAACAGGTTAGTACTCCGAGGTAGTCCAAGGATAATGAAAGCGATAAGGTAAAAAAGAAAAGTAAGTCCGTGGCAAGCCAGATCACGACAGTGGTCCTGGCATCATCATCAACCGCCTCAGCAAGAGCTGTGGCAGCCTCAGAGCAGTTGTCGGTCCACTAGCAAGAGGCTCTAGCCCTGTTACAGGATTTGAGCTTCATGGTGGCCAAGCAGGCCAGGTTGAAGGCCCTGTAGAGCCCTGCGAGCACCTCGTCGATGGCGGATGGGTCGGGCAGGTGGTGTGGGATCAGGGAGGTGTTGTCACGGGGCACAGGGCATGAGGGACAGGTGACAAGAGAAGTGACCCCAAAGATAAGAAAGAAGAGAGTAAGGTTTAGGAGTCCAGAGTATTAGCTGGCAGAAGGGGTGATGAGGTGTATATAGAGACAGGATGTAAGAATAGTAGCCCCCAATTCGAGTCTCTTTGTTATGCTTTGGTAAGTGTGGGCCTTGCTTTAGGCGATGGTATGACGCGAGTACTTAGCTCTACAATCTTTGAAGTCAAACGTGGGATCCTAAGTCCTAACATGTCGATGTCTTGCAACTGGGAAGGCTTTCTTGGTAAGCCTTATGCAGTGCGCTCCTTCCAGGTCCTCAGTTCTTCAAGCGTGGATAAGGAGTCTAGAAACCGATGATTCAAGAAGACCAAGATGGCGATCCTTGGTCTTCCACGACTACTACTTATACACAATGATAGAGGGCTTTAAAGCGCCTCTTGAATGATGTTAACCTATAGCGTATCTAGCTCAAACCCTAGTATCGCTATCCTAGTAATCAGTGAGTGTAAAGTACCATGTGATACTACTGCTGACTGATAACACGTGAAAGAGAATGTCCCTGACTAATGTACACAATCATGAGCCTACTATCGTAGTCAGAACCTGATAGTAAGCATGGAAGTCCGTCCTGTGACATCACCCCCTTTTCAGGAGCGACGTCCCCGGAACCCGGGTGGTCCCATCCAACCCGCCTGTACGTCTTCGATCCTCTGCATCGCTCGTGCCTGCTCCAACCTACTGATGCACTGTGCCTTGTCCGCCGCTAACCTCCCCCATGTCTCCTGTAGCTCCCTTACCCTGGCCTCCAACCATCCCAGCTCCACCCCCAAGGCCCTATACCACCTGATCTCCATGGCGAGACTTACGTCTTTGCACTCGGTGATGGCTCTGTTGATGGCTCCCACGGCGTCGTACCCTGCGTCGAAGAGGAACAGGTCCTCCTGCACGTACTTGATGTGGGTCTTGGGGTGCACCACGTATTGCGGTGCGGCGTACAGGGGCTTCGGGAAGACCCTGTCGGACTCATCAATCAGGCCGAGCATGATGGGATCGTTGCTCATAATGGCCTGGATGTATCTGGCCTGGCGCGTCACGCCGTCGGGGGTGGTGATAGGGAAGGAAATGAAATCGGGTCCTTTATTGACCCGGAACCCGTGAGGCGCACGGGTGTTGGCGACGCTGGAGATGGCGCAGTCAGCGAGCTGGGGACGGATATGACCCCAGTAGAGGGGGTTCCCGTCGGTGGCGAGGGCATGGCAGGTTGTATGAGGTGGAGCATTAGCTTCTCGGCCATAGAGAATGTGCTGGTGCTCAGCTGGGTACTGCTCGTCCTCGCTATCCGTGACCTCTCCCTCTTCTCCCTCATCTCCCTCATTTGGTGTTGGGCTGTTCGTAGCTGTTCTTCCCTCCAGTCATCTGTCACCTCCTTCCACAACTTCTTCAGCTTCATCAACACCTTGTACTGCTCCCTGGTGTGCACGGACATCTGCACCACAGTTAAGAGCTTGCCAAAAGTCGTCGACTTCGGCGGTGGTGAAGGGGCGATCGGAGATGGGCTCTCCAGTTTCGGCATGGAGGACGTGCCAGAGGGTCGGCTGGCCGTCGACATCTGGGGATAGCCGGGCACTGGCTGCTCTGTGTCCTTGAGCTGGGAACTGGGTGATGGTGCTGTTGAACTCAGCTTCGGTAATGGGTCCCTCGGACCCGGCTCTGTCTCCCCCAGCCATGACGACCTCCTCAGTGTTGGCAGGGCCTGTTGGTGCCCGCTCGTCTTCCAGCTCGCAGGCAAAAATCCTCTCGGGGGTTCCAAGGTAGTACGAAGACGTCGAGAGGGCGGCATTTGGGGTGAAGGGCATAGATGAGCTGGGGATGGTAGTGGTGATTGTATGGGGAGAGAACGAGATGTCGTTGTTGTGAGTCCTCCCATTCCTTATAAGTGCTTCCGATGCGGTCTTTGAGCGTTGGTACTCCACGAGGGCTTCGTCGGCAAATAGATCTTCCCGGTTGACCCACTGATTCTCCGAGTCGGGGTAGCCCTTCCATTTGACTAGGTATTGCTTCTTCTGTCCTCTGCCAAAATGCCGTTCATCCAGAACCCTCTCAATTTTGTATTCTTCTTCCCCGTCTACCAAATTGGGTGGTGGCCGCTGGTAGTTCTTCCTGTGAAGTGGGGTCTTGTGGTATTTGGTGAGAAGATCCACATGGAACACTGTGTGAATTTTCCATTGCGGGGGAAGGTTGAGCCGATAGTTGACAGGGGACATCACCTGTTCTATCGTAAAAGGTCCATGCCTTCAAGGAGCGAGTTTTGCTGTTGGTTGATGAGTGCGTAAGTGGCGTCCCTCTAGCCACACAAGATCTCTGGGTTGGAACTTCAGGCCATCCTTGGCTTTAACCCATGATTGCTGCACTTTGATGATCAATTCTTGGGCACATTTCCGAGCTTCTTGGAACTGTTCTGCCCTGAGCAGTACCTGTGGAATGGGTGATGGTTTGTCCATCCAATCGGCTTGTGGGTTGTACCCCATAAGGAGATTAAAGGGTGACTCCTGTGTGTATTCGTGCGGCCAATTATTATGCGCGAACTCCGCAAGGGGTAGATATCCACACCAATTATCCTGTCGTTCATTTGCCCAGAAACGCAGGTATTGTTCTACCCATTGGTTTGTTTGTTCCAATTGTCCGTCAGTTCGTGGGTGATATGCCATGGAAATATTCTGTTTGATGTCTAGTACCCTGCAGAGTTCCCTTGTGAATCTGCTAGTGAAACGGGGGTCGTGGTCACTTATGATTTTCGTGGGAAGTCCGAAATGGACGAAAGCATGTTTCAGATAGAGATTGGCGACTCCCTCCGCGCTAATCTCTTCATTATAGGGTATGAAGATTGCCACTTTACTGCAATCGTGGTCCGTGATTGTCAGTATCGTGTCGTATCCTTGAGATAGGGGTAACTTAGTTATGAAATCGAGGGCTATCGTTTCAAATGGCATTGCTTCTGGTTTAGGGTATATGGGATTGAGGGGTGCTTTGTTTCGTCCGTGTTGAACTTTGATACGTTGACACTTGGCGCATCCCTTGACGTATTCCAGAGCATCCTTTGCCAGTCCCGGCCACCAATAAGCACGTCCTGCCAGCTGGGCTGTTCTTTTAATTCCTGGGTGTCCATGAGCAGGAAGATCGTGATGGTCATGCAGTATACGTCGCTTATCATGAATACCCCCAGTTACTACCCATCGCGCATCTTTGTACCAGATTCCGTCTATCTTCTTGAGGTGGTGTGCGTCCACCCATGGTTTCAGAACGGTTTCATTTTGTTCATGTACGGGGTCTTCCAATGTGGCGTCCCTGGGAGTGAGGTGATCTCTGGTGGTCCATATTCGTTCTACGTGGGCACCGTGTATAAAGATTTTGTCTGGTAGTACCATGATATTACTGTTGTCTTCTTCTCCCTGGTTGTAGTCTGGTCTTCGCAACAGCGCGTCTGCTCTGCCGTTTGCTAATCCCTTGATGTGGTGAATTTCGAAGTTGTACTCCGATAGTTCAAGTACTTCCCTTGCCACTCTTCGGCTGATCTTCTGGGGGCTCCTCCAGTATTGTAGGTTCATGTGGTCCGAGAAAACTTTCATTCAGTGTGGTGATCCTGCAAGCAGTGGTCGCCAATGTTGGAATGCCTTGACTATTGCCAACAGTTCCAGGTCATAGATGTCATAATTTCGTTCTGCTTCGTTGAGTGTGGTTGAGAAGTAGCCAGTGGGGTGTCGCTTCCCATCGTCTTTTCGTTGTAGTAGTACTGCCCCTATTGCAAATCCTGATGCATCAACCTCTAGTTCAAATGGTTTACTCAGCTGTGGGTGTGCCAATACTGGTTCCGACATAATGAGTCCTTTGAGTTTATTGAATGCGTCGTGTTCTGTTCCTGTCCATTTCCACTCAGCTCCCTTCTTGGTTAGTTGGTTTAGGGGTTTTGCGTGGTGTGAAAAGTTCCGAATGAATGCGCGATAAAAGTTGCAAAAGCCTAAGAATGACTGGACATCCTTGACTTTGGTGGGCATCAGCCAGTCCTTGATGCCGGAAATTTTGACAGGGTCCATGTGTGTCACCCCCTTTTCAAGGATTACCCCCAGGTAATCCATACGAGGTGCATGGAATAAGCACTTTTCTAGCTTATAGTAGAGGTCATGCTTAGCTGATATCTCCAGTACGTCTTTGACTGCCGTGATGTGGTCGTCCATACTTTTCCCTATATGTGTTGCAATGCCGATGTCATCCATATATACCCTGATGGTGGTTCCTCTAAGCTCGTGTTTGGCGATGATGTCCCGACATATGTGGTTCATCATTGTCTGGAATGTTGCGGGGGAGTTTGTCAGACTGAAGAACATTACCGTGGGCTCAAACAGGCCGTATTTAGTTTTGAATGCCACTTTTTCCTCGTCTCCTTCTCTGATCCGTATGTTGTTGTAGCCCCACCGTATGTCGAGCTTAGTGTATATGTGGGCATTACTGAGGTCCGTAATGAGGTCAGTGATAAGGGGTAGAGGGTATTGATTGCGTATTGTGAACGAATTAAGGTGTCTGTAGTCCTGTACCGGTTGTAATTTTCCGTCCTTCTTCTTGACAAAGAAAAATGGAGATGCGTATGGGGATTTGGATGGTCGTATGTATCCTTTGCCAAGTTGTTCCGTTAGAAAGGCCTGAAGAGCTTGATCTTCTTCCT
The DNA here is from genome assembly GCA_951394315.1 of Lactarius evosmus. Taxonomy (NCBI): domain Eukaryota; kingdom Fungi; phylum Basidiomycota; class Agaricomycetes; order Russulales; family Russulaceae; genus Lactarius; species Lactarius evosmus. The sequence continues at coordinate 107,671 of OX596125.1, read as the reverse complement.
GTGTGAGCGGATAGACCTTACAGTCTATTGCTTTGGGTGCTCCTTTCTTGAGTTGTATTTCGTGATCCCACACCCACGAAGGTGGGAATCAATGTGATGCTTCTTCATTGAAGAGTTGGTGGTATGTGGCGTAATAGTGGGGTAACTCAGCTTTCGTGGTATATTGTTTTGCCTGGATTGCTAGTTCTGTAGAGGTGGTTCTTCCTTCTACGAATTCTTCTTCTTCCAGTTGGGCAACAATATGATCCTTCTGGGTTTCAGTTATGGCTTTTGCAATTGTCGGTCATACAATCCTAGGGTTGACAGTTCTGAGGACAACTGGTAGTGCGTCTTCCTTGATTACCGCGTGCCTCCAGCTGAAGGTTGGTTCGTATGTGGCTAGCCAGGGATATCCGAATACTATGTCTTCACTGCCGATATCCGGGATGAGGAACCTCATTTCCTTGTGGATTCCCTTTGTTTGTACGTCCAGATCTACGTAGTGAGTGATTAGTCCTGCCCTATTTTTGGTATTGTCGATGTTCCATATCTTTTTGGGCCATTCAAGCGGCTTCATTCCGATTCCCATCTGCTTCACGAAAGCGGGTCGTAGGAAGTTGTCAGTGGCTCCTGAGTCCACTAATGCTCTGATGTCGGCCATGGCGTAATTCGTGCGAATCGATACTGGAATTCTCATAGAATGGTAGCGAGTTATGATCACAGAATTACATTTTACTGCCCTTACCCAGGCCGATGGGTTCAGGTGCTTCGAAAATCCTCCCTTTTCCATAGATCCTGTAGTATGAGGTCTTTTACCTCGTCTTCTTCTGCAGCCACTCCCTTCATCCATTGGTCAGCGTGTTGCTGCGGGGTTTCTGCCTTTGCTGCTCTGACAGGTTCTTCCTCCCTTTTGTCGTGATAAGTGTCGGTCCTTCGGCTGTTGCTGGGCTGGTTATAGGTGTGCTGCGGGCAATTTCGACTGAAGTGTCTTTTCTGTCCACAGGTATAACAGGTCACTTCCCTTATGTCGTGTCGACCTCCTTGTCCCTGTCCTACGAATCCTCCTCTAGGTGGTGGATTCTGGGGATGGGCCCGGTCCCAGTTACCTTGGATTTCCTCAGCTCCCATGAGTCTTCCTCGTACCCGGTCTGCTGACGTATCTATGGCGTTTGGGTCTTGTAGTATGTTGCGAGGGGGTCCCCATCCTGTACCCCTTGTGTTCCTCCAGGTTGTGTTGCCACCTCCTTGTGGTCTTGCTTGGTTGGTGAGGCCTCGGTGTTGCTCTAGCCAGGCCTTCATGTGTATATATTGTTGCTGTCTCCTGATGACCGCTTCCTTCCATTCCTGGAAGGTCTGTGGGTTGTCGTACGTGTATGCTTTCTTGTATAAATTGTGGGGTAGTCCATCCATGAATAGATCCATCGTAAGCGGTGAATCCAGTCGATAGTTAGCTTGATGTGCTAACTGTTCGAATTGCATGATGTACGTGTCAATATCACCTCCTGTCATCCTGATGCCCCTTTTGAGCATAGCTTGGGCCTGTTTTTTCTCTAGTGTATTTAAGAACCGCCTGTTGAAGGCCATGATGACTTCAGTTCATAAGCGTGGGTTGGCGTCAGCAATCCCAGTGGTGACTTGTCTGTTGAGCCATCTGCTAGTCTCCATGATCCAATTGTTAACATCTTTTCCTTGGATATATGTGAGAAATAACATAGCTCGTCTGTATGCGTTGGCCATGATAGGGTTGTTATTGTTGATACCCCAATACAGTTCCCACTGGGTGAGGAATTCCTCGGTCTTGTGTCGGTCTCCTTTGAATACTTCTGGGGCATTTCCAGCGAATTTGTCGGAGTGGTGTCCTCCAGGTATTCTGATCGGTCCTGCTCCAGGTATTCCTCCGCCTAGGGGTCCTCCTCCTCCTGGAGGTCCCCCTCCCGGTGGTCCCCTGTATGGGGATCCTCCTCTGTGTGGTGGTCCTCCTGCTCCTGGAAGTCTTCCATTTCCTGCAGGAGGGTTGGGTTGATCAGGTCCGATTGCTTGGAATAATGCGGCATCATCCGCCGTCATGACGTGTCCTGTTTTGGGATGAATGGGAAGCGTAACTTCCTGGGTTTCTGTTAACGTAGCCATTGGGGGATGAATGGTGATTTGCTCAGCTCTTTCAATGAGCTCTGGCTCTAACAGTTCTAGGGTCTGCACGGGTTCTTTGTCGGATTCGTTGTCTGATGTTTCGGGGCCTTCTGAGGGTGCAGAGGCACTTTGATTCTCTCCATCGATAGGTCCCCAGTCATTTCTTGCGACTACTTCTTCTTCGTAGATGTCGCACCCGTATCTGTATGGTAGAGTGTCGATGACCCTCCACTCATTGTCTTCTCGATTGACTCTGCACCAACAAGTTCATTTGAAGTTGAACTCAACTGGTCGTGGTCTGTGTGCCCCTCTGATTAGGTATCCTTCTACTCCGTTGATATTGCCCCAACTGGCTTCTTTGAGATATCGGGTTGGTACATTTCTTGCCCCTCTTTGTGGGATCTCGTAAGAGCGGAATCCCTCTCAGATCCAAAGTTCTCTCATGGATACTCGCGCCACAATGGTAGGATCTTGGTCTTAATGTTACACTTTGGTAAGCGTGGGCCTTGCTTTAGGCGATGGTATGACGCGAGTACTTAGCTCTACAATCTTTGAAGTCAAACGTGGGATCCTAAGTCCTAACATGTCGACGTCTTGCAACTGGGAAGGCTTTCTTGGTAAGCCTTATGTAGTGCGCTCCTTCCGGGTCCTCAGTTCTTCAAGCGTGGATAAGGAGTCTAGAAACCAATGATTCAAGAAGACCAAGATGGTGATCCTTGGTCTTCCGCGACTACTACTTATACATAATGATAGAGGGCTTTAAAGCGCCTCTTGAATGATGTTAACCTATAGCGTATCTAGCTCAAACCCTAGTATCGCTATCCTAGTAATCAGTGAGTGTAAAGTACTATGTGATACTACTGCTGACTGATAACATGTGAAAGAGAATGTCCCTGACTAATGTACACAATCACGAGCCTACTATCGTAGTCAGAACCTGATAGTAAGCATGGAAGTCCATCCCTTGACACTCTTGGTCCATTTCCACTGTCCTCTACTTGCTTCTAAGATAGCTCTCTACTTCCCTCTAAGCTTTGTGAAGAGCCCAGTATCGCCCAGTGACACTAGACTCAAATTTCTTTCCAACACGAATCACCACTACTTACTTGATTTCGGTCTCGATGAGGGGACCACAGTAGTGCCACGTAACCCTACGTTGAGAGTTACGGCAGAAAACAAATTTGCACACTTACTGCAGCCACATCTTGTCACGATGGAGGGGACCCACTTGTATAATGACAATGGGACATTATATGAGATACTCATTGACACCTCTAAAACACCGCCAGCACCGTATCGAGGACGACAGAGAGCCGACATCAAGTGACATAACCTCCTAACGGATGAAGAAGCGGAGTGCCGCATGCAGTTCCTGTCCACCACGTTCCATACCCCCGAAGACTCTGACGACGACCTAACCATCGTCAATGACAGGCTACAGCGCATCCCTGCAGATCTTATGATCAACCAGAGCTTGGCAACAACAACTATAGCACAACCGCGAGTTGTACCACACTTACAGACCTTTTTTGATAGGATGAGAGACACAGCAAGCAGCCATGCAGGACGAGCTCTTACAGTTGGACCAGGCCATGGTGGCTTTGACCTGGCTGGAAGCAGTGGGCCACCAGGAGGCAGGCCACCAGGTGGGGGACCACCAGGTGGAGGACCCCCACATAGAGGAGCATTCCCAGGTGGAGGAGGGCCACCGGGTGGAGGACCTCCTGGAGGGGGGTTCCCAGGTGGAGGGCCACCTGGAGGAGGAGCCCTAGGAAGCTACTATGGTGTTGGAGGCCATGCCACAGACAAAATGCATGGGGCCCTTCCAGCTCTCTTCGACGGAACTCATGAACACACTGAGGACTTGATCGACGCTGTTCTCACGTACTTCCACCTCAATAGACAGGCTACCCTCTTTCGATCCTACTTCAACAGAATTGCCTTCATCCTCACGCTTGTTACGGTCGACCCTTCGGACTTATACATGTAATAGTGATGTCGTGATTCGGAGTTCCGGACTCTTACTTACCAGTTGTGGCTACGGTAGTAAGTAGTAATTAGTCACGGACTTGTAGTCTCAGTCAGCACTCAGCAATCGCATGTGATTGCTGAGTGATTCCTAGGATCGGTGTAGTAGGGTTCGAGCTACTTACGCCATAGGATAGTTTCGTTCAAGAGGCGCTTTAAAGCCCTCGCGTATCTGTATAAGTAGTAGTCGGTGAAGACCAAGAAACGCCATCTTGGTCTTCTTCAATTGCCATTGATCTGTCACATCGCATCTTCACTTCTCTTCTCGTCTCTCTCATTGTGGTGTGCAGCTGTCACCTTGTCCGGCACATACACCGGCAGGTTAAAGTCTACTTGGGCCAACGTGACTTAGGGAATCCGTTGCTAGCCCCGTCATCATATTGAGGGAAGACGCCTCTACGTTTGACCCGTGTCACGTTTACTGTCCTCTCGCCCAGAAATTCGTTCAAGTCGAACAAGCGCCACGGCAAGGCGTAACAACGCTGGTACAAGGGGAGCAAGTCGCTGGATGGCGCCAGGAGCAAGGAGAATGGCTTGATGGACTCAATCCATTGGTCCATGATGAGCTCGCTACCTGGGTTCAGTTTCTAGCTCAGTTCCGAGACCGATTCCAGGATACGCAAAAGGCCACCAAAGCCAGGATGAAGACAGAAGAACTCCATATGAAGTGGCCTGATGTGGACAGTCATATTTCTCAGTTCGAACAACTCTCTGCCAAGGCTGGATATGATCTGGACAACCCCACAACCGTCCAGCTTTTCATGAATGGGCTGCCTCGGAGTATCCTTGTGGAAGTACTCCGACCCCCTTACATCTATGCGTTCACAGCTATCAAACAATGCGTCATTGAAGCTGCTCGGGCACACCAGTTGTTAGATGCGATCATTAAGCATTGTGATGGGAAGAATAGACCCAACTCCACACAAGCATGCCTGAATTGGCAGCCGCTGCGTCGCGATCAATACCAACATCCTGCCAGACCCCCTCCAAACTATAACTCAAGCAACGCACCCCAAACACATAACAATGTCCCTGTCCCTATGGACGTCAGCCAAGGATGGGCACCACGACAGTGGGCACGAATGGCTGACACTAACAAGCCGCCTAAAAAGCCACGCAGGCCATGCTTTGTATGTGGAAAAATCGGTCACTTTGCACAACAATGTTCGAAACATCGTAGTGACCAAGGATGAGAGGCCTACGTTGAACCAAGCCCCACTGAGGAAGCACCCGAAGAAGACGACCCGCTAATGGCTATTAGGGCGCAATTGGCACACATGAGCAAAGAAGAAGTGCAGGCGTTAATGGGGTGTTACGATACAGGGAAGGATTTTTAACTAGCTCGAACCCCACAGCCTGGGTGAGAGCCGAGAATTCTCAACAAGTGTATTTAGCCAATCGCAGATCAATGACATTGCGTGTAACCATCACTTGAGGGAATCTAAGGGCTGAAGCAACAACACTGCTCAACACTGGAGCAACCGAGAACTTTATGCACTATCAACTTGCAAAAACTCTCAACATTCCAGCCATTCAATTGGCATACGAACGACCTATCTATAATGTGGATGGAAGTCCGAACACCAAAGGAGCAATAACTCATTACATCAACTTTAATGCTCATGCAGGACTTAAAGTTGTCCCGTTACAATTCTTTCTCACGAACATCGGAGATCACAACCTTATCTTCGGATACCCATGGTTCGCGGCCCATCAACCAAAGATCGATTGGGCTTGCAGCTGGATTGATTCGTCGCAATTACCTCTGGTACTAACTTTGGAAGGGTCGCACACCATATTTCTCCATGGAATCCATACTCAAACCACCACATCTAAGCTTGAGGAAGAAGCCGTGAAGAATCATGTTCACGATCCCTTGCCTGAGCATTATAAATGACATCTCACAGTTTTCAGTAATGAAAGTGTGCAATGGTTCCCTGGACCCCGAGAATGGGACCATGCAATTGAGCTTAAAAAGGAAGCCCCAAGCATGTTGCCAAGTAAAGCTTACGCCCTGACACAACCCGAGCAAAAAGAACTTGAGAAGTTCATATCTGAACAGCTATGAAAGGGATATATCCGACCATCGAAAAGTTCCTACACCTCACCGTTCTTCTTTATCAAGAAGAAGGATGGGATGCTGCGACTGGTACAAGACTATCGATGGCTAAATGCGTAGACCATCCGGAATCAGTACCTGCTACCATTAATACCCGAGCTGATAACCTGGGCACAAAAGGCAAAGCTGTTTATGAAAATGGATATACATTGGGGCTATAACAATGTGCGCATCAAAGAAGGAGACAAGTGGAAGGTGGCATTCCTCACGAATCTGGGGCTATTCGAACCAAGAGTAATGTTTTTCGGATTAACCAACTCCCCAGCCACCTTCCAAGCAATGATGAATGCCATCTTTTGAGATGAACTTGCAGAAGGGTGGCTAACTATATACATGGACGACATACTGGTCCACACCATCGACGATATCAAGGAACACCGAGAATGTGTGCATTGAGTCCTTGACAAGCTGAAAATACATGACCTCTTCCTAAAACCAGAAAAATGCTTGTTCAAACGATGGTCAATAGAATTCTTAGGTGTCGTCCTCACTGAGGGTCAAGTGCGGATGGACCCGGTTAAGATAGAAGGCATCAGAAAGTGGAAGACCCCTATGTCCATATGGGATGTCTGGGCATTCCTCGGATTTACTGGGTTCTATTGATATTTCGTACCAGGATATGCTTTGATCGCACGACCGCTGATTAATCTAACCCAGAAATCGGTGCCCTTCCAATGGAATGAGCCACAGGAAACAGCCTTCTGAATGTTGATTAGTATAATCTGCACCACACCGCTTCTCCACCAACCAAACTACTCCCAGCCATTCTTCCTCACAACCGATGCATTAGCATACAACGTGGGAGCTGTACTCTCGCAGGAGGGTGACCACCACCCATGGAAAACGACCCTGTTTTTACACCCCGTCGCCTTCTATTCAGCAACACTTAGCCCCACAGAAAGAAACTACAATATCTATGAACGAGAATTATTAGCGATAATAAAAGCTCTCACACAGAGAAGACGACAACCAGAGCATGACAGTCTTACCACCACAGATGTTCATCAATGCAGTACCGCCAGATGTCGAGCGCATACTTATGAGGGACGCATGCAACGAAGAAGCCCCTACCATGCACGCCTGGGCCAAAACATATGACTTAGAAATTGGGCTCAACAGACTCTGGAGGATGCAGACTGGGAAGCTTGTCATTCCTCCCCATAACCCCATGAGGTGAAACTTGATCAGGCAACACCATGACGTACCAACAGCTGGACATCCAGGATGCAAGGAAATGCTCCAAGCGGTGGTCCAGAAATATTGGTGGCCTGGTATAACCACCTGGGTCACCAACTATGTCCAAGGATGCTATATCTGTCAGCAAATAAGACGAGGCATCGAAAGCAAGATACACCACTATATCAAATATCCACAGCAGATGACAGCCACCTGTTCAAGACAGTATCAGTCGATCTGATTATGCAACTCCCCCGGAGCCATGGGTTTGATGCAATCCTTACAATCGTCAACCACGGGTGCTCACGAGCAGCCATCTTCCTGCCCTGCAAAACGATGGTAACAGCCGAACAAGTGGCACAACTCTACCAGGATCACGTGTACTGGTGGTTTGGAATCCTGAAGAAAATCATATCTGACCGTGACCCTCGTTTCACGTCGTGATTCATGAAAGCGCTGTGTCAACAACTGAATATAAAGCAGAACATTTCAACGGCTTTCTACCCCCAAACCAATGGACTGACAGAATGGAAGAATGCGTGGATTGAACAATATTTACGGCTAGTCGCAAGTAGCACGCAAGACAATTGGAGTGAGTGGCTCGCACTCGTGTCTGGTATCCATAACTCCCGACGCAATCAAGCTATAGGCATCATCCCATTCGAAGCGCTCTTAGGCTACGTTCCCCCGTTTGACCATCAAGCCCCATCCTATGAGCGAGTTCCCACAGCCAACGATTGAGTGCAAAGGGCTAAGGAGGTACAGGAAATCACGAAATGTACGATTAATCAGATCATGCAGAATGTCCCAGTAGCCCTATACAAAGCCAGAGACTCAGTATGGTTAGAAGGGCATCACTTACAGCTACCGTACCTAATGCGCAAGCTGGCACCTCGCAGATACGGCCCCTTCGAGTTACCGAAGTCGTATTGTCACGGATCGGACTTGTTGCTTACTACCAGGTTCTGACTACGGTAGTAAGCTCGTGATTGTGTACATTAGTCAGGGACTTTATCTTTCACGTGTTATCAGTAGCAGTAGTATCACATGGTACTTTAGCAGCTGATTACTAGGATAGCGGTACTAGGGTTCGAGCTAGTATTGCTATAGGTCAATAGCTATTCGGGAGGCGCTTCAAAGCCCTCCATCATCATGTATAAATAGTAGTGCAGGAAGACCAAGAGTCGCTATCTTGGTCTTCTTGAATCATCGGTTTCAGATCCTTCCCTTCCGTCTCGGGTTTCACCACGGAAGAGTGCACTGCATAAGACTAGAAGTGTCTTCCCAGTTGCAAGGCCAAGTCGAGAGCCATCAGGGGCTTCACGATTCGACTTAGGATTTCTCAGAGTTAAGTACTCGCGTCTCATCGCCTAAAGCAAGGCCCACGCTTACCGAAGCGTAACATTAAGACCAAGATCCATCATCATGGCGCGAGTATCTACAAGACAACTTTGGACTCAAGAAGGATTTCGATCCTACGAAATCCCACGGAGAGGAATAAGAAACGTACCAGTCCGATATCTCAAAGAAGCTAGTTGGGGAAGTATCAACGGAGTCGAGGGATACCAGATCAGAGGAGCACACGGACCACGCCCAGTTGAGTTCAATTTCAAACGAACTTGTTGGTGTAGAGTCGACCGAGAAGACGACGAGTGGAGGGTCATCGACACTCTACCTTTCAGATACGGGTGTGACATCTACGAAGAAGAAGTAGTCGCAAGGAACGACTGGGGACCCATCGACGGAGAAAATCAAAGTCTCTCAGCACCTTCCGAAGATCCGGGAACTTCAGATAACGAGTCAGACGAAGAACCAGCCCCAGCACTAGAGCCCCTAGAGCAAGGACTCATAGAACGAGCCGAGCAAATTACAATTCACCCCCCAATGGCCACACTAACAGAAACACGGGAAGTCACGCTCCCCATCAACCCAGAAACAGGACATGTAATGACAGCGGATGATGCCGCCCTATTCCGAGCAATCGGACCAGATCAACCGGACCCCCTGACTGGAGGTGGAGGATCTCCAATGCCAGGAGGACCACCAGGAGGAGGACCACCAGGAGGAGGACCACCAGGAGGACCACCAGGAGGAATATTGGGAGCGGGACCGATTGGAATACCAGGAGGACACCACTCCGACAAATTCGTGGGAAACGCCCCAGAAATATTCAGAGGGGATCGACACAGGACTGAAGAGTTCCTCACGCAATGGGAACTATATTGGGGTATCAACAATAACAACCCCATCATGGCCAATGCCTACCGCAGAGCTATGTTATTCCTCACATATATCCAAGGCAAAGACGTTAACAATTGGATCATGGAGACCAGCAGATGGCTTAACCGACAAGTCAGCGCTGGAATCGCTGATAACGACCCACGCCTGTGGATCGAGGTAATAACAGCCTTTAATAGGCGATTCTCAAACACACTAGAGAAGGAGCAAGCCCAGGCAATGCTCAAAAGAGGGATCAAAATGACTGGAGGGGATATCGACGTGTACGTCACACAATTCGAGCAGCTGGCGCGACAAGCTGATTATCGATTGGACTCTCCACTTACGATGGATCTGTTCACGGACGGCCTACCCCGAGACCTATACGAGAAGGCGTACACCTACGATAACCCACAGACCTTCCAGGAATGGAAAGAGGCAGTTATCAGAAGACAACAACAGTACATACACATGAAGGCTCGACTAGAGCAACATCGAGGCCTCACAAACCCGGGGAGGCAACCAGGAAATAGCAACAGAGGCGGATGGGGAAATACCCGCAACACCGGATGGGGGCCACCCCGTAACATCCTCCGAGACCCAAACGCAATGGATACCTCAGCCGACCGAGTACGAGGGAGACTCACAGGCACCGAAGAAATACAAGGAGGTTGGGATCGAGCGTACCCCCGAAATACACCACCAAGAGGGGGATTTATAGGACGAGGACGAGGGGGACGACGCGACATGAGGGAAGTAACCTGTTACACCTGTGGACAGAAGGGGCACTTCAGTCGTAATTGCCCACAGCACACCTATAACCAACCCAGCAATACCAGAAGGACCGATACGGGATCATACGAACCTGAGCAAGTACAAGTAGCAAGAGCGGAGACCACGCAACAGCGGGCAGACACCTGGATGAAGGGGGTAGCAGCCGAAGAAGACGAGGTCAAAGACCTCATCCTACAAGACCTGTGGAAAAGAGAGGATTTTCGAAGCGCCTGAACCCATCGGCCTGGGTAAGGGCAGTAAAATGTAATTCTGTGATCATAACTCGCTACCGTTCTATGAGAATTCCAGTATCGATTCGCATGAATTACGCAATGGCCGATATCAGAGCACTAGTGGACTCCGGAGCCACTGATAACTTCCTACGTCCCGCTTTTGTAAAGCGGATGGGAATCGGGATGAAACCGCTGGAAAAACCCAAAAAGATATGGAACATTGACAATACCGAGAATAGAGCTGGACTCATCACTCACTACGTAGACCTGGACGTACAAACAAAAGGCATCCACAAAGAGATGAGATTCCTCATAACCGACATAGGCAACGAGGATATTGTCTTTGGCTACCCATGGCTGGCCACGTACAAACCCACTTTCAGTTGGAGGCATGCAGTCATCAAAGAGGACGCACTACCGGTGGTACTACGAACAGTCAATCCACGGATTAACAGAATACGACCCACCATCGCAACCATCACGACCGAAGAAAAAGAAGACATCGTACAACAGCTAGAGGACGAGGGATCAGTGCATGGTAGGATCACGTCCACCGAACTAGCAATTAACGCCAAACAATACACCATTAAAGCTGAGTTGCCATCCTACTACAACCAATACAGCCGACTATTTAACGAAGAAGCATCACACCGCTTCCCACCATCTCGGGTATGGGACCACGAAATACAGTTCAAGAAAGGGACCCCCGAAGCTATAGACTGCAAGGTCTACCCACTAACACAAGAAGAGGACATAGCCCTCAAAGCTTTCTTGACGGAACAACTTGGCAAAGGATATATACGGCCCTCGAAATCTCCCTACGCATCACCATTCTTCTTCGTCAAGAAGAAGGATGGAAAACTACGGCCAGTACAAGATTATCGACGGATTAACGCCCACACTATACGCAACCAGTACCCTCTACCCCTCATATCCGATTTAATCACAGACCTCAGTAACGCTCACATATACACCAAACTCGACGTAAGGTGGTGTTACGGCCGAGATCCCGAGTTCCCGCGAAAGCACGCCGCCGAGCTGCCCGAGCCGGCCCGCGTTGGACAACTATGAGCAAACCCTGGATTCCGAGGCATTAAGAGAGGCCTTGATGAGGAAGGGCGACCTGAGCATGTGGACATTGCGTCCCGAACCAGCTAAGTCCCGCACTCCCGTTGAGAGCAGCGATGACGAAGCTGACGATCCCTACGAGCAAGATGAAGCTCGTGCACGCGCCATGTACGCGCACTTCTACGGGCAGAATGGCCCAGAGTCACGTGACTCATCACGTGAGGCATCACCTGAGCGTGTGTGCCTCAGGTACGCCGCAGCCGGCTACCCGGTTGATGACGACATGGACTAGGCCTTCATGCCTGCTTTCTGATGAACTTTCTGATGGACGCCTCGTGTACTGTATGGGCGCAGCCTCGTGTCTGATGGATGTCGGTGCCTTTATAGGCCGATCCAATTATGTTTCTCCCTTGTGTTTCAGCTTGTGGAGCCGGAGCCCTTATGGCTATTGGCTAGAGATAAGGACTTAAGGTTCGTGCTGAGTCCGAACCTTACTTACTAGTAGTATAAGTACTAGCTTGTCTTCGCATGTATTCTCTATCTTGAGTTCTTCAACAATCCGCATCATAGTTCCCTCCTGCTTTCCTAAGGGCCTTAGTTGGTCTTCTCTACCAAAGCTCTTAGACGTTGTCTTGTTGTGCCGCTTCTTAGCGAGCCGTTTCCCCTTGGTTTTCCCTTCGTCTCTCAGTTGCAACCACTATTGCAGTGGTTTTGCCTTGGTTGTCGAGTGCAATACAAGCGTTCTGAGAACCCCAGTTCAAGTCGAACTAGACGGCCGGTGCGACCGTAACAGGTGGGGTTATAACAACATACGTATCAAAGAAGGAGACGAGGAAAAAGCGGCTTTCAAAACAAGATACGGACTGTTCGAACCCACAGTCATGTTCTTCGGACTAACCAATTCACCGGCAACGTTTCAGACGATGATGAACCACATATGTCGAGACGTCATAGCAAAACATGAACTAAGGGGAACCACAATACGAGTATATATGGACGACATCGGGATAGCAACATGGGTAGGACACGATATGACAGATCATATAGCGGCAGTTCAAGATATACTGGAAGTCTCGGCTAAACACGATCTCTACTACAAACTTGAAAAGTGCCTATTCCATGCGCCACGTATGGATTACCTGGGGGTAATCCTTGAAAAGGGGGTGACACGCATGGACCCCGTCAAAATTTCCGGCATCAAGGATTGGCCAACCCCTACGAAAGTCAAAGACGTCCGATCATTCCTGGGCTTTTGCAATTTTTATCGCGCATTCATTCGAAACTTCTCACACCACGCAAAGCCACTGAACCAACTGACGAAGAAGGGAGCCGACTGGAAATGGACGGGAACGGAACACGATGCATTTAACAACCTCAAAAAGCTCGTTACATCAGAACCGGTACTAGCACACCTGCAGCTGAGTAAACCATTCGAACTGGAAGTTGATGCTTCAGGATTCGCAATAGGAGCAGTGCTACTACAACGACAAGACAACGGTAAACGACACCCAATCAGCTACTTCTCCATCACCCTCAACGAAGCTGAAAGGAATTACGACATTTACGACCTGGAATTACTGGCAATTGTAAGAGCGTTCCGACACTGGTGACCCCTCCTAGCAGGATCACCGCACAAAATGAAAGTTTTCTCCGATCATATGAACCTACAATATTGGAGAAGCCCTCAAAAGATAAGCCGAAGGGTCGCCAGGGAAGTACTCAAATTATCGGAATACGATTTCGAAATTCATCACATCAAGGGAACCGCAAATGGAAGGGCAGATGCCCTGTCAAGACGACCAGACTACGACCAAGGAGAAGAAGACAATCGAGACGTCACAGTGTTACCGGACAAAATGTTTATATGAGGAACTCACATAGAACATATACAAACGAACGAAGATAACCTCATGCCCGACGACACCGCGTTACCAGATCCAGTATACGAACAAAGGGAACCCATCCTCATGCCCTGGGTAGATGCGCATCAGCTCAAGAAGATAGAAGGCACATGGTATAAAGACGGACGACGGGTAGTTACCGGAGTCCATGATAAGCGACGTATACTCCATGACCATCATGATCTACCAGCTCATGGACACCCAGGTATCAAACGAACGGCACAACTTGTGGGGCGCGCTTACTGGTGGCCGGGAATGGCCAAAGATGCATTGGAATATGTTAAAGGATGCGCCGAATGCCAGCGCATCAAAGTACAACACAAGCGTGACAAAGCCCCTCTCAATCCCATCTATCCGAAACCAGAAGCATTACCATTCGAAACCATCGCACTCGATTTCATAACTAAGTTACCACATTCACAAGGATATGACACTATACTAACCATAACGGACCATGACTGCAGTAAAGCAGTGGTGTTCATACCTTGTAACGAAGAAATCAGCGCAGAAGAAGTGGCAGCCCTTTATCTAAAACACGTCTTCACACGGTTCGGACTCCCCTCAAAAATCATAAGTGATCGGGACCCACGATTTGCAAGCCGATTTACCAGAGAATTATGTAAAGTATTGGGCATCAAACAAAACATTTCAACTGCATATCACCCACGAACGGATGGCCAGTCCGAAAGGACGAACCAGTGGGTAGAACAATATCTCCGTTTCTGGACCAACGAGAGGCAAGACAATTGGTGCAGATACTTACCCCTTGCGGAATTCGCCCATAATAACTGGCCACATGAATATACGCGGAAATCCCCCTTTAATCTCCTCATGGGGTATAACCCGCGAGCGGACTGGACGGATAAACCATCACCCATTCCCCAAGTCACACTCAGGGCAGAACAATTCCGAGAAGCACGGAAACACGCTCAGGAACTAATCATCAAGGCACAACAGTCATGGGTCAAAGCCAAGAACGGTCCAAAGTTCCAGAAGGGAGACCTCGTGTGGTTGGAGGGACGTCATCTACGCACTCACCAACCAACAGCGAAACTCGCGCCTCGAAGACACGGCCCCTTTATGGTTGCACAGGTGATGTCCCCTGTCAATTACCGGCTCAACCTTCCCCCGCAATGGAAAATTCACACAGTATTCCATGTGGATCTTCTCACCAAGTACCACGAGACCCCACTTCATGGGAAAAACTACCAACGGCCACCACCCGATTTGGTAGATGGTGAAGAAGAATACGAAATTGAAAAGGTCTTAGACGAACGGCACTTCGGCAGAGGACGGAAGAAGCAATACCTAGTCAAATGGAAGGGTTATCCCGACTCGGAGAATCAGTGGGTCAACCAGGAAGACCTATTCGCCGACGAGGCTTTGGCAGAGTACCAAAGTTCGAAGACCGCCCCGCAAACAGTTATAAGGAGTGGGAGAGTCCGCGGAAGTACTCCATTCCTCCCTTCTACTACAACCACCACCATCACTCCTAACCAGTCAATGCCCTTCACGCCCAATGCCGCCCTATCGTCGTCTTCATACTACCTCAGAACCCCCGAGAGGATTTTTGCTGTCGAGCTGGAGGAAGAGCGGGCATCAACAGCCCCTGTCAATGGGACGGAGGTCGTCATGGTTGAAGGAGACGGAACCGGGCCCGAGGGGCCCATCACCCCAGCTGAGTTCCATAGCACCCTCGACCGGTTCCCCGCTCAAGGACGAAGTAACAACAGCGCTCGGCTCTCCCCCGACGTTGACGGACAGCCAGCCCTGTGGCATATCCTCCACGCCGACACCGGGCTCCCCATCGCCGACCGACCCTTCACCACCGCGGAAGTCGACGACTTTCGCCGAGCTCTCGACCGTGGTGAAGACGTCAGAGCTCGCCAGGGAACGGTACGAAGTGGCGATGAAGCCGAAGAAGTCCTGGAAGGAGGTGACCGATGACTGGAGGGACGAACAGCTACAAATAGCCCAACGCCGGATGAGGGAGATGAAAGAGAGGCGGGAGAAGTCACAGACAGCGAGGACGAGAGCTACCCAGCTGAGCACCCCCACATTCACTATGGCCGAGAAGCTAATGTACCACCTCATACAACCCGACACGCCCTCGCCACCGACGGGACCCCCCTGTACCGGGGTCATATCCGTCCCCAGCTCGCCGACCGAGCCGTTGGTTCCGTCGCCAACGCCCGCGCACCACACGGGTTCCGGATCAATAGGGGACCCGATTACATTCACTTCCCCATCACCACCCCCGACGGCGTGACGCGCCCGGCCAAATACGTCCAGGCCATCATGAGCAACGATCCTATCGTGCTCGGCCTGATCGACGAATCCGACAGGGTATTCCCCAAACCCCTGTATGCGGCACCCCAGTACGTGGTGCACCCCTCCTCTCACCTCAGGTATGCCCAGGAAGACCTGATCATCTTCGACGGGGGGTACGACGACGCCGCGGCCGTCAACCGAGCCGTCCTTGAGTGCAAGGACATAAGTCTCGTCGCCGAGATCCGACACTACCGGGCGTTGGGGGTGGAGATGGGGCGGTTAGAGGCGCGGATAGCGGAGTTACAGGACACGAGGGGGCGACTGGCAACAGATAAGGCCAGGTGCATCGGTAGGTTGGAATGGGCGAGGGCCATGCAGAGGATAGAGGATACGAGAGCGGGATGGATGGGACCGCCCGGGCTCCATGGGCGTCGCTCCTGAAAAGGGGGTGATGTCACGGATCAGACTTGTTGCTTACTACCAGGTTCTGACTACGGTAGTAAGCTCGTGATTGTGTACATTAGTCAGGGACTTTATCTTTCACGTGTTATCAGTAGCAGTAGTATCACATGGTACTTTAGCAGCTGATTACTAGGATAGCGGTACTAGGGTTCGAGCTAGTATTGCTATAGGTCAATAGCTATTCGGGAGGCGCTTCAAAGCCCTCCATCATCGTGTATAAATAGTAGTGCAGGAAGACCAAGAGTCGCTATCTTGGTCTTCTTGAATCATCGGTTTCAGATCCTTCCCTTCCGTCTCGGGTTTCACCACGGAAGAGTGCACTGCATAAGACTAGAAGTGTCTTCCCAGTTGCAAGGCCAAGTCGAGAGCCATCAGGGGCTTCACGATTCGACTTAGGATTTCTCAGAGTTAAGTACTCGCGTCTCATCGCCTAATGTTACGGTCGACCCTTCGGACTTAGTAGTAATCGGGATGTCGTGATTCGGAGTTCCGGACTCTTACTTACCAGTTGTGGCTACGGTAGTAAGTAGTAATTAGTCACGGACTTGTAGTCTCAGTCAGCACTCAGCAATCGCATGTGATTGCTGAGTGATTCCTAGGATCGGTGTAGTAGGGTTCGAGCTACTTACGCCATAGGATAGTTTCGTTCAAGAGGCGCTTTAAAGCCCTCGCGTATCTGTATAAGTAGTAGTCGGTGAAGACCAAGAAACGCCATCTTGGTCTTCTTCAATTGCCATTGATCTGTCACATCGCATCTTCACTTCTCTTCTCGTCTCTCTCATTGTGGTGTGCAGCTGTCACCTTGTCCGGCACATACACCGGCAGGTTAAAGTCTACTTGGGCCAACGTGACTTAGGGAATCCGTTGCTAGCCCCGTCATCGTATTGAGGGAAGACGCCTCTACGTTTGACCCGTATCACGTTTACTGTCCTCTCGCCCAGAAATTCGTTCAAGTCGAACAAGCGCCACGGCAAGGCGTAACACCTAAAGCAAGGCCCACGCTTACCGAAGCGTAACACGTATCCCCAGTGGCACATCACCTGGAATTGCCCCCGGCCTGGAACATTCACAATGTGTTCCATAGATCACTTCTATCCAAGGTACGTACGACTGATCAATATGACCCCCCTGCACCTCACCCTGCGCCCGACCTCGTGGACGGATTCAAAGAATGGGAAGTCGAGAAGGTACTGAGTCATCATTTTGCTGGATGCAAGAAGCACCTGCAGTATCTGCTGCAATGGAAAGGAGAGACCACCGCTGATAATAGCTGGGAGGCTGCCACTGATGTCTTCGCACCACGCCTCATAAAGGAATATCACTGAAGACATCCTCTGGAGCCACCCACAAAAGCTACAAAAGGGGGGCTCAGATGGACACGACAAATGGTATCCCACTCTCAATCTCTCATATGTCGTCTCCAGTCCTCGTCTGTGTCAACCCTGCCAGTCTCGAGATCGATGAGCCCGAGCCACCCCTCATCGAATTGTCACCACCGCACTCACCCATCCCTAGAGCCAGGCCTAACACGCCTGTGGTCCCCCATCACGAAGTCGCTCAGAACGACCAGCTCCATAATGAGATCGCCCTCAACGACGAGGGGTACCTCTTGCCCACCACGACTCTCAACATCATCGACAGCCTTGGGCTGAACACAGATAGCGAGTGTCTCCAATGTATTGCGCGAAGTCTCGCACTTACTGCCAAGCGCTATCAACGTCATTTCAACAACCAGTTGTGGCTTGCCATTCACAAAAGAACACAACGCATCGACCTCGAAGCTCGCATCCACAACCCCCCAACCCCCGATGGGTTCGAACTCAACAATGGGCACTTTCCTGCCTTCATCATTCCCGACCACTCTCGCCTTGAATGTGTCCAACCCACGTTCATCCACTGCGCCAGGCTCGATGACAGTCTCATCTATGGCCCGATGGGTGGAGTCGATGCCCCAGTCTATGGGCAGGAGCTGTTTGCTGCTGCCCAGAGCGCCGAGGATGACCCGCCCCCTCTCATCACGTGGTGGTTTGTCCGCGCCCTCCAGTCGCCAAGTGCTGACCTTTATGGTCACATTGCATGTGAGGTCCGCTCCCTGCAAGATTGGGGGCTTAGCATGAAAATTTCCCAATATCACAAGACGTGGACCCATCTCAAGGCCATCCAAAACCAGCTCCGCACCCTCAATAACGAAGCCAAAGAATACGAGCATGCCCTCTGGCGGTCACGTGACCGCCTCAAAAATGCACGTGCATTGCAGTGGGTTGGTTACCTCGAAGGGTTGGTATCGGGGGACCGAGAGCAACACCCCCTTCTAGTTCGTTGAGGCTGCCAACAAGCCTAACGGGAGGGTGATGTCATGGGGCACAGGGCATGAGGGACAGGTGGCAAGAGAAGTGACCCCAAAGATAAGAAAGAAGAGAGTAAGGTTCAGGAGTCTGGAGTATTAGCTGGCAGAAGGGGTGATGAGGCGTATATAGAGACAGGATGTAAGAATAGTAGCCCCCAATTCGAGTCTCTTGGTCCATTTCCACTGTCCTCTACTTGTTTCTAAGATAGCTCTCTACTTCCCTCTAAGCTTTGTGAAGAGCCCAGTGTCCCCTGGTGACAGGTGTGGTGTTTCATAAGATGAAACCACTCCTCCCAATCCTCCTGGTCGATATCTAGATTGAAGGTGTTAGTGTGGTCCCAGGAAGGTGCGCGAAAGTGTTGTTGGGTGCCCACCCAGGTTCGCAGGAGGGTGTGGTCCGAACCGACCGAGCCCTTCCAGTCCACCAGAGCACCCATGAAAGTACCATTGACCTGGGCTGCAAAGTTGCGCCAGGTAAGGTCAATGGTGCTGTCCTGTTGGTTTTGGGCCATCACCCCGTGCCGTGTGGGAACACTGGTCAGATTGAGCAGCTCCAGGGTCTGGGTTGCGGCCCATTCCTCCAGAGCCACTGCATAATCCGACAGCATCCATCCCGCAGGGGACCATGTGTGGGAGTGGATGTTGAAGTCACCTGAGACGAGAGTGGGAACCTCATCGCACAGGGACAGGCCCAGGAGCGCTTGGAAGGCAGAGGGGTCCTCAGTGTCGCGATAGAAGTTAATTAGTCGCCACCTCTCCCATCTGACCCACACATCTAGCATCTGGAGGCAGGGGTGCCCCACGAGATCATTGTGGCCCACTACCTGTAACCCGTTAGGGCAGCAGGGGTGCTCCCTCGAGAATTTCCAGACATAGGCTATCACCTTTGGCCTAGCAGTCCAAAACACGGTACCACTGCATACCAGTTTTGATGAGCCACCTCTCCCCTCACAACCGCCCCATCACGTTCCTCTTCGATCGTTTCATACCAATCCTCCCCCACCAAGGCTCCTGCATGAGAATGATATCATCTTCCTTGTTGGTATTGAGGAGGGTATGGGTCGCCGCATTCCACCATCCCATGTTCACCGTTGCAATGGAGAACTCACACATTGGGTGTGGTCTGGAGGTCTGCCGGGATGACAATGCCAGCTACAGGAGTGTCTGGTTTGCCTTTGCGGACTTCGGCCCAGAGGGCCTCCATTTTGCAGAGCGTCTCTTTGATCATGGCGAGCTCCTCAGCTGAAGAGGGGGTGAATGTGGAGGAGAAGTTGAGTTCACGGTGCCAGGCCAGGTCCAAGACAGCCATGCAGACACTGTCTTGGCATCCCCATCCATCGCCAGCACTGAAGGCTTTGCTGTTGCAAAGTGCAAACTTCATGGAGATCTCGGCGATGGGCCCTTGCGGGCCTGTAAGGGCCGTGGGGTCCCTGGAAGTGAGATGGGAGAGGCAGTCCATCTCGGCCCAGTAAAGCAATTGGGCGCGTTCTGAGAGGTCATCATGCGGGGCCAGGTAGTGGTGGCCTTCCAAGATGACACTGACCATGCCATCGAGGAATTGCACGCGCATTTTCTCCAATTTGGTAAAGGTGTCAGCCTGTGCAGCGGCTGACACAGAGGAGGAGGTGGCTACTATGCGGGACTGGGCCTTGACGAGGCTCACCGCCTCCAAGGCTGCGGTGACCATGCAGGCCTTGGGGGGCAGGGGGGTGGGGGGGAGGGGAGCAGGAATAGGGGCGCTGTTACGCTTCGGTAAGCGCGGGCCTTGCTTTAGGCGATAATGAGACGCGAGTACTCAGCTTCGGCGGCATGTAAGTCGAACGTGGGATCCTAATCCTAGCATGTCAATTGTCTTGCAACTGGGAAGGCTTCTTGGTAAGCCTTATGCAGTGCGCTCCGTCCTCCGAACTCAAAGACCTTAGCAGAGGAGAGGAGAGTCGAGAAACCGATGATTCAAGAAGACCAAGATGGCGATCCTTGGTCTTCTGCAACTACTACTTATACACAATGATGGAGGGCTTTAAAGCGCCTCCCGAACACTATTGACCTATAGTGTATCTAGCTCGAACCCTAGTATCGCTATCCTAGTAATCAGTAAGCGTAAAGTACCATGTGATACTACTGCTGACTGATAACACGTGAAGTATGAAGTCCCTGACTAATGTAAGAATCACAAGCCTACTACTGTAGTCAGAACCTAGTAGTAAGCGTCCAAGTCCGATCCGTGACAGGCGCCCCGCGGTGGGCCTGGCGCTGGGTCCCCCTGAACAGGGGTGACTGGAGCAGCCACAGCCTTACAAGGGGCCTTGGTTGTGGGAGCTGCCTTAGCAGCAGCGGGGGTCTTCTTAGGGGCCGCTGGTGTGGGGGCGTTCCAAGACTCCGTGGGGAGGATGAGGGAGGGGGTGGGGAATGGGCCGCGAGCTGGGCACGTGCGGGCAGTCACACCATGTCCGCAACCGTTGCATAGGAAGCAGACCTTGGGACAGTCACACTTGCCAGTGGTGGCATGGGATCCTGTGCACTCGAAGTCGTGGTTGTGGGTGTGGTGGCACTTTCTGCACACAGCACATACGATGACGTGGGAGGGGAGGGGGCATTTGTCCACAACATGGCTGATCCTGAGGCAGCGGCCGCATTGGAGGAACATGGGCTTGTCCCCTGGCGGGAGGACCATGCGGACCTGGAACCCAAACATTGCGACCCCTTCGCGAAGGGTGGCCTGTATGATTGAGTCATCATCGTTGAGGTAACAGAAGAGTACGGTGTCCATGGGGTCCCAGATGTTGTGGGGGGCCTTGAGCCAAAGGGGTTTGGTGATGAGGGTGCAGGAGGAGAACGTGGGGTTTGCCCAAAGCTCCTCAAGGAGGGCCTCAGGTTCCCAAATGTTCCCATCGTCATCCTGTGTCAGCACCCCACGGAGGTGGGCCCAGCGCCATCCTTTGGTGGGGACAAGTTGGGCACCAGGGAAGGGGTGTAGGAGGTCATCCTAGAACTCCAGGGCACAAGAGAGGGGGAAGTCACCCAGGAAGATGTAGACAAAATTGCCTGTCTTTTTGACCACACTTCGGCAGCCAGAGGGGGCTCCAGTGGCCCAACATGCTTTGAGGATCTTGGGGGCACCACGGGAACGGGCATTCAGGATACGTTGAACGTCCTGTACCATGTCACCCAGGTGGCAGGCCAAGAGCTGAGACTCATGGTCTTTATCCTTGAAGCCACCATCCCTCAGCACAACGAACTCCATGGTCAGCAGAGTTGAGCGTGACGGGGGGGTTGGGCCAGGACAGGAGGGTGCATGAGAGGGGCGGCCAGCGGGGGTGCAACCCACCAAGGCAGCATTTGTGGTCTGGGCTGCTGTGCCTGCATCATGCATCTTCACGCCTTTTGCCGTGATGTTTGCAAAGGAAAGGCGGATGTTGGATTAACGAACGGGGATGAACCTATTGTCGTCCAGCATGGTGGGGGCAGGAGTAGAGCGAGGCAGTGGACGGGTGGGCGTGGGGGTAGAGGATGAGCTCACGGCCTTCCCCTTGGGAGGTTGGGGCATGCGAGTGGCCATGGGGGCCGGAGTAATGGTGTGGGGGGTTGAGCTTGTCCACTTCCCCTCAGAAGGCTGGGCAGAGTGAGTGGCCAAACAGGCCAGAGTGGGGGAGGGGGAGGGGGACTGGCTGAGCAAGGGCACAGGCATGGGGGAGAGGGCCGGGGGTGGTGCGGGTTTGGGAGAGGGACGTTTACCCAACTCGATTGCCTGCATGTGGGAGGATAGGTCCTCCATGCAAGCCACAACAGCTCTTTGACCCAACACAAGTGGGGCGAGCATCTGGGCGAAGGCACCCATGAGGCAGTCCTCAAAGGAGGGGGGAGCAGGGGGTGAGGGGGTGAGCGACTCTGAAGGAGTGTCAACAGTCATTGCATTGGTGGGGTTGTGCATTGAAGAGGCAACACCGCGCATAATAACCACGTTGGGGTCCTCATTAAGAGGTTCCACCATTTGAGGGAAGTCTTCCATTGAGATGATTGATTTGAGCACTGTGATCGCACCAACTCATGCTGAGGAGGGGCGGGGTGCAGGGCTATCGAGGCGAGTGAGGGGGAGGGGGGGAAGGCCCATATGGTCTCCGATGGCATTCCAAGGGACCGGGGCCATGAGATCGGCAACTACCATCTCCTTGTGCATGGGGAGGGGAAGGTTAGAGGGAGGAGAGGGGATGAAGGGGCAGCAGCACTTGGCCAGGGAGTGAGTGGGGGTGTCACTATTGGAGCTGCCCTCAAGAACCATCAGAGAGTCGATGGGGACAGGGGCGGGGATGGCAACCAACAAAGACGAGGCTCGGGAGCGACCCGAGAGCTTGCATTTGTGGCCCACAGAGGCATCAAGCTTGCCTTGAATGGCTGCAGAAGCCATGTTCGACTTGGCTCTCTTCGCCTTAAGTTTGGTGGAGGCGGAGGAGGATTAGGAGCCCGAGGTGATGAGAGAGTACCCCAGGTTCTTGGCCGTGATACGAACAGCCATAGTTTCCTCCTCACACGTGCCATCCTCCATTTCATGGCCCAGCTTGTTATGCCTTGCCGTGGCACTGGTTTGACTTGAACGATAACTGGGGCGAGAGTGTGTGAACGCGAACACGAGTCAAATATGGAGGCGACTCCCTCAACACAATAACAGGGGCTAGCAACAGATCTTAAGTCACGTTGGCCCAATGAATGTTGGCCTGTCTTCTGACGAGAAGGATAAGATGCCGAGAGATGACAACTGAAAGAGAGATGAGGAGAGAAAGGAGAATTCAAGTTGGAATCAAAATGGCAATTGAAGAAGACCAAGATGGCTTTTCTTAGTCTTCAGCGACTACTACTTATACAGTTACGCAAGGGCTTTAAAGCGCCTCTTGAATGGAACTATCCTATGGCGTAAGTAGCTTGAACCCTACTACACCAATCCTAGGAATCACTTCAATAATCACATGCGATCGTTGAGTGCTGACTGATACAACTTGTCTGTGACTAATTGCTACTTACTACCATAGCCACAACTGGTAAGTAAGAGTCCGAGAGTCCGAGACTTTGTAACGACACTTATACTTTCTCCAGATAGTCTGACCGTGACATCACCCCCTTTTCAAGGAGCAACGCCCACGTTGCATCTACAGAGACCATGACCAATTCCTCGTACCTTCTCCAAGTCCGATCCAGCCCCCCATGCGCTCCTCGACTTTGTCCAGAAGGTTAGCATTCTCCATCCGAAACTTAGCTCCTAGTTCCTCCGTGCTTAACTGCCCCCATTCCTGCTCCAGCTCACTGATACGCTTCTCCATGCGCTTGACCATGGCACGTACTGCGTGGTATCGTTGGACCTCAGTGATGAGGGATACATCGTTGCATTGTTGGAGGGCACAGTTGATGCGCGTGCACTCATCGTAGCTGCCATCAAGGATCATAAGATCCTCGCACGAGTAGGAGGGGCACTCCTCGCTCTGCGTGAACTGGTGTGGCTGAGCGTAGAGCGGCTTGGGGAAGATGCGGTCGGACTCGTTGATGAGCCCGAGGACGATGGGGTTAGGTCCGAAGATGACCTGGACGTATTTGGTGGGGCGCATCATGCCATTGGCGGTGGTGATGGGGAAGTGAACGTAATCAGATCCTCAATTGACCCAGAACCTGTATGGGCAGTGGGAACCGCGGACTGAGGAGGCTGCTCAGTTGTCGAGCTGGGGTTGGATGTCCCCTTGGAACATTGGTGTTCTGGACGTGGTGAGGGTGTGTTGAGTGGTGTTGGATGGGGCATCAGCATCTTGTCTGTAGGAAATAAAGTCGTGCACATTGGAGTACCACTCGAAGTGGCTATCATCCTCAGTCTCTCCCTCCTCTCCATCATCTCCTGTCTCCTCGTCTTTGCTTCCAACAGCTGTTGGTCCCTCCAGTCAGCCACCACTTCCCTCCACGGCCTCGTCGGCCCCAGTTCATGGAGGTACCGGGAGAGATGGGGACTCAGCCCGTCCATCACCGTCGCAAGCTGCGTAAACCTCGGCTCCTCAGTCCAACGCTTCCCCGAAAAGTCGGATTTCGCGGGTAGTAAAAGGGATCAGAGAGGTGGGAAGCCCATCCACGTCGAGGATGTCCCACATGGGGACTCCATCGTTGTTGGACAGTCAGGCAGTGTTGGCTGCAGTGGCTTGAGTGGGGAATTGCTCGACAACTGCGTTAAACTTAGCTTGGGTGATGGGGGTTTCACGTCCCCCTCGGTCTCCTGGAGCCACGATGGCTTGCTGGGTATCCTCAGCGCGCTGATGTGCATGCTCTTCTTCCAACTCGATGGCAAAAACCCTTTCGGGTGTACCTCAGTAGTAGTTGGTTGCTTGCGAGAGGGCGGCATCGGGTGTAAAGGTCATGGACGTAGGAGTGGACTGTGTGTGAATGGTGGAGATATGAGAGGTGGAATGGGGAGACTTGCCACGTCGGACAGGCTTTTTATCTTTCTGTCATCCCTGTTCGTACTCTGCTACGGCTTCATTGGCAAATACATCTTCCTTATCGACCCACTAGTTGTCCGAGTCAGGATACCCCTTCCAGGCCACGAGGTATTGTAGTTTACGTCTTCTGCTGTGAAGCCAGTGGTCTAGAATCTTCGAGACCTCATATTCTTCTTCTCTGCCTACCAAATCTGGCGGTGGACGTGCATAATTTGGTCTGTGCATGGGTGTCTTGCAATAAGGTGTGAGAAGATCAGTGTGAAACATGGAGTGTATCTGCCATTGCATGGGAAGTTCCAGCTGGTAATTCACAGGTGACATCACCTTGATGACTCGGAAGGGTCCATGGCGCCTTGCAGCTAATTTTGCAGTTGGTTGATGGGTGCACAGATGATGTCCTTCTAACCACACCTGATCTTTGACCTGATACTTGGGCATTGTCTTGGCATGAACCCATGACTGCTGTGCTTTCACAATAAGGTCCTGTGCCCGTTGCCATGCGTCTTTCAATTGATTAGTGCAGGATGTTATGCGAGGAATGGAAGACGGCTTATCGGTCCAATCAGCTCATGGGTGATACCCCATGAGAAGCTCAAAGGGTGTTGTTTTGGTGGCTTCGTGTCACACTACAGCAGAGCGTGGTCTCTGAACGTTCTGTAACAAGTCCCAGCCTAAGACTAAGGGCACCTGAGTCAGTTCGGCACTGAGTGCAACGAGACCTAAGATCCGTGGTGACCTTGTTATAGCACAAGTCACAAAGCTTCGAAGGGCTCCCTAACAAGGCGAGCAGTAAATGGGCCAATGAAGGCAAGGAGAGGATCACACAGATAAGACGAGTTCAACAAGCTGTGGATTGACAAAGCCAAAGCTAAGGAACTAAGGCCTACGGGTACAAGCTAATATACTTGACTAGGTGGTCTGTGCGTACGTGGTCCGTGCACCAGAGGGCTTAAGGCCATTGGTGGATAAGTAAAGGAACATCACAGAAGGTGATGGAAGGAAATGACAGCATGTGAAAGAGAAGATGTGCCATGGGAACAAAAGATAACCATAAGTCCGCTCTGATAAGGGCTTAGGATAAGATGAAGATGAGATCGAAGATAAGATAAGATAAAAGAAAAGGAAAAAGAGTACGCAGCAAAGAGTTCGTGACACTTCGTGGGACCAGTTGTTATGCACGAATTCTGCTAGTGGCAGATAGTGGTACCAATTGTCCTGCTGCTCATTGGCCCAGAAGCGTAGATACTGTTCTAGCCATTGATTGGTTCGTTCGGATTGCCCGTCCATTTGTGGGTGGTATGCCGTCAAAATGTTTTGCATAATCCCCAGGGTTCAGCACAACTCCCTGGTGAACTTGCTTGCGAATTGGGGGTCTCTGTCACTAATGATAGTGGAGGGTAGTCCAAAGCATGGGAATACATATCTGGCATACAGCCCGGTGGTTTCTTCTGACATGATTTCCTCAATGCAGGGTATGAAGATGGCAGCTTTACTGCAATCGTGATTGGTGATGGTTAGTATTGAATCATATCCCTGTGATAAGGGGAGTTTAGTAATGAAGTCCATGGCTACAGTCTCAAACAGTAGGGCATCAATTTTTGGATATATAGGCTGAAGAGGTGCTTGTGTAGGCCAGTTGTTGACTTTTATCCACTGGCACTCTGCACATCCCTTGACATAGTCTGTGACGTCTTTTTGTAGTCCCGGCCACCAGTATTGTCATTCCACAAGGTGGCTTGTTCGTCATATTCCTGGGTGTCCATGAACAGGAGGGTTATGGAAGGTGCGAATGATACTTCTCTTGTCTTCTAACCTGCCCATAATGACCCGCCATTCTCCGTCTTTGTACCAGGTCCCCTGTATTTTCTTCAAGTTGTGTCTGTCCACCCATGGTCATAACATGGCCTCGTCTTGGCAGTCCACCAGTCCTGGGTCCGTGATGTAAAGTGCCATTGTTGCCCATGCAAAGGCTTTGTCAGGTAGGACTGTAATGCCTTCGTTGTCCGACTCTCCTTGGTCATAGTCTGGTCATCATGATAGGGTGTCTGCTCTACCATTTGCCTTTCCTTTGATGTGGTGAATTTCAAAGTCATATTTGGAAAGTTCTAGTACTTCCCTGGCTACGCGTCAGCTGATCTTCTGTGGCGATCACCAATATTGCAGGTTTAGGTGGTCTGAAAAGACCTTGGTGTGATAAGGAGATCCCGCTAGTAGGGGTCTCCAATGTCGGAAGGCTTTGACAATGGCGAGTAGTTCTAAGTCATAGATGTCGTAGTTTTGTTCGGCGGCGTTAAGTGTAGATGAGTAGTAACCGATGGGATGTCTTTTGTTGTTGAGTTTGCATTGCAAGAGTACGGCCCCCACTGCAAATCCTGAAGCATCAACTTCCATTTCAAAGGGTTTGCTTAGCTTGGGGTGTGCCAGTACTGGTTCTGATATTACGAGGGTCTTGAGCATTTGAAACGCTCCTTCTTCTTCTGGCCCCCATCGCCATTTGGTTTCTTTCTTCATAAGTTGGTTGAGGGGTTTGGCATGAGAGGCAAAATTTTGGATAAAAGTATGGTAGAAGTTGCAGAAACCGAGGAAGGAGCAGACATCCTTAACTTTCGTAGGTGTGGGCCAGTCTTTAATGCCCGAAATTTTGACAGGGTCCATGCATGTCACCCCCTTTTCAAGGATTACCCCCAGGTAATCCATACAAGGCACATGGAATAGACATTTCTCCAGTTTGTAGTAAAGGTCGTGTGTAGCGGAGAGTGCAAGGACATCTTTGATGGCCACAATGTGCTCGCTGAGGCTGTGGCCAATGTGAGTAGCAATTCCAATATCATCCATGTAAACACGTATCGTGGTGCCCAGACGCTCATGTTTGGTGATAACATCCCAGCAAATGTGGTTCATCATGGTTTGGAAGGTGGTGGGTGAGTTAGTGAGGCCGAAGAACATGACCGTTGGTTCGAAGAGGCCATACTTCATTTTGAAGGCTGCTTTTCCTTTGTCACCTTCTTTAATTTGGACGTTGTTATATCCCCATCACACGTCAAGCTTAGTATAGATATGAGTGTTACTAAGCTCCGTGATGAGGTCGGTGATAAGTGGGAGGGGATATTGGTTGCGAATGGTGATGTCATTGATGCATCGGTAGTCCTATACTGGGCGTAGTTTTCCGTCCTTCTTTTTGACAAAGAAGAAAGGAGATGCATACAGAGATTTAGAGGGGCAAATATACCCCTTTCCCAACTGTTCCGTGAGGAAGCTTTGTAATGCCTTATCCTCTTCTTGCATCAGTGGATAGACTTTGCAGTCAAGGGCATCTGGTGCCATTGGTTTGAACTCAATGGCGTGATCCCACGCCTGTGCAGGAGGGAATCAGTGAGATGCTTCTTCATCAAAAAGCTTTGTAAATGATGTGTATTCCGGTGGTAACACCGCTTTCTGGGTATATTGTTGTGCCTTGATGGCCAAATCGGTTGATGTGGTCCACAACAAGATTGGTCCCTCTCCTTCTAGTTGTTGGACAACCACATCTTTTTCTGCAGTGGTGAGAGTGGCAGCGATAATGGATCGCTTCTCTTGTGGTTTGATGGAACATAGGACAATAGGAAGGGTGTCCTCCTTGATGGTGGCGAATCGCCAAGACATCTGAGGTTTGTAGGTGGCGAGCCATGGGTATCCCAGAACAATATCCTCAGTACCGATGTCGGTGAGGAGGAATCGTAAGATTCGATGTATACCCTTGGTCTAGACATTGAGATCTATGAAATGCGTGATGAGCCCTGCTTTGTTCTCCGTGTTATCAATGTTCCATATCTTTTTTGGTCATTCAAGAGTTTGTACACCCAGGCACATTCTTTTGGCGAATGTGGGACACATAAAATTGTCAGTGGCTCCTGAGTCCACTAGTGCTCTTATGTTGGCCATTGCATAATTCATGCAGATCGAAACTGGAACTTTCATAGAACGATAGCGCGTGATAATAACTGAATTACAATTGACTGCCCTCACCCAGGCCGATGGGTTCAGGCGTCCTGAAAACCCTCCTGTTTCCAGAGATCCTTTAAGATCATATCCTTTACTTCATCTGGTTCTGCCACTACTCCAGCCATCCAGTTGGTGGCACGTTCGCAAGGTGTTTGAGCTCACAAGGCTTGGATCGGTTGTTCTTCGGGTTCATATCGGTCTGCTTCGGTACATCGATTGTAGGTGTGCTGTGAACACTGTCTGCTGATATGACCCTTTTTTCCGCAAGTATAACACGTAACTTCGGAAAAGTCTCTTCCTACCCTGCAGCGTCTTATGAACCCTCCCCGCGGTTGTTGTTTGGCTCAGTATTGTTCCAGTACTTCTTCTGCGTCAGCGAGACGTCCTCAGATACGATCAGCCAAAGTGTCCATCACGTTAGGATCTCTAGGGAGGTTCCACCCTGGACCTCCACCGCCTCCTCATCGCTGATTATTGTTGCGGTTCTGGGTCAATCCTCCTCCTTGTCCTCGATGTTGCTCGAGGCAGGCCTTCATGTGAATGTATTGTTGCTGCCTTTTCATGACAGCAATTTTCCAGTCGTTGAATGTTTGTGGGTTGTCCATGGTGAAGACCTTTTCGTAAAGGTCGTGTGGTAACCCATTTGTGAAGATGTTGAGCGTTAAAGGGGAGTCTAGGCGATAGCCAGCTTGTCGTGCCAATGCTTCAAAGTTGGTTATGTACATGTCAATGTCCCCTCCTGTCATCCATACCCCTCTCTTCAAGGCCGCCTGCACTTGTTCCTTTTCCAGAGTGTTTGAGAATTGTCTAGTGAAAGCACTGATAACTTCATGCCAGAGGCGCAGATCGGAGTCATTTATTCCTCCCATTACTTGTCTGTTCAACCATCGGCTGGTGTGAGTAATCCACTTGTTGACATCCTTTCCTTGGATGTACATGAGAAACAGCATGGAACGTCGATAGGTGTTAGCCATGATGGGGTTGTTATTGTTAATACTCCAGTACAATTCCCATTGTGTGAGGAATTCCTTGGATTTATGTTGGTCCCCTTTGAATTCTTCTGGTGCATTTCCTGCAAATTTATCAGAGTGGTGACCTCATCCTGGGGGGTCGACTGGTGGTACTCTCCCTGTATCGTCGGGGGGCGGTCCTCCTCTGGGAAATCTGCCTCCTCCTGGTAATCCCCCTCCTGGGAATCCACCTCCTCCTGGTAGTCTCCTCCTGGGAATCCTCCTCCTTCTGGCGATCCCCTCGTTGGAGGGTCGGGTTGATCCGGCCTGATGGCCCTCATAATTGCAGTGTCATCTGCATTCATGGGTTCACCCGTGACGGGGTTTATAGGCATTTGCGTCTGTGTGGGTGCTTCTGTGATAGTGGCCATAGCTGGTAGGATGGTAATCGACTCAGCTTGGTTTATCAGGGCTGTCTCTTGTTCATTTAGTGGAAGGAGTGCTGGTTCTTCCTCTTCTGATGATGTTTCCTCCGATACTTCGTGGGTGTTGTCTGAGTGGCTTGCTTCTGTTTCTCCATCGATAGGTCCCCAATCTAATCAAGGTACAATTTCGTCTCAATAGATGTCGCAACGGTGGTGTGCACGTAGTACATCGATCACCTGCCACTGGTCAAGGATGTAGTCGACTCTGCACCAACAGACACGGTCGAAGCTAAACTCAACTGGGTGTTCTCCGTGTTGTGTTTCGATCATGTATCCTTTGACTCTGTTGATATCTGTCCAATACGTGTTCTTCAAATAGCAGATGGGTACATTGCGAGTGCCTCTTCTATTGATAAAATATGGGTGGAACCCATCTTCTGTCCACTCTTCTTGGGTGGTTACTCTCACCACAATGAAAGGATCTTGGTCTTAATGTTACGCCTTGCTGTGGCACTGGTTCAACTTGAACGATAACTGGGGCAAGAGTGTGTGAACGCGAACATGAGTCAAATATGGAGGCGACTCCCTCAACACAATAACAGGGGCTAGCAACAGATCTTAAGTCACGTTGGCCCAATGAACGTCGGCCTGTCTTCTGATGAGAAGGATAAGATGCCAAGAGATGACAACTGAAAGAGAGATGAGGAGAGAAAGGAGAATTCAAGTTGGAATCAAAATGGCAATTGAAGAAGACCAAGATGGCTTTTCTTGGTCTTCAGCAACTACTACTTATACAGTTATGCAAGGGCTTTAAAGCGCCTCTTGAATGGAACTATCCTATGGCGTAAGTAGCTTGAACCCTACTACACCAATCCTAGGAATCACTTCAATAATCACATGTGATCGTTGAGTGCTGACTGATACAACTTGTCCATGACTAATTACTACTTATTACCATAGCCACAACTGGTAAGTAAGAGTCTGAGAGTCCAAGACTTTGTAACGACACTTATACTTTCTCCAGATAGTCCAACTGTGACACAGCTATTCTAGATGTTTAGATTTGGCGTCCTCAGCCTTGCGCTTAGCCTGTGCAAGGGCCTCAGCCTTGGCTCCTGGGTAAACTAGGGCGCATTCCGCTGCAACAAGCTCGAGGTACGCAGCCTTCCAGCGTGCAGGGCTATCATCCAACTGGGCACGCACCAGCTCCTGTGCCACCCACATGGCCTTGGCTTCTTCAAGCTTATCCGCTTTCCAAGCTTCTAGCTTCGCCAAGGCCTCGTCGTTTATCTTCTCTGCATATCTGGCCCTTTGCTTACCAAGCCAGTCACGGAATATATGACCCACTTGGAGGGTTAGCTCTGCACAGGCCATCTGCATCTCATCAGGCATGAAATTGTGAGCAGAAATCTTATTGATGATCTCCGCAATCATGCCCCACGACGTCACCAGCATCAGTTGCTCCTTCAGAGCAGCAGAATCCCGATCCGCTTTGAGGTGTGCCTGTGTGGTGGCCTCATCATGGAGGCATAAGCCAAGCGTGCAACGAAGGCCAGTGTAGATGGGGAAGAGCTCCCCCTGGGCTGTCCTAGGTTTGGAACACAGTGCTGAGACCTCAATGGCGAGTTGCCCAGAGAGTTCGCTAAGGAGGCCGGCATGGGTGTCCAGGCGGTCAAAGTTAGAGGGGGCAGTGAATGGGTCGAAAGTGGGTAGGGCGGAGGAGCCCAGGTGTCAGAGGTTGGACAAGGAGAGGATGCCACAGGTGATGGCAGCGACAACAGCCAATGAGCCCTGGAACCAGTTGAGAGCATGAAGATTGTGGAGCGTGGCATCATGCTCCTGCCCCATGCCCAGGGAAAGGGAGGCAATGACCACCTTAAACACTGCATCGACTGCATCACCATTGGCTATGTGAAGGGCGCCCAGAGTGGGGAAGATAGGTTGGCCTAGGCACATGGAGGCCAGGCCCATCCTTTGGGGAGCCAGTTCAGTGAGGAGGTGGTCCGCCTCGTGTTCGGCACGCAGGCCAACCTCACTATCAAGGGTGGGGGGGGCATGGGGAGGGAGCAGGCCAGGTTTGCCAACGTCTCCCGAGCCTGAGCCACTTGGGAGGAGAGCCATTCCACCTGAGGAGGAGTTGGGGTGGGGTGTTACGATACGACTCATTTTCGCTTGCGTTTTCCTTACATTCTCATACGAGTCATAGTGACTCTAGCCCATTGCTAAGGGGCTTATATCTTTTGTTTCAAGACTTGGCTTGTGACTACTGCGGACTGTGCTCCGCAGTTACTTATCGTCTCTGACTCGATCCTAGGATGCTATTGTGACTCAATCCTAGGATCCCCACTTACTATAAAGTTGAGCTTGCTAAGTAGTATGTAGCCTTAGACTTGACTTTTTGTACTCTACGGTACTTGAGCAATCGAAGACTGTTGACTACTCCATATCTCACCGAACGAACTCTCCTCTCACTGAAGAATCCTAAGTTCCACTATTGGCTTAGGCTGACTCTTCAACTCATACATCTTCACTGAAGTTCCTCCTTGGAACTTCCCTTGACAACCAGAACCAGACCCTTAGTGCAGCATCTCAGTAGATCAACTTAACCCACATTGGGTGAACGCCCCTACCGTGATGTAACATGGGGGGGCCCTCAGGCTTGAGCAAGGAGGTGACCTCCGGCTTGCCATCAGGTGAGGGGGAGGGTCTGAAGGGCGGATGGTGTGCAGAGGGGGCATGGCGGGGAATCGCCACCATGCGACCACCAGGGGCCGCAGTTCCCATATCACAGACAGGCAGGGCCAGGCCCGCAGATGAGTGGGAGGAAGGAGTGGGCATGTCCACCACGATGGGTACACGGGGGTGATCACCCTCGGTGTGATAGGCAGATGAATGATCCAAGGGAAAGGGGCCCAAGGACACAGGGGAAACTGTGGGGAAAGTAGGGGCACGAGGTGTAGGCGTTTTGCCAAGGGGAGGGGGGGGCATGGAGTCAGAGGAGAGGAAGAGGGGGTCAGAAGGACGGTCTCCAGCACCCTGAGCAGAGGGAAGAGTGGGCAGGAATGGGGGGGGAGCCCACTGCTGCCCATAGGGCCACGGTGGCGTCCACCATAGCCTCATCGGGCACCGCGAGGATTTGTTGGACAACGGGGTTATCCAATGGGAGAGAGTATTCAGAGCCACGCGGCATCGTAGGGGACGAGCCAGCCCTGGAAGCGGGGCCAGCGGACGGCGTGGGCACATAGGTTTCTCCAGCGATGGCCTGGAGGGCAAGAGCATTTCCTGCAGTGATAAAAGCGGCGGGGGGGCCGGTGGGCACGTTTCCCGGTGGGGCCGGCTCCCCCATCAAAGAGGACGGGGAGTAACGCTCCATGGGGCAGGGATGAGGACACGAACAGTTTGCAGCAGACGAAGACATCAATTGGCACTCAGGAGCAAGGCTCAACCTAATACTAACTATCGACCACAACCGAGATGGTGGTGGTTAGAGGAGAAGAGGTGGGCGTCACCGTCACTGGTTCCTGATCTAACGCACGCGCACGTGCCTACGTCTAATGTCATTAGTAAACACACTTGTCTTGTCTACCTTCCCAGCGCTTCTGTTCCCCCAGTCCTTTAGCCTTTTACCCCACTCCGCCAGCAGTGTTCCTAGTTATGATATCAAGCCACAGCTCATTGGAAGACGTTTTCCTCGTTCCAACCCTTCAGTTCGCTTCTGGTCCTGCTCCTCTATATCTGTCGTCCATCATATCCCCACCTCCATATAGCCGCCCCAATCCCGCACCTCGTCAAAGTCCTACGGAGTCTTCCACAGATCAAGCTGATCAAGACTCGCAGGTATATGACAGAGATAATCACGCTTCAACCGCAGGGGGTCCTGTCTACACTATACACACGTACGGCTTGGAGGAGTACGCATATGTCTTCATCAATAGCCACGCAGACAGCCCACAAGATACACCCGTGCTTTATCAAGGAGAACAAACAACGGGGACTATCCAATTCTCCCACCGTCGTCTGCAAGAGGTGCAGAGTATAGTTGTAGTGGTGAGGCGGCTTATAATTGGGGTGATTGTGATCGAACCAGTGTTTGTAGTTGCAGGTATTCGATTCTGACACCGTGAACCCAACATCTGTGACAAAGCTGGTGCTGTTGCCCGGGCAAAATGACCCTTATCAAATCACAAATGGAGGGTTTTGTGAGCACTTTGCCATTACGCCACCCACCACCGCCCATGATAGCGGCCTGAAGTTCGAGCTCCAAATCACCATCCATCGTCGTGGGCGCTTCAATAGAAAGATCAGGTTCGTAATGTCCACTCGCCTATCTCCATTGCCATCTTCCCACTCCTGGCTCCAACAATAGAATGAAGCAACCGATTATGTACTCCACGCGACCAGATTCCCCCAGTCTTTCGCCTCCTCCCCAGATCCCGGCCAGAAACCCGCGCAATCTCCCCTCGTCATGGAAAGCGAGTAATTACCCAGGGCTAGTGGTCAGGGGTGACGTATTCCAGCAGTACCAGGTCGAGGTAGAATGCAGGGTGGGTAACAAATACCAGCCGACCCACTTACCGGCTCCTGACTCTTATCTAGCTCATCATACCAGCACGTCACACCCTTCTGTCACTGTCTGTTACCTTGGTTTACCTACTCCTTAGAATTCGTACCCCGTATGCGACGAGGTCCCACTTCACCTCGTTATGACATGTGTGGACCGTATGGCGCTCGAACTGTTCTCCATCTCCGATGCCATCAACGTACGGTTACTCCAGGTCCTCGCGTTTGGAAAGAAGGCTGCGACGGCTAGCCCCCCTTTCACTCTCAGAAACCGCAAATCTCATCTCATTACGAAATGGGTTGCAAAAGCGCATTGGTACGCCGATAGCGAGTGTAGGGAACTTCCTCCGGACGACTGGTGTCCATATCCTCGTTGGCGCACCAAGCTGAACGGAGAGCTTCGTAGAGAGCCTGGCGCCGAAATAAGTCACAGTTTCGTAGAACCAGGCATGGCCATTAAGGTTCGTGGCTTTATGGTATCTAATGGACGTCTCACAGACTGATGTCGCACACAGTACTACGTGTGCCTGTTCCCGTTCCATACACCGGATTTCCGCCCAATATGCAACTCGGACAAAGTGCTTTTTTATGGCCAGATTGTACTCTCCAGATAGCGACCAGATCAAATTTGTTGTGGGAACCGCGGCCCGTGTTTTACACTCGTACACTGGCGCACCACCTTGGCCTCCGCTCCTCCTATCCATAGAACTAAGTGCTGTCAGGTCATCACAGCACCCGCCTACTCTCTCGACCCGGATGCCCACTTTACCTGTTGCATCTACAACCGGATCCTAGACCGTCATCGTGGAAAAGACCCGCGGAACCAACAGTGTGAAACTGATGGAAACGCTGTATGCTCGCCTATTGGACTAGATAATATCATATCTCAAGCTAGGTTTTGTGGTCTAATCGTGGCTCTAATCCGAATGCAGTTATAACGATGTACAGTACTGTAGAAAAACAACGGCTCTAAAAATATCATTTGCAAGGTCTGCTCAGACCTTGGCTCAGACATCACTGAACTCCGAGTCCCTTTGAATCGTCAACATCAGCAACCCCCCAAATTGCCTCCATGACGGATGCAGTCCGGATCCCAGAGTGCAGTCTACATGGAATGCGCGAATCCGATTAGGACATTCTAGACGCCCGGGTATCAGCTGACCCGGCAGCTCTGGTACGCCAAGACTCAGGCCTCAGGCCTCAGGCTCAGGCTGCTAGCAGTGTGATACTAGTATTGTCCATGAGCTCACACAGCAGCCGATCCAGTGAAAGCACATCCCCACCTCCTTATACGTGTCCTAGTTCAACGACTCAACATTCCGTGCTATCAACGGTTGGCCCGAACTCGGAGGCACTTGACGGTGACCGTCGTGCCGTAACAGTACCTGTCTATACTATACACACGTACAACCTGAGGGAGTACGCACTGATCTCCATAAACAGCTACGCAAGCAACATTCAGGGTGTACCTCTGGCGTATCTAGGAGAAATGACAACAGGGTCTGTCGTATTTCCCAAGTATCGTCTCCATGAGGTGCGAAGTATTATTGTAGCAGTGAGTTGGCTTCTCAGTTACAATGGCTGTGATTGAGTCGGAAATTTATAGTTATGGGTATTTATACCTCACCTCAGGAACCCGCCATACAGGACGAAGCTCGTGCTCTTGTCTGAGCAAATTGATCCTTCTCATATCTCAAACAGTGACTTTTGTTGGCGCTTTGCCATTGCCCCACCTTGGGCCACTGGCCCACCCCTCTTCCCGGCCTCAGGACAAGCCAATTCCCCCATTGGACGACCCCCACTGCAGAGTAAAGATATTAATCTGAAGTCTCAGCTCCAAATCACAATCCATCGTCGCGGATGTCTCGCCCGAAAGCTCAGGTTCGTGTCCCTCACTTACCTGCCTCCGTGGTTGTCTTCCAACTCTTAGTTTCTGCTTCAGAATGAGGCAACCAATTCGCTACACAATACGTCCGGATCCCACCACGCATTCTCCAACTTCTCTTCCCCTCGTCAGAAACCCGCGCAATCTCCCATTGTACTGGACAGAGAATCGATGCCCAGAGGTAATCATCAGGGGCCTCATATTCCACCAGATCCGTGTCGAGGTCGAATGCAAGGTGGGTAACAAATACCAGGCATAATTACCTCCCCGGTTTATGACTATCTATTTTGTCCAGCTCATTATACCGGTATGTCACACTCTTCTGTTATTGTCCACCACTTTGGTTTACCTACTCCTGACTCTCTTAGACTTCATACCCCGTTAGCGACGAGATCCCACTTTGTCTCGTCATGACATGTGAAAACCGTGCGGCGATCGACCTGTTCGCCGTGTCTCGCGTTATCGACGTACGTTTACTCAAGGTTCTCGCCTTTGGAAAGAACGCAGCGGCGACGACGCCCCCTTTCACTATCGTAAATCGTAAATCGTACCATAGTACGAAGTGGGTCGCAAGAGCTCAATGGGACGTTGATGGCTAGGCAAGAGGATTCCCTCTGAACGACGAGCACCCAAGTCCCCGTTGGCGCATCAAGCTGAACGGAAAGCTCTTCAGAGATCCTTGCGCTGAAATGAGCCACAGTTTTGCAGAACCGGGTATCGCTCTCATTGTACGTGGCTTTAGTGGGCGGGTCCCGACCTTTTGCCGACCCACATTATTTTTAGTACTACGTGTGCCTTTTCCCATTCTGCTCAGTAAATTTCACCCCAACATGCAAGCCGGGCAAGGCGCTTTTCTACGGCAAGATTTTGATCACCAATAGTGGTCAAACCAATGTGTCGTAGGAGCGTCTGCTGCACAGTCGCGCACTCACGCACCACCCTCTCTGCATCTACAAAAATAAGGGGTGTCGGAGTTGTGACGACACTAGCCTACTTTCTTGAATACCCGAATTTGACGCATCCAAAACAAGTTCTAGCAGTGACTATTAGCCGAAAATATATCGAGGAACCAATAACGTATACAAATAGACTCGCCTATTGACTGTTTATCTCAAGTAGGGTTCATGGTTTATTCCCTTTTCATAACAATTGTACTGTACTGTAGTGTAACAACAGATCTGGGGCATGAGACATTGCTCGCAGCCTGCTCGGTCATCAGGGGCCAACGCAAAATCGCCCTGATCCTGAATCATCAAACGATACCACCCTCAATTTGCGACCATCACCTCTGCTCCCAGAGAGCGTTCACCCAAAAAAGTGCACGTATGTCATGCCCATCAGCCCTCCAGCGGATACTAGGCCCTCAGTAATCCAGGCTCGCGTATCAGATGACCTGTCAACTTCAACATGCGTCTGATACCGAGATCGATACGCCAACTCTCAGGATTTCGGCTGCGCTCCCCTCGTGAGAATGCCTCGCTGCGGTCCTCAGACCCCAATATAGATTCCACGTGTATTTTCTCATGCACACACCCCGCTGCTGCCCTGCACCGCTGATAGCACCGTGACTCATGACGCCGACACTGGGCGGTGCAATCTACGTCGAACATCTACAAAAATTAGCGGTGTTCAGAGCCGTCCAAACGCGTCCAAACGCGTTCAAACAGTTCGGCAAACACTCCAGTTCTGCGACGAGGCGACAAATCACATCCTGGGGATAAGAGCAAGGCGAGCGCTTTAACGCCACAGAGCTTCCGGTTCCCAGCCGGCCATGTTCGCCATCGCGCGCTAGGTGGCAAACAGTTCATCATCAAATCTGAGGACAAGGAGGAGCTCTGTCAGCCGGCCTGGTGGAACCGAAAATGCCTTATACAGGGCAGCCCGTAAAATATATTATCTCCACGGACCGCTTCTCACGGACGTGCCACTCGAAGTACTGTATACAACAAGTCCCGGATGTGTCCTAGGTCTGACCGGCTTGGGTGCGTGTTCCCAACCCTCTTATTGTATTGTTAGCTGCGCTGACGTGAGAGCCGCGTAAGTTTTTTTTTTCTCCGCACTGGTACCGCAATTGTATAGCTGGGACAAAGGGCGCCGTTCCCACACGGGAATGGGAAAAATGCACAGGGCCACACTGTAACTCCAGCGCAACCGCAAAGGGTTTGTGGTCCAAAAATCTAGTGATCATTTGATCATAATTGAAAATTGGAGCGGCCAAAAGTAGCCGCGTGAGTCGACAGGCTCCGAGAGATACATGTGGGCTAGCAGTGAAAGCGGGATGGCACTAGGATCGGATAGGACAGGCCAAAGTTACTGCCCCTAAACACCTCAGTTTCGATACAAGGTTCGTCGGTTCAGAGGTCTTGAAATTTCCCCATAATGAAAGTTCTGAGCGAGCTGTGTCGGCGTAAGTCACTCCTGGGCTGAGCATAGATGCCTGAATTGGAACCACGGTACAGATACAGCAACTATGCAAGACCTAGAGGCTTGGACCCCAATTTCCGATCTTCAGCACCGCCGCAGTGACAATACAGCAGGGGATAGATAGTCGGAGTCCAGATCGCAGGGTATGATCAGCTCTGTACCTGCTGCGGAATTGCAGTGCACACGACTCGCATCATCTCCAGTGATGTTCACATCCACGGCAGGGCTGAAAGGGTGATACTCCGTATCATCAGTGAAGGAGATCATCGTATAGCCAGGGTTTTGGTGGCGTCTGAGTTTATGTTGTCTGCCAAGCTGGTGACATAAGCAATTAACAAAGTCGTGCAAACGTTATCGTGAACTGTTACGCCGAGTTACCCGAACTTGGCACGTTCTCCGGTATATCTTTTTTCCAGTAGAAAGATTTCGGGTGTTGCCCACACCCCTGAATCACCAGTGTAAAGGGCGCTGGCTGGACGACGCCTTCCAACGAACGTGATGACTCGTTAGTGTGAGTCTTACCTGGAGCTCAGTCGATAACTTTGGAGAATGAAGTACGTTGCTAGTTCCAACCCAATCTGATATCGTGGTTTCCCAGGCTAGGTGAAAGTGGAGAACCGTATGATTTACGGGAGACATATTGGCATTATCGATGTCGAATCCCCATAGACAATAGTACCCGAGGAAGTGCTAGTGGGCGTCACAAACACATCGTAACCCAATTCAGGTGCAAGAATCTGGCCAATCATATTTCTCAAATTACCCGACTGAATTGGATTACACTGTAAAACGCCCGCAGTGTTTAAACTATAGGACGGGCGGTCTTCATAGCGGCCAGGCTGCTGTGGCTCAACGACCTAGACACAGAGCAGGACAGGACAAAATCGCCCAATGGAGAACCGGACTGAGGTCACCGGTTGGAATGCATTGTCCCACTAACATATTCGCACAAGATGGAGGACGTACACCGTCGCCACTTTTTACCGAGCGCCATCCCAAGTCATACTGGGCCCAGACCGCAGTACGATCGCCCTCAGCGGGGTCGGTGTTCCTACCGGCATCTCTCCCGATGGGCAGTTCTCCGCCTGGCCCAACAGCACCGCAGTGGAGTAAGCAACCCGCTTCTAAGCGCGCGCGGAGTGATCTCGTCTAGACCCCCCTTTATTGGGTCCACGGTGTAGCTAACCCTTTCCGAGTCCGCCGCACTTCACGGGAATATTGGAGATGTTCTAACGAGTTCATTTTTTGACCGAGAAGGCCACCGCCTCAGGTACCGCCCGGGAAGTCGACCTCGCCATCGGGACCGTTGAGTGAGCCTCCAACAGGTCATACAGTCATGGTCACGGTGCCTCGAAAGCCCCCCCACTGCAGGCGCGGCATAGGAATTCCCTCAGCCAGTCTGTTGATCCGATAAGGAAGAACTCTGATGAACTGGCTGCTGGCTTCGCTAGAGGCACTCAACAATGGCAGGACAGTCGGCCGAGCCTGCCTTGTCCGCCTTGATTGGAGCGACCACATACCACTACTACTCTAGTTCAAGTTAGACGAACACGGCACATGTCATCGGGATGCACAAAAGCCGAACAAGCTTGCTTGCGTACTGTACGCTCCGTCAAAGAATAGGTCATCGATCATCCCTTGAAACTTTTCTCGGGCGTGACTTCTCGTCATCTCACATCGCGCCCTTTGCGTCTCAGCTCGACGTTTCTGTACCTACTTCATAATTACGGCGCGTCCTGCTAGTGCCTTACCACAGGCACAGCATCGTACAGTGTGTACTCGCGCCTTCTTGAATTTTACCCTTCTGACAACTCTTAGGTTGTGCCCACTTACTGATTAAGGACATATTGCAATCAAACCACCTCGTGCCCCAAGAACGGGACCTCGGAGCACGGGAAAATTGATGAGGCGTGCAGGGTCATTGGCCGCGAGCAAAGTCTCAGCTGAAGCACGTGATACTCGAGCATCTGCGGCAAGTCTTCCAACATGTACGTCGTTGCGGCGGGGGCTCACGTATCTCTCTTTCTTGCGTGTTTCTTATACGGTGCGATGAAAGCCCGTAATATCGGATAGAATCGTCTTCTAGTTGGCCAAGTAGTTCAGTTATAGTAGTTTGCTGCGGGAATAGTAGGGCCTTCTATGCATTTCTGAGTGAATTAGAAACCCTCAGCGCGCACTATGTCATGTAGCGGTCGAGGACCACGTTTGGTTGTGAGCGGTTTGTGGTACGTCCCATGTTCGCCTAAGTTCGTCACGTTCCAGGTGTCCTTTTCGCGTCTTGAAAACTCCCATTCCAATGCCCGGAAAGTGGAAGGGTTTAAAAATTGAAAAGTGTCTGCGCGTGTACTTGTAAGTGGTTTCAAGCTTGGGCTGACACGATACCCTAACCCTATGTAGTAACGCTACGGGGTAATAACAAGTCTGAATCTCTCCGAATTCGTGTTGGTGTATGTATGCGGAAATAGGCCGATTGCTGTAATTTGCACGATGAAGTTTGTCGTATACCAATGGCAAAACCTCAGTTAATGTCATATTAGATGTTTTTTGGCCAACCACATTGGAGATTGCTCCTCTCGACAGCATCTGTTCAAGTTGTGAACATTGCTCTACAGCCCTGCCCAAGCCAGGGTGAGTACAAAGAGAATACAGACCGGAGTTGTGACGGAATTAGAACGTGAAGACATGGAACTCTTCTATCTCCATTGCCTCTGCTCCGTCCCCCGGCGCGGATGTACGCGCGCTTATTCCCGATCTAGCTCCCGGGCGCTCTACATTCTCTTCCACCGAGCTCCATGTCGCGCAGAGAGTGGCCGTGGTCGACATTGTTCACGTCGCAGCGGCAGCGGTTGTTGCGGGTGCCGGCGCGGATGCCGCTTCGTGACGGCCCGGCGCAGGGCGCTGCCGCGCGGCAGAGGCCGAAGGGAACCCGACCAGACACGGGTCGGTGCTGTGGCGGGAGCAGGCCGCGCGTGTGCACGTCGGGTCGCTCCGCGCGCTCAGCGGCAGCGCGTCTCGGCCCCCCATCGGCGACAGCGTCGAAAGCTGGGGCGCGTGAGGGTGTGCAGGTCGAATGTGGCCCATCTGTTTGCCTCGAAGACATCAAGAACGAGGCTAAGCGTGGCGTAAGTCGCATCTAGATAAAAGTGGCTCGCAGGCGTGGTGCGGCTCGGCGCCTCGTAGAGGAACTATGACCTGTAGAAGAGCCCGGGAAGGGACTCGTTGTTGGGGTACCCGAAGACCGCCTCGGGGCGTGGGGCGAGCGCGTGGCCAGGGCGGCCGAGAGACTCGGTGAGCGAGTAGACGAGTAGTGACTCTTCTGGCTGTCCTCCAATGTGTCGGGCACTGCGACCAAGCTTATGTGGGAGTCGCCCAGGAAGCGGTATTCGTGGAAAAGCGTCAGGAGCGAGTGGTCTGGGAGATAAGGCGAGGTGGGGATAGGAATAGAGTGCGTGACGGAGTGAGAGCGTGCACCAACTCGGCAAGAGCCCCAGTACGCCAGTGCATACGAGCAGGACGAAATCGTGCCCACCATCCCCGACGAGAGCGAGACAGTCGCCGTGGATCATGCAGAGCTCAATGTAATTGCCAAACGGTCTTCGGCATTCGGGCAGCTGAACGAGCCCATTGGTCTGGGAGAGCGGATACTCGTCACCGGTGGGGAGACAGCGCAGATGGAGTAAGACCCATGACTATAAATATCGGCAACGAGGGCCGTCCATCTCCGGTCGACGTGTGGGGTAATTTCATACAATGGGAACTGGCAAGAGGCATGTCCGTAACTCACCCCCGGTCGTACGAGTCGGTATGGCCAGTGGATTGCGCGTGACGTTGACAACGAAGGATGACACGGGGAAAGTTCAAATCGAGCGCCCAGCCCCATACCAGCGCACCACGCAGCGCGGAGGGCAGCAGGAAGACGACCAGCTGGGTGTGCTTGTACGCTCGTGAATGTCGTTTCGATGTCCCTGTCCCGGAGCACGAGAACGCCATCAAGTACGTAAGGCCTGGAGAGGTTCATCGTCTCGTGAGCAGTCCACGGGGGTTTCTTCCGGTCGTCACCGTCTGCGGTGAGTGTGGATAGGTGATTAGCCGTGTCGGGACTGACCCGGATCCGGATATTGTTATGCATGTCCCTGGCGAGCAACTCGATCTTGTATTGCAACGCGCCGGAGCTGGAGATAACATGGCGTATGTGACGGCTGAACGGGATGATGAGTGATCGGAAGAGCGAAGAGAGGACACGTCAAGAACGCTCGGACGTTGGAAAATTTGAATAAGCACTTGCGGAACGAACTCAATCGGTAAGGCAAGAAAGTACAGCGTCACATCTTAGGCCTTAGGCCTGAGGCCTGAGGCTTGGATGGTGTGAGGGCCCGAGGTATGACATGAACGAAGGACTGGATGACGACTCGGACCCTGGTTTATCGGAAGTCACCTACGGCTACGACTGGTGTACGGCAGTGGGAATTTCACATGGATGATGATCGATCAACTGGACTCAATGGCCAGTTACTCTGACGACAACGATGACGATTCCAGACCGCCGCGACACGACTCCGAGTCGGCGATTCTCTAGACTCTTCAAATGAGAGTGGGTGACAGTGGCGCAGGAAAAGATCCAGGAACCCAAATGCGACACTCCTCGTCGAACTCTCCGTGTTACTACCATGTCGACCATTCTTTCTCTCCCAGAAGAGCTCATCATTGAAATTATGGTTAAAGGTGATCACAAGATTCTCTTGACATGTCAGAGAGTGAGTGACCAGCGCCTTTTACCCAACGCTCTTATCTCATTCCAATTCACACACATAGGTTTGCCGTACGCTCAATGCCATAATCAAGGATTC
This sequence comes from Lactarius evosmus, assembly GCA_951394315.1. Lineage (NCBI taxonomy): Eukaryota > Fungi > Basidiomycota > Agaricomycetes > Russulales > Russulaceae > Lactarius > Lactarius evosmus. Next base: position 63,427 of record OX596125.1, on the reverse strand, counting down.
TGTTCCTTTGCAGTATATCATCTCGCTGGCGGCATGCGGCATGCGGGACGGTCTGTCGGCCGTCGTCTACGAGAGAACCGCCGAGCGATTGCAACGACTGCGCGAGCATGAGGCCGCTTGGCGAGAGGTCGCGTGGTCCGACGGCAGCATCATATCACATACGGCCGTCCGCGATCTCCCCACCACCAGCTCCGGAGGGGTGCTCGCCTTTCTGAAGCAGTCCGACGGTGACTCTGGCGATTCTGAATGCGGCGACCGGCTCTTTCTTCTGCGCGTCCCGTCGAGACTGAGAGGAATACCTGGTGAGAGCTGGGAATTGAACGGCCTCGGCGAGATGTCCAACGTCTGCATTGACTCGGCCCAGGACCTCCTTCTATTCCAGAGGTACGTACAGAGGCCCGCGTGTCCAGACATGCCGACCACTCACCTGTCACGCAGATCTAATCACTTTCACGTGCGAACGTTGTCGTCCGGAAAAGTCCACCCATCAGTTCTTCATTCTGGCTCATTTGATCTGGGAATAGCTTCTTCAGATTTACTGACGGAAATACCGGTCATCTGCTGTGACCACGTGGCAGCCATCGTACACGAGCATTCCCTTTCGCATGCTGCTTTGACCGTCAAAGGAACGGTCGTTGTCTGGAACTGGAAGACTGGAAATCAAGTGGCGATCATCGTGCGTGCTTTTCCCCCCTTTGGTCCCTTCCCCGTTATCATAATACCCATCTTTAGCGACCGCTGTTTGCGCGCATCGGACGCGATATCACTTTCCTTGATGAGACACATATTCTCATACCGGCTTCGGCCGTCGACTCTGCGCTCAAGCCCGGGCAGAATTACGAACTCATGCTTCTCGTATACGACTTCGATCCATCCGTCACCCTCTTTATAAACCAAGTTGCGACGATCCCTTACTGTTTCCGTATATCTCTCCCTGTGCGCACCGGCATCACCACCTTCCGCCAGGCACGCATCAACGCCAACACGGCCTCCTTCTCCTCGCCCACGGCGTCTTGCTCTTCCCCACAGGGATACTTCCATGCTGACCCGAAGGACCGCATCATCGCGCTGGAGGTGACAGACAACAACTGGATGCAGGGCATGGAGGAGACTGCGGAGCTGCACGCGCCCGCGCGCACCTTCCTCAACTACATCGCCACGCACCCGCCCATCGCTGCGTCCGCGTCCATCTCGGGCCAAAACCCATTAGACGTGCAGTGGGAGGCGTGGGGCCCGCACGGTGCGCATCTCGTGCGTGCCGCTGACCAGCCGTACATCGTGCGCCGACCGCGCGTCTGCGGGATGCGCGTGCTCGCCGCGTCGCTGTGCGACCGTTCCGTCGTCGTCACGGACTACCACCCCGGACGTGTCGCGCGCAGCGTGGGGCTCGGAGGTGGTGGGGCTGGGACGCGTGCGCGCGCGTTGAGCACGTTCTCTGAGATCTTGCAGGGTGGACGACGTCCTGCGCGCCCGCCACTGACGTGCATTACGAAGGTGGTGCCCCTACCTCGTGAGCTGCAAGAGACGTCTGAGACCCCATGGATGATGTTGTGCGAGGACGCGTTGGTAGCCTTCGAGGTGAGTGAGCGGGTAAGGGTTGACTCCCTTTTTCTTTTTTTCTTTCTCATTTGCACGTTTCGTGTGTTATTGGACTTTTACTGATCGACGGAGCGGGTACTGTCATCGTGCTTGCTATTTTCAATGCGCAGTATGCTCCAGACGGTTTCGAAATCAGCAAGGTCCATGCGTACACGTTCTAATTTCGATGGAAGGCGGAAGTCGCAGATAGCTATTGCATGAGGTACGAGCGCCTAGTTGCATTGATCGTAAGGGTTAACTAGTGCTGACTGACCATGTCGTCTAGTAGACATTTCATATCAAGCGCTGGGCCGCGCACCAAAGTCGATGACAATATGGATACAGATGTTTCAAGTATTATGAAGACCCTAGCATTCCGCGATACCCGGGAGCAACACCACATGGTTGTCCTCTGGGCCTTACACACAAGAGGCATTAGAATGTAATTCAGTGTGGAGTGCCCAGCTTGGAATGAAATACAGTCGTTGTCAGTCTACATGGTACTTAGTTATTCGCGTTTTGTGCGGCGTCTGGGCAAAGTGCAAGACAAATGCAGAGCACTGATTGGATATACTTTGTATCGAGGTGACGCAACGCAGCAATTGGGCGTCCTGCTTAGTCACGCGACGCGGGTCGATTCGAGTCCTGAGTCGGTCTCTCGTCGAAGTCGAAGCTGCAGGGGAGTGAGGGGAGACGGCGTGCGTGATTCGTGTCTGTGGGTCTCCTCCACATCGGTGGCGTAGATTGAACGTCAAGGGGCAGAATGTAATTACGTTGAACGAGCAACGGCGGAGCTGCACTCGAAGCGCGTGGCCAGGTCCACGAAGCCGAGAGCTGACGGTACGCTGGCTCGCAACGTCGTCTGACCAAGTCGTTCACCACACACTCATGACGTTCTCAAACTCTAAACATGGCAACAGATGCGAGTCTAAAATAAATCGACCAATGAAATAAAGGGATGGGGGAAAAAGAAAACACCAGCGGGGAGCCAAGGCGTAACAGGCAACAGGCAACAGGTGTCAAATTGTCAAAGATGGGGGCTGGCTGGCGTTGCGGCCCGCTCCGTCGCGATTGGGCCAAACCCAGCTTGGTAAAATTGAAATATGCTTTTAGTGCCGTCGGACGAGTGCGAGCAACAAAGTGAGGGCGCTCGCTTCGAGGGGGGGCCTGTCTGGCGTCTCTCGTCTCTCCTTCAAAGAGTGCGAGTTGGGAGACCCCGACGTGGATGACTCTGCTGCTTCACTCTACCCCTCCTGCCCTCCCCAGACGAGGGGGCCCGCCGCGCTTGTTGGACTCGCCGGACTACCCGATGTTGAGCTCGCTCTTCGTGCGCAAGGCACGCTCTGCGCATGACCTTACCGCCCATGCCCAACGTAAGCTGAGAACGGTCGTGTCAGAGCTCTTTTCCGACCCACTCTCGAGCGAGAAGCCGCCTCCTCCACTCCCGCCCCACCACCGCGTCGACCTCTTTTCTCGGCTGCCGGAGGAGCTTCTGATAGCAATCCTCCAGTATCTTGATGGCTCCTCAATCGCCGCGTGCAATCAGGTACGACGACCCACAGCCGTTTATCCCCGCGCTCTATAGAGACTGAACGGCTTCGTCCGCGCCTTTACGGTTTTTCCTCTCTCTCCCCCTCGTGCTTTGCTTTCGCCCTCCCGTGTACCCCTCTTTTTTTTTTTTTTTTTTTGCAGACATGCCGCGGCATGCGACAAGCGATCTCCCACAGCATGCAGCTGCAGTACGAGATCGCCCTGTTCTCGTGCGGCATGCGCGACGGCGCGCGGGCGGACGCGAACCACGAAGTACAGCTGAAACGGCTGCTCGCGTACGACGCCGCATGGCAGCAGCTCGCCTGGACGGACGCACGTCCGCTGGACCACCTCGCCGGTGCGTTCCACCCGGCCGCCATATCGGGCAGCACGATCGCCCTCATTCCGTTCGGCCCTGGCCCCGTCAGCGGCTTCAGGCTGCTCATCCAGCAGTTCCCGTCTGCGCTCAGAGGGACCGACCTCCGCCACTGGGAGCTCCAGTTCCAGCTCATGTCCGTGCACGAAACGCTCATGGACGTGTCCCAGGATTTACTCATCCTCCTCGAGTGCAATCGGTCCGTTTTTTTTTTCTTTCTTTTTTCTTGCACGACTACTCATATTTCCAACGAACTTGCAGATCAAATTTTACGACGATATACCACGTGTATAGCCTGAGTACGGGTCGCCCACATCCGCTTGCCGCGAACGACGGTCTCCTTGAGGTGCCAGAAGAACGGACGATAAGCACAAGCGCCTCTGGACTGTGTGGAGACTACATCGGCGCCACTGTGAACAGCCCCTTGCAGAAGTCCACGCACCTCGTCCTGTGGAACTGGAAAACGGGCGAGTGCAAGGTGGACGCGGTGAGTGTCTCGAAATTTGCCATTGCCCTGATTGACGCCCGCCCGTTATATTACTTCGCTTTGCTTTCCGCCCGCGGTGAACTGAACTAAAAGCCCTTACCGACGCCGGAGTTAGGCCTCAGACCGACGTTCAACTTCCTCGACCGCCACCACATCCTCGTCGGCTTTCTCCGGTCAAGCGAGTCGCAGCCAAGAGAGCTGCTCGTGTGCGCGCTGGACGACCAGCGCCTGCTCGCCAACAGCGGCCCGATCGACACCGTACCTACGTACCTGTTCCGCATCCCCAAACTGCTCAAGCGCCGCGACTACTGGGAGATCCACCTGCACCGCAACTCCGTCCCGCTGTACAGCGGTGGGCCCTCCACCTCCACCTCCACCTCCGCCTCTGCCTCCACCTTTGCGTCTGCCGCAGCGCCGGACCACACGGACCACTACCACCACTACTTCGACAACGACCCCGCAGACCAACTCGTCGTGATCGAGATGGCGAGCCGGCGGCACCAGCCCCCGCCAGAGAAGCTGGACCCCGCACTGAGCCTCTGCATCCCGGCCCGTGCGATCCTGCGCCGCATCGCGCGAGCGCGCCCGCTGCCCATGGCGGCCCCAGCAGCGCGGGGCACCGCGCGTCCGCCGCTCGTGTTCTCGTGGGAGCAGTGGGGCGAGGGCGGCCGCGCGCTCATCTCGAAGCGCCTCGACAGCGAGCGCCGCCTCCCGATGCTCTCGCGCGTCTGCGGCCTCCGCCACGTCGCGCGCAAACCCATCGTCCGCGCCGGCGGCGGACCCGCAGTCTTCCAGGTCTTGGACTTCCATCCCGCTCGCGCGAGGCGCATCGCCCAGAGCCGCGCTGCCCCTGGTAACGGCAACGGCGGCGTCTGCGCTGGCGCCGTGCCGCTGTCGTCGTCGTCGTCGTCGCTGGGCCACGCGGTCGTAGAGGTACCGCTGCCGGTGGAAATGCAGGGCGTTGACCCGGTCTTGATCTCGACTTCGATCTGCCAGGACGCGCTGATCGTGTTCGAGGTGCGTGGGAACTCCTCTTTATTTTTTTCGCCCCATGCTCTCAAGCTCACACCGGGGTTTATTATTATTATTTCTTTTTGCTGTCTGCTCGTCGCTATTTTTCACGCACGCTACCCATCACAGCGCATGGGCCGGGACGTCAGTGGTCTGAGAAGGGTATTCGTATGTTCTTTCTGAGACCCCTTGCTTTGTGAGGGTAGTTTGGTGGATGATGGCAGCAAAAGAATCATCGCCCGACCTGGGCGGGCCCCCTTCTTCCTTGTTTCCATAGTGTTCTCTGTCACGGTGTCCTCTCGTACCAATCATGTTTCGATTCATTCATGTCTACATGTCATAGTCCCCCCTCCCCCCCCCTTACATTTACATCTTCTACGCGTAGCGACAGTATTATTATCGTATGTATATAGTACTCGGCAACTAATTCCACCCCCTCACATCTGTACGAAAGGACTCTGGGATGCGCCAATAGCGCGTCCAGACACGGTATTCGTTCGACGTTTCGCCAAGCTCGCGCGTGCCGAAGTTATTATTTGCTTTGCCCAGCCCAACAAAGTTCTACCGTATTCGGGTCATCAGAAGTATAGTAACGTAGATCATACATTACAACACCAAATAATACACAAGTAAGGTTCCGTACAAAAAAGCACTGATTACGACCCTTACGTGCATCAGCGGCCGCGGACAAAGGAAGAAAAGGAAGTCTAGCAGGAAAGCACAATGACCGATCAAATAATCAAAATAAATAAAAACAAAACTTGGGGGCGGGGTCTTGCGGGTGCAGTCAACCAAATCATGGTCTCAGGTGAAAGCGCCGCCACAAGCCCCCAAGTACGCCGATCACGTCGATGGGGCTCACAGCATTCGAGCCGCCGCCGCCCCCACCACCACCAGCGGCTTCATAGTGGAACGACCCGGGGATGCGCCGCTCCACCTCCACCTCTGCATCCGTCTCGGGTGTTTTGGCCCCGGCAGGGTCCGGGGGCGTTGGCGGTAGCGATGACGAGGAGGACGAAGATCTCGCCGCCATGGTGGCGGCGGTTCCGGCCAGCGATCTGCGGCCTCCGCTTGACGACCGGGACACCGCACCACTCCCGCCGCCTTTGTCGCCTTCATCGCCATCGCCGTCGTCGTCGTCGTCATCGCTGATCTCCACCGTGCTCCGGCTCCTGTTCCCATTGGTGAGGCGCGACATGGCGCGGGCGGCGCCGATCGCGTTGCGCCAGCGTGCGCGCGGGTCGAAGTTCTCGCGGAGGCCGGAGAGGTCGTGTTCGGTCGAGGGCGCGTAGGTCGTGAGCCACGTGTGTGCGAGCGCCTGCTCGGCCGTGAGGCGCTGTGCGGGGTCGGGGTCCAACAGGGCGTGGATGAAGCCCTTCGCTGTGTGTGGGGGGGGGTTGGGAGGCGTGAGAACCCGGCGTCACCCGACATTGCAGTGGCGCGGAGAGGGAGCGTACCTTCTTCGGACACGTTGTTCCAATACCGGTCGTGGAAGGTGATCTTGGCTTCTGTCGTCTGCCGCACGAGCTCTTTCAGGTCGTCCGAGCGGAACGGGGAGTAGCCGCAGAGGAGCACGTAGGTGATTATCCTGCCGATGCGAAAGGGGGCAACGTTGTTTTCAGCACTCTCGTCGTATCGCGCGTCAACGGGAGGTAATATGCGCACCCGATAGCCCAGAGGTCCACGGGCTTGCCGTGGCCCTTGTGGTTAAGCACTTCTGGTGCCACATAGCCGAAGCTTCCTGCAAGGGACGTGAGCTGCTCCTCAGAGGAATGTAAGTGCTTGGCACTGCACGATGTGCGTGTCAGATTCCATCTCATAGAATAAACCCAACGACCCACATGCCAAAGTCAGCAATGACGATGTCGGAAGATGGATCCTGGGTGCGGTACAAGATGTTCTCTGGTCTGCCAAGGTGCCCCTCATGAAACACTCAACGGGGGAAAAAAAAAAGAAGTGGCGTACTTGAGATCTCGGTGCACGATATCGTTGTCGTGCAAGTATTCCACTCCGGACAATATGGAACTTGAAAGGAGGTAAATGGACGCCGCCGTAAATAAAGAAGGGGGCGCGCACCGAAGCACCGTGACGGCATCTTGCTCTGTGAACCTGCCGCGCTTGCTGATACGCTCGAAGAGCTCGCCACCGACTGCGAGCTCGAAAGAGAGGTAGTACTTGTTCCGAGACTCAAACCACTCGTAAAACTTCACCTAGGAGAGCGTGACCAGAGTTTAAAACTTTAGCCAGGGGCGTGGGGGTAGGAGGAGAGGAAGAGAGAGACAAACGGAAACGCACGATATTTGGATGATCGAGACCCCTGAGGACCTCCATCTCGCCCCAGACGCTCGCCTCGTTGCCCTTGACCTTCTTTTTAGCGATAATTTTCAGTGCGACCTCATGAGTGACCCCCGACGACGGCTCGCCAGAGCCGCGGGTCGTCGGTGGGGACCCCGTAGCCGAGGGCTTGGGGCTGGAAGACGGGGAGGTGCGGTTGCCGTTCTGTGAGGCTGAAGCGCCGCCAGCGCCGCGCTCGGCGGTTCTAAGCTGCTCTGTTGGGACACTCCATGTCGCGCGCTACCGAATGTGGAGTCAGTGATGCTGGGGGGAGAGTATGGAGCACGGGGGTGCACATACCACGACTTTTCCAAATGACCCGGTTCCGAGTACGTTGTGTATCTCATACTGTTTTTTCTTACCGGCCGACGAGGGCTGGGGCAGCACCTTCTGGGAGACAATCGAGAGCATATGTGGTGTACGGTGTGAGTCGAATGTGCTGTGCACGGAATGTGGCACAGATATACTGTTTAGTTTAAGAAGGGGCCGCAAGAAGCGAAGCGAAGTTGCTTGTGAGACGAGATTAATAAGTTACTAAATACAGTAATTAGTCCGGTCTCTTGCGATCAAACCCTCTCAACCTCGCGATGACGACAACGGGGCGCGCGCGCGTTGCAGGGCACTTTCTGTTGCCGTCGCGTTCACTCCGGGAGAGACGGACGTCCCGGGGTGAGATCGCCCCGGGGCGATGTACTGTGCCTCCGTGCCGGCCCGAGTTTTCAACGTTCAACCCTCGCTTGTACCGGGTATCAGAAGCATTTCATGATAACAGATTCGAGGCCTATGACTGGACGATCATCCCGTCCACATTCCGTCGATGGAGTCTCTCTGATAGGAACTTACGGCGTGCACCCGCGGCCGGCACAACCCGCGGCACGCTGAGAAGGATCCGGGGTGATGGCATAGTGGATGACTTCCCGTAACTATCTGGAGCTCCAGATTTTTTTCAAATGTATATATTTGGGTTGATTGGTCTCGCTTGTGATGACTAATCATGGCAACTAAACGAGATACCCGTTCCAAACTCAAAAATCTGATGAGGCCCCCCCCCCCCCTCATCAGACTCCAGATAGCTCTCCAGATCCTAATTTGGAAGTGCAGAAAATGAAATACGTCCATTTTTGTAAAGTACAGATCCCGATAACTCTCCCAGCACTCTCCGAACCTCCCAGGACTAGTGCTGGGTTTGTTAGGTGTATGTTAGTAACCAGCCAGTATATCACATGTAACTAGCAGGTTATTAACATATCTAACTAACAGGGGTCAAAAATACAGTGTGATATACTGCGAGATACCTAATATCAAATTCTGATTAATCAACAAAGTTTTTGTTGCTTGAACTGTGTACTGTCCCCTACCCACCTCACAGATTTACAACATGATCCCTGAGGCTGATAGAACAACTTTACTTGATCTCTGTCAAAAGTTCATAAGTTCCAATGAATCCTTCACCCTTGCCTATCTGGTTGATGCTGTCAACACAACAATCCCTGATCATGAAAGCCCAGATTGGAAGGAATGGACCACCTATATAGATCAGCTAAATGAAGTCTGGACAGAAATGTTGTATTTCGGCACACTCGACCCGGCCGACCCGAGCGTTACTCAAGAACGCACCCGGACAAGATCGCAACCGCCGCGCATGTTCGCGGCCACTATCGGAGGAATAGAAAGCATTTTCGGATGAGTTCTAGACTTTTATTTTCTATTACATTCTTATTTCCGAGTTCCATATCGTTTCAAGCGCACCATTCCGTACCAACTCATACAGGGGCCTCGCGCACCCCTTTTTCCCCCATTCGCTACATCGCTTCACACCGCCTCGCGTTCCAGACCCTTCGGTACCATTTCGACTCGTATGTATCTCTACTGTATCCGATATTTACTACTTTGTTTCTCTTTGCGACCGTTATTCATAAAACGTAGATAAACTGTATTTAAAGTCTCTTTGTACTCCAATATCATTATCCTGTTCTCGAAAATCTTTCCCGTGTGCTCTTTTATTCCCTCTCAAAAAAGCGAGCTTCAATTCGCTTTACTCGTCTCTCGCGCTCGACTTCTACCCCCGAACGACTTCGCGTTTCTTTGCCGACCGAACCGGCTACTCGGATCCCTGACCGGTTATATCATACCGGCTCTTGACTCTACGCAATCTCACCAAGAAATTTACATGGAGGGAAAGACTACTCCTTGGCCAAAGGTAAGGTTTGTCACATTTCTGATGTTAATAGGCACTCACCTTCATACTGGCACATAGCCACCTTCAGGCAGTTTGCAACAACAACATGACAATTCTGCTGATTTAACTAGCTTTGCCAATTCTGTGCCCACAAAAAAGGGAAGATGACACTTGATGGCAGAACAGAAGAGGCAAAATTGCTCTGTGACCAGATGCATGCAGAGCTTAAGCTCTGAGTTGATGGTGGCCAAGGAGTAGGACCTGCCCAAACACCCAAGTCCATTGAGGAGAGCAAGAAGGGTGGGAATGGGATATTGCCAGTTTTCTTGGTTAGTTCTACTACCATATATTTTAAACCCATTTCTACTTATCGTGTTGCCAGGAGAGTGTCCACATTGACCTGGGAGTGGCTCAGAGACACATCAGCACCCCTTAATTCCTGCATCTTTGCTTCATTTTTACTATCTACATCAGCAAAATGGACTTGACTTGCAGTTACTGGAGGAACCTAGCATGTACTAGACTTGGTGCCACTAGTTCCAGCTAGTGCTGGCTAGTGGCCCCTCGCAATATTCCATTTTTCTGATGTACTTCTCCCCCATTTCCCCCATCCTCCTATCTTTTTAGATATTGCTAGTCAGTACAGCAACAGTAGGGCACCTTTTCACCCAGGGAGGAGCCTGTACCCGCATCCCGACTTTGTTGTCTGCACAGTGGACCTTAGAATGCGCAAAAAAATTGATTACATAATATAACCGTTAGTAACCTCGGTATCTCACCTCACCGAAAAGGCCAAACCCATCTCACATAACTAACATCGGCCAATAGCAATCTAACCCAGCACTACCCAGGACCCTCCAGTAACAACCTAAAGGTTGCTACATCAAACCCCATCATTGTTATGAACGCACGGTCTTCCTGACTTTGCCACAGCCTTTGCCAAGGTGTACCTGCACGAGGATTTAGAAGTAGCTCCCCCCGATGGAGGTAGAGCCTGTGTGGTTGGCGTCGCTCATTCTGTGCTTCACGAGTTGCAAGGATTGATGTGGTCACAACAGCAAACAATCAGCCTCATCTTCGTCTTGGTGTATTTCAGCGTCGTTGAACATAAACTTTGCGTGTGAACGGGTCTCTCCCAATGCGGCATGCTCAGATGTCGGAGTACGATTACTTAATCTGGATGTGGCACTCTGGAGCAGAGAGTTACGGGTTTCCAGAATTTGGATCACGGAATTTCAATCACACCCAAAATGGATTCAAAAAAAATCTGGAGCTCCAGATAGTTACGGGAAGTCATCCAGTCGTATATCTGTCTTCTTGCTCCACGAGCCTTTCCAAAATGTCAGCCCTTTCAAGGTGGAGGAGACACTCACAGATGCGATGCTCCAAGGTATTGCCCCTCAGCTCCATGGATTTGATCTGTTCCATAAAGAGCCTGCTTGTGTTAGTGAGGCCTATGTACCTGTCATCCCGCGCAGAACATACTCGATGCGCTCAAAAAAGCAAGCCCCTGTCCGGGCGCACTGTGGCACTTGCGGGGACGGACCTCACATGACGGGTTCCAAGCCAATTAGTCGCTACAACGAAGTGACTTGTCCTGGCGGGCCATATATTACGTGCCGCTGAGAAAGGAAAACCCGGGACATACCGCAATGCACCATGCCATTCTTCCATTTGAAGGAGCACGGTACTGTGTCCGTCGGTCCTGCGCGAAGTATAGGTAGTCCTCACGCGCTCAAGGCACGGATAACTCGTGACCTTTTCGATGCATACGACCGGAATTTCACAATTTTCGCAAAATTCTCTCATGAGTCGGCAAAATTGCCTCCCGGCTCCCCCCCCCCCCCAAATACCATTATCTTCTCGTGTTGTCCTATACAGCCCAACCAACGGGCCACAAGCCCGCTGTAGGTACTTCGCCAGTGAAATTCGGAATGCGTGCGTAGTCGCAGGAGAGATCCTTTCTCAGCTGCGGGGGGCGCCCCGTACCAAATACAAAGTTTGGGGTCCTCCCGCGTCCCTGAGCGACAAATAATGCAGTTCGTAAATAGGTAAGTAACTCCACCACTCCTTACTTACGAGGGCTCAGCTTAGGATGGCACCTCCCCATTGCAGTTATGCCTTGCTGGCCACGCTGCGGCCAGCAGATCACTGACAATGGCAGATAGCTGTATCTTGCACTTCCTCATCTGACTGCGTTTTATGGGACGAACAGAGAAGAGCATCTGGGGTCCATAATGACATACCCTTAATTGAAACGAGTGGCTCACTATCTCCCTATGGAATGCGAGAAATGGAAAGATCTAGAAAGCGGATCCGCGTAGGGGTCATGGCAGATGAATAGAGAAAGAACAAGACAGGATACAGGCGCAAGATTGGGGCATGTCGTAAACTGAAATGTCCATACACTCCATTATGGGAGGACTGTTGTGTCGTGAGTGTGTAAGATCGCCATTAGAGCGGCAAGGCACGTGTACCATCGACTTATTGACGATCGTGTGTGAATGAAAGATAAAAAAAACCTGATAAAAAAAGACATCACCGAGGCCAAATATGCGCATATACACTCTCCGCGGGGCATAAATAGTCCCCCAGGTGCTCGTGCTGTTACCCTAGCATCCAATCTTTTTTTCTTGAATCCCATAGCACCAACTTTACCATGTCCCCTGTGCGTAGCTACCCTCCTCGCCTTTACGTTCAGCGATCTTACACACACTCTCTCAGGTCAACTCGATCCCTGTCAATGAGCACGAGAGCTGCGGCTCCTCCTCGTGCAGCTGCGGTGCTTCGTGCGTATTAACAGCCCACTCGATACAATTAGCTTGCTGACGGTGAAGCAGTTGCCAATGCAAGGTTGGAGAGTGCAAGTGCTGAGCCAGAACATAACGACCCTGACCCTAACTCCGAATGAATCGTGTATTGTGGTTGTCTTCTTGTCCGAGTGGCTATGTAAACAATGGCTAGCTAGCTTCTGAGTCGGTCGATAGTCCGAAGAGCCAATTTTGCCGTTTCCATTGATGGCGTGCCTGTGTGTAAAAGCAGGGAATTTCGAAGGCGCCAGAGGGGAGCGGCAGTGGAACGTGGACGCATCCACATGGCCACCCCGTGACTGCTCTTCGAGTGTGGTGAATCTCCTCCAGATGTATAGGCTTCGTGGCGACCAACAAAAAGGTGGCCGGAATAAAGTAGCCCTTCCCACTGGGATGGGCGTTGACTGTCATGCCGTAGGTGATCCGGTGATCGATGATCGATGATCGCGTGGTACATGGCATGAGAAACCCTCTTGGTCTCGCTCGGGTCGTGGGTTCAGCAGAAGCATCTCAACCACCTTCGATTTCCCACTCGGGAACCCATATTTGACCTTGTATAGTGCAATGTCAGCGATCAGGGTCAACATTTGCAAGGAGTCGGCGGCCGTAGCCAGCTCTGGACTGCTGAGCGCTCGTCTGTTCTATAGAGCTCGCGGTACGCACTGTGGACATTGGGCAGCGCCGCCTTTCCATCGTGGCCCGGTTGGTCACGCGGGACCTTGGCACGTTTTGCTTGGCTACCTATTTCTTTTTTGTAGATAGATCTGCGCTCGCGCGGGTACAGGGCGAAGCTAAAAGGGGAAGGGCGTAAAGAACTGCGAAGAGCCAGTTACGGTCCGAGAAAACAGCGGCGAACGTGCTTGCCGCCCAGAGAGCCGTGCAGGACTCCGGCGAGTGTACGCTCAAGGCACGTTCTCCGACAGTTTCATCCACATCAATCAAATGGGGCCCCACTTTTTGTTGGAAAGGTTCTCCGTCAGCGAGCCAAGTTCCAAGAAAAAAGGGGAGGGAGTCCGCTTGGGGAGTGTGTGGCATAATGCCCCCCTGGACACAGCAGTTTTTTTTCCATTTTTGGAAACCTCATAACGCTTTGTTTGTCTAGCTGGCAATGATCGAGCAGATGAGGATGACAGCGGTTGTCTAATGCATCCGACTGTGATCTTCCTTCCAACCCTTGTGCCATTCTCCTGGTACGGGAGAGGGATGCGACGCCATGTAGGGTCCACCGGAGCGAGCTACTAGGTCGAGCGTACCTTGGCTAACAACCGCCTCGCCCGTGTTCTTCTGCCAAAGTGTAACCATTTATGCAAAAAAAAACGCGGTAGGAGAGGACCGTGAAGGTTGCACCACGCCGGGACTGTAGGTGCTCTACTAACAAAACGGTGCAATCGCGAGGCTCTGGGCTTCACAGTCGAAGAGGGTGGAATGCGGGTCCGGGAAGTTCTGCCGCAACAACTCCGGTAATAGAAACTCGATACCGTACTGCAAAAAGAGGCTGCCAGGGGGCAGCAAGGGCGTCGAAGTGTGTGAAAAGGAAAGAGGATGCTCCTGGGGAGGTGGGGATGGGACTCTGGGCGCATTTAAAGTGGAAAAACAAAGGTGGGGAACCAACATTACAGTACCCCCTTTGAAGACCCACCCGCAACACGGTTCTACCCTGAAAGCGCCCGTACTAGAACATAACTTGCCCGCGCCGGCGAGGGCATTACTCTCCGGCTATCGGTACGCCACGCCTACCTCGGTCGCCCTTCCGGCGCTTCGTCCCAGCTCGGTTCCGCCCCGTAGAGTCCCGCACAGTGCAGGGGTATTCAGCTTAAAGAAACAAGCAGCGTATCTTCCCTCAAGATCCAAGACATTAATTAGGGGTGTTCCAACCATACGAATACACAAACTTGAAGGAACCACAACACATAGCACTCGTAGTGACTTTCCTACATAGTGTGGCCTACACTTGTTCCACCTTGTTCTCTCGACGTCTGTACAATCCCTTTGTTTCCCTCCGCCTTTTCCACGTGAAACGGTCTCATTCCCGCCTTGTCCTTTGCAGATGCATTCGCACTATGATCGGGAAGCACGCGAACGACCTCTATCTTTCCTTGGGATGACGCAATGTGCAACGGGATCTTTCCCTTCTTGTCCTCAGCATTTGCTTTCGCGCCACCTTGGAGCAGGAGACGCACGACCTCGGTTTGCCCCAGGAATGACGCGACATGCAACGGGGTCTTTCCTGCTTTGTCCGCGGCATTTGCATTCGCGCCGCGGTTGAGCTGCAGGCGCGCGACTTCTACATTCCCCCTAGACGAAGCCACGCGCAGCGGGGTTCTTCCCTCCTCATCTTCGACATCTACAATCACGCCACGGTCAAGCAACAAGCGCGCGACCACTGTCCGCCCCCAGAACGATGCCAGGTGCAACGGGGTGCTTCCCGCCTTGTCCTTGGAATCTGCATTCGCGCCATGCTCCAGCAGCAGGCGCACGATCTCTGCTTCCTCCGAGGAGGCCGAGGAACACGCCAGGTGCATCGGGGTGCTTCCCGTTTTGTCCTTGACGTTCGCATTTGCGCCATAATCGAGCAGCAGGCGCACGACCTTTCCTTTCCTATGAGACGATGCGACGTGCAACGGGGTTCTTCCCTTGCTATCCTCGACAGCTGGATTTGCGCCACGGTCGAGGAGCAGGTACACGACCTCTATTTTCCCAACGGATGATGCGAGGTGCAAGGGAGTTCTTCCTACCTTGTCTCCAGAATCCGGATTCGTCCCACGGTTGAGCAGCAGACGCACGACCTCTGTTTGCCCCATGGACGACGCCACACACAACGGGGTGTTTCCCATCTTGTCTTCGACATCTGCGATCGCGTCACTGTCGAGCAGCAGGCGCGCAGCCTCGGCTTTCCCCCAGAATGACGCGAGGTGCAACGGGGTGCTTCCCGCCTTGTCCTTGGCATTTGCATCGGCGCCACGGTCAAGGAGCAGGTGCACGACCTCTGTTATCCCATTGGATGACGCAACGTGCAACGGGGTGATTTCCTCCTTATCCCTTGCGTCTGCATTCGCGCCACGGTCGAGGAGCAGGCACATGGCGTCTATCTTTCCTTGGGATGACGCGAGTGCAACGGAGTGCTTCCCTCATCGTCCTTTGCGTCTGCATTCGCGCCGCGGTCGAGGAGCAGACGCGCGACCTCTGTGCTCCGAGTGAGTGGTGCAATATGCAACGGGGCGATTCCCGCCTTGTTCTTGGCATTTGCATCCGCGCCACGGTCGAGGAGGAGGCACATGACCTCTATCTTTCCTTTGGTTGACGCGGCGTGCAACGGAGTGTTTCCCTCCTTGTTCTTTGCGTCTATATTTGCGCCACGGTCGACGAGTAGACCCACGACTTCTGTTCTCCCACTGGATGACGCAATGTGCAACAGGGTGTTTCCCTTCTTGTCCTCGACATTTGCATTCGAGCCACGGTTGAGCAGAAGACGCACGACACCTAATTTCCCCCACGATACTGCCACGTGCAACGGGGTTCTATCCTTTTCATCCATTGCGTTTAAGTCCGCGTCGTGCCTGGGTACTAACCGCATCATATGAGGATAGTCACAGATAGGGCCCGAACACTCTGGTGCATCGTGCAATTGAATTTGGCCCATGTTATATGGTGGGTTGACGTCGGCATTGTGCTCGAGTTGCATCTGGAAATGTCAACGTATCCGTAAGAAGCGAGTAGAGCGAAGGGGCTATCCCACGAGGTACGCACGTTAGCACTGGGGTCAAGTAGACACTGCACTACTTCGACATGTCCCATAATTGCCGCAATGTGCAGTGGCCTCATATCGTCCACGCCTCGGACGTTCGCATCGATGCCATGCTCGAGGAGGAGCTGCACAACCTCGACGTGGTTCTGGCGTGACGCTGAGTGTAGTGCGGTCCCAAAGAAGCCGCCTTGCGCACAGGTATATTGCGGGTACTCGATCAGAAGGTGTTCTACCAGTCCACGGAGTCCGTAAAATGCGGCACAGTACAGTGGGGCTGCCATAGATTTTATCGGAGCCGGCCAGGACGAAAGGGAGTCTATGTTGCGCAACTGGGCCCATGCAGCAAAGTGTGGTTTGTTTGGATCAAAGAGTTGTTGCATTCCGCCTTGTATACGCAACAACACCTCTTTAGACTGTGCATGGTCTATCCAATGTTGAGCGGCATATCCGGTCAGAGGAAACTTGCTGTCATCGCAACCTGCAGGCTCAGATGGCTTAAAACCATCTCCTAAGGACAGCAAGACACCCAAGCAAGCTTGTGCGACGAGTGTATGGGCAAATTCAAGGGAGATACGACGACGGGAAATATCCCCATCTGAATCTGCAATGCGGTCCGAAGTTAAGAATTCTTTTACGGAAAAGTGCGAAAATTGCACAATCCGGGTATGACCGTCATCAACGACCGCGATTAAACTGGAGCAAGTGGACAGCAGGGCTTGTTCTTGGTTTCCCCACCGCCAATCCGCTCTGAACTTCGGGATACCTCCGTCAGTTGCATCAAAGTCAAACGCAAGGAGTTCTGCGAGCTCCTCGACACGAAGTGGCCGAACCGCTACCACGAGACACTGCAATAGACGATGAGCGTGGACCCTATCTGGTTTTTTGATCTCCCTCAGTATGCGCTTGTATGTGTCGTCCAGCGATTCAGGTAACTCTTCGAGGGTACGCTGGAGGCTTCCGGGGAGACAGTCCTTCAGCATCTCCAGTTGGCAGAACACCCAACGAAACCTATTCCTCAATGTCAGTGAACGTCGTTAGTAGAGGGACTATCATTACATCCCGTCAGCTCTGTCAGAGAGCACCCTAATTACCAGATCCTTATCATCCTCCCTCCATCTCGCCATCTTCGTATCTGTGTCCGAGTAAACTACCGCTCTGACGTAATCTTCGATATCCCCTTTTTGCCCCATTTCGTCGTGAAGGGACACTGAAAGAGACGCCAGCGATCCGAGGGTGACCTTAATATCGTATTCTAGGCGACTGGTGACGCAGATATAGATATTGGGTAGGTGGAGGCCAACCAGCTCTTTCACCAGTTCGAGGACCTGGGCGCGAGCCGATGGCATCCCGGTGTTGGGACATTCGTCGTGCGCATCAATGATGATATAAGTAGGACATTGTACCAGAAGGGCAAGCATCTCTTTCAAGCAACCCGTCAAAACGTCATCACTGGGCGTTTTCGCTCCATGGTCGTATGCGACATAAAGGTTGGAGAGTATTTCGTAACAGGGGTCAGACCGTGAAGAGAGCTGTATAAGAAGAGAGGGGAGTAGGTTGCGCCGGTTTTTCTTATCTACGTCCCTGAAATCAAAGTAGAAGTACGCCACGGATGCAAGCCCAGCCTCTTGCAGAGAAATAGCTTCTTGGATGATGGAGGAACTGGCGCAACCATAAGTGCTTCGAAACGGAAATAGATAATGGCTGACAAACCAGAGTACGCTCTTGCCCGATCCAGCTGTGAAAAGGTGGCGGCATAAGGAGGCGCCAAGGTATTTAGGGAAGGAGAAACATACGCTTCCCGTGGATCCACAATAGGGAACCAGTAGATTTCCATTGCTTGATTTTACTTCCTTGGAAGAACCAGTCCGCAGTTCGTTTGTGATATGCACCACAGGCGATGTTGTGATTCGTGGATGGATCAGGTGGAGAGAACCATTGTCTAAGATCCTGTCGCAGTTGGCTTCCTTTTGTGATGTTTGAGCCTTTGCAACAAAGAGCAGGGGGACTAAAAAGTCACGAACGCTTAGCTTCTTCGATATTGTTCGCCGTATGCTGCACCAGGTCTCTAGTTTTCATGGTCGTCTCCTTCACCACATTCCCGTCTTGTCATATTAAGGTTTGAGATAGAGTTCATGAGTAGGTAACGTACTTAACGCACCGTCAACAATGACCTTCATCTTGTCGTCGACATCGTTCACTTTGTTCCCGATGAGCCCGACTAGATCACTGACATTCTTTACTCCGTCATCGACGTGGTGTGTGACTTTCAAGAGCTGGGCAATCGCCATCCGAGCCTCTTCCTGCGTCAATTTATCTAGTCTTTTCAGCGCGTCCTCGATATCAGCCCTTCCGACTAGCTTCCTGAAATATCTCTCTGGCTGTAGATCAGCACTGAGCGATGAACCATCAAGTATCCACCCACTCGCTCGCCCTTGCTTTATCTCGTTCGTGGCAATAGCAAAAATGCCAAGGACCTCGACCATAATTTTCACGATGATGTCCCTCATCGGCTCTGTCGTTGGCACCTCCATATAAGTCTCGAGCCGTTTGAAAAAGCTTTCGATTTGCTCGAACATGTCGAAAAGCGCATCTTGGCTCGCAACAGCGTCCTTGGCAGCCTGTGAGTGATAAGCACCCTAACAGTTGGCACGAAAGGATCAACGAATACACTGACTAAGAGGAGTACGCCGGCACCAGCAAAAACCACTTTCGCAGGTGAGAATATCTAGAAAAAGAATTACGATATCAGAGATTAGATCGTAGATCGGTAGATGGGTCGGAGCCCACCAGTCCGATGCCCTCGCCGGGGGTCGTGGCAAATGCATAGAGGACGTTGACGGTTGGACTCAACCATTTTGTGAACTTATCCTCGCCACGCCTGGATGGGTCAAATCCCGGGACTTGGTCATAGAGCACGGCTAGGATGTCAGTAGGAGAGTTGCAAGATTGAAACCGAGTTGTCAAGGGATGCGCGAGAAGATTTTTCTTTGTTTTCAGCTCATATGCTTTCCAGGAATCATAAAAGATGGCTTGGAAATTAGAAGATGAAGCAGCGATGAGAGGTATCTGGGCGTGTGTCTGAGACATGATCACAGCGGTGGGGGTGCGAGAGTATGGCGAGTGGGAAACCCGCAATAACTGTATTCGAGTTATGGCCCAGGTTTGGCAGGTCGCACAGGCACCAGCGCCTCAGGCCTCAGGCGCCATTATGTCAAGAGTGGGAATCATGGGACGAGAAAGACATGTCCGGAAATGGATATAACGATATTCTGAGAGTGACCCACTTGATCCTCACGCCTTCATTATAATAATGGCTAGCACGCCAATGACCTCTCTACTCTCCCTTCTATCTCCTCCTCGCTCATCATGACCATCACTTCCTCATTCACTTCTCTGACCACAACACACTTGGTGTTAAACTCAGTTTACTCTCCTAATGCATCGTATTTCGACGCCCTCCCCGAGGAAATCACGATTAAGATTTTGGAGCGGTGCGATTTCAGAGGCGTGCTTGCGTGCCAACTGGTCCGTCTTGTCCATTGTTTTCACGACCGCTCTCATAATCCATCAATGGGAACGGCATGTCGGGTCATCTCCCGCCCTGTCCTTCACCTTCTTTTCTTCTTTTCTTTTTTTAGACTTGCCGTGCGTTCAGAAAAGTGATTGCGGGTTCGACGAGCCTGCGCTACAAACTTGCCCTGAGCGAACATGGGATGTGCGACGACCCGCACAGCAGCATGGCCGCGGCGGAGAAGCTCGAGTTACTGACCGCCCACGCCGCCGCGTGGCGCAGCCTCCACACCGCGCGGCCCGAGTTGGCCCAGTCGCTCGTGGGGTGGAGTGCGCCGGTAGCTGTCTCGGGAAATCTCCTCGTCTTCTCCAGGATATGCAATCGCGCAAGGGACGAGCACGGAGCGGATGCTGCCGCCCCAGTCGAGGACCACCTCGATCTGCTCGTCATCCGCGTCCCATCCCCACTTCGCCGAATCGACGGCGCCCAGTGGATGCTCTGGCTGCCCGCCGCGGTGAGCGAGGTGCGCATCGATGCAGCGCAGGATTTGCTCATCTACGTACTGTACGTGGTCCTTTCTTCTCACCTGCCTGGTGTGATTGGAAGCTTACGTTGCGGTCTTCATTTCTACCTCGTCTCTTGGTAGGGATCATACGCTTTTTGTACGCACCCTGTCGAGCGGCGCTGTGCACCCGCTTGTCGTTGGACATTCGGGTTGTTTTAAGATGTGGGAAGGTAACTTGAATCGGTCCTTCGATGTCTTCAGCCTCTGCGTGTGTGGGGATTACGTAGCTGCTGGCACGCGCATATTCCTCATATCTATCTGGAATTGGAAGACGGGGGCGCTCGTCTCTGATCAGGTACGGTACCGAGTCACGCCTTGTGATTTTTGAAATTCTCCCGACGTCTCATGTCGAGCTCACTCTCCTCTTTCATTTTTCGAAGATTTCCGATGTCACCTTCTCGTCATTCGACTTTCTTGATGAACATCACATTATATATGCGGACTCTTCAGAAGACAGCATATACGTATACGATCTGCGCTGTGGTACCGAGCTTACCACGAAAGCGGAAGCAGGACACTTGCGCTTCCAGCTGGAGCTACCGCCAATCCATCGCGCCACGACATCACGCTACATACAGGTCCGGCGCAACGCATTGCCCATGCGGATACAGGAGCAGGGACCATACGAGTTCCATGTGGGGGACCGCGACGGCGGCGGAACACCGGCGGCGTCGCCTCCGCCACCCTTCCATGCCGACCCTCGAGCGCGTCTTGTCGTGCTGCGCGTCGTCACAAGCCCGGTCGAATTCGGGGAAGAGCAGTTCGAGCTGCACGTCCCCGCGCGGGCGCTCCTGGAACACTTCTCATCGAAGAGGGACGCGGGCGGGGACGCGGTACTGCCGTGGTCTGCGTGGTGCGCGGATGTGGGCGTGACCCCGGCACGCAAGCTGCCGTACGTCCCGCAGGCGCGCATGATTACGTACGGCATGCGCGCTGTGTCACACCCGCCCGATTGGGACGAGGGCGTCTTGTACCTCGACTCGTATCCACCATGTAGGGCGAACACGGTTAGAGCGGGATCAGGGGAAGGGGCGCCTAGTGTGAGGACGCGCCAGGGTATCCCGCTGCCGGATGAGTCGCGAGGAAAGGCGAACTTTTTGAGCGTCTTATGCGAGGACGCGCTATTGTGCTACAAGGTAATGTCCCTTTCGTTCGTGCCAAATCCAGGCCGAGAGGAGAATTGGCTGACACGTAGCCACAGCTCGATCCGTCACTGACCAGGATCACGCATGCGTATTGGTTTATCCCTTAGGGTATTGTCAGGTCCGTGAAATTCCAAGAATGCACACATTTTGTGTAGCTTCGATAACACATCGTAGATACTTCAGCTTGTATACAATATCCCATTGCATTTTACTCTAAAATTGACACGCATTTTTCGCCTCAGAAAGAAAGTTTTGTGAAGAGATATAGTACCGAGATTGTTGTTTTTTTTCGTGGGTATGGATGTGTCACAGCCGGCCCTCGTATCAGTGGATTGCACTGCATGCAAAGCAGAGTTTTCATGCAAATAAAACCCATAGAAAACTCTGTAGGGGTGTTAACCACTTATCAAAGTTTATTTTTCCAGAAAACCCTAGAAAAAAGAGTTTGAGTCACCTTGCTTTGCAAGGTCAGTCAAAGTGGGAATTACATCAGAATCTGCAATTTTGTCTACATGCGTACATCTGTGCACATAGATGCAAATAGGAAAACAGCCAAATCTCCTTCTGTGTTTGTGTTATGGGTCTATCAATGTGCCTTGCATGCTGTATTGTGATGACCCCCTCTTGTCGCACATCATCTTTCAACTGTGGCTCACATATCATTCTATTTCTTTGTATCTCGCTTTTTTTCCGTGGTTTCTATGTTCCTTCATGTTTTCTCACATGTCTAGTGAAGGACAGTGCAAGCTGCCCAGCCCGAGGTGGCTTGCCAGGCGTCGCTGGGAGACAATAGCCACTACTGATTCCCGCAATGCCCACTACAACTTTCCAAGAGATTGAAGAGTGGCCGCTCGTGCTTGTCATGCAAAAGATCGATGTATTGATGGTTGGCGGGCAAGGCAGCATTGCTAGGAGACAATAGCCGCTACTGATTTCCCCAATGCCCACTACAACTTTGCTAGAGATTGAAGAGCAGCCGCTGGTGCTTGTCATACAAAAGATTGACACATTGAAGGTCGCCGGACAACTGGCCACCATGTTCAGTGCTGTACAGTGCGTTCCTTGTGTAGGGATTCCCACCACCTGCGAACTGGCTGACAAAAGCTTTTGCCTTTTCTGGCTTACATTGCCTCCTGACTGTGCCGCAGTATCGGGAGAACTGCTCATTGTGCATGTGTGTTACGTCTCGTCGGGACGCTGGTCTGACTTGGACCTGGGACAGGCGCTAGGAGGGTCTTTCAAGCAATTGGCTAAGTCGAATACGAAGGGACTTCCTTAACATAACGACGAGGCTAGCAGCGGAGCTTCCATGTCACGCTGGCCTAAAGTAATGACTTGCTTCCAAACGTGAAGCACAAGTCGTCGGCTCAGAATAGCCCACAGTGTTAAGGCCTAGCGGGGCCTTACTGTGCGACGTGCACTGAGGGTACGAGGGGAACAATGTTATGATACGACTCAATTTCTTTTCTTTCTTGTTTTCTATTATCTCACGTGACCGTTCTCATAAGAGTCATAGTGACTCTTTACTTATTTCTCATACGAGTCATAGCGACTTTAGCCCGTTGTCAAGGGGCTTTCTATCTTTTGTTTCAGATGTGTTTCATACATACTGCGGACTGCGCCGCAGTTACTTATTGTTCGATGACTCGATCCTAGTACGCCGTTATGACTCAGTACTAGGATCCCTCTTTACTATAAAGTCAGGCTTGCTAGGTAGCTTGTAGCCTTAGACTTGACTTTTTGTATCCTACGGTACTCGAGCAATCGAAGACTGTGAATACTCCATATCTCACCGAACTCCCCTCTCACTGAAGAATCCTAAGTTCCACTATTGGCTTAGGCTGACTCTTCAACTCGTACATCTTCACTGAAGTTCCTCTCCGGAACTTCCCTTGACAACCAGTACCAAGACCCCTTAGTGCAGCGTCTCTGTAGAACGACTTAACCCACGTCGGGTGAACGTCCCTACCGTGACGTAACATTAAGTCAAGTCTATCGAACCTACAACCACTCTGGCTAAGGGACGAAGAATTTCTGAATCCCGATCCGTCCTTGGATTCAAACCGTTTCCCATCGAGAGGAGAACAGAAGACGAAGTTCCTGGCCACGTAAAAGGAGCAGCCCTTTGGCAGGAAATCGACGGCGAAGAAGGTTATTGGGTATACGACATACTCAGTGCAGCATACCTAGCCATCGAATACGAAGAAAGTACCGAGCAGTGGTACTTCATACAGCGAGACAGCAGGACTAGGCGTTGGACAGCTACTCAACCAGTCCCCTCCCTGTATAACCTGGGAAGAAGATCGATCAGACCAACGACAGTATCAGCGATTCCACCAGACGATACACCGTTGAAGGCAGGCCAGCATACCGTGCCAACCGCCAAGAGACGTGATACAAAAAGTTCTCCAATGGCAACACAGACGACCACCACAGCTGCAACCGCAACATTGACGGCTGTCCCCCCATCCACAATACAAACATTCTTCACGAAAGGGACAGGAACAGGAAGCGGAAACCCCCCTGCTAGCACTACGGCAGCAGGAAGTGGTTCCTCCGGAGGTGGGCCCCCAGGACCACCAGGAGGAAGCGGACCGCCAGGAGGTGGCCCCCCAGGAGGTGGGGGCGCACCTGGAGGCGGAGGTGCCCCAGCAGGCGGAGGCACGCCCGGAGGCGGAGGACCCCCTCCCGGTGGCGCCCCTGTTGGAGGCGGGGCAGGTGCCGGCCCAGGCCCAGGAGCGGCAAACGGCAAACTTGGAGGAAACCCCCCAACCGACTTTGATGGTACCCGATCGCTTGCGGACCAATTCATGCAGGAATTCAACCTGTATCGAATCACAAATTTGGACGCTGAACAAATGGCGATACCTATGAAACGAGCGGCCCTGCTACTCGGTTTCATAAAAGGACCAAACGTAAAGGACTGGGTCAAGAGATGGACCAACTGGATCCTTGCGGAAATGAACAACGGAAGACTTCCGAATGACGAATTCTATTGGACAGCAGTGTCTCAAGGCTTTGAACAAGCATTCCAGGATACGGGAGCAAGGGAACGGGCAGAAGACAAGCTACGCCACCTCTCATTCATACCAAATGAGGTGGATGCGTTTATCGCCCAGTTTGAATCCCTTGCCGCAGAAGCAACGTATCCATTGGATGCTCAGTCGACACTCTCCTTATTCGCATCAAAACTTCCTTACCGCATGATGGACCACGTCTATAAGGTGGTACGCCCTCTGGATTTCAGAGGATGGGCCGACGGAGTGTGCCAGTACCACTCAGACAACACCGCAGTCCAGAATATTCGGGGGATAAATGAAGAAACTCCAAGGAAGAAGGGAGCAGGAAAGATGAACCCCGCCCAATTGGCGAAGATGCTGGGCATTAAAATGCCAGCCCCTGCTCCAGATGCAATGGACACACGCGCTGACCGCTCCCGTTCCAACTATAACAAAGGAACCCGAGGAAGGACGGCAGCGACCACTGCAAAAGAGAAACCGGACATTGAAGTCCAGAAGAAAGAAGGCCGTTGCTACACATGCAACAAACAAGGACACCTCTCCCGCAACTGTCCAGACAAGCAGAAGGATAAAAAGACACCTCAGAAGGCTCGCAAGGCCAAGGCCGAAGAAAGCGAAGCAGAGGAAGAATCGGGAGAAGAGTCCGAAACTGAATCCACCCCTACTGATGTGCGATCTTCCCTCATCAAAAGCCTCTCAACCAAGGAGAAATACGCAATGATCAAAGAGGCTTGGGCAGAAGAGCACGGGGAGGATTTTTAAAACGCACAAACCTAGCGGCCATGGCGCGTGCGTTACAGTTTAAAGATGTGTTTGTTTGTAAATATCGAAGTCTCCAAATCCCAACTCTGATACAAACCTCACACACAACGGCCGAAAGAAAAGTTCTCGTGGATTCAGGAGCCACGGACAACTTTATCGACTTCAAGCTCCTGAAAAGAATGAAGATTGGCAAACTAAAGCTGCCACGACCCCGCATTGTGTGGAACATTGACGGGACCCAGAATAAGTCAGGAATCATCAAGTACTACGTTGACCTGCACGTCCGGACTGGGGAGAAGAAACAAAACATGAGATTCCTCGTCACAAATCTAGGAGATGACGAGATGGTGTTAGGGTACCCGTGGCTCGCTGCCTTCCAGCCATTGATCGATTGGAGAAGCGCGACCCTTGATGAAAGCATGCAACCACTTGTCATCAAGACCCTTTCATACAGAACGGATGCAGAAGTGATCCGCATACGAGATGCGTGGATCAAGAAGGCTGCATCATTATGCACCCCTGGGGAAGAACTCTTTGTCCACCGAATGGATGAAGAAATCCTCAAAAGAAGCTCGACGTCAACCGAAATGGCAGTGAAAGCGCTGCCAAAAGAAGAGAAAAGCTGGGACCAGGTAGTCCCGAAACACTACCACAAATGGAAGAAGGTCTTTTCTGAAGAAGAGGCGAAGCGATACCCGGAACACCAACCATGGGATATTGCTATTGATTTTACAGAGGACGCCCCGAAAACCCTAGATTGCAAAATATACCCGTTATCCAAGGGAGAGCAAGAAAAGCTCGACGAATATATCAAGGATAATTTGGACAAGGGCTATATACGTCCGTCAAAATCACAATACTCGTCACCATTCTTCTTTGTGGGAAAGAAAGATGGAAAACTTCGTCCAGTAGTGGACTACCGGAAACTGAACTCCTTCACAATCCCCGACCGATACCCATTGCCTTTAATACAGGAACTAGTGGATAAGGTGAAGGATGCCAGGTTGTTCACCAAGATGGACGTGCGAGCAGGATATAACAATATTCGCTTCAGAGAAGGCGATGAACCGAAAGCCGCCTTCAAAACGAACCTAGGACTGTTTGAACCAACAGTAATGCCATTTGGGCTGAAAAATGCCCCTGCAGTGTTCCAACGAATGATGAATACGCAGTTTAATGACCTAACAGCAACTGGTCAAGTAATCATCTACATGGACGACATCCTTATAGCAACAAAGAAGGATGAAGAAGAACACCGCAAGTTGGTTAGCAACGTCCTTGAACGCCTTCAAAAGCTGGACCTATATTTGAAACCCAGCAAGTGCCTCTTTGAAGTAGAGTGCATCGAATTTCTAGGAGTAATCCTAGAAAAAGGAACCGTTACTATGGATCCAGTTAAAGTCGCTGGAGTTGCTGATTGGAAAGTGCCGAAAACCACAAAAGATATTCAGGCTTTCCTTGGATTCTGTAACTTCTACAGGCGATTTATCCGTGGTTTTTCCTTTATTGCGAAGGCACTGAACAACCAACTGAAGAAAGGCGTTCAATGGAACTGGGGACCAAAGGAAGAAAGCGCGTTTGAAACGCTAAAGAAGCGAATATGTGAAGAACCGGTTTTGATACAACCGGACCAGAAGAAACCATTCGAAGTAGAAGTTGACGCGTCAAACTATGCAATGGGAGCCGTCCTAATGCAACGAAACGAACAAGGAGTGCTCCACCCGGTAGCATTCTTTTCAAAAACCATGAACGATGCCCAAAGAAATTACGATGTATATAACAAGGAGCTTCTAGCCCTTGTGGAAATGTTTCGGCATTGGAGACATTTCCTGCACCAGCCGGCATTCAAAGTAAAGGTGCATACAGACCACGCCAACCTATTGTATTGGAAGAACCCAGGAGACCACAATAGAAGAGTGGCAAGATGGCATGCGGAACTCATGGAATATGACTTCGAATTGGTTCATATAGCTGGGAAGAAGAATGGTCGGGCGGACACGTTGTCACGACGCCCGGACTACGAACACGGCGAAGAAGATAATAAGGCATTGGTGGTCCTACCCCCTGCCTTATTCAGCTTCGCAAGAATGATGGGGTCAGAATATTATAACCCCAGCAACCAGAAAGAAAGGGAGCACTATAGTGCAACAGTAAAACATAGCAAATACCAATCCCTTCAAGACCAGGTGGAAAAGGACCAGCAAACGAACAAAAGAAGCCAGGAAGTGCTCAAGAAATGGTCGAACACCTACATTCTCACCAAACTAGTCGGAATTTGGTGGAAGATTGAAAACGATACAGACCGGATCGTCGTTGCCGGAGACAACGATCTGAAGAGGGGGGTAATTCACTTTTACCACGATACCCCATCAGCTGGACACCCAGGAATCACAAACACGTACGCCCTGGCAAAACGGGACTTCTGGTGGCCAAAGATGAAAGAAGATGTGGAGCAATACGTAAAAGGATGCGCAGCGTGCCAAGCAAATAAAATCAACACGCAGCCACTAAAACCAGCTATGATCCCTATTGCTCCAGAAAACTCTTTGCCATTCGAGACAGTCGCCATGGACTTCATCACGAAGTTGCCACTTTCGGGCAAATACGACACGATCCTCACAGTTACGGATCATGATTGCAGTAAAGCGGCGGTATTCATACCCTGCCAAGAAACAATTACTGCGGAAGGGGTAGCAGAACTCTACCTGAAACACGTGTACACCCGATTCGGTGCCCCGAAGAAGATTATCTCTGACCGAGATACCCGATTTACGTCACACTTCGCCAAAGGCCTGTGCGAAGCACTGAAGATACACCAAAACATCAGCACAGCGTATCACCCTAGAACTGATGGCCAGTCAGAAAGGACAAACCAATGGCTCGAACAGTATCTTCGATTTTGGTGCGATGAAAGGCAAGACGATTGGCACAAGTACCTGCCAATGGCGGAATTCGCGCATAACCAATGGCCGAACTCCACCACCCGAAAGACCCCCTATGAAATGCTCATAGGGTACACACCGAGGCTTGAGTTTGGGACTAAAAGCAAAGTCCCCTCGGTGGAAGAAAGGCTTACAGCCATAGAAAAGGCGCGAACAGATGGCCATGAAAATATCATCAAAGCGCAGAAGATGATGGCCATTGCGCACCAAGGGAACAAGAAGTTCCAACCGTACAAAGAGGGAGATCAAGTGTGGATCGAGGGAACCAACTTGAAGACCCTGTACCCAGCAGCTAAACTCGGGCCGAAGCGGCACGGACCCTTCAAAGTGATGAAACAGCTATCAGAAGCGGTGTACCGCGTGGAACTGCCAAGACAGTGGAAGATTCATAACGTGTTTCACGCGAACCTTCTAACACCTTATAAGGAAACGGAGTTCCATGGGCCAAACTATACTCGGCCGCCACCTGATATCATCAATGAAGAACCCGAGTACGAAGTTGAGAAGATTCTGGATGCGCAGCAACGTGGGAAAGGGCGCAAGCTCCACTACTTAATCAAGTGGAAAGGCTATCCCACGAGTGACAGTTCGTGGGAGAAAGCAGAAGATGTCCATGCGGACCAACTGATAGCGGAGTTTAAAGCCAGGAAGGGGACAAACAAGTCAAAAGCCCGTAAAACATATATAAGATGGGCCAAAACGACAGAGGAATCCTATCCCCTCCCTCACTCTGATTTCAATCCTCATACGATGTCCGCTACTTCTGCTCCCGCCAGCCTTGTCCCAACGCTCCAGCTCCCTGCCTCATCGCCTCCCGCATCGGTCGCCGACACCCGCTCTGAGGGCGCCGTCCCTCTTACTCCTCAGCTGGCTATCCGGAGTGTTCCAATCGTGGAGCACAGTGATGACGGAGCTACCGAGCTCCCTGAGCTTCCAGTCAAGGAAGCTGAGTATACTCCACCCCTTGGCTACATCCATAACGACCCCCACTCCCGTTTGTTTTACCCCATCTACGTCGCCAACCCCCGCTTTGGGCTGGACCGCACTGAGCCAAGAATAGTCTTGGCTACATTCATCACCTATTCACCTGATGAAACAATGGTAACGGGGACCCTTGGGGAAGGACAGGAGAAGCGCACCATAGAGGTGCAGGTAGGGAGGAGAGCGAAGAACTACGGGCTCATGACAGAGGCCCTTTGGAGACAGTTGGCGCGGAACCATGAGACGGAGTTTGTGGTGAACCGCGCCCTCCAAGAAATTGACGACCCCCGTTTGACCGGGGAGATCAACCGCTTTAGGGCAAAGCGGGAGCTGAAGAACACCCTAGACGGCCTGTTGCGCGACGCCCAACACAAGGTCAGCGAGATTATGAGGGAGTTAGTCTTGGTGGAGCGGGAGTACGAAGCCTGCAAGACCAGGTTGGAGATGGCGGATGCATGCCGCGTCATTCATGCCTCTTTCAATCGTGAGTACCGCCTCCCAACCCGCTACCGGTACTCCCCCGAACCACTCCCTGTCGACCCACGTACCTCCCACCGGGCTGAGATGCCCATCCTCCATGACGAAGAAAGCAAGTTGTTGCCCAAGTGTTACCACTGCAAGAAGCGCAGGCACAAAGTTCAGGAGTGCCCCAAGAAGCGCAAGCAGCAGAAGAAGAGAGAGGAGAGAGGAGCCCTTCGCATCCGCATTACCACCTCCACCGTCCAGCAAGAGACGGATGAAAGGGAACCCACCCCAGAGCCTCGTGTAGAGGTTGGACCAAGCAGCCAGACGAAGATGACGCTCTTGGAGCGTATCGGGTTGCTGGATAGAGAGGAGTGGACCCCGGAGTCATGCGGAAAATGTGGGAAGGTCGGAACACACCACGGTGAGCTCGAGTGCCCCCTTTACGAGCAATGCCCCTTTTGTCGCCACACGGGTAGCTGGGGGTTCGTCAAGCGTCACAGGTGCACCAAGATGGGCGACGAGGAAGAAAAGGAGAATTGGGACAACAATGAGGTCGACTATGACCTCTACTGGAATGACGACCCAATGGGCTTGTAAGGCAAAGTCCGGAGTAACTTTGCGCCTAAACGGGGGGCTGTGTTATGATACGACTCAATTTCTTTTCTTTCTTGTTTTCTATTATCTCACGTGACCGTTCTCATAAGAGTCATAGTGACTCTTTACTTATTTCTCATACGAGTCATAGCGACTTTAGCCCGTTGTCAAGGGGCTTTCTATCTTTTGTTTCAGATGTGTTTCATACATACTGCGGACTGCGCCGCAGTTACTTATTGTTCGATGACTCGATCCTAGTACGCCGTTATGACTCAGTACTAGGATCCCTCTTTACTATAAAGTCAGGCTTGCTAGGTAGCTTGTAGCCTTAGACTTGACTTTTTGTATCCTACGGTACTCGAGCAATCGAAGACTGTGAATACTCCATATCTCACCGAACTCCCCTCTCACTGAAGAATCCTAAGTTCCACTATTGGCTTAGGCTGACTCTTCAACTCGTACATCTTCACTGAAGTTCCTCTCCGGAACTTCCCTTGACAACCAGTACCAAGACCCCTTAGTGCAGCGTCTCTGTAGAACGACTTAACCCACGTCGGGTGAACGTCCCTACCGTGACGTAACAAACAAGGACAGGGTACAAGGACGAGGTGCTTGGTGAACGATAACCAAGGTCAAGGGAGTTCTAAGAGACGAAGGTCCGCGAGGGACGACCAAAGAGCAAGGGTTCAAGGGTAAGTCGATAGACTTAGTGACGAGGTACGAGGGGCTTCGGTCAGATGGCCGAAGTACGAGGGACTAAGTCGAACGACTTAGGGTCTGTGTGTGCGTGTTGTTATAGCACAAGCGCAAAGCTTCGAGGTGGCTCCCAATTAAGGGAAGACCGACAGTGGTGGTGAGATGACGAGAAGGGAGCACACAGTAGAGGGGTAAATGAGTTTGGTATTCGCTAGTATAATGAACGAAGACAAGACTGGAGAGTGAGCGTACAAAGTGGCTAGGTTTATATAGGTCGCTACTCTATGTCTGTCCCACGAGGGGATACTAGAAAGAGAACAATAGACAACGTGAATGGAGAAGGAGAAGAAAAGGGAACAAGGGGAAGCCCAGAAGGGGAAGGGCGAAGAAGGGGACTCGGAGTAAGAAGGCGTACATGGTAGTGAGTCAACAGGTTAGTACTCCGAGGGGAAGCATGAATGAGTCAAAGCGATATAGTAAAAGAGAAAATAAGTCCGTGGTGAGCCGGATCACGACATCACCCCCGCTCTTGGTAGATGCTTCCACGCATCAATCACCTTGGTCCTCCGCCTCCCAGTTGACGTCATTGTAGGCGTCGTAGTCGTTATCGTGAGTGTCGTTCCCATAGAAGGACTGCCACGACTTGAAATACCACTCACAACCACCCTTGAAGTGTTTGTGCTTGGGGGGAACGTGGCATCGCTCTCCATCGAAACACCTGGAGTGCGGGTAGAAGCACTTGTATGCTGGGTGGCCCACGTTGTCGCAGTAGAAGCAGCGCTGCCACATGGGGCAGTTCTTGGCGGAGTGGGTGACGTTGGGGACGCGGCACTTGGTGCACTTGAGGACGGAGGGGCGGACGGGCTGAGTGTTGGGAAGGGGGGGCTTCTGGGAAACGTGGGACTCGCGACCCTGGGTCAGGATCCAGCGAGACACGCCTGGCTTCTCTTCATCGTGAAGCCACGGCATGGGGAAGCGGGTGTAACGCTCTCCTCCTGGGTGTTGGGCCTCCAGGTACTCCCTAATGGGAATACCAGAGGACGCCATTGCGTCGTCGGTATAGCGTGGGTGGGGAATGTAAGCGTTTCCCATAAGATAAGGATGAAGGCGCGTGCGCGCCTGTGATGTGACCAGCCTCTGCCGGATGACCCCTGACCTCCTCCTCCAGTCGTTCCAAGCGTCTGCCAGGTCCCTCTCCCTCTCTAGCAAGACGCGGTGCTCCTCCTCCAAGAAGCGGTACCTATCAATATCGGCATTCACTCCGACGTCGTTGAGGACTCTCAGGCCAGTTTCAACGGCCTCCTTGTCAGGGTGGTCGGTGTGGAAGGGGGAGAGGTTGTTGTTATCAGGAAAGGAAGGGGGAGGTCCGTGGAAAGGAGCTGCTACAAGTGGGGCTCCGTAGTCTTGGTAAAGGCCTGTGTCCCTACGGCGTTCGAGGATGTAGTGGTTGTGTCCTTCGCGGTCCCACTCATAGCGAATGTAGTGGGGACGCTTGGGGGTACCATCCAGCCCAGTGACAAGGAAAGAGTAACGAGCGTGGTTGGCTCGTCGTGCGTCATAGGTTTTGAAACCGGCAGGGGGGTCGTCATCAGACCTGTCATTGCCCAGGTCGACAGAGGAGGCAGGCGATGGGGAGTGGGAGAACGGTGTGAGGGGGCGACTAGGCTCGGGGGTGTGGAGATGGAGGTAGGCAGGGGAGTTGGTGCGAGGAGGGACAGGGAGAGGTTCGGGGGATGGAACAGGCGACTGGATATGGTCAGCTAGCGGGAGGGGGTTGCCTAGAGGAGACCCAGGAGCGCCGAAGGTTCCCTCCGAAGGGATAGGAGATGCAGCACGAGAACCGATACGGTCAGCCAAAGAGCGGTCGTTGGTGGTAGCAGGGGAGGCAGACATAGTGGCAGTAGTGGCAGTGGTGGGGGATAGAGTGAGGGAACGGATGATGAGCGGAGTGGGGGAGAAGGCAAGGTTTAAGTATGGTTCGTTGCAGAGGGAGCGGATGGAGCTAGGATTTTGCCGATGGAAGTTGGTGACAAGTTGGTCGGCATGAATATGAGCCGAGGGTTCCCATGAGTCATGGGCCTCGGAGAAGCCCTTCCATCTGACCAAATACTGCAGTTGGTTGCGCCTGCGTCGTGACCCTAGAATTTGCTCCACTTCCCACTCCGGTTCCCCATCAATCAGGTCAGGGGAGGGTTCCGCGAAGTTCGGACCATGCTCGGGTGTTTCCCTGAAAGGGGTGAGAAGGGAAGCATGGAAGACATTATGTATCTTCCATTGCGGAGGGAGCTTAAGGCGGTAAGAGGTATGTGAAATGGCAGCGGTGACTAGGAAGGGGCCATAACGCCGTGGGGATAGTTTGGCCGATGGGTGGGTGGTGTGAAGGTTCCTGGCCTCGAGCCAGACTCTATCTCCGACGCAATAAGGGGTGAAACGAGTGTGTGACCTAGTCATGAGGTCTTGTGAGCGCTTGATAGCGTCTTGTGCCTGCTGGCGTGCTTCCTTTATCTGCTGCATGCGCTGGTCAACAGAGGGGACAGTGGAGAAGCGGAAGGTTTGGTGAACGTGTGGGGTGTGTCCCATGATGAGGTCAAAGGGGGTTTTCTTGGTAGTAGAGCTGGGCCAGGAGTTGTGTGCGAATTGTGCAAGGGGGAGCCAGGATGCCCAGTCGTCCTGTTTGTAATTGGTGAAGATGCGGAGATACTGTTCCAGCCATTGGTTAGTGCGTTCCGATTGGCCGTCAGTTTGGGGGTGGTAAGCGGTACTAATGTTCTGATCGATGTGAAGTAATTTGCAAAGTTCTTTGGTAAATGCGGAAGTGAAACAAGGGTCTCTGTCCGAAATGATGCGTTTGGGAAGTCCGTAATGGGGAAGTACGTAAGTAGCGTAAAGTAATGCTGTTTTCTCAGCGTCTATGGTTTCGTTGCAGGGGATGAATATGGAGGCTTTGGAGCAGTCGTGGTCCGTAATTGTAAGTATAGTATCATAGTTGGAGGATAGGGGGAGCTTTGTAATGAAGTCCAGGGCAATAGTTTCGAAAGGAAGGGAGTGGGGGTCTGTGGCAATGGGGTAGAGCGGTGGCTTTGGGTTGGTAGGGTTGTTTTTGCGTGATTGACAGGTGGCGCAGCCCTTGATGTAATTGGTGACGGAGATTTTCATGTTTGGCCACCAGTAATCGCGTGAAATAGCCCAAAGGGTCTTTGAAATTCCGGGGTGTCCGGCTGTGAGAGAGTCGTGGTATAGGGAAATTACCCCCCTCCTTAGATTGTCATTTTCCACGATGACAAGGCGTGAGCCGTTCCAGAGAAAGCCCTCCTTCTGAGTGAGGTTGTGAGAGAGTGTCCATCTAGAGAGAAGGTCCAGCTGCTTGAGTTGGTGGGCTCGAGCGCGATCATCAAGGGAGGAGGAGAGGGCAGCATTGACAAAGAGCGAAGGGGGGAGGACAGTGACCTGGTCATTGTCCGCTGAGCCATCATAGAAGTCGGGGCGCCTGGAAAGAGCGTCGGCCTTATTGGAGGCTCCAGGTTGATGAATGAGTGTGAAATGGTAGTCTGCCAGTTTGGGG
This sequence comes from Lactarius evosmus, assembly GCA_951394315.1. Classification (NCBI taxonomy): domain Eukaryota; kingdom Fungi; phylum Basidiomycota; class Agaricomycetes; order Russulales; family Russulaceae; genus Lactarius; species Lactarius evosmus. The sequence goes on along the minus strand of OX596125.1, from coordinate 29,134 downwards.
AGGTATCTGGCGACGCGACGATTAATGCGTTGGGGGTTACGGTAGTATTGGAGGTTCTTGTGATCAGTGAGGACGGTGATGGGATGGGGGGATCCTGCTAAGAGGTGACGCCAGTTCTCCAGGCCACGAACGACGGCCAGGAGTTCTCTGTCATGGATATCATAGTTCCGTTCTGCCTCCGTGAACGTCTTTGAGTGGAAGCCAATGGCGCGGGATTTCCCCCTATGGTCCTTCTGAGAAAGGATTGCCCCAGTGGCGAATGCGGAGGCATCAACTTCTAGTTGGAAGGGTTTAGACATATCTGGCTGGGAAAGGGCAGGGTCGGAGAGTACGTGGGAGATGAGGGTGTCGAGGGCATGGTGACATTCGGGGGTCCATTGGAATGGGGTCTCCTTCTTCAGGAGTGCGGTAATGGGGCGGGCGATGTTGGCAAAGTTCGGGATGAAGGGGCGTTGGTATCCTAAGACACCCAGTGTGCTTCTGACCTCTTTGAGGGTTTTGAGGTCGCGTGGCCAATCTCGGAGGCCATCTGCTTTGACAGGGTCAATCTTGATCTGGTCACCATCTACGATGATGCCGAGGTATTCGATGCGGGGTTGTTCGAAGGCGCACTTGGAGGGTTTGAGGAAGTAAGATTCAACTTCTAGGAGGTCAAGGACTTCATGGACAATGGTGCGGTGGCGTGATAGGTCGTCATGAGTAGCGATGAGGATGTCGTCCATGTAGATGAAGAGTTCCTTGGGGTATTTGTCCTTGAGGTGGCGGAACATGCGGTTCATGGTGCGGGAAAAGGTAGCGGGGGAATTGGTGAGGCCGAAGAACATAACACGAGGTTGGAAGAGGCCGAAGGGTGTTTTGAATGCGGCTTTCCACTGATCTTCTTCTTTGATGCGGATATTGTTATAGCCCCAGCGGATATCGAACTTGGTGAAGATCTTCTTCCCCTGGAGCTGTTCGAGGATGGTGTTAATCAGTGGGAGAGGGTACATGTCGCGGATGGTCCATGAGTTGAGGGGTTTGTAGTCTTGAGTGGGGCGTAGCTTGCCATCCTTCTTTTTCACGAAGAAGAAGGAGGAGGCATAGGGGGAGTTAGATTCGACGATGTAACCTTTCTCCAAGTGTTCCTTGATGAACTCCTTGGTGACTTCTTCTTCGACCGGGGTGAGGGGGTATACCTTGCAATTGATGGTGGCGGGAGCGTCTGGCTTAAGGGTGATGGCATGGTCATCTTCTCTAGCAGGGGGGAAGCGTTGTGCAGCTTTCTCGGAGAAGACGGTGGCGTGGCGCTGGTACTCGGAGGGAATGTCGGTTACTGGTGGGGTTTTAGAAGCAATAGCCTTCTCGGCCCATTTCTGAGCGATGCTGTTGATCTGAGGGTGGACGCGTTTGTGGTAAGAGACGGAGTGGAGTGCAAGGTCCCCTCCTTCGAGGGTGTTGGTGGTCCAGTCGATTCTGGGGTTGAATCGCTTAAACCATGGGTGGCCTAGGATGAGGCGGTCGTGTCCGAGGTTGGCAATGTATAAGGGCATTCTTACTGCCTGTGCCCCTTGGTTGATAACGAGGTAGGTGAGGTGGGTGATGGAGCCCGCTTGGTTGAGGGTTCCGTCCACGTTGTGGACGAGGCGGGGGGTGCGTAGTTCTTGTGTCCCAAGGTGTAACTTTGAGACGGTGCGAGTGTCGATGAAATTGTTGGTTGCCCCACTATCAAGGAGGACTTCGACTTCAGCCTTTCCGTGCCACATGTAAATTTGAACGGGGATTGTCATTGAATCGTTCTTCGTACTATACATGGTGCTAATGGTTGCCTTGCTCTCGGCTGTTAGAGTTCGGCATCGTGAAAATCCTGGTCATCCAGGTATTCTCCTCGCTCTTCTTCAGTCATGCTGGCTATGATAGCCGCAATCTGTTGAGCCTTGGTTTTCTTGGGGGCACTGGTAGAGGGAGTGGTGGTGGTGGAAGCGGTGGTGGAGGGTGCCGTGGTGGATGGAGTGGAGGTGGTGCGAGCACTGGAAGTGCTCTGGCGCTGGGGGCATTCGCGGGACATGTGTCCCTGACGACGACAATGGAAGCAGCGTCCTTCTTTTGCTAGCTTCTCGCGTTCTTCTGGGGTGAGCTTCTTGAGCTTTTGGAGGGTGCTGGTGGTGGCATCTACGTCCATGGGGACGATGCCATGGTTGTGGGACTGGGTGTGACGGGGTTGTGTGGTATGCGAGGTGGACTGGAACGGGTGTTACGTCACGGTAGGGACGTTCACCCGACGTGGGTTAAGTCGTTCTACAGAGACGCTGCACTAAGGGGTCTTGGTACTGGTTGTCAAGGGAAGTTCCGGAGAGGAACTTCAGTGAAGATGTACGAGTTGAAGAGTCAGCCTAAGCCAATAGTGGAACTTAGGATTCTTCAGTGAGAGGGGAGTTCGGTGAGATATGGAGTATTCACAGTCTTCGATTGCTCGAGTACCGTAGGATACAAAAAGTCAAGTCTAAGGCTACTACTACCTGGTGAGCCTGTATTTATAGTAAGTAAAGAGGTATCCTAGGATAGAATGATAATGGCATCCTAGGATCGAGTCATCGAGCAATCACTAAAGAAACAATAGGAACTGCGGAGCGCAGCTCACAGTAATCACATGTAAGATGTGAAACACTAGATATAAGTGAAACTGATATCTCTGAAACAGTAGCCCCTTCGCAACGGGCAAGAGTCGTCATGACTCACAAGGGAATATCAGTAAAGAGTCTCCATGACTCTTATGGATCCAAATAAGGTAATGAGTCCTCTTGACTCATATGAGAAAGACCACGTGATAAGAAAGAAAAAGGGTCACGTGTCCTATAGGCGAAGTGAGGGAGGGGATTAAAAATAAGCAGTGTCATAACAACGGGATTCTTTTCTTGCTGAGGAGGAGGTTGGAGTTGCGCAGCTCGCGCGTTCGCTCTACTTCCCTTCGTGCTGCACTCTTCCACTCGTCCATGGTGACAGGCCAGGTATCCCTATAGAGGACACGACGGTGAATGGACTCTTCGAGTCCGGCTTTGAACTGGGCGATGGTGCCTTTGGCAGTGGGTTCCCATTCAGCAGCGGTGGTGAGCCGCTCGAAAGTGGCGATGTAGGTGTCAATGTCGAGGTCCTTCATGCGAAGGTTCATGAGTTTCTGATAGGCCGATTGGGCGCGGGTGGAGTCGGCCCAGGCACTCTTGAAGTCAGCCTCAAAGGCATCCCATAGAACTTCGTCAGTGCGGGCAATGGGGGTGGTAGAGTGTTTGACTTTAGCGATGAGGCCCTTCTCTTGGGCCTCCACCCAGTCAGCGACGAGAGGTCCCTGGATATAAGACAGGGCAGTGAGGACGCGCAGGTAAGGTTGCGCCATGATGTCGATGTTGTCATTGAGGGCCCAGTAGCGATGGAACTGGCTGAGGAAGGTGCCGCTGAGGGTGTGGTCACCAGCAAAGGTGTTTGGAGCGACTGATCGGAGTGCTCCCGATGTGATGGTGCGGGTGGTCATGGTGGTAGGAACTGTGACTGGTGCGGTGATTATGGGTGGCACTGGTGGAGTGGTGGTAGTGGGTGCTGTGACAGGAGTGGGGACACGCGGAACAGAGGGAAGAGTCGGTGGTTCGATGGTGGGGAGTGTGTTGTCTGGGTTATTGGGGTCGGTGGGTAAATACCAACCAAGTCCTAGGTCGTGGTCTGCTGGGTCTGCTGGGACAGCGTGTGCTGGAGAGGCGAAGAAGTTTGCGCCTTCTCTGGTGAGTGGGTACCAATGGTGGTTGATGAATTCAACCGGAACTGCTTTTCCGTCGTGATTAAGGTAATATCCTCCTTGTGGATCGCTAGGGAAAGTAGTCCAGTAGGCGGAGCCAACGATGTGGGCAGGGAGGTCTGCTCTGAGGCGACGGGATACTCTGGTGGGGTGAACGGGGTCTAAGGTGATGAATAGACTAGCCACGGTGTTTTCAGGGTGCTGTGGGTCGGTGGGTATGGAGGAGCAGCAAACGGAGTTACTGCAACAATGTAGAAGAGTCTTGTCTTATGTTAAGGCCTAGCGGGGCCTTACTGTGCGACGTGCACCGAGAGTACGAGGGGAACAAGGACAGGGTACAAGGACGAGGTACTTGGTAAACGATAACCAAGGTCGAGGGAGTTCTAAGTGACGAAGGTCCGCGAGGAACGACCAAGGAGCAAGGGTTCAAGGGTAAGTCGACGGACTTAGGGACGAGGTACAAGGGGCTTCGGTTAGATGGCCGAAGTACGAGGGACTAAGTCGGGCGACTTAGGGTCTGTGTGTGCGCGTTGTTATAGCACAAGCGCAAAGCTTCGAAGTGGCTCCCAACTAAGGGAAGACCGACAGTGGTGATGAGACGACGAGAAGGGAGCACACAGTGGAGGAGTAATCAGGCCTGGTATTCGCTAGTAATAAATGAAGACAAGACTGGAGAGTGAGCGTACAAAGTGGCTAGGTTTATATAGGTCGCTACTCTATGTCCGTCCCACGAGGGGATACTAGAAAGAGAACAATAGACAATGTGAATGGAGAAGGAGAAGAAAAGGGAACAAGGGGAAGCCCAGAAGGGGAAGGGCGAAGAAGGGGACTCGGAGTAAGAAGGCGTACATGGTAGTGAGTCAACAGGTTAGTACTCCGAGGGGAAGCATGAATGAGTCAAAGCGATATAGTAAAAGAGAAAATAAGTCCGTGGTGAGTCGGATCATGACATCGTCGGCGAATAGGTCTTCCCGGTTGACCCACTGATTCTCCGAGTCGGGGTAACCCTTCCATTTGACCAGGTATTGCTTCTTACGTCCTCTGCCGAAGTGCCGTTCGTCTAGAACCTTCTCGATTTCATATTCCTCCTCTCTGTCTACCAGATCGGGTGGTGGTCGTTGGTAGCTTTTCCCATGGAGTGGAGTCTCGTAATATTTGGTGAGAAGGTCCACATGGAACACTGTGTGAATTTTCCATTGCGGGGGAAGGTTGAGCTGATAGTTGACAGGGGACATCACCTGTTCTATTGTGAAGGGTCCGTGCCTTCGGGGAGCGAGTTTCGCCGTTGGTTGGTGAGTGCGGAGGTGGCGTCCCTCGAGCCATACGAGGTCTCCGAGTCGGAATTTTGGGCCGTTCTTTGCTTTAACCCATGATTGTTGCGCTTTAACAATCAGTTCCTGGGCGCGTTTCCGTGCTTCTTGGAACTGTTCCGTTCTTAGTGTTACTTGTGGGATTGGTGACGGTTTCTCCGTCCAATCAGCTCGTGGGTTGTACCCCATGAGGAGGTTAAAGGGTGACTCCTGGGTATATTCATGCGGCCAGTTATTATGCGCGAATTCTGCGAGAGGTAGGTATTCGCACCAGTTATCCTGTCTCTCGTTCGTCCAGAACCGTAGGTATTGTTCTACCCATTGGTTTGTTCGCTCTGATTGTCCGTTGGTTCGGGGGTGATATGTGGTGGATATATTTTGCTTAATATCCAATACTCTGCAGAGTTCTCTCGTAAACCTGCTGGCAAAACGAGGGTCACGGTCACTTATGATTTTCGTGGGAAGTCCAAAGCGAACAAAGACGTGTTTGAGGTATAAGTGGGCGACTCCTTCCGCGCTAATTTCTTCATTGCATGGTATGAATATCGCTGCCTTACTGCAGTCGTGATCCGTGATCGTCAGTATCGTGTCATGCCCCTGAGATATTGGTAACTTAGTTATGAAGTCAAGGGCTATAGTTTCGAATGGCATTGCTTCCGGTTTTGTTACGGTCGACCCTTCGGACTTAGTAGTAATCGTGATGTCATGATTCGGAGTTCCGGACTCTTACTTACCAGTTGTGGCTACGGTAGTAAGTAGTAATTAGTCACGGACTTGTAGTCTCAGTCAGCACTCAGCAATCGCATGTGATTGCTGAGTGATTCCTAGGATCGGTGTAGTAGGGTTCGAGCTACTTACGCCATAGGATAGTTTCGTTCAAGAGGCGCTTTAAAGCCCTCGCGTATCTGTATAAGTAGTAGTCGGTGAAGACCAAGAAACACCATCTTGGTCTTCTTCAATTGCCATTGATCTGTCACATCGCATCTTCACTTCTCTTCTCGTCTCTCTCATTGTGGTGTGCAGCTGTCACCTTGTCCGGCACATACACCGGCAGGTTAAAGTCTACTTGGGCCAACGTGACTTAGGGAATCCGTTGCTAGCCCCGTCATCGTATTGAGGGAAGATGCCTCTACGTTTGACCCGTATCGCGTTTACTGTCCTCTCGCCCAGAAATTCGTTCAAGTCGAACAAGCGCCACGGCAAGGCGTAACAGGTTTAGGGTATATGGGGTTGAGGGGTGCCTTGTTTCGTCCATGTTGAACCTTGATGCGTTGACATTCGGCACATCCTTTGACGTATTCCAGAGCGTCTTTAACCAATCCTGGCCACCAATAGGTGCGTCCCGCCAATTGGGCGGTTCTTTTAATTCCTGGATGTCCGTGAGCAGGGAGGTCATGATGATCGTGCAGTATACGTCGCTTATCGTGAATGCCTCCGGTCACTACTTGTCGTGCGTCTTTGTACCAGACTCCGTTCACCTTTTTGAGACGGTGTGCATCTACCCATGGTTTCAGAATATCTTCGTTTTGTTCGTACACGGGGTCCTCTAGTGTGGTGTCCTCCGAGGTGAGGCGATCTTTGTTGGTCCGTATTCTTTCTACGTGGGTACCGCGTATGAAGAGTTTATCCGGCAGTACCGTAATGTTTTTGTTATCTTCTTCCCCTTGGTCGTAATCTGGTCTTCGTGACAGTGCGTCCGCTCTACCGTTTGCTGATCCTTTGATGTGGTGAATTTCAAAGTCGTATTCCGATAGTTCCAGTACTTCCCTTGCCACCCTCCGGCTGATCTTCTGGGGGCTTCTCCAGTATTGTAGGTTCATGTGATCTGAGAAAACTTTTGTGCGATGTGGCGATCCTGCGAGTAACGGTCGCCAGTGTCGGAAAGCCTTGACTATAGCTAGCAGTTCTAGGTCGTATATGTCGTAGTTTTGTTCTGCTTCATTGAGTGTGGTGGAGAAGTAGCCGATGGGGTGTCTTTTCCCGTCGTCTTTCCGTTGTAGTAGTACTGCTCCTATTGCGAATCCTGACGCATCAACTTCTAGTTCAAATGGTTTACTCAGCTGTGGGTGTGCCAATACTGGTTCCGATGTGACAAGTCCTTTGAATTTGTTGAACGCGTCGTGTTCTGTCCCCGTCCATTTCCATTCGGCACCTTTCTTGGTTAGTTGATTCAGGGGTTTTGCATAATGTGAAAAGTTTCGAATGAATGCGCGATAGAAATTGCAAAAACCTAAAAATGATCGGACATCTTTGACTTTGGTGGGTGTCGGCCAGTCTTTGATGCCGGAGATTTTGACGGGGTCCATGCGTGTCACCCCCTTTTCAAGGATTACCCCCAGGTAATCCATACGGGGCGCATGGAATAAGCATTTCTCCAATTTGTAGTAGAGGTCGTGCTTAGCTGATATTTGTTGAAACGCAGCACTGACTTAGCAGATGAAGGGTTAGCGTGAAAGGCTAAGACAAGCAAGTTAACTTCAGAGGTGAAGGGAACTCTATAGCGCGTAGCTACACACCTAAGACAAGCAAGTTACTACAGAAGTTGTTAGCTATAAGGTATAGAGAAAGAGGGGACGGCACTTACACTTCAGAGGTGAAGGGAACTCTGAAGTGTGAAGGCGTAAACAACCACCCTTATAAACAAGAAGGGATGGTCTGTGCGCACATTGTGTTTAGGACATGTGTGACACGACAATGGGTCCAAGAAGGGATATGATTGGACGAATATAAAATGGTGCCACTTTCAAGTGAGTCACCGAACGGTATCTAAACAATAGAAGGAAGAATAATAAAGATAAACAAAAGGTGATCCGGTCCGTATGAAGTCCGGAATAAGTCCATATCAAGCTATTGCCCATAAGGGGCCAGATACCGTATATGTCCATGAGATGACTCAAGCATCTTCCACGAAGCATGTGACTCTTAACTCAGATCACGCTTCAACATCCCTCCATGACTGAGGCGTCTTATGTGAGCATAGATAAGATATAGTAGATAAGTTGGATCAAAACTCTCGCAATTCTCATGAGAGAAATTGGTTGCAGAGAGATGAAGCTGGAAGCTCTAAAGCCCCAGAACTGAGCCCATGAGAGCCCTAGTATTGGGATCATGGTTGCTCAGTGGCATTTTCCAACTATCTTGTATCTTTTACTCAAACCCTAGACCTTCGACTAGATTGTCGAAAGATGCTTTTGGCAGTGACTTTGTAAGGCCATCTGCTAGCATCTCGCCTGTGGGAGTTCGCACAAGGCCTATAGCCCCGGCTTCAACGTACTCCCTAACAGCATGGTACTTTATGGGTATATGCTTAGACCGCCTTCCAGTGACAGGGTTTAATGCCAAATCTATGGCACCCTTATTGTCACAGTGAAGAGGTATGGGGGAGGTGACCTCGTACCCCAATTCCTCCAGGAACGTCCTGTACCACATTGCCTGGTTTGAAGCCTCTGCTAGGCTCATGTATTCGGCTTCTGTGGTAGACTGGGCAACTGTCTTTTGCTTACGCGAGCACCAGGAGATGGCGGCGTTAGCAAGTAGAAAGACATAGCCCGACGTTGAGTGTGAGTCCTCTTGATCTCCCCAAGAGGAGTCACAGTAGCCATGAAGGCCTGCATCTCCATTCCCTCCAGCGTAGCTTAACGAGTAGTCCTTTGTCGTATTGAGATATTGTAGGACATACTTAGCGAGACGCAAATGTTGAGGGGTCGGATTTGAAGCATATTGGCTAAGGCGCGCGACAGCGTAGGAGATATCAGGTCTGCTTCCAATCTGCGCATACAGCAGAGACCCGATTATCTGTTGATACCCCTTTATTTCAGAGGTAGAGGCTTGGTCTTCATTTCTGACCAAATGGACCTCCGCGCCATTAGGCAGAGGGGTGTATACTGGGTTGGCATCTGACATGCCAAAGCGCTCCACAATTCCCAAGACATAATCTGTCTGGTTAATCGTCATCGTCCTGTTTTTACGATTCCTGGTGATTTTCACACCAAGATAGGACTCGATTTCACCAAGATCGGTTATCTCATAGCGACTTGCTAGAGATACCTTCAGATCTTGTACTCTGGACTTGGAAGCCCCAAGTATAGTAATGTCATCTACATATAAGATAACGAAAAGTGGATCCCCCTCTTGGAGATGAACATATACTCCTGCATCAGAGTACGTCTGCGTGAAGCCGAGTTCAAGGAGAACTCCATGGAATTGCAAGTTCCATGCGCGGGAGGCCTGCTTCAGGCCATAGAGAGCCTTCTGCAGTCTGCACACTTTGTGCGATTGTCCAGCAACGACGAAACCTTGTGGTTGCTCCATATAGATTTCCTCATCCAGTTCGCCATGTAGGAACGCCGACTTGACGTCCATCTGATGGATTTCCCAGTCCTCTAGCGTGGCTAACGCTAGTAACAGGCGTAGTGACTCAAAACGAGCAACTGGAGAGAAGGTTTCATCAAAGTCCACCCCCTCTAGTTGGGTGAACCCTTTAGCCACGAGCCGTGCACGAAAGCGACCATCTGCTTTCTTCTTAAAGACCCATTTGGACTTTACTGCCTTTCGACCTTGGGGCAGGTCTTCCAGGCGCCAGACACCAAGCTTGGCGAGGGCATCCATTTCATATTGGCATGCCTCGATCCATTGCTCAGCGTCGGCAGACTCCATTGCCTCTTTATAAGTGTATGGATCCCTGTAGGGGGCATCCGCAGCGTGAAGCAGCTGCACAACACCGAGGCGACTGCTACCTGCTTCTGCATTATCCTCATTGAAGTATCGAGGATTTGCCCGACGATCCCGGCCACTGCGCCTTGGCTGGTTAGGCGACAAGGGTTGCTGGTTACCACGTCCCGACTGCCTTTGTTGAAATACAGGCGGTGGGATGGGTCGGATGGCACGGGGCTGTCGGCAAAGGCGCGCGGTGCGACGCCTTCCTGGTGGAGAGGTAGCTGGTACATTGGAGGGAGGAGTCTGATAAATGCTTTGGTCTAATGGGGTCTGTCCCTGTGGAGAGGGAGTGCGCGGCTGGGGGTCCGCAGGAGCGCTAGGCTCATCTGCCTGTGGTGTGGTTGCAGCCTCTGTTTGTTGAGGCGCAGGAGGCGGGGGCATGGTTTGCGGAGCCGGTGGCATCGGGGGAGCTGGAGGCGGCTGGGATGGCACGCCTTGTATCACTGGTGGCAGCCCACCAGGAGCGACATCAATCAAAAAGGGTTGCCCCTGATTGACTGGAATGGAAAGTGAGGAGGGTGGCATCTGCTTTCCCAAGGCAGGACGGGACAGAAAGGATCCTTCATCAAATGTAACATCTCGTGAAGAGATGAAGGACCGGGTACTGCTGTCCCACAGCTTGTACCCCTTGGAAAGGGGCTCATACCCGACAAACACGGCTTCCCTTGATTTAGGGTCTAATTTACGCCGGCTGCCCTCTGGCACATGGTAGTAGGCTTTGCAGCCAAATACTTTAAAGTAGGAAACGTCGGGTATGTGCCCGTTCCAACGTTCCAGCGGGGTCATCCACTCATTAGATCGGGAAGGGGTGCGATTATAGATGTGCACTGTGGTCGCGACCGCACATTCCCAAAAGCCGAGTGATAGGCCAGCATGGTGAAGCATGCTAGTGCCTTTCTCCATTATAGTGCGATTAAATCGCTCGGCTCTCCCGTTCTGTTGAGGGGAATAGGGCATCGTGAGTTTATGCTCTATCCCTGCTTCCTTCAAGATGCGCTTGAGGTCATTGTTCACGTATTCGCCACCACGATCTGAGTGCAAGCACTTGATAGGGCAGTTTAATTGTTTTTCTGCCCACGCCTTATAGTGCAAAAAGGCATGCTTGAACTGATCTTTAGATTTCATGTAGACGACAACTACTGATTTTGAGAAATCGTCTAGGAAGGTGGCGAAGTATCGGTTTCCTTGAATGGAATTGCTCTGCAGCGGACCAACTAAATCACTGTGAACAACCTCTAATGGCGCACTTGCACGTTTGGAGGAAGAGGGAAATGGCAGACGAGAGCTTTTTCCAAGCTCGCACCCATGACAGGGTCCTTCATTGGAAGGGTCTGAGTTGATTTCAAGACCTTTTACAGAGCTTTGAGCATTTTTCTTAAGCGTGTCTTTGGACAAATGTCCAAAATGCTGATGCCAGGTATCCAGGCTGGCCGATGCAGAGGTGGAGGCAGAACTTATATTTTGCTGCCCCTGAAGCCAATAAAGGCTTCCAGCCTGGAATCCTTCCGCAATTGTTTTTTCTCCCTTGCGAATGGAGAAACCAGAACCGTCAAATAAGACTAGAGCGCCCTTTTTAGCCAGGGCGCTGGTGGACATGATGTGTGAATGTGATTTTGGTAGATGGATCACATCAGATAGCGTCATATCGTATCCCCAGTTTGTCCTAATGGTAACAGTGCCAATACCAGCACTTTTGATGACAGAGCCATCACCAAGGACGACTTCTACACCTGAGTTTTGTGAATAGGTGGTAAAGTCTTCTAAGTGGGGGGTGAAATGCGCTGAGGCACCACTGTCCATCATCCAAGACGAGTTATGGTTCTTATCTCCCATCGCATACAGAGAAATTTGAGGGGCATCTGCCACCTCCTGAATTCGTCCCCGTCCGTTAACTACGTGGTACATATTATTATTTATAGGGGCAGGCCCCTGTTGCTGCTGCTGTTGCGAGGTGGTGTTCAACCTCCTTTGCCCTTCCTTGCCTTTTCGGGCATTTTCTTGGTCCTTCTTCTTTTTTCGGCACTCATTTGCTTTGTGCCCTTTGTTGTTACAGTAGTAACATGTCACTTCTCCTGGACTATGAGAAGATGACTGTGAAGAGGTAGAGGGGGCCACATGGTGTGGCTTGCCCGAAGACTTGACTGGGGCCACCTTATTCAAGGCGGCCAAAGAAGGACCAATATTTCTTTGCTCCTCATTGATGAACCTCTGAACGAGGTCTTGAGGAGCGAGGCCTGCGGGAGGCCCAGAGGCAAGGATTGTCCCTGCAATGGTGCTGTAGGAGGGGGGGAGAGCGTCTAGTAGGATGAAGGACATTTGCATGTCCGAGACAGCCATCCCATTTTCCCCAAGGGTGTTCCGCGCATCCAGCATTTTTTGGAGCTGCGGAAGGAAGGGCGAACCTTCTTGTAGCTTGGTATTCACCTAGCCCACCCAAAGATTGAACGTGGACATAGAGCCCACGGCACCATACAGGGTCTCCAGCTGTATATATTTAGCATGGAGGGAGTCGAACACCGCGTCCGATGAGACCTGGGAGTACACCTCCGAGGTCACGTTGAGGAACAAGAGGCCTATAAGGACCTCTTCCTCTACATCCCACTGTGCTTGAATGTCAATGGGAGCGGGCTGGACACCAGCAGGGAAAGCATGGGTGGTGTGGCGACGACACCCATTCACCCTCATGAGGGCAGACCACGTGGCAGACCATTGCTGCCAGTTGGTTCCATCCAGCTTGGAGAAGCTGGTGGAGGGGGGGAAGGTAATGGTGAAGCGAGGAGCGGCCATTTGAGATGTTTGGGTTTCTGGTTCCGAGGAGCAGTCAGAACCAGTCCAGATCTTAGAAAGTGGATGGGGATTCCTGCCATAGGAGCGCTATAACTCCATAACACCTAAGTGTCATGCCTCAAGTTGTGCGACTTGTACTAATGCTTAGATAGTATATAGTATTTAGACCCTTCATATCCTTTTTATAGCCTCAACGGGCAGCGATGTTGTCACTTGACTAAGGTTGTCTCTTGTGTATTGTAGGTGGGTTTCAAACGGAGCAGTGATGTGCATTTAGGTGGTGAAACCTCAGCAGGGATCTGTCCTAGTCCACTTCCGCAACAGAGCTGCCTATACGGCAGTTTTACGAACCATACAGTACTTGTGAACAAGATACTAGGATGTGTAAGGGTACCGTGTCAAAGAGGAGCCAACCGCGAATTCCAGGTTAGATGAGGTAGGTCAACCCTATCAACAATCTAGGTCCTGTCGTTGGTGGAGTCTTTAAACCAGACCATTAAGGGTCTTCACGGTAATGTAGACTAGAGCCAGTGAGACATGCTATGCAGCGAATCCTGCACAAAGGGAGCGAATACTTCTCCTAGCAGAGGTCTAGCCTAGCTACGTGTACTAATAGTTATTTTATCTAGAGCGGCTGTTACGCCTTGCCGTGGCGCTTGTTCGACTTGAACGAATTTCTGGGCGAGAGGACAGTAAACGTGACACAGGTCAAACGTAGAGGCGTCTTCCCTCAATACGATGACGGGGCTAGCAACGGATTCCCTAAGTCACGTTGGCCCAAGTAGACTTCAACCTGCCGGTGTATGTGCCGGACAAGGTGACAGCTGCACACCACAATGAGAGAGACGAGAAGAGAAGTGAAGATGCGATGTGACAGATCAATGGCAATTGAAGAAGACCAAGATGGTGTTTCTTGGTCTTCACCGACTACTACTTATACAGATACGCGAGGGCTTTAAAGCGCCTCTTGAACGAAACTATCCTATGGCGTAAGTAGCTCGAACCCTACTACACCGATCCTAGGAATCACTCAGCAATCACATGCGATTTCTGAGTGCTGACTGAGACTACAAGTCCGTGACTAATTACTACTTACTACCGTAGCCACAACTGGTAAGTAAGAGTCCGGAACTCCGAATCACGACATCACTATTACATGTATAAGTCCGAAGGGTCGACCGTAACATCACCCCCTTTTCAAGGGGCAACGCCCACGTTGCAACTACGTCGACCGTGGCCAGTTCCTCGTACCTTGGCCCAGTCCGATCCATCCTCCCATACGCTTCTCAACCTCGTCCATCAAATTAGCGTTCTCCATGCGATGTATGACCCCCAACTCCTCGGTACTCAGCCGCCCCCACTCCTGCTCCAACTCCCCCATGCGCTGCTCGATCCTGGTGATCGCGGAACGGACCGCGCGGTATCGTTGGACTTCCGCGACCAGCGAAACGTTCTTGCATTCGCGGAGGGCGCGGTTGATCTGGTGGACCTCGTCGTATCCACCGTCGAGGATCATGAGGTCCTCGCGCGAGTAGGAGGGTCACTCCTCGTGGGGCCCGAAGCGATAGGGACGCGCGTACAACGGCTTGGGGAAGACGCGGTCGGACCTGTCGATGAGCCCGAGGACGATAGGGTTAGGTCCGAAGATGACCTGGACGTATTTGGCGGGGCGCGTCACGCCGTCGGAGGTGGTGATGGGGAAGTGAACGTAATCGGGTCCTCGATTGACCCTGAACCCGTGTGGGCAATGAGTGGCTCGGACGGTGGAGACGGCCCTATCGTCGAGCTGGGGGCGAATGTCTCCTCGGTAGACAGTGTCACCGGCGGTGGTGAGGGCGTGTGGCGTGGTGTTGGATGGGGCGTCAGCATCTCGTCCGTAGGAAATGTGGTCATGCGCATCTGAATACCACTCGTCATCGCTCTCAACTTCTCCCTCCTCGCCGTCATCTCTTGCCTCCGGGCCTTCGCTTCCAACAGCTGTTGATCCCTCCATTCGGCTACCACCTCCTGCCAGGGCCGAGTTGGTCCCAACTCTCGGAGGTATCGGGAGAGGTGGGGACTCGGCCCGTCCATGATCGTCGCGAGCCGCGCGAATCGCGGCTCCTCGGTCCAGTGCGTCCCCGAGAAGCTGGATTTCTCGGGTAGTGAAAGGGACCGGAGAGGTGGGAAGGCCGTCGGCGTCGAGGATGTCCCAGAGGGGACTTCCATCGTCATCTGACAACCGGGCGGCGTTGGCTGGGGTGGCTTGAGCGGGGAATCGCTCGACAACTGCTGTGAACTCAGCTCGGGTGATGGGGGTTTCACGTCCCCCTCGGTCTTCTTCAGCCACGACGGCTTGGTTGGTATCGTCTCTGGCGCTTTGTGCACGCTCTTCTTCCAGCTCGACGGCAAAAATCCTTTCGGGGGTGCCGTGGTAGTACTGGTTGAGCTGCGAGAGGGAGGCATCGGGTGTGAAGGGCATATAAGGTAGTTGGAAAGTGTGGGTGGACAGTATTCGAGAGGAAAGGAGATGAGAGGACTTGCCGCGTCGGATGGGCTCTTTATCCTTTCGTCGCCCCTGTTCATACTCCGCTACGGCTTCTTCGGCGAATACATCTTCCTTATCAACCCATTGGTTATCGGAGTCAGGATACCCCTTCCAAGCCATGAGGTATTGCAATTTTCGTCTTCTGCCGTGGAGTCGGTGATCCAGAATCTTTGAGACCTTGTATTCTTCTGCCCCATCGATCAAGTCCGGTGGGGGCCGTGGGTAGTTGGGCCCGTGCGTGGGTGTTTCACGATAAGGCGTGAGAAGGTCGGTGTGGAACACGGGGTGTATCTGCCACTGCGTGGGAAGTTCCAATTGATAGTTTACGGGTGACATCACCTTTATGATGCGGAAGGGTCCGTGACGTCTCGCAGCTAATTTTGTGGTTGGTTGATGAGTCCGGAGATGACGTCCCTCTAGCCACACCTGATCTCCTACTTGATATCTGGGCGCTGTCTTGGCGTGGACCCATGACTGCTGCGCCTTCATGATAAGGTCCCGTGTCCGTTGTCGAGCTTCTTTTAGTTGATTAGCGCGGGTCATTACGTGTGGAATGGAGGAGAGCTTATCGGTCCAATCAGCCCGTGGGTGGTACCCCATAAGGAGTTCAAAGGGTGTCATCTTCGTGGCCTCGTGGGGCCAGTTGTTGTGCGCGAATTCGGCCATTGGCAGATAGTGGTACCAGTTGTCCTGTTGTTCGTTAGCCCAGAAGCGCAGGTATTGTTCCAGCCACATTGGTTCGTTCGGACTGTCCGTCCGTTCGTGGGTGATAAGCGGTTGAGACATTCTGGGTGATCCCTAGGGTCTTGCACAATTCTCTTGTGAATTTACTTGCAAACCGAGGGTCTCTGTCGCTGATGATCGTAGTGGGTAGCCCGAAACGCGGGAATACGTATCTGGCATATAGTCCGGCAGTTTCTTCGGATGTGATTTCCTCCACGCAGGGTATGAATATCGCGGCCTTACTGCAGTCGTGATCGGTGATAGTCAGTATCGAATCATATCCCTGCGATAAAGGGAGTTTGGTAATGAAGTCCATGGCCACGGTCTCGAACGGAAGGGCGTCAATTTTGGGGTATATAGGTTGGAGGGGAGCCCGCATAGGTCGAGTGTTGACTTTGATTCGTTGACACTCCGCACATCCCTTGACGTAGTCCATAACATCCCTCCGTAGTCCCGGCCACCAGTATTGTCGTTCCACCAGATGGCCTGTTCGTCGTATTCCTGGGTGTCCGTGAATGGGCGAGTCATGGAAGACGCAAATGATACTTCTCTTATTGTCCAACCCGCCAGTGACGACTCGTTGGCGTCCGTCCTTGTACCAGGTCCCCGAGATCTTCTTAAGGTTATGTCCATCCACCCATGGTCGTAGTGTCGCTTCATTCTGATGTTCTTCTTGTTCCCCATTGGTGACCCGCAACGTCGTTAGAGCCCGCACGAAGATGGTGTCGGGTAGGACTGTAATGTTTTCGTTGTCTAACTCCCCTTGGTCGTAGTCCGGTCGTCGCGAGAGGGCATCAGCTCTTCCATTCGCCTTTCCCTTGATATGGTGAATCTCAAAGTCGTACTCGGAGAGTTCTAACACTTCCCTCGCTACTCGTCGGCTGATCTTTTGTGGTGATCGCCAGTATTGCAGGTTCAGGTGGTCAGAGAATACCTTGGTGCGGTGGTGGGATCCCGCAAGTAGGGGTCTCCAGTGTCGAAAGGCTTTGACGATAGCGAGTAGTTCTAGGTCGTATATGTCGTAGTTTCGTTCGGCCGCATTGAGTGTAGATGAATAGTAGCCGATGGGATGTCGCTTGTTGTCCGCCTTCCGTTGCAGGAGTACGGCCCCTGTTGCAAATCCTGAGGCATCAACTTCCAGTTCGAAAGGTTTACTCAGCTCGGGGTGTGCTAGTACGGGTTCTGATGTTACAAGAGTCTTGAGCGTTTGAAATGCCTTGTCTTCGTCTGGTCCCCATCGCCATTCGGTGTCTTTCTTTGTTAGGTGGTTGAGAGGTTTGGCGTGAGAGGCAAAATTGTGGATAAAAGTGCGGTAAAAATTGCAGAAGCCAAGGAAGGAGCGGACGTCCTTGACTTTGGTGGGTGTTGGCCAGTCTTTGATGCCTGCGATTTTGACCGGGTCCATGCGTGTCACCCCCTTTTCAAGGATTACCCCCAGGTAATCCATACGAGGTGCATGGAATAGGCATTTCTCAAGCTTGTAGTAGAGGTCGTGTTCGGTGGAGAGGGCAAGGATGTCCGTGACGGCGGCGATATGGTCTGCCAGGCTATGGCCAATGTGAGTAGCAATGCCAATATCGTCCATGTAAACACGTATCGTGGTGCCCAGTCGTTCGTGTTTCGCAATGACGTCTCGACAGATGTGGTTCATCATAGTTTGGAAGGTGGCGGGTGAGTTGGTGAGGTCAAAAAACATTACCGTTGGTTCAAAAAGTCCGTACTTCGTTTTGAAAGCCGCCTTTCCTTCGTCCCCTTCCTTAATTCGGACATTGTTGTATCCCCATCGTACGTCGAGCTTGGTATAGATATGGGCGTTGCTCAGATCCGTGATGAGGTCGGTGATGAGTGGAAGGGGATATTGGTTGCGAATTGTGAAGTCGTTAATGCGTCGATAGTCCTGTACCGGGCGTAGCTTTCCGTCCTTCTTTTTAACGAAGAAGAAGGGGGATGCGTACTGTGATTTGGAAGGGCGAATATACCCCTTTTGCAGTTGCTCCGTGAGGAATGCCTGCAACGCCGTATCTTCGTCCTGCGTAAGTGGATAAATTTTACAATCGAGGGCGTCTGGTGCCGTAGGTTTGAAATCGATGGCATGATCCCAGGCTCGTGCAGGAGGGAACCGGTGAGAGGCTTCTTCATTAAAGAGTTTCACGAAAGATGCGTATTCGGGTGGCAACACTGCTTTGGTGGTATATTGCTGCGCTTTAATGGCCAGGTCAGTGGACGTGGTCCGTAGCGCGATGGGCCCTTCATCTTCCAGTTGCCGGACAACTTCCTCTTTTTCTTTGATGGTCATGGCTGCTCGCATAGTGGAGGATTCTTGTGGTGGTGGTTTAATTGATTGGAGTATGATGGGGAGTGCGTCCTCTCTGATCGTGGCGAACCTCCATGACATCTGGGGTTCGTAAGTGGCGAGCCATGGGTATCCCAGTACGATATCTTCGTTTCCGATATTGGTGAGGAGGAACCGAAGGGTTCGGTGTATACCTCTTGTTTGGACGTCCAGATCTATAAAGTGGGTGATGAGTCCCGCTTTATTTTCTGTATTGTCAATGTTCCATATCTTTTTTGGTCGATCAAGGGCTTGTATGCCCAGGCGCATGCGTTTGGCGAATGCGGGATGTATGAAATTGACGGTGGCTCCCGAGTCCACCAATGCTCTTATGTCGGCCATAGCGTAATTCGTGCGAATCGAAACTGGAATTTTCATAGAACGATAGCGCGTGATGATAACCGAATTACAATTGACTGCCCTCACCCAGGCCGATGGGTTCAGGCGTCCTGAAAACCCTCTTGTTTCCAGAGATCTTTTAAGATCATATCTTTCACTTCATCTGGCTCCGCCGCTACCCCTGCCATCCAGTTTGTGGCCCGTTCACGCGGGGTTTGAGCTCGCGAGGCTTGGATGGGTTGTTCCTCCGGTTCGTACCGATCTGCTTCGGTCCGTCGATTGTAGGTGTGCTGTGGGCATTGCCTGCTGATATGACCCTTCTTTCCACAAGTGTAACACGTAACTTGGGAAAAGTCTCTGTGCCCTCCTCAGCGTTCCATAAACCCTCCCCGCGGCCGCTGTTTGGCGTGATACTGTTCAAGTATTTCGTCTGCATCTGCGAGGCGTCCTCGGATGCGGTCTGCTGAGGTATCCATGGCGTTGGGGTCCCTTGGGAGGTTCCATCCCGGACCTCCTCCCCCGCCTCCTCGTCGTGGTTGATTGCCGCGGTTCGGGGTTGACCCCCCCGCTGGCCCTCGATGTTGCTTCAGGCGGGCCCTCATGTGAATGTACTGCTGCTGCCTCTTCATGACGGCAGTCTTCCAATCTTCAAATGTTTGTGGGTCGTCCATGGTGAAGACCTTTTCATAAAGGTCTCGTGGTAGCCCGTTGGTGAAGATGTCAAGTGTTAATGGGGAGTCTAGGCGATAGCCAGCTTGTCGTGCCAAAGTTTCAAAGTTGGTCACATACGTGTCGATGTCTCCTCCCGTCATTCGTATCCCCTTCTTTAGTGCCGCTTGAGCCTGCTCCCGTTCGAGAGTGTTGGAAAAGCGTCTTGTGAAGGCGCTGATAACTTCGTGCCATAGACGTGGGTCGGAGTCATTTATTCCTCCGGTTACTTGTCTGTTGAGCCAGCGGCTGGTGTGAGTGATCCACTCGTTGACGTCCTTTCCTTGGATATAGGTAAGGAAGAGCATGGAGCGTCTATAGGCGTTGGCCATGATAGGGTTGTTGTTGTTGATTCCCCAGTACAGCTCCCACTGTGTAAGGAACTCTTCGGATTTATGCCGGTCTCCTTTGAAAACCTCCGGTGCGTTTCCTGCAAATTTATCAGAGTGACCTCGTCCTGAAGGGGATCCAACTGGTGGGACTCCCCCGAATAGTGGCCCTCCGCCTGGCGGTCCTCCTCCCGGTGGTCCTCCTCCCGGCGGTCCTCCTCCTCCAGGGCTTCCTCCCCCAGGTGGGTCTGGGTGGTCTGGTCCAATGGCCCTCATAATGGCTGCATCGTCGGCGGTTAGGGGCTCCCCAGTGACGGGGTTCATCGGCATTTGTATTTGGCTCAGGGGTTCCTCAGTGATTGTAGTCATTGGTGGTAGAATGGTGATGGACTCAGCCTGTTCAATAAGGCGGACTTCTTCCTGATTTAAGGGTGACGGGGATCAAGATGGTTCTGCGTCTGACGCGTCTTCTGAGACTTCGTGAGTGTTTTCGGAATGGCTTGTGTTTTCTTCTCCGTCGAGAGGTCCCCAGTCCGATCGTGGGACTATTTCGTCGCTGTATATATCACAGCGGTGGTGGGGTCGTAATGGGGCGATAACCTGCCACCGGTCTAGGATGTAATTGACCGCGCACCAACACAGGCGATCAAAGCTGAACTCAACTGGGCGTTCTCCCCTTCGTGTCTCGATGACGTATCCTTCTACTCCACTAGGACTGCTCCAATAGGCGTTCTTCAGGTATCGGGTTGGAACGTTACGACTGCCTCGTCGTAATAGGTTGTACGGATGGAATCCGTCAATTTCCCACTGTTCTCGGGTTGTTACTCTCGCCACGATGGTAGGATCTTGGTCTTAATGTTACGCCTTGCCGTGGCGCTTGTTCGACTTGAACGAATTTCTGGGCGAGAGGACAGTAAACGTGACACAGGTCAAACGTAGAGGCGTCTTCCCTCAATACGATGACGGGGCTAGCAACGGATTCCCTAAGTCACGTTGGCCCAAGTAGACTTCAACCTGCCGGTGTATGTGCCGGACAAGGTGACAGCTGCACACCACAATGAGAGAGACGAGAAGAGAAGTGAAGATGCGATGTGACAGATCAATGGCAATTGAAGAAGACCAAGATGGTGTTTCTTGGTCTTCACCGACTACTACTTATACAGATACGCGAGGGCTTTAAAGCGCCTCTTGAACGAAACTATCCTATGGCGTAAGTAGCTCGAACCCTACTACACCGATCCTAGGAATCACTCAGCAATCACATGCGATTTCTGAGTGCTGACTGAGACTACAAGTCCGTGACTAATTACTACTTACTACCGTAGCCACAACTGGTAAGTAAGAGTCCGGAACTCCGAATCATGACATCACTATTACATGTATAAGTCCGAAGGGTCGACCGTAACAGCGGCCTAGTTGTATTAGAGGGAAGGACTTCTGGGTTTGACTATTAACCAGGCCTTCACACCCCTTAAAGTGACCCAGGTATTAACCGAGTATCACCCAACCATTAACCGGTCCTATAGCCGCAAGGGTCTTCCCCTCTTGGCCTATGAAAGCACTTCCGGACGAAAACCGGGAAAAGAAGTTCTACTAAGTAACTGCGCACTAGAGGAACTCAAGGTCGCGTCTGCTCACTTAAGAGCTCCCTAGCGCCTCTCGCGAGAACTCCCTTAAGGAGCTAGCCAAAATGGCAGTGCTACTGAGACCGAAGTCTGTTCGCACCTTGGAAGGAAGGGGAGTGTCGATAGAAAGTAATGCTCACATAGATGGGAAGAGTGACGACGACGAGAGGTCAAAATGTGGCAACGACACAAGGTAGATCTGAGGAGGGACCCAGAGAAAAAAGCAAGTCAGTTTGAGTTGCGGGCAGGGCCCATAACCTGTTGAAACGCAGCACTGACTTAGCAGATGAAGGGTTAGCGTGAAAGGCTAAGACAAGCAAGTTAACTTCAGAGGTGAAGGGAACTCTATAGCGCGTAGCTACACACCTAAGACAAGCAAGTTACTACAGAAGTTGTTAGCTATAAGGTATAGAGAAAGAGGGGACGGCACTTACACTTCAGAGGTGAAGGGAACTCTGAAGTGTGAAGGCGTAAACAACCACCCTTATAAACAAGAAGGGATGGTCTGTGCGCACATTGTGTTTAGGACATGTGTGACACGACAATGGGTCCAAGAAGGGATATGATTGGACGAATATAAAATGGTGCCACTTTCAAGTGAGTCACCGAACGGTATCTAAACAATAGAAGGAAGAATAATAAAGATAAACAAAAGGTGATCCGGTCCGTATGAAGTCCGGAATAAGTCCATATCAAGCTATTGCCCATAAGGGGCCAGATACCGTATATGTCCATGAGATGACTCAAGCATCTTCCACGAAGCATGTGACTCTTAACTCAGATCACGCTTCAACAATATTTCCAATACGTCTTTGACCGCCGCGATGTGGTCATCCATGTTATGCCCTATGTGTGTTGCGATGCCGATATCGTCCATATATACCCTTATCGTGGTTCCTCGGAGTTCGTGTTTGGCGATGATGTCTCGACAGATGTGGTTCATCATCGTCTGGAATGTTGCGGGAGAGTTTGTTAGCCCGAAGAACATTACCGTTGGTTCAAATAAGCTGTATTTAGTTTTGAACGCGGCTTTTTCTTCGTCTCCTTCCTTAATCCGTATGTTGTTGTAACCCCATCGTACGTCGAGTTTGGTGTATATGTGGGCGTTACTGAGGTCCGTTATGAGGTCAGTGATGAGGGGTAGGGGGTATTGGTTTCGTATCGTAAGCGCATTGAGACGTCTGTAATCTTGTACCGGTCGTAATTTGCCGTCCTTCTTTTTGACAAAGAAGAATGGCAATGCGTATGGAGATTTCGATGGTCGTATGTATCCTTTGCCGAGTTGTTCCGTGAGAAAGGCTTGGAGGGCCTGATCTTCCTCCTGTGTGAGCAGATAGACCTTGCAGTCTATTGACTCGGGTGCTCCTTTCTTGAGTTGAATTTCATGGTCCCATACCCGTGAGGGTGGGAATCGGTGTGATGCCTCTTCGTTAAAGAGTTGGTGGTATGTGGAGTAGATGGTTGGCAACTCAGCTTTGGTAGTATACTGTTTCGCCTTGATTGCTAATTCAGTAGAAGTGGTCCTCCCTTCTACAAATTCTTCTTCTTTTAACTGAGCTACGACCTATTCCTTCTGTTCTTCGGTCATAGTTTTCGCGAGTATTGATCGTGCAATCCTCGGGTTGACGGTCCTGAGGACTACTGGTAGTGCGTCCTCTTTGATCACGGCATGTCTCCAGCTGAAGGTCGGTTCGTATGTGGCCAGCCATGGGTATCCAAAGACGACGTCTTCATTTCCGATATCGGTGACAAGGAACCTCATTTCCTTGTGGATCCCTTTTGTTTGTACGTCCAGGTCTACATAGTGGGTGATTAGTCCGGCTCGGTTTTCGGTATTATCGATATTCCATATCTTTTTGGGCCATTCCAGCGGCTTCATTCCAATTCCCATCCGCTTTATGAAAGCGGGTCTTAGGAAGTTGTCCATGGCTCCTGAGTCCACTAATGCTCTAATGTCGGCCATGGCGTAATTCGTGCGAATCGATACTGGAATTCTCATAGAACGGTAGCGAGTTATGATCACAGAATTACACTTTACTGCCCTTACCCAGGCCGATGGGTTCAGGCGCTTCGAAAATCCTCCCTTTTCCATAGATCCTGTAGTATGAGGTCTTTTACCTCATCTTCTTCGGCGGCTACTCCCTTCATCCATTGATCGGCTCTTTGCTGCGGGGTTTCTGCTTTTGCCGCGCGTACGGGTTCTTCCTCTCTGTCGTCATGGTAGGTGTCAGTTCTTCGGCTGCTGCTTGGTTGGTTGTAGGTGTGCTGTGGGCAGTTACGACTGAAGTGTCCTTTCTGTCCGCACGTGTAGCATGTTACTTCCCTTATGTCGCGTTGGCCTCCCCGTCCCCACCCCATGAACCCTCCTCTTGGTGGATTTCGGGGGTGAGCTCGGTCCCAACTGCCTTGGATCTCTTCGGCTCCCGTGAGTCTCCCTTGTACTCGGTCTGCTGATGTGTCCATGGCGTTTGGGTCCCGTAGTATGTTGCGGGGAGGTCCCCATCCAGTGTTCCTTGCGTTCCTCCATGTTTGGTTACCACCTCCCGGTGGCTTCGCTTGATTACTGAGACCCCGATGTTGCTCTAATCGGGCCTTCATGTGTATGTACTGTTGTTGCCTTCTGATAACCGCCTCCTTCCACTCCTGGAAGGTTTGTGGGTTGTCGTATGTATATGCTTTCTCGTACAGGTCGCGGGGTAGTCCGTCCGTGAACAAGTCCATCGTGAGTGGCGAGTCCAGTCGGTAGTTAGCTTGGCGTGCCAACTGCTCGAACTGTGTCACGTACGCGTCAATGTCCCCTCCTGTCATTCTGATCCCTCTTTTGAGCATGGCTTGGGCTTGTTCTTTTTCTAGTGTGTTGGAGAACCGCCTGTTGAAGGCTGTGATGACTTCGATCCACAGACGTGGATCGTTGTCTGCGATTCCAGCCATGACCTGTCGGTTGAGCCACCGGCTGGTCTCCGTGATCCAGTTGTTAACGTCCTTCCCCTGGATGTAAGTGAGGAACAACATAGCTCGTCTATAAGCGTTGGACATGATGGGGTTGTTGTTATTGATGCCCCAGTACAGTTCCCACTGCGTGAGGAACTCTTCTGTTTTATGTCGATCCCCTTTGAATACTTCTAGGGCGTTTCCTGCGAATTTATTGGAGTGGTGCCCTCCTGGTACTCCGATCGGTCCTGCTCCAGGTATTCCTCCTCCTGGTGGTCCTCCTCCTGGTGGTCCTCCTCCTGGTGGTCCTCCCCCTGGTGGAGGGCTTCCTCCGGGTAATCCATATGGCGGTCCTCTACCGCCAGTTGGAGGGTCGGGCTGATCTGGTCCGATTGCTCGGAATAGTGCGGCGTCGTCTGCCGTCATGACATGTCCGGTTTCTGGGTGGATGGGAAGTGTTGCTTCCTGTATTTCTGTTAAGGTAGCCATCGGTGGGTGAATTGTAATTTGCTCAGCTCTTTCGATGAGTTCTGGTTCTAATGGTTCCAGTTCTTGCGCGGGTTCTTCTTCTTCTGATTCACTGTCTGGTGCTTCGGAGTTTTCTGAGGGTGCCGAGATGCTTTGGCTTTCTCCGTCGATGGGTCCCCAGTCGTTTCTTGCGACGACTTCTTCTTCGTAAATGTCGCACCTGTATCTGGCGGGTAGAGTGTCGATGACTCTCCACTCGTCGTCCTCTCGGTTGACTCTGCACCAGCAAGTTCGTTCGAAATTGAACTCAACTGGTCGTGGTCCGTGTGCTCCTCTAATCAGATACCCTTCTACTCCGTTGATGTTCCCCCAACTGGCTTCCTTGAGGTAACGTACTGGTACGTTTCTTGTTCCCCTTCGTGGGATCTCATAGGAGCGGAATCCCTCCTGGTTCCAAAGTTCTCTTGTGGATACTCGCGCCACGATGTTAGGATCTTGGTCTTAATGTTACGCTTCGGTAAGCGCGGGCCTTGCTTTAGGCGATAATGAGACGCGAGTACTCAGCTTCGGCGGCGTGTAAGTCGAACGTGGGATCCTAATCCTAACACGTCGATCGTCTTGCAACTGGGAAGGCTTCTTGGTAGGCCTTATGCAGTGCGCTCCGTCCTCCGAACTCGGACACTTTAGCAGAGGAGAGGAGAGTCGAGAAACCGATGATTCAAGAAGACCAAGATGGCGATCCTTGGTCTTCCGCGACTACTACTTATACACAATGATGGAGGGCTTTAAAGCGCCTCCCGAACAGTATTGACCTATAGCGTATCTAGCTCGAACCCTAGTATCGCTATCCTAGTAATCAGTAAGCGTAAAGTACCATGTGATACTACTGCTGACTGATAACACGTGAAATATGAAGTCCCTGACTAATGTAAGAAATCACAAGCCTACTACTGTAGTCAGAACCTAGTAGTAAGCGTCCAAGTCCGATCCGTGACACTGTGTCTCAGTATCTGGACACCCATTCGTCTGATGAGAGCCCCTCTCCTGATACGTCCTCCCATGTAAAGCTGGTTCAATTTGCGCTGGACTTGGTCAGTTGCAACTCTCACCGAATCACCGTTATAACTAACAGGAACACCCAGGTGAGTGAGATGTCACTGCCGCCACTGTTACTGTCAACATTTAATGGCACATCTGTCATTCCAAATGCACCAACATGCACTTGTCCTCACATCTGTTGACACAAGCTGCCAGCTACCGAGCATGACATTTTTGCGCTACAGTTGTATGAGTCCCTCACTTTCCCTTCCCCCACTATCCCTAACAAGTTGCTCTCCTCTCGCCTGTCCACAACCACTGTAACTCCTCCCTGATCCTCACTCTCGTGTCTCTGTTGATCCTGCTTGCCTGGGCAACAACACAACATTCAAAAACGTTCAAGATGACTTGATGCTCAAAGACTATCAAGTATTTGCTGTAGAAAAGTGGTCAGTTTACTTCTATCCCTCTCTCTTCTCCTCACAGATCACTGATCCTTCTCACAGTTATGCAGACCAACAACTTGCACCTGTATTTGGCAACGTTGTACCCGCATCTGCCGTACTTTGGGATGGAACCACCTCAGCATCTCCTCCACTATGCACCGTCTCACGCACAAGTGGGCCAGGTGTCATGATCTGGCTCACCATGGACTTACTTTTCTTTTTACCTTATCGCTTTCCTTATCCTCAGACTATCTCGGAGTACTAACCTGTTGACTCATTACCATGTACGCTCTCTTACTCCGATTCCCCTTCTTCCCTTTTCCCCTTTTGCGCTTCCTATTGTTCCCTGTTCTACCCTCTTCCCCATTCGCATTGCCTTTTGTTTTCTATTATAGTATCCCCTTCATGGGACGGACACGGAGTAGCTACCTATATAAGCTCGACCACTTGTGTGCTTATTCCCTAGTCTTGTCTTTGTTTATCATACTAGTGAATCCCAGACCTGTCCACTCCTCTCTGTGTGCCTCCTTCTCGTCGTCTCACCACCACTGTCGGTCTTCCCTTAGTTGGGAGCCACTTCGAAGCTTTGCACTTGTGCTATAACAACGCGCACACACAGACCCTAAGTCGTTTGACTTAGTCCCTTGTACCTTTGGCCTTCTGGCCGAAGCCCCTTGTACCTCGTCGCTAAGTCCATTGACTTAGCTCCCTTCGAACCCTTGTTCCTTGGTCGTCCTTCGTGGACCTTCATCTCCTAGAACTCCCTCTGTCCTTGTTGTCTTTACCGAGCACCTTGCTCTCGTACTCTGTCTTTGTTCCCTTGTCCTCTCGGTGCACATCGCATAGCAAGGCCCCACTAGGCCTTAACACTGACCATCAGCTCAACTGCAGTGCTAGTGGCAATTATCTCTCTGCCCAATATGGCACTCTTGAAAATGCAAAATATCAACTTCACCTGACAAAACCTGCTGCAACTCCTTTTGCGACTGACTATGATGTCGCCCTGTGCCACCTATCCACACTGCAACAGCAAATAGCCACTACACCTGATCAGAGAAACCTTTCAGTCACTGAAGGACATGAACCTCTCCTCCACTTTACATGCAACATTTTCCAAAAACGTGTAAGCCCTTAATGCCCTACTCTTCACAATCTTCTCTAACACTTACTACAGACCCACAAGATAGATCCTAATTTCTATCTTGATGATGTTACCAAACCATGTTCACAAGGTATTTCATTCACCCATTATGTTACTTCTATTTACACCTTGTAATTGTCAATAAAAGATGACAACAACATCATAGACAATGAAACAGAACAGTGGCCGATATCTCCTGACTTTCATCCAGAACTGGACAG
The DNA here is from genome assembly GCA_951394315.1 of Lactarius evosmus. Taxonomy (NCBI): domain Eukaryota; kingdom Fungi; phylum Basidiomycota; class Agaricomycetes; order Russulales; family Russulaceae; genus Lactarius; species Lactarius evosmus. The sequence continues at coordinate 1,733 of OX596125.1, read as the reverse complement.
GATCAAGTATCAATATCGCACAATTCCCCTATGTGCTTATTCACAGAACAACTTCATTGAAGTTGACAAGCTCACGGACACCATCCGTGGAGGTCTTGTTGACCTTCACTTTGAACTCATTCACTATCCCATCTGCATGAAAAACCAAGACTCGTTTAATGGCACCATCACCCAGATTCTACTCTTAAAACCTGCTCAACCTCGTCCTGAAAACACCTACAAGTGGAAAAATGTCTGTGACGGCCCCATCTGCTTACATCCTATGTTCTCTCAACCAGTGCCATCCTCACAAACAATCTCTATTACCACACCTCACTCAAAGCCAAGAACCCCCTCCCATAACAACCACCCACCCTCTGTCATCAGTATGCTTCCCATTGTTTCCTATGCACCATCCCTCACCTATCTACAGCTCCAGCATCAACTAAAGGCAAACAAAAAGAGTCATCAAAATAACGACTACCATAATGAACAGTATCAGATACTCACAGGGGTTGATAGAGACCTGTAGAGTGTAGAGCGCAGTGAGGCAAGAGTAAATCCGAGATGAGGGTGATGGTTGTCTAGCACACCAGTATGAGTGATAGAACTGGGGGCTAGGAGCGTACAATATACTCTACTTATACTACTATAGAGGGTGACGCTGTCACAAGAGGTAACTAAGTACAAGGCGTCAATAGTACAATAGAGACAAAAGAAATGGGAACAATGGGAGTTCCCTACCAAGAACAAAGACGACTTAGAACAATAAGCATCTGGAACAATGATATCATACTGACATCAGAGATAAAGATAACAATAAGGAAGGTAGTACAATAACATAGTCCACATTGTAGTCCGTGCAGTTATGATGTCATTGTACATATGATGTCATAGATAAGAAGTAAATATGGTACCTAGATGTCCAAGATCATATGTCCGTTAGGGTTTAGGGAGGGGGGCGCGACGAACACTGTGAGCGAAGCGAACAGTGTGAGATGAGGGGAGTGGGGATCCCGCTACTCTACCTTTCGCTATAAAAGCTCATCAGGTCTCACATTAGAGGGGAGTCTGAACCTTACCGGCCGCGAGCCGATAGGCTCGGGGCAAGAGAAGACACCGGAGGCAGCGCACGGACCATGCCAAGAGAACGCACGGACCAGTCACATGACTACAAGACGGCCAAATGACCACCAAAACCACAAGTTTAGCAAAACATCAGTGGAGTCATTAAGGGTGACGAACCATCACCGAGTTCCCCGAGGCGCCGGTCACGTGATCTAGACAGACATCAATTTCAAATACATGAAAACATGTGACACACCGGCAATCTCCGGGGTCACGTGATCCATCACGTGGGGCCACCCTACCGAGATGCCCGAGCGCCCAATAGGCGCCAAGGCACATGACGGGCGCGCAAGCGCCCGTTAAGCGGCGGGCCACGTACTATGACGTAGCCCAACCCTAACCCTAAACCTAGGCTTAGCTTTAGGGCATGATGGCACACCCCGCAGCTTTAGCGGTCGGTTTAGGGTTTAGGGTTTAGGGTTTAGGGTTTAGGGTTTAGGGTTTAGGGTTTAGGGTTTAGGGTTTAGGGTTTAGGGTTTAGGGTTTAGGGTTTAGGGTTTAGGGTTTAGGGTTTAGGGTTTAGGGTTTAGGGTTTAGGGTTTAGGGTTTAGGGTTTAGGGTTTAGGGTTTAGGGTTTAGGGTTTAGGGTTTAGGGTTTAGGGTTTAGGGTTTAGGGTTTAGGGTTT